>CM060837.1:33002500-34282500 GCA_030762175.1 Metallyticus violacea | reverse complement strand
TGTTATGGAATACAATAATTAGACCTATATTTGC
The DNA here is from genome assembly GCA_030762175.1 of Metallyticus violacea. Classification (NCBI taxonomy): domain Eukaryota; kingdom Metazoa; phylum Arthropoda; class Insecta; order Mantodea; family Metallyticidae; genus Metallyticus; species Metallyticus violacea. The sequence goes on along the minus strand of CM060837.1, from coordinate 34,282,466 downwards.
CATTTAGTATTTATAATAGACTTTACTCTTGGATTAGATACATGTAATTGCTGCAACTGTTCAAACATACTGATTGATACAAGACTCATGATCAACATAGCATTCGCTAAACCCTGCCACCCTCAAATTTATTGAGTGATAGCTTATCAGGTGATGCAGTCCCCCTACCATTGCGTCAGTTAATGGAATGACCTGATATTTTGTATCCAAAATAAATGCCACTGATTTACATATTGTATCCTTGTATAGTTATTTAACTCCACTACCTCCAGAGAAGAGGCAAGATTTTGAAATATTTGTGAGTATTTAATTCTATAAAGTATCCAGATCTCAAGAAATTGAGATAGATACAAGTTTTCTGTTTACACACTTGGAAAGAACATGTTCAGATCAGTTAGTTTAGCAGTAGATAGCACATGGCTTCCATTTTCTTGCAATTGATGCAATAGGTAATAGTAATTGTACACTTGCTGCCAACTATTCTTAAATGAAGGTGACCGAAGAATATTTATAGGAATATTTTTTGATAGTAAGTTAGCATGAGTAGAACATATATAATAAAATCATTAAGTCCTTGTACCTTTCAAGGCATTTTAGGAAAATTTTAGGTGAAAATTCTGACAATGATATATTATAGCATCCTATTCCCACATTTTTTATGTGGAATAGAAATTTTCGGCTCTGCTACAAGAACTTAAATGGAAAGTGCCTTTAATATACCCCCCCCCCCAAAAAAGGAGCAATTAGATTAATATATCACTAAAATGTAGGAAGCCATGCAGGGATACTTTTAAAGAGAAACAAGTATTTACAGTTTAGTCTTGTATGTATATACAGTGATTGGCTTTGCAATATAGAAACAAAACCTTAGAATCAACAATGTCATTACTATAATGTGAAACACACAAATGATTTAATAAAACTGCTTCACAAAAAAATGCCATTGTCATGGTTTTACTTCATTACAACTTATGACCTGTAGGCTGAAAGATTAATTGTTGAAATGTATTTTATCATATGGTATGTAAAAACTGAAATTATGCATTTATATAAGAAGTTTACAAAATATATGTTTTTATGTGATAAATTTTAAAAAATTTGCTCAAGGGACCATGTCTGAAACTTAGACTCAAACATAAGTTTCTGTTGCAGTGCAAATAAAAGGATTTGGGCCCTTATAATTATAAATGCAAGAGTATTTTCCAGATGTAAATGCAACAATTAGTGAAGGGCCATAACCAACCAATTTTGCCAATTTCTTTTCAAAGTACTTCTCACTAATGCAATACATTTGCACCCTCCAAAATTAATAATAAATATAATTGCAACTCAACTCTGCCTCTTTATAGATGGTACCACTTTCTTTTTCATAGAATACAACAGATGTTCAGGACTCCCAAAATGATAGCACTTGAATTTTTATCTGTTGCTGGAATAAAATCATCTGTTTGCTTCATACATCAGTTTATCATTCTACCATCACAGAAATTGACATACAAGTGTGGAACTGCTATGAGCTTTCATTTGACAATTCTGAATTAATTTGGCTACCCTGATTATTAACATATGAAAGGTACTCTGTAAATCTACCTTTAAGTCAATTAAATCTTCTATGCAGTTTTTATTTTACTGCTTATTGAAAAGAATATCCATACTTTGTGAAGCACTCCTTTAATATATTCCATTCCATTACAGTACAAAGACACAAATTAAGAAAATTAAAGTTGGTCTAAATTTAATTATAAAGCTTTATTGAATTTCACAAAATAATAAGCATGCTTCATATGCATCCTGTGAAATAGCCACAGAAAATAATTGCACTCTTATAGCATGAATATTTCTCAGTCTGCTCAGACTGATACAGAGGAAAAGAGAGCATTAGCTTTTTAGCTTACACAAAATGTTTTCCCATTCATTAAGTCAGGCCCAGTGGTCTAACATTTATGCATTCTCCTCTTGAATAAAGATTCACAAGTTGAACCCTTTTGAGAGATTTTTCTGGAGTTAAAAAATATTGAATGCATGTTCTCTGGTAAGGACTTTAAGCTATAGGTGTTATGCTGTATATTTATAGCATATTAAAAAACTCCATAGCTGGAAAAAAAAAAAAAAAAAAAAAAAAAAGGTCCCTGGACAAAATTGCCAGCTATGCTATATTCAGGAAATACCTTACATTGTTAGCATCACACTCTGTGATACTTGAGGCACTAGATTGATCACCTATCCCTCCAACATCTGTAGGTAACTAAATCTGAATGGTCCATATGATCTATTAATGCTTGCAACAGGCACTAGGTCTAATCCTTGTGACTGGATGTTGTATCTGCACTTAAAAAAGTGAACTCGCAAAAGCTGCTTGAGCTTCTGCTGCAGTATACTAACAGATAGTTTTCATAGTTTGTTAAAACAAGATTTGGAGTTTATTTAAAACATATATAAGCAAAGGTCTACACATTTGCAACATTTATAGAATACAATTTGTGTTGTAATAGGAAGAATTTCATTTCTTATACTTACGCTTTCTATTTGCATATTTGACCAATTTAAGCCAGCTATTTTGCCTCAGTAATATTCAAACTTTAAGAGATCTGCTCTAGAGTGCTGGATTCAACAATCACAAGTGCAGTTACTGCCAATAGTTAAAGTTACTAAGTTTTTTCCTCATGATGAGTAATCATAAAAATATCTTTGCACTGGTAAAAAAGGATCCTTTGGATTTGTAATTTTCAGTAAAATAGAAGGAATGCTTAAAGTTTCAAGAATATTTTCAACAAAATTTTTGTTAATGTGAACATCCCATCAGGTTTCAAATAACTATTTGGGCTTCAATAATATTGAGTATGAAGAACAAATACAAGCTGTATTACTCAACTTTTCTGTGGTCAAGAATGCTACATATTGCTTTTATACACACACACACACACACACACACAAAAATGAGTCAGTAAGATTATTTTAAGTCTTTTAAGATTACAACTACATATTGTTGTTTACATCTGAAAAAGGCAATGAAAAAGCATTCACTAATTTTGAAGGTATTTATAATTTTAAAATTGTGCTTCTGAGATGATTTCTCATGATTGTATTAATGCATGCTTATATTTTGTCATACATGAAATACTTAAAATTTCTAAGAATAAATAGAAATTGAAAGCTAATGATCATAAGGATCAACTGAAGAAGAATGGATTAGGTACAGGTTTAAAAGAAAGGACATGTTGGAAGGGCATTTAGTCCTAATTTGAGGATATGGATAGGCAGGTTTTATGTTTGTTAATATGAGAAAAGATCTTTAATAATATTGCAAGTCTTTCAAGGTGGGGTGTATGAAGGAAATGTATGTTGAAAGGTGCGACAGGAAGGGGAAGGAATGACTTGGTTTAGATTGGCGACTGAGGAGTTTGAAGAACAATGCTTCAAAGGGTATATGCTCAATATATGGAGAGGAGAAAAATGCTGTACACATTCTATTGAAATATAAGGGTGCTGGAACAATGGAGGAAGGTTTTAACTAGAAAGAAATGGTTGAAGATTAATAAGGAGTTGATCAAGAAAAATTTTGATTAGATTTAACTAAGGGGATTGGGCCAGTTATTATGGAAAGTGAGGTTAAAATGATCAATGATGAAATTGGAATAAATTGAGTTTAGTTAGACACCCTGTTATCAGTAGGTAGTTTTACAATTTAAAATTTGTTAAATTTGTGCTTTCAATGTGTCATGAAAAGACAGTGTTAGTAGATTTATTTGTTGATTGTTAGCTGAAAAGGAGCTGTACTTAAAAGATGGTTAAAGTTAATATTGAGTATACTTTGTGTAATAAAAGACAAGTGTGAAATATATGTTTGCTGAATATTCCAGTAGTAGACTACCAATGAGCTAAAGACATAAGGTATGCAAAAGATGATCTGTGAATATCTAAGTGTTTTATCCTTTCTCTGCTTCTTTAGCTATTGTTATATATATTAAACAATAAAAAGTATTAGAAAGCACAAAGAAAGTAAGAAATAAAATTAAAAGAATAATAGATATATAGTAAAAGAAGTCAAAAGCAAAACATGCCAAAGCAAATTAAGCAAAGTTAAAAGCAACACCAGAGGTGCAAACAATATAAAATAAAAATAAAGTAACACTATTAACACTTGGTCACTTGTCTTTTGGCATAGAAGGACTCCATGAGTTCGAAGTATAGCGATCTCAAGTGTGACTTTTTCTTAGTCTTTTATCCTTTTCTACTATAATTATCGTTAATTTGTTACATTGTTAATAGTGTTACTTTATTTTTTATTTTATATATATATATATATATATATATATATATATATATATAATTTACTTCCTGCTATATATATATATTGTTTGTAAGAATTTATAATGAGCAAACACCTAGAAAATGGCCTTGGCTAGAATTAGGTCGTTGCCATTTTGTGATATTTCTTAGCACATCAATAAATACTGAGATTATTCAGGAAAATTTAATAGTACTCATTGTTTAACTTGCATTGAGGTAGGTATATTGCTCAAAATAAATGCAAATGATTCCTACAAATTTCTTTAATAAGTACAAATTTCAAAGATTACAGCTATATTCTGTCATAATTAGAAGAAACTGAAATCTTTATAGTGGATAGAATTCACGCTGAAAATGAAATTACTATAGTTCATCTGAGAAATTTAAATGAATTACTATAGAACGGTTCCTTATTAATCTACCATGGATTGGGGTCTGAGCTAATCAAATTGGAAAAATTTTGGATTTATTTAGAATTAAAATATTCATGTACCAATACATATGTAAAATAAAATACTACTACTATTACTACTAAATCTACTGTATCGTAAACTATTATTTGTTGCTAAGCCCTTTAAAATTAACATTCAGAACTTTTCAATTTTAAATCTTTGGGAACCTAACATCTGACTCCTTATAGAAATAGTTATATTTAAGATACATAATCTATTAAGTATATTTGCATATTGTTTTATTTAATATTTTTCCCCATAACATTTGGGGTTTGTCAAAGGTACAGCTCTGCACATGGTAAAACATTTTATTTTACAGTTTTCTAAGCCTCTTATCAGTACCAACATTAAATTAAACTATAGGCTTGTTCCAGCTCCAAGAGTTGTTTTCATATACAATTTTTATCAATGTATTTACTTATTTCTTTTTAAAATTTTGTTCAAACTTGGTCAGCTCAACATTTTTATTGACAATTGTTCATATGCCTCTTTAATTATAACTAGGTATTCTGTTATTGTTCATTTTTTTCTAAATAGCACAATTATTTTTATATTAATTATGCCAGAAATAAAATTTTCAAATCCTGTCTGATTTATTCATTTGGCTTATGATATAAAATGGCATAGCCAGCACTTTTTGACATTTATTTCTTCTCTTCCTTTCCCTCCTCTGTTTTGTGACTTCTGAGCATTATGTAGTATTGGGCCTATCTTGGTTTGATAAAATTGAAATAAGGTATTCTTTGAATGTGTCAACTATTTTCTAACTCTATATACATTTTTCCAGCTTTTTAAATATGGGATTGTCTTTTAATACTAATTAAGGACTATTTTGTTATAATTAATTATCATCAAATAGAATTCCAAAAGAAAGACTGCGTCCGGAATAACCGAAATATGTAACTCGCTCTAAAATGGTATTATGGGTTTCTAGATTCAATTTGCATTTGTTTACAGGTTAATTATTAAATGTTATAAATGCTTTATATGACGTTGCCTAATGGGAACGCACAACACATTTCGTTTCGCACAGCGCGAAACTGTTTTTCATTTGAAATTTCGAATGTGTAAAACAGTCTTTTATACTAAGTGTATATTGTAGTGTCTAAACACCCGCACATCCCATAACTTTAACAAGGTGCATAATACGATAATATATTAATTTAATTTATTTTAGCTGAAATTAGTTAATATTCTTTGAACTAATTGTATGTTAGGGTATGAAAATGTATGTCAAATGAATCGCTTTGTAGCTCAAAAACATGGACGGTGGTGGGGCTTACGGTGGTGGAAAAGCTGGTGTTGCTTTTGATCCCATACAGTTTGTACAAAGACCTCAGGTTATTTTAAGAGCAGTTTGTCTGGTAAGCAATAAAAGGAAAGCAAGAAATATATTTAGATCAAATCATATAATTTATATTAAGCTATAATCCCTTTCGTAATCGATTTTGACATAAGGGTCGCCATGATTTGGCCAAAAGTGGGGGTGAGTGGATTGTGGGATGATATTGATTTTTACCAAAATTTATTATGTAGGTCAAATATTTATATTATAAAACCCAATGAAAACATTTAATATTATATAATTATGTACTTAGCGAATTATTCTTAAAGTATATTGTAAACTAATATCGTTGTCAGTAATGAACCAAAAATCTCATATTATTGCTTTACTTTTAGCTTTTTGCAATCATAGTATTTGGTTGCATTTCCTCACAAGGATGGTTATATAACCCAAAAGAAGAAAAGGAATTCTGTCTTTATAATAATGACAGCAATGCCTGTAATTATGGAGTTGGTATTGGAGTGATAGCTTTCTTGGCATCAATAGGATTTCTTGTCGGCGAGTACATGTTTGAACAAATGTCTTCAGTAAAAACAAGAAAGCATTATGTTCTTGGAGATTTGGGATTCTCAGGTAAGTACTTGAAATTTTGCTTTATAATTAAAGTGCTAGCTAGCACTGGATCATAATAAAATTGAGCATATAATTGTTTTGCATACACTGATACACACTGAGTAACACTGCATTTCATTTTCTTACATTGTTTATTCTACTTTGTTAAAATACACAATAAAAATCACCATTGGAAAAGGCAGTGTAGCCAATTTTGTTTTATCTTTTGGATAGGGATGCAAAGAAGATATGAGATATGTTCATGATGCATTCAAATTCAATACCTTATTAAGTTTACACATTTTTAAAGATGAAGAAATGAGGTGGGAGGGATAACAAAATTAAGGAGAAAAAGAAAGATAAAAGCAAAAATAAGAACATTTTTACTGCACAGAAACTAATATATTTATATTACTTGGCACCTAACTGTAGGGAAAATCTATTAAATTTGCTTCCTGCAATAGGACCATTTAAATATACAGTGAATTTTGTTATTAGAATTACTAAGGATCCTAGGACAGGAATATTTTTCAAAAGACACTATATTCAGTGCTCATCTCATCCATTATAAATGGACTGTCAGTTCGTGTGCAGATAGCCAAATAAAATATCATCATTGACTTAAAAGTGTAGACATAAGGCCTGTTCTTGGTCCTGATGGATCATATATGAACCATTATGAAGAGCCTAAAAATGTCAAAAGGATAGATAGATGGTCAGCCCATTGCTTCAAGTGCCATCTTTGGTGATGTCAAGGTATTTGGACGTGAAATGACCCTGAATTTTATCCAAGGATTTTTTTTTTTCAGATATGTAGTTCTTTAATGTCATAAACCTGCGATATGGCACCCATGGCTTAAGTCCCTCCTATAAGATAGCACTCAAGGTTTTTACATCCAGAAAATCTATCTACCTTGGCCGGGTTTGAACGTACAAACAAAAAAAAAATCTAATTATGCACAGATAAAGCTTGTAATTAATAAAAGTTATCAAATATTTGAACATTAATAGTGAAAATGTTGCTATATATATTTAGTAGCTGGAACAGTATCCCTGGAGTCTCATTGTTCAGGTGATGTTAATACTAAATATAATAATATCCTACTCCCCTTAAAACATCAATATATGCATGTTTTTCTATTGGGGCTATACTGCACACAAGTGATTTTTTTTTCTTTCAACATATTGTCATTTACACCAGCAAAAATTGCAATTTATAGAGATGTGCTCATGTGTGACATGTCAATTAGGTAATTTTCTTTTTCCCTGGCAAGGCAACATTATGGTGACGAAGCGGTTACCTTATTTGTGTTGTTCATGTGTAACAGTTTTGTCATTCAATTCTCGGCAGCAGCATCATGTTCGTTATTGCAATAAAATGCCATATGAAAACTTATTAAGAGAAGAGGATATCAATACTGCTTTAAGAAATAAAATAATTAGTTGTATTATTTAAAAAGGAATTGAAGGAATATTTGTGCATTGTTATAACAAACCTGTTAAGGTAAGGGGTGTGTGAGAAGTTGTTTCCTGATACTTGGGGCAGTTGATAAAATAATAATAATAATAATAATAATAATAATAATAATAATAATAATAATAATAATAATAATTTTCAGAAACTTTCAACAATATCCTTGATATCCATAGTTCAGCTGGTTCAGATTTTAATGAATGATGCTGATAGTCACTCTCATGTATACAAGAGCAATTTTACCAGTGGTAAAACTATTCTGTAACAAAAGCACTTATGTGTAGTAGCCTTTAAAATAACAAAGAATTCCATTTTCAAGAGTAACAAGGGTTTGTTAACACTGGGGGCATTAAGGGGAAACTTCATCTCTAGAAATGATAATATTCTAAACCTCATGACTAAGTATAAAATTTATCTTAAAATTCTCATACATGTCATTAAGCAGCTGAGAAATTAAACTATCAAAAAATAATGAGCCAATCAGAAAGTAGAGTTAAAAAAGCCTGGAACATCATCTTTTATACATATATAGAAGAAGCTGTCACATTGTGTACTAATCTACTCACTGTAACATTAAAAGAAAATAGCAAAACCCATGTAATTCAGAATTACTTGTAAATATTTTTAATATAACAAATTTAACTAAATTTATGAAACACAGAAGATGCATTAAATCTCCTTTAGCTGTCATTTGCTAATGCACTTCCTGAATGCAAACTGCACAAAACTTCTTGTCTAGTGAGTTGATTTGATACTCTTATGCTCCACTTACTGTTGAATTATGCAAAACTATTTTTGCGTGCATCCTCAATTGCTAGTCAACTGTCGGATTTGTTGTTTGTTGACTGGACTTCGTGTATCTCTCCTGGACATTTTATGAACTTCTGGATTAATTTGCCTTCTGTTGGGATCTCAAAGCTCATACCCTTATCTTCATATTTTTTTATATAAGTTTTTTCCCAGCTCCATGGGCCGATCTACATACTTCAATAATTTCATTCCCATTTCTATATCACGTTTATCTCTCCAAAAGTGATGTGCAACTGGTGATTTATCTGATTGTACCTGATATTTCTCCAGTGTTCGTTCAGCATAATTCCAATGCTTCTTTTTGTTTTTCCAATATATATTTTGTTACATTCTGAACAGTTGATTTTATATATTATATAACAAAGTATATATTGGAAAAACAAAAAGAAGCATAGGATTTAGGCTGAAGAAACACTGGAGAAACATCAGGTACAATCAGATAGATAAATTGTTGCACATCACTTTTGGAGAGATAAACATGATATAGAAATGGGAGTGAAATTATTGAAATTCATAGATCAGCCTGTGGAGCTGGGAATATGGGAAAAATTTATATAAAAAAATAGGATAAGGTTATGAACTTTGAGATCCCAACAGAAGACAAATTAATCCAGAAGTTCATAAAATGTCCACGAGAGCTACACCAAGTCCAGCCAACCAACAAAGAATCAGTCAACTCGCAACTGAGGATGCGGGCAAAACCATTCAAAACTAGTTTTGCATAATTCAACAATAAGTGGACCATAAAAATGTCAAATCGACTCACTAGACAATTAAGAATATATTATTCGCTTCACTGTATTAGTTCCAACACGAAATTGTTTTTCCTGATTAGGCTTAATACTTTGTTGTTAAACCTCTCTACAAAAAGGAGAGAATAGCAAAACTGAAACCACAGATCTGTTCTCTCATAATATTTCCCAAAATATTTCAGAAAGTTATGTACTTATACAAGTTGTGCCCTAATTTTGAAAGGAATAATAACAGAAAATGCAACCTATACCCTTATACATGAAATAAAATGAGCAATGAATAATAAGATGCTTGTAGAGAAATTCTCTTATGATCTGGCTATGGCATTCAGCTGTATATATCATGACAACATGCAAAACTAAAATTCTATGGAGTAAAAAGTAATCTAAATATGCTTGCATCATATCTAAATAAAAGAAAAGAAAAAATTGAAATAAATAGCAGATATAATGCTCATCTCACTTTTTGGACTGGGAAACAAATAACAGAATTGCTCAGGTTTCCATTCTTGAATCTACTCTTTATTTATTATAATTATTAGTTAACGAGATATTCATCATTAATTCACACTTGATTCTCACTAATCAGCAGTAAACTAAGTACAAGCAAAGCAAAGAGGGATGATCTAATACACTTTCAAGATTATATGTAAACAAAACAGTCCTACAATACGATAGAGTGTCGGTCCTGGTGGTGTAGTGGTAATCATACTTGCCTTCTAAACCCAAGATCGCAGGTTCAAACCCAGCCAGGATTGATGGATTTTTTCGGGCATAAAAATTGTAAGTATGGCATCCTTCAGAAGGGAAGTAAAGCCGTGGGTCTCATGTCGTACATTTACGGCACGAAAAAGAACCTCAAGCCTGATAAAGAGGCCTCTGAGCAAAATTTGTCCGCAGTTTCATGCCCTGGATAGAATGGGTCGCTGATGGCCTGAGATGTTAAAGAGAGTCCATAAATAAAAACAAATCATAAATATGATAGAATGTAGGTAAGATGTGTCAGTCTGTTTGCTTATGTTTAAAATGTCACAGGAAGCAAATACAAATGGCTTTCCTATACACAATGTAGGAAGAACATGTATGGGTTAAAAAATAATTATCTTGTTCTGAATATGGAGCAAGCTTCAGCTTCTCAAAAATTTAAGAATTAGTCATTGATGTAGAGTTCCCATCCTCACATAAACACACTTAGTTTGGCAACACTTTTATGCACAGGTATTGGCTGGTCTTGTTATGTCATTAAGTTTTTTATCTCGCATAGTGTATTAATATCTAGAAAAGTTGGATAAATTTTACTGAAAATTTAACAAAAGTTGACAAAATGTAATATGATTTAAAGCAAACAAACTAACTCTTAATTTTGACTAATCCAATATAATGAATTTTATCATTACATGTTGATTTTGTTTGAATAATGTTTAATGTTGAGGTATAACAGGTAGTGAACACTAATGATACATCACATAAAATAATAAATTGGAAAAGGATTTTTTTTTTTTTTTTTTTTAACAAAGCAAAAGTTTCAGGCCTTGTACATTCCCAGCATTTGCCATTATGAAGATCGAGGAAAACATGAGAAAAGTCTCAGTCAGGGAGGATGGTCCTGGCAGGAATTGAACCCAGGTCTCCTGCTCACAAGTCCATGACTTAACAACCTCAGCCACTCGTGCCTTTTACATGTCAATGGATGCCACTCTGCATAATAAATAACATATTAGACATATTGCAAAACTATCATTTATAGTATTAATGAACTTTCAAATAGATAATCCATTAAATTGGAAATTAACATATTGGAACTTTTACTCTTTGATTTTGCTTATATTGATTGTACAATCATTTTGTGGGATAGTTTGTAGATACCATAACAATTTTAAACTATTAGAAAATGAGTGAGAATAATTTCATACAGTCTCTTGCACAAATTTGTATTGTAACCTGGAAATTTTCACCCTACCATCAAGTACCTGCTTGGAAGCTTCTAAGCTAGAGAAGTTTGAACAGAAGTTCCTTCTGGCTTAAAACTAACACTCATAATTTCACAGTATACAATTTTAATGCAAGATAGAAAAGAAAATTCCTTAGGACAGCAGCACTTACCATTTGTCATCATGAGACTTTACAATTATGTATACAGTGGTTAGAACAAAGAAGCAGCCTTTTCAAAGTTTGATCATTGAAAAAGAATATCTAATTTTTTGATCTAAAGTTAAATCTTTTTATTTGTTTCTATTGTAAAATTATTTTTTTAGTGGAGATTTTCTTTTGATTGTGAAGAAAAAAATAATATTTTTAATAAAATATTTTAGATAGGTAAAGCTATCTGTTCTTTTAGTTTTGATGGGAAAATATGCCACTTGGTATGTGAGGATTGCTGAGTAAATTTTGAGATAAAAGGACCTGGATATGCCAGGATTGAAAACTGATGTGCAACTGAAATTACTCATTGAGATAACAAAACTTTTCCAATCATAATTGACCTTGCATTTAAACTTTTAAGTTTGTAAGGAGCTAGTATGCTTATTAAAGCTATAGCGTTTGAAAGAGAGATTTTGAAGCCTAGTTTAAAAATTACTTAAATGAGACAGTCACAACATCAAACAGGACTTTTGGTGACCTTGACTTTCACATGCAACAATGTTTCATTGGTTTGGCCACTTTAAGGAGGTTTTTTTTCCCAGTTTTTCTCAATCCTCATAAATGGCAAATGCTAGGGAGGTACCCGAAACATATGCTGTACTGTTTTCTTCCTTAAAAAAAAAAAAAAATCCTCTCTCAGTAAGGAGGTTCTGGCTGGAATCAAACCCCAAACCTCCTGCTCACTTGTCTGCACTTTAATGATCTTGGGTACCCATGGCGGTTTAACAGGGGACGTAAAGACTGTGTGAGGGAGTTGCAGACCAACAGTAGTGACTGAAAAAAACATCTCACATATAGAAGAGATATCAGATTGAGTTACAAGGATGTAGAGTTCATTCTTAATGAACACCTAAATGTGAAAAAAATATTTTTCAATATAGGTGCCCAAACTTTAAACAAAAGATTGAAACTGAATTCAATAAATGCTTTTAATAGGATGCCCTTACTTTAAACAAAAGACAGAAACTCAGCATTCTATGATGAAATTTGGTTGAAATATATGTAACGTAACTAATTTATTATTTACAGGTTTCTGGGCATTTTTGTACTTCGTAGGCTTCTGTTACCTGACAAACCAGTGGAGTAATTCTCCGGCACCACCACTTAATTATGGAGTAAACAACCTCCAGGCAGCAATTACATTTTCCTTCTTCTCAATCTTTACTTGGGTAAGTTATGTTTGTGAAGCAGCATGAAAATTTGGAATTAAACACAGTGAAACACCCATTAATAATCTGTTCAAAGTAGGACATTTAGAACAGCCTTTATGGTTTTACTTACATGAGATTTTAAAGAAGTTTGAAACAAAACTTTAATTTTTTTTTTTTTCCTTCTTCTTGCAGTACTTCTGACAGTACTGTGTAAAATGGGGCAGGAAAAGAAACTACAATTTTAAGTTAGGAAAATGCTGACTAGCAGACTTCTATTACAGATTAAGAAGAAATTACTCGGGACATATGTTTTTTGGAACTTTTTCCTTATCATCAGCTTTTAAATGACTGTCGTATCATTCATAGAAATTAGGTAGGTAGGTATCCAGTTTGACTCTGGTGGTCTAGTGATAAACTTAATAAAGTGCTGTCTGCTTCCGGGATGTCAAAATTCATAAGGCTAAGCTCATGTTTTTTATACAACTCCTTTCGCATATGTTTAGTTCTTTCAGTTGTTGAACAGCTTTTAATATCTCTTTCTATTTCATGGTTTTCATTTCAAAAATTTGCTGCCACAGCTGATTTATCTATTTGTTTGTAACGGATGTTTATCCAATGTTCTTTCAACCTATGCCTATATTCCCCTTTGTCTTTCCAACATAGATTTTTTCACAATCCTTACAATTAATGTGGTAAATGCTAGATTTTTTCTCTTTGGGCCTGAAATCTATTTTGTTTAATTTCAATAAATTTTTTACACTAAATCGGTTTTGAGATGCTAAGATGATATTGTATTGCTTGAACATTTTTTTAAATTTCTTATTGTAAATATCATATCATATATAAGTGAAACCGTAAAGAGTGTTCTAAATATCCTAAGAAAAAAGATTTTGAAAACACTTGTTTGGACTGCAATTGATTGTTTTATGCATGATGATAATGTCTAATGCCAATTAACTTGTTTGAAATTAATCCTGACTTAAAGAACTGGACAATCCCAGGATTAGTACATCACATTAGAATGGAAATCATTGCAAGAAGTGCTATTCCACATGGACTTGGCATGCCACTAAACTAGGGGTGAAATTACTTTGTGAATGACATTTTTACATGACCATGCTATTGCCCCATCCACGTTCAGCAGTTGCACTCCAAGAGCATTATCAATTTCCTGCTCCTCTTCACTGTTAATTCGCATTTCATTATCACCATCACTGAAATCACTGGAGCCACACAGGTTCGTTGCAAAACGTTCCGCTATTTCTTCTAGGATGTCTTTCTTTCCACGCATTCTCTAGCACACCTCTTGTACCACTGCTTTAAAAGAGGTGCATTTTCCTAATGCATGGCCTTTGCTTTATCGCACCTGTAAACCATTTTGAAGCCAGCAGTTACCTAAATCTATGAAGAATATAAAAGAAGTGCTTGTGAGAAATACAAAAACATAACAACAAAAGAGTAATGTTTAAAATACCTAACACTTAATTGTTATTAAAAACCCTACAGAATTGCTTTTGTCTGATGAATGATGCAAAGCACAACCACTTCTCTTTATAAAATATTTGTGTACAAAAAGTTAGATCAGCGCACGCACTTGAAAACTTGTTGCTACTGGGTGATTCTCCTTGATTCCATACTGCTGCCGATGATGACATGCTTCTGGTGATAATGCTTTTTTGTTACCTGATTGATCAGCTGTATGACAAGCCTCTCGCCAGCTGAGTTGCCAGCATAAACATGGTCCAAGTGTCAATCACAAAATAATTTCTTCCTTACTTTAGTTGCCAGTGTCAAAGGTCTCTTATTTGCAAAACATCAGCAATTCCATAACAAATTATCAAATATAGAGGTGAACATACATGCTAAGATAAAAACAATGAGCAGACTCTTGAAGCGTTAACTTGTCTATGTTAATGAACTTTGATGTTCCTGATGAGGATAACATCAACTTCAAGTTCATCAGGAAGCCACCAGAGTAGAATTGCACATCTACATAGTTTGAGGAAGTTCAAAGGTTGTTGCCTTCATCTTCAGCATGATTCCACTGTCTTCTTCCCACCATGGTATTAAGATGTTGCTCTGTGGATTTTACGAACTTGGCGTTGGGGTTACTATTGTTTGCGAGATCAAAATCGACCAAATTTTCCTTGTTTTTGTTTATGAATATATTTTCCCACACTGTTAATTCTATGGCTTTTTGAAGAGCTTTTAAGGGTTTTGGTTTCTTTTGGAATTTGTAGTTCTTTTGCCAGAAATGGTCTGCTATTGCTGATTTTTCCATGTGTTTATATTTTACATTTCTCATGTGTTCCTTAAATAGTATGGTAATATTTCTTTTTGTTTTGCCTATGTATTTCATATTGCAGTCTTTGCAACTGATTTCGTAAATGCCTGATTGTTTTCCTGGCAGAATTTTGTCTTAGGTGTTGGTTTTTAGGAGGTTTTTTAAACTACATTTGTTTACTGGAGCCAAAGTGATGTTCGCCTCTTTAAAAATCTTCTGGAATTTTTGTGTGCCCATGGGTGGAATGTGAATTTCTTAATATAATGATCTCCTTTGTAGCCTTTTAGTGTGGTGACATCTTTTTGTTTTTTGAATTTTTCTATTTTATTGTTGACCAGACCTATTGTGTAGCTATTTTTCTGTGCTAAATGTATGATTTTATGATACTCTGATTTGTATTTTGTCTTGTTTATTACACGATAGATCTGGTGAATGATTAAATATTTTGATGGCTTACAAAATACATTGTTGGCCACAAAAGCCTTAGCAGTGATGTATTTACAATAACTTCCTAAAGTAAATACCCAAATGAATCTAGAGAATTTTGATTTTATTTAAGGCTGGCTGTGCTTGGCTTGCTTTCCAACGATTCCGGCAGGGTGCAGATGCTGCATTTGCTCCAAGCTATGAAGCAGAACCTGGTGCCATTCCAGGTGGTGCACCTTATGCTTCTTATCCTGTTGGTCAAGATGCAGATGGAGGCTACCAAGAACCCCCATTTTCTGGAAATCAAACCAGAGGTAAGATGAGCATTTTTATTTTGCCATTTACTCTTCATTTAAATATTATTCATAATTTATTTTCATTTGCATACTCCTGCCATTTACTGTTTCATTTTAAGGCTTATAAAATTTGAGATGTGATATTAGAACAAATACCTACACATAATAAAAGTTGCAAAGTCAAATGGGTTTAGCAAAGAGACGATTAACGAAAAGTTTTGGATTCCAAAAACAGAAAATAATAAACAAATTACAACTCCTGAGTGATATACCAGAAAAATAAATTTTAAAAAGTTCATGTGCCACCCAGTAACCAATAAATACTTCAAAAAAAATTTCAGGGGTTACAATGTCATTTTAGCACTTCAAAACTCATACAATGTAACAAATTAATTGAAATTAAGTTGAGTAGATCCTAGGCTCAAAGAGAAAAAAATCTGGAATTCACCAGATAAATTATTAAGGTTGGAAAAAAAATTCACACAGGAAAAATAAAGAGAAATTATAAGCATAAGGCTGAAGGAACTTTGGAGAACCACACAGAAAAATCAACAATGGCATCACATTTTTGGAATGAAAATCATGAGATAGAAAAAAAACATCAAATTATTAAAAATAGAGCAACAACCAAAGGAATAAATCATATGGGAAAGGATTTACATATAACACAATGAAAATAACCTAATGAATTTGTGGAAGCAGACCATTCTTTATTCGAGTTTATCACAAGACCAGAGTCAACCCACACCTACCAACCCAAACTTCAATGAATGATCCAACAGTGTTTAACAGCTGAGGGTATAAACAAAGGTCCATGAAGCATGTCCTAAATTAAATCTCCAGTAAGCAAAATCAGAAAGAGCATGTAAATAGTTTGACTCGGTAGAAGTTATTTTATTTAAAACTAGCCACCATCCCCTTCAACATACATTCCCCTTGCACATGTGACCACAAGTCCCAACATTTCTGTCACTTTAGGATTGCTGCATAGAAGCCATATTCTTGAAGTTAGGCACCATTGTGATTTGTGCTAGCTGTCAAAATGGCAATCCTTTAGCATAATCTTAATTTAGAGAATAAGAACTTACAGGAGGCCAACAGTTGATGATGGAAGCAATTGTTCACAAAACATCATAATGTTGTATAAGTAAGTGGCATTTGTGTTAACACATTTAGTAAATTCTAATAGGATGTACTAATAACAAGGTAAAACTCCAATCCCTTTTAATGTATTGGACTCAACTTCTATGGAATAGAGCCTTGGATATACTGAATTTCTTCTCTCATATGCCTTAGAACATTACATAAATTCTAATAGGGTATACCAATAGCAAAACTCCATACATTTTTATTCTTAATTAGCTAGTGAGTTGGTTTAATACTCTTGTGCTCTGCTTATCATTGAATTATACAGAACTTGTTTCACAGGCTTTTGCCTGCATCATCAGCTGTGAGTGGACTGCTGGATTCGTTGTTGGTTGGATGACTTGGTGTAGTTCTCATGGACATTTTATGAACTTTTGGATTAATTTATCTTCTGTTGGGATCTCAAGGTTCATAAAAGTTATCTTCATATTTTTTTGTATATAATTTATCTATCTATGAATTTCAGTAATTTGACTTCCATTTTATATCACATCTCTCTCCAAAAATGGTGTACAACCGCTGATTGTATCTGCTGTTGCTCCAGTGTTCCTTTAGCCTAATTCCAATGCTTCTTTTTGTTTTGCCAATTAATACTTTGTTGCATTCTAAGCAGTTGATTTTATATATTCCTGACTTCTCATCAGGTATTCCATCATTATCACCAGATTTGAGCAGATTATATAGGCTGAATTTGTTCACTGGACACAAAGTAATCCCAGACTCTCCAAGTATTTTCTGGAATTTTTTGGTGACTCAAGGATGATAAGTAAATTTCTAATGGTAGTTTTTTACTTGCTGTAAATGTTGTAACCTGTTTCATCCTCTTCTCTTGTTTGAATTTGTTGATTTTGTCTACAATTTCTTGGCCATACCCATTGGTTTTTGCCTTTTGTATTATGTGAGAATACTCTTCGCTGTATTCAAACTCATTCATGGGTATGGTCTGTGTGCTAAGCTGTTGAGAACTGCATGTTTGTTTGTTTGTTGTGGGATTGAAGCTGCTGGCCTTTATGTACTTTTCAGTCTGTGTATCCTTTCTGTATATTCCAAATTTCTAATTATTGCCTTATATAATTATAATCTTTAAGTCAAGGAAAGGAATCATGTTTTCTTGTTCTGTTTCAGAAGTGAATTTAATTTCCCTACCTTATAGGATTAGCAATTTCAAAGCACCATCCAAGTGTTTATTAACCACTGCAAAGATATCATCTACGTATCTATGCCAGGCTTTAAAAAAGTATGGAAATGATTTTGTGATGTGCATTTCTAAACTATTCATATATAAATCAGCTAGAAAAGGTGATAATGAATAGCTAAACCTGCTTCTTATTTGTGAAATTCACCATTGAACCTGAAGAAATTCTGACTGATGCAGACTTCAGTTAGTTGGATGCATTCCTCAATCTCCTCATTGCTTAATTTCAAAGGTTGCAACCATTTCCTAAGGGATGTTGAGAGTTTGCATTTTGGTATGCTGGGAAAGAGTGAATTTACGTCAAAGGATACTAGAAGATCATCCTTTTGGAGACCCAAATCTTTAATTTTCTCCACCAGTTCTTTGGAATTACTTACACTTAAGCAATTAAACCTAGGAAATTTTTAAATTTCTAGAGAAGGAATCTTGCTGCTAGTTGGTAGGAAGGTGTGTTTCTACAGTCTCATGGGATCCCATGGTCTCATGGGATTTCCCGGTTAATGTATTTTCAGTAGGTCATGTAACCTTGCTATTGCATCACTGCATCAGCACCAATCACTTTGTTTTGCTTTCGACCTTGCAAGACACTAACAGGGATAGTCAATCTTCACACATCCAGAATGTCGGGCTGCAGTTAAGGGATGTTCATTTCCTACTCTTCACCTTTATCGCACTGACATTTTCCAGTTTTGATCTCCGGTGCTTTCAGTTGAAAACTGCAGCTCATTCCTAGAACTTGGACTTCTTATAGCATATAGATGACACAGGTGTTGAGGTATGTTTCTCTATTAGTGTATTGATATGTTCCTTGTTAGAATATCATAGTAAAACTTGGTGTTCAAAGGTTGATCTACAGAGATTGTTAAATAGTGTTTAACGCCCATTTTTACTACTGAAGCACCACTGGCGGCGAACACAGATACCTCAGTCAGGGAGGACTGTCCTGGTGGGATTTGAATCCCAGACTTCCCACTCATGAGTTCACACCTTAAGGACCTCGACCACCCATGATGGTATCTACAGAGATGAAGTCACAGTGCACAGTCCTGCAAATGAGGGAGGGACAGAAAGGATGAGCATGGCTATATGCAAGACCTGCAGTGGTTCGAAGAGATATGGGAAACACAGGGAATTTTTCCATAAATTTGGAAAAGAGGAACATTATCTTTTCATAAGAAAGGGTCTACAACAGAATGCAACAACTATGGACCAATCTTTTTATCTAGTATGATTTTGAAGTGTTAATCAAGAATGATAAGAGAAGAGAAGAGAATGAATAAAGTCTCAGAGAAGAAACAGGAAGAACAGGGAAGCAAACCTAAGATATAGCTATTTGTTTAGATTCATTTTGAAAAAAATGTTGGAGATAGAAAAAATAAATTCATGGCATTTCTTGATCCAAGAGCTGTTTTTGGAATGATATCAAGACATAATATATTATAGAAGAAAAAATAACCCCCAAATTGATGGCTGTCATTAAAATCTATACAGAAAGTTCAAGGGGTTAGAATAAGTGGAAATGCCATTAATATTCAAAATCGCAAAAGAAGTAATGCAGGGAGATAGCTCAGCCCATTACATTTCATCCTGCTTATGGACTAAAAATCTGCATATTATGACAAAAAGAACCAAAAGAACTGGAACATGAGAACAATCCAAACAAAAGTCTTGGTCTAATCAGATGACATTGAAGTTTCTCCTCAGAATCTACTAGTCAGCATGCAATCACAAACAGCTTAACTGTTAGGTCAGCATGCTCTAAACAAAGAAGAATACACATCATCAGTATTTTCTTAGTAATGGTTTCGATCCTGCACTAGTAAATAAGAAGATCAAACACTGTAAAAGTTTAAAAAAATATCAATAACATAACTCTCTCGAGGGTGTAAAAGGGACCAAATAACTTTAAAATTTCCATCCACGGAAAAATAAAATATTTGAGTATTTTTAAAAAAATATAATATTGGGTTGGCCCGTGCAACCAAGGATGTAATTCCATCCGGCAAGAAGTCTGAAATTTATCAAATTTATTGTTTGAACTTGATCTAATAAACATAGGCAAGACAAAAAGGAATTTGGAAACCAGGACAAAACACTTCAGAAATATTAGATGTAAACAGATGGAGAAATGAGCAATTGTGGCACATTTATGGGCAAAAAATCACAACCTCACAGGAAAACCGAATTAATAATTCCATGAAGTTAGCAGACCCTTATTCAAAAAAATAAATATCAGGTGATGGATTTTGAAATCCCACCACTGGACAACTTGCATTACATAATATTGGAATCACCAGAAGTCTCTATATGCCATGTCAACATTATTCTGTCATCAGCTGAGAATGGGAGTGTGAGCTCCTGAAACATGTTCTGAAATTAAATAAGTGAAGTATTGTGTTACATACTACCAACACCCTTTATTGTTATAATTCTTCCTTTCATTTTGCTACATTTACTCTCCCAAGACACATCCTGGAACTTACACACCAGTGCCTGGGTCAGCTACCTGTTAGGGAGTTAATTATTCTGAACATATATACATACATGTACACTGAGGGATGGAATGGATGATCAGAGCTTCCTTGATGACTTCACAAACACAAAAGATACAAATGGGTGAAATGAAGATGAATGATGAAACAAAGGGTAAATATGTGGCAGAGAAATACTTACCTGGCATTTTCCTTTCTTAAAATGGACTGAGGGAAACCACAGTACATCTCAGGTTAATCAGCTGCAGGATTTGAACATACATTTTTGATTACATAAGTTACGATAATAATACAAAATTTACAGCTAAATCCAATTTTTTTGAGCAATTATGAACAAATGAATGTTGAAGCTCCAAGTTCATGCTTTTTCACTACTGGAAAATATTAAAAACACTATAAAGCCCATCAATAATAATACTGAAGCTCTAGTAGAAAGCTCTAGTACAAAATTGGACGATCCTTTCTTTATTATTATTATTATTATTATTATTATTATTATTATTATTATTATTATTATTATTATTATTATTATTATTATTATTATTATTATTATTATTATTTCAGATGAAATTAAGTTGTGCTGTGTGGCAAAAATACTGCCAAGAAAATGAATACAGAAAAAATTAGCAGCTTGAGGTGGTATTTGTGTAGTTAAATTTGTTTCTGGACAATGATTTATTTTATTTAGTTATTTTACAGAACACCGTACACATTTTTTCCATCCTGCACTTCAATTATTGGGCAATAGGTATGGTAAAACTGCTTTAACGTGTGGAAGATGCAATATATTTAGGTTGCATTTTTGTGTCTCCCTGACATACCTATAAAATTATCCTTTGTTTGGCTATAACAGTTGTATGTATCTATAATTTGTCCCCTATGATCTGATATATGAAATTAATTATCTATTCAGGAAAAACTGTTTTCACTTAGATTCATTATTATGTGGACCTGTTGTGCTAATTGAGTGATCTGTGATTTTCATGGGTCTGTGAGAACCAATTTTTAAATTGAAGCTATTGAGATGTTACGAATTAACCGATCAATATTAAACCTGCCCAGGATTATGATATGTTAAATGTAATTTTGTACTACACGTTTTACTCTTGTATATTTGAGTTAGGGCATCTGTAAATACCTATAATGAGTATTTTTCCCATTTCAGTGTTTAGTTTTACTGTAGCTACCTTGAAGATCATCTCTATGCTGATGTTTTCTACCCACTCTACCCTATCGCCAAAAATAGCATTCCTGGCATACAATAAGACTCCTCTGCTTTTGTGTGTCTTACAACAATATTGGAAGATTAGATAATAATACATAAGTTTCACAAATTCTTCCTCTGTTAATCTATGTTTTGAAAGTACTACAACCCAAAGATTTGTATTATTTAATACTGTTTCTGAAATATTTACTTTATTGGAGATATGCTGTGTGTCCTGATGATATACTCTAAGGGTAGAGTTATTAAGCATGCTGTTTATATTATAATCATAGGATGAAAACAAATTTACAAGTTGCCATTGAACATCACGTACATTAATTAAAATGTAGATTGGAACTTGCACAGTGAAGCCAATCATATAATTATATTATTGTATGACAACAAAGAGAAACAGGCGCACGGTTAAAGGAACATTTCAGGAACATAAAGTACAAGCAAATAGAGAAATCAACAGTAGCATATCATTTTTGGACACAAAATCACGACATAATGAATAAAGCAAAATTATTAAAATCAGTAAAAGGACATACGGAACTAGCAACCTGGGAGAAAATCTACATCTACTAATATAGAGACTGTCTAATGAACTTCAACACTGCCGGGGATGAAAACATAGACTACAAGTTTATCACACTGCCACCAGAGCGGAATACACATTCTCGCAGCTCAACGAATTTTCCGACAGTTAAATTTTAGCTGATGATGACAACCAAATGTTCTCGAAACCAGTTCTATTCATTATGATAAGTAAGTGAAGCATTAAGAGTGTGTAGTTCAACGAAATCATGCAATAATATCAATTATTACCAACATTTCCTGTAGAGTTAAGCGCATAGGGTTTTTGACTGGCAATGTTTTTAATTTTCTCTGAAAGAAGTGAACTTAAGTACTTCTTTACTGTATTGTTAAAATGTAAGCCTTGCATGGATTGGAATTCACATTTGAGATTGCTGATGTTCACTATATTGGGTATGTAGCACAGCAACTTTACCTTAATATTTGTTTTTTGAATTTTTTTGTTAACACATGAATTATAATTAAGATCATACCTATCATGTATGATTACCACCATTATGTATGTTTTCTTCATTTCTTCTTTTTGAAGAATTTGTTTTAAAGTGTCTATAGCACTGTTTGCTTCATTCCTATACATATCATTTGCTCCAGCTACAATAATTTTCACCTCTTTTCTTTTACTTTTCTTGGTGTTACCAGATATATTTGCTGTAGTATCTATGAATTTTGCATTAGGCTTTACATAACCTATAACTTCACAATCAGCATCACTAATCACAAACAGCAACATATTTTCTGGGCAAGGCCTCTTGCATGATTTTGTCGTAAACTGAGACTTTCTTGCTCTTTTGTGACTTTCACCCCAAGTTCTTCTAGCATTGGATGATGAATTTGTTTTCAGCCATGAGCAGGTGCAGTATCTTGGCATTGGTAAATTTTCTGTTTCCATTCTGCTTCGGGATGGCTTTTAGGTATTATAATGAGTCTCATTATTTCTGAATGAACTTAATTTAAATCTTTGTTTGGTATATCTAACACCGTGTATAGAGATTTTATGCATTCACTTTCACGTCGCATTGTGCAATTTTTAACTGCTAACCTCTGAAAATTATTTGTTGTCCACTTTTACCTTCATTTGTAGAATTCGTTGCACTCTTATTTAAGCTATTTCTGTTGATTTTTTGGACTTTACTGTTAAATCTATTAGTTTTTTGCAAATTATTTAAGGCACTACTATGGAAGGTCATACTACCAGCCGCCTTCTTAGTTAGCATGTTAATAATAATAATAATAATAATAATAATAATAATAATAATAATAATTTATTCACCATTTGGATCATTTACATGATATTGGCTTCGTTCAGAATATAATATAAGCAATGTACAAGTTTAAATTAATAATTAATTTAATAATTACAATATGCCTTATTAAAAGTTCATATATTCACTCACTGAATAAAAGGCATGGTGTAGTGAAAAGGCTTTAACTTCTTTATTAAATTGTTTTATATTGGTTATTTCTTTAATATTTATTGGTAGTTTGTTATACATTTTAATACCTACATTAGTGAGATTATTTTTTAAAATATTTGATCTGCACATCTGAACATGGTCATTTTTCCAGGCCCAGTAATAGGAATGAGTACACTTTAAATGCTTTAATGAGTATCCATTGGAGGGCAAGTCTGGTGCCAGCAGCTGTGGTAATTTCAGCTCCAAAGAAGAAAAAATGACCATGTTCAGATATGCAGGTCAAATATTTTAAAAAATAATCTCGCGAATGTATTCAGGCAGATGCTGCCTGCTTTAAGCACTCTAAATTAATGAAAGCTGTTTGTTAGATACATAATATGCTAGTTGCAGCAACATCAGATCGATTCATTGAAAAATAAACCCAATTTAGGAGCAACAAATCAAAAAATTTTGATGCAAGCTGTCTCTACTGTATGTTTTATACTGTGGTCTATCCCATCTTGGTATTTGTGATAGTTTTGAATAACTGAGTCGAATTTGTAACACTTACATGAGCAACAAATCAAAAAATTTTAATGCAAGCTGTCCCTACTGTATGTTTTTATACTGTGGTCTATCCCATCTTGGTATTTGTGATAGTTTTGAATAACTGAGTCGAATTTGTAACACTTACATCACTATTAGTTTAAAAAAGGAAAACTAAGTTTCTGGATTAATTGATATCATTGTATGGATTCAGTTGAACTACACGCTCTTAAAGCTTCACTTACTTTTCATTAATGTATGGAACCGGTTTCCATCTTCAGCCAGGCTAAAGTTCAACTGTCTGATCATTCGTTGAGCTGTGGGAATGTATATTCTGCTCTGGTGGGTGTGATAAACTTGTAGTTTATGTTTTCATCCCCGACAATGTCGAAGTTCATTATGCTGTCTTTGTATTTGTAGATGTAGATTTTCTCCCAGGTTACTAATTCCATAGGTCCTGTACTAATTTTAATAATTTTGCTTAATTTATTATGTCGTGATTTTGTGTCCAAAAATGATATGCTACTGCTGATTTTTCTATTTGCTTGTATTTTATATTCCAGAAATATTCCTTTAACCGTGTGTCTATGTTTCTCTTTGTTTTTCCAATGTAGATTTTTTCACATTCTGCACAGTTTATTTTGTAAATACCTGATTTTTCTTCTTGTGGAATACTGTCATGAACAATGTCTATCAGTAAATTTTTAACATTAAATCTATTAATCGGTGCCTACCCGGTATTAAAATCTTTAAGAATATTCTGAAATTTTTTTGTAGCCCATGGATATGTGAATTTTTTAAAAATTAGTTTTTCTTTTCTTGCTGAAAGTGTTGTGGTTTCTTTGATATGTTTTTGTCTCTTGAATTTCTGCACCTTTTTATGTACTGGTTCTTTTTTAAAACATTTTTAATTGTTGTTTCTTCTATTTGTTTGTATTCTTTAAAATATTCTTCTTTGCTAATTTGTAGGTTAACTAGCTGGTGTGTTAAACTGTTAATTACTGCATGGTTGTGCACTGTGGAGTTAAAATTGTCAGCTTTGATATGACTATCTGCGTGTGTATTCTTTCTGTATATTCCAAATTTAAGATTTTCTTGGCATTTCATTATTTTAATATGCAAGAATGGCAGCATGTTATCTGTTTCTATTTCATATATAAATGATATGTTTATATCTTGTATATTTAGAAGTTTTAAGGCATCGCCAAAGAGTTTTTTGTTAACTATGGCAAATATATCGTCTACATATCTGTACCATACCTTAAATATGTATGGAAAAGCTGTGTTGATGTGTGTTTCAAATCTACTCATGAAGAGGTTAGCTAGAAATGGAGATAAGGGGCTGCCCATTGTAAGCCCTGCTTGTTGTTTATAAAATTTTCCTTTAAAAGTAAAAAAGGCTTGGTTTATGCAAATTTCTGTCGGTTTGATGTATTCTTTTATGTGTGTATCATTAATTCCACTTGTTTTTAGCCAATCATGTAGATAAATCAGGAGTTTTTCTTTTGGTATGCTCGGAAACAGAGATTCTACTTCGAAAGATATAAGAGTGTCAGAGGGATGCAATTTTATGTCTTTAATTTTTTCTATAAACTGATGTGAATTGTTTATGCTCCTGGTTTGAAATTTTGGTAATATCTTGAATCTATTAGCTAACCATTTTGCTAAATAGTAAGAGGGAGTATTGATGTTGTAAATGAGGGGCGCATACCATTTCCAGTCTTGTGAATTTTAGGTACACCATATACCTTAGCTATTTTAGGGTTGCTCTGTTTTATTTTTTATACTGTTTCTTTTGGAATGACTGTACATGTTTTCATTTACATTCCAATTTACATTTAAGTAAGTTTCTGGAGCTAATCACTCCCATCTTCAGTTCCAGTTCGACTGCCGGCCTTGTTCTCTGTGGTGGTTTGGTTTGTCTCTGGTGGCAGTTGGATGAACTTCTGTATTAAGACGTCACTTAGTGGGATTTCAAAGTTGAAAACACTACATTTGTTCTTCCAGATATAAATGTTTTCCCAGACGGCAAGTTCTGTTTTCCCTGTAGTAGTTTGGGATTCCTGTTTATATTATGTTTTTCATTCCAAAAGTGCCAAGCCACCGCTGATTTTTCTTCCTGTCTTTGTTTTATGTTCCTGATGTGTTCTTTTGCTCATGTTTTATGTTTCTTTTAGTCTTTCCTATGTAAATTTTTTCACAATCGATACATTCCATCTGATATATTCCTGATTTGTTCTCTGGAGGAATATCCTCTTTTAGTTTAGAATTAAGTCTATTTTTTATGGAGTAACTGTTTTTTGGAGCTAAAATAAGGTTTTGTTTTTTGAAAATCTTTTGGAATTTGTAGAAGGTTGATGGATGGTATGTGAATTTTTGGTACATTCTATTTTTTTCCTTGCTAGGAATAAGAGCACTGATGTCTTTGATTCTTTTTTTGTTCCTAGCTCTGTTTATTTTCTTATATACCACTTCTTGTTTGAAACCATTTTCTAGAGCTATATTTATTATATTGCTCGGTTCTAAATCATATTCTTCTCTGTTCATGGGGACATTTACCAACCTGTGAGCAAGACTATTTAGTACTGCATGTTTATGAGGAACTGGGTTATAACTGTTATATTTAATGTAACTATTAGTGTGAGTAGGTTTTCTATATATGCCAAATGTTAAGTGGTTTTCTAACTTAATTATTTTAAGATCCAAGAAGGGTAGCTGTCCCTTGCATTCTCTTTCCATAGTGAATTTTAATGATTTTTCTTGTAGATTAGTGTTATAAATTTGACTCAGTTATTCAAACTTATATTAAACATCACTGTTACAAACATCCACCATATTTAACTAATTTGTGATAGTGCTGACAATAAACTTATTTTTTCAATAATATTTTACCAGGTACACATTAAATGTATAAAAATACATTACCAGCCTCTTCTGCAACCCTTTTTGAAAAACCTAAAAGAAATCTGTAATGATGGATCAAAAAATAAAAAGATTCAAAGAAAAAAAGAAAATTGAACAAATCACTCACACCAAGTGCTGTAGCTAAAGAAAAGATTTATCAAAAAATCACTTACTACTCTTACCTTAATTATAAATTTCAAAAAATATTCAAGCAATACAACATCACTTTGGCACCCATAAATAGATATAGTGTAGGCAAACAAGTGAAGTTAAATAAAACTGAACCCAAACCAAAAGAAGAAAATTCAGGCATATATAGAATTAATTACAGAGATTGTGATAAGGTGTATGTAGGAAAAACAAAAAGGAATTTAAATATTAGACTAAAAGAACATTGGTGAAATATAAAATACAAACAGATAGAGAAGTCAGTAGTAGCAGCACACTTTTGTAAGGAAAACCACGAAATAGAAAAACACATCATATTATTAAAGGCAATTCAACACTCAAATGAACTCTGTATATGGGAAAAAATTTATATAAAAATATATGAATATAGTTCATGAATTTTGACATAACAGAAAAGGACAACATATTATATAAGTTCATCAACAGACCACTAGAATGAGCACAGTTACTTACAATTCCGACCTGATTAGATCTGTTAGTCATTGAATGACTGACAATGTGAGCAAGTACCTCACGAAACATGTCCCAGTTTACTTTTAAATGAGTTTTTAAAAAGTGGAACATCTAGAGAGTTTTAATGTGTTGATATGATTTTAAGTAGTTTTACTTTTAGTCTAAACCGGATTTTATGATAGTTTCACTGATAGTTAAAACATTCAATTTTAATTGAAATCTGTATTTGCTGTGTTTTATTTTGCAGGTGCTGTAGGTACAGATTTCCAGGCACCTGCTTATTAAAACTCTGGCCTGCAAGCAGTTTTCCAGTAGTTAAGGAGAAGAACTCCCAGAATTTTTTTAATTGGACATTTTTGGCTGACTACTGAAACATTCTAAAATAATGTGTTCAGCCCAAATAACAACACTTAGCAAATGTCCAAATTGTAGCATCTTGAAGATTGGATTGTAATAACCAGCACTCCTTTACAATGTCAAGTAGTCAACAGAAAGGTGGTACTGTAGGTAAAATGGAGCTTTGTGTCTGAGTCAGTAACATTTTCAAGATTTCAATTCCGATGTAACAGTTACAGATAGTAGGGCTTGCAAGGTGATTCATTATTTGTCATTTCTTCCCTTCCCCTAAACTAAGGTACATTGTTAACTGTTGAACTCCAGTACAATGAGAAACAAGATTATATTGTACTTACAATTATAATTTTTTAAAACTTATATTTTTGCCAGAAGCATTTTTGCAAGCTGTAACATGTGCATTTGTTTTAGATCTTCCCATTGTGCCATTCATTAAAGCATCATCCATTAACAGCCATTATATGGATTATATATTCATTGAATTTTCTTTTATACAACTGTGAATGTCCAAGATACAATATGCCAAAAATTAAAAGTGAAAATTGTACCACACGTAATGTAGATTATTTTCATTATGTGTTTCCCTCCTTTAGCATTTTTATAATTGGATAAACTGTTTTGTTTAACAGGATGATCACATATCCACCTGCTCAGGTAGTTTTGTTTGAAGTGAAACCTTTTTTGTTGACCTTGATATCTTTAAGGGCTTAAAACCTATATTATAGGAGCCATTTTGATCTGTCTTGTCATCTTTGTCCTTCCTTCTTTGAGCATTTTGGAAGTTAGCAAAGTGATATGAAGAAATGCATTCAGTAAAGCGGCTCTGAAGTTTATTACTTGGGAAAGGCTAATGTTTTTGTCTGCTATAAGGTGTCATGTGATAGTTCTGATATAAGTTGGTTATACCGTGGTTATTCACAAATAAAAACTACTAGTATTATGTCATTTTAAGCTAATGTGAATATTGTTTCAGAGGTCATAAGCATAAGACTGGATGGGATGCATTGCTGTCATATATTCCCTGTAGCACCTCCACCCCTATTTCAACAAAGCACTCTTGAAAATTCTGATGTTGTATTCCAGTATTCCATGAATCATTCCTTTTAGAAGACTATAGGAAGTGCCTAATACAAAAGTTAGCAAGCAAAAATGAAAAAAATGTATTGGTAAATAGCTCAATTGCAAAGTAACAATCCTGTTGAGAAAAGAATACCATTATATATCAGGTTGTTGAGATTGTGCAGAGAGCCAACCATTGTATGAAAGGGAAAATGTTTGTCTCACAAATAATAAATCTTTTTACCTTCACTGAGAAAGGCTTTACCTAAATATTGTAGGCAGGTGTGACTGTGAAGCACATTATTTGGAAAGCACAGAAGGTAAAACAATTTCATTAATGAATACAAAAAGCAAAAGATATCTTTGTGAAAACTGTGTTAATGGTTAGGATAGTCTGTGGGAGGAATTTGGGGAGATGCAAGGCATTGCTCTAATATTTCTATAAAGTGAGTAAGCAGGTATTAAAATGTAAAAATATATAGTGATAGCATATGAACGAGAGAACTTATGCTAATAGCAAAACTAATCTAAACTATATAATTTATTATTGCTGTTTTAAATACAAATTTAAATAGTTTATAAAATGCTTACATCAACAGCTGGGAACTACCTAGTAACCTTGTCTCAGATCATGTATCAGTATTGCCAACTTTACTAAGAGATGTCAAATGACACCTTGTAGTGGTTGCACTATAGCCATATATTTTAAAGGGAAATATTCCACCAATGCACCAGGTATATGTTTTGGAAGAACTGTGATAAATTCAATTTTTTTTTTTGCATTAGTTTATATGTCTCATTGTAATATTTACGGCTAAGTAAAAACAAAATAAATTGTTAGCATTAATTTAAGTCAATGTAAAAATGGTACAAATATAAATGTATTGCTAAACCTCCTCCATGTGTTGAAAAAAGATTGAAATAACTTCCTGCGGCATTAAGAACAAACCAAAATTGGGATAAATCTTCACCTTGAGTCTCAATCTGCGATCTCAAAAAATATTTATTTAAAAAATTAATATTTGCCTAATTTATTCAAACAATGTATTTGTATTTTTAAAATATTGAGTGCATACATTTATATTTTCATTTTCCTTACGCCATTTTAGTTCTTTAAACTAAAAATTTAGGAAATCTATTAATGAAAGACATACTTCAAAATCAAATATGCGTATGTGCTACTGAAAACAACTTGCTGGTAATTATAGTTTACCCCTGAATAACATTTGAAAAATATTTTTTTTCTCTTTTGAGAAAATTATGCCAAAAATTTAGGCAAACCTGAACAGAGATGGTGAAGTCCCTTTCAATGGTTATTCATAGGTTATTATACCATGTTTATAAGTTGCTGTAAAAAACTTCAAAGTAATACTATAAAAGCAAAGTATTTTAATGTAATTTTTTTTCAAAAATGTAATGCTGACATTGACATATTGGCTAAACAAAAAGTTATTTTGGATTATTTGCAAATGACAGTGAAACCTGTTCAAGATAGAACTGATTTATTCCTAATTTTTTTCCATTCTGGACATGTTTTTGTGTTATTCAGGTATGAAATTAAAATGAACCATCTCATCATCTTCTCTATTTTAAAAACTATGAAAAACAGCGAAATGTTCTTTCTATATCTTGTCACCTACACATTTTTCTACACATGAGAGCAATATTGTAGGAAGTGTCCTAAAACAAACCTTTTGTCCTCACTGTATACGATGCTTGATTGAAATTCCTCTTTAATACATTTTCAATTTTTTCTGCCACTCAAAAACAAGAAAACTATTAGCATCACTCTCTTCCGCACACAATTGATTGTGACAGTTTTGTGTTCTGAAGCTTTTCAGCCATCAATTAGAAGCGATGAATTCCAGCTTATCATTCAAGAGTTTGATCCGCAGAATAGGTTCAGAAATAGGCATGTTCTTTAAAGGGCACGAACAAATCAATCCCATAGCAGTTTATTTTTTAATAGCCTGTTGTTTTCAGTTTTCTTTTCACGTCACTATTATTGCCCACAAACCACTCATGATGAGATCTTTATATTTCAAAGAGTATTACACTTGAGTGTAAGACATTTTAAATTACAATTTAACTTTAACATTATTATTTCTTTTGTTTTGCCTTATCACTTGATGACAATGACTCATTTTTACAGGACTTGTTAATCAAAATTCTGTGCTCTGCTTAACTATTTACAAGATGTACTATTGGTATGTATGGAAATTTGCTAAACGACACCTTCAAACTAGTCAATAGGGCAATAAAACTATTGACCAAAAACCCCAAGCATCCTTGCATATCATTACAAAAAAACTTAGTTTTTACTTTATTGAACCACATACTGTTATTTCTTTGAAACTTTATGCTGTTTCAAAATATTGTTTATTTCAAAGAATGTGTTCAGGAATATTTCCACTTTGACAGTTTTTATTTTATTCAGAAAAATAACATATGAGACATGGTTTTGTACCAATGAGATATTCAGGTTCCAAAATGGGCAGATTTCACTGTATTAAGTAAACAAAACCACCCTTAAAGGACAGGGATCATCTGGTGTAGCACATGAGAAATAAAAATATCCTTCAGGTTACATTTTTTTAGGATTTTATTTTCAGAATATTTAAAGATTGGTTAGGAAAACTGTGGCCTTGACTAGCACTAGTATAATTAAAAGTAACAGGGTGAATGAAAAGGCTTTGTTGGATTTTTAATTGATCAGTATTTTTGGCTTTATGATCTCTAATCTCTAATGATCTATTGTAGGTGTACATTGTTTATGTTTTAGATCCAGTGTTTTACTTGAAATTATGAATTAATCAAGAAAATGTATTTTCCTGAATATCTCAAATAATAATATTTACAAGCTGTTTATATATTTTTCTGAGCAGATGACTTCATTCAGATGGGAGACGAGAATGTTGCAAATTGTGCTGGAATTTGTTAATTATTTCTTCTTGTGTGAATCGGTCATGCTTAGCAGTTTGACATATGGTGTTTAACAGATTATTTATAAAGTTAATTCCCTGCAATTATGTCACCACAGTTGCATAATATTTTCTTTGTACTTGCAAGTAAGGAAGTAGAAATGTTGATCAGCAAACCTGTGTAGAGTGTTACGAGAAGCATGATAGATCTAAATATTAGAAACCACCAGTTCTTCATTATGGGTATAAAAACCTCCCATCTTCAGTATATCTTAACAGCATGAGTTAAAATTGCAAATATAGATATATTCCTCTGAGGTTAATTTAATAGTAGCTGGTAGGTTGATATTGACAAATTTAAAGTTACCACATCCAATAGTGTGTTCAGTGCTCAGCTATGATATTGCTTTATTCTTTTATTCCTCATAAGAAAAAAAAAGCCATTCATGTTGAGAAAAGGGGGTTATGGATGTTACAACTTCAATCAGCATCATTGAAACACTATAACTTGCTCAGCATACTGCCTGAATAAGATTAATAATGGCAATTGAAACACAGTGCCATAGCTAATTCACAAATACAGTTCTCTTGTGCCATTTATAGTTATTATAGCAGTCATTTGATAATAGTCATAATACTTGGCAGTCTCTGAGGTGGTGCTCTTTTGAAGTTATTTTTCCTTTACATACTCTGGAAGTACTTCACATTCATTTTTATTAGTATTTTGATTTGGAGAAAAGGCTATTTGTGTTTAAAGTAGCCCTTTTTGTCATGATTGTTTGAAACATGGCTTTTTCTAGTCAAAACGGTAGGGTCAACTATTTATTTTCCAAGAAAATTCTGTAGCCATGTAGCTCA
Organism: Metallyticus violacea; assembly: GCA_030762175.1. NCBI lineage: Eukaryota > Metazoa > Arthropoda > Insecta > Mantodea > Metallyticidae > Metallyticus > Metallyticus violacea. Next base: position 34,249,180 of record CM060837.1, on the reverse strand, counting down.
CCATTTTTTGCGTTGAAAATGTTGAATTTTGTTCCTCCTGTAATAGAGTCAGTTCTCGGATGTTAACTAGCTATTAAGATGTGTACATTAGAATTTTTGTCTCTGTTGATGTTGTGTGATATTTATGTGGGGCATTGTTAGTAAAAAAAATTTAAAAAAAAGAGTATATTATATATAAAAGCATAAAACATTGCATTTTAGGGAGTACCTCACTAGCCAAATGTTGTCAACTTACCAAGCAGTTGTTCTGGAAATAATTGTACAATCATAGCATTTTGTTTTGAAAGCATATTTGAATTTTATGTTTTGCATTTGTGTCATTTTCTATATGTTAAAGTTTTCATAAGCATTGCATTTTTCACCTCGGTCATATCTTGAGAAAGTGACACAAAAGGTATTCATATGCACATGTATATATTTTACATGTTTGACAACGAAACCAAATCTTAACCTTTATTGTTTAAGCATTTAGTTATAAGTAGTATTTGTACCTTTAGTTGTTTTACATTCATATTTCTCGTAACTCTGCTTGCGCATGGGTAAACACATCAAACTGTGCAAATAACAAGGTACATTCCAGTGTGACAAAAAAACTGCATGTCTGTAGTCACTGACAGGCAATGTGATCTGTTGCATGTTCAATATATGTATATATACACACTCTATACTTTTTTTATGGGATGGGTGGTTTTGTAAAGTAGACAATGTTCAATGTAAATATTGTATCAAAATCTGTTGTCGTAACAAATCTCGTTATTTTTGCTTTGCATATAATACAAAATAGAAATCTAATAAAGACATTGCAACAAAAATAAATATAACTTATGAATGCATTTATGCAGTAATTAATACTGACCAAAGAATAAAGATTGTTGTAAGCATAGTGTATTATGTAGTAGGAGATTAAGTGTATGGCAGGAGAATAAAAGAACATGGTACAGTTGCTCAGGCATGTTGTTGAATACATACTTCTCAGCAAAACCCTAGAACAGACCTGAATACAATAAAAATGGAAGTTAAAACTTTCATTGAAACTATGGGTACTGCACAGAATATGTAGGTTGACTTTGAAAATGCGCTGAGACCAATCAATTTATCTCTTCATATGATATTGTTTTCTAGAGCAGAGCAATAACAAAACTTAATGTTAGGAAAATATTCTGTTAGGTTTGCTTTGTTTATAGTTATGTTTTATTAAAATGAACTGCACCAGTTTCCATTAATTTAAGACTGCACAGAAGCACACAGTAATAAATGCATGGATTATGAAAAAAACATTAATGAATTGTTATGAAGAAGAGAAAAAAATATTTCATTATTGCAACATTTTTGAGATTCTGTTTTTTTTAGTTTAAAGAATGGTGAAATGTGTTAACTATCTGAAAAGCTAAGTCAACACTACTTATAATTTTGTTCATAATATTGCTGCTGAATAATAGTTAACTGTGTTTAGATATATTGGAGTGTTGTATAAGTTTTGTATATCTTTAATGTTTTTGCCATTGTTTTAGTTTAATTACTAGATCATGTACATGAACTGTTTTCTTTTTAAATCCATTGCTGTGTTATGTACCAAATGACAAGTCAATATCAGACGTATATTGCATCAAATAAAATAAGTGTTGAAACATTTTCACCTATTTGAACTTTTCTTAAAAAAGATCAGGTTAAAAGCATTTGTGGTTCCATTCCATTACTGGACATGTATTCACTGTTGCGGGACACCATAGAGGGCAATTGAAAAGGAATGCTGGGTCTACTTAGTAACACCATAAATATTGTCACAGATTTTAAATAAATTGATATAAGATGCTGATAAACATTTTAATATCCTAATAATACTAGTTGCATTCATTTATTGAGTACTAAGCAAAATACAAAAGAAATAAGTCAATAAGTTCTGGCCATAGCCACTTTTCCTACAGACGACTACAATATTTTATACAACTATTAAGTTGACAAAACAGTGGACTATAAATTCACAAATATCTCTTAACTTTCTTTTTTCAGTAGCAAGTAATCACACCTTTGGATGGCCAGAAGGCAGAAACCCTAACCACCCATCAATCAGGGAAACTGCACCTCTGGTAGTCCACAGACAAACCTTCCTCTACCCCTATTCTTATGCATTGAAAGAAATTAATTATATACATTACAAACTCTAAACTAATCCTTAGTATATACAAAGTAATGATTTGACCTGAACTGTACTTATTTGGCCAAAACCATAACTACCTCAAAATACAACAGATATAAATGGTTACATAGATGTCCGCCCTGGTGGTGTAGGGGTAACCATACTTGCCTTCTAAACCCAAGATCGTGGGTTCAAACCCGACCAGGGTCAATGGATTTTTCTAGCATAAAAATCCTTAGTATGGCTTTCTTCTGAAGGGAAGTAAAGCCGGGTCCTGTGTCATACATTTATGGTACGAAAAAGAACCTAAAGCCTGAAAGAAGAGGCCTCTGAGCAAAATTTGTCAGTTGTTTCACGCCCTGAATTGAATGGGACACTGATGACCTGAGATGTTAAAGAGCATTCATAAATAAACCAAATCAAAAACTTACATACATAACATTTTCTATATTCTAATATGATACAATTTAGTTTTTTATTCTATATCTTGTTTCTCTCTACTGACTTCTATTTCACCTTTACCCTCCCCTCAGGGATCCATTTTGGGTACAGGGTATAGTCACCCCAAGGTGCCTGAGCCATGCTCAGCATGTTTTGACCCTTTTTTATTTCGGCTATATTTTAATTTTTTTTGTTCCTACTTCCCTGTTCTTTGTCTGACGGATACTCCCATGTTTGACATGGTAAAAAGTGACTGGGTAATGGCATAACTACCAGCACTAGGTTATCATGTAGAACAGAAGTGTATCCCCTGGTAAAGACCAGGCTAAAGAAAGTACCATGTTATGTGCTGTTACCTTCCTTTAGGCTATTGGGTCCCTCCGTCTTTATACTGGGAGTTGTGACCCTGAGGTGATTTATTCGGGTCAGACCAACTGACCTAAACCTGTGGCGTCCAGGAAGCAACTTATCATTATAGTCAGTTGCAATGGTGGAGGAAGAATTCGCTATGGTGCATGATAATTCTCAACCTCAAGTTCAGAGAAAGAGAGTGGATATAAAAGAAGTAGCGGAGATGATTTTTCCTCATTACTTGGTGATTAGTAGAACTGAAGGAGGTCACTAATTTTTCAAGTCAACCCATTTATCATTTAGAAGGGTATCGATACATCTCTGACCCTGTCAATCCTGTACGTGAATGAGGAATGGATCTCTTTTGGTGGAAACTTTGGGACTTAACCAGACCAATTCAATACTTAAGGCAAATATTCTTCACGAATACCCAATCCATGGCAAGCGGCATAGAACCCTGAATTCCTCTTGTGGACTAATAATTAACACAAATATATTCAGTGACATGTCTAATGCAGAAATTCAGGACTATCTGGAGGAGCAAGGTGTCACATCTGTTTATTGCATGCAGACTAGGAAGGAGAAGTAGAGTCAATACGTACTCTCTTCCTCACGAATCGAAAACAAGCTATCTCTTCCCTTTCATTCTTCCTCCAAATTACAGTATCCTTTTCCCTGTCTGGGCCAATTTTTATATCCTTGTACAATGTCAATGAACTTTTCTCTCTAATCTGGGAGAATAAAATTTGCTTGTCCATTTCTTCCAGTCTTATTCTCACTTCCCTCCATAATCCCCTTCTGAAACCACCAATTTTAACCCAAAACTCTCCTAGACAATTTTTATATAACTGCTGTCTAACTTCCCCTAGCAGGTATTAGCTGTAAAATCTCACTTTTCTTCTAGATATCTCGAACATATTTCCTCAGACCAGCATCAGGTGGCTCTTGAACCCGAAACAAATGTATCAATATTCTTTACATTATTAATTCTTTCAAACTTATCTTTCGTGACTCTGCCAAAACTCTGGTATTAGCTGTATTATTGGGACATCCCAATATTAGCTTAATAAACTCTTTGAATTCAATCCATAGTATGCCATCCGTTATCAATTCCCCAGATTTCTGCTCCATAAATCCATCTCGACTCGACCAAAGCAGAGTAAATTTAACACTAATACTTGGTACTTAAGCATAAACATCTACGTATTGTTGCCATAGTCATTATCCCCTTAGAAAATACTATTCTCTTGTGCCTTTCCCAACCTCTGTTACCACTCAACTTCATTCCCAAGTATAAAAATTCACTAACAACATGAATTTCTTTATCTTTTATTAACCATTTTTCATCTTTATGTAATTTATTGCCCTTCTTAAACACTATAATTTTAATTGATATTATTGTGTGATAATAAATCATACAATAATATCAATTATATGATTCGCTTCATTATGCAAGTTCTAATTTACATTTTAACTTGAAATGCTAGTTGGAATTTGTACAGTAAAGCTAATCATATAATTAAAATCATTTTATGATTAAGTCAAACTGCACACTCTTATTGGCTCCTCTTGGGTATGAAAACAGAAACTTTAAGTTCATCATACCTCCACCAGAGCAGAAAATACTCCCCAAAGCATAAAAAATTATCCAGCAGTTGACAATTAGCTGATGATTCAAACAAGTCCGTGAAACATGTACTAAATTTAAACGATTAAGTAGAATCAATAAGAGTGTGTAGTTCGACTCAAATCACAAAATGATTGTGTGTCACCTTCAGCCCCCATTCTCCACAACATCTTTCAATTTTGTCTATAGCTAACTTTAAACCAATCACTGATTGTGAGCACAACATAAATCAGTATAAAGTAGCCCTGGATTGTCCACGTTTTTAATTACAGAATATTAAATTAACATCTTATTTTGATATAAAGTAAAACCACTAAAAAGCATGTGTGAATGTGAGGAATTGCCTCACGAAACATGTCCCAAAATCACTTTTATAAGTGCATTTGTGAAACTTCAAGAGATTTTTAATGTGATGACATGATTTTTAGTGGTTTTATTTTAAATCAAAATAAGATAAACGATAGTTTCACTGTGTGGATTCCATCATTCCATAAACATATTACAACGATATTCAAGTCATTAGGAACAAGATGACTGGACACAAATTTTATTTAAAATAACAGGAGATAAATCTACTTTTAAACAATTTTAGAACACAAAACATTACAAGAGTTTTAACATAACAGTGTAGTTTTAAGCACAGCGAACATAGCCACACACATACCTTACCAAAATTGACTCGTCAGTCGTCGATTGGTTGACAATGTGAGGAATTTACCTAACGAAACATGTCCCAAAATCACTTTTATAAATGTGTTTGTGGAACTTCAAGAGAGTTTTAATGTGATGACATGATTTTTAGTGGTTTTACTTTAAATCAAAATAAGATTAACAATAGTTTTACTGTGTGGATTCTGACATTCCGTAAACATATATTCTTTAGGTAACCTGTTAATTCCTACTGCTTTATTCCTCTTCGAATTTGAACCAGATTATAGGCTTCACATGAAAAGCGTCTATCCAACTCTGGTAGATAATTGTTATGTAATTTCCATAATAAACACACACTGAAAATATCTAAGCTATTCTTGCAGACTTATACATTTCTTTTCACACACTGAGTAATAGTTTTCCAAATTTGCTGTCCCCCGTTTAGATGTATCTCGTTCAATTTCTAAAGCTTTAACTCTCCCCCCCTCTTGTTTCTTATGCTCAAGTAACAATCTATACCTCTCACATTAATTGTATTAGAAAATCCCTATCAGATTCTTCTCCCTGCATCTAATAACTATATCCTGAACTAAAGCTCTTTTCAACACCTAATTCTTTAATTTTTAACTCTCCCACTCTCACATTCAAGTTCCCTACTAACTTGTCAAAACTCCATTTGGATATTTTATTGTTATATTTTCCAATTCAATTCCAACTTTTCGAAAGAGTTTTGGGTTATAAATCTTGAAATTTGCACTCAGATTGAAAATAATACCAATGCACAAATCCCACTCCTGAATTAACCACACATTAACCCATTTATTTTAGACTCCCTCTCCTTCACTTTACTTATCAAATCATTCCTCAACAACAATCCCCTAGTCAAAAATTTTTAGACACAGCCCCCCAAATTATTTAATTCAAAACTATCACATCTTCACAAAGTACTTTCCCTCAGCCTCGATACATCTTCCCATCTCTCTGAACCATGAGTGAAAGCACTGGTGCGAGTTGTTCTCATCAAATTTCTCTTTGTATGCTGTAACAGCATCTTCAGGTGATGAAAACCGCTTTCCCAGCAGTCAACTCTTCACCGTAGGGAACAGGAAGAAGTCCAGGATGCCAGGTCTGGGCTGTAGGGAGGATGGGCCAGCAGTTGAACAGGGCTAGTCTGGAGAAAATCCAACATTGCATTACATTGTCATGATGCAAAAAGATGTCCCTCCATCCAATTCTTGGTTGCTCTTCTTGCACTTTTTCAAACAACCGCGTGTACCATTGTGAAGTGACTTGTTTTTTGATTCTCTAGAGGTATTGTCACATGTTAGTTGTGCCAAAAAAATGCACACCCATTTTCTTGCCAACACTTTCATGGGTGGATTGTCATCAGAGAAGGCCCACACTGAAGACTGGCATTTTGTTTCTGGGTCATATTGATAATCCATGTCTTGTCACTGTTATCTCAAATTCACAGTAAGAGCTACCATTATTGAATCTCGGGAGCATTTCTTGGCACCATTCTAATTGGGTGTTCTTTTGGCCCTCTGTTAGGTTGTGGGGCACCCAGCGGAAGGAAATCTTGCTGTCATGCAATATTTTTGCAACATTCCCTGATCCAATATTTAAGATTGGCTCCTGGTATGTGATATGGGTGTCTTTTCTCATCATTTTCTTTACAGCATTTATGATTTCTTTGGTTACTGTATGGATGGCCGCCTGCTTCTTTCTTCATCTTCAAGCAATGTCCAACCCCTTCTAAATTCCACACAAACCAATTGAAAATGGTAGCACTGGATGGAGTAAAATCCCCAAAAGACTGTGTGAATTTTTCAATGTATTAGTTCTGGTTTCCACTTTTAAAATCATACAGAATAATTGTTCAAAAATGTTCACTCTGCAGCTCCATTGTGTGTCGGTCCTGGTGGTATAGTGGTAACCATACTTGCCTTCTCAACCCAAATCGTTGCCAGGATTGATGGATTTTTTCATGCATAAATATCTTTAGTATGGCTTCCTTTGGAATGGAAATAAAGCCATGGGTCCCTTGCCGTACATTTATGGCACAAAAAAGAACCTTAAGCCTAAAAGATGTGGCCTATGAACAAATATTGGGATGATGATGATCTGGGATGTTAAAGAGCGTCCATAAATAAACAAAAAAAGTAAAATAAACTCCATTATGCATAATGGACTAGCTTGCACTCCATAATGTCCCAACTGCTGAAGGGTGCGGTCAGGCTGAAGCTTTCACTATTGACTAACAAATAACCATGCAAGACACCAGTGAAATTATTTTTTCCCTATTGTGAATAATATAGTCAGGTCTAAATATGTTGTGAGTGGACCTCATATACCTCCTGAAACTCGATGCTTACTCACACCATGTTTGCCTTTAAAATGAAACTCCTGAACCATAATACCCTAAACCATGTTTCACCTAAAGCTAATAAATGGATCTTAGTCAGCATACCACTTACATTTGGAATAATGTGGCATTATTCCAAATGTCTTGCTTTAGCATGCAACTACAAGTATATCACTCTGCCACAAGAGCTGAATATGCATTCACAAAGCTTAACGAATTATCCAACTGTTGAATTTTAGCATGGCTGATGATGAGAACCAAAAGTTCTCGAAGCCAGTTCTATATATTATGACAAGTAAGTGAAGCATTAAGAGTGTGTAGTTTAACTAAACCATACAATAATATAAATTATATGATTAGCATCACTGTACAAATTCCAATTTACAATTAAATGTAAATTGGAATTGTCTTCCTTTATTATGATAAGAATGCAACATTGTAAGTAAATAAAACTCTCAATGACAATACACTAGTATGTCAACAAATCATAAATGCAATTGTATTTAAAGCATACATCGGTATATAAAAGATTAACTGTTATATTGAAGGTTATAGTATACAAGAATAGCACCCCATCCTCCAGATAACATTTACATTACAAAGATTGAACTCTATCATTTTAAAAGATAGGCACTTTACAGGCTACTATGTAACACATTAGATCTAATGCTGACAAATACTTACATATTTTATATTCATTATTATAAAAAATTGTGAAACATTTTTTTTCTTTTTTAGGATTTACAGTGATTTCTTATTAAGTATGAAGATATATTTTGACATACCAATGGTCACCACCATGGCACATTTGGTTAGGGCATTGATCCTAATGATTGAATTCTGCTTGGTCAAGTTGCATTAAAGTAATAGAGCTTCAGGCTCATTTACATTATTTTCAATCATTTCATTCATTGTTTGAAATATAGTACTTGGGATGGGACATATAATATATAAATACAATAAAAAAGTTTTAATTCATAAATTCAGAATGTTGTAGATAATGAATAAGCTAAGAAATATAAAACAAATTGCAAAAATGCTTTGTAACAGTAGTAAATGTTGCAAACAAAAACCATGCATGGTCTCCCATATTGCTCTAAGCTATTAAATAGCAGAATACAGCTAAAAGGTTTCAATGTTGTTCCTAAACCATTAGAAGGATGCATGTTCTAATCCTGCTATGACTGGTTCCTCTAAAATTCAAATGGCAAGCAACTTCAGGCTCCAATGGGCACTGGGTTCATTTGCACTGTTATCAGTTCATCCAGTTCAATGTGTTCGAGAATTATGATAATTTGCAATGAAAGTTAAATATTTACCTAAAGGTGAGTGAGCATGCTAGCAGCATTGTACACCAGCAATGATGTGTTACTGTGATAATTTTAAATAATTTATCACATATAAAACAATTCACCCTGTCCTATTTATGTACATATTGCTGCAAGCCATTAAATGAGGCATTAATGCAAAGTTATTAACAAATAAATTGTCTAATTGTAAAGGTGAAAATAGAAATTAAAGTGAAAGTCAGTAATTGTTAGGTACTGAGCTGTGCATTTATTATGCAAAATAAACTTTATAAAATTAGAAACAGTGAAGTATTAGGTCAGTATTAGGTGACACTATACTTCACTAACTGTTTAATTTATTCATGTTTCAAGAACATGATTTTGTAGCTGCCAATTTATCATTTGTTTATCTTACATTTCTAGTGTTCTTTTATCCTTGTCTCCAAATTTCTTACTCTTCTTGCCTATATATATATATATATATATATATATGATTACATGATTACATATATCTTACAAAATAATTCTTCATGTTCAACGGAAAAATTTACAGCAAAACTCTGTTTGTCTATGGGTAGTCCCCTTTCTCCATATTAGGCAAATTTAATCATTAGTGCAGTAGCAACATCATCATCTCGTTGGCAACTGGTGATTAATGGGCTGACAATGTGAACGAAGGGTTCGTGAAACTAGTGCTACACATTAAACAAGTAAGTAGAGCAAAAGAGTATTAGTTCGGCTCAATCACACAATGATCTTAATATATCCTTAGCTTCACTGTGCAATGTTCCAATTAATAATTTTAGTTATTAAAAAGCTATTTCCCCAAAAACTGCAAAATGTCAGATATGGGGAAAGGAAGAAATCATATGGGGCATCCTGGTGTAAATTATTTACATTGTCCTCTCCGACTGCTTTCGAACATGGCAGTGGTCACATGACCACTAGTTGAAAACAAAGTTCCCATATTCCTCGATTTCTATGTCTTTGGCAAGAGCCAAATCAACAGCTGACCATTTAATTTAAGGATAAAAAACTGGCTGGCTTATAAGACTTTAAGCAAATATTAGGATTAATTTGCCAAACAATTTTTTTTTCTCCATAACCATATAAAATTTAAGAATGTCAGCTTAGCATCTTTCTTTCTCAGCTTCTTAAAATAATTGTGACATGTGAAGAAATAGCTAAATATCTCTCTCAAAAGCTCAGTAACTGCCACACAATTTTAATATTTGAAGTCATTTCATGAAAATGCTCTCCTTCAAGCTTCATTCTACACTTACTGATTTTTAACACCCTAACCACTTCAACTGCCAACTGCTGAGACATTACTGAACCAAATCACCTACATCTTCATTGTTATGACTTACAAAATAGTTTTGATATTATATGTCTATCTATATCCTGACATATATTTTTCATAAAAACTAACTGTTTTTTTTTTGTTTTTTTTTTTTAGTTATTTATTCCTCTTTGATCTATTGGTACCAGCTTATTCTCCCTTGAGCAATTAAAAGTTTGCAGTATCTATACATTAACAAGCTCTGTATTTTTTGCTTTTATTTCTGAATTTTTTTTTCTTTGAAATAATTTTCTTTATCCAGATATATTAATTTTATTAAAAACTGGTTCTTCTTTTTGACTGAAATTTATTTGAGATATATTGTTAAAAGACGCACCTGAAAGTGCATTTTCATCTGTTGCCCTAATGCTGCATTAGTGGCAACAGAAGAGCAGAAAGAATGTTTATGTGGTAGAGCCAAAATTTCTGAACTAAAGTGAAAGATTCACAATAATCATAGTGTAACAGTTGGCAGCACAGGAAGGTCTAGAACTGGAATTGAAAGCTGAAGGAAAAATTTGGAATGGAACAAAATGAAATGACAACCGTATGCTCAATAACTTTTACCTGATCTTCTACAGTTGAGCTTGGCTAGAAGGTTTGGCCTAGTACTAGATTTCAGAATTTGAAGCATTTCATCTTGGAACTGCATTCTACCAAAATGATGAACACCAATTTGAGAAGTATTTTTTCATTACTTCAGCGATTACTCGTGTTAAATTGGCCCACAACTTATACCTGAAATAAAATGTGTATATTTAAATACTTATAACATTCAGAATGGAAGGGTAAGATTAATGAATCAAGTATAGGATGAAGGATGAATGATGTGGATAATTAGGGATAGTTTATATCCCACCCAGAAATCCTCCAGGTTCATTACCCACATCTCTTCCACTATTTAGGAACTATTAAAGAAATTAGACAGTAATTTCCTATGGTAGAGGTTTCAGTGTGAGGAATAGAAATTTGCAAGTAAAGGATTTGGGCATACTAAATGATTTAGTTATAGAGGAAGATAGGGAAATATTTATAAGGAATAATGATAAAGAAGTGGATTAACAAAGGATGAAATTTGTTTAGTTTTGTGAAATCTATAGTTTGGTGATTTTAAATAGAGCCAGTGATAAAGTGATGAATTTCAAAATAAAAGAGAACTAGGTGAAAGAGTGAACAGTTATAAATGGAATCAGGTCCATGCTGGAGAATTCTGCATTTTGGTAAGCTTATGTATTCATGGAATTAATTAATTTGTAGATCAAATTAGACAAGTGTTGAAAGGCATTATTTTGCTTGAATGTTTAGGAACAAGTTAATTGAGACAACTTGCATGGTTAACGATTGAAATTAAATAAGTGAATTATTTGTATACAATTAAGAACAAATGAGCTTTTATGTGTAGTAGATTAAAAATTTAAATGTATAATCAAGGATTGGGATCAGCTAACATAGTTAACATTTAGTTAGTGAAATAATTATGTTAATTATTAGAATATTTTGTATCAGAATGATCCAAAATAATGCCTGGAATAGAACTTGAATTACAATATTGTAATAATATTTGAAATAATGACTATTTAATTAAATAAATGAATATAACATTCATGAAACTCTAGTAGCATTAAATTATAAATTTTTTAAGAATTTGGACAATGAAATTAAATTGCATATACTTTCTAACCTAATTCCTAACCTTGGTGTTTCATTAATAATAAAGCTGTTGCCAGTTTTGACAAATATATTTTCATATGATTCTGCATAAATCAGTTAATGCACTAGAAATTTGTATTAATTATAATAATAAAATAAAGAAGGAAAGTAAGTTCAAAAATTGTCGAGCTGTGACCTAGGTTTTTTTTTTTTTTTTTTTTTTTCCAGTAGTGTTTAACGCCCGTTTTTACTACTGAGGCACCATAGGCGGTGTACACTGATGACACATGAGATGAAATAATAAATTGGGGAGGATATTTTTTTTTTTAAGGAAGGAAGCGTTCCAGGCGTAAGAAAAAAGTTAGGGAGGACGGTCCTGGTGGGATTCGAACCCCAGACCTTCCGCTCACGAGTCCGCGCCTTAAAGACTTCGGCCACTCTTGGCGGTGTAACCTAAGTATGAATTTGTCATGAGCTAATTATTTATTGCAAACATAGCAAATATGTTCATTTTTGTCAACAAAAAGTAATGATAATGAAAAACAAAAAGGATTTCGAATTAATTGTTTAACCTACCTATGTTTATGAACATAAAGCGTAAAGCACGCATTTTAAAATACTTGGACTGTTTTAATGTTAAATGAATTTATCTACAAATAGACACCAATAAAAACGCTTATATGTTACTTACCAGAGCACGATTTTGCTGGAAGCAACCCTGTCACTTCCTTTGACATTGCAGCTCATCACAATATGCAACACACTATATTCCAATAAATATCGAATCATTTCCCGTCATATTTTCTAACATTTTCCATGCAATTACTTGCCCATACAGCAAGAAAAGTTTTGAGAATTGCTGGAGCAGTAGAGCCGCAGTCCCCGGCGAGTTTTTATTATTATTATTATTATTATTATTATTATTATTATTATTATTATTATTATTATTATTATTATTATTATTATTATTATTATATATCTCCGTAACTGTTAAATAAATTGAAAGGCCATTGTTAGGCTGGTTAAAGATTATAACGGTGAGAAGTCTACTCTTATTTGAATTCGCAATTAATTCATATATACACTAACGCTACCTTGGGTAAATCCTAGAAACCAACGATTTGCTGCGGCTCGCTATGTCCTAAAGGCTTACTTTTGCCTCCTTTTCGTAAATATAAATTGACAGGGGCGGGTAAATCACTGTAATGAGGGTAAAACATTGTAACGGTGGGAAATCTGCGAATTTAACTCGAATTCGCAATTAATTCATATATTAACCCTACCGCTGACCTCGTTGGACCCAGTGGTTTGCTCCTTTTCGTAAATAAATTGGTAGGGGCGGGTAAATCAGTGTAACGTGGCATATCTCCTTTGATTGCAGCAGGAAAAACATCAATTTATAGGTCATTCTATCGTGGTACTATGTTACCGAGTAAACCATTGTAATGGTGGCAAATCAAATCACCTTTAATTCCGATGAAACAAACAAATAAAAGACATGTGGCTTCGAAGTCACTATTTGCACCCCATGAAGCTCTCTAACCGTCTGAGCTATCATGCCATGCCAGTACCGTATAATGATTTATTATCTCGTTATTCTGTGCATTATCTTCGGCTCTCTCCGCTATCGCTTGGGACTGCAGCCTGGTTTCACTAGCTACCCAAGTAATTTCCACCTTGCAAGTATGGATAAATAAATCTCTTTCACATCTGATGCACTGGGAGCGTCACAATTGTTTATCTTTCCTGACGACAACTCTGGAATGAAATAAGACTCCAAATTTATTTTATCAAGTTTTAGTGAATCTACCACGTTTCATCCCGGGGATTTACCATGGTTTACTCATAGAATAAGTAAACATCTGTGAGTAAAAGTGAGGATGTTAAAAAAAGTTGGGGTAAAAGAGAGCAGCAATTAAACTTTGTATTAGCTTCCTTGCATAACACAAAAAAAAAAAAAAAAAAATCTAGAGCGATTAAGCTCAACGGGAAAAAACACGTGTTCTCGCAACCGAACAATAAATTTAAAAATCTAAATAGCTGGAAATATTGGTAGAACTTACAGAGTCTCTTCATAACATTGTGTAATTTCCGCGTTGCCACATTTGTGAGATTTCGGTCCTGCACACAGAATGCTTGTGCTTCATCGTGCGGTGAAGAGAAAGAAATATACCTCCCAATGCGCAAGTGCAAATGAGTATTCCCTAATACTGATAGTGGTGGTGATAGAGGAGAGCGTGGTGAATGGTTGGGGGATTACAGTATCTATAGGTGTTGCGCATTGGAAAGAAATCGGTAAAATAGCATTGAGAATATAATCAATTTTGAATTTAAACTGTATTAAAATTTATGATATTTAATTTCACATGTTAAGAATCCTAACCCTTAAAACCTAGAGTAAATTGCCATATGTGGGATAGTCTACTGCTATTGGAGGCTAGGATGTTACCTCATACTCAGCGTTTATAGGGGGACAAAAAACGCATGCTGCTACTGCTTAAGTTTAAACATATTGCTAATTGTCGTGTGGTGTATATACATTAAAAATGTCTACATCTTCTGAAAACCTTGAAAATACGTGCGTAGTTTGTTTCAAAAATGTGACCATATATTCAATAGGTGAATGTGATCACCCAGTTTGTTTTGAGTGTTCTACGAGAATGCGAGTGCTTTGCCGTCAAAACGAATGTCCAATATGCAGACAAGACATGCCGAAGGTATTTAATAAACTAATTAGAAATTTACCTAGTGCATTCAGCAGTCAGATAAATATGTAATTGCTTGAATTAATATTTTTTTCAGGTTATATTCACTAAGGAAGTGCAGCCGTTTCGAAACATAAAAAACAATAACTATTTAATGGATAAAAAATTTAAAATATGTTTCGACAGTGCAGAAATTCAGGCAATATATAGTCGTCTGTTGGAACATGTCTGTACGAAATGCCCCACAAGACCTGCGTTCAGAACATTTCAGAACCTAAAGGACCACATGAGAAAAGAACATGAAATGTATTATTGTGACCTGTGCGTGGAAAATTTAAAGGTAATACTATTAATATGTTTATGAGAAAGCTTGAAAGCTAGGCTCTTGAATAATAGAACCCACTGAAGTAAAATCTGCATGTTTTATGCTCAAAGAAAGTGTTGCCAATAATAACTAACATAATAGATAGAAACCAATCTTCCACGCAACCTACTCTTTACAATTATTTTATGGGACATAAGATTAGTTTAGGTAGCATGTGAGCCTAGGTTTATTATATTTCAATCATACTCACTGTATTGTAATTTGTGTATTTCATTGAAACTTCAATATATGCTTCCCACTTTCAAACTTTCCTTCAGTGTATGTGATCCAGTTTTAAACATATGTAATAAAACAGGAGAGTAGATATGGGTCTGTGTATATATAAAGCGATTAGGGATTCCATTTTTGTTATTTGGTTTTTACTTATAAAAAACAAGGCAACAAGGCAAGCCTATTATTCCAGGTAAATTTAAAAAGTTTTACTTGTAGGATGCATACAGTGAAATATTACCTTAACTTCCTGGGATATTTTGCATAGATTGATTATGATACTATCAAAATTATAAGTTAGGTAGTGAATGGTGGTGGTATTCTCTGTCTAACAGCTGAGATGAATAGTTCACACAATATCTGCTAATTCAGCCTGTTATTTAGGTTATTAATAAATACCTTTAATAGTAATTTTCAATGAAATATATTAATTATTTATGAAAGCGCGGTACTAATAATACAACACTGTGGCCATAGAGGGATATTTGCTTCAATGTACATTCCTTAATTCCTCCACCACTGCCCATGCCTCTAGTCTTAGTGCCTTATCTCTTCCCTGCCATTCAACCCCAGCATAAGTGCAAAAGGATATGTTATTGGCAGTGCATTATCACCTTTTGGTAGACAGAGTATAGCAGTATTAGTATTAATAGATGTTCTTTAGGTACTACTGTGAGCAAAGCTCAAGGATATTGAATGCATCATACATGGCATAAGAAGACTGTCATAATTAATAATACCGTATAATAAAAAGCATGCCATGCAGCTTTACAACCCATCACTAGTTACTTAATAAAGCATTTATTTAGTTTTATAATAGTAAAAGGCATTTTATTTTTTTTAATAGTGTTTAATACCCTTTAATTACTAAGGCATCACAGGTAGTGGACATTGATGATGCATGAAATGATAACCTGTGAAAGGATTTTTTTTTCAAGGAATGAAGTGTTCCAGACCTAAGTGCACACTGGAACACATCAAGTCATGCAATGATATTATCGATTGTGCAACATGATGCAAAGAAATGGAGTTCAATAGAAAGCAAAGCAATTTAAATACAATATTTGCAGCAAACCAGTTTGCATCGCGTTAATGATGTCATGAACATGATGCTGACACATTCACGTGATTCGGCTGCTGCATTCTGTGCGTCAAATCTCATGGCAATTTGCAGATATCCGATCCTGCAAGCATTACATCATTATATTGCAAAATTAGTTATTTTCCAACTAAATCTGGTTATTTTGAAAGAGTGTCTAGTTGGAAAATTAATGTTTTAAGTGCTAGTGGGAAATCTAGTCTTTTTAAAATATTGTCATGTTGAAATTGTTTTTCTTTTTAGTATTTGGTCTAATGTGATTATTTTTACTAGTCATTTAGAGCACTCTGGTGGATGTTGCTTATTCATTTCATCATACTTATATACATAAGGTAAATAGCACTATTTGGAATACATCGTCGTAACATGGACGTGCTGACCACTGCAATTATTCTCTTTGGTTATTCTCCATGTAATAGTAAGACACCCTTTGCAGAAGTTCATTGTACATTTCTAGGTACATCCGATAAAATGACTGTAATTTTGCAGTATCTTTTAATAAATTATGTGCTAAAGCTAAGGCACCATGCTGAGTTCAAGACAAATTGAACCCATTTTCTTTTTTCTCCTATTGCTCAATTTCAGTCACTTGTACATTTAAACCGCCACAGGTGGCCGAGGTCGTTAAGGCATGGACTCTAAGCGGGAGGTCTGGGGTTCGAATCCCGCCAGGACCGTCCTCCTTGACTGAGGGTTTTTTTCCAGGTTTTCCTCAGTCTGCATAACTGGCAAATGCTGGGGAGGTACCTAAACTTAGGTCTGGAATGCTTCCTTCCTTAAAAAAATATCCTTTCACAATATATCACTTCATGTATCATCAATGTCCACCGCCTGTGGTGCCTTAGTAGTAAAAACGGGCATTAAACACTACTCAAAAAAAAAAATGTACATTAAAACATTGTCTTCACTCCAAGAGGCCATATCTTCCACTAGATTAGAAGATTGACATGACACATTTGCTCCTATGTGCTTGTCTTGAATCACCAAAGAGACAAGAAGGGATCAAATTTATCAGACATGATGCATGTCGGTGTGTGGACTTCCTTAGGGTACCTCCCTGGCATTTCTATTTATGAGAACTGAGGAAAACCTGGAAAAAACCTCAGTAAGAGAGGATAATCCTAGTGGAAATCGCACCCCAAACCTTCCACTAACAAGTCTGTGCCTTAATTACCTCGCCACCTGTGGCAGTAAACTGCTTTATGAATATTATGCAGGCAGTAATAAAGAATTGTTAAAATTAAATAAAAGACAAACTGCCTTCAGATGTTAGATGTAAATCAATAAATTTACAATACAGCATTAAGAATAAAGATTTTATTATGTACAATTTAAGTAATTATCAGCCTTTGAGTTATCTGATGATGTACTGTTTTTATTTTTTTATTTATATGTCATACTTCATTTGCTGCACTGCTATCTGTATTTTGTTTAATTAAGGTGCTTATTATCTACCATATTTGTGGATATTGGAAAACCATTGTTTTTTAAATAGCTATTTGTGAAGTAACAGATACTTTCTGTTCCAATAGGCATGGATGCTTCATGTGCAAACTGCTACAAATGCATTGCCAAGAGAACTCAATGTGAGAGATGTGGTTTATGATTTGATTTGGGTTGCATACAACTGGCACTGCAAACTGTGCATCAAGAACAGGAGATAAAATTCATTCTGAGACTAATTCTTTTACAGAGATGTGTCATTGATGAAACAGACATGCAACTAAGACCTGTACCATCACGGGTGGTCAAGATCGTTAAGGCGTGGACTCGTGAGCGGGAAGTCTGGGGTTCGAATCCCACTAGGACTGCCCTTCCTGACTGAGATTTTTTCCAGCTTTTCCTCAGTCCTCATTAATGTCAAAGGCTGGGGAGGTACCCTAAATTTAGGCCTGGAACGTTTCTTTCCTTAAAAAATTCCTTTTCCAATTTATCATCAATGTCCACTGCCTATGGTGCCTCAGTAGTAAAAACGGACATTAAACACTAATAAAAAATAAACCAAATACCTGTGAAATGCCAATGTGTGTGTGTTTTTTTAATAGTGTTTAACGCCTGATTTTACTACAGAGGCACCACATGCGGTGGACACTGATGATATATGAGATGAAGTGATATATTGTAAAAGATTTTTTTAAAGGAAATGTTCCAGGTCTAAATTTAGGGTACTTTCCTAGCATTTGCCTCAGTCAGGGATGACGCTCCTGGTGGCGGACCTCCTGCTCACGAGTCCACACCTTAATGACCTCAGCCACCCATGGTGGTGAAAAATGCCAATGTATAAACCTATTACCATCAATAATAAGTTCTCTATTCTAGCAAATGCCATTCCTGATGAGCCATATGTATTGGAAACGAGTAGCCATAGTCTAATAAAAAAAAATTTTAATTCTAACTAACACAAGTAGGGGATGCCCTGATCCACTATAAACTTGGGGAAGATTTTCAAGTGGAGTGCATTAGTAAGCTCAGTGCTAACCATTCAACTACCAGTGCCACATTTAAGCTCACTACGGAAACATTACGTGCTCTAAATAGAAATAAGTTTTCTCTTGGAATATTTTGTGATTTGGCTAGCCTTTGATAATATAAATCATAAATTGCTGTTACAGAAATTAATATCTATAGCATTGACAAACTATTTTTTAAGTGGTTCAGTTCGTATCTGACTAATAGAGTCAAAAATATTGTCGTCAATAATTGTGAGTCAGTCGCTGAAACTACTAAATATGGCTTTCTACAAGAGTCAATACTATGCTCTTTCTGATATTTATCAATGATGTACTAAGGCATTCATTAGTACTGTTGAATTGAAGTCATTATCGACTTGAAATATCTTAAAAGGACTTTGCATAGGAAGCAAAAGACAGAAGGCATTATATATAAACACTATTATTGCCAGCATATTGTAACATCATTTAAATTGTAAACTTAAAAGAAGTTAGGAGCAGTGAAATTTGTTAAATATACAAATAAATTGGTATTAGGTGACAATAAACTTCACTAACTGATTAATTCATCAGAAATGTTTCAGGAGTGTTCACTCTCATCAGCTGGGGACCGAACCAACTAACGCTGGCAGGTGACGAAGTGACCTCTGGTGGTTCTGATAAGTAATGAAACAGGAAGTTCATTGGTGGAATGTCAAAGTTCATAACACGATGTTTATTTTTTAAAATATAAATCTTCTCCCATATTGCCAATTCCTTGGGATTGTTGATAGCTTTCAACAGTTTGGCTTCTTTGGCAATGTCAGGATCATAAGTCCAAAAATGGTCTGCATCTGCTGATTTATCCACCTGTTTATATCTTGCATTTCTAAAGTGTTCTTTGGTGCTTGTCTCCAAATATTAAAAACACCACCACTCTCTCCACAATAAAGAAGGACTTAGTTTTTTAAAAGCTCACATATCATCCATGGGCAAACAGGGCATTCATGAAGATTTTTAAAAATTGTGGTATTGGTTGGCAGTACAAAATAAATTTAGCATCAGAAATCTTCTGAACAGCACTATAAAAGATGCATTCCACCCAGCAAAAAGGCATGAGTGTATTACATAGATTGCTTGGATTGTGACCAGACATACGCAAGCAAAACGATAAGAAATTTGAAGACAAGGACCAAAGAGCACCTCAGAAATGTAAGATATAAAACAGGTGGATAAATCAACAATTGCAGACTATTTTTTGACTTGTAATCATGGCATTGCCAAAGAAGCCAAAATGTTGAAAGCTACCAACAAATCCAAGGAATTGGCAATATGAGAGAAAATTTTTATTTTAAAAAATAAACATCTGTTATGAATTCATTTAAGTAAGAACTTTTGAAAAATAAGACTTTTTTAAAAAATTCTGTTCAAACTCGCACAGTGAAGCTTGTTAAATGTAAATTATAATTAATCTGTCAGCTAACACATTCTTATGCTTCACTTACTTTTAAATACGGTGGGACCAGTTTCGAAGAGAGATCCTCTCCATCTTCAACCAACTTGACGACTGGTACGAGAAACTAACATCTATGAGGACTTGTGGTTCCCTGCTGGTGGTGTTTTTTCTTTATAAACTGGAAATTGGTATTACATTCTCCTATAATGTCGAAATTCATAAGATGATCCCTAAGTTTATGAATGTAAATCTTCTCCCATGTGTCCAATTCTGTACGTCTGTGTGCTTCTTTAAGTAACTTTATTTCTCTTTTTATGTCGCGATTATCTTTCCAAAAATGATGTGCCAGTGCTGACTTATCAATCTGTTTGCACTTAACATTCCTGAGATGCTCCTTTAACTGTGTTCCTATGTTCCTTTTAGTTTTTCCAATGTATTTCTTATCACATTCTTTACATGTTATTTTGTAGATGCCTGACTTTTTCTCCTGTGGAATGTTATTAAAACCGTTGTCCACTAAAGCATTTTTCAGAGTGAATCTGTTAACAGGTGCCAATTTAATGTTAATATCTTTAAACATTTTTTGGAAAGTATTCATAGCTACTGGATGGTAGGTGAATTTTTTAAAAACCGGTCTCTCTTTTTCAATTACTAGTGTGGTGGTATTCTTGATCAATTACGTCTTTAGGAATCTATTAAGTTTTTTGTTCACTAAATTTTTGGTAAAACTATTTATAATGGCAATCTCCTGTATCTTCTCAAATTCTTCTTTGTACTTATCTTTACTGATTGGTAAATTCACTAGTCTATATATTAAGCTGTTGAAAATTGAGTGCTTGTGAGCTATGGGGTTAAACTCATTTGATTTTATATAGTTATCTGTGTGCGTATCCTTTCTATATATTCCAAATTCTAAATTTCCATGATTATTTATAATTTTTATATCTAAAAACGGTAACATTCCCTTTGTTTCTGTTTCCAGTGTGAAGGATATATTGCTATATTGTATATTTAGAAGCTTCAAAGCATCTTCAACAAATTCTTTTTCCACTATACTAAAAATGTCATGAACGTATCTGTACCAGCATTTGAAATAATGTGGGAAGGTGGAAAATGATTACACTGACAGAATGTTAGAGTTGTTAAACAAAAAAGAATATGCCCATGTCAAATTTGACCCATTGAAAGAATGCACAAAAACAGTGAGTGAAGCAGAACAGGCTTGCACTATAATACCAGCCGTAGAAAAACGTAGTTTAAAACAAAACCTAATATAGCCAGAATATATGGGTTACCTAAAATCCATAAACTGGGGAAGGGCATGAGGCCCATCATTAATAATATAAATACCCCTACATATTTTCTAGCAAAATGGCTTACAGACAGATTTACTGCTGTACCAAGATTTCAAAGTAGAAAAACTCGTTCCAGCTAATAGAAAAATATAAAAGATTTTAAAGCTGTACCCTCTGATATTTTAGTGTCTTTCCATGTAGTATCTTTGTTCCCGAGTATTCCAAATGTCAAGCTTTTATCGTGTTTTAACGATTGGTTAAAGGAGATAAATTGATTGATTTAGATGCTCTTTAACATCTCAGGTCATCAGCGTTAAAAAGGAGATAGGAATTAATGAAACTCACAGGAAGGAATATGCCCACCTTACAAACATTTGTATAAACTAGTCATATTTTACATTTGCAGGAGAATTCTATAAACAGAATACAGGACTCACTATGGGAAATCCATTGACCCCCTTTCTGGCAGATTTATTTATGAGTACACTTGAAACTCACGTAATTTCCGCCTTCCCACATTATTTCAAATGCTGGTACAGATACGTTCATGACATTTTTAGTATAGTGGAAAAAGAATTTGTTGAAGATGCTTTGAAGCTTCTAAATATACAATATAGCAATATATCCTTCACACTGGAAACAGAAACAAAGGGAATGTTACCGTTTTTAGATATAAAAATTATAAATAATCATGGAAATTTAGAATTTGGAATATATAGAAAGGATACGCACACAGATAACTATATAAAATCAAATGAGTTTAACCCCATAGCTCACAAGCACTCAATTTTCAACAGCTTAATATATAGACTAGTGAATTTACCAATCAGTAAAGAGGAGTACAAAAAAGAATTTGAGAAGATACAGGAGATTGCCATTATAAATAGTTTTACCAAAAATTTAGTGAACAAAAAACTTAATAGATTCCTAAAGACGTAATTGATCAAGAATACCACCACACTAGTAATTGAAAAAGAGAGACCGGTTTTTAAAAAATTCACCTACCATCCAGTAGCTATGAATACTTTCCAAAAAATGTTTAAAGATATTAACATTAAATTGGCACCTGTTAACAGATTCACTCTGAAAAATGCTTTAGTGGACAACGGTTTTAATAACATTCCACAGGAGAAAAAGTCAGGCATCTACAAAATAACATGTAAAGAATGTGATAAGAAATACATTGGAAAAACTAAAAGGAACATAGGAACACAGTTAAAGGAGCATCTCAGGAATGTTAAGTGCAAACAGATTGATAGGTCAGCACTGGCACACCATTTTTGGAAAGATAATCGCGACATAAAAAGAGAAATAAAGTTACTTAAAGAAGCACACACACGTACAGAATTGGACACATGGGAGAAGATTTACATTCATAAACTTAGGGATCATCTTATGAATTTCGTCATTATAGGAGAATGTAATACCAATTTCCAGTTTATAAAGAAAAAACACCACCAGCAGGGAACCACAAGTCCTCATAGATTTAGTTTCTCATACCAGTCGTCAAGTTGGTTGAAGATGGAGAGGATGTCTCTTCGAAACCGGTCCCACTGTATTTAAAAATAAGTGAAGCATAAGAGTGTGTTAGATGACAGATTAATTATAATTTATATCTGTTATGAATTTTAACATCCCATTAATGGACTTCCTGTTCCATTACTTATTGGAGCCATCAGAGCTCACTTTGTCACCTGCCAGTGTTAGTCGGTCTCCAGCTGATGATGAGAGCAAATGCTCTTGAAACATGTTCTGATTAATTAATCAGTTCATGAAGTTTAATGTCAGCTAATACCAAGTTATTTGTATAAATATCATTAGATTATGTATGTTTTCGATAAACTATAAATTTTAAATGCCTTATACAACAGAAGTGATACATAACATAGAAGTATCTTAGGAATGTGGGAAGCAGGGTAAACTACATTTCTCAATTAGGCTGGTGAGCCAATTTAATACTCTTGCTCCACTTACAATTGAATTATACAGAACATGTTTCACAGGCCTTTGCCCGCATCATCATCTATTAGTCAAATGCTGGATTTGTTGATGGTTGAATGGAGTAGCTCTCATAGACATTTTATAAACTTTTGGATTAATTTGTCTTCTTTTGGGATCTAATTGAAAATATATTAGTTGTTTCACTAGATTAGTTCCAATACAAAATTAATTTAAAATTTAAACCATATTTATTTTATAACATTAATGGATACTATACTAAAATAGAAAAACTGCAGTTTATATGCTATACTATGCCTCTCTTATTATCTATAGATGCCCATAATCTTCAAATTCTATCTCGTGCCAAACTACTGCGTACATATCATGGTCAATACATAATTGTAGAACAGCTTTTGCTATGTTATTAATTATCTAGTAAGTTGATTTGATAATCTTATGCTCCAGTTACTGTTGAATTATGTAAAACTAGTTTCGCAGACTTTTGCCTGCATCCCCAGTTGCTTTAGCTACTTAATTATCTCATTATATGAATAATTTAAAATCAATTCAAATAAAATGATTAAAAATGCTATACCAATCATATTACATAGCTGACGAAGGCAGCAATGAGTGCCAACCTGATGTATCAAAACTATGTAACTGGCAATGTGTCAACAGTCTAAACCAAAACTGTGTAATAAGCGAGGATTGATGAAATAGTTTTACATTTGCTGGATGACATTAAAAAATAGAGGAAGTAGTATCAACATGCTATTACTATTAAAACGTAATTGTAATCAGTTAATTCTATGAATAATAAAAATGGCTTGGTGTAGTTTATAACCTGCCGTTTTAATATTTTAGTGTAGTTTCTTATTAATGTCATAAAATTGGTTTTCTCTGCTTCTTACATTCTATTATAATTCCATGTATTACTTCTGATGTGGTGGAAGACATCCTGTTTTTAAAATTTATAGTTTATTGAAAGCATACACATCAAACTGAGCAATGTTAAGGTAACAAAGCAATAATAAAGTTTATATACAATGCCTTCTGTCTTTTGTTTCCTAACAAAATCCTTGTAAGACAACAATATTCAAGTTGACTTTGTCTCAGCACTAATAATCAATGCCATAATATATTGTAGTTTAAGTTATAAATCCATGACTAATTTTTGCAGATGGTACCACTGTGTTTATTTTTAGAAAGTCACATGCTCAGCTACTTTCAAACTTACATTTGAAGAACTAAGTATTTGGTTTGAAGCTAATAAGCTGTCATTAAATTTTGACAAAACAAACTTTATTCATATAACAAATTATTTATCAGGAAGTCACTCAAATTTCACTAGTTTTATTCCACTTATGTCCTAAAAACAACACAAAGGACAAAATTCCACCAGGAAAACAATCAGGCATTTATGAAATCAGTTGCAAAGACCGCAATAATAAATATATAAGTAAAATAAATAGAACATCACCATACAGTTTAAGGAACACATGAGAAGTGTAAAATATAAACATACGGGAAAATCAGCAATAGTATACCATTTCTGGCCAAAAAAAAAAAAAAAACATGAATTCCAAAATGAACCAAAACTCTTAAAAGCTCTTCAAAAACCCATAGAATTATTGGTGTGGGAAAATATATTCTTGAACGAAAACAAAGAAAATTTACTTAAATGTAAATTGGAACTTACACAGTGAAGTCAATCATATTAATGAATATCATTGTATGATTCAGTTGAACTACACACTCTTAAAGCTTCACTTACTTTTCACAAATGTATGGAACCGGTTTCGAGAACATTTTGTTCCCATCTTCAGCCATGCTAAGGTTCAACTGTCGGATCATTCGTTGAGCTGTGGGAATGTATATTCTGCTCTGGTGGCGGTGTGATAAACTTGTAGTTTATGTTTTCATCCCCGACAATGTCGAAGTTCATTATGCTGTCTTTGTATTTGTAGATGTAGATTTTCTCCCAGGTTGCTAATTCTGTAGGTCCTTATTTTTAAAAAATTCAATATCATCCATGGGCCACAAAAAAATTTCAGAATATTTTTAATATCAGGTTGGCACCGATTAATAGATTTAATGTTCAAAATTTGCTGATAGATAATGTTAATGACAGTATTCCACAAGAGGAAAAATCAGGTATTTACAAAATAAACTGTGCAGAATGTGAAAAAATCTACATAGGGAAAACAAAGAGAAACGTTGGCACACGGTTAAAGGAACATTTCAGGAACATAAAGTACAAGCAAATAGAGAAATCAGCAGTAGCATATCATTTTTGGACACAAAATCACGACATAATAAATAAAACAAAATTATTAAAATCAGTACAAGGACCTACGGAATTAGCAACCTGGGAGAAAATCTACATCTACAAATACAAAGACAGCATAATGAACTTCGACATTGTCGGGGATGAAAACATAAACTACAAGTTTATCACACCGCCACCAGAGCAGAATATACATTCCCACAGCTCAACGAATGATCCGACAGTTGAACCTTAGCATGGCTGAAGATGGGAACAAAATGTTCTCGAAACCGGTTCCATACATTTGTGAAAAGTAAGTGAAGCTTTAAGAGTGTGTAGTTCAACTGAATCATACAATGATATTCATTAAAAGAAAATTTAGTTAATTTTGATCTTTCAAACAACAGCAACCTCATAAAAAAGTTTATAAATTCCAAAGAGCGACATCTTAATACCATGCTGGAAAGCTGACAGTGGAACCGTGCTGGCTATGAAAGAAATTTGCCTTTGAAACATGCCCAAGTAAGTGGAATAAAACTACTGAAATTTGCGTGACTTCCTCATAAATAATTTGTTATATAATACTATATTTCACTGTGAAACTATTCAAATTAATAAACTTTATTCAGTTTAAAACTAAAAAATAGGTACCAAATTGACCATTAGTTATTTTAAAAGATAAATTGCTGATAACAGTTCTTGGGACTAGAAATTGACAAGGAACTAAATTGAAAGAAACATAAGGAGACTACATTTCTTTATTTCCTTTGCTTTGAGAAGATTGGATAATCTTGTAATCAGAATGCATTAAGAATAGTGCCCTGTGCACATTTTTATTTCATTTTCATACATGAGACATGGGTAATTTTGTACACAGTAAGAAAGTGTTCAGTTTGCTATGACAATTACATACCTAGGCAGACCATTATTTCAGAAGCTCAAAATTCTTACTGTTACTGAAGAGTAAATATTCATATTGTTCTCGCAGAAGGCATAAAGTTCATAATTGGCTGTTCTGAGTTATTGACACTATTGTATTAAGGAAAGGGAGCTTTATAGTCTAGTAAAACTCATTAAGTGATATTCTTGTATGTTTATCTGTAATAGATATCATCTTGTATTCTCATTTAAGTCCAAATTTTACATGTTAGTCAAGCATAAGTCACTAAAATTGTTATATCTCAAAAATACTGCCAGAATGACGACATTATATTCTCTCATGAGCTTTGTTGTTGACAACTGTGGTAACTTTAAAATGAACTTATCTGTACATGATGACTTCTAGCATACTGCTGACTTGAATAAACCAACAATTTGCAGTACAAGTTAAAACAGTCTTCCAGCTTTCTTAAATTTGCAAAACTACATGCATTTCAAGAAAAAAACTTAAATAACATTTTAAATAGTTTTGAATAGCAGGAATTTTTTACAGTAAAATATACTATAATATAACAAATTATTATTGAAGAAATCACTCAAATTTCACTAATTTTGTTCCACTTGGACATGTTTCAAAGGCTATTACCTTCATCTTCAGCACAGTTCCACTGTCTGCTTCCCAGCATGGTATTAAAATGTTGCTCTGTGGATTTTATGAACTTAGTGATGAGGTTACTGTTGTTTGGGAGATCAAAATTAACCAAATTTTCCTTAATTGATATCATTGTATGATTTAGTTCAATTATACACTCTTAATGCTTCACTTACTTGTCATAATGTATAGAACATTTAGTTCTCATCATCAGTTAGGCTGATAACTAAATGTTCTCAAAACTGGTTCTATACATTATGACAAGTAAGTGAAGCATTAAGAGTGTGTAGTTCAACTAAATTATACACTAATATCAATTATATGATTAGCTTCACTATGCAAGTTCCAATTTACATTTTAAATTTTCCTTGTTTTTGTTTATGAATATACTTTCCCACACTGTTAATTCTGTTGGTATTTGAAGAGCTATGAAGAGTTTTGGTTCCTTTTGAAATTCATGGTTCTTTTGCCAGAAATGGTCTGTTATTGCTGATTTTTCCATGTGTTTATATTTTACATTTCTCATGTGTTCCTTGAATCGTATGGTAATATTTCTTTTTGTTTTGCTTATATATTTCATATTGCAGTCTTTGCATCTGATTTCGTAAATGCCTGATTGTTTTCCTGGCAGAATTTTATCTTTTGTGTTGGTTTTAGGTGGTTTTTTTAAACTATATTTGTTTACTGGAGCCAAAATGATGCTGAACACAAAGTCAATGACTCCCTGAATAATAATTTGTTATATTAACATTTTAAATACGTATGCCTTCTATAATATGGATGAATGTATTAGTCCCAGCACAGGTTAACTAATGAATTTATCATGTTATTACCAGTATTTCCTATATGTGGTGGAGGTCTTGTTAAGTAATAAGTGATGGTTATAAAGCTGTATGCTGTGCTTCTCATTGCAAATTGTAAGATGATTTATTGTAATCTTATGCCATGTGTTTAAATGCTTTTGTAGAACATGTTCAGTATGCTTGAACTTCACTTGCTATGGGATCTAAGAAAAGAGCATCTACTGCTACTAATATTTCTATAGGTACCATTGCATCACAATATTTTTTCATTAAAAGAAATATATTGGCAACACCTTCCATGCTCATTGCAAAATTTCCATTAACATTTTAGAGCCAAAGTGTAATGGGTGCCTTATTTGACTACAGATTAATTTTTAATTATAATACACGACAGTAATAACATACTTTTTGATGGTTTAGATATTCACTGCAGAACGTAGGTGTTACACTAGATCGGAGCTTGCCCTTCATCGCAGAAAAGGTGACCCAGATGACCGATCGCACAGAGGTCATCCATTATGTGAATTTTGTGACCAACGATACATGGACAATGATGAGCTATTTCGACATCTTAGGAGGGATCATTTATTCTGCCATTTCTGTGATGCTGATGGCTTTCATCAATACTATAGGTAAGTTAAGCCTATGGCAATTAATACATGAGTATTATAATTAAAAAGAACATCACCTAATCTCTGTACCTCTTCGAGATCATATATACAAAGTGTTTTAAAAAGTTATGCCTCCTACACAAATCATTTCCACAATATATGAGATACATTCTTGAAACTGTATAAAAATAATGTGTGATTCATCAGCTATCACAATACCTAACAACACTCATCTTATCGCCACAGGTAGCCAAAGTTGTTAAGTCACAGACTCGTGAGCAGGAGGTCTGGGAATTGAATCCTGCAAGGATCCTCCCTGACAGGTTATTTCCAGGTTTTCCTCAGTCATAAATGGCAAATGCCAGGGAAGTACCCTAAACTTAGGCCTGGAATGTTTCCTTCCACTGCCTGTGGTGCTTAAGTAATAAACATGGGCATTAAACACCATTAAAAAAAACTTTTCTTCAATGTCATATATGCACAGAATAAGTGACAAAATTATGATGTATATTAAGGTGCAATTGAAACAGCAAGGTGTTATCAAATTCCTCAGAGCAGAGAGCACTTGTGAATGTTCACTAAAGGAATAGTACTGTCTATGGCAAGAATGTGTGGATGTGAGTATTGTCAGAAGGTTGGCAAGGAGTCTGAAAGGCAACAATCCAGCCATAACAAACCTATGGAGTGAGTGACCCATAACAGTCACAGATGCACAACATCAAGCTGTATAGCCTGGATGTTGCATTTAGCAACTTCTTTTTCTGAGGCTAGAAGGTACTTTTACACTAGTGGTGCTTCCAGGACTAAGTTTAGGGTACCTGCTTGATATTTGTCAGTCAGGGAGGATGGTTCTGGTAGGGATTGAGCCCCAGACCACGCACTCATGAGCCAATGCCTTAACTACCACCAATGGTAGTAGATGAAGAGGTGAAGTGGACACTTCATCATTTGTGCTCGCAGTACCAGTTTCTTTGCCGATAGAATATAACAACTTGTCTGACATTATCATGTATGTGTTTGTGTGTAGACAAGGATTGTGACTTTTGGAAATAAAATCTCTGGTAGAAGACGTCAAGCTTTCAGCAGATGTGCAGTTCAGGTGAAGATCTCACATATTTTTATTTGTAAATTATTGTGTAGGAGGAAAAGCTTTCAAAATATCCTTGTTGTCACCTTGTTGGGCCATTGTTGTTGTCACTTATGTGATTTTGTGGTCGTTTTCATTGAATTGCTTAAAAAAATCTGATTTAGTTCATAGAAAGAAAGCTTTAAATCTTACAAACCTATACTGGTTTGTATTTTGAGAAGAACTATTGTAAAATTCTGAAATCAAAACTATTCAAATACCATTACAATGCTGATATATAGATCAATATTGGGATCAGTTTTATCTGTATTAATGATCTTCCATCATTATCACCTGCAAATGTAGTTCTTTTTGGCTGATGATGCCCATATGTTTAGGGAATCCAAGTAAAGTTAGTTTGCAAACTTATATCAGTGATGCAATTAAAATGTTAAATAAGTGGTTAAAATCTTACGGGCTAATATTAAGTATTGACAGGACTAATTACATGAGTTTCAATAAACATGCTCTTCTTAATGATTCATAATGCATAGAAATTGAAAATATATCTATAAAAACCTTAGTAGTACATACTTTAATGTTGTAATTGACTCAGACATATCTTGGAATGAATATATTCTTACCTTATGTAACAAATTAAGCCAAATATCTTGTTCAATATGCGTATTAAGTAGGAGTTGTACTAAAGATATTTTAAGACTAGTATTTTTGGTTATGTATTCCCTTTTGGGGAGCTGCAAGTTTATCTTTATGATCTTTAAATGGTAAAATAAAATATTAAGAATAATGCAGTAATTACCACCTTATGTAGTAAGCCAATTTTAAGACACACACATATACCCATGCATTTGGATATCTACAGCTGGATTTACAATGGCAATTTTTGAACTGTTAACAAGGAAAAGGTGATGTTAGCTTAACCCAAAGTTTAACATGTTGCCAAAGTTAACATTGGTGGATGAAACAGAATTTCTGTTAATTTGAATGTTAAAGCAGTCAGAAAGCTTGTTAACTTTTTAACATTGTTGATGAAACTGGCCCTAAACCAGCTATACTAATACACTTGCCATATTATATACAAAAAGCGTCTGTGTCACATAATGTTGCAATCCTGTATAATAAATGACTCAATTCATTTAAAAACATTTCAAGTACAGCATTTAAAACTTGTGTCAAAAACCTGTTGTTAAAATATAATTTGCATACTGTAGAGGAATTCTTGGAAATGCAATTATATTATTAGATATTATATAATGAAATTGTTTTTTACATGAAAAATGTAATGTAAATTGATGAAGCCAAATGTGCATACTGTACATAATTGAGGAATAAATAAATTAAATGAAATTACAGATCTTTAATAAAGCATATTATTATTAGATTCAAAATCGGTAATACAGATAATAGCATCAAACATCTATCCAAGATAGAAGTAATAGGTCACTGAACAAATAGTTAAATACTGTATAATACCATAGAGCCAGTGAAAGAGCTTTGATTTTAAATTTAAACTACTATGGCAAAATAACTGGGTAATGATCAATTTTAATAATAATGCCAGCCATGAAAGCATAAAAAATCTAAGATACAGCTGGAAAGCTGGAAATATAACTCATAATATACTGAGGGTGCCAAAAAACTGTATACACACTTTCACAGTAAATATATATTTAATATATTTCAAAGTTGGAACAAAAAACAACAATAATGTGTAATAAATATGATGTTCTGTAAACAGATGTGACTCTCATACATTATGATAACATTGCAATATGACAGGTAAATCAACAATGAACAAATGAAGTCAAGATTATTGTATAATGTTCTGTAAATAGATGTGACTCACATTATGTTTTGCTAGCATTGCTACAACAAAATGAAGCCAAAATTATTGTTTGAACAGCGAAAAGCAATTTTGAAGTGGTGTTGGAAAACCAAGAATGTTGTTGAATTTAAAAGTTAATGAAGACGTGCATGCAGAACAGAACCGCCAGTATCAATTGCACGAATTCGAGACAAGTTTGAGACTCATGATATCACATGCAATGTTCACAAGGGCAGATCTGGGAGACCTTGCACAGCAACAAAGCTCCGTGTCTTCTGCTATGGTTTTGGAACGTTTTGAGCACTCACTGCAAAAATCTACAAAGCAATGTGCACGTGAGACTGGGATTAGCTGAACCAGCATTCGTCATATTAGTAAACAGCAAGGTTGAAAGTTTTCATCTGAAGACTTTTGAATGCATTAAATGAAGAAGACCCTGATTGGAGAATGCAGTTCTGTAAGTGATTTCAGAACATGGTGCAAGAGGATGAGGCCTGCGTAGGGAAAGTTGTTTGGTCAGATGAGGGACAATTATTTTGGAAAAGGCTGTTAGTTTATGTGAAATTAATGTTCGGTGTGGGTTGTCATCTAGGGGTCTGATTGGACCATTATTTTTCGAAGAAGCAGTAACTGGTCCATGTTCCTGAACATGATATGCACATCCGTCTTACCTGCCATTAATACACTCTATGGAAATGAGAAAGTTTACTTCTAACAGTATGGTGCACCATCACATTACTGCCGAGATGTATGTGTGTACCTTGATGACAATCTTCCAAGGCACTGGATAGTACGAAGAGGTTCAATTGAGTTTCCATTATGCTCTCTGGATCTAACTCCGTTGGACTTCTACCTATGGGAACTCTTAAGGATGTTGTATACCATAGAAAACCAGCTACACTGGCAGCACTTCAGGAAGAAATTGAAACAGCATGTGCTGGAATCGCTGACGGCACTTTCGCAAACGTTGCTCAATCAGTAGTTCAATGTACTCAGAAGTATATTGAGGCCGATGGTGGGCATTTTGAGAAACTGTTGTAACTGTAAAGCTCTAAGATGATTAGTGCTCATCATTTTCTGTTAGTGTGAATTCAGTTTTGTTATGTTAACACAGTTTTTTCTTTGCTTGAAGTGTATATATTTTTTTGGCACGCTCTGTATATCACAATTTTTTTTCTGTATTTTCTTTTCCATAGATACTACTCATTTCATTTAGTCTTGTTCATTACTACTTAGCATTTGGTTTAGGTCATTGATAAAATTGCTCTATAACTATTATGTTAATATATTTTTTCTCTTCTTTTAGCTCTTATGACTATCTTCGGGATCATTTTCGATTTATGCATTTTCTTTGTGAGGAAGGTGGATGTATGGATGAGAAATTCACTTCAGTATTCCGTACAGAAATAGATTTGAAAGGTATGTTGTACTTATAATTTAAGCTTACAAGAACCATTTGAAACTTAATTTCCACTCAGCATTGGACTTTGGCATAGCACTGCTAAATGTAACAGATCTGATCATATGCAGGTCACTAGGAAAGTTTTGAGATATCAGCAAATGACCAATGCAGAGGGTTGCTTCCGATCTCTGGTAACAAATAGCAAAGATGTTGCTGCACATGTACTAAGGTCAACAATCAGTTTACTGGACAAATTAGTTCATATTAAGTCTGCTTATAAGAACAGCAAACAAATTGAATTTTATAGTAGGACTGCATTCTGATTTTTGTGACAAATGCAATTCTGCTATCAAACCTAGTCATGACAAAGTCTTACACCTGTTGTTTTTTAAATATTTATGAAAATGTAGAAAATTACAATATACAAATTAAAATTTTATTAAATAATTTTTATTACACATTAATTTAAGAGTGTGGCTGCTTACTAGGGAAATGCAGCCCTGCAACTGAAAAAAGGCAGTGGAGTAGTTGTGAAGTTGTAAAGGTATATAGAGATGATTCACTAGACGTGAGCAATGTGAGACAATGGGTACAACATTTTAACGGTGCTGAAAAGGGTGTGCATGACAAGCCACAACCCAGTCGGCCCTGCACAATTGTCACTCCTGACAATGAAGAGCGTCTTGACCAACTCATCCGTTCTGATCGGTGTATAACAACCAAAGAATTGAGTGCAAACCTGAATGTCGGCTGTACCTTTAGCAAGCGCCATTGGATTTCAATCGGCGCAATTTCTTCAGCAGTGAGGAATTCAATCACACATCTCTGTTTTATATGTGTGTCCATATCAGATTCCATTTTGGAACACTCCTCTGCTGGCGCCAACTACCGCAGAACAACGGAACCACCTGCAAATGAAAGAGGAAGGTTCACGCATTAGCACTACACCAGCGACATTTGGCTCGGACATCCAAAGTCAACACAAAAAAAAGGAGGCATTAGTTTAGGAACGACCCTCGTAAATCCCCACATAAGCCAATGTTTCTGAGAATGTTGTAAATTCATATTATATATATCTTGATTTTTACCTAAAAAAGGACTAATTCGGCGAACAACATGCTGCCCGGAGATTCTGCTATTGGCTCAAAATCTTCAGCTGAGGCCTATGCAATGTTACAGGTGGCCAATGGAGAGTTTGTTCTTCTTAATAGCACAGATTGAAGATGGTTTAAAATGTTTAAAGAGGATAGGCAATCATTTTCAAAGGAAGGTGAACACGGGCCTCCAGTTTGTGCTCATAACAGAAGAAAACGTTAATTAAGATCATTGTATAATCTTAACTAATTGTCTAAAGTTCACCATCAAAATGATTTGAGTTTGAACTTAGAGATAGGTAAGAACAAAATAATGCAGCAGTTGCATTATTTAGGCTATTGCCAATCTTAGAGCCATCTGTATAAATATGTTTCCACTTGTTTTCTGGGAATCTTTGTGGATAGTTTCTGAGGAGTTGTTTCAAACCATTTGGGTTTTCATCGTGTCTGTTAATTTGTTCTCTCAACTCTTCATTAAAGTGGATTTTAATTCGATTAATGGGGTAGTTGAGAAGAGATAACTTTTCTATATTATATTTGTCTATTGGTAACTATTGTAACACTTTCTAAATCCAAATTGATTTGAAATTGAAATTGAAATTACTATCTTCCATCATTCCCAAATAATGTTTGCAGTAGTTAATATTGATTGATATTACATATTAAATATTATAAATAAAGCAGAAATAGAGGTAAATTTCTCATCTCTTAAATTAGCGAACCAACAGAAAACTTTGGCACATGAATGCCTATGTCAAAAACTGATAGCTACAATTCTTTTAAAACTTCACAAGTCATTGCAGAACAAGACTCCCTCTCAAGTTCCATTTTAAAATTACTGGTTTTAGATGCCTCTCAACTGGAACAGTGTACTGTTCTGAGTGGATGACAAATTCATTGTGCTATTTAAATGATATCCAGGGAGATAACTTTTGTATAGCACCTATATTAATTGCTGCATTGCAGTATCTCAAGACTTGTCTAGTTACCCTCATTTATAGTATAGATGAAAATGGTAAGTTAAAACAGTTAAAATCTCCCGGGCAATTTTGCTGTGGTCCATGATTTAATTACTACCATAGCTTTCACCAACTACTTCGGTTGGCATCTTCAGTGAACAATGAACAACACCTAACTGTTAACAGGACGACATAATTGATCCGTCTCTGTCTGGCTTTAGAGGACGATCAATATTATGTATGCGGCAGAAGTGGAGTGGAAGAGGATGGAGGGATGGCAGTTGTTTGTTTTTAAGAACCAGTTTCCATGTGCTACAATTGGAGGAACATCAGCAACATCTGCGCCTTAATCAACCTGAACGATCTGCAGTAGTAGAACATGCAATAAATGAATGCCATGGTACATATTTTATTAAAACAGAAGTGATTATAAAAACACAAGGCTTTTTCAATCTAGCCAGGGGGGAAGCATTGGAAATACAACAGCATTCAAACAACTTTAATAGAGATGCCAGATATCACCTAAATAGCACATGGAAACCAGTTCTTAAAAACAAAGAACTACCACCCCTCCATCCTCCCCCCTCCACATCTGCGCACACATAATATCACTCGTCCTCTAAAGCCCAACAGAGATGGATCAATACTATCATCTTGTTAATAGTTAGGTGTTGTTCATTGTCCACTGAAGATGCCAACTGAAGTAGTTGGTGAAAGCTATGGTAGTAATTTAAACCATGGACCACGGCAAAACAGCCCAGAAGATTTTAACTATAACACCAGCCGTGAAAGCCTAAAAAGAACTAAATGGTAAGTTATTCATGTTATGAGCTTTTATAAATTCCACGTCAAAAGAATCTGGAAGTACTGGATTAGTATGATTGTATTTTTATTTGAACAACTTGGATAAATTAGATAATTGTACTGTTTACAGCACACAGAGCGTCTGTACATGGACGTACAATTGGAAAGGCTGCAGTCAAACAAGCCCGAATGCTAGAACTGGAGTTCACACTTGCACCTCGACCTTGTGATCGCAGTTTGCAAAGTGGTAGGCGAAGACCTGGAAGAAGACGGGGTAGGCAGGATGATGAAGATCAAGGTGCCATTGGAGGGGACTATGAAGATGGTCATATCAATGGCCCTTCTACAACAACAGCACTTACCACAACAGTATTCCGCAATGCACCTCACATCAATACTGATTGTATAGAGGAGTTTCCAACACTAGGGGGTGAGGCCCCACCACAAAGAACCAGCTCTGGCAAGGTTGCTGTGAACAACAGTGGAGTAACAATAAGAACTGTAAGGCACTCACAGCATCCCTTAGCAATAACTGATGAGAACTTTCCCGCACTTGGTCCAGATGGAGGGTGCAATACCGTCAGACTTAGTGTCAATAGTACTACTCAGGATCGTTCTAATTTAGCGGGCATGGGCGCAACAAGAGGTGCTACTCCTAAAGCACCCACCAACGTATCTATTCATGTTAATCATCGTCCAAGTGGCAGCAGTCAGAACATTCGTATCAGACCTACTTCCAGTTTTCATGATGACTTCCCAACACTGTCAGGGGCTAAGGCCTCGAACCCAGTTTCATCAGTTCACTGGCTGGGCAATCCAGCAAACACTGGAGCAAAAAGCAAAACTCAGCCACAGCAACAGGCTTCTTCACATCAGTTTCCCAAAGCTCCCACCTCTGAAGATTTCCCAAGCCTCAGTTCCAAATTTAGTGCTGGCTGTAGCATGAATAATACAACCTCAGCTTCAAACAATGAAGGACCATCAAAAAAGGCATCATTAATGATACCCGTTACATCTAGCTGGGCAGCATCACATAATTCTTCTGGGAACTCAAAAGGTCATATTGGTGATCAGAATTCTAATGGAATTATTGTCAAACAGGGTGAAAATGATGAAAGCAGCTTTGCATCCACAGGAAGTTTGGGAAATATCAAGGTGAAATCAAAGAAGAAAAAATCAAAAAATATAGCTGCTGGTAGCATATCAAACAATGATTCCCCGTTGTATACAAAATCCTCAGGTTCATCTGGAAAAGATGCAGGTGGCACAGAGGGTGGAAAGAAAAAGAAAAAGCATCAGGTCAATTCAGATTCAGAAACTAGTAATAAAATTTATCAGAGTGAGGGAAGTAATGTTGAGGAAAAAGAAAATGAAAAGTCAACTAAAAGTGAAAGCAAGAAAGGACAGGTTGATGTTCAGGAACGAAAGAGATCAGAATTGCTGATAGCAAGTCTATCAAATCAAGAAACTTCTGGGGATGCAAAAATGGAAAAAGAAGAAAAGGAGAAGCAAAATAAGTTTACTGAAGAGAGACATCGTTCTTTTTCTAGTGATATATTAAGTGATTTCCCAGCAATAAATAATGCTAGAAATTTGCCACCAGGCTTTACCAAGGGAGGTCGAACAACCATACCGCCGCCTGGCTTTGGAGGAGGGAACAACAAAGCTCCTCCACCTGGTTTCTCTGTGACACTTAACTCAGTTGCTCGTCCGAAGACAAATGACTTGACATTTACCAATAGCAGTGGTCAGAGCTACTGCATTCTGCCAAATAACACCACTAATACAAATTATGTTTATGCCCCCCCTCAAGATTTTGCTCGCAGGAATCAAGCTTTGGTAAATAGAGTGAAAAAAACGCTTGCCAGTTCTCGTGCTATGGAAGATTTCTGTCAGGTTTCAAAAATGTTTCGACAAGGTGATATCAGTGCAAGTGATTTCTATGCCCGTTGTCGGGAAACAATGGGAGAGAAAACATTTGCTGACATTTTCCCAGAACTTCTAGTTCTCCTTCCAGATATTGCAAAACAACAGGTATGTAGCCATAGAATATTGAAGCCTTATTTATACATACAACTCCGGCACTGGTACATGTAGTTAGAGAACGAATTTTAACGTAAAAATACATATTTGAGGCATTGGGAAATATTTAACATGTGCATGCATACAAATGCATTTTTTGTTTTACCTCGCCTTTCGTTTTTTCCAGGGATGAATAAAAAGAATGGCAAAGTTGTACTATATTGTCTATATTCGCAATCATGATGCAGTAGCATATCTAATGTCTTATAAACACCACAGGTGTATAAGGATGTGTAGTAACATGGTAGCAATCTTCATAGCATTTGGCTGGTAAAATGGTGACCAAAGAGGGCTTGAGAATTATTTATTGAAATGTTTGCGTATCTATCTTGGTAAGAGTTTTTGCTACAATTACGTTTTCCCAAAACATTACACAATAACAATATTGCGGAATGAAAATTCTGTATCAGTAGGATTAGCTTACAATATTTGTAGTGAAATGAAATACTTGAAATATGTTAAAACTTAAAAATCAGATCCTGCTTATAACTGGTGAACTTAGATGACCTTCAATGAGCTCAGAAAATTGTTTGCCAGACTTTATTAATGCAGCCAGCTGCAAGTAAGGTCACATTCCTATTTGGGAAGACCCAGATCACTGACTACCTGTTTCATTCCAGGTCATATGGGAAAATCCAGCTTTCATCCACTAGGAAGATATCATGGACTTGTGGAGCTGTTATGTTAAATGACAAACCATTTCCTTACACCATCCCACTCTTGCTGCCTTTTGTTCTTTTGTGAGGTTGTGGGGTATTCGACAACAACAAAGTTTCCTCATATGAAGATGTTTGTGAAGGATTTTTGATACCTATGGCAAATGATTGTGTAGAGACTTCTGTATTTCCCTTTGAGTCTGCATTGTTCTTCACTACACTAGCAATGTTTTCATCTGAGACCTATTATTGCTGGATGCCCTTTGTGCTCCTCATCTTTTAAAGCTCTTCTTTCTAGTCTAACTCTGCAAACAAAACTTTGGTACCTGAAGGAACAGAATCTGGAAGACTGATTTTTGCATGTATTCTTGTTGGCTCAAGTTGTACTTACAATCATAAAAATAATTGCATGAAAATGCTCTCAAGTTACCTCCATCTTAGAACATTAAACAAGGAGCAATAATCACAATTAACATTTTGCTGCAACTGGAACAATGGCTGGCTCCTATGGCTACTAAGCTTATATCTCTGTACTTTCTTCAAATCCCAAAAATTAAATTGCTACTCTTCATGAATAGTCTGAAGCTTTCACGGCCGGAGTCAGACTTACAACTAAAAGTTTCTTCCAGGCTTGGAAGCCATGGTCTGTTGGAGCTAAGGTGTTCAAACATTCGGAAGACATCTTCAGTTGTGCGGTCTGGGTCTTCTAGGAGAAGGTTCATTTATGCAGGTGGCAAAATGTGTATTTACCATTTGATTTAGAAAGTAAACCATAGTAAAGAGTCAGGCACTTTGAAGAAGTGCAATCAACATGTGAGGGAGCTTAAGTATTAGAAAAAAAATTATCTACATAGCAACTATCCCTGTAAGAACCAGCATACCATCACTGCAAAGAAAGAGAGAAATCCCACCTGAAGAACTCTCCGTGTTTGCAACAAAAATCTTTTTTGAACAAAGAATGCATCACTATATTCACCCTGTTCTCCAAAATTGGCCTCCTGTAATCTTTTCATTTGCTCAGAATAAAGGAAAAACAGCATAGGTCCCAATTTTCTTCTTATTGTGAAATTGTTGCAGCATATTTGGAGACTTAAGGATAGTGTGAAAGTAAAAATGAGTCAGAATGTATTTCCCAAATGGTGAACAAAAAGGAAAGTATATCATTGGGAAGCAAGGCCTTGGAAGTATTTTTTTAATTTAGATGTTTTGAAAACTTTCAGCATAATTCTGGTAGTTCACAGTTGGAACCACAGTTAAATGTTTGAACTCTACTTTACCTAGTTGCAACAGGAATTGATTTCATTGTGCCAAGGCATATGCATCGTGTACATACAACATAATATGTATAACAATAAATTAGATTGTTTTGTTCAATAAAAATTCAATTCAGTTCTAATGTATCTTCTCTTACGAATAAAAAATAGATTCTATTTAGCTGCTAGTTATTTTTTTTTAAATTAACAATCTATAAAATTAGAATTAGGTTTAGAAGACTTATTATGGGCTATAATTTTTTTTATCATTGATGCAAAGACAGAATGCTTTTGAAGATAAATCAACATAGCAAGTTGGTTGGTTTGTGGAATTCAAACATAAACATACTGTTATCAATAATGCCTTCTATGAGAGTCAATGTGATATGGACAGTCAATGCTGTGCATTGAATGGTAAAGAAGATAATTTGCTTACCTTTGTCAAGATTTGGGCATCATTAGTTATGAGTGTAATATGAAGGACCACAAAACCATCTTGCTGTGAGAGAGCTGTGTGCTTGGTGGATTCCACGTTATTTGACAGAAGCTGAGAAACATGAGTTGGAAATTGTAATCTTAAAAGAAGTTAGGAACAGTGAAGTTGTTACATACACAACTGAGTCAGTATTAAGTGACACTAAAACTTCACTAACTGATTAATTCTTCAGAACATGTTTCAAGAGCATTCGCTCTCATCTTCAGCTGGGGACTGACTCTGACAGTTATATGGAGTTGGAAAATTAATAGCATTTGGCATAATGTATCTTCTCAAAGTCAATAAATATTAAAAGAGTTGCCCTCATTCTTTCATTACTCCAGCTCTATCCTGGAGGGTCATCATGTGCTTTAATGTCAAATGCTATACCACAATTATTTTACTGTCGTGGAAAAAGTGTGTGTACCTATACTTGGATTAAAATTGACACTTCTGAATGGTGGAAGAACATGTGTTGCAGCTCAGGCATATTGTCTAAGGGGTGAAGAATAAGAGTTGTTTCTCCCCTTCCATGCTCCTTGCGATATGCTCAAACTATGTTCACTTATGTACTTTGCTGAATATCCTGCAATTAAACATTAATCATAATTTCACTATGCATTTTAAAAGAACATTTTTATTAATGATCACTTGCTGCTTTGTTGATGCCTGCAGTAAAAAGCTTAACAAATGCTATGCACCTCTGCTTAAATGTATATGATTTATTTGAACTAATGTGGCAACAACAGCATTGCTATAACAATGACACTCTTCTAATTGGTCGAATGAGCAGGTGAGGCTTAATAGAAGGGAAGTGTGTTCTCTCACTTGCACTTCCTCCATTATGCAGCTGTCAATCCTAAAGTAATTTCAATAATGATATAGTCTTGCCATAATTAGTGTTATAATGTTTGCAATAAATTGACACAAGATGTTAAAAGATATTTAATATTTTTATACACCATTTGCATGGATATGTAATTAACAAAAATCACACATCAACAGAGAATTTCACTGTTATGTTCAAAAGAGAGTACTTCAAACTGGGTGTATCTTCTTGCAAGTCACGTCTTAAAGCAAAGACTACAATTTCTAGTCAAGAGGGTTTAAGTATGGACTACCAGAAAGTCCAGCATATTGGTTGCAAAGCTCCCATTCTGACTGTGAAAGGATGCTGTTAGGGTTCCTGACTATTATCTCCAGCACTATCTTCTGGTATATTTTGGCTGATGTTTTTGCTCCTTTCTAGCAGAAATGGAACTCCCTTGTACCTTACACCCCACTACACCATGATTGGTGCAAGATGATCGCCTCCTTAAATCCTTTGACCCTTTTGCTAGCTTCTCTTGAGCTTATGGCATATACCCTGTCATTTTCAGCATTGAAACTATGAAAACTTTTCATCAGGGAAAAGGATTTGTTGGTGTCCATATGCAGCATTATGTTTTTATGGATCTCTGGCACTTCACTTAGTTTGCGTGGTGTCTTTTGCATTAGTTGTAAGCTTGTAGTTCCAGGCGACTACTTAACATGTGAGACAGACATTCTGTATATTTTTAGTTCACAGGCCATCACTGACTTCTCCTTACCGGATTTCTGAACTCGTGGGCAACCATTGCTTTAACTAATTGTGTTGTCTGAGGCAGTCTTTCACAATTCCAGTCTGAATGAAATGCTGGATTAGTGCATTACATGAATCTCTTGATGTTAAAATTAAAAACTTCCAGGATGTTCTGCCATGGTTTTAAATACTAAAACAAAGCTTTTACTGACTGTATACGACCAGCATCATCAGTGTAATGAGAAGTATGTGGTGTTGGGCCTAGCCAGACATGGAACTGTCAATATTGATATAGGCACTAGGGGCAGATAGGAGGAGGAAAGGGAGCTGTTTGTTATGAAGGACAGGTTTCCACGTGTTGCTATGGCGAAAATCACTCTCTATTCATATTGTGAGAATGCTGTTGTATTTAAACACTTTCCCTTCTACCGGATTAAAATAATCTTTTGTTTTAGCAATCACTTCTGTCTTGTCAAATTAAATTTTGTTGACTATTTTTTTGATCTTCTGGAGCGAAAACCTCACCTGTTATTGTCTACTTTTATGCAGTGCTATGAGAGTACACAGTTTCATAATTGCCCTAGTTCATCATAAAACTACAAACAACTTCTACGGCTCAACTAACAATGATTCGTGCCAAGCCTTGGGAAATGTGCTGCCCTCTATGAGTGGACAGTATTTATGGTAAGATTAGGTATAATGATCAGAGAACCAATTCTAAGGTGCCAAATTATGGTTGGAAAGGAGAAAGATGGGTTTGAACATATATCCAAAATGGTTCAAAAAAGGTGATGTCTTTTTCCAAGTTTAAACCAGTTACATTAACATTCTTTATTCAACAGTATAAAAAATAACATGAAGTAACCAATATTTAGGAAATAAATCTGGCATTTACTGGGCTTCAGCCACTGGATTAGGCACATGTTTCTGACAGCTGATGCTGCGGGCAAGTTCCTGTAAAATATGTTCTGTGTAATTCAATGCTAAGTGGAGTGTAACAGTATTAAATTAACTCACCAGCTAATTAAGAACATGTTTATATATTTTTTACTGTAAGTTGCTGGCACTTTGAGCTCATGAGATCCTTATATACAAAGGATCTTTGCTCAACATCTACTGTAACTAATGGAGCATATTTTGTAAATAAACAGTAAGTGTATTCAATGGAAGTTGCAAGTGTTTCCACATCTGAATTTTTCCTCAGAATGAATTCACATTTGATTTTGGCAAATCCATCAAAGTTGTCCCTCATAGTTGTCAACTTCTTCCACTGTTCCTCCTTCATACCTTATTAACTATGAATCACATCTGGCTTATACTTATAGGTATGTACCATGAAAAGTTTCAAATCTGGGGCTTTGTCAAGCAATTGTTGGGCATATCGATGACTGTTGCGTCGTTTAATCTAGAGCACATTTGAAGCTTTTGATTTTTTGAAATTTTCCCATAAGAAAACTGCATGTTATCCAAGTCCCCAAATAGCTATGACAGAGAATTGTGGTGGGTGGAGCCAAGTAACTTCTTGGTACAGAAGTTGACAGTTTGGGACCTTTACACAAATCTTCCTGAGAGCAGTAATGAAGTAATTTGCTCTATAGTATTCCTCCCTGAATTTCTCAAACATGGTTTAGTCCATGTGCAATACATGTTACACTGTTGAGCTTGGGGTACATGACCTTCAGTTGTAAAGCTGAAAGCATGTAGATGGTTGATCAATTGCCCAAGCCTAACTTTTTTGTATTGTATGCTCTTAAGCCACAGCTTCGTGCATTAATCATTGAATAATTGCATTATTGTGCATTCGTCTTCTCAAGTTGCATCTGGAATAACATTTCACCCTTTCAATCTCTGCAGGGCATCAATAGTTTCACCTAATATAAATCCCATTTCATTTTATATTTTAAAATTTTTTAAAAACTTCTTTTTAAAAAATATATGGAACTGACACAGTGAAGCTAGTTATATGTTTTAATCCC
The DNA here is from genome assembly GCA_030762175.1 of Metallyticus violacea. NCBI lineage: Eukaryota > Metazoa > Arthropoda > Insecta > Mantodea > Metallyticidae > Metallyticus > Metallyticus violacea. Next base: position 34,205,422 of record CM060837.1, on the reverse strand, counting down.
ATTTCATGTTTACCAAGTATCTGCTTTATTTTCTCTAAAGCATTCTTATAAATTGGCTTTAAGTGATTTTTTTTTTCAGGGTGTTCTCAACTGATACTGGCCTTTGCATGTACTTCTCGAGGAATAATTTTAATGCAGGATTGTTTACTTATAGACTGAACTAAAGCTGTGGTAAGATCTGCAGAAAACTGATTCAATGACTGCTGCTTTTTTCAGATCCTGAAGTGGAGGGACATATCAAGGTAGTTCACTTAGGTTATGATCTGTGGAGTTCAACATTCTTTGATGGTTGCCATGCTTTATATGCTGTATCATTTGTTTCTTCTCATTATAATATTTACATTGCAGATGGCATATTGAAGGATTAGATGAGTATCAATGAAGTCTTCAATTCTTCTGAAAGTGCATATAGCTTCATCTTCTGAACTTTTGGCATAGTAAAATATATATCAACACAAACACAATCAAGTAGAGCAACTAGAGATTTGAGCCTTCCTTATATAAATTGTGCTTGGATCAAACAGAGAACTGTGGCATAGCTATAATTAAAATTTGTGTTTTCTCTTGCAGGTTTTGCTACATTAACTTAGAAACTATTTGGGCTGCAAATTTATAAATATGTATACTATTTTATAGCTCTCATTCTGGTAAAATGAGACTGCAAGATTTAATGTAGCTGCTCAAGAAGAGTGGAAAATCATTTATTTTTCTGTCTAATATTTTAGTGGGGGGGGAAGTGCTGAAGCATCAAATAGGGGTGAAAAGGGAATAAATATAGTTTCATAAAAAGTTGCAACAAAATCTATTTCACTTTATTTCATGTCTTAAAATACAAATCTCAAACATTTGGTATGAAAACAGCTCTATTTTTTAAATGTGCTGCACTTTAAAAATCCATTCTTTAATTATGACATCAAAACCATAATATCCTCCTCACTCTGACAATACATTATCTCATACTATGGAACTGACTGAGTTTTTTGCATACTTCAGGAGAGAAATGAAATTTCTCATCTGTCCTTCAGTTTTGATCCGACATCGTACTACTTTTTCTTGTTCCCAAGTGTCAAGAAGAAAATGTGTGATTTGTCCTGAAGCTGAAGTTAAATTGATGCCTTCAATGAGTGGGTATCTGAAATGTCTGTAAAAAGTGAGTGCAGTGCTTTTTTGACTGGATTCATTGAATATACAAGCTAAAGAAGAATAATATAACAAATTATTATTGAGGAAATCACTCAATTTTCACTAATTTTGTTCTACTGGACATGTTTCAAAGGCTATTGCCTTCATCTTCAGCATGGTTCCACTGTCAGCTTCCCAGGATGGTATTAAAATGTTACTCTGTGGATTTTACAAAGTGATGAGTTTTACTGTTGTTTGGAAGATCAAAATTAACCAAATTTTTTTTTGTTTTTGTTTATGAATATATTTTACCACACTGTTAATTCTATTGGTATTTGAAGAGCTATTAAGGGTTTTGGTTCCTTTTGAAATTTATGGTTCTTTTGTCAGAAATGGTCTGCTATTGCTGATTTTTCCATGTGTTTATATTTTATATTTCTCATATGTTCCTTAAATCGTATGGTAATGTTTCTTTTTGTTTTGCTTATGTATTTCATATTGCAGTCTTTGCAACTGATTTCGTAAATGCCTAATTGTTTTCCTGGCAGAATTTTGTCTCTGCATTTGTTTACTGGACCCAAAATGATGTTGAAGCAGACAGTGGAACCATGCTGAAGATGTAGGCAACAGCCTTTGAAACGTGTCCATGAAAGTGGAACAAAATTAGTGAAATTTGAGCGATTCCTTCAATAATAATTTGTTATATTACACTATATTTCACCGTGAAAATTCCTGCTATTCAAAACAACTTAAAGAAGAATATTTTGTGAAGCAATAATTTCTTGCTGTACATATCTGTTTGAATAAACTTTCACTCTGAACCTTGCATTACAAAAGTGCACATTCAAATTTATATCTTTAGTTAACACATTCAGTGACATTGATGATAAGTACATAAGTGTAACATAGATATGTTACAAAGTGTTTAATGAAATATACAGAGAGGTTTTATTACATTTCAGTATATTTTTTAAAGGACATATTTATTTACCTATATTTTGCACACAAAATACTAATCACCTTTCAAAATAATCACCTCCAGCCTTCACACAGTTCTTGACAGGAGATGTCAATCAAAATACAGTACTTTACTAAAAATTGCATAACTTCCTTAATATTTATTATAGCTCATGAAATTTGAAAGTGGTGCACAACATAACGTGATGATGCATCACAACTTTCAGAAAATTATATGAATATTTTGATCAAAATGGGTTCAAGCAATTTTTAAAATATGCACATATTTACATAATTTTTTTTAAAAAAAAAACAATTGAAATAACATAAAATTATGTACACTCTTTACATGCATGTATAACAAAACAATTGCTTGTAAGAATTTTTCTATTGCATTGTTTTAGTCAATGTATTTTTTTAAAATAATTTATTAAACTTAGTAGCTTTTTACAATGAGATACATTGTTGATTTTTGGAAAATATACAAATTTTCTTATCTAGAAATAAAGCTTATATATAGTTACTCAAAGCTTAATATAGTTACACAAGTGAACAAAATTCCATAAGATAGTTTCTGAATTAAAACTACCTCTACTGTAAAAAATGAAACTTTCAAAAAATTAAGAGCAAAATTTAGTATGATAAATATGAGTTAGTTATTTGCTGTATTTGATTCTTAGAAACCCCCATATGATTGCTGAGAGTCTGCCTGATCATTATTTGAAGCTCCCTTGACCCTTCTCATTCTCTGGGCAAATTGAAACCAGTTTATCAGATTTTAATATCAGGTTGGCATTGGTTAACAGGTTTAATGTTAAAAACATACTGATAGACAATGTTAATGACAGTATTCCACAAGAGAAAAAAGCAGGTTTTTACAAAATAAAAAGTGCTGAATGTGAAAAAAATCTGAAAGAGAGAAACATGGGCACACAGTTAAAGGAACATTTCAGGAACATAAAGTACAAGCAAATAGAGAAATTAGCTGTAGTATATCATTTTTGGACAGAAAATCACGACATAGGGAATAAAGCAAAATTACTAAAATCAGACCTACAGAATTAGCTACTTGGGAGAAAATCTACATCTACAAATACAAATACAAAGACAGTTTAATAAACTTTGACATTGCTGGGGATGAAAACATAAACTACAATTTTATCACACCACCACCAGAGCAGAATACACATTCCTACAGCTTAACGAATTACCAGACAGCTTTTAGCTTAGCTGATGATGAGAACAAAATGTTCTCGAAACCGGTTCTATATATTATGAAAATAAGTGAAGCATTCAGAGTGTGTATTTCAACTAAATCATACAATAATATCAATTATATTGTTATATTAATTTTCCAGCTCATAAACATAATAATTTACCTTCTTAGCTTTTGCTTGCAAGAAATCTTAAAAAAATTGCCAAACTTCAGTCTGTTCCTATAAACAGGGCTTGGCACTATGGACATTTAAATAATTTTTAGGCCCTTCCTGATGCAATTTGGAAATAAGAGTTTCCGACCTATAGTATAAATATCATAGCAAAATAAGCACAAGTTTGAAAATTTGAATATTGAACCATTTTCATTGGTATCTTCCATTAGTTCTCTTTTCCCAGCAATCAATTGCAAAACACACATTCTCTAATGCCACTGTCTTGCAAAATTGGAATGTCCGCTCTTGAGGACTATTCGTTCACTTACAACCATAATTTTATCGGTGTAGTGGTTACCATACTTACCTCCTAAACCCAAGATCGCGGATTCGATCCTGGCCACGACTGATGGATTTTTTGGGGCATAAAAAATCCTTAGTATGGCTTCCTTCGGAAGGGAAGTAAAGCCATGGGTCCCGTGTCGTACATTTACGGCACAATAAAGAACCTCAAATCTGAAAAAAGAAACCTCTGAGCAAAAGTTGTCGGCCATTTCACGTCCTGAATAGAGTGGGACGCTAATAACCTGAGATGTTAAAGAGCGTCCGTAAATAAACAAAAAAAAACTACCATAATTTATAGCCCGTGTTCAAACTAGGACTGCTGATGAAATGAAGTTTGGGTATATTTGCCTGAAGCTACTCCTAGGTGCTTTTTGCCTTTTGGGTGGTGCTGAATTCTGCTGAAAGCACCATTGTTCATTATTGAACAAAGTATTGTTCAAAGGCTTAACTATAAGCTCCAAAACAGTATATTGAAATACTTTGTCAGAGAGTTTCACTCCTTTTCCACAGAAATTAGATTTAGGCTTATATTGTTTAAGGATGCTCTTTAACCCTCAGTGTCCCATTTTATTGAGGGCATGAAATTGCCAATAAACTTTGCTGCCTCTTCTGTAAGCTTAGTTCTTACATGTACCTTAAATCTATGATACGGTATCAACTTTACTACTTGATTTTATGCCCTAAAATAATACAGCGACCTTTGCTGGGTTTGAACCTCTGACTTTGGGTCTATGAGGCAAGCGTGGTTAACTTTTAGACCACCAGAAGCAACTTTCACAGAAATGCAGCTTGGTTGATATATTATTAACTTTATTAAAGGTGAACCCCTTACAGCATCCCATTCATTTCTGGGCATGAAACAAAATTTTGCTCAGAGACCTCCTCTTTCAGACTTTATGTTCTTTTGTATGTTGTACATCTACGACAAGGGACCAACAGTTTTACTTCCTACCAAAAGAACCCATACTTAAGATTTTTACAACCTAAAAATCAATTGACCCTTGCTGGGTTTGAACCTGGATCTTGGGCCTACGAGGCAAATATGCAGCTTATAAGACATCCCACACCATACTATGATGGAAGCAGGATGATAACCCCTGAGAACTCTTGGAGTTTAGTCTTGAGCTTCTTTTAAGGTTAAGGATAAACTCAATCAATGTGGGGTGGAAGAATTCTTCTTGAGCTCAAGTTGTAATGTCAGCCCCATTGCTTTGCTAGAAGTGAGACATGTGGCCTTCACACTGGTTATACAATCTGTCTCAAAAGTACATAACATTATTTATGATATGATATCATATACTTTATTCACCTTTGGAAATTCGTTACAATTTTATGGCTTCGTCAATTACAAAACATAACAATTTCAAACTATTAATACTTATAATTTATCTGTATAGGTAGTTTTTTTAAAATATAAATTGAATTCTTGTATACTATAAAAGCACTGAAATTAGTTAAAAGCATCTTAACTTTCTTCCTAAATCTAATCGGGTGTGTACCTGTGTTCGTTATTTATTAAGTTATACATTTGGATGCCACTATGCAGGATTGAATTGATCTTTTTAGTTGTTCTGGCAGTTTGTAAATGGATTTTGTTACTGGTTCTAGTACTGTGCTTATGGATTGGTTTATTGGAGTAAAATTGTTGTATGTTACTATTTATGAAACATACACTTTCTAATATATATAGGCATGTCAGGGTAAGTATATTGTTTTGTATAAAGTACATTTTACAGTGGGTGCATTTATTTAGGTTAAACATTTTATGTATAATTTTCTTTTGTGCTAAAAAGAGTGTATTAGTAGCTACTGAATTACCCATAAGTAAGAACTGATTGTACATATGCAGAGTAGATCATTTTTAAAATGCTAAGGTTACACAGAGATTATATAATGAGTTCTGTTAATTTTGGTGTGATGTAAATATGTGACTCCCAATTTAAGAATTTGTCTAAAGTTACTCCTAAAAATTTTGCTTCAGAGGCATACTGAATTACTTTATTATTGTAGACAATCATTGGATTAATATTTTGCCTTTCCCTATTAGAAAGGGCAAAATTCATGCATTCAGATTTATTGGCAATTAATATCAACTTATTAGAGGAGAGCCATTCTGCTAGACTAGCCATAACTTCTGCTGCCTGTTGTAAATTTGTAGGAAGTTTCCTTTTAATATGCAACTTGTATTGTCTGCATATTTTATCGTGGCTGCATGAGGTATGTTTAATTGGCAAATCTTCTTTGTATACTAGAAACAAGAGAGACCCAAGATTTGAGCCCTTGCATTTTGCTACTTTTAAGTTTGAATTAACATTTCTGCCATTTGTTACATTTCTTATGGATGTTACCTGTGTCCTGTAGGACTAGAAATAATAAATGCCCATTATCTTGATGCATTAAACACATTTGTTTACTTTTATTGTTTAGGAATTGTGGGGCATCCATACCCAGGAGGAGTCATCTGTTCATGGCTTCAAAATTTGCACATTGTGTCAGCAAGTTCTAGCTTTGGTAGATTTGAACCATCATGTTGGAAGCCATACACTTGAAAATCACTTTCCAGCTCTCGGAGTATCTGAAAACACATCACAGGCTTGGGGTAAGAAATAATAAAAGTGGCAGTACATCAACAGAAGAGGTGTTGAAGATTTGGAGGTGAATATAAAATAATTGCTTTGGTTCATGGTGATGAAAACATGTGTTTCAGGTTCCTAAAATCAGTTTGTGATATACAGAAATAATTATATTAATAACAGTGGGAATGTGAAACAAAGTTCTACATTTCTTATTGTTAAAAAGCAATTGTTAACAATTTCATTGCCTGTTAGTATATTTACATAAAGAAAATAAAGATATATTATTTTGTTTCTCAAAATAAATCTTTCATAGATAATTTATTAACCTGTTTCTCCATCCTGTTAAAATTAGTGTGAAAAATGGAAATATGAATAATCATCACTTCCGATATGATCACAGGATTTCAGTATGTTTGCAAAACAATGCAGAGCTGCATGTATTTATTATATTGAATTCCTCTGATAAAACATTTTACATTGTAAGACTCTAAATGAGAGAAGATAAGCAGTTTGAAAAACAGAAATGTTAAGTGCTGTGAATTGAGAAAGTTTTAACTTGATAATCGTGCTCTATTTTTTGGAATACAGTGTATCATTATGACACAAAATTAAAATATTTCTTTTGAATTTAGACCTAGCCAGATCCACTTTATATAAAATCTATTTCTAAAGGCTTCTTTCCATTATAGATCACAAAATTATTAATTTTTATTAAATTATCATTTTTTTCTTGTTGCTCATTTTATGTAACTCATATTATATAGAATAGAATAAAATATTAATTTCAATCTTTCATTATAAAAAGTATAATAAAAGATTTATACATTTCTTACCATTGATATGACCCAACTTTACTTGAGGACCTAACATATCATAACTCCGTCTTCACGATGAGTTAAAGCCCTATTGTTCCTTCTTTTTCTCTCTTTACTTTCCTAATCCACTTGCCCCTTACTCTTCCTAAATATTCACCCTTACTCCTTTTTCTTTTCCACCCGCTATTAACACTTTTATTGCTATACTATTGTTTTCCCATTTTATTCCATTTTGGAATCTCAATTTACCCTCTCTCCAATTACTAGTACAACATTGCCTGTTCATTTAAAAGCAATTTCATTATTAAAGGAAGTGACTTCTATCAATTACTTCTTTTAATACTTTAAAATTAACAAGGTTCTCATTTGTCCCTTCAGTACATAATATATTGTCTTGACATTTTTGCCCATTTGCATTTACAAACATAAATTTATCTTCCAAATCTTCCCCTCCACCTGCATTACACACCAACAAATTGTAAACTTTACAAACTTTTAACAGCTTTTATTCTTCATATTACATATTTTATTGCTGCTTTTCCTCATAATTGAATACATCTTTCTCCCATCCCTCTCTCCATTTTCACTAATTTAATTTTTTTTCTCACCTATTCTTGCATTGAAGTCCCCCATTTGAATTTTTCTGTTTTAATTCCTTCAGATCCTCACTGAAATTTATAAACAACTTTTCATCTTAGAAGTCTGATATTTCTGCAGAGTTATATATAAAACACCAAGTGCATGTTTCGTTTCCACTCTTTTATTTTGTTGATTGTTAACCATGAAGTTTGCCTTTCTAACCTCCTATTATTTCCTTGTTCACACATTTCACTGTTCTTTTTAATAAACATACCCAACCTCCTTGAAGCTCTCCCCTTATCACTTCTTCTCCCTATATATATATGGTAAGGGGAGAGCTTGCTTGGGCATGCTTATTAAAAGAACAGTGAAATATGTGTGAACAAGGATATATATAAATATAGTCATCTTACCTCCATACTTTCCTCTTCGTCAATTCACATCTCTGCCACTGCTAATACATCACCCAATTTTAAAACTCAGATGCTTCACTAATTATTTTGCTTTTTAACTCTTCACGTTCCAAAATACCACCTTAATTTCCAATCCCTATCTAGCTCTAGATCACCGCCACGGGTGGCCGAGGTCGTTAAGTCTCGGACTCGTGAGCGGGAGGTCTGGGTTCGAATACCGCCAGGACCGTCCTTCCTGACTGAGGTTTTTTCCAGGTTTTCCTCAGTCCTCATAAATGGCAAATGCCGGGGAGGTACCCTAAACTTAGGCCTGGAACGATTCCTTCCATAAAATCCTTTCCCAATATATCATTTCATCGCATGTATCATCAGTGTCCATCGCCTGTGGTGCCTCTGTAGCAAAAACGGGCGTTAAACACTATTCATTTTTATAGCTCTAGATCTTGCCACTGGTTTAAACCTGTTCATCTTTGCTCTATGCCTTGTCATTAACTTCCATCTGCATCAGCATTTTCTATATTGTGTCCGACTTCTAGGATGTTACTCTTGGGTGTTGATATAACTTTTATTAACCCACTTTCATGCATAATTTTCCAGCTGATGCCAAGGCCACTACTTTTCCTCGCTTTCTTGTTTGAAGTGACCATCCTTCTTGGCGGTTTCCCCCTCCATGTCTTTTTCCTATGCATGCCAGTGATCATTTTCCAGCTCCTCTTTGGCTCTGTTGTACTTATACTTCAGCATTCCTTGTCTCTCAATTATTTGCTGATACATTTCCTGTATTTCTTCATCAACATAAAGCTGTAGTCCTTTAACAAATTCACTTTTCTCGTTATCACTTGCTTTTTTCATTTTTCTAAATAACATATTTCTATGCTTTCTTGATCTTCATTATAGTCCTGTTCCATATAAAAAATCTTCGCCCCTTTCAATTTTTTTTTGCACTGATTAGCACTTGTCATTTAAAACCCACTGTTGCCGCTCTAACTAGAATAGATCTGGGTTTTCTGTCTCTTTTTCCAAATCTGGAAAAAATATACTGTTTCCCATACAACCAATTTGAAACCTAGTTTCCTTTCAAGTATCTCTTCCAAAATGTGATTGAACTTTCTGTTTTTATCTTCTTCAACTCCAAATAAGATTATATTAATTTTTCTTTGTCCCTCTTCACATCTTTTGCATCCATTTTTGCATGCCTGAAGCTCTGTTATAAGCCACATTTGCAAGGTATTATATCCCTTCAATTACCTTGTCCCATATTGGAGCTTTGCTTAATAGAATTGCTTATGCATATAGATTAATAGAAAACAGTTTCTTCTTCATTTTATTTCTTTCAGAACTAAAGACGTAATTGTCTTTCTCCAGTATGTGTAATTTACATTTCATAACAAACTTCCTTTCCTATTTGCTGCATGCATATGTTAAAAGCAAGGCTTTTGCTAAATAGACTTAAGAACCACGGAGTGGAACCGTGCTGACGATGAAGGAAATTTGCCTTTGAAACATGTCCAAGTAAGTGGAATAAAACTGGTGAAATTTGAGTGACTCCCTCATAAATAATTTGTTATATGATACTATATTTCACTTGGAAAATCCCAAACTATTCAAATTTATTTTAAGAACCTGTTTAACAAAAGGGCTAATGTTATTTTAAAATATAACTTGCAAAATTTTTTTAATTGTTCTCTAAGGCGAGAACTTTGAATCAGATAGTTTTTTACGCTTATTTTAGTAGTAAATATATTGACAACACTAACATAATGTTTTATTCTAAAAGATATACCATGCCCCAATTTTGAAATGCATAGCCTTGAAGGGTATGTCTCATAAATGATGACCCAGATAATTGGTCTCTCCCATGACGTGGAGCTTAGAATTAGAGTTCAAGCCTACACTATTGAACAGTCTTCTCCATTTAATCATTGATTACATTGCATGTAAATTCATGATGAATTTTTTTCCTACTCATATACGAGCATTGAAATTTTAATACAAGTGGCATTGCTATAGATATGCCATGTAGTGAAGCCAGATAATGATAAAGTCACGTGCTGTTTGTATGTCTAAGTTAACTCAGAGCCAGGAGTATCCACAAGAGGGGGGGGGATTTTATTTAATGTACATAATAGACAACTGTGTGAAAATTTCATTGCGTTAAATTCTGGCAGTATATGGGGGGTGTTAAATGTTCTGTGTTGTCTGCTTTTAAATCCTGCACTAATTAATAGCAATGAAAGAAACTGAAAACCACCATCTGGAGGTTTTTCAAATTAAACGAATTGCTTTTTTGTTCATGTTTACAGTTACAAAAATTGACTCAATAGGTTTTATTTTAAAATGGACAGAAAGATGAAACCTGAGATTTCAACTGTGATCACTTCATCACTGTAAACCATATGACTATGGTAGACCCTTTGTAAAAAATTATATTTAATCAATGTTCTTGCCAAACTGTCTGAATTCTAGAAAATCTAGTTCCTCGGTAAGGACCAGAAGAAGTTATTGACAGTGTGAATAATTGCAAAGTTCTCTCCCAACAATTTAGTTATGCAGCAATGTATTATTATTATGACACTCTGAGTTAATGTGCACATATCAAAGGGCATTTTTTGTTATGCCACCATTAACCTATACAGATTAGAGTGGGTTGCAAGTAACATTTGTAAATTTAGACCAATCAAAGTTAATTTTTTATTTTTAAAAACAGAGAAAGTTGACCAATCCAATCAAATTTTGCTGGGGAATAATGCAACTGCAAGCATGGAAAATATGCCAGGCCTTTGGTGCTTATGTTATAAATGAATGGACAGTGCAAGGATGGTTCACAAAGTTCCAGAAAGGCAGCAAAACTCTTTAGGATGAGCCAGAAACAGGAAGACCAACAACAGTGGGACAATGAGGCTTTCTTAGCAATAAACTTAGCAATGATGCAAACAACAGCCAGACTTGTGACAGATATGGCAAAGCAATATCAATGCAGAAACCTTATGGTCCATCTCCATTCAATAGGATAAAATATAAATTTGGTCGCTGGTTCCAAATGAGTGGACAACAACTGAGCAGGTGGCACAACTAATGCCTGTTTTGCATTAATGCCATGTCTCTTTCTTAATGGGCTACTGATTCATGAATCACAAAGATGTTATTCTTTTGCAACATCTGAAAACTGTACTGAATGAAATTGAAATTTATTGATATGCTAAGAACAAATACAAAAAATACAATACATTGGAAAAACGAAGAGGAATTTGGGAATCCGGAAAAAAGAACACTTCAGAAATATTCGCTTAAAACAAATTGATAAATCAGCAATAGCAGCGCACTTTTGGAATAAAAATCATGAAATTAAATCAGAGATAAAACTACTTAAACAACTTCATAATGCAATAGAACTTTCCACTTGGGAAAACATTTTCATTACAAAAAATAAGGATAATTTGATGAATTTCGATATCCCTCCATTGGATGAACTCAGCAAATTCCTAATAGAACCAACAGATGCCGCCACAAGAACATCAAGAGACCCAACCGCCACGTTTAACAACAGTTTGTCAACAGGCTTAAGATGGGAGGGATCGCTCCTGAAACATATGTTCCAAATTTTATGTAAGTGAATGGAGTTAGTGTGAAAAAAACTGTATACATTGTTTATATATATACCACTCCATTGTCAACAGCTTCGTAAGTACACTTATTGAATTCAACTATACTGTTAATTAAATTTTTTTTTTATTTATGGACACTCTTTAACATCTCAGGCCATCAGCATCTCATTCAATTCAGGGCATAAAATGGCAGACAAATTTTGCCCAGAGACCACCTCTTTCAGGCTCAAGGTTCTTTATCATGCCGTAAATGTACAGCTTTATTTCCCTTCCAAAGGAAGCCATACTTAGAATTTTTATGCACGAAAAAATTCATCGATCCTAGCCGGGTTTGAACCCACGATCTAGGGTTTAAAAACAAGTATGGTTACCACTACACCACCAGGACTGATTTAGTTAATGCTTGCCACTTTTGCTTGAAATATAGCACATGTGAAACCATTAATACAAGCTATGCTTCATGAATAATATGCAGATAGTCCCCAATTTAGCAATAATGATTTAATAATGTGGCAGAAATATACTTCATTTTTTTTTTTAAATCTTTCCGAACTACAATGTACAGGAAATAACATTAGCTCTGTGTTAAATGATTTTTTTCCCAGCTGCAGGCTGATGTAAGTACTCAGAACATATTTAAGGCAGGCTAAGTTAAAATATGGTATTTGATAGATTAAATGTATTAAATATATTTATCACATATGATGGACTTCTCAGGACATAATCTTTTGTACATTGGACATTACTTTAATATAGAGAGACCATTCTTAGCTGTCTTAATAAACAAAATGAGCATATAATCACATGAATTAAATGAGCAGAATAAACAAACTGCTTCCTTCCATGCCCAGAAAGTGGTTGTCAAAATGTTAATCAGCCTCAAAAGGCAGGCCAGAGAAATATTTGCAATACAATGCAAAGTATAAAATTTTGCATGATTGTTTAATATACTCGAAAACAGTTAAAATGTACCAGTATAGGTAAAAAAATTATCTTCTTTCAGAATTTAAGTCCAATGTCAGTTAATATTGGTAGCACTCAATAAAGCTGAATTCAAAGGAGGGCAAATTAAATGTTTGTTCACTATATTTCCAGTGAATATCATGCATGTTACACTAGAAACCATCAAAGCTTATCTGTCATACTACAACAGATTAGCTGAGTGGCTAGTGAAGTAAGTTTAGTGAATAAATGAACAAATTTGTTTATTGATCATTCTTTTACAACAGTTTCCCATTGGAAAATCTAAAAGACTTGGGCTAACTACAATTAAATTATGTTTGAGAAATACATTGATTAAGAATCATAAATTAATTTTCAGTACACCAATGTTAAACTGAGTACATTTAAATAATTTAGAATAATATGATTACTTGATTCAGATTATTTCTTGGGTGCATGATGCACATCAGCATTGGTTGTTAGTATCATGAGGTTCTTAATCCTTTTTATATTTCAACTAATTATCTCTAAAGCCGATAATACCTCACCTTAATTCATATAATGCTAATGACCTGAGATGTTAAAGAGAGTCCGTAAATAAATTAAATTAATTGATATCATTGATTCTGTTGAACTACACGCTCAGAGTTTAACTTTGGCTGGCTGAAGATGGGAACTAAATGTTCTCGAAACTGGTTCCATACATTTATGAAAAATAAGTGAAGCTTAAGAGTGAGTAGTTCAACAGAATCATACCATGATATCAATTAATATGATTAGCTTCACTGTGCAAGTTCCAATTTACATTTTAAGTTTTAAATACCTCACCTTAAATACTATCATTATTATCTTGTTTCTTGATTTTTCTCATCCATTTTTGTTTTAATTTACGCAAATATTTTTCAGCATTTGGCTTTAAGATTTCTGCATCAATTTCTATTTCCATTTTTTTAGATATCATTTACTCTCAAATTTTTGTTTCTTCAAATTGCAAATTATAATACCATATGCTTGCTACATGGTGAGCATTGTCCTTTGATACCCTCCCTATTACACCTGTTAGATTTATTACTGCTGTCCTAGCCCAAGTGAATCTCTATCCCTTACCAATTTATCACATAAAACTACATATTTCTCTCTTTCCTAAACATTCTTTAAGCATCTATGGAATTTCAATGATTTTTTTAATTAACACTAACAAGCACATTTTGTCTTTCTATATCCTATACTCTATTTTTAATTTTGTTTTTAATAATCCTATTTTTAAATTCTCTCTCTCTCCACAGATTATCCATACCAATCTTTTGTTTTTCTTCCCAACGATGAGCTTAGGAAGATGTTTCGGTTTTATGCTTTTGTTCTATACTATGTTCATATTCATTTTCACCATATTTTGTAGATAATTTTTCATTACCAAGGTCATACCACAAAAAGGCAATCTAGTTTACACCCCAGTCATACTACTCTTCTCTATGCCCTTTGTTCAAATTTAAATAGAATCTTACATAACTTCACCACCACATGTGGCTGAGGTTGTTAAGGTGCAGATTCGTGAGCTGGAGGTCTGGGGTTCAAATCCCGTCAGGGCTGTCCTCCCTGACTGAGGTTTTTTCCAGGTTTCCCTAAGTCCTCATTAATGGCAAATGCCAGGGAGGTACCCTAAACATAGGCCTGGAACGTTTCCTTCCATAAAAATAAATCCTTTGCCAATATATCATTTCATCTCGTGTATCATCAGTGTCCATCACCTGTGGTGCCTCTGTAGCAAAATAGGGCATTAAACACCATTCATTCATTATTACATAACTTCATGTTATAGTTATGTAAAGTCATTAATCTAACTATTCTTTTCTCCTAATAATGAAATAAAGATAATTTCTGCGTATGTTTCTTTGGTTTCAAAAAATTAAGCAAGATTGCTAATATCCAATATCAATTCAAAATTGCTCATATAAATTAATAATTTAAATTATTGGCATAATGCATTGCTTCACACCAGCATTAAATAAACCTGAAATGCAAGTAATATACATTACAAACCACATTAGTTGCTTAATTATGAATATGACTAAACTGAGATAACTATTACTAAAATTTTTAGCTGCTGTTTATGATAATTATTGTCCAAATTAGTTAATTAAAAGCTACCTACCACATTGTTGAAATTGTGGGAAATTGACCAAGAATTCTTTTACACAGTTTATTAACAATACTTCTTCTGAAACAAATCCTATTCAGAAGTAACTTTCAGAATCATTTTAAAATGTTCTTTTGTAACATTAATGATGCCCTTAAGAAATATTTTTAAAAATTTAATGAAGTTTTGTTATAATAAAAGCATGGATGACATTTATTTCTAGTTAGGATGAAGATAAGTCTAAAGAACAGCATCCAATCAAAAAATGGCATAGTCTTTGTTTATCTGTTTCTTGAGAGTTCAAACTCGCTACTTAATAGTTTATAAATGGAAGTTCCATTTAAATTGAACACAGTAATATTTTGTTCATTTACCCACGATTTTTCCCTTTTATTTGTTCTTGATTTAGTAGACATAGTTTTACAATATTCTAACTGTCTGATCCCTATATTTTATTCCAATAATATTTTGTTTTTTTCTGTAATTTTGCCCATATTACAAAATCTTCCAAGTTCTACAAGTGCTGTCTTTTGGTTATGTTCTTGATAAGCCTAAGATTATATTGCAGAAGACCTGTATACTAAATTTACATTTATCCATCCAGACTCAATTCCTCAAATAACATTTTATTTTCTATCCTTGCTTCATGGACTCTTTCTCAGTATTTCATGTGTGCATCTCTGGTATCTTATTCAGATTGACTTTTCCATCATTTTCTTATGTTTTGGTCATCTTCCATTTCTACATAATCTTATGCCTTAGCAATAAATTTTCTTACAACCGATATCACAACCTTTCCAAGTGCATTTTTTTTCTTTAGTCTTTGACTTATTTTGTAAACCATAATTTTGGAGAAAGCTTAGTGAGCAGGGTAGAGTGTCAAATTGGACAATATATTAATGCTTCAAGAGTTGGATCCTATATATGTAAAATACTGTGGTTTGGCAAAGGGTGGGTCATTCTAGAAAAATGATATATTTATAAACAGTAATTATTAATTTGAAATGCTAATTGGAACCTTTACAGTGAAACTAATCATATAATTAAGATCATTGTATGATTGAGTTGAACTACACGCTCTTATTGGCTCCACTTGTTTAAATGTTTCGCAGACCATTGTCTGCATCATCAGCTAACCATCAACTCCTGTCTGATGATGTACACAATGGTCTGCAAAACATGCATTACATTTAAATAAGTAAGTGGAGCCAATAAAAGTGTGCAGTTCAACTCAATCATACAGTGATCCTAATTAAGTAATTATTAACTTGCCAGAAATAGACAAAACTTAACAGTAACGAATTTAATATAGTTGAGTTCAATTTGTAACACTTACATCACTTATTTAAGGAGGAAAAAAAGATTTCAAGAACTAATCGCTCCCATCCTTAGTTCCTGGTTGGATATTAAATGTATATGAAATTCGTTAGTGTATTAAGCATCACTGTTACAAAAGTCCTCCACACTTAACAAAACTTAACAGTATATAACAAAGTGAATTTTCTGGTTTAGTCTGTAAGTAAAAGTAATCTCTTGTTGTGGCTGAATCAAAATAACAGTGCTTGTTAATTATTTTGAAGAAATAAAATAAAATGTTCATATTAATATGTTGAAAAATGAGATATTTGCCTGGAAGTTTCTTGACTGCTTACAAGTTAATTGAGTACTTTACTTTGGCTGTACTTACATTAAATTATTCCCTTGCCAAAAAAGAAGTATTGTTTTGTAGTGATGTAATTAGTTAAGGGTTCTGAGAGAAAAAAACTGTGTCTGAAGATAAATTTGTGTTATGTTTTGCAGGCCTACTACATAGGAAAATGAGTTGATTCACAATGTGCCTGAAAATACCGAAGCTTTTAAAGTTGTGTTTTAGTAACATTAACTTTATACTTATTGATTATCAAGATGTTTGTAAATTATATATAAAATCTTGCAATTGTATTTATATTGTAATGTAAATGTTTTCATTAGTATTACAATATTTCCCAATGTGAATTGTTTGAAAATGAAAGTGTGTCAAATACTATAATTTTATTACAAAGTGCAATCATGCATTGCAGTAATTTGCCAAAGAAAATACCAACAGAAATTAATGTGTGTTTTTGATTCTATTCTTATGTTTGTTGATAAGTGACACCTTTATAATGTCAAAGTGCATCTTTTATAATACTGTGTAATAACTCTTGAATAAATCTTAATCTTCTTTTTTATGGGCTGTACATTGCATTTTTGGAAATAACAGGTGAATATGTCATGTTACAGTGAGCATTTTAAGCGAGCTGAAGTTTTTGCTAAAAGCATGTGCCTATGAAAATGAAACAGAAAAAATATTAGTGCAAACAAATACACAGAGTATTTGTGAAATGAATACAGATTTTGGTAGGGAACAATTGTACAAGTATTTTAATACAATGCACCTTGGTTGTAATGGAAATGTAGTGTTATGGGTGCCATGTGAGTCTGCAGTGCACTTGTTTGTGTGGTAAGCTGTCCTACTTTTATTTATTTATATTTTGACTTGCCTCTCATCCTCATTCTGTGAACACAGTTCTTAGTAAACAATTGAAGGGGAAGGGAAGACCCCTCTTACGTTTGTCTGCACAACCTATTCAAGTACACTCAGTGTTACCTGACGTGTAGTGCTAGTGCTATTGCTGTCATTCTCACAACATGGATCATTTTATGTGACCAGAGCTTGGGACATGCATTTTACGAACAGTGCTGATAGCAGGATGACTGGAGATCAAAGAATTTATGCACAGCGCTTCCCAAACACATGTATACCAAATCCAAGGACATTTCTCGTAATTGATTGGCGATTGAGATAGACTGGTACTGTCAATGTAATTCAAAATACACGTAGTAGAAGAGCATGGGTCCATACACCAGAATTTGAAGAGCAGGTGTTAGAGCAGTTTCACAACAGTGCACTCAAGCACTCTATTTGTGGCGCTAGGTCTTTAGGTTAATAACAGACTATTTGGAATATATTTCACGTGAATCAGCAACATCCTTTCAAACTTAACAAAAATTTATGAACTTTGGGTTGATGACTTTTATCTTCGATGTGCATTTTGCCAATGGTTCCTACAACAATGATTGGAAATTCCAGACTTCCTCACCATTGTGTTGTAATGCCATGTTTACTCACAAAGGTATTTTCAACAGTAGAAATAATCATGTGTGGGTACGTGTTAACCCTCTTGCAACAAGATTTGCAATTAATGTTTGGGTGGTAATGATAAATAATATCTTGTGAGTCCTTGTCTGCTTGCTGTTGTCATGACAGGGCACTTGTGCTTGGCTTTTCTCCAAGAAGTGCTGTTCCCAGAATTCTTATAAGAAATCCCTCTCAACTTACACTGTAGAATGTGGTTAAAACACGATGGTGCCCCTCCCCACTTCACATGTGTCATCAGGGATTTTTACAACAAAGGATTTCCAGGTGGGTGGATTGGTTAAAATGGACCTGTTCCATGGCCACCGAGGTCCCCAGATCTGACACCATTGGATTTCTTTCTGGGGGACACCATGAAGTCACTTATCTACCAGACTCCTATGGGCACAGAAGCTTGGCTTATAATGAGAATTGTGCAATGGGGTCGGAAACCAGGAAGCAGCCAAATGTGCTACATGGTGTTCATCAGTCCATGATGAAATGCTCAGAGCTGTGCAACTGGATTAACAGTGGACATTTCCAACAATTGCATAAATCACCTTAATTGCTTTGATTTTTCATACTATAAACAATATTTAATTTAATGGTGCTTTTACCGAATTCCTGTTCTGTCCTGCCTGCTTTTGTTGTGGTTTCTGTGATAAAAATAGTAAGGAACAAAACAGAGTAAGCCAAAAAAAATTGTATAAAATTGAAAAACTCGTATCTCCCAAAATAAGTAACATTTATTAAAAATACATATATCATTAAAAAGAATCAACTTTTACATCAGTACGTTTTATGTATACTTGTTTTATTTACATTTATGGTTCAAAACAAAATTATACAAAACACATTTTATGCTATTTGTACAAATAATAACAAATTATCCACAATTGTAAAAAAAATGTGCCCAGTTCATGTTTAAAAGCATTACTGACACCCAGCTTTAACATTTTTTTGAGCCATTGTCAAAAAGATGTAAATGTACAGAGAAAAAAATCAAGCATTACGGGAAGATTTTATTTTTGCATTTTGTTGTACTTTGCATGTCATTTCTACCTTAATTGTAATTATTTCCTTTCTAAGTAGGTTGCTATGGTAGACTTGTTTCAATGTGGGCAATTGGTATTTGTGAGCTACCAGTTTCAATTTGCATCATTGACTTATATTAATGGTCAAATCACTGCAGTTACAGCACAGCATGACACTGATTACAAACTTAAACAGCAACAATGAGCAATAAGGAAAATCCTTCCACAACTTGCATATTGTTTAATAAATGTCTAAAAACTATATTATCTGACAAAACAAAATTTCCATGTTGATTTCTGAAGAAACACATTCTACTTATGTACAGCAACTGATAATCCCATATTAAAAGGATGAATCTAGTTTTTACAAATAATATTGCTGTTTAAAAAAATTAGAATACTTTTTTCATTTGTTTTATTATCCAAACAAGAATACCTATAACTTCAGATAATTAAAACAATTATTTTTGCATGTTTTATGTTCATTGGATTTAAATGAACTTTTATTGTTTATAATACCTTTTAGCAAATTTAGTTGGAATGAAGCTATTGGAGTTAGGTCCGTGAACATTAATTTATTTATATGTTTATTATTTTTTGCAAATTCCAAAGGAATTTAAGCTATTGCAGTTGTACCCACGGATAACGTTTTATCCAAATCTGCATCCAGCATACCCACTACAATTAATATATAAAGCAGAAAAAGAATAAAACACTCAAAAAGTCACAGCTATTCAAAATATTTTGATACTAAATCTGTGTTTTATCCTTTTTCTTCTTATCTAATTATTGTTATTTTAGTGACATTGTTCATTGTGTTACTTTATTTTTAATTTATATTATATATTTAATATAAATTATATAATTATTTTTTTCTTAACAAAACTTGGCTTATAACCATCAATTAACAAACAATTTGTCGAGTTCATTAACCAGTAAAATGGGCTATTGGGGATGGGAGTTAAGTAAAGCAAAAAATTGAAAAAGCACTTTAGCGGCCGCAATTTTTGTGTTTTCTCAACGAAACTTGGTAGTTTTCCTTAAAATATACTGATAAAGTTTTTTTTTTTTTTTTTTTACCATGGCAATCGGGCAATGAGGATTGAGAGGTATATCTGAGGGGGGGATAAAGAAAAATTTAAAAATTGTCTAGCGGCCGCTATTTTAAACTTTTTTTTAAAAGGGAACTCAATATATGCCACTGAAGTAAAATAGTTCACGAAAATCAGTGAAATTGGACTATTAGAGGGGACTATTTAAAAATCGCTCTACTGACATCAATATATGTTTTTAGCAAAGAAACTTTGTAATATATCATTTGAATTTAATAAAAATAACGTCTGAAAATCAGTGAAATCAGATTATTGAAAATGGGGACCAAAGCGAAATTTGCAAATCGCTCTAACGGCCGCAACTTTAAATTCTTTCAAAGGAAACTCGATATATGCCATGTTACAGATTACATGCTACTATGTCAGTATTAATTCATTTACTTAATCAATAAAGCTGTTCAATAATAATAATAATAATAATAATAATTTTATTGGAGACCATAGACTCAACAATTGAGTTTCGGTCATTATCAGAAATTTCATTAGGCTTGAAAGTGTATTTATAAAAGTTGTTTACAAAACAAGTTAAAAGCAACAAACAAATCAGAATAATTTGACTTATCTTCATGAGTAAAAGGATTTATAATGATGATGGTTATGGTAGTTATTACCATTTATACTATAAACAATTACACTCATTTGTATTTATATATCTATTGAGAAGTTTTGATGAGTTGATTACCTATCACTGTGAAATATTTAGGTCCAAAGTTTTACCGCCACGGGTGGCCGAGGTCGTTAAGGCATGGACTCGTGAGCGGGAGGTCTGCGGTTCGAATCCCGCCAGGACCGTCCTCCCTGACTGGGGTTTTTTCCAGGTTTTCCTCAGTCTTCATAACTGGCAAATGCCGGGGAGGTACCTAAACTTAGGCCTGGAACGCTTCCTTCCTTAAAAAAAAAATCCTTTCCCAATTTATCATTTCATCTCATGTATCACCAGTGTCCACCGCCTGTGGTGCCTCAGTAGTAAAAACGGGCGTTAAACACTACTAAAAAAAAAAAAAAAGGTCCAAAGTGTAACTAAATTCCTTACCCATACCCTTACTAAATTCTCGGAAATTCTTGGAGCTGCTAGAGCTCCAGTCCCTAACGATAGCGGAGAAAGCCGAAGGTAGGGGATATAACTGTACAATAAACCTAATGTTGCATAGCTAGATAATGGACTTAACGTTGCATAGTTAGATAATAAACTCAACGTTGCAATGTGAAGGTATTAAACTTAACGTAAACAATAAACTTAACGTTGCAACGTGAAAGTAGTTATATAGAGTTAGATAATAAACGTTAACGCTGCATAGCTAGATAAACTTAACTTAAGTAATAAACTTATCATTGCAACTTGAAGGTAGATAGATGTAGTTAGATAATAAACTTAACATTGCAACGTCTGTCAAGTCCTCCCGAACGGAAAGTGCCGAACTGTAGCGAAGAAAACCGACTGGTTAGGATTGCTTAAGTGGTGATACGAAAAAATGCACTTAACCGTTATACGAAGAAATATGCCTGGTACAAGTCACGCCTGCTTTCACGATCAGCAGCAGAGAAAATCGAATGCCATGACCGAAACTTTTGTCTCCAGTGTCGGACACAATTTGGAGGTGTGAATGTTATCGTGTTGTACGCTTATTATTATTATTATTATTATTATTATTATTATTATTATTATTATTATTATTATTATTATTATTATTATTATTATTATTATTATTATTATTATTATTATTATTATTTGTGGATTTAAGAAGTTTATTTATGATTTGAATTCATCAAATGGAAAAGTAATACCCTCTAGTTTTCTACCGCAACAAAAAGGAACGTCTCACAAATGTACGGCAAAAATAATTTATTGTACTTGTCTTGCAAGAAATTAATGGACCTAAAAAAACAATGACTTACATTTGGCTGTTACACTCATTTTGTAACTGAAAATTATGAGCTAAATACCTTATTGCTGGACTAATCACCACTGGATAGTTTATAATAACTTGGGTACAGAGATAAAACTCCATTATAGACAACTTCATCTAAAAGGATTCTAGTAGTTGTTGCAGCCAACACTATAAACATTAGTGAAAAAAAATTTAAATGGATACATTTTGGCTGTTATATAGTTTAATTGTTCAGGAGGCAGTAAAAGTTATGAATTCATTATATGAAAAAGTGAAAAATACTGTTTTGAAAATTAAATGTAATAAACTGTCAACAATGAACTATTAGAATATCAAAATACTCATGAAATAGATATTCCTAAAAAACTTATTGAAGATATATCACACGGTGGAACTGAATTCTACATGTACAGCCGTTTTGTAGAAATGATGGACATACTAAGAATAACAATAGCGTTGAGGAGTAATAAAATCCCTAAACTATCAGTGGAGTGTTGGGAAACATGTGCTGAAGTACATAATATTGAAACCATTTGAAGAAATGACCAAACAGTTAAAAGGAGAAAAATATATATTGGTAGCGAGTCCTTGCGCATAACATATTGTTGGTTTAAGTGTATAAGACCACGTTAAAATAGAAGTTCAATACTTCTGTACTCTCTGTATTAGAAGTTTTATTACCATAAAATTAAAAAATGGCAAACACAGCAGAATTTTAGTACTATGTACTTTCTTAGATTCCAGATAGAGAATACTTGGATATTCTAGCCTTACTGTTGCAGAAAAGGTACAAAGAATTAAAATTAGCTACAAAGTATTCAATTTAGAGTGACATTCACAAATTTAATTTGCAATAAAGAAAATAACAAAAATTAGCAAAAGTGAAGCTTCCTCATGGGGCAAATTTGACAGAAAGATGCAAAATTTTCAACCTTAACATAAGTCAAAATTAATAACATTTTATGTATATTCTAAAATCATAATTACCTAGCATAGACCATTAGTTATATTTCAATTTCAAAATTTGGTACACAGGGAGCAATGGAAAATGTGTAACGATCCTATAGTTGTTTGATTTATTTATGGATGCTCTTTAACATCTGAGATCATCAGCATCCCATTCAATTCAGGGCGTTAAATGTGCGATAATTTTGCTCTGAAGCCTCTTCTTTCAGGCTTGAGGTTCTTTTATATACCGTAAATCTATGACATGGGATCACAGCTTTACTTCCCTTCCGAAGAAAATCACACTAAAAAATGTTACGCCCGAAAAAATCCATCAATCCTGGGATTGAACCCATGATCTTGGATTTAGGAGGCAAGTATGGTTACTATTACATCATCAGGACCGACACGATTCCTGCAGGAAGGCTTATTACCCACGGACTGCAGATCCCCTAGTGTTGTGGTAAAACATTACCAAAATTACCCAATACTTTCAAAAGTGGTACGAGAAAGATTTGGAATGGCTGCTTCCTGTTAAATGCAAGCATTTATTTTCAAAGGATTATAGTGGTCTATAGGAAGAGTGGATAGAGCCAGAACTTTGATTCATTTTGTATTTTGCTTAGTACTCAACAAATAAATTAATTACTCAACATTTTCAAATGTTGGTATTTTTATAAATGAAAAAAATACAGTAATATTCACACAACAGTATGAAAAGTCAAGAATTCACATACCGAAATGAAGATGTGAAAGATTAAACCCCTTTTTAAATTTCTCCAGAATATGTAGCGTTATTTTTATTTTATTCAATTATGTCGACACGCATAAATAGTTATATTAAATGTTTCATTGCCATATAATGTAACTTTTTGCTAACATGATAAGTTTTGTAAAATATTATGGAAATAATTGTTTACAAATATTTATATTATCTACTAACTTATTATTGCAATGCTTTCTTTATTATATAGAAGGAAATTCACTACTAATATTTACTATTACTATTATTATTATTATTATTATTAGAATACTATTAATTTACTATTAATTCAAATTTATTGAAAATGCTAAGAAACATACTAACTACAATCGGTCTCCACTATCTGGCCCAGGCCATTTTAGGTGTACCTCCTCACATTACAGAAATTTTAATACAAAAATGATTTTATACTAACCCTTTTAATAAATTCTAAATAACTAAATAATGTTCAAGTACTCTGGTTGCGTCAGTTCCCGTCATAGGTTCATCAGCAGCAACCTACTTGAATTCCAGAGGACCACCTCAGACACACCCCCAGGCACTTATTTCACTTATTCTACCTGTACCAATCATTTTATTAGCTACCTATAATCCCTAATAACTACTAATTCCTTTATTTCTCAAATACTAACGATAATGCTACATTTATTCACATTCTAGAGCAATTTCTAACATCTCAAGCTCAGTAATTAAACAAATTTAATATAATTTCACTCCCAACCGTTCCCAGAACAATGATGTTTTCATAACCATACAGGTATTCTTTATCATTTAAAATTTATCCAAATTACATACCTTTTGACTGACCATTTCCATTTCATTTTTACCTTCCATAAAAACTTCCCTAATTTTGGTATCTGCTCACGATCTTCAAAGATCTTTCTCATATAATTCTTTTATTCTTCATTAACTATTTATTACTATTTAAACGTTCCCTCCAAATATTTGGAGCTTTATATCGGGAGATAATATGGATTTCATCTCCCTTCTTCCCACGATGGGACACATTCCAGGAATAACATCTCCCCCCATTCTGCTTAATTTCCAAACACCTAATCAGAACCAGGTTACCCTTTCTCTTTTCTTTTAGTAGCAAATTAAAATATACCTACCCCTTTCTGGGTCACTTTTTAATTCCTTATAATATCCCTAATGTGGGCAAATAAAACTCGTCTATCCATATCTTCCGTTCTTGATCTCACTTCTCTGCAACAATCTCTTCTAAAATATTAAAGTTTAACCCAGAAATCTCCTTATTCATTTCTAAATAACTGTTCTCTATTTTTTTCAACAAGGTATTAGTCATTATACCCCCAAAAAATTCTTGATATTTTAGGTATATTATCACAATGTCAGTGTTCAATAGCTCTTGAACCCTAAATAAATACTTCAATACTTTCTCCATCATTAACTTTCTCACACCTTTCCCAACTCTATCAATGCTGCTGCATTTAAAGTATCATTGGGAACTCCCAAAATTAATTTACAGAAATTTCTTAGTATTAAATCCATATTACACCAAATTTCCCCTCCATAAATCCATCATGATTCAACCAAGGCAGAATAAACGTTTCAAACCACTTATATTTATAACTGGTATCCTATATAAATATTTTATTATCGCTGTCATGGCCACTTTCCCCTTTTCCATTGCAGTTCTTTTCTGTTTTTCTCAACTTCCATTACTACTCAACTTTATGCCCAGATATAATTCACTAATCACCTAAGTGTCTTAATCTGCCACGAAACATCCTCATTCTTACGCAGTTAATTGCCCTTCTTAAAATCTTGATTTTAGTTTTATTCTGATTCACTTTCAGTCCCCACTCTTCACAATACCTGTCGATCTCACCTATGGCTAATTTTAAGCCAATTACTGGTATTGAACAATCATCTGCATAAAGTAACCCAGGAATGTCTACGTTATTCATTGCAGGTATATGAGTGCAAACATGCTTCAAGCTTTGTAAAATATCATCAATAAACAAATTAAACAATATGGGGCTTAATTTACAACCTTGCGTAAGCCCTCTCTCATGTCCCACAGCATTAGTAACTCCCCCAAAGCGACACTTAACACAAAATCTGTTTTGATAATATAGCTCCTGTAATATATGGATCATATTCCCACTTATACTCTTCTTACTTAATTTGTACCATAGAATTCCTCTATCCAGACTATAATATTTTTTTAAATCAATAAATACAGCATAAAATTTATCTCTTTACTTTGCTAAATACTTATGGAAGTTTATTAATAAAAATTTGTGTGGATTGGTCTTTGGCAGAATATGCATATTTTTGAAATAGAGATGTATTTGGTTCTCCAGATTTGGCTCCTACTATAACTAATTTTTCTTTATTGCTGCATTAATATTTCTTTACTATCTATAAAAAAATCCCAGAAGCGATTTATGAGCGTTATAGTGTATTTTTATTGGGATACCGATGTTTAGCTTTGTTGCAAGCGTGTGATTAGCGTTCTTAGCACAGGGTATATATCAAGAGTAAATAAAGCAAACATAATTTTTATTCGGTTTTTGCCCAGAAATTGCTATTTAATCATTTTGTATCATATCATATGCATAAATATGAAATATCATTTCAGTGAATATGGATTTTTAAATTCTCTATGCAATTCAATATTATGATAAGTTCAGTAAATAGAAATAGATATACAACATTCAATATGTTAATATTGAATGGTACTCAATATACTGCCATAATCAGGAAGGCTAGTAAATAGAAATATTTTTGTAAGCTAAAACAAAAGCGCAGTTCTTGGAAAAGGGTGATACAGATTAGAGCCTTAACTCAAGGAAAACTATGAAAGCACACGCAACTGCTTATTCGTTATTCAGAAAATGCAGTTCATGTAGAGTACTTCAAAAGCAACCATAGAGTTCTACACCAAGGATAAAGGATGGTACCCACTTTTCATTATTAACTGATTTGAAATAGATGAGCAAAAACACATTTATTGGCATAAAACATGCTTGTTTATTAAGGGTCAAAGAAGAGATGGGAGCTGAAGCTGAAAGGGATCTTTTGATTACAAAAACTCCAACCTTGTTGAATCTGAATAATAGTTTCACAGTCTGCTTCATTACACATTTAAAATTTACAGTGTTAGCTCGTGGTTTAAATTTTGGGAAAACTACAAATTCTGGCGTTTACAGGAGGTTGTCGGGAGTAATTATTAAATTGTTTACATAATTGCATCTGTAGTTATTTTCGTTAATAGTTTTTATGTTTATTGTATTGTTAATATCTATTTATATTACTTATGCAATTCATTGTCTTACTGACACACAAAGAGTACAAAACCTAAAAAGTATTCACCATTCACAACACAATGACACATGCAAAAATGTTTAAATGCTAACATTCATGCTAACGGTTTTTCGTTTGGTACTGTGCATTGCCACACTCTGATGAAAATATCACAAATCTTAACAAGGATTGGAAAACTTCCAAAGGCAGAAAAGGCGTAGAGCTCCTGAGCCTTTGCTACAACATGGAGAATCGAATATTCCATGAGACCACGCCTCCCGGCCGTTTTATAAAGGAAGCATAGGGAATCTTAAAGTTGAGCCTATAGCTGCTATCTGTCTGGATAACATCTACCGATACTAACTACTCCAACTATATATTACATCCGAATGGGAAGAACAAACTTTTGATTCTAATTCTTCTCATTCGTATGTGAATTACAAAAGTAGTAGTTACTTAGATATTAATTAAAATCAAATCTTAAACACATTTTTAATTTTCATTAGAAATTTTTAGGGATGGCTCCCCCTTAAAGCCTTCAAATACAAACCGCGACTGAAAAATTAGCTTTTAAAAGGCATCATGAAATGGAATTTAATGTGGATAATTAGTGCTAATTACAGAATTCTTGCTAACCATAATACACCATTTCAACAAAAATCTATTAACATTTTCCCATTTCAACAAAAATCTATTAACATTTTCCTATTCAAGTTTGAACTCCTGAAATGTAAATCTCTAATCTAACATTCCAGAATGCTATCTTGAGCAAAGGTGTAAATGTGCCTTTTCTTTGCGTTTGGGCATGAAATATGTCATGTTAAAAGATATGCTATTTCTGGGCATCTTTCAATATCAAAATATATGCTAAATAAATGAGTAACTAAAGAATTTTATATAATTTGCTGCACTTTAAATCAAAACTTTTTTGTGAGTCCAAAGATTGAAACATATTCTTAATTTTCGATAATTTTATATCATTTGTAATATATAAATTTAAAATGCAAGTAAGCCTTGAGATAATACATGCTTTTGTTCTGTATTTTGAGATTTAATAACGATATAACCTAACCTCACTTTTAATAATGTTATCTTCATCAGAAGTAAAATCGTTATGGATAAAACGATCAATAAAATGTATGAAAAATAAGCAAAGTCGCATTTATTTAATTTATGCAAATATCAAAACATTTTCAAAACACGATAAAATGCAATTAAATTCTAAATGCATTTAATGCTACTGTAATAGTGATTGCAACTTTTATCTCGTCCATTTCTCCGTTCTACCGCGTAGTGCGTACTTAACTGACTTGTCTCATGAAACTGCTATTTTGAAACTGATTGAACATTATGATTTGGACCCCTTTCCCTTACGCATAGATAGATCTGAGTCTGCTGGTGCGGTAGAGCGGTTAAAGCTGTAGTCGCGAGTGATAGCGGATATTATATTACAGATCTGAGGTTTTCACCTTTATCCACGCGTTGTCTTACTGGACTTCGCAATTAATTCTCTCTCTCTCTCTCTCTCTCTCTCTCTCTCACACACACACACACACACACAAACCTTAACGCTAACCTCGGGTAAATCCTAGAAACCGGTGGACCCATTGGTTCCTGGGCTCGCTACGGCCTAACGGTCTTCGTTGGCCTTCTATTCCTATATATTAATAGATAGGGACGGTTAAATTACTGTAATGGTGGCAAATCTCCTGTAACTGTCTGAGCTACCATGCCGTTGCATTTGAGAACCTTCTTAGCTGCTATATCTGTGAAAGTCGCTTGGGACTGCAGCCCTAATTGCTCTACCGGACCAGCAGACTCAGATCTTTCTTGTGTAAGGATAAATGTTGAACCTTGCAACAGTAACATTGCAAATGTTTCACGGAAAAACTACCGCTTGGTACCGAGAATGCGGCTTTCTCCGCCGACGTTCGTTTCTCAGGACTTAATACTCTGGAAGGTTGAGGGACAACAAGGCTCGCAAGCACCTAGACATGATAGCTCAGACGGTTAGATCGTCATGCTATGATTGTGAACGTAGAGTTTACATATAATAACGTCCTGATGTTTTTTTTCTGCCGGAGTTAAAGGAGATTTACTACCATTACAATAATTTATTCGCTAATATAGTGCCACGCACACAATGAGCTATAAATTGATAGTGGTTTATTTTTCTGCTGGAATCAAAAGAAAATTTCCTACATTACGTGGCACCAGCCCCTATCAGTTTATATTTATGAAAAGTAGGCAAGCGTAAGCCGTCAGGCCGTAGCGAGCCGCACCAAACCATTCGGTCCACCTGTTTATAATATTTACCCAAGGTTACCGTTAAGGTTAGTGTGTACGTAAATATTAATTAATTGCAAGTTTCAATAAGACAATCCATAGTAAAAGTTATTTATTCACCCCTATCAACTGGTATTTACGAAAAGGTGGCGAGCGTAGGCCGTAGCGAACTGCAGCAAACCACTGGGTTCACTGGTTTCTAGGATTTACCCCGAGGTTAACAAAATTAGGTGTGTGTGTATGTATATATATTAATTAATTACGAATTCCAATAAGATAACTGGTAATAAAAAGTGAAAAACTCAGTTTTGTAATAAGGAACGACAATGCAGCCAGAAAGTTACGGAGTACAACGCATGGGTTACATTACCTTTAACAAATAATTAATACATGCAATATGTACACTTTTATAAACGGCCACTCAAACGGAGAAAAATACCTATTCCGCCATCTCCCTTTCGGGATTGTGGAGTTCGCCTCTCTCCGCTGTCGCTAAGGGAGCTCTAGCAGCACCGAAAATTTTTCTCCGGGTAAGAACAAGTCTTAATTCCTTGTGGTCCATCAGAACCCGGAACAAGGTTTAGGCCTAATATGATGATAATAAATAACTGCGTTTTAAATTACTGTGATGTGTTTAACTGTTTTATATAACATTTAATTTGCGTTTTATGCAATTACATTAGTTTTCAGCTAATAATTTCAAAGAGACGAAGAGCTTTACAGATGCGGAACCTGTGCTACCATAATATTGCTGTAGCCTCTGCCCTCAGATTTTGTGATAGTAAATTCATTCAGTGAAATTAATACGTACCGATTATTTTATGATCTAAAATAATATTCAAGATTATCGTATAATTCTTAACCATTTATATATTGCTTACTGTCACACTTTATCTTGAGAAACCATCATAATAATCTTTTTTCTTATATAGCCAATAAATATTATTAGAAGTGCTAAAAAAGTATAACAAATATTCTTTGTGAATTTAGAAATAATTAGTTAATATTATAATTATTGTGGAAAAAGTAGAGATTAAATTAAATATAAGAAATTTTATCATCATATCAAAGAAAGACCAAGACATTTATATTTAAATATAGTCAGTCTTGGAAAGACTATCTAATGTAACATCGAAATATACATAACTTTGAACAAAGCTTTTAAATATAGGTCTATTTTAATTTATAATCATTTACAATTTAAATATACCATCAATGCTAAGATTTATTATATTGACGAATTTATTATTTTATATGAATCATTATGAAATACGTGTTTGTTATATTACGTAGCCTAAAGTTGTAAAGAGCTATACCTAAACGATTGTTGTTCACATGGTATTAACTTTATCTTTTTAAGATGTACAGAGTGCATGCATTGCATTGTGAATTATGGATGTTAATATATTGTCCTAGAAGTTCTGCTTCGGTAGCAGAAGGTGTTACAGGGACGAAACAAATATAGAAATATTCAATTTGTTAACATGGTCATTGATTGGTGGTTGTTTGGGATTATATAAGTTCAATCGAAGTACTTCAACGGGTCAATTTACATAATGCCTGCCTTTGAAATGGAGATGGGCGTATCTTTAAGGAACTTATCTCTAAAAGTCAAGGTGCAGATCACCTTTAAACATAGGTTAAACTGAAAGTAATACCATTGTTTCAGGTGGTGCGGGATGCATCCCGGTTCTTTTTTTAAATGGTTTAAAAGCGTCTATATCTTATCCTCTACATCATTCCGAAATGTTTTCTTTGTACTGTTATAAGTGTATAGATGTGTTGATTTCAAAATATTTTCCTTATTTCGTTCCACTCGAGTGAAATATAATCAAGTGGTCTCTTACCATTTATCAATTTTCCGACGACCTTTCGCTACTAATGATGTCTGCATGATAAGCTTCATTTTCCTGACAGTCCCGGCTCTTTTTTTTTTTTTTCTTTTTCTTGCTTTCTTTCCACCTCAAGTTTGAATAATACTTAATTAACAATACTGTGGTCCTTGCACATACGCAATATGCATGTGTGCATAATGAGGGTTAAAAAAATCCCAAACAGCCCTTCTAATTGCAAAGTTGGTTGGCAATGCTGTATGACGTGCGCAATTTTTTGATTGGCTGTTGTAAATGGCAAACCTCTACTAGTCTGATGTAATGAGATACTATTTTATGACCATGTTTCGTGTAAATATCAATGGCTATAAATAGATTTACATGAAATATTTTTCACGGTACTGTTTTAAGATAAAATTCGGGCTCTTACAACAAACAGTATCAACTTTTGTTAAATGTTGACTATTTATTAAAAACCGAGGAATAGTTGTATGTCCCTCTAATCAAAACAAATATTTTGCAGTGTAGTTAATAGACCTTGAAATATGTAGATTACTTTAAATATTTAGAATTAATTTAAATGAATTGCACAGAATTTTATTCCTTCAGTTTAACATTGTAATATCAGTAGACATTTGGACAAGATCGTATTCTGCCATTACCTTCCGGTTAAAGAAGGGAACACACGCGGATCTTTGAGAGAAAGAAATTGTGGAAGTATTTTTTGTGTTATTAGTTTTTGGACAATATTATTAACAATATAAAATGGCTAATAACGGAGCTCCTGATTCGTGGGAACAACAAGCTGATAGTGGTGCAGGTGATTCTGGCGAATCGCCCGATATGTCTGGAAAGTTTTCCACGTTGAACGTTAACGCAGCCGAATTTGTGCCTTCATTTCTACCAAGACAAGCCGAACCCCTCCCGAATACAGAATCTCCAGAGACAGCTGAATGCCCAGTTCCTGTTACAAATGGTGCGCAGATATTTAAAAGCCACGAAAATTACCGTCTAAGTTCTGCTCTTATTGTTAATAATCGTAAATAATTGTAGAATAGCAATGTAGGTTAGAATGCAGTATGACATACTTTTGAAGAATTAGGCTTGAGAATGGAGCATTTTAACAGTATATGTACTCAGAAACACGGTATTTCGTGAAAATATAGCATTAAATTCAGTGGCAAGCAGTTATGTTTATGATAACACATGTGTTTTTCAGTATTTTGGTGAGCCGATTATCGTCAGTTTACATTCATTACGGGAACCTTAACAGAGGACGTTACAACATATTGACCTGACTGCTGAATGCAACACATAGAGGGTTCACACAATGTTATGTCTGTGTTGTGAAGTTAGCATACTAAGATGTTGATGGTTATTTTTATTTCAAGTTTTTGCTCTTCTTAATCAAAGCAACGTTTATTTTATACACACTATAAAGCAAAATAAATTCTCAGTGTGCTACCTGAATGATTTATCCATTCACAAAATTTATTGTATGTACCTTCATTCACTTTAATTTTATGAAAAAATTGAACATTTGATTCATATAATTACTAGAATTGTGAACCAGAATATTAAATGTAAGGTCTAGATCATTGCAAATATCTACAATATTGCACCATTTCTTAAATTGCTGTAAAAGACACAGGTTGACAAATAGATACAACGCATATTATTGGAAAATTATAGTAATTAAGAATGAAAGAAGGGTAAATATCCTGCTGATAAAGAAAGAGAAAATTACATGAAAGTGAATCTCCTTGGAATAATTAAATTATGTTCTTTTTAAAGTGCACATTTCTTTCAGTAATATCTGTTTCATATATTCTTAAATTTGTAATCAACTTTAATGCTAATTTATTATCATTGAACTCTTAACTATGCATCATTTTATTTTATTTTATTTAAGCTAAAGAATTTTAGCTAATTCAAGTTGGGGTATATATGGAAAACAGTGTGTTGTGATTGGAATATATTTTCATCTCTATCTCTGTTTTGGTCCTTGAACCCCAACCAATTAATTCCAAATGGCCAATCTTTCTGTGTGGTTCATGATTTAGGATTTATAATATAGGCTGTTAATAAGTTTTCATTTAGATCATTGACAATAAACACTATCTTTCAAGACATTCTTTGAGTTTGTTTGTATTATGGCTGATAAAAGAGTGATACTTATTTTAGAGTGAATGTGTTCTTGTGCCTATGGTATATTTTGTACAGATTAAAAATGGGAGTTTATGTAGAAGGTACATTGGCATTCAGTACCCAAGTCAAAGTTTTGTAATGGCTGCAGTTGATATCTAGAAGCCTCAGTTAGGTTTCAGTGTGCATACCAGTTTGTTAAGTTTTGACTGTTCTAAAATTGATTGTAACATGCACAAATCATACTCATTGTTGTATTAGTAATATTTAAAAATTCTTCCTGGTTCTTTTCAACGATGCATGATGTAGGATTTCTTTAGACTTCTTTCACAAAGATATGTTACATGATATGGTTTTCAAATAAAATATCCATTCTTTAATGTAATAGTTGCAGCATGTCTATTCTCTTTATAACAAAAACTAGCTGAGATGCGATGGTTACTAGTGTTTGTTGACCTTAGCACAAACATAGTATTTTTCCTCTTTTGTGAATAGTGCACAAAATATTTGCTCATTTCAACCTGTTATTTAGGCTATTAATAAATAAAGCTACTAATAAATAGCTATAAGAGGGTTTTTCAAGCAATAATTATTTTAATGAAACTGCTATGTTGATAATAAGATGCTGTGGTCATTGTGGAACTTAGAGAGCTTCTTACTTCTGTGTATATGTCTTCCTTCCTCCATCTCTGTCCATGTTTAGTCATAGTGCTTTATCCCAACATAAGCGCTGAAGGGTAAAATTCTGTTGACAGTGCATACCAGCTTTCCGTAGACACAGTTTAGTACTATCCAACTTGTAAAATATTCCAATTTTAAACTATATATGTTCTGCCATATTGTGTATGCAGATTAAATGTTGACAAGTACCTTCTCATTTTAGTAGAAGTAACTCAACTGGGTTATATATTTTAAGGATATATAAATATATTATTAAATGTTTATATACTTCCATAATGGGACTTTAAAGTTTTCCATTGATGGGTTGAGCTCACTTGTATAGTAATAATTCTGTGGTGTATATTAAAGGTGGAACCATTGCAGATGAGGCAGCCTCTCGAGAAGAGATGGAAGTGGAGGAGCCTCCTGGGGAGGGGGCACCTCCGCCTCCAGCAGATAGCTGGGAGGAAGCAGCAGATGGTGATGGTGATCCTCTTCTTACACCAGAGAATGAACCCGAAGGGGATGAAGATGAAGATGAGGAGGCTGAAGAGGTAACACACTCCATTTTATTGACAAATGAGTGAACAACTACTACCATTAATGTATTTAAGTGTTCAGGTAAATAAAAATGCTTTTTCTTAAGTAAAATTTGGCAAAAGCTCTTAACAAAACTTTTTTTTTTCCTTTTTTTCTTAAACATACTCTTTCACTTAAAATAAGACTGTCGACCAGGTTTCTAAACAGTTAAGTATTTCAGACATATATTAAATTTAGATTCTGATATGTTTTATAATATAGATAACATAAAGTAAAGCATTTATATTGGATCTGGGGATTTAATGTTAATTTAAACATAGTAATGGGAAAGACTATGCATTCAACATAATTTTAATTATTCATTCGCATGTAGTGGTATTTAAAAAGATTTCTGTTTGTGAAATAATGTTGAGGTAATATTACCTCTGCTATCAATTTGTCTTCACTTAAAAAACCCAGTTGTAAATAAGTGATAATAGCACAGCACATCTATGTTCACACACACAATTACTCCTGTTAAAGTGCAATACTCAAGCTTGTGTGAAATGTGATGAACTACCATAAATTCTGCACATTTCTAATCTTTCAGTAATCTAGTAAACAAATCTGCAATGTGTTCAAATGCAGGAGCAACAATGAGCCTATTTGTATATAAAATGTTGCCTTTAAATTCAATCCAACAAATTCCAAGAAACAATGGAAGTCTTATAAAATTGGAAGCTTTGATAAACACAGAATCAGGTGCATTTTAAATAGCAACGGTTCAACTCTGGTCATCTAAAATTATATTTTTACTGTTGTATTATTAAAATGGATATCTTCATCACAATAGCTTACAAAGCAAAGTATCTGTTGAATTTTTAATGGCCTTAAAGTGTATTTATATTTTGGGTATACTTGGGTGAATATATCCCCCTCCCCCTCTTTTTAAAAGCAAAATTAGAACAGCTATATGGGTTATGGCAGCTAGCCAGCCAGCAGAATATCAGCTTTATTGATCTGTAATCATCGTGCTTAAGAAACATTGTACAATAATCTCTTATGAGTAGGGTATTCAGAACATTCTTTATGGTTTCATATAAGTGTTCTAAATATCCTACTCAGAAGAAATTAATAATGTGCGTTTCACTGTGTTTGATTCCAAGTTGATTTAATGTTTGGAACATTGCACAACTTTATTAATAAAAGCAGGCACATAAAATATATATTATAATGAGAACTAACTTGTATATAATAGATGCAGTCACACATTCCTGACATCCATTTACAAGCAAAAATTCTGCTTTTTAGAACTTCTGTTTTTGTAATCTCTCTTATTTATCTTTAATGAGAAGACTTATTTCTTTACTCTTCATTTTGAAGGATTCCTAACAATTGATGGTTGCATGTGTTAAAATCTGGGGAATTTGAGAGACGGACAACACTCTAGAAACATTTTCTGTCATTAAAAACCTCCTTACAGCCTCCAAAGAATCACAGCCAATTTGGACTACTGCAGAATCTTGAAGAACATAATAAATGTCTTCATTATCAAATAAACTATTGTAATGTTTTAATATAATTTTGAATAGTTTGGGATTTTCACAGTGAAATATAGTATCATGTAACAAATTATTTATGCGGAAGTCACTTAGTGGAACAGTGCTGACAATGAAGGAAATTTGCCTTTGAAACATGTTCAAGTAAGTGGAATAAAACTAATGAAATTTGAGTGAATTCCTCGTAAATAATTTGTGTTATTCTAATGTTTACTTGCAATGTAACTTTGAATTTATGGTATGCTGAAAAAGTTGGGCCTTGCAATTAACAGCACATTACACACCAAGTATTTAATAATACAGTGGAATTTCATAAATTAATTGCAGGCCTTTCTGTGCTCCAGTGCCTATTGTTTTGCAACATACATAACCATATAAATGAAGCTACTCATCTCATTCATACATTTATTGAGTATCATTTAATTGATTTTTTTTATCTGCACTGCATATTAAGTTTCCGAAATCATTGAAAAGAAATTTGAGCTCATTCAGTCATCAAGAAAGAAAGCATGAATGTTTGTTACACAAATGCAATTTTAAATCAATACATTAACAAAATATAAAAGAAATCTTTTCTTATTTCCTATAATCCTGTTGGTGTCTTAGATACCTCAAAAACCAAAAGGCCCTAGTCCCATCTTCCCTCGGCACCAGAAGGCTCAGGCTCATTTTTGTTTAAAAACTCACATGAACTCATTTATTTTAAATATAATACTTCTTTTTGCAGTTTTTTATGAGGAAAGAACTGAAATTTCACTAATTTTTTTCCACTTGGACATATTTTTAAGGCTGTTGCATTCATCATCAGCATGATTCCATGAATAGCTTCCCAGCAATATATTAAGAGGTTGCTGTGTAAATTTTACTAATTTATCGATGAGCTATTGTTAGAAAGATCAAAATTAACTCCATTTTCTTTGTAATCTGAAGTTAGGAACAGTGAAGGTGTTACATATTTTCCCCACAATATTAATTATGGGGATTTTGGAAGAGCTTCTAAGAGTTTGGGTTTATTTTGGATTTTTTATTTATTGCCAGAAATGGTCTCCTATTGCTGATTTCTCCACATGTTTATATTTTACATTTCTCATGTGCTCCTTATACTGTAGGGTAATATTTCTTTTTGTTTTCCATATATATTTCATATTGTAGTCTTTGCAACTAATTTTGTTAATATTTGATTGTTTTGAATTTTGTCTTTGAGTTTGTTTTTAGGATGTTTTTAAACTGCATTTGTTTACTGGTGCGAAAATAATGTTTGCATCTTTAAAAACCTTTTGAAATTTTTCTGTGCCCATAGATGAAATGTGTATTTCTTGTACACATGATCTCCTTTCTAGCCTTTTAGTGTGATATCTTTTATTTTTCTTTTTTTCTTTTTGACCAGATCTATTATATAACCGTTTAACTATGCTATATCCATCATTTTTTGTTACTCGGATTTGCATTCTGTCATGCTTTAAGTAGGTTTGTTAATCTGAATGTGATGCTGTTGATTATTGCGAGTTTATGTTATTTTGGTTTTGACTGTTTCTTTTTATGCAATTATCTGTAAGAGTATCAGTTATGCCAAATTCCATAATATTGCCCTTTTTTATAATTTTTATATCTAGGAAGGTAGAACATTGTTGTTTTCTATGTCCATTATGAATTTAATGGTTCAGTCTTGTATACTGAGTAGTTTTATTGCATCCTCTTTCCATTTTTCATTTATTATTGTAAATGCATCATCTCATAATGGTACCAAGATTTGTATCTAGGTGGAAAAGCATCACCAATTTTGTTTGTAAGAAACTCAAGTGCATATTGCCAAGAATGGTGAGAGTGGATTTCCTATTGTCCCTTCTTTTGTGTATAGATATTGCTTCTGAGTGTTAAGTAGGCTTGATTAATTCAAATTTTGGTGAGGTTTAGGTATTGTTCTGTTAATTCTCCAGGTAAATTTTTTGAGGTTGGTCATTCCTTTACAATAATTAGTAGTTTTTCTTTGGGGATGTTAGGAAACAGACCACATCATAAGAAACTAGCAAATTCCTGTTTTCTATTTTCACGTGTCTGATTCTTTCTATTAATTCTTATAATTTTTTATGCTTTGGCTTTTGTATTTCAATAAATTATTTTATATTTTAAAAAGATAATAAACTGAATTGTATGTGAGTGAATTTATTGTGTTTACTGTAGGTCTTTCATCATTACTAGGTTTATGTATTTTTGGTAGGCCATAGTTTCTGAGTTTGATTGAGTTGTGTGGTATGATCTTCTTTTATTCTCCTCATTTAAAATATTTTTTAATCTGTTTACTAAACTAATATAAAAGGGTAGGTCCATAAGTTTCCTGCCTCGTCGATAACGATTATCGCCTTCACAAAATACTTATCTGGTGTTATACATTACGTATTAAGTAAATAATTGCAGCTGTAACTTCCACTCCACTGTGATCAGTTGTTCAGATATAGTTGCATTAAAAGGCTAGTTTAGTTTAGTTCTCGGAGCATTCAGTGAGTTTGTGAAGCAGCCTCAGAGACCTATGAACATTGAACTTGTCATATACAAATACCACAGTAGTTTTCAATCTGTATTTACAAAAATTTGTTTACATCTACATAAATAATTACAATAAAAATAAAATGCTATTGTGCAAAAGATTGTGACATGTTCAAAATGGAGTATCGAGCTGTTATTAAGTTCTTCAAAAAAGAAGGGCTTACTCAAAATGAAAGTAAACAGTGATTGGACAGTGTATATGGGGAAACATCCCCCTCATATTCTACCATAAAAGTATGGGCCAACTTTTTTTGAATGGGTCAAGAAAGCATTGAAGATGAAGAGCTTGCAGGTCGGCCCTTGGAGGTGCTCACTCCTGTAAACATCTCTCTTGTAGAAGGAGAGATTATGGAAGACCGGCAGCTCAAAGTTGCAGAAATTGCATGAATGTTGGGTCTTCCTAAAATAACACTCCTTAGAATTATTCATGAACATTTAAACACAAATAAGGTTCGTGCAAAATGGTTACCTAGACTTTTTTCCTCAATCCAAAAGCAGCAGTGAGTCATCTGTTGTCAGGAATTTTTGGAGCTCTGCCGTGGCAACAAGAGAGGTGTGCAAACCTATAGGAAACATAATAAATTACCCATTTGCTAGTTTTCTATGATGTGGTCTCTTGTTTCCTAGCATCCTCAAAGAAAAACTACTAGTTATTGTAAAGAAATGGCTGATCTCAATAAACCTAACTGGAGAAGTAATAGAACAATATCTAAATTTCATCAAAATTTGCATTAATCAAACGTACCAGAGGCATTGTCTGTACACAAAAGAGTGGTCTAGCAATGGAAAATCCACTCTCACCTTTCTTGGCAATATGCACTTTCTTACAAAGAAAATTAATTGATGCACTTCCACATATATACAAATGATACCATTATGTAATGATGCCTGAGCAGTAGTAAATGAAAAATGGAAAGAGGATGCAATAAAACTACTCAGTATACAAGACAGAACCATTACATTCACAATGGACATAGAAAATAACAATGTTCTCCCTTCCCTTTATAAAAAATGCTAATATAATGGATTTTGGCATATTCAGAAAAGCTACCCATACAAATAATTACATAAAAACAACAGCCGAAACCCAAAACAAAAATCTTACAATAATCAACAGCCTTACATTCAGATTAACAAACCTATGTAACAATAAGGGAAATATCCAGCCACAAATTCAAGTAGCAGTAGTTGGTCAACAGCTGATGATGGAAGCAATTGCTTTGGAAACATATCCTAGTGTTATGTAAGTGGAATTAGTTTGAACATGTTGAATACATTAGTGTAGAATATAAGTGAAACAAAATTTAAAATTTGAGTGATTTCCTCATAAAAAATTGCAAATAATATTTTACTATTTAAAATTATACTTATAAATTTCTTCCTTTAATGTAAATTACTATTTCAAATTAATATATTCTCAGTAGTTTTCCATACATAGGTGACTGGGGTCATTAAGGCGTGGAGATCTGGGGTTCGAATCCGACCAGGACCATCATCTCTGACAGGTTTTTTCTAGGTTTTCCTCAGTCATAAATGGCAAATGCCAGGAAGGTACCCTAAACTGGGGCCTGGAACATTTCCTTCCTTAAAATAATCCTTTCCCAATATATTATTTCATCTCATGTATCATCAGTTTTCACTGCCTGTGGTGCTCATTAGTAAAAACGGGCATTAAACACTATTAAAAAAAGGTTTCCATGCCATTGGAACCTAATTCTTTTATTGCTTTTCCATAACTTGAATTTTAATCTACATCAATGCTATGGATATTAGTATAATGGAGTTACTAATCCTTTTTATACTTTGACTGCTAACTACCTGTTGAAGCTTGTCTTACCTAAGTATCTTAAATATTTTCAGTATTATCTTATTTGTTCATTTTTTTAAATTCATTTTTGGCTTAATTTGACCAGATAATTTTCTATGCATTTAATACCTTTATCAGCAGATTGTTCGTACTTTTTCTGTTGGTAGCTTTCCAGAATTTTTGGGTATCACATCCTCTCTGTAATATTTTGTTTCATCACTTACCAAAATACCAGTTTCTATTTGGGTTGCTACATGGTGGGCATGTGTCCTGTAATTTTCTCCATCTTAGACCAGTTAGATTTATTATTCCTACCAATCCTTCCCAATGAATCATATAAATTTACATATTTCTGTCTTGCCCATAGTCTTTACGCCTCTATACAACATTATTAATTTGTTTTCATTG
Source organism: Metallyticus violacea (assembly GCA_030762175.1). Lineage (NCBI taxonomy): Eukaryota > Metazoa > Arthropoda > Insecta > Mantodea > Metallyticidae > Metallyticus > Metallyticus violacea. Next base: position 34,164,628 of record CM060837.1, on the reverse strand, counting down.
AAACTAGCTGGCATATTGTCATTAAGTGTTTTCTACTCTTATTTTCAATTACTTTCCAAAAGCCTGTTCCTAAATTCTCTCTCTCACTGCCTTCCTTCCTTTCTCCACAGATTACCCATACCGGTCTTCTCTATAGTCATTTGTACCGTAAATATCCATGTATCTTTCTCTTTAAACTGTTCTGATTTAGCAGATGCAATGTGACGAAGAAGATTATATTTTTCAATGGCATTGTGGTATTAATGGAATTTTGGAGAAAACTATATTGAAAAGAGTATGAGGAAACATCAGTGGAATAAATAAATCGAAGAATTGTTAGGAAAACCATTAGAATTGTGATGAACAATGAATGGAGCTGCAAAAATGGAAATATTGTTTTGAAGGTTAAAGAGGAGAACCTGAAATCCTCCGTTTTCCCCATAAGAATCGTTGCCTATCACTGATAACTTGAAGATTTGCAAGTGATATATTTGCTGTTCTCTGATCCACCATTAATATAGCAGATTTGCAATGAATCAAAGAGTCACATCTGAAAAAAGTTTGTTAATGAAAATTGAGCACAATGGATGAATTTTTGATACATCCATCTCATATTAAATGTTTTAAGCATTTAAGTCTATTTATATAACAAAATTTCTCTAATTTTGTTTAAAAAAAAACCTCATGAATTACAAAATAAAAATAGTCACATTCATGTACAGTGGTACTTGCTCAAGATGAAATATATTTGTCCCAATTTTTTTTCCATTCTGGACAGGTTTTCTCCATTATTCATATATAAAGTTAAAATTATTCATCTACAGTGTCTTAAAATCAATGACAGACAGCGAGGAGTATTTTTGCCCCCTACACAATTTTTTCCATCCAAAGAGAGTAATTTTGTAGGATGTGCCCTATAAATGAAACCTCTTGTCTCCCTTGTGTACATTCCTTGGTTGAAATCCCTCTAATATGTATAATTTTTTCAGCTTTTCCTGACACTGAGAAACAAAAGATCTTTTAATATCACTCATTTCACCTACACATAGTTATGGGTCTGTTTATAAAGCTTTTCAGCCACCCACTAGTAACTTGGAATTCCAACTTATTTATTGAATTATTATTATTATTATTATTATTATTATTATTATTATTATTATTAGTTTTTGTAAAAAAATTATTTACAAGTTTGAGAGTTTGGATCTGCAAAATAGTTTTGGAAATAGAACATGTTTTTCCAAGGGGTATGAACAAACCATACCCTTAGTAGTTCATTCATTTCTTCATGACCTTTTGTTAGATCCTGGTTTTTAAAAGAGGCAATAAGTTGAGAAATGATAAATGGCAGTCAAATGGGAGGGAAATAGAGGTGGTAAGAAAGTTTAATTATCTAGGGACAAGATTAAATTCTAATGGAACTTGGAATGAACAGAAACAAATTGCAACAGCTAAAGGAAAAGCAGCCATGAGTGCTTTAAGAGCATGTTTAAGAAAAATTCCGGATATAAGAGTGATTTGACTGGAAAGAATTTGCACCGTCAAGTGCAAGCAAAAATGTTATATGAGTGTAGAGGATGAATGGAAAGATGTTGATAAAATAAATAAACATTTTTTTTAAACTGATATTAGTGTACCAACAGCATCCCCAAAAGTATAGCACAGCTAGAATTAGGTAGGTATTCCAGCAAGAAAAAAATAATTATAAGAATTATGAAATACTTACATTAGAATGAGAGTGGAATTATTAAAGAATGTTTTAGTATACAAGAGGAATTTAAGTGGGAAGAATGATGATATTTCAAAGAGCAGGAAATTTTGCAACTGATAAGTTTAGGATAATTAGGGATAAATAGGAAATACCAAAACAGAGGATTCTGCAAAGAAATAAATCTAAGATTGAAAGATGTTGAACAACAAGAAATATTTGCTAGTTTGGGTGATATGAGTTCATTGAGACTTTATAGGGAAATAAAAATAATATGGGGTAGGGAAGATTATTTAGAACATTGTGATAAGACAGGTAGAGAAGGGTTTGCTTGGGCTAGAACTGGAGCTATGAATGTAAAAGGATTGGGATATTATTAAGAGTAGAAAAAAGTTTAATGTATGGAATAACCAATAGAGATTTTCATTGTTTATTATACTATAGGCAAATAAAGTTATGAAGAGAACAGGTTTTACAAAAAAAAGGGGGGGGAGATTTAGATGGGGAATGATTAATTAGAAAGATTTTAACTGTAACAGGAGAGAAGACTATAAAAATGATAGGGAACTATTTGGGCAAAATTGGAGAAAAATGGATAATAACAAAGAGGAAGCTAGAAGGAAATGTAACCTTAGAAGGGGGGGGGGGAGATTTAGATGGGGAAAGATTAATTAGAAAGATTTTAACTGTAACAGGAGAGAAGACTATATAAATGATGGGGAACTATTTGGGCAAAGTTGGAGAAAAATAGATAATAACAAAGAGGAAGCTAGAAGGAAATGTAACCTTAGAAGTGGAATAGGTCAGAAAAACAAAAATTGATAGGATAATACAGTAATAAGATGGTCACCAATATACTAATAGCCTGAAAGTATTTATTGGGACCAAAATGTTAAGCAACTTCAGCAAAAATTATTTTGGTGAATATTAGTTTTGGAAAAATGGGGTAATTTAAAATTAGCTGATTGTATTCAGTTGCTACTTTTTTAGGAATATAATGTTGGTTAGCATGGTAGCCTGATTGTTCGATATCCCAGTAAGGCTACTGATGAAGAACCAGGACTAGGGTTCAAAATTCAAAAATTAATAATTATATTTGTTTGTTGTGAAATAATGGAAATATGTAAATTTTATTGTAATGTCGATAGTGTGTTGGAAATAAATTCAAATCATAATCTTTGTTTTTTCGTTTCTTTTCTTGCCAGCATTATTGCCCACAAGCCACTATTTTTCAAAGTGTCATATACCTGAGTTTTTTCTACAATAAGCTTTAAACATTACTTCTCTTATACTCCTTTAGTTTAATGGCTTTTACCTTATCACTTAAGGACTGCTATATTTTATGTAACATTATTGATCGCAAAATTCCCAATTCTATACTCTTCTTAGCCACTCTCAACAATATGTACTGTTTGTGTAATCTACAGAAATTCACTGAAAGGACTCTTAGCCTAGTCAACAGGACCGTAAAACCATTGATCGAAAACACAATCCACCCTGCAGACTGTTGTAAAGAAAATCAGTTTTTATGATAGAGATCCACATATATTGTTTCCTTGAAACTACACACTGTTTCAAAATATAGTTTGGTTCAAAGACTGTTCAGGAATATTGTTTCCGTTATAAGCAGTGGCAGATTATTTCCATTTCTGTTTTATTTAGGAAAAAATAACACATAAAACATATGGTTTTACTGGTACCAAAATGGGCAGCATTCTAGTATATCCATGTTCTGAAATGGACATGTTTCACTGTAGTAACCAAGAATATTTTAATAAGGCTGCCATCTGCCTCTTCATCTAGTATCACTATTAAAGATTTCTGGTAGTTAAGATATCTTCTCTAACAAGTTAAACACAAGACCAAAAACATTTCATAGGCTCTCAACAATACTAATGTTATCTATTTAAAATATAAACAAATATTTTTAATATATCAGACTTCAATTATAAGATAGTTAAAATTTTTCTATTTTAAGTGAACCCTGTTTATCTCTTTTTATGGGAACATTTTAGTTAGCTTTATAGGATGCTTTTCACAGACAATGTAACATTTTTCTTGCACTTTAAACAAGGACTCTTTTAAATGTAAATTGGAACTTGCACAGTGAAATTAATCATATTAATTGATATCATTGTATGATTCAGTTGAACTACACACTCTTAAAGCTTCACTTACTTTTCATAAATGTATGGAACCGGTTTCGAAAACATTTATGAAAAGTAAGTGAAGCTTTAAGAGTGTGTAGTTCAACTGAATCATACAATGATATCAATTAAGGTCTCTCTTGTTGAATTAACAGTAAAACTATTAAAATCATGTCAACACATTAAAACTCTTGATGTTACACATTAAAACTTTTTTTATTAAAAAGTAAGTTGGGACTAGTTTCTGAATACCGCTAAGAGCAGTTCAGCACCCAAAGGAACTTAGTACGTGGGAAAAGATTTATATGATAAAATATGAACATAGACTTATGAGTTTTGATACACTAGAAGCAGACAACATATTGTACAGGTTCATCAACAGATCACCAGAGCGCACACAGCCAAGTATACATCCTATTTGAAGTGATCTGTTAGTCGCCAAATGGTTGACAATGTGAGCAAGTGACTTACAAAACTAGTCCCCAACTTACTTTTTAATAAAAAAGGTTTTAATGTGGAACGTCAAGAGGGTTTTAATGTATTGACATGATTTCAATAGTTTTACTGTTAAGTCAACAAGATTTATTACATTCATTTTTAATTGAATGTAATTTTTAATTTCTTTTTAATGAAACAAAGAGCTTGAAGCATACTTAATTTACCTTATCATGCTATTATTTTTGTTTTAAAACCTTAAGCGCAATTTTACCACACACATCTCTTACAGGTAATCAAACCGAAGAAGAGACCCATAAGCAAGGCTGAGGAAACAAAGAGCAAGAAGGAGCATGTAAATGTAGTCTTCATTGGACATGTTGGTAAGCTGATAATACCTAAAAGGAATAAATACAAGAGTTACACTGAAAGTTTCTGCAAATTGATGTGCATAGTAAGACATTGAAAATTTTTGAAAATATATCCAAATATAATATTATGTAACAGTCGACTCAGTTATTCTAAACTCATACTAAACATCACTGTTACAAACGTCCACCATATTCAAATAATATTATGTATCTATAGTATACCACATACTTTATCAATACATTACAAAATAAGATCATAAAATAAAATAATGCTAATCTTTCCTACATTCATGCATTAAATATGACCACACTAACTCCACTTACTTAGACACTACCAGGAGATGTTTCTGAAGCAATTGCTCTCATCATCAGCTGTTGACCGACTACTGGATTTGGTGGCTGAATCCCAAGGTGCTTCTGCGATGGTCTCTGATGGTTCTAGTAGGAACTTGCATAGTTCATCCATGGGTGGAAATTCAAAATTCATATTTTTTATATTGAAATCAAATTCTTTACCCAAGTGGATAGTTCCATTGGATTGTGAAGTTCTTTTAGCACCTTAGCCTCTAGTTTAATTGCACGATTTTTGGTGCAAAAATCAGCTGTTACTGCTGATTTATTAACCGTGCTTAAAACAAATATTCCTGAAATGTTCTTTCTCTGAATTCCCATATTTTTCTTCATTTTTCCGATATAACTGATCACAATCGGTACATTGATTTCATAAATTCCTGATTTCTGTTCTGTTGGATTGGTATATTTCACTGTGCAATCTAATACATTTTTTTTATATTATATTTGTTCTTTTGGGCTAACATAAGGCCATTTTCTTTGAATATCCTCTTGAATTTGTTGTGGAAAGTTGGATGGTAAGTGAAACTTTTGAATTTGTATCTTTCTTTGATGTTCATGATGGAAGAGCGATTACTTCTGAAACGCGCCCTTGTGTTGTGTAAGTGGAGTTAGTGTAAACATGTTTAATACATGAATGTAGGATAGAATTATATTACCACTCTATTGTCTACAGCTTCTTAAATACCATTTATTTAATAGTAATCTTTCTTATCTCCTTTAGATATTTTCTTTCTAGAGTTGCTTGTTTACTTTCGAATTGCAATACACAAAACTTAAGGTTATTAGTGTATTGGTGGCCATCATATTTATTGCTGTATTGTCCTGTACTTGTTTATAATTATTGATCTATTGTACTTCTAAGTTTATGTTTCCCTCTATGTTCCAGGTAATCATTCTTATCCATTTCTTTCTAACTTTGCCCAAATAGTTCCCTATAATTTTTGTATTCTTCTCTCCTTTTACAGTTAAAAATCTTTCTAATTAATATTTATCAATCTAAATTCTTCCATTTTGGTTGCCAAGCCTGTTCTCACCATAGCCGTATTTGCCTGCAGTAAAATAAACAACGAAAATCTGTATTGGTTTCTGAACACATTGGACATTTTTCTACATCTTTATCATATCTTAACCATTTTAAATTCATAACTCCAGTGTTAGGTAAACTTTTCTGACCTGACTTAATCACATTGCTCTATATATATTTTCCCCTATCCAAATCTATTTTTATTTTCCCATAAAGTCTGAATGAACTCTTCTCTATCATAATACCAAAAATTTCTTGGCTTTCGATATCTTTCAATCTTAGGTTTATTTCTTCCCAGAATCCTCTGTTTTGATATTCTCTGTTTATTCATCTTTATTCGTAATTTCATGCTGATGACCCCGAGATATTAAAAAACATCTGTAAATAAACCAAATCCTTTTCTTAACTAAGTCATCAATAAGTTCCTAGGAAATTGTTTCTGCCCTAATTAAATTCTCCTGCCCTAATAGTGTGTTAAAACAAGCACACCAACTTTCTGGAGATATATTTTTTCCCTTATCCCATTTCTGCACAAAATTTTAACTGCTGACCATATCTTTCCTGTATCATGAATTTTTGCATCATTCAATCTTTGGCTAATTTTTTTTACCCCATGCCTTCTTTTTGTGCTTAATGAGGCATCTATATTCCTGCCTAAGTACTAAGAAATTTTCTCATTGCTCTTTTACCCCTGACTGTCTCTAATTTCTTAACTCTTGGGTTACTCTTTTCTTTGCAATTTGGCAATCAATCAGACCATTTCCTTTTCTGTCATCAGGGGTTTATCATCATAAACCCATGCTTTCATATCATCCCCTGCCCTTTTCACACTATTTTCTAATTTCACAACTGCCTGCTCTATTTTATCTATATTTATTAGGCTCTCTGTTCCCACTTGTAAAATTTTACCTTTTGCTCATTTAAATTGACTCATATTTCTCTTCCCTCCATTTATATACCTTAATATGTCTACAGCTTCCTCTACATACTTTCTTCCTCTTTCCCCTTGCATTCCCCAGTTTTAATTTCAGTAGGAAATGACAGCTTGTCAGTACCATATTCTTAACTACAAAATCTCTAATGGAATTATCAATAATATGTGAACACAACATGTAACCTATCACACTTTGTCCATTCTTGTTTGCAAATGTAAAATCCCCATTTAAATCAGACTCTCTCATTCCATTACATGGCATAGGATTGTAGATATCTAAGAATGTGCATAGTAATGAAATGTACTTGCTTATGGCTTTTTCTTATTATCGAAACACTGCGCCGACATTTCTAGTTTTATACCAATCTTGTTTTGATTTATTAATATAATGTGATGAAAGTTTCTGATATGCCACATAAATTTACAGATGCAGGGAAGTCAACTATTGGTGGGCAGATAATGAACTTGACTGGAATGGTTGATAAGAGAACACTTGAAAAATATGAAAGAGAAGCTAAAGAAAAAAGCAGAGAGACGTGGTATTTATCTTGGGCTTTAGATACTAATCAGGAAGGTAAGAATTGTAATACAGATTTTAATTAACCTATAATGTATTTTATTGCAATCTACAATAAGGCACATTAAAAATCATCTGTTAGCACACTGGCACAACCCCACCCTCCACAACCATTGCTCAAACTCATCTTTGGTGTTTATAGCAAAGGCATGCTCAACTATATAAAAAGATAGGTATAATAATTCCACATAAATGTGCCATTTTCCATAGTTTGGACTAGTTAATCTTCCACTCAAAAATGGAATACAAAAAGGAATTATAATATACATTCAATACAGCAATAATAAATAGGTGTGATACTAATATAATATTTAAAAAGTTCAACAAATGCAGCAGATTCACGTGTCATCCAGAATTTTATCACAAGTTTGGGAAGATCTCCAAAGAACAGGGCATAAAGTTAGCATTACAAAATTGATACTATTTGCAGAGAGCATATCACCGGAGAAAAATCAGGCATATATGCGAAAGAAAGCTCATATTGCAATTTAAAGTACATAGGAAAAACTAAGAGAAATTTGGAAACCAGAAGAAATTTAGAAGTATCTAGCTAAAACAATTAGAAAAATTTGTGCCTGTAACTCATTTTTGGGAACACAAACACAAAATTAAGTAAGAAGCCATTTTGATAAAATATATGCATATTCCAGTAGAATTATCTACATGGGAAAACATTTTCATTTAAAAAAAACAGAGATAAATTAATTGACATTCCACCTCTGGATGACTTCAGTAAATTCCTATTCCAGCCATCATTTGTCGACCACTACAGGTGACCGAGGCTATTAAGGCACAGACTTGCGAGCAGGATGTCTGGGGTTTTATTCCCGCCAGAACTGTCCTCCCTAATTGAGGTTTTTTCATGGTTTTCCTCAGTGCTCATAAATGGCAAATGACAAATCTCCACACTCAGCAATTTATATAAAGAAAAAACTTATCAAAAGTTCACATACCACCCTTACATCAATCACAAATTTAAAAAAATATTCAAACAATATAACATCACTTTGGCACCCGTAAATAGAGACAGTGTAGGCAAATTACTGAATCTAATGAAAATTGAACCCAGATCAAAAGAAGATAGTTCAGGCATATATAGGATCAACTGTAAGGAGTGTGATAAAGTATATATAGGCAAGACCAAAAGAAGCCTGGGTATTAGATTGAAAGAGCACTGGAGAAACATCGGATACAAACAAATAGAAAAATCGGCAGTAGCAGCTCATTTCTGGAATGAAAATCATGAAATAGAAAAAGATATAATAATGCTAAGAGCAGTTCAGCACCCAAAGGAACTTGGGAAAAGATTTATATAAAAAAGTATGAACATAGACTTATGAATTTTGATATATAGTAGCAGACAACATATTGCACAGGTTCATCAACAGACCACCAGAGTGCACATAGCCAAGTATACATCCTACTTGAAGAGATCCGTTAGTTGTCAATTGGTTGACAATGTGAGCAAGTGACTCACAAAACTAGTCCCAACTTACTTTTTAATAAAAAACAGTTTTAATGTGAAACGTCAAGAGAGTTTAATATATGGACATGATTTTAGAAGTTTTATGTTTAATTCAACAAGACAGGGAGGTATTTTAAATGTAGGCCTGGAATGCTTCCTTCTTTTAAAAAAATATTCTTTTGCAGTTTATCATTTCGTCTCATGTATCATCACTGTCCACCAACTGTGATGTCTCAGTAACAAGCGTTAAAACTGTTTAAAAAAAATTACAACAGAGGAGTGTCTTAGATCCAGCCATGACCATACCAAACAATCCAAAACTTATCAAGCAGTCAGTTAACAGTTGAAAATGGAAACGAGGTTCCTGAAACATGTCCTAATTTAAAAATCCACTAAGTGAAGTTTTCGTCAACATTTAAAAACATTCAATTTGATATTAGTAATATGTAATTGAAACTTATAACATTAAATAAAGTTCTTTTTAAACAATGACCCTGCATGAAGTGCAGTACTACCTATTGTTAAATATATAAATTAAGTGTGTAATTTTTTGTTGTAAAGAAATAAAATAACTTTTAACTTAAATAGCATTCCATCTTTTCATTTCCTTCAGTGACATTTTATAGAGTTTGAATCTTCTTGAGAGCTTAAAGAAAATAAAAGAATAACAGCTGATAAATAATTATGAATTCATTTACTAATAAATAATTAATTAACAAATGAATGTGAGAAGTTATTATGAGGTAAAATGCTTTAGGTATCAAGAGGGCAAAGGAAACCTCAAACACATTTACTTGATTCGCAATGATGGGCTACTGGCACCTCCCTAAAAATTGTACTTTACAAAGCCTTTTTGTAGGTATATTTGAATTGAGCATTGTAAAACTATGAATTTTTTTTTTTTTTTTTTAATTATTACAAGGAGGAAATTGATGACAGCCAGTAAAATGAACATTTTGCTATGTTTATATTTGCATATATCAGTTAAATATGGTATAAGTTTTTCAGTATTCATTTAAATGTTTAATTTAAGAGTGAGTTTGTAAGCAGTATTGCTTTTGAAGCTTTTGATATTGTCTAATGTTTATTGTGGTTAAATGTAATGCATAAAATTTCAGAACGGGAGAAGGGGAAAACGGTGGAAGTTGGCAGAGCCTATTTTGAGACTGAGAGAAAGCACTTCACTATACTAGATGCTCCAGGACACAAAAGCTTTGTTCCAAATATGATAGGTGGTGCTGCACAAGCGGATTTAGCTGTCTTGGTATGTTATAAAACATGTTAAGCAAGGCACAAAAAGTTGAGTATGCAGAGGGAAGCACAATAAGAAATTTGACATATCCAGTTATAATGTGTTTGTGGTAATCACCATACTACCAGCCTGGGTTTGTTAGCAATTGTCATGTTGGTCTTAGTATGGGGTAGTAGCCACATACTTGTATAAATGCAGCAATTTTGTCTGGAAAAGAGTTGTACAATTGTGGTCTTGTTGTATGTCTGACTACAGTATTTCTAATTGGTGCTTTAATTCCTGAAGATGCAGTAAATTTCATTTTAGGCTTAGGTGGCCAATGTCAACTATAGTACTCCTGATTTCCAAGTGTTGTTATGTTTTAACAGTGAGAGCTTCTATGCTGACATTCACAAAATCTACTTTGTTAAACATATCACTAATTAAATGTACTTACGAAGCTGTTGACAATGCAGTGATATTTATATATACAATGTAATACAGTTTTTTTCACACTAACTCCATTCACTTACATAAAATTTGGACATATGTTTCGGGAGCGATCCCTCCCATCTTCAGCCTGTTGACAAACTGTTATTAAACGTGGTGGTTGGGTCTCTTGATGTTCTTTTGGCGGCATCTGTTGGTTCTATTAGGAATTTGCTGAGTTCATCCAATGGAGGGAAATCGAAATTCATCAAATTATCCTTATTTTTTGTAATGAAAATGTTTTCCCAAGTGGAAAGTTCTATTGTATTAATGTCCAAATTTTATGTAAGTGAATGGAGTTAGTGTGAAAAAAACTGTATTACATTGTTTATATATCCACTAAATTTAATAATGCTTTTTATTGGAACAGGGCTGTCAGGAAAATTTATGTCTTAATTTTTACCTTACTTGTTATAAAAAAAATTCCTGTACTTAAATGTTCATCTTAAGACAAAAAAGGAAAAGGTCCAAAACTTGAAGCATAAATATGTCAAGTTGACACCTTGTCTTGTTCACTAGTTCGCCTCATCAGTTGCTTGGGAAATCAGCTGCAGTATAATAGATAAATACTAATGGGTACTATTGTGTGTGTGGTAGGGAGTTACATGGGTGTATTCAATAGCAATGTAATGAAAAAAAAAACAATAAATTTTCCTAGTCTCATTGATGTTACCCAAAGTTGGACTTCAAGATTATTCCAAGTGACTAACATAATCCAGTACACTCTGCCAGTATATCAGGGCTTATATACAGACTTAATAACAACATATGCATTTATAAATTTCAGCCCATTGGGCCTAATGCTAATTAAAATATATTTTTTATTCTTTGAGCAAATAATTTTTTTAAATCTCTGCAACTAATGTAACATTTTGTGCCACATTTAAACAAAATTAAAGACTAAAAATATAGTAGTACTTATTGCCTAAAGATTATAATTTGTTCTCTGCAAATGACTTAATGAGCGAAGATTTAACTGGCAAAATTTCAAGAACTAAAATAAACAACTTTAATTATCATGAAATGCTAATTCAAACTTGTACAGTGAAGCAAATATTATAATTAAGCTTATTTTATGATTGAGTCGAACTACAAGCTCTTATGGACTCCACTTACTTGTTTATCTACAGAGCATGTTTTGCACAGTCTGTCTACATCGTCAGCTAATTTTTGATCGCTGGATAGTTCACTGTATCACTTTGAGGATGCATATTCTGCGTTATCGCAGGTGTGATGAAATTAAGCAGAAGATGCCTCCCCAAAGCAACTCCTTGAATTATCTAACAGTCATCTGTTAGCTGAGGATGAGGACAGTGGTATGTGAAACATGTTCTACATATAAACAAGTTGGTGGATTCAATCATATAATAATCGTAGTTATATTGTTAAATTTTATCTGCGTAAACATGTGGCTAATGTAGCATAAAATAACAGGAGGAAAACACTGGTAAACAAGAAAGAAGCTACATACCTTTTAATGTTCTATAAACCCTAAAATACTATTATGCTAATTTCATCACATCATTTCTCTAAAAGTCCTCAGTAAATGTAAAATAGTCACAGCTATTTACAGTGACTGGGGGATTCACTCTTTTTATAAAATCTATAAAAAAAGCTGAATGAGACAAAGTATGAACCATTTCCGCACATAACAGACAATTCTACTTCATTCCATGCTAGGTTGATAGTCACAACTTCGCCCAGATATCTTATTGTCATGACATAACACACCTATCACAAGTCAGTCTCTTGTAGAGAAACATTTGCTGTTTGTGCTGTTGTCTTTCCTCCTTAGCAAGTGATATGACTTGTGGTCTCCTGTGTTGCAACACAACGATATCTCCATATGTTCCACTACCTTCACCTAGAGAGCTTACCACCGCGGGTGGCCGAGGTCGTTAAGGTGCAGACTCATGAGCGGGAGGTCTGGGGTTTGAATCCCACCAGGACTGTCCTCCCTGATTGAGGTTTTTTCCGAGTTTTCCTCAGTCATAAATGGCAAATGCTGGGGAGGTACCCTAAACATAGACCTGGAATGTTTCCTTCCTTAAAAATTCTTTCCCAATATATTTCATCTCATGTATCATCAGTGTCCACTGCCTGTGGTGCCTCAGTAGTAAAAACAGGTGTTAAACACCATTCAAAAAAAAAATAAAGAGAGAGCTTGTTGAATAGCACTTATAGGGAGTAATAAATAGTTTTGAAGAAGGCTTCGAATGAGTTTATTTTCAGGCACATAAAGAAAACATGTCTTCAGATTTACTTTGTTCACCTGCTTATTGAAGTCAACAGCGTAATTACTTAAATGTAAATTGGAACTTGCACAGTGTAGCTAATCATATTAATTGATATCATTGTATGATTCAGTTGAACTACACTCTTAAAGCTGTTCAACTGAATCATACAATGATAGCATTAGTCATGATAAAATCTACCAATCTTGCATTTTGTGCTTCCACATGTGGTGTTTCATATGGTGCATCAAATCCATCACAAGATTCCCATGATAGGACTCTGAAAAATTCCAAGATACATATTGGGGAAATGAAGCAAGCACTGTCATTCCTCATTTACCTTCAAATTCTGCCCCTAGTGCCTCATTCAAGACCTTACCTGTATAGAGGAATGTCTACTGCAGTCAGGTTTTACCTGCATAGGATTGAGTCTGTAACTTTCTCAAATTATTCTCCCTGTAATATAAAAATGCAGTGTGTATAGTGACCGAAAATCAGGATAATTTCATAATTTCTTGTTGCTGCTGAAGTACAAAATTTCCCACAAAACCTGTTTGGAAAATAATATGTCAGGTTATAGATTGTCTTTGTGACTTTGTAGTTCCTTTCTTTGTCTAGAAATGTTATAACAATGATTCATTATCTTCTTAGCTGAGAACTAAGTTCTTTGGAGTAACTAACTGCATAGTTATGAGTTTCATAGGGCTGAACTACCTTTGGGTGCAAGCAACAGAACAATTACAGTCCTATTTTAATGTTTCTATCACAGTTCTCTTTAAAAAGTTGATATGCCTCCTTTAAGGTCAATAGAGATAAAGGAATTGGGATTTTCTGTGTGGTGTTCGTTTTAGGATCTTGAACTGTTATTACATCCTTTCAGCCTGGATACTGACAAGGGATGGTTTCATTTCTAAAAAAATGTCATATCTAAAAAAAATCACGAACTGCTCTTGCAAGGCACTTAAGCATTCTTGTGTACTGTTTTTTGGAGAGCATGTAATTTATTATGGATCTGGGAACATATGTTGGAACAATATTTTGCCTCTTTCTTGGACTTGATTGATTTTTTTTACTTGAAGAGATTTTTTTTACTCTTTTCACTGCAAGTTGCAGTGAATGCAAAATCTTATATGGTGACATGGCTAAGGATGGTGAAAAATTATTTTCTAAATCTTCCTTTCTTCTGGCTCATATTACATGCATTTGTAATCATGCAATTTTCCTTTCTTCTGAATTTTCCTATTATCCTTTCTTTTTAGTCACGTGTGCTTGCATTCCTTTTCTAGCATTTTCTCTTTCTAACCTTTTCCATTCTTCATTCTCTCTTACAGGATTTTTTTGCTTTCTTTCCTTAGCGCTTAGAGATGCCATCGCTGGAACATATGTCACACAGCAGATCTGAATGAAAAATAATAACCTTTCAGATCATCAGTTTTATCCTTAATGTGCATAAGGTTAAAGGTCAGCACCTTTTCCAATTGTAGGAGGAAATGTGATTAACATAACAATCTGCTGTTCATCATAGGTTATGTTAGTCACAGCTTTTATTGGTACTTCAGAGTAATTTCAAAATGCAGTGATTGAGGACAGTTTACAATTACTTTTAGTTTCTTACTTCTGTGTATAAGTTTTGTTTTCCCTTCCTTATTTATTTAGCATTTTTTTGTGGCTAATGTAACATGCAATAGCTAATTATTTAATGACTTCTAAATTAAGTGTCAGCAGCATAAACTATCTTCAATAAAGACATTTATACACACTATAATTATTATAATATTAGGAAATGAGTATATTTTAATTATTATTTTTGCCTTACTGACCTTTCATTCAAAATATGGTAAAACTTAGCAACTTCCTTTCCATTGTGGTTAACAATGTTAGGTTATGTCTATGATGCTTTCTGCCATCTTGGACAAAAAATTCCCACCAAAATTAGAAAACATGATAGCATTCCTTAAACTTTAAAAAACAGTCCAAGGTGTTAAAAAACAGTCCAAGGTGTTGTGTGTACTTGAAATGACTCTTTAGCTCACCGTCATGGCTGGCCGAGGTCGTTAAGGCATGGACTCATGAGCTGGAGGTCTGGGGTTTGATTCCTGCCAATACCATCCTCCCTGATAGGCTTTTTCCAGGTTTACCTCAGTCCTCATAAATGGCAAATGCCAGGGAGCTACCCTAAACTTAGGCCTGCAAAGTTTCCTTCCTTTAAAAAAATCCTTTCCCAATTTATCATTTTGCCTCATATATTAAGCGGGGGCGCGGCTTCGGTCACTGCTCTACAGATGCTCCGGGTGCGGGCTCTGCGGACCCTGAGTACCCATGGTACCTCTGATGTTACTAGAGGGAGCCGGGCCGGACTTGAGACGAGCTCCTCCCGAAAGGGAGTTGTCCAGATTGGGTTGGACTCGACGTGGCAGTGGTTCCCGGGACTCACGGGTAATTGAGTACTCGCAAGAGCGGAGTGTCCCAGGGGAGTGCCTAAGGCGTGTACCCTGGAGGTCGGTGCGCCGAAATCTCCGTCTTTGTGAGGCGGTTGTGGCTTCCTTAATGCTGGGGTCACTCACCCCTATAAAGGAGTAGGACTATGATAGATACGACCTATCAGCCAGTGAAACTCTGGTAGCTGGGTGCGCTCGGCTTTTGAAGCTGCAGTTCACTCGGTGCGCTTGGGCGACGTAATCGCCTGCAGCCGAATGGCGGGTCGGTTTAGGAAACAAGGTGCCGTCCTAATGCAAAAGACCACGGGGCACACAGACCTCTGTGATGTATTGCGTGCGCTACATCCCCTGGACCTAGAGCCTGGTAGAACTCGCAACCACATGTATCATCAGCGTCCACTGCTTGTAATGCCTCAGTAGTAAAAACAGGCATTAAACACTATTAAAAAAACCTTTTTAAGATATATAACTTCTAGGTGTCTAATATAATGAGCATTGTTACCGTGCAATATGCTCTGAATGAATCCTGGCTCAAGACTATCTGTTGACTGTTTGAAATAGTGTGCAACTATGCTGGTAAATCCTAATTTATAATAAATTTGAATAGTTTGGGATTTTCACAATGAAATATAGTATCATATAACAAATTATTTTTGAAGAAGTCACTCAAATTTCACTAGTTTTATTCCACTTATTTGGACATGTTTCAAAGGCAAATTTCCTTCATTGTCAGCATGGTTCAGTGGAAATTTGCCTTTAAAACATGTTCACGTAAGTGGAATAAAACTAGTGAAATTTGAATGACTTCTTCAAAAATAATTTGTTACCTAATTTATAAGTTTGTTTAATAATGTGTTTCTCAACCACTCTCTGAGCCCCATCATACAGTTTTCTATAATTACCCTAAATTATGCTATTGAGATGATTTATTTTTGTGGAATGTACAGTTAATTCCAAAAAGAATTTTGTAGCACAGTTTTGCACACATTCAGAATGGTAGATAAAGTTTTAAAGAGTTATTGTAATGTTTTCTCATGAGGAACTTTAAAATTGTTAAAAATTTGAATTTTGTATGTTGATATAGTGTGTATAGTATAGCATTATATAAATAATTCACATCCCCCCTTTTCTTTAACTTTAATGCTAGGTATTGAGGAAAAATGTATATTTTTGAAAACTTTTGGAACAGGGATTTCTCAACAATTTTTCAATTTGAAACAATCAAAATTGTTTCAAATTAAAAATATCGCATCTTTGTTTTGTTTTTCCCTTCATATGGAACAGGCTGACAGGAGCACACAGGCAACACCTACACACAGATTGCCAAGGTGCTGAAAGCATGATATTTTTTTCACAGAAGATGAAATTTAACTTTGGCTATGAGGCAAGCATTTGAATAACCTTGTAGGGATGAAATTTTAGCAATTTTATGCCAGAATTTATTAGTATGGCAGATCTCTGCTTGTACTAACTTTGCAAAAGATTTTTGCAGTGATTGTTCCAATCAAACAGTAATATCATTCAGTTTTTCCTATGTTAACACATCAAGCCTGCTTCTTATTTTCTTGTCCAACATTGAACCTGTTAAGAATTCCTTTTTTACACAAAACTCCATTTACTTACATAAAATAAGATGCATTTCTGGAGAATCTCTCCCATCTTCAATTGCTCATTGAACGGCCGTTACTCAAAATGATGACTAGATACCTGGATGTTGCTGTGTTGGCATGTTGACTGAAGTAGGAAATGGCTCAGTTCATCCATAGGAGGAAACTCGAAGTTCATTAGGTTTTCTTTATTTTTTAATGTAAAAATTTTTTCCCTAGTGGATAAATCCATTGGGTTGCGAAGATGTTTCAGCAGTTTAATTTCCGGTTTTATTCATGCTTTTTGGTCTGAAAGTGAGTTGCTACTGCTTATTTGTTCACCTGCTTAAGCCGAATATTCCAGTTCATACCAACAGAGCAGAAATCAAGAATTTATGTAATAAAATGCACAGATTGTGAGCAGAGCTACATAGGCAAAACAAAGAGAAATTTAGAAATCCAGAAGAAAGAACACTTTAGGAATATTCGACTTAAGTAGGTGAACAAATCAGCAGTAACAGCTCACTTTTGGACCAAAAACCATGAAATAAAACCAGAAATTAAACTGCTGAAACATCTTCGCAACCCAGTGGAGTTATCCACTTGGGAAAAAATTTTCATATTAAAAAATAAAGAAAACCTAATGAATTTAGAGTTTCCTCCTATGGATGAACTCAGCAATTTCCTACTTCAGCCAGCAGATGCCAATATGGGAACATCTGGGTGTCTAGCCATCGTTTCGAGCAACGGTGGTTCAGTGAGCAACTGAAGATGGATAGATTCTCCAGAAACGCATCTTATTTTATGTAAGTAAATGGAGTTTAGTGCAAAAAAATGAATACTCTAGTTTAGGATGTATCACCACTCCATTGTCAACAGCTTCGTAAGTACAATATTGGATCCTGTTGTTTCGAATTTAAGCACTATTTTATGAACTGTAGTTCTGTCGGGTGGATGAACTCTGGAAAACATTAAGCAGCTGATTTATTCCTTAAAAAGGTACAATAAATGAAAATGAATTAACTGTATTAATTTTTTACAAAGACAAGCAAAGAAATGAAACATAATAACATAGTAATTCTTTACTGTTTAAAACCTAAATATGCACTAACTGATCTTATCAGCATCAATGTGTACCTTTGACTGCATGCAGCTGTGGCTTGCCAGCTTCAGATTCAGTCCTGGTTGATTGATTGATTTATGGATGCTCTGTAATATCTCAGGTCATCAGCGTCCCATTCAACTCAGGGCATGAAACGGCCGACAGATTTTGCTCAGAGGTCTCTCTTTCGGGCTTGAGGTTGTTTTTCATGCCATAAATGTACAACATGGGACCCACGGCTTTACATCCCTTTGGAAGGAAGCCATATTTAGGATTTTTATGTCCGAAAAATCCATCGGTCTTGGCAGGGTGAAAGACAAAACGAGGACATAGTACTTTATGTAAATAAACATAAGCAAGTTCCATAGCACAACATAATTGTTATTTGTGACTTTAGCTAACAATTTTTAGAAGTTTGAAAGCAGAGTATATGACCTGGCATGCATCTTACTGTGTTTTTCCCTCTCCAAATGTTATTTCGCTCATTTGACTTATAAATTTTTATGATAAACAGGTAATTTCTGCTCGTAAGGGAGAGTTTGAAACTGGATTTGATCGAGGTGGACAAACTAGAGAACATGCCATGCTTGCAAAAACAGCAGGAGTGAAACACCTTGTGGTATTAGTGAATAAAATGGATGATCCTACGGTGGAGTGGTCAGAGGCTCGTTATAATGAATGTAAAGATAAGATTATGCCATACCTCAGAAAGCTAGGCTTTAATCCTCAGAAGGACTTGACCTTCATGCCTTGTTCAGGACTAACAGGACTTGGCCTTAAAGAACCTTTAGATGAAAAAATATGCCCATGGTACAGGTAAGTAGGCATTAATTAAATATGTTGTCTAACACTCTTCATGCTTCACTAACCTTAACCTTAACTAAGTGTTTTTACAATTTTTAATAAGTAGGCTTTAGTTTAAATGATAATTGGTTATATATAAGAATAGTAATTAATTTCTATTGCATCAAATCAAAAGCTTCTCAAAGGTAGGTTACTTGAAGTTACCTGCAGTATCCTTAACAGCAGCAATATTATGAGGTAAATTTGAACTTCTTGGAAAGGAAATTATGTTAATTTTAATGCAGTTTAGAGTTTTTTGCTGCTTTAGTTACAGGGAAAGTCATTAAATAGAAGAAATTTTGTACTAACAACCATGGAGATGTGTACACAACTGAAACTTTTATTTTTAGAGATAAAAATGCTGTTTACAATATGCCATTTAGCGGTAATGTTCATCAAGAGTTGGCCCTGGTTAGTAGCTTGTAAAACGTATCTGCTTTACTGTGGAACAGCAATGATGCTTTTTTAAAATATATATTTTATTATTATTTTTTATGTAGTCAGGAGTGAAATCTTGTGACATCCCATCATTATGAAGGTTCAGTTTAAGATAGTTGTTTGAGTCAGGAAATGGATGGAAAAATTTAAAAATGAAAAACAAAATGTCAGTGATGAATATGGGAGTTGCAGATCAGTTTGTGTTACAACTGAGACAGTGAAACAGCACATGAGCTGCAAATCTGTGTGTGACTAGAGGTGAGTTGCTCTTGATGCATGTAGTATATTATTAATAATGATCTTGGATATAGAGAAGTTTGTAGCAAATGTATCCTAATGCACCATGCTGGACAGATGTATTAGGCTACTTTGCTCATCATGCTTGTGAAGGATGAGATTGTTCCCTTATCAAATTGTGACAGAAGATGAGTGTTGATGCACCATTATGAACCATAGAGAAGGGGAAGCACCAATTGTCTCCAGTCAAGAAAAAATAAGACACAAAGTGACTTCTGCTATGAAAGTCATTACTTTCCTTTCTGATGTCAATATTGGTAGACTTCCAAGAAGAGGAGCAATATGTTTTAAATGCTGGGATTTCTCTCAAAATGAGTATTGCTACGTTACAATAATGCCCACCTCCATAATGTTGCACATATGGTAGATACGCTAAATAATCTGAATTTTGAGGCATTGAAACATCCACTATGCAGTCCAAATTTGCTGCCAGCGGTGTTTCACTTGTTTGTACTTTTGATAAAACATTTACGACTGGAAGTTTGCAAATAACAATGTAAGGAATTAATGCATAAGTTAGTTAAAGACAATAGCAAAAAGCGTTTTTCCTATGGGTATCTGCAAACTTGTAACTAGGACCAAATGTTTTGCAAAGCAGGGTGACTATGGAGAAAATAAAATATATTGTATTTTTTGCTTATTTTATATAGCCAACTTTCATTCACTGTTGCAGTGCACTAGGTCCACTAAAAAGACTTGCATTCATATACCAACTTGTTAATCTAAGGCATATTTAATAATAAGAGTTATTTTCATTATTCTGGGGGGTACATTTTTATAAAATTTGAATGCTTTTTTCTGGCTCATTGTGCATATTTGTTACTTGATCCTTACCTGCCTTATACTTTGTTATATTTTAACCTAATGATTATTTTATGTTGATATTAAACATTTGGAAATCTAATACATTATGCATTCTGTTTCAGAGGAGATGCTTTTATTCCATTTATTGATAAACTGCCATCTCTAAATCGTAAAATGGGTGGACCTTTTGTAATGCCTGTCGTTGATAAATATAAGGATATGGGCATGGTAGTCATGGGAAAAGTTGAAGCTGGAGAGGCTAAAAAAGGGCAATCATTACTTCTCATGCCCAATAGGGTGAGTTTCTTTTTAATTTTTGTGGACCTTATATTTTCCAAATAAGGAAAATATAAGATCCACAAAAACACACAAGTAGTTGATCAGTTTTTCTTAAAGGCATCATGGTAGGTAACTGAAGAAATGATAATTCACAATGGTATTCATGTTAGAAGAATTTTAGTTCTATCACTTGCAAACTGCATTTAGTAATTGTTAATGTAAATTGTGTTAAATATCACCATAAACTTCTTGGCTTGTTTATAGTTTTAGAAATGTAAAGTAATTAAATAATTGTGATTAGCAGAGCTCGGAATTTCAGCCATTTATTTTGATTAAAATAGGCAGGCAAAATGACACTTAAAATACTGAAAATAGGCAATAATATAATTAAATAGGCATTTATTAAAAGTGAAAACAGTGATATCACTTATTCCTAATGAAAATAGATATTTAAGATACTTAATCATTTCTTTATCACATAGTTAAAGTACTTGGCTTACTTTTCTGTTTTGCAAGCAACAAGATGTTTTTTCAAAGTATCAACTGTCTTAGTCAGCTGCTTGTCAGAGAAAACATTTTTCATCCAGGGGAAAGAACATTTTACTTTCATTGAAGTGATTGGAGCATATTTAAAACAAACTAATTCAGAAGGACTCACACTAAAGTATGTACAAAATAAGAAGGTACACAAGGTTCTCTAATCCGTAATCTGGATTCATTAGCACTATCACATATACTGTAGTGTGCTAATGATAACAAAAATTTCCTAATATTCTTTAAATTAAAACAGTAAAATCTTCCGGGCTGTTTTGCCATGGTTCATGGTTTAAATTACTACCATAGCTTTAACCAACTACTTCGGTTGGCATCTTCAGTGGACAATGAACAACACTTAACTGTTAACTTGTTAACAAGACGACAGTATTGATCCATCTCTGCCTGGCTTTTGAGGATCGTCCCGAACTGTTCATCAAGGTATTCCCTAACATTTACACTTAGGCTTAGGCACATAGACACTTATATCTTATAGCGCTTATTGAAGATTCTAAAGGCACAGGATGTGGAATATAGAAAGAAAATTCTACATATCTTTTGCTATTGTGCAGAGAAGCCTTTCACTTGGACATGGCAGAGATGACCTAGAAGTTATAAGAGTGATGGAGGCCTAATTAACACATCTGGTTCTGGTGGTGGTGTTTTTATTTTTTTTTTTAATATACATATAGAGATGGGCTGGCATTAGGCTTTAGATGGGCCCAGTTGTGGGCTAAGTGCATGCAGGCAAAAAGACCTGTAACCTCTTTTATTTCACATTGTGCAGTGCTTTTATTCTACATTCTTATACAAATTATGTATATCATTATTGTTTGTAGACTGTGGTGCTAGTAGATCAAATGTGGTCAGATGATGAAGAAGTGACTGCTGTTGGTCCAGGAGAAAATGTAAAGATTAAGTTGAAAGGAATTGAAGAAGATGATGTATCTCCAGGCTTCGTGCTTTGCGACAGTTCTAACCCCATCAAAACTGGCAGAGTATTTGATGCTCAGGTAAGGCATTCTGAAATATTCTGCATATGTTGAAGTTTGTAGAAGAATTAATCTGATAAGGAATAATGTTAATTTATATTTAACTTCTTTTAACGTTACAATTTAATTTATCTTGCCAATAAAGCAACAGTTTTGCAATTGTTTGCTTTAAAAACCTATTTCTGACAATAGTCTTCACCTTTAATGTGTATATTTAATGCTAAGAACGTCCTTCTATAGCAAGAAAGCCTTTACTTAAATGTAAATTGGAACTTGCACAATGAAGCCAATCATATTAATTGATATCATTGTATGATTCAGTTGAACTACACACTCTTAAAGCTTCACTTACTTTTCATAAATGTTCTCGAAACCAGTTCCATACATTTATGAAAAGTAAGTGAAGCTTTAAGAGTGTGTAGTTCAACTGAATCATACAATGATATCAATTAATAAGAAAGCCTTTGCTTATTATTGTATCATCCATTTGTTTGGGTCTTGTTTTACACAATGCACCAGCTCAATCAAGGCTAGTAAGTAATAATATTGAGAGAACATAGGCTTTCACAGCCGGGGTCATAGATGTCAGTGCAATTTTCGCCTGGACTATTATGCCGTAGTCTGCTGGAGATAAATTTCCCAGGTGTTTCATCCGCAACTATGGCAGACATCTTCAGTCTTCCTCCGTTGATTCACTGCATCTGAAGCGTTTGACTATTGGTGTTGCCATATTTATAGTACCAGAGCTCTCAGCTGATCTCCATAAATGTCTGGGAAGTTCCATCTCCAGCAGACCACAGCATAACAGCCTGGAAGAAAATTGCACTCACAAGTAATGATATTGTTTACTTACTGCTAATGCCAACAACAATGATATTGTTAATTACCAAAACAGAATTAATACCCTCACATTCTTACATATCTAGTGCACACAATATAAATATTGCATAATGGATGAATGAGCAGAATATTTCTCCAATTTAAAAATTATAAATGTGCCGAAAATGCTTAGAATTTCAAACGTGTTATTTAACAAATAAAAAAAATTTATATATTGTTGCATAAAATAGTGGGTGACAAGAATGTTGCACATTACACACAGGAATGATAAGCTTAACTGAAAAATGCAGCTGATAAGTGCAGAATACAAAATATAATGTAACAAAACTTTTAAAGGTGCGAAGCTCCTGGGCAGGCAGGATAAAAATTATAGAAAGATATCTCCTGTGGAAGCCAAGTTTGAGACTTGTTTACTTAAGCTGGCAAAACCTTGATTCTCTTTGGACTTTGAACAACTACCAATACTCATCTTAAGAAATCATAATGTTATAAGGAGTATCCACATATGTAAAAGTCTTGGGCAACCAATCAACTTAACGTCAGGGTTTGCATCTTTGCTTTGAATTCATGACTATTCCCAATATACTGTGTTCCCAAGAACATGACTTGCTTTTTGCACAGCCAGTAGAAAATCAAAGTACATGTGATTATGTTACAAATATTCCAACACTGACAGTAATTTAATTTTTAAGTGTTCTAACAGCTTAGCAAAGTCTACCAATATTTATACTCTTGACTTCTGTGTGTGACAATATGATAAGAAATAGCAAAATGTTTTGGAAGCAGAGTTGCAAGATATGAGAGCTAGTCAATAAAGACTTGAGATTTTTTATTATTATTATTATTTATGAAGAACACTGAGCAGGATCAAATTGATATGGTCTTTTTCGAAGTAGTTCCCATTGAGTTGTATGCATTTGGCCCAAAGTGTCTGCCAGTCCTGAAAGATGTGTTGGAAACTGTTTTTTGACTTTGTCTTAGAACCACCTCCACCTTCACGGCAGCCATTGATGAACCAAAACGCTGGCCCAACAGCTTGTTTTTGAGATGAGGAAACAGAAAAGTCACAAAGAACTAGATCTGAGCTATATGGAGGGTGGAGCACACATTCTATGTTTTTTCTGGCCATATGTTGCAAACATGGGTGCTTAAAACAGTCTTGTAATACTCCGCATTAACCGTAGTTTGTGGAAGGGATTTCATGGTGATAAACTATTCCATAACAATAGAAGAATGAAATCACCATAATCTTCCATCGGTCCTGGTGGTGTAGTGGTAACCATACTTACCTCCTAAACCCAAGATCGCAGGTTCAAACCCGGCCATGATCGATGGATTTTTTTCGTGGTGTAAAAATCCTAAGTATGGCTTCCTTCAGAAGGGAAGTAAAGTCTTGGGTCTCATGTCGTGCATTTACAGCACGAAAAAGCACCTCAAGCCTGAACAAAGAGGCCTCTGAGCAAAATTGTCGGCTGTTTCGTGCCCTGAATAGAATGGGACGCTGATGAAATGTGATGTTAAAGAGCGTCAGTAAATAAACAAGCCATAACCTTCCTTGTCATCTGAACAACATAGGCATTCCTTGATGTTGGAAAACCAGGTGGTTTCCAGATTGAGCTTGCCTGTTTGCTTGTGGGATTGTAATGGTGAAGCAAAGTGTCATTATCTTAATGATGGAATTTGGATGTGCCTTGCCATGCTCCGCTAGCAGATGCTGAAGCTACCAGCACATGTCCACTTGCAGCATCTCCTGTTCAGGCATTAGCAATCTGAGCACTCATCTGGTACAGATATGTTAGCGATAATACAGAATGCTGAATGCACCAACATGTAAAATCTGTAATATTTCAGCCTTTCTATCCACTGTTATTCATCATTCTTCCTGAACATAAGTTAGCCATGATCTCATTCACTGCAGTGATTGGTGCAACTGGACTGCCAGACTTTGTTGTTGAAGCATGGTTCTGCTCAAGCTCTTTGAACCACAGAAATGAGGCTGATTGAGGCAGAATATTGTCATATACTTGCTGTAATATCATATGCACTTCCATATTGGATTTCTTCAGATATAAGCAAAATTTCAGAGCAGCACTCAGCTCATTATGAACCGACTCTGTTTTATGCAGCCGACTGGTAAATACTTGCTCTTTGCCTGCATCTTATTCTAAGACGCAGTGCACATATGTGCTTCCAATTTTTTCCACCAATAATATGAGATCTGTTCTCATGAAAAATTGTTTAATCACTGTATCTCCATTGTGCGATGAGAAAAAATAATTCTCATTCTTTATTGACTATCCTTGTACAGTGACTATCTTGTAAAAAAAGGTGAATATTTTCAAATTTTTTTTAAATATGTAAGCATTTTCAGCATGTTCATAACTTTGAAATTGCAGAAAGATCTTGCTAATTTTGCATCTGTTCATCTATTAAAGCTATATCTAACCTGTTCTTGATTTATAATAATTATATATGTTTATTCTGTTTTGGCAATTGCCTGATTTATAGGCCTAGAGGATGCTGGTGTGGCATGAGCTCATCTGTCGACTGCATAATATGAGGCTCAAACAGATGGATGGCATGGTAGTATGCCTATAATTTCTGTCACAATTTGGTAATGTCTTGCAATGATTTCAGGATAATGAAAAAAGGCTATGTTTAGGCAATTAGTGCACATTAGGCTGTACAATAGTGTTTCTAGAGCTTTTTGACTTGGGGAAAAAAGTTTGTGGCATTATAAGAGATGAATGTAGGAAAGTGGTTGATTATAGGATGGAATACACTAGGTTATACTATGGATACAACTTTTTTGTACTTAATAAATTCTTAGGTTGCTCACATTTATTTCAGGCAAGTGGTCACTTTTTTCTTTCTTACTTTTCTTATTTGATTTCTAAAATTATATTTAATTAATAGTAACCCTCTAAATTTAAATTAAACCTTTCTTAGCAGCACATCAATTCTCAAACTATATTGTAAATAAGAAATTAGGCTAACAGTTTTGTAATGATGTATATTTCTTTCAGGTTGTGATTCTTGAGCATAAGAGCATAATTTGTGCAGGTTACTCAGCAGTTATGCATATTCATTGTGCGGCTGAAGAAGTGACAGTCAAAGTGAGTATCTTGTTTGTTACAGAGAATAAAGTTTTTATTTTGTATCGGGGATTTTCACAGTGATAATGTGACAAATTCTAGTTAGGAAATCACT
This sequence comes from Metallyticus violacea, assembly GCA_030762175.1. Lineage (NCBI taxonomy): Eukaryota > Metazoa > Arthropoda > Insecta > Mantodea > Metallyticidae > Metallyticus > Metallyticus violacea. The sequence goes on along the minus strand of CM060837.1, from coordinate 34,138,320 downwards.
CAAATTTCATTAATTTTTTAAAATTAGTGAAATTTGAGTGATTTCATAACAATAATTTGTCATAGAATAATGTTTTGTTTGACTTTTGGAGTTTCTGCAAGTTATAAACTAAGTGTACAGTTGATTAACTGCAGGAATGAAAGAGAATAAATGTAACTGACCAGTGCTACATAGGAGGCAAGAGGAACCATATTTGTACTTCTTTAGCATGGAGTCACCAGATAAAATGGAGCATGCAGGGGAAAGTGATGTTACCACATCTCAGAAGAAGAGTGCCATTCACTGCTATATGACTGCTCTTTCCTGCACAGTAAAAGCAAATGACTGCCTTCAGATTTGTGTTCAACTATAATTGTTAGCCTCAGTTATTCAAGGAGAAGAAATATTGTATTCTCAGTTTAAAATAATTGCAAATAAAATTCTGTAGAATTAAAAAATTATTCTATTTGTTTACTAACTGTAACTTATCAGCTTTGACACTTTCTACAAACTGTTTCATTGCTTTTGGCCCCTGATTTTCCTATATAGCTTTCAAACTAAAGGATATAATCTAGTAGCATTTGTCATATTTTCGTATATGAGTAAAGAGATGATCTCATAGTTGACTCTGATTTTTCTTTGTTTGATTTTTTTTTTTTTTTTTTTTTTTTTGTTTGTTTATGCACAAATGGTCTTTAACATCTCAGGTCATCAGCATCCCATTTAGATCCAGCCTGCGATCTTGGGTTTAGGAGGCAAGTGTGGTTACCACTACACCACTGGGACCGACAACTTTGAAACTATTGCCATGATGCATGCCTGCTAAAGCCTCTTAATGTTGTGAAAGCTATTCACAATCAGTTTCATGCATGAGAATTATAATTTTTCATGATGCCCGTAGGAAGTAACTTGATGGAGTAACGTCCTCTAGAAATGACACAATCTTCAAAAGAGGAAACAATTTCAGCCAGGCTGACATTAGAGATGTATCCTTCATTCTTCTGAAATAGCAAACACAGAGTTATTCACCATCCAGCTGATTCACAAACATAAGGTAGATTTTCATGTCCACCATTGTATGGAAGATGGGGCTAATAATAAGACATACAAGAACACATCCCAACTTTTTAATTATGACGAAATGTCTCATGCACAATGTAAGACATCTTACTTGTCCAGATATGATATTTGGGGAATTTACATGTTCACTTAAATGTAACTATGCTTTGTCAGAACCACATGTCTTCTTCTTCTTCTTCTTCTTCTTCTTCTTCTTCTTATTGGCACTGCTGCTTGGAGTGAGCCTTGGCTGCTACAGTAACATCTGTTTCCTCTACCTCCATCTCATGACTTCACTGATAGAGAGCATGTAATAAGCATTCTGACATCCTGCAGGTCGCTTATTATGCAGCTCCATAGATCGACTGCCTTCTCTCCATCAGGCAGCTTCCCAATTATCCTCATGGGGTTGGGTGGACCCTATTTCAGACCTCCCCAACTTAGAAAATTTTCTAAGCAAGTACTGGTAATAGAATCCAGGCCTTCTGGCAACAGTCAGCAACTACTAGACCAAGAAAGTGGTCACTAAGTCACTTTTCACTGGCAAACTGAAGTTTCAATTCTTGCAAAGCAGCAACACGATATGCATGCAACTTTACTTTTTTTCAGATTGGTGATACTGTGGTTTGTGGTTTCACAGAATGTTCATATGTGCTTGTGAATACAGTTTGTGCAAGGATTTCTATAAGATAAGCTTACTGCACTATTGCTATCTGTGAACATTTAGCACCACAGCTGTTGTGGCTTACATTTTCTTTATCAAATGAAAAGCATTTTGCCAGTTGTTTCCAAATCCTAAATGACATAATAAATTGTCTTTGGCACCCCTGTATTGAAGCAGTTTTGCAGTATGTGTAGGCAAACACACTTCTGTGTAGAACTGGTATATATGATGCATTGATAGTAACTCAAAAGAGACATAACTTTACACATTAGTGACAGCATAGTCAGATGCATCACACTTTTGACCAGGATAGCAAACAAAGTTCTTCCATAACCACGTTTCTCATACACCAAGATATATTTGTGTAAAATTTCAGCTAATTATGTCCATTGGTTTGAAGTTTATAAGGGAAAATCAGAGATGGAGAGCAAATGAAACATGTATTGTTAATCTACAGTGGTTGTACCCATTATTGTAACACCATTGCTCAAGTGAATGACAGTAGTCATGCAACATAACATAACTACATTCAATTTTTTTTTAACTATACAGTGTTATTGGACATTTAAGCCAACAATAAACCTAGTATACCAATGAAAATGTAAGTTTTTGAATTAATTTTTATAAAATTAATAGCAGAAAGCCTAACATTTTACACGAAATAAGAGAGGACATGTTTGAAACATTAAGTTACAATAATATTAATAATGTGCTTTACTGGTTAGAACAATACAATAGAATTCATTTAAGAACTTTCGAAAAATAAGACATTTTTGAAAAATTCTGTTGGAACTCGCACAGTGAAGCTTGTTAAATGTAAATCATAATTAATCTGTCGTCTAACACACTCTTATGCTTCACTCACTGTTAAATATGGTGGGACTGGTTTCGAGGAGACATCCTCTCCATTTTCAACCGAGTCATCAAGTTGGTTAAAGATGGAGAGGATGTTTCTTCGAAACTGGTATACAGTATATGTGTACAGTTTTAAATTATAACATATCACATAAATTAACGTAGTTCAATAATTTTTCAAGTGAGAGAATGAGGGTAAACAGATAGTGTAACATCTTTCAATGAGGATATGATCAAAATATACTGCCGAAGAAAGTAAATTTGGCCATTTTCAAAATGAAAAAAATAGACATGTTAATGCTTTTTTTTTAAATAGGTGAGAATTTTCAACGTGATACATAGTATAACACTGCAACCCTTTATAAGGAAATCACTCAAATTTCACTAATTTTGTTCCAAGTACTTGGGCATGTTTCAAAGGCCCTTGCCTTCATCAGCATGATTCCATTCAGCTTCCCAGCATGGTATTAAGATGTTGTCCTGTAGATTTTACAAATTTAGTAATTAAGTTATTGTTGTTTGGAATGTAAAATTAACTAAAATTTGCTAGTTTTAGTTTATGAATATATTTTTTCTCACTGTTAATTGTATGGGCTTTTGAAGAGCTTTTAAAAGTTTTGGTTCATTTTGGAATTTGTGGGTTTTTTCTTTTCTTCTTCTTCTTCTTCTTCTTCTTCTTCTTCTTCTTCTTCTTCTTCCCCCCCCTTCCCAAAATAGTATGCTATCACTGATTTCTCCAGATGTTTATTTTTTCCATTTTTTCATGTGTTCCTTAGACCATAGGATAATGTTTCTTTTCATTTTGTCAATATATTTTATGTTGCAGTCTTTACCAATGATTTCCTAAATGCCTGATTGTTTTCTTGACAAATTTTGTCTTCTTTGTTCATTTTTAGGAGGTTTTTTAAACTGTTTGTTTACTGGGACCAAAATAATGTTTGCAACTTTAAAAATAAGACATCACCACACTAAAAGGCTACAAAGGAGTCTATACAAGAAATTCACATTCCATCCATGGGCACACCAAGAATTTCAGTCCATTAAACCTTCATTTACAGATGAAAAAAAATTACTCACAATAACGCTCTGTTGCTACTGGATCATCTTGTTTTAAACAATAGACCCCACGTATTGTGCTAATTTCTATAGTGATTTTTTTGGCAAATGTTCAAGGCTTGCACCAATGTCATCTAATTTATGCTCTGTTAAAACTGTACATTTCTGCGTAAGTTTTTTGTTGTGCACTAATCCAGTAAAATCGAATTTATTTGCAATATCATGTCTTGCTTTTCTGGAAGGAGATTGTAGATAGGGAACTGCAAATGAAATTCTGCATGGACATAATGAGCTGACTTGTATTTGTGGTAACATTTACAATGAAAATACGCTGCTCTAGAGTGAACAGTCCCATCTTGGCTCAGCTACTACATTGCTTTGATGCGACGTTCCAGGACAAAAGGGGAAAGAGGGAGGAGTGCTGTTGCAGCCCCGACTGGATTCAAAACGCTGCATGTACAGTACAGTTTTTACATGAAATCTCTGTACTGACATTAATGGTACAACCATGACTTGTAATTCAAAATTCCTGTAGCAGTACTACTAAAAATCATTAGTAATTATGATTTCATGGGAAGTTAGCCATGTGGAGATCTCATTGTCCTTAAGCTTCCAGCCTCATAGCTCTATTGCATGAAGGAGCTAGGATTGCTGAAAGCTCGGAGGACAATGAGATCTTCACTCAGATGATTTCCTATGAAATTCATTAAAAATCAGTACTAGAACACTTCACATTTTAAAATCTGCAATGGTTGAATTAACAAAATGGCAGCTATGGAATGCAGATAGAAACAAATGAAAATCTAAATCGTATTTTTTCCTCAACAGTGTTTTTTTCTCCCCCCCCTCTTTAAGTGACTTTTGAAAGACCTGAATATATTCTTATATGGAAACATTTAACAAATCAGACAGAGATATGTGATCTAATCTGTGGTTGGCATTCTAATTCATTCCAGAAATGCTCTACGGGGTTCAAGTCAATTCAGTTCGGTTCAACTCCTGTATCATCAAACTGTTCACTGATACTATGCTTAAACAGTGTAATCAACCTTGGAATAACCAAGCTGCTCAGCCCTAGAAACCTAATTTATGCAGCTTTCAATAACAGTTCTGATGCTGTCTTTGCTTTGAGAAGCACTTTGGATCTTAAGAATGGTGTAGATTGTGCTGTTAGAAACTTGAATTTGAGTGCAGATGTGGTACCTGGACAGATTTCTGAGATTGTTGTTTGTTGCACCCTTATGAGCTCATTTAATCCTAGTGTAGATGTTGACATACAAAGTTTCCCGTATATTGTAACTGGTATTTCTTATTATATATATTATCATTAACCAGATCAAATATTGTTGAATTCAAAAATTATTGCTTTTCAGGCCTTAATCTGTCTGGTAGACAAGAAGACTGGTGATAAATCAAAGACGAGACCTCGCTTTGTGAAACAAGATCAAGTAGCCATAATGAGGGTGGAATGTGCAGGTGTTATTTGTATGGAGCAATTCAAGCTTTTTCCGCAAATGGGAAGATTTACGCTAAGAGATGAAGGTATTTAATACATTTAATTTAAGACCGTACACTTTAAGGAAAATGAAAGAAATAAGTAATGATGCTTCATTATCATCATTAGTGGCTAAGCCTATGCAATTGATATTTTAAAATTTAAATCAGGAATTCAATGGACTGGAGAGAAAAAATGTGTACAGTGAAACTCCAATTTATTCATTCCAGAGGCTGTAAGGACAGTGTACTATTGAAGTTTAAACTTAAGAAAAGAATTAATTTGATTAAACTGATGAGTCAATTATACCCTCTTAAGTCTTCACTTACTAATGTTTACTGGCAGAACATGTATCGTGTACCCTTGCTGCATCCTTGGTTTCTAATCAACTGATGAATGATTGATTCTTGGACACTTAAGCTGATCTCTGGTGGGAGATTACAAAAGATCAGAGGTCATTGTAAGCATTCAAGATGAATTTAAAATCATCTGTCAGTTGCCTAGCAGCTGAAGATGTGAAAAAGGTTCCATGAAACACATTTTTCCACTAAACATTGGTAAATGGAGACTTAAGAGGTTGTAATCAACTCGTAAGCTAAACCAATTAGTCAGTCCTGGTGGTCTAGTGGTAACCATACTTGCCTCCTAAACCCAAGATTGCCAGTTCAATCCTGGCCAAGATCAATGGATTTTTTGAGAGTAAAAATCCTGAGTATGTCTTTTTTCAGAAAGAAAGTAAAGCCATTTGTACCATATCATTTTTTATGGCATTTTACAGAATCTCTAGCATGAAAGAATTGGCCTTTGAGCAACATTTATCAGTGTTTCATGCCCTGAATTGAATGGGACGCTGATGACCTGAGAGTTTAAGAGCATCTGTAAATTAACCAAATGAACTAAACTAATTAGTTTTACACTGTTAAAGTTATACTAAAGAAAAGAATGTTTAATAAATATTGGTTTCTGTTTATTATAATTTGTTTAGTTGAAAATGAAATTTATTGAGGTGCTAAGACAAAATAAATTCAGGTCTTCACTTAGTTGTACATAGCCATTGATAGGTGTAACCCCCATAAATACAATTTGTGTTACAATAAGTTTCTATACTTCATTTTAAATGAAATATAATCATTCTTATTTCAATTTCTGGAACAAGTCAATAAAAAAAAATATAATTAGAGTAGTATCCATGATCCTTACTAAATTCTGTGTTCGGTTCATCATTAGTCTCCTACTGGAATTTCAGAAGATAGGTTCAGCGACCACTTCAGGTAATTCTTTCACATCAGAGGATTCTTTTTCCATTCTTTTCCTTATTTATATTCCTCATTATTGCTGTCTTTTAAGCTGCTATTCTGTTCCAATTCTTGAGTTCATCAGTCACTAATTAACAAATAAACTTTACATATTCTTATTAATTGATATCATTGTATGATTCAGTTGAACTACACACTCTTAAAGCTTCACTTACTTTTCATAAATGTATGAAACCAGTTTCGAGAACATTTAGTTCCCATTTTCAGCCAGGCTAAAGTTCAACTGTCGGATCATTCGTTGAGCTGTGGGAATGTATATTCTGCTCTGGTGGTGGTGTGATAAACTTGTAGTTTATGTTTTCATCCCCGGCAATGTCGAAGTTCATTATGCTGTCTTTGTATTTGTATATGTAGATTTTCTCCCAAGTTGCTAATTCCATAGGTCCTTGTACTGATTTTAATAATTTTGCTTTATTTATTATGTTGTGATTTTGTGTCCAAAAGTGATATGCTACTGCAGGTTACATATTCTACTCCAATTCAAAACAGCATTTGATATTAACTTTATAACCCTAAACCTAAGTACCAAAAATTTAAAAGTTAATTTAACAAATCATGAAACACTTATTTGTTAACTATTCACATCTTTTTTTTTTTAACTCCATATAAATAATCCCCAAAATTTCTCGTTTGGAATAAATTTCCAAATATAACTTCTGAATGGTTACATACATAAACTCACACTGTCTAATATTAATCTAATATAATACAATTTATTTATTTAATTCAATTTCATATTTCTCTCTAGTGACCATCTCCTTTTCATTTTATCTTCCAGAAAAACTCCCCTAATTTAAATAAATGAGTTTGACCTTCAAAAAATCTTTCTTCCCCAATCAATGCTAATAGTTCCTGAGGCAATTTTATTTTCTTACTTTCACTGCTAACTTTTGTAATCACATTTTATTCCTGAGGAGCGTAAACTTTTACATGTTTTTTGACTTCTTAGACAAATACTTATACTGCTTTGTTTATTTTTTGTATCTCAGGAACTGTGTCATTCTTAGATGTCCTTGCTTTTACATGCACAATTCTAATTTTGGGAAGATATGATGAATTCTGGCAGAATTTGTTACAAAGATTATAAATATTCTTTAATAGCATCTATCCTAATGGGATGTAAAATTTAAGGAGTACACAAACATTTGAAGAATGATGCTAACAATCAGGTAGTCAATTTTTGTGTACCAGTTTTTCAAACCCTATGTGAATCATTTTGAAAGGAAATGAAAAAAAAAAGTTTTGGAAAGTAAATAATAATAATAATAATAATAATAATACTTTATTCATCATTTGGATCACTTACATGATATGGGCTTCTCCCAAAATACAATATAAGCAATGTACAAGTTTAATAATTATACTAGATTTACAATATGCCTTATTTAAAGTTCATATATTCACTTACTGAATAAAAGGTATGTTGTAGTAGAAAGGCCTTAACTTCTTTATTAAATTGTTTTATATTGGTTATTTCTTTAATATTTATTGGTAGTTTGTTATACATTTTAATGCCTACATTTGTGAGATTATTTTTTAAAATATTTGTTCTGCATATCTGAACATGGTCATTTTTCCTTCTTGTATTATGAGAGTGAATATCTATATTTGTACATAATTCTTCCTGATGTCTCTTAATATGGTTTGCGACCTCTATTATAAAGAGGCAGACTAATGGTAGTATATTATGTTTCCTAAAATAGGGTCTACAGGGCATCATATTATCTATTCCACTTATAATTCTTATTGCTCTCTTCTGGATTTTAAATACTCTCTTACATTTTTCTCCCCATAATTTTATTCCATATTTTAGTCGACTATGAAAATGAGCAAAATATACGTTTTTTAATCCTAATAAATTCAGTGTCCGTTTTAGACTTTTAAGCATATAACAAACAGAACTAAGTATAGTCGCTAAATGATCATTCCACTTAGAAGACCTTCACTGAGGTTGTGGAGCACCCATGAAAAAAAAGACTATGTAAAATGTTTGAGGCACGTCCCAATAATCCAATATAAGTATATATCCATAATCTTTTAGGTTCATTAAGGATCTTCATGCAACATCTCCATAGTGATAAAGTTTTCGGCAGCCACTGCTCTCAAAGATATTTCCTTTTCTTAGTTAAACACTGGCCACTCTGAAATTCTTTGAACTAATTGTATGTGGAGGTACAAGGTCCCCTAAAGTCCTGTAAGTCTCTCAAGACAGTGCATTTTCACAGTTTTCTATTACTTTGACTGTCACTTCAATTACGTTCTGCAGATTGCAATTAATCATCACCAGACACTGCATTGAAATGTCCTGCATGCCTTTCTGGTCCACAGGCAACAGTCACAGCACCCATTGTACACAGCCTTTTCATATACAATTTTTAATACAGAATATAGCAAACTTTCACAATTTTGGCTATCTAGTGCACCTTCACTTGGCAGTCTTCCATTACAGCATTATGATTTTAAAGTAATATAGTCGGTCCTGGTGGTGTAGTGGTTACCATACTTGCCTCCTATACCCAAAACGCGGGTTCGAACCCGGCCAGGACCGATGGATTTTTTCGGGCGTAAAAATCCTAAGTATGGCTTCCTTCGGAAGGGAAGTAAAGCTGTGGGTCCCGTGTCGTACATTTGCGGCACGAAAAAGAACCTCAAGCCTGAAAGAGAGGCCTCTGAGCAAAATTTGTCGGCCGTTTCACGCCCTGAGTTGAATGGGACGCTGATGACCTGAGCTGTTAAAGAGCGTCCTTAAATAAATCAATCAAAAAAAAAAAAAGTAATATACTTTGTAGTGAATTTTCATTACTGAGTACAATAAACATCCAACTTGGCTTGGTCTGTGAGGACATCCATTTCTTTAAATAAAAATGTTTTGCTAAACTTTAGTCTCTGACATACCTTATTGATTATACAAAACGATTGAACATCAGCTACCTTCACTAATAAGAACTCAAAAGATGTTAGTAAGAAATGAACACCATACAGCACTAGGGTTTAATTCGAATCTGTATGTCAAAAATGATTATATATATGTCTGGTGATTTACCCATAAAACAGCGAGTTAGATTTAAGGTAGACAAATACCCTTGTAATTAACAAATATTTGGTTGAGTTAGGCTAGGTGTTTGACTTAAGTAATTTGCATTAAATAATACTTGGAGAAGTATCTGCCACTTTTTACTTCAACTAATATTTTAAACACATTTGTTCTTTGATCATGGCAGTCGGCATAGTAACGCTGTTATACCTGAATTGTTAAAATGCAGAACATTTGCTCTCATCATCAGCTAGAGAAAGACTGTTGTCCTTTGGCCTGCAGGTATAATAGTGTTACTATGCCGACTTCTAAGATCAAATGATATGTCGCTTTACTGTTAATGAGTTCTATTTAATTCTTCAACATTCCTTCATTTTTCAAAAACTGTTTGCTTATTAACAGCTTTGCTTTAACTGGAGAAGCTAATTGGAACTTGTACCATGAAGCCAATCATATAATTGAAATCATAGTGTGATTCAGTCTAACTAAACACTCGTATTGCTCCTCTTACTTGTCTGTAAATGTAGAACTGGTTTCACAAACCTTCATACACGTCGTCAGCTAAAAGTTGACTATTGGATACTTCGTTATACTGTGGGAATGTGTATTATGCTATGTTGGAGGTGTGATATAAGTGGAGCAATAAGAGTGTTTAGTTTACTCAATTATACAATGATTTCAATTACATGAATGACTTCACTGTACAAGTTCCAATTAGCATTTCTAGTTAATAAAAGACCTTTGAACCCGTAGGGAATAAACAACATGGATAAATTCATTAGTAAGATGGACGATACTTACAATAACCTTATCACATTAAATAGTTTAACAGGTTACATGAAAGGTTTACCAAAAGTTTCTTATTATTGATGAGATTCAGAATTGAGGTTATTTTGTAGGTGGAGCATGATTTTTTCCATATACATGAAAAGTGAAAAGCATGCTAGAAATTTATGTAAAAGCACATACGAAAATATCTTCTTTAAACTGCAGTTCAGCATGTTTTATTCCCCTATAGAATTTTAAAGACATTTGTAGCAAAGGCATACTGTCACCAGACCATCCCAGAAATATCAGGAAGGGGATCACTTTTAATAAGCCATCAGCGGTAGGATTTATAAGTGCTACTAATACCTTGGTACCTTCTTTCTGCTATTTAGAAGCTTATGAATGAGAAACATGTTTCTTATAACTTCTTTAAAATGTGCTACTTGTGATAATATTATTTCAAAATTGTGTATTATCGTTCAGCTAAATGCTCATTTGGAGTTTTAGTGTTGCAGCATCTGCCAAATATTTCATAGCATTTACTTGAATATCTTTTACATAGTGTTATTAAACTTCCTATTGCTAGTGCAAATACAATAAATTATTTGAGTTACAGGCTGCCTGAGTGGGCTCCTTATAGGCCATCTGCAACTGCAAAAAAGGAAATATGAGTCACTGCATGTGCAGTAGTATTTTTATTTTAGTATTTATACTTTTACTGAAAACAAAATAATACTGTATTTAAATATAAATGTAATGTGTGTTATTGCCCATCAGCACAAATACATTGCTGGCATCTGCTTAGCAAATCCTGTATTACACATAACTTTACGGCTGTAAGAGCAGTTTGGAGCATGTTTTTTGTCTTTGAGAGATCCTCTCTCTTAACTTATTAACAAGTTGGGGAACAGTTTCTCTACTGGGAACATGATTGTCAGCATATTTGCTTGTGAATCATCTTATTGCTTCTCTGCAAGAATCTGTTTTCCTATATATCATACATTAAAATCTGTTCTTCAACACTATATTTATGTAGTGGCATAACTAATAAAGAGCAATTGACACACTTCACATGCAATGAAAGCACCAAGTAACACACAAATGCACCACCATTTAGCGACCAAGCCTCCCTAAAACTAACTATAAACTGCTACCTGCACATGAATTATATGGTTTTGATAAGTGGCTTCTCTTAGTATGCAGTGGCACTCTGTCGACCTGTAATACAAATAACTTAACTGAACCTAGTGGCTTATATACAATAAACCTTGCTAATTTATGCTTTTTTTTTGCAGGTAAAACAATTGCTATAGGTAAGGTATTAAAAGTTATTGAGTAAATTGTTGTATGGTGTTTCTATCAAGATAAGGCAAAAATTAGAACTTGAAGGACAACATATATCATTAAAATTGTAACAAAGCATATGGATGAAGACAAGGTGGAAAAAACAACTTGACGCCCAACTGTACCATCCATAAATTCTTCTGTTACATGTTGTTTGTGCCAGGTGATCCGACGAAGGAAATACCTACATATTAAAACTCTAAAAGTTGGAATGATAGTGCTGTATGCGTGTGAGTGTGTATGTTTGGGTGTGTGCATATGCATGAGAGAAGAAACTTATCTACGTCAGACTTTTCACAGGTGCTTTCCATTAGTAGCTGGAGGGGCAGCTTCTTGTCTTGTGTATGCTGCAATTTGTGTATATGATCAATGACTGTAAAAATATGTGTAAATGAGTGTGGAATCTTAGAGAATTTTGGTCAGGGCTAAAACATTGAAATATATTAGTTTGGAATCTTTAACAGTTCTGAACATCATAGTAAGAAATTAAAATTGAAATATTTTATTCTCTGTTTGCAATTGCAGTTGGTGAGCAGCTTTTAGTAGTTGTTTTGAATAGCAACTGGGTTTGAAATTTCTTGCTATGGTAAAAGAGGACTTGGAGAAATGTGTGTGATGGAAAGTAACATATTGCACTTTTAAACTGTTTGATGCCAGTTGCAGTTATAAAAAAAGGCTTGCTACATGAAAAGAAGCATTTTTTTTTTTTTCTGTGGAAACTATAGAGATCTAATAACTGTAAATCAATAACATTAGCCCTGAAGAAAAATTATTTAAGAAGAATTGAGAATAGTTTTCAATGCATGCCCTCCAGCTTAACTATTAAGAAGAAAACACAGTTTGGTTGCAAAGTTAAATTGCTTATCATGACACACAACTGACACTTGTACATTGATACCCTTCAGAAGATGAAAATTCACAACAAAATAATAATAATAAAAATAATAATAATAATATTGTTACCTAATGATATACATACTCTGAGATTGCATACAATATCAGCTAAAATTTATTGGTATTGCCAGAAGAAATTTGTTTGTTTTATATTATATTTTCATTGTAAAACACACCCAATTTTAATCAGGGACAATTGCTAGTGACACTTGTGCTGGTAAACCTTGTGAATTGTAAAAAGAAAAAGAAAAAAAAAGTGTGCACATTTAATTAATTGCTATGCTAAACATTGAAATGGTTGACCTATTCCACTCTATACCCCATTCCTTTAATCTTTGAGCAAAGTACTGCTTTTATTGTACAATTAAAGTAATGTACTTCTGTGGGCTGAAAATACTGAAACAAGAGTGTTATGAAATAACTGCTGCAGTCTATCATATTTATGTAAAGATTTAAAATTTTTGTTTCTAAGTATAATAGAAACTATGTTGGTAATGTTATACATGAACTAATACAAAGATATTATGTAATATATTAATTTAAAAGGTTAGGGGATCATTTTATTGCAGGCATACCAATGTTTCAGTGTTTCAGTTTATGTAAGACCATCATGTTTTCAAATAGTGATACCCCCCCTTTTTTTTCAAATTCTTTCTCCCATTTTAATGATTTGAGTTTAATAAAACAATTTTAATAATGTCTGAAAGTGTGTGCACTGTACAGAGGTGTTGGTTTCTCTTTGCCTTTTTATAAATTGCTTGAGGAAATGCCTCAATTGGTGTTTTCTTGGTTAAAGAGGTTTTCACATTACAATAAAGGAAAATTTAAAAATAAATCTGTTTCTTATAAATTACATGGTAAGTCCCACATGTTCAGCAGATTTTCAACTCTACTGCTATATTAAAGAGCTTGGAAGCTTTGGGTAGTAGAAATGCATCTTTTTTAAGATGATGTTAAGAGGCTTTAATGAATTTGGGCATTTTTTATTAAGAAAATTTGGAACTGTATTATTTCCAAAGCCTAGGCATATAATATTTTTTCTCTCTTTCTTTACATTGTTGCTGAAATTGCAATTTAGAGGCATAAGAATAGCATATTACTGCTCCAATTGACAAAAGTTTAATTGTTGTCAACCATATTTAAATGCATTTTTATAAATTCTAAAGCTGTAGAATGGTTGCTTGCTGATGATTGAGAGACAAGGATAATTTTTTGAAAATTATTTTTAGGCACATCAGGTTTTACTAAGAAAAATATAACAATATGTAAATAGCAAAGAATATTAAAAATCTAAGTGATTGATAAATGATTTACCACTTTGTGATTCATATTGAATAAGTGAGAGTGCAGTCTTCCTTTTCTCTTTTGGTTCATTCCTACCTTAATCATATATTTATTCTTCCTTCAAGCCTTGTAAAAGCATGTCATGTTTGCTGTTAATGATTGCATTCTGGTTTATAAATTCATCTTAATCAAATATTAAATTGTAAGCACCAGCAGAAGCGAGAAAATGGCTCTCATGGATATTAATAATGAAGAATCAATATATACAGTATTAGTATACATACGAAACAAACAGATTATAGAGTTGATTTTCTTCATTTTCCCCTGTACATTTAACACAGTAATTGTTCAACCTTGGGGGGCGGGGAGCAATAGAAGAAACCGTGTCTGATTCACAAAATATTGAAAGCACATGCTGATGCTAGGTTCACATTGCTGCCTTCAGTTCATGTACAAGTTAGCCAGTAAATAGGAAATGCATTTGTACAAACCTTAATATGAGCAGACAATAGTACCTATCTAATAATAATTACCTACGTTAAAATTCTCTTTATTCTTGAATTTTTTGTTTTGCAAGTAAAATGTTTTAATAAACATCTTCGTTTTCAAAATAAATGCCTCTTGAAAAATTTCTAAATTAAAAAACTAAAATGAAAATGTATATTATCTTCATTTCATTTATAAACTAATTTCCTATTTATTTTGGGAAAAAAAAAATATTCTCTCTCTTTTTAACATAAATGCCTTAAAAATTTAAATTAGCATATGCAATTGGAAGCCATATTATTGAGTGTATAATAAACATTGTTTGTATGCAATCTGTTCAATAAACAGTGATCATTGTTTTTTTTTATAGCATAATTTCTCACTCTAAAATTTAACTTTACAACATTTTGCTAAGTATACTTATAGTAGTAGTTTCATCATTATTACTTCTAGTTCCTGTGTGCGAGACATGTTCGGTGCCATCTACAGCAAAACGGAGGTGTCACGAACAATATGCTGCTCTGAAATTTTGCTTTCATCTCAACAAATCTTCAACTGAGTCCTATGTATGTAACAGGAGGCTTATGGAGAATTTGTTCTTACCTCTAGTGCAGCTTGCAGATGGTTTAAAATGTGTAAAGTGAGGATGCACTCAATTTTAAAGGAAGGTGAGCCTGGTGCTCCAGTTTTTGCTCTAAAAGAAGAAAACATTAACACTGCTACAGTCATTGTGAGCAAAGATCATCAAGTAATATTATGATGCTTTCAGAAATTCTGAAAATTTTCACTGGGTGCCACCCACATGCTGATAACTAAAATGTTGCAAATTGGGCATGTTTGTGCATGGTGGGTTCCAAAATAGCTGATTCTTGTACAGAAGGATGTTTGTGTGCAGGTTTGCTTGCAGATGAAGATGTTACAGGGAGATGCGGAATTTCTTTCAAAGGTATTCTTACTGCAGATGAAACTTAGCTACATCATTTCGATCCTGAGAGCAAACAGCAAAGGAAATCTCCACCTTAAAAAGCAAAAGTGGTGCATCTGCTGGGAACGTTGTAGTCATCATTTTTCGAAATGCAAGGTATAGTTTACAGCATGTAAACTCATAATAGTAACTGGAAAACACTATAGAGATGACCTGAAAACTGTGCAAGGCCATATTTTCATGCAGCAAACTGGATGCTATATCATGATAATGCACCGCTGAACATCACAAATATTGTTGAATATCTGTCTAAAATCAATGTGAAATGTTATTCCCTACGCTCCAGATTTAGCCTCATTGGAACACTTTATCTTCAAATTGAAGGAGCATCTTTTTTGGAGGCATTTTTCGCCTCAAAAACAGGGGTGAAGGCTGTGGATATAATTCTGAAGGGCATGTAAAATAATGGGTTTCACCATGTCTTTCTGTCAGAAACATTGGGACAGGTGCAGTGCATCCAATGGGAGTACTTTGAGAATAAGTGAATAAAGGTATGTTGTCCAAAAAAAAAAAAGAGTATGATCATTCTTTATTGAATAGTCCTTGTACTTGCAAAAAATAACAAATAAAACAGTTCATGCATGGATAAGATTCAAACTTTGGTAGCTCTCATTAGTCATTACTAGACTTATCGTTTACACCTGCAATGGAGAACTCATTGTGCTTGGTGATGACAGAATGAGGCTAAAAGCCATAAAGCATGTGCACAGAGACTTGATGTAAATTGAGCACTTAGCTGAACAGAACAGACAAATTAACAAAGTCTGCCATTTTTTGTCTGAAGGTGATATGTAATTAACAAATCAATAATTAAGATTTCTTAAGCATATGATCCCAGATTTGAGCTATGCTATCCTCCATATTTTATCATAGATATATTTTTTCATTCCCCTAATTATTTTTAATGTTTTGTGTAGTTTTAAGGATTTTTTTTTTTTTTTAATCATTAGGACTGGTCCATAATTCCTACTTTTCAATATCACTAATTTTAGTCTCGTTCTGTCCCTCTCCAACTATAATGTTCCCATCCTAATTTCTTGAAGGATGTTCATGTTATTTATCCAAGTTTATTTCCCTTTAATTTTCTCTTGATTTATCAAATATTAGTTTTATAGTATTTCTCGTCGTAAAACTTTGAATTCCACAGTGTTTCAGAGAGCTCTTGCTATAAAATTGGAGTTGCCTGCATGGCATTGTTTAATACAGTAAATACAAAACAATCATCCCTACACCCAAGCTTTCGGAAGGGAGATTTGGGAAAGAAAAAAATTATTTGTGCAACTGTATTAAATATTTATATTGAAAACATTAAAGACTACAAATTAAAATATAGCATTAAAGAATTCGTAGCGACGTAATCTTCATAATCACGTTGCAGATGCGGAACCAATCAGTTCTCTACAAGAAGAAAAAAAAATTATGTATTTTAGTCAGCATCTTAAACGTTGTTGCACTATTTAGCGTATTTAATTGGGTGCTGCCTTACCTCTTTCTATTCATCATCACTGCAAAGGGTGTTGTAAACGTCATAATGATCTATATCCTCCTACAGCATATTGCCCTCCTTCCATCGAGAAACTTCAAAATTCCACACTTGAAGCTTCTTTCCACTAAGGTAGAGAAAAAGAGTCCCATGCACTTTCCACAAATTAGCAGATTTAGATCATTATGCCTGATTTTACAGCTCGAAGTGAATTGGTGCTCTTAATCGGCCATTCATCTCTTATAACGTTCTTTTAATGCAACAATCTTCGATTGACGCTGATGTCCATTGGTTGAGAATCGATGAAGTCCTCCAAGAATGACAGTTAAGTCAGTTCTTCCCTCGTTTGTAGTATGGTGGCAACTACCCAGAATAAGCATGTTCTTTAAGTTTAGTAGCGCTTCTGGGCGTCTAAATTAGCCATAAATCCTATAGTATGAGCTCGTAAGATGACGCCCTTTCATTCACACGAGGAATGATTTTTCGTTTGATTATAAATGGCGGTAACTTTTTTCCATTTTACACAGCGTAACAGTACGTCTTGGTTTTTCACTACCGCCAGTTCTAATTATCACGTTGGATTCGCTCCTTTTAATGTGTAATCTTGCGACATTTCAAAGTACATAGGCATTTGATCTGCTTTACCAATTTGCGACAGTAATGTTGATTTCTCTGGCGCATTCTGATGATAAATCTGTGGAAATTCACTATCTCCTCTTCGCAATGGCAGGGAAACGTTCGATGCTCGTTTTCCCAAGAAAAATGCAGCCATCACTTTGGTACACACGCGTGAGCCTCCATGACTAATAGTAAAGTTGAAAACCATTACCAGCTTCGCCTGTGGTGCCTCTGTAGCAAAAACGGTCGTTAAACACTATTCATTCCCGTACCAATTAGTTTAGTTCTGTTGTTATTGATGTAACTTTCAGTTGGCACATTACTGGTAACGGCACATCCAAACTATTCTTTTTTTTTTTTTTTTTTAATTTACATACATAATCTTTTGTCCATTTCTGGAAACTTTGCTTTTTGTCCGCCTGTTGTTGCTCGTTTGCTCGAGACAATTACTTTTTCGCCAGTCACGAATGCAACTTTCATCCAAGTCGTATTTTCGTTCAGCAACGCGATTGCCAAATTGTTCTACCACTTCAATGATGTAGAACTTTTCTTTTACCGTGAGCGACATGTAACGATGTTTAACAATAGCCGTGCTGAACATGTAATTTCACTTTAGCTGATGCTACGGAAATCACGTGGTTCCCCACATTTTCCTTAAACCGCCAGAATACAGCACTGGAGCTTATCCCGAGCGACAAGTTAAGACGGTATGCTGCAAGAAACCACTGGGTCTTATCCAGGTAAGATTTAGGTTAATGTGTGTATATGAATTAATTGCGATTTCCAATAATACAACTAAGTGATTTCAAGTCAAATATACCTGGAAAATTCAGATTTGTAATAAGGAACAACATGTAATCAGAATGTTACGGAGGACAACGCATAGGTTAGGTTACGTTACGTTTAACAAAAAAAAAAAAAAAAAAAAAAAAAAAAAAAAAAAATAATACAATTGCAAGCGAATGCCTGTTTCATTTTGTTTGTGGCTTGTCAGGTGAGGAGTTCCCCTCCACTGTCGGCCGGGATGAGCTCCAGAGGTTTCCTCGCTGTTAAAAGTAAGTGGTTCTCGCTTGTGTCGTAAAAATACAAACTTCCGGTTTGTGTTGTGTCGGAAGTGTGACACCAACCCTAACACGAAAAACACCCGCACCCCAACTTTTCGTTGTTAAATTTTGGAAAAAAAATACGCGGGGATTATTCCCTTATGTGCTCTTTTAATCCTTCTTCAATTAACTAATATTGTAGGCAATTAATCTGCCTGCTAATTTTTGTATGCTTAATTTCATGTACAGTGATGTTAAGAAATATTCAAAAGTAATATAATGCACCATTAATTTGTTTTGGTCACATTTTGTGTAGCAGAGTAATCTTGCCATTTGGCATGCCAAGCAACAGTACTATCAGCAGTCAGTGGCACTTGGGTTAGAGAGTAACATTGTCACTCGTATTCTGTAACCATGGTTTGTGTACACCAAGCTATGCCCAAGTTATATGTCACTGAATTAGAACCTGATACAAAGCTGACTGCAGAGGAAAAATAAATAAAAATATTCACAAGAACGAAAGTTTTACATGAAGACCAAGATGATTTTTTCAGTTTCTAATATGCCAGAATAAACGAATTTTGGGGAAATAATAAAAAAATGTGCCCCCTCCCTCCAATGTTTTTTTTTTTGTTAAGTTGAAATTAAAAACACAATTAACTGTTTTCTGTTACCTTCAACTTGCGTGTGGAGGCATGTATTTGCTGGTATTTTGGGACTGTGAAAATGTTAAAAATACAAGTTACACAGGAACCAAGATATAAATGACAAGCTTGCCTGTAATTTCGTGAAAGTGCTTATGCTGTCATTGAATATTTTGGTATTACGGGGTGTGGTTCATAAATTTTGAACCTGATATAGAAGTCCATGATTCTATGTTGTCTAATACTCATATGTTTCAGGAGTATAAATACTACAGTTTCTTTCCAGCCATTTCATTAATTTGCTTTGAGAAGTTTTTTTTTTTTTTTTTTTTTTTTGTGTGTGTCAGACGTGTTGCGTAATACAATGTGATGTTAAAAGTTGAATTAAGCTGTGATTAATTTAAAAAAAAGGAAGCTTTTACCCAATGATATTAAACAATGCTTTGATGGTGTGTATGGGGAAACTTTCCCTTCACATTCCATTATGAAGTAGTGGTCAAAATTATTTCATTTGGTCAGAGAGAGATTTTAAAAGGGCCCATGTGAGGGTGAGTCGTTGGATTTGTTGACACAAGAATGCATCTCGCTTATCGAGGGAAAAGTTCTGGGTGACAAGCATCTAAAGACAAAAGAAATAGCTGCAAGATTAGGGCTTTCTAAAAGAACTATGCTTTGAATTCCTCATCAACATTTGCATATGTATGTTGCCAGTGCAAGGTTCGCTGCTAAAATATAAGTGCGATGAAATGTCAGAAGTTTTTATACGGGAGGGCAGTATTGGAATCCATAATCCCAGAGTGAAACTATTGTTCTCTACTAAGACCCTTTTACAAAAAGAGAATCAATGTAGTGGTGGAAGAAGAGTGAAGGCCCCTCCTCCCCAGGAAGCGCAAGATCACACTGTCCATAAATAAGATGATGACAATTTTGTAGGACTGCAGAAGAATTCTAATTATAGATTTAAAAAATAGATAAACAACAGCGACTGGGAGGTACTATGCTGAGGTACTTTGCAGCGTAGGAAGCAAAGCAGGAGAGCTAGTGGAACGATTAAACACCTTGGCCATTCCGGAAACACCTACGGACAATGGGACTCTATAATGGAAATTCTACATGCTGTCTATGTCAACAGTTTAAAGAGACTGTATAACAGATCTTACTCGATGCAAAACTCTGTAAAGGCAAAGAACATCCCTATTAGAGTTCATTCCTTTAGAAGATGTAACTCCTAAGCTTTTAAGGAAGATTGAAGAACTCACTAAATCCCTGGATCTAAAACTATAAAGTTAGGATTGAATTAAAGCATAAATGACCTTTGCGCCTCAATGGCCGAAGTAGATTACTGCACTCTCCAACAACAATAAATTATATTTCGGGTTTTGTTTGCAGGAGGTCATGAAACTGAAATGTAGATTATACGTACACATCCTCGACTTTAACTTTTGGAATAGTTTCATAGTAAGATACAAAGGGATTTTTTTTTTCATACAGAAATAGGGATACTAAAGGTGTCCATTCTCTCTCGTCCTCTGATTTTAGCTTATAATTGTCAAAATATTGAACTAAATTTTGTTAAATTTTACACGGACATAACTTGATGTATAAGAAGCAAGTATTGGGAAAATGGGTGTTACTCTTTAGAACATGAGCTGCATATTTCCGTAAGAACTGATTGCATTTTTCATTTTAAAACTTGTCAGTATCAATAATACTTATTTAAATAACTTTAATTTAAGCAAACAATACGTCAATTTAGATCTAAAAGGAAAACGTTGAAACTAGCATTGATTATTATACTCCAACCTCTCACACCAACCCAATAAGAACAATCACAACGTGATTTTAATTACAAAAAGAGTTCGAATTGTCGATTTGCAAGATGCTGGAACAGCTGTTTGCCATGCGTCGCGATGCTTTGAATTAGAATTTTTAGGGATTTTTAAAGCACTGGGTGGACC
This sequence comes from Metallyticus violacea, assembly GCA_030762175.1. Classification (NCBI taxonomy): domain Eukaryota; kingdom Metazoa; phylum Arthropoda; class Insecta; order Mantodea; family Metallyticidae; genus Metallyticus; species Metallyticus violacea. The sequence goes on along the minus strand of CM060837.1, from coordinate 34,117,355 downwards.
ATCATTCCTCTTGCTCTTATATGACCTCACTTGTAACTTTTTACTAATGTAGAATTCCTTTCGTGGAACAGAAAGTTAAGATATTACATAATTACAGTAGTAGTTATGCTACTGACGATCAAACCTGTCCACCATATTTAGGTAAAACTGTCCTAGTCTAATAACATGATAAATTCATTGGATAAATTGCACTGAAACTTATACCAAATAAACTAAATTAAGTTACATATTCATCTTACACTTGCAGGCACAAAACGAATCATCAGTGAATACATTCACAAAGTAAGAGACCTTTTTACATGGATATTTTCAAACGGCGATTAGTAGTACAACAAGTGGTCAACAATACGTGCAATTATATGTACCTGTTGAGAGCACTGTTCAATGAAATACAAAATTTTATAGATGATTTAACTTAATACAATGATTACTAAAAGTACTCTTTTGGCAGATCTGAGTATAGCTCTTCCTTTTTATATAAGGTGATATACATCATAATTTCAAGTTTACCCTTTATTTTATTTGTATTTATGTTTGTTTTCCTTTTTTATACTATAATATATATATATATATATATATATATATATATATATATATATATATATATATATATATATATATATATACACGAATGCATTGTGCATTGTCGGTCCTGGTGGTGTAGTGGTTACCATACTTGCCTCCTATACTCAAATACCCGGGTTCGAACCCGGCCAGGACCGATGGATTTTTTCGGGCGTAAAAATCCTAAGTATGGCTTCCTTCGGAAGGGAAATAAAGCCGTGGGTCCCGTGTCGTACATTTGCGGCACGAAAAAGAACCTCAAGCCTGAAAGAGAGGCCTCTGAGCAAAATTTGTCGGCCGTTTCACGCCCTGAGTTGAATGGGACGCTGATGACCTGAGCTGTTAAAGAGCGTCCTTAAATAAATCAATCAAAAAAAAAAAAATCATTGTGCACAAGGATGATTGATTGGAAGAAAAGATCATAACACTGCCAGCATAATAAATAAACAAATGTAAATGGTATTGGTTTATTGCGTTCTTATTACCAAATTTGCATCTATGTAAAATTAAAATTCTTTCTTCTCTGGCGTTAATTACTGCCTATTTTACCGCTATCCAGCTCGCGTAACTTGGATACATAATCAAGTTACGAGACATGCAAAGAATGAACGTTCTGTAAGCAAGATTTTTTAAAATTACAATATAGTTATACACAAAAAAGTATAATAAACTGTACAATAAACTTCTATTATATATTAGACTTGTGAACCCTTTAAATTTAAAAACTCGTGTCAAAACGTGGCTTATTATAATTTAATGTTTGTGAATTTAATAATGGTTTAAAAAGTTGACATTTATATTTTCTTGAATGTGCTTGCTCATCATCAGTTAATTTATTTTAGATGTATTTATTATTTTTAAATGCTATTATATTTACTAATGTTGGATTTAATTTTATCGTCTTGTTGATTGTAATTTCTAGTTATATGTATACTTTTGACTGTGGAATGATAATCTGCAACTTATCAGAAAAAGTATCGCAAAATATTGTTGTTACATGATGAAGTTATTACATTTAGTGTTTGAATTCTTTATAATATCCGCAAGATTTGTTCACCATGGGTTCTAAAGAATAACAACATTTAGCACTACTAATCCCTGTTTAAAAACATTCATGTTAAAAAAAACTCTTACTCTGTAAATGTATTCATTATGATTAGTTTTGCATCTACAAGTGTAAGACGAATATACAACTTAATCTAGTTTATTCCATACAGATTGATATATAACATCCATGTTATATATATGGATCTACAGAACCCAAAACAAAGCAACAGTAGATTCTAAATCACAGCGTTTTCCATTTTTTTAAAATAAAGTTTTAAAAATATTGTTGACCAATTATTATAATTCAGTAACAATGAATTCGCTAGCCTCTATTTCGGTTAACTTTATTTACCAAAATATTAAATGACAGCCCTAATCACTTTATTTACTAAACAGCTTAACTATAATATGGCCATTTTAGAATACGAAATTTGTATTTCCCACTTAGTGACATTCTTTCGGCATTATGCACAATTAAATACGCGAGTAAAATGAAAGCCCATATTAGTTTTCGATATTCAGCCTTTCGACTTGTATAAAGAATATGCGTGTTCTCTGATATATCCCTGAAACACAAACATTTCGGAAATAGCAAATATTTCAAACTCTTACGTCTGTGCGCTTAACAGACATTCCCTGTAATTGCAAAGTTAAGCCGTGGTTGAACACAAAGAAAATCACTATGGTTGTATAATTTCTTTGCTCTCCTTCGATAAGTTGAAATGTTGCTCTCTTTCAGTTTGGTGTTCTTTGGAGAGGGCAGAGAAGGGAATGAACGTTTACGTGTAAAGAGAAATATAAGCTTTATATTAAAAAATAGAGAAAATGACTGCGCACGACCAAATAAGGGCAATGTTGGATCAGTTAATGGGGACAGGAAGGAACGGTAAGTAAATTTTAAGTGTTAATTTAACCCATTCTTTTAAATAATAGCGAACAAAGCTCTGTAAATATGACGCTCTAAATGTTGCTAAGAAAATGGCGACTACGTCTGACATATTGACGCAAATTTGTGCCTATCTCAGTTCTTAGAGGAACCATACTAAAATAAATTTTATAATTAATTATTATTAAAGTCAAGAATTGGTAATATGTATGAAAAAATCTGATATTAAAACACAAACTTTCTTAGTAAAGTATTACAGCATAGCCATAGTTGCAACTAATGTCAACGAAAGTGCAGATTGATTATACTTAAAATAAAATCTTTTCAAAATATTACCCAAAATTCACATTGGGCCTTAATTTTATTACTGTGAGACCCTGTTAAATTATTAAAAAACAAAAAACTGTACGTCAAGTATCTGAAGTTTAATTGATATGACACATTAAATAATCCGTATATTCTATCTGGAACATTCAAGAGAAAATTAAGATGCTTACCTTTAAACTGAAAATAAATAACGATAGGGCTGCTCTATTATCAGGTTGATCAAATTAGAGCAGAGAGTCGAATCTTTGCCATGTTTAAAGAAAGAAGACACAAAAGTAATGCCACATACAATTTACAGTTGGACTCAAATCAATTAGAATATGCTTTCCGGATTAAAAATGTGCATATAAACGGAGATTCAAGAGCTAAGTTTCATTCTACAAAAAACTGGGAATGGAATTTATTCAATCAGGACTGAGCTTGAGTTTGGTCATGTCCACTAACGTAATTTGTATCCCACATTTACCCATGAATTCACATATATTATTTTTATTCCATTTAATATTCTGTATCTGTTTAATTTTTCAAATGGTATATCTTAAATCAATTAGTTTGTTGTCAAATAGGTTATCAAACATAATAAATAAAGTAAGGCAGGTTAACCAACATGAAAACTTATGTAGAAATCTGTAGAGATTTTAATACAGATTGAAAAAACATAAAGTAAATTTGGATTGTACTGAGTTTGAATTTAAACTGGAATGTATGTTAAAATCTATTTGAGTCTGACTGTAAACATGGTAACAATTGACTATAAATTTTGGCAGATCATTGTGAGGATTGCTGCTTCTGCTTAGGTGGTTTGTATCATTCTGATTATTGATCACTAACCTTCACAATGCTATTCAGTTCTCTAATTCTCTCTTTAAAGAGCTTTTTCTACCAAACTTATGATTTTTCCAGCTATTTAAGGTTGGTGCATCTGTGATGTTATTAAAGCATCTAATTTAATTTTTTCAGGGATAATTTTTTTTTCACCTGTTGTCACACTACACTATTGGGAGTATTTTTGAATTAAGTATATTTTAGCTTTGTTTTTAATAAATTTATTGCCAGGTTATTAATAATGAAAACATCTTTCATGTATTTGGGTAATTATTTATGTTAGTTGTTTATTCATGGAATTTTTACTATAGGTAGATAATTACATATAAGGGTTACGAATGTTAGTCAAGCCCAGTTTTGGACAGCAAATTTTTGAAAAATCGTAAATTAAAAACAAAGTTCCATTTTCCATTTTGCCTACTTTTCCTTTTTTCTCCATACCTCATTTTCTTTTTCTGATTTTATTCTGTATTACCTATAATTTTATCTTCATAACCCCTAAAATTATGCACTTAGACTGATGCACAGAGATTTGAACCCAAGCATGTTGCTCATCTCTGGAATTGTGGTACATACTTATTTCTTGGCCACTGGGACAGTTGTCAGCATGGTTATTTAGAAGTAATTTATATTTGTAGTTTGGTGTAAGATCGTAAAATGTTATAGTTTAAAAACTAAAATATTAGATTATATCATGTTTGTTAATATTAAGCTGTTTACAGTGAAGATATATATTAAATAACAAGGGTAACTTTCTAACACACTTCACTTACTGTTTTAAATTAGGACTAGTTTTGGGAACATTTGCTCTCATCCTCAGCTGGTGACTGAGTGTTTCGTAATGTTCTGTGTGGCATACAGAAAAATCAGCAGTGGCACAACATTTTTGGGACCAAAACCATGAAATAAATCCAGAGATAAATCTTTTCAAAGAACTAAGCAATTCGTTTGAGTTAACTGCCTTAGAGAACAACTTCATTCTTAAATACAGGAAAACTACAATGAAATTCAACCAAATACACTAAAACTACAATGAATTTCGACCTTCAACTATGGGATTACCTCTCCAAATTCATTGTTCAACCACTAGAGGTCACTATATACAGTATGCTGTATATACTGTACTTTTGCGGGTACAACATGAGCATCAGGAAACACTGGGTCATCAGCTGAGGATGGTGCAGACTCATGAGCAGAAGGTCTGGGGTTCGAATCCCACCAGGATGTCCTCCCTGACAGGTTTTTTTTTTCCAGGTTTTCCTCAGTCCTCATAAATGGCAAATCCCAGGGAGACACCCTAAACTTAGGCCTGGAACATTTCTTCCTTAAAAAACCCTTTGCAAATATATCATTTCATCTCATGTATCATCAGTGTCCACTGCCTGTGGTGCCTCAGTAGTAAAAACGGGCATTAAACACTGTTAAAAAAATCAGCTGAGGATGAGAGCAAATGTTCCCAAAACTAGTTCTAATTTAAAACAGTAAGTGAAGTGTATTAGAAAGTTACCTTCATTATTTAATATTAGGTTATATCTTTGCATTTTTCAGCTCTAGTCATAAAAGACAGTTATTGTGAACTATACAGTTTTAATTTTATCAAATGATGTCATTCCCATAATCCAACAGGATATAAAGAGAAGAGCATGATTTTATAACTTTGTAGCAATGCTGAAATGCAGGGTGATGGGTATGTGAAACTTTTTTTTGTGTGTGTGTGAATGCATAGATGTTGAAATACTCCATTTTTTCCAACATGTGTGGGACCTTGTTAAATTTTTATTTAAAAGGAAATGCCTGTCAAATTTTACATAGAAACAGCTTCTCTATAATACCAAGTATTAACATAAGCAATTCCAATTATCTGTAAATATTTATTCTTAAATTGGTTATGATGTGGGAATAATAACACTCCTTTCATCAAAATTGCATTGTATCCCCGAATTCAAATTAATTTTAACTTGAAATAGATTTGGAAATGGAGAGTGGAATGTTTTGGGATAGATTTGGCAGTGGTGAGTGGAGCATTTTGTGCTATAAACTAAGAGTTCCGTGGCTGGTGATTTAGGATATTGACCTAGGTGCATGGCTTCGAAATGGGGATTGAGTGACTTAAATAATCGAGACCAATGTGTAAGTGCTGTATTTGTCTGTAGAAAAAAACTTTGTATTAACTGCTAATCGACTGTTAACCCCCAACTTCAGATGTAGAAAAAAATAATCAAGACTGTTGTGTAATTGCTATATTTGTGTGCAGAATCAAACTTTATATTAACTGCTAATCCACTGTTAACCCCAACTTAAGATGTAGACAAAATATTGAATACTAGCATTATTACTTCAGCTCCTGAAATGAGAGTGCTGAAAGATGATGTTACTTTAAGTTAACTGAACATAAAATGTGTAACCTTATTGTACTCGACTGCAAAGACTGCAACAATAGCCTAATTGCAAAGACCCCAATATTGCAGCTGCACAGATTAGTGCTAACTGCAAAATTTGCTCATTTCTCACAATAAGAATATAAAATTCTTATTATATACCAGCATGTTACCCATAATTTGTAATGGAACCATATATAGGAAGTAGGAGAGTTGTTTCCTCGCATGATCCCGAAGAAGTATAGTGAAAGCTCGCAAGTATGGGAATTAGGGGTGTTGTGCTGCAGTTGTCAAGATAAGTTTCAGGAAAGTGCTAGTTTTGGCAGTTGTATTAGTAATTGAAGGAGTGGGTCAAAACCTAGTAATAGAGGGAGTGAAGGACATGCTTCTTAAGGCAATAATAGAAGATATAAGGGGGAGCAAGTTTTTTTGGGGGTAAAGCAGGAATAACAGGGCTAATTGCATGAAAGACAGAAAAAGAAATGCTCACTTTGTGGAAAATAGATAAAGGTTTGAAGTGCATAATTGAAGTATGCATTAGAATTGAGATAACTTACAAATTAGATAATATCTAAAAAGGGGTAAATAGTGGAAAGTAGGATCTAATATAAATACTAAATCCTAAAATAATAAGCACTCGAAGAATAGTTGTATAATTTGCAAGGTTAATGTAAGAGAATTATGCAGAAATAAAACATACTTTCATATGAGAAGTAGGACAAATACTCCCACAATTCACGCTGCATATCTCATTTCTCCATCAGTAAAACATATTTTGAGCTGGTGCATTCTCTTGGTGAAAAATTGGTATAATAGTGCTCTCCAGTTATGATTTTATCTTTCTGATGATAATCAGTGAGTAAAATTCCTTTAGCATCCCCAAAAGGTTGCTGCCATAACCTTTTCTGCAAATGGAACTGATTTTGTCTTCTTTGGCACTAAACAGCCAGTTTCTATCTACTGTTTTGATACTAGTATATTGGTGAATCCAAGTCTTATCCACAATTATAAATCCATGCACAAAATCAGTTGCCTTCTAGCAAGCATGGCACCCATCTTGCACAAACCTTTTTCATATACAGTTCTTTCTTTAATTAAACCTCTATAAGGCACAATACCTATTGTTTAATGATTGGGCGCAATGTATCTGAGAGATACCAGCCACATTTATGGTTCTGCATATCTGAAATAATCTCTGTAACAAAAATAATATATTTTGCAGATTATCAAGCATGACTAACAGTTTAAATTGCCAGGTGCACATGTTCTTGCTGGAGTTTTTTTATTTTTATCTCCCCTTTCTTTGTAGTTGTTTGTCATTTTTCCAAAGGGTAAAGTTAATTAATGTTATAATGTGTCAAAGTTATCAAACTTGTTACTATGTTGTAACAAATAACAGTCAGAATACAAAAGAATATGTGCTTCATAAAGGATGACTTGATAAGTAGATGAAAGAATTAAAGGTTATATATATTGGAACAATATAATTGAGGTGTATGCATAGTACTTACGTTACGATGCTGTGGTGCCTTGGTAGTAAAAACAGGTGTTAAACACTATTAAAAAAAATATATTACAGATTTCTATTCTCACTTTTCAGTTTCATTGTATGTGTCCATTTATCATGGAAATACTCTAAGGTTCTTTTCTATTAAAATATTTCTTTTATCTGCCATTAACTTTTATTTCTCCTTCTGTAATCCTCATAGTTTTCTTTCACTAGTATTTTGCAATATCTTCAAGCTTCTCCACTTCCTCTACCCTTTTTAGAGCATATGTGTCATGGGGGGCCCTAAAAAATATATCAGTTCCTTTTTTGTAGTAATCCAAGTATATAAAATTTAACTTTGTTGAAACCAGAGTTGTAGTGGATTACGTTAATTGATTATGCAGTAGATTATCCACAGAAATGTCTGATATAATTAACATGATCTATTTCTACATCTTTTTAGGGGAGAATAACCGCTTTCAAGTGAAATTTTCAGACCCAAAAGTATGTAAAAGCTTCTTGCTGAGTTGCTGTCCACATGAAATATTGTCTTCAACTGTAAGTAATACATTGACTTAATCCTTTTTTTTTTAAATGTCAGAATCAGAGGGGTAATCAAACTTCATGTCATTGCATTTATATTTTCTTGGCGTGAAAGGGTAATATAGAAACATTTGTTTAGATAAGAGCACATTGCTTTTCAAAATTTATCAGTAAACATTTTAAAGACTGACACTTACATTAGTTGGTTACTTGATAAACAATATTGTTATTGTTGATTTATTGTCAATTTCTATTTGTGTTTTTATGAGGTTTATTAGTAGCATCACTGAAAGAATTCTTGGTTATCCCTCAGATTTCAATTCTTATAATTTAACCTTGAACAAATTGTGTAATAAAATGGAAATGGATGACTTTCTATTTTGTAATATGAACTTGCTAATACAAATATTAAAGAATGAAAAAAGTTATTAAAGCAAAATTCCGGGGTATAGTTTCTTGGCTTTGTCTAGAAATTCTACAAGAAGATAGATTTAACATGTTGAGCTGTTGATTTAGGCACAAACAGGGTATAAATTTTGGTACTGGGTTAATCAATGTGAATGGTCATTAAGCTAATGAATACAACATTTCTTGGCCTTCAAGTTGATGAATTTCTATACTTAAACCTCCTTATTAAGTGCAGGACTTTTGATATATTTGCATGTATTAAATTATCAAAGCTTTACATTATCAACTTACATGCAATTTTAAAATAAGGCATAATCTTCGGAAGACTTGAGTAGAAATAAAAAACAATTTCTCTGCTTCAACAAATTGTAAGAATCTTGGCAAATGTTTGAAACAGGTACTTCTGTAACAAGCTTAAGGATACCGTTATTCCACTTAAAAATACTATTAATGTAAAATGTGTGTGATAGAAATTACGAAATGCATATCAACATGCCATTAACTTTTGGACTTATAAAGTTTGTATTTTTGCGCTATCATTATGAAAGTGCCTTCTACAAATAGTAATGGTACAAGTATAATTCTTATAGCAGGAGAGGATCGAGGTACAACCAAAGTCAATAAGTTTTGACTGTCTATTGAAGTCCAGAAGATGAAGACATGTACATAGTGTTTTACAGGTACTTACTGGAGCAACAAGCCAGCTGGAAGTGAAGGTGAGTGAAAACAACAAAATTATTATTATATAAAACATCGAATTTGTGGGAAGTGTATAAATGCTTGCTAGTGCCCAAAGTGATGTGAATTTATAGCAGCAAAGCATAATTTTATAACTCTTATTGATTGCAACATTATTATTTAATTAAATTTACATATTCTTTACAAACCAGGATTGTATAACATCAATAATAAAAGTAGAGCTGTATGCAAGATAAATATTGTCATATCTTACATGTTTCAAGAAAGGAGCATAATAAAAATGTGCACCATCCAGAAAATTAAAAGTAACATGAAAAAGTTTTTAAGGAAAATCTAAGTAGTAAAAAACTAACTCTTAAATAATAAAATTCAAGCATGTTCTTATATTATCATTAATTTTGCATGCAGTTTCTAACATGTATCAAATCCTTGATTGGATCGTTTTGAGAACCTCTGGAAGAAAGAGCATGTTAAATCATAAAATATTAGAAAGGAATAAGGAAGATGTAAGACAGTCATTGAGGATAAGGAATCCAGCAATAGCATCAGTAGCATAACTTCCAGAAACTACTGTGACACAAAACTTGTGTAGATGTAAATAAAAAACATTAGGTAATTTAAATGTTGAACACTCAAGACATAAATTTTTTAAAAAAAAAAAACAAATTTGAAGATTGCATCAATTGTTTAAAGTTTTATTATTATTATTATTTATTTATTTTATTATTTTTTTCTGAAAAGCACTGTATTTATATACTTTTAGTGTTGAAAACAAAGCAAATGCATAAAGAATAAACAAAATTATTACAACCTAGCACAATTATTATTCACCAACTAAGAGATGGAAAAAAGTGTATATATCATTGGCAGTGTTAAAAAGCAATGAGATTATTTTGGTATTAATTGAAGCTGTGGTGAACAGTTATCCAGTCATATACTGTGTAGCAGAGATGTTGAGTTCCACAGTTAGGCTGGTAGATACTAAACTCCCCCTCCCTTTTGCTTTTTTAGAAGAACTGATTTCTATATGTTTGGAAGCAGTGGCAATAGAAATCTGTATATTGAAAATTAAGAAACAATTCAGTATGTTTCCCATTGCAAAAATTGGCTTCAGATTTCATGATTTCAGATCACATTGCAAATACAATTGAGTCCTTTCATGCCTACTTTGGAAGAAATTTTAACACTCTGTATTTTTGCATTTATGGAAATCATGAAGCAAATTCAAACAGGTGTCTGCATTAAAAGAGAAGCGATAATGCACCCAGATGGTTATGATGAGTCACCAGTCATTGGGTTAAAGTGTGAGGAAAAGTTATTGATTTTAAGGCTAGCTTCATATTCAGTGCATTAAACATTCACTCATACAGGTGGAATAAACCTTTGTAAAACTCAGCATGATAAGGGAGATAGTAGAGAGGAGGTCTGGATGATCAATCTGTGACTGGTGGACAAGAAACTGTACTAATGTGGCTGCAGAATCCAACCTTACCCATGTGTAGCAAGATATTTAGCATGGACCTTCCTTCAGTTATATGCAATTATAGTCCACCTGCAATAATGCACAAACTTCCATGAATTATCAAAATTTGCAAATTATTTACAAAAGTTTGTTTCTTTTCACCTAAAGTTTGATAAAAAGAATTTGACAGATAGGACAAAGAAAATATACTTCAAAATAAATATTATTGAAATACTGCAATACAGTTTTTTAAAATAAATACATGCAGTAATACAAATTTTACAAATAAACATGTCATATCCTTCATTCAACATTAGCATTCAACTTCAGCATTCCATTGTCCACAGCTTCGTAAGTGAAGTTTATTTAATTTAAACTTACATGTTTTACTTTACTGAAAAAATGAGTCAGCTTTGTTTGTGTCCTTGAAGAGTTGATTATAGCACACAAAATTTTGTAAAAAAAACACTGTTCATAAACTAAAAGTTGTTGCTAGACATCAGATTTATATGCAAATGCTTATTTAGTTTGCTTTTACTTGTGATATGGAATTAAGTTCAGCAATATATTTCATGTATTTCTATGCTTGTATGTAAAGTTTTATGGTGCACATAATTGCATATTTCCCATATACCATATTGCATCATTTTTGCATGCATCAAGCAAATAATACACATATTTTTAAGTTCTAAAATTAGTATTCAAATGCATTAGTGACGAAATAATAAATTCCTTACTATGGAGACATCCTTAAGGAGCCTCTCTAGTGTGATTGCGACAAAAATCACATGATGTTACTTGGGAATTCCTCATTCCATTTTCCTTATCTATATTGCATCACCATGCAGCTCAAACATAGCCTGCTGATCTGATGCTGTTCAGTTTTTCCGTGAGACGTTGTTCTATAAGATTATGGTCATGATACAATGCTGAAAGAAAAGTCTTCTAGAGGTTTGCTTTTAAAACAGTGATTTAAGGAATGTTGAGAGTCAGATTTTGCTATAGACAATAAAGTTATTTACTGTGTTGTGTACAATATCTACACATATCTACCAACAAGCACATTGTAAACAAATAGAAGAAAAAATACAATTACTACTGACACAAGTTCCTTCAACGAATGGATGAAATTTATGTGAAGCTCTTATAGCCACAAATATATTGTGGAATTCACTCTCTAACCACAAGTTCCGCACTTTCTCGGAAAAATATTGATTATCACACTGTTCCTGGCAAATGTGCCCTGAGAAAGAATTATCTAGACAGCTGTGACCGTGCGGCAATTTAAGAAATTCAGACTCTAATGTATGGAGTAATAGATGACACTACAGATGCCTGTGACTGTTACATGGCAACTTTTCTTGTAGGGAAACTAGTGAAGCTGAGCCAGGAAAACTGTACTTGGTTGCTTGTAGGATTTTAGAAGAAAAAAAATTCATATACTATTGCTTGCTTTGTGAATGGCTGTGAAATAATTACTTTGGTCAGAAGGAGGTAGTTAACACAAATTTCAAGTTCTACTCTCAAATCTGCAACTTACATGTTATAAGACACTTCGCCATTGAAAGTATTTTTCTCCCAACTTATATGAGATTTGTGCATGCACTTCACAGAGTAGAGGAAAACATAAGGGAAAGTTTTCCTGACTTGAGCAGTTTAATATCCATTACCAAGAAGATATTTGTTAAAGCCCCATTCAGAGTTACTTACTAAGAAAATTTTCCAGATCTATTCAGGTAATTTCAATGCTGTTGAATTCGTTGATACACTGAATCTAACCGACACTGTCAATTCAATGCTCTCAGAATATTTTGATAGTATTTGCAAATGGACTTGGTGTAAACAAGGCACATTTAAAAGTTACAGCTAAAGCAACTAAAATAACTAAAAAATTCTCGTTGGTCTTTACATGGATCTTTATCGTTCTTAATGAGGTTAAGACTAAACTTGAGAATGTTGCTTTAAAGTATGCAGGAAAATTAAATGTTAAACTGTGCAGTGTTTTAGAAAGAAATGCTGATGTAAAGTTTTGTGTTCTATGGTTGAATATCTTCAAAGTGAAAACGTAATGTCTCCTGAAGAAATTTCCTCAGGCTCTCAAATTTTGCCAAATAACATCTGCAGTCATGGAAATATCCTTCTCAGCATACAAACTTGTGTTAACCAATAAGAACCATAAACTTACACCTGAACATTTGGAGTAAATGATCATTGTATGCTGCAAATCAAATTACAACAACTGGAATGATATGGCATATCATGTCTATGTATGACTCATACATGTTAACTCAGTAAGCTTGTTAAGTTCGAGGACAGATACATTGTATGTACAAAACATAGAAGCTTAAAGTTAACAATTTTAATGTATGCTTAGTGCATATTTTCAAAATTATAGAGCATATTTTAAAGATTTTGGCAGTATAAATGCGTCCATATTTTAGATGTTTTTAGTGCATATAAATCTGATGTCTAGTCATCGCCATTTTCGTATATAATAGAAGTGTGTTGGCTGTATATTTCCCTTGCTACCTTTTTATAATTCAGTTTACAACCATTCATTTTTAAGCTCGCTAAGAACATACCTGTAAACTCAAAAATGTACAGCATGCAATCAATACCACAGTACTGAGAGTACACACAGTGCTACTTAAGGGAACAACCATGGTAGTTTGGTTTCAATATATTACATGCAAAAATTTGGAGAAAGAAATTGACTGTTGGACTAAAGGTGAAATATTTTATATATAAAAAATTAAATAAGTAAAATCAGAGAATGGACAAGCCGCAAATTATCCAATAAAATTATTAGCAATTGACTACATAATTTTTCAGCAGCAATTGCTGTGGAGCAATCACATTAATGTTTTCAGAATTTTCCCTATCAGCTTAGCCAAAATTCTGTTCCTATATTAAACAATCTCTATTATGTTTTTAGTGGAATGTTTCTGAATATTGAGACAAATTACAGTTACTTTTTTTTTCCCCTTTCACATTAAATGCTGAGTTAGGCATCTCTTTAATAATGAATGTGTCATTTTTAAATCTAAAGCCTGCATCACCTAAAAACTTTTGCATTCTAATAGCTCACTTTAGGCACACTCGCTGACAAACCCAGTTTGTTCATCAAAACGTGTTATGGCAGGCCAGTTGTCTTCAAAAAACTAGAAAAAAAACCTTGTATGTTTCCATGACAGCGCTATTAAAAACAAAAAAACATGTTCAATAAACACTTTCTCTTCTATATAAATATTGTACTTACAAAGCTGTTGACAATGGAGTGGTAATATATCCTAAACTTAGGTATTCGTTTTTACTTACATAAAGGTAAGAAGCATTTTGGGAAAATCTCTTCCATCTTCAGTTGCTCACTGAACTGCTGTTACTGGAAACGATGGCTAGATAATCGGATGTTCCTGTGGTCGCCTCTTTTTGTTCTTGGCCAACTGGTTTTAAAATGCTAAAAAAATTATCATACAAATTTGCTTTCACCACTCAGCCACATATTGTGCATTGGTCTCACAAAACACTGTGATGAATAAAGTTTCATACTCTCTTCATTCTAACATAAAACAACAGAAATTCTCATTAGCAACATTGCAGCCTGATGAGGAATTACTCTATCCTGTTAAAACTATTTGCAACAGGAATTTGGAATTTATCAATCACATACAATTACAGCAATTGTAAAAACTATGTTCTTAACAAATGTATGTAAATAAAATTATACTTACTTCCTTTCTAACACATTCTACTTAAACTTTTTTCTCAGAAGAAAAAAAAAATACTAAACTGAAAATGAAACAGGAAATACATCGTGTCCATGTATAGAAGCAGCAGAACTTCCTGACACAAAATACAGGGTTATTGTGAATTAGTTACCTGAAAGTAACATTAAATAATTTCCAAAATAATATTAATAATTACTTCAAATGTTATTAAAACTTTATGCCATTTCATAAAGTTTAAGCCTAGACTGCCAGATTTTGCTCATGCTGCTCTTCTTGCAGAATATGTGTCTTGCAACTTTCAATCAAGGGCTATAAGTGACTATGTGATAAGGGTGATTGTGACATGTGTTTGTTTTCGAATGCAGTTGCAGTGGAGGTATAAAATGGTGTAGAACATTTACAATGTGGTCTGTAATACAATCACAAACTATGGTACAAACATGTTTCAGGGCTATGTATAACAAAGTAATCTTCAGACAAAGACTATCAAAGCCTGGTATGATCTATTAATAGAAACAGGCTGTGTGGTATACAGAGGAATGTAAGGGATATTGTTGTGTAGTAGATCATGTTGTGGAAGCCATGAAAGACATGCACGAAGTCCAAAAATCCTATAGTTAAAATGTGTATAGAGATTCTGCAGCCCATGATGTGGAGAACTGTGCAATGGCAACTGCAGTGTAAAGCATACAAGTTACTGCTTTTTCGGGTGGTGAGTAAAGGTGACACACAGAAAAGGTGTGAGTTATGTGTGAAAATGGTGATTTTCTGCATATGGTAGTGTCTCTTTGGGGATATGTTTTTAAATACAGTGTGGGTATATCTCCACTTCTGCAGCTCTTTTTAGCTGATCAATGCTCAGGTAGATGTCAACATGCTATCCGTTAACAGTCAAGTGACAAGAGGAAGCCACATTGAACATTTGTAAACATACTCTTGATGTTCTGTAAAATGTGTGCTGGAATAAAATTATTTAATGCAACTTTTAGGTAACTAATTTAGAAAAAGGTTTCTAGGAGTGTATATGGAATCATATGAGAAAGGTTTGTGGTTCCATGCTTGGAGAAGGACATGGTACTTCATTTGGTTGGAGTGTCAGCATGGAAGGCTATAGATTGTGGTTTGAATCTCTGCAATAACATGAATGTTTCAAGCCTAATTCTTTCTTTCTAATGTTGTACACATGGCTAGTGTGAAAGAATTATTTTTATATATAATTTAGAATAAACCAGTCCCGGCTATACCAACAAGAAAACATACAAATTATGTAATACAGCGAGAAGAATAAAATCAATTTTGCTAATTTTGGTTTGAGCACCAAAGGAATAACAATTAGGTAAGTCTTAAACAAGGTAGGATTTCTAAATTGTATAAATTATTGCCGTGGGAAAGTTCAGTTCCATAGTATAATTATACCATAATATATACTAATTGGACTATGTTGGACATAATGTGGAATCATTTGAAAAGTTTTGGGAATGAAGCATGGTTTTTTAAATTTGTATTTTTCAATATATTCTCTCTAGACATCAATTTAATTTGTCCAATGATGCTCCAAAGCCTTTATCCCACCACAAAAGTAAGATTCCTGCAGCCCTGCAAAATACGCCTCACTGATAATTTAAGCCCTTCATCAGATGAAAATTTCCTCCCAACAAGGAATTTTTAGGGAATAGGTGGAAATCCATTCAAATCAAGTCAGGGGAGTGTGTATGTGGCAGCAAATCATACAATTCATTGATTTTAACACATTTGTGAGGGCAAGCACTATCCTAATGCAAGATTATTTTCTTCTTTGATAACTTTGGTCTTTTCTTGCATATTGTTGTCTTCAATAGATCCAAAACTTTAGCATAATATGCCTCAGCAATAGATGTTTCAGTGGTAATATGATCAATTAACAGGACACCCTTGGTATTCCAGAAACTGATGCAATGATCTTCCCAGCCCATTTTATACACTTGACCTTCTTTGGTGGTGAAAAATTGTGATGCTTTCATTGTATAGGACTGCTGTTTTGTTTCAGGTATGTTGTAGTGTACCCATGTTTCATCATCGGTCACAAATTGACACATAAAGTAGATGGGGTCTCTGAAAACAGCCAAACTTTGATGAGAGATTTGCTTTTAATTCTGAGTCAGCAGTAACTTGCTGATAATTTTTTCAAGATAATTTTTTTCCTCCAAAATGTGAAATTCACATTCCCCTGAAATGCCCAGAGCTTCAGCAATTTTGAACACCTTTAATCGGCAATCCTTCAGAACCATTTTGTAGACCTTATTGATAATTTCTGTCGTTGTGAAATATTTTGGCTGTCATCTGTTTGGGCCATCTTCCAAATTTTCACAGGCGCATTTAATCTCGGTGTTCCATGTGGAAACTGTTAAAAATGATGATGCAGAGTCCTCTAGAATGTTTATGATGTCTGCATTCATACTCTTTGTTACCTAGTACTTAATAACTACCTGATTGATATATGCAATTTTTCCCATATATACACACACATTTCTACGCATCTGCACTGCAACAAACAGATATAGCTACTCTGATACTTCACCATCCATGTATTATTGCATAAATGTTTCTATGGAAAGTAGTGGTGATAAAAAAACTGCTTCAGAACTGCTGCTGCAATCTTTGGGTCATTCCAAGAACTTTTCAGATTACCCTCATAATTGTAGTTTATAGCAATGCACAAATTGGTTTAGGTGGATGGGAGAGGAAAGGGACATACTTTTTAGAAACTGTGAGTTATGATCCCAGAAAATGTTAATATGTACTTCAGGAACTGTATTCCTCTTCACTAAGGCATTTATATAATTTAATCTGTATTGTTAAAAATAAGCATTTAAATGTGCAGGTATTGAGCCTAATATGGCATACAGTCTTATAAATATTTGTTATTTTCAAATTTAATTAATGGTCCGAGTGATGTTCAAATAATTTTACAATCCATACACTTATTGTATAGGCAAGGTAAATCCATTAGGCATTCTTGGTATGCTGCTTTTAGAATTTTGTCTTAAACCACTTTAAATAGAAATGAAACAGAATTTTGTGGTTCTGTCCTGCACAGAACAAAAATAGCATTTAAGGTAGTAGTCTTAAAGGAAGCTTGTCCATTTCCATTTTATATGTTTTGGGTAATTTAGCTTTGAGTATGTACTTGCATTTTTCATAGGTATGCTATCAAAATCAAGCTGCATCAACATTAATTAATTGAAAAAACTGTAGTTCTTTCCAGAATATGACAACATAAAGTGAGGATATATCAGTTTGAGTTTGAGATTTAGAGTTTCTGTAAGTACAATCATTGTAATCATTGGTTGGTTAATATTGGAATATAGTTAGGCCTGTTCCATCTGGAAGGTACGGTATTATTTTGTAAATTATTGTCGGAAGAGAGAGGTGTTAAAAGCCGTCTGTGTTTGGTAAGTAAGGTGTAGTTCTTGTAAGGTGACAAAATCAGATTATTATGAATTTATGATAATGAACTAAAATGCACTCTTTTTCAGAAGATTTAGACATGTATCATTTATGCTTGTAAGGTTGCATGTGGAGTGAAATGTGACTTGCCCGAAAAGGAGACAAATTAGAAATGTCAGTACGTATAAATGACTTACATTTTAACTAACTACGGGTTAATGTAGTGCAAAGCAATGATCTGTATTCAAATATACCTGCATGGAAAAGAATGAGAGGAAAATAATAATAATAATAAAAAATTATATATATATAAAAAAAGGAAAGGTGTTCTAGGTTGATCAAAAAATGCTTTGTTTGTGGAGTATCAAAGGCTCCATTAATTTGTTTAAATATTTTGAAGATTTATTTGTCAATCCTCAATAATTTGATATTAGAAAATAATCTTAATTTTTGTTGCATTCATTTTTATGGTATATTCGGTCATAAAATGTTCTAAAGTACTATAAGATGCCTCAGTTTCCTTGCTAAATGTTACTTGGTATTCAGTGGTGCAATTCTGTCTAAAAACATATGCATAAGCATAGAGATGATTCAAATGCGAACTGTGTTTTACTTCAGTTAATTAAATGTAATGTACATGCATTGTTGATTCACTTGACAAGTTACTGTTGTAAAAAGTTCAGACATTTGTTTATCTTAAAAGCTGCAACTAGAAAAAAATAAATTATAACTGATAATATTCATATTCTCATTTGAATCATATTCAGATTTTAAGATAAAAGCAACTATTAGTTGCTTTTCTTATCCCTTTCATTAGCTCTATATCAAAAGATATTTGCACACTGAAATAGAGGCATGGGTTTAAGTAACAGTATAGTTTAAGGGAGGGTCAAAAATACACCGTTATTCTTGATGGAAAGGAATGAAACGACCTGTGTTCTGTAAGTAAACCAAGCCGTATGCATGAAGTTATGTAGTTCCAAAACTTCTGCTCCTCAGCGCGATCGATGTGTGGTTGCAGCCAAGCCGTGCCAGGCCGGGCAGGTCAAGTCTTCTGGGTGGTGATGTACCCCATTATACACTTTTTGTTTGTTAAAAAAAAGTAAATAAATTAATAAAGAGAGCAAAAAGAGAACATTCAAGTTAGATGTTTTACTATGAAAAAGATCTTCCACTTGAGACTCACATTTTTCAACTGGTCTCTTTCACCCTTAGGGCGGTAGAGTTATGCTATTTGACACACACCCATGCAGATAGTTTAGATGGGATTTTGTCACCATTACATCAAACGGCGACACCAAACCAGTTTGAAGATTGTTTTCTGTAAGTTATGAAGTTTAAGCAAATGAGGGAGAGGGGAAAGTCTTCAGGGTTTCAATTAAAGTTTTCACATCTGTAGCATAAACTGAGCAATGAGTCAGTTCTACTTGTTACTTGGTTCACATGGTTTTCTGGGGGCAAATTCAAAGAAATTTAATATTTTTTTTGTATGTATGTATGTGTTTTTTTATATTTATTTAAATATACATATATTTGTTTTTTAATTTCAAAGCAGTGTATACTTTTAATTACCTTGAGCTGTGTGATGTTAAACAGGACTGTAAAATGTTCCTGTCACAAACCTGTTGAAATGTTATACTTGTGCAAAATTAGCATTACTTCTTGCTATAATAAATATGGTTAACTGTAACAAAACACAGGAAAATATGCTTTCAGTGCATGTTTACAATCATGCTTAATATAGAATTATGCAAAATTATATGAACAGTTATTCCATGCTAAAGTGGGCCTGAATATTATTTTTTAAAATTAATTTTTTTTATTTTAAATTAATAGTAGCAAACCTTGTTTGTCATACAGTAGAAGCAAGTCCATTGTGTGTGCATTTATTTTATGAGCAAATCTGAAGTGTACACATATAGCTTGACACATATATTTTATTGTCAATAGCTTTGATGTGCTATTCAGTGATATTTTAGGTATAAGGCACCTATTGCAAAGAATCGCTGGCATTATGAACGTGTATTATCGTATTCGTATCAATTAATTTGAAAAAATGCCTATAATATAAAATGTTTTTTTGCCCATTTCTATGAGTCTAAAAAAAAATGTTTCAGTAAACAATGTGCTACCAAAAACCCATGGAAGTGCCGTTTATGACTTTTAAGGGGTTAAGTGGCTAGTGTTTGATTCAGGCGCTGGCTGGGGATCGAATGTACGCAGTCACCATAATGTGTTTTAATAATATTAATGATGTAACAGTTGTGTGTCACTTCCATCCCAAAAATTACTGCAAAGTTTGTTTTACATATCAATAAAAATTTATAAAAAAAATAAAATTTTATAAAGTGAGACTAAGACAGTAGTCAATGTAGTATTACATTTGTTTGATTCAGAATTAAGACATAAAATTAAGTAGATAAGTATATGTAACACTCGTCCTCCATAATATGAATTGTCATTAATACATAAATATTTACCATTTCTTAAGAAGTAAATGAATTGGATTAAATTAAGTTTTATAAGATTTCCGTTGTTATGAAGGCCCATTAATAAGTATAGTTTTAAAAGAAAATATGATTTAATTTTTCTTTCTCCAAAAATAATAATTTCCAAACATTTTATTAACTTATTTTAGATGAATACAGAGATTTCATTTTCCATATCTATTGCTCAGTACATTGTTATGCATAAAAAGCTATTAAGGGGACTCGGTTTGCATTTGATGCAAAACAATTTCTCGGTAAGTTTGTGGAGTATTTTGATTTGGAGCAGGTAAAAGGAAGCAGTAGGAGGAATCTCATATCCACAAGTCATATATATTAAACTTACTTATTTCAGTATCAAATAATATTACATTTGAAGCAACAGGGTTCTCATGCCTTCTCCAACACTGATAATAATCAATATTTTCATTAGTAATAAGCTGTCATCTATGTAAAATTCCCATTATTATTCGCAAATATACTTAAACAATTAAATAAAGCTGTATACAATGGAGTAGTAATAAATGCTACACTAATGTATCCAACATGTTCACACTAACGGATACTCAAAAAACCTTAAGGCATCAACTTTGGAAAAATTTGTGTGCCATAAACCCTTGTAGACAGCTTAGGAATCAGTTTTACAGTACAAAGTGAGGTTTGCGTGCATGTATTTGAGAGTATGTGTGTGCTGCATGTTATTTGGCTCATGTACTGGAAAAGGTTTTGCTATACCACAGTGTATGTTAACAAGTTAGTGTATTTTCTTAATGTTAAAGATCATTTCCTGAGAGAAATCCTAAGGTATGTTTTTGTTATGGAAATAAATTTTTAATTTCAGAACAGATTATTTTATTTTTTGCAAGCTTAACACAAGAAGCAAAATATATCTGCAATTGCAATATTTTGCAGCAAAATAGTTTTTTCATTCTTTTGGTAAACTTTTTATGTTAATGCTGGAGCATTTAATGTAGAAAATAAAAGCATGTTTATGTGATTTTATTGATTTCCTGTTTATTGTACTTGTAGCTTTGGGTGTGCTTCTGTAAAGTTAAGACAGTTAAAAACTTTATTAACAATTGTGAAAACTTTCTGTCATCTGTTATCATTAGCTACTTAAATACAGTAAGTCAATAAATATAAGTGCAGCACCTTTTGAGCCAAATGTAAAATATCATCAATTCTGTGAACATAATTTTTAAACATCCTGCATCACATTTATACTTTGAAAAAAATGTGCTTTTATGTTAACATTAGTTTTTTTTAACTAACCAAATTCCTTTGTTTATCTTTCAGAGATTACAAATTAATCCTGTTTTGTTTTCTAAGAACAGTTTTAAAACTTAGCTTTCCTCCCTTTTTAGACAGTATTCCTTTGATTTGAGTAAGAAGTGTGACATCCATAAGATGTATGCCTTGTTCATGAATAATTTTTACAGTTATATTGTTACTAAAAAATGTGGAAAAATGGTGTCAAGAGCAAATTGCACATATACTAGCTGTATATATGTAACATAAGAAACTTTGGTTTTAATTACAGCTGTAACAAGGAACCACACAAATTAGTTTGGCCTTGAAAAAATTAAATGCCAAGAATTAAGATACATATGATTATTTGAAGACCTTATTTTCTTAAGTAACATATTTTCTTGTGTAATGCTATACATTTATCATATATTTGTAAAAATCAGCAATTTTGAAATGTATATATTCAAAAGCACTAATACAAGGCATTTAAAAAAGAAGAATTTTGCAAAAATAGTTTCATTAAACTATATGTGGAATACGTGGGTATTGCTAGCTGCTGGTTGTGCAAGGCCAAACAAGAAGTCATTTGTTTATATGTTTACGGAATGTCGGAATCCACACAGTGAAACTTTTGTTAATCTTATTTTGATTTAAAGTAAAACACTAAAAATCATGTCGTCACATTAAAACTCTTTAAGTTTCACAAACACAAGAGAGAGAGAAATAAAGAGAGTTTTAATGTGACGACATGATTTTTAGTGTTAGTTTTGAGTGTTTTACTTTAAATCAAAATAAGATTAAGAAGTCATTTACCTATATGGATGGTGGTTTAGGCACATACTTGTGAATTGGAGGTCTGGGGTTCGATTCCTATTAGCACTGTCTTCCCTGACCAATTTTTTTCCAGGTCTTCCTCAGTCATAAAATGGTAAATGTGGAGGTACTCTAAACTTAGGCCTAGAACACTTCCTTTAAAAAAAATCCTTTCCCAATTTATCATTTCATCTCGTGTTCATCAGTGTCCACTGCCTATGATGTTTCAATAGTTGAAACATTATTAAAAAACAAGTCATTTGTACTACTAAAGCTTGACAGTGATATTGTGTGCAAATTCTTATTGCTTGCAAGACAAATATAAGAATTCTGTTACATGAAGCACAGACGTTACTTCATTTATTTGTCTAACTAATTCACAATTTGGCAAATTTTTACTTTTCATTGCTGTTGTTGGGATATCATGCAAATGTGTGTAAAATAGATGTTCAACTAATTCTTGTAAATGAATGACTGTGTTTTACAAATCATTATATGATCTTTAAAATAAGTTATTAAGATATCTGTTTTGAGGTATTTTAATGTTATGTCTATAAAAAAAAGACAATTTTAATCCAATGGATTTACTCTGCTAAATTTTTCTATGAAAATTATTAGTTTTAGGAGTGTTATATTTTTCAAAAATATTTGTTTTAATATGTTGTAATGTAAAAAAAAATATTAAGTGTTATGTCTATAAAAAAAAAGACAATTTTAATCAAAAGTGGTAACTCTGTTAAAACCTTTGGTTTTAGGAATGTTATATTTCTCAAAATATTTGTTTTTATGTGCTATAATATATATATAAAAAAAATTAGAATGTAAAGGTTGAGGTCGGTTATAATTTTTCTTTCAATTCCATATGGAATTGTCCAAATGTGGTTATTTGTAGATGTGGCTTCTCCCACTATTTACATATTTTTCACAAATTTCTCAATATTCAAAGGTCTAATATTCAAGTTTTGGCAGGATGTTACAAATTCTCATTCTGCTAGAGTAAGAACCAGACAAACTGTAAGTTGTGTCTGCTGCATAATATTTATGAAATATTTAAATATAATAATA
Organism: Metallyticus violacea; assembly: GCA_030762175.1. Classification (NCBI taxonomy): domain Eukaryota; kingdom Metazoa; phylum Arthropoda; class Insecta; order Mantodea; family Metallyticidae; genus Metallyticus; species Metallyticus violacea. The sequence continues at coordinate 34,093,961 of CM060837.1, read as the reverse complement.
GTTTAAAATTTTATACACCAACTAATACTACTAACCAATGTGATGCATATGGATAGAAGCTAAGATAGAAAAATGAAATGGGACTCCATATATTAAGCTGTGCTTAACATATGTTATTATTATTATTCTCAAAAGTAAAACAAAACTATACGTTTAACTTGATTACAATGAAACAGTAAAATAATTAAATCTGCAGAAAAAAATAAAGATAACAAATTAATAGAAATAACAAAATTTATTCATGTTTTAATATTAGGTCATACCTGTCATTTTTTTCTATTAGAAATTTTTATCTTATCATTTGTCTTATTGTATCTAAACTCTTAATTATTGTAATGTGATATACATTTATGAATTAAAGCCATAATATGAAAATTCAAGTATTTATCTCTATATGACAGCCTCTGTGGTCTAGTAGTAGCATTGCAGATTATAATCCGAAGGTCCTAAGTTCAATACACCATCATGTCGATCTTTTAGTTTTTCCTTGCCCTGAGAAGGTGAATGCCAGATAGCTTTAAGGTGCCAAGGACTCTCCTATAGAATGTAACTATAATATTCAAGTTCATAATCTACAGATGTTTCAATAAGATCAGTGTAGACAAAGCAATAATAAACAAACATTTAAAAGAGAGAGAGAGAATTAAAAAGACAGTTAAAGAGTTCAATTATTTTCAAAGTCATCTTGATCAGTTCCTTTCCCGCTTTTTGTGCCATATTAATTATTTTTTTTTTTTCCTTTGACAATGCAGGATGATTAATTATTTTGAAGAAAATTATAAACTTATGGCACTATTGAACTACCCATGCTAGTGTTACAATGTACCTGGAAATGAAGATCATGAGCAAAAATGTCAGTCTTGGTGGTGTAGTGGTTACCATACTAGCCTTCTAAACCCAAGATCGCAGGTTCAAACCCAGCCAGGATTGATGGATTTTTTCAGAGTGTAAAAATCCTAAGTATGGCTTCCTTCGGACGGGAAGTAAAATCAAGGGTCCCGTGTTGTACATTTACGGCACAAAAAAGAACCTCAAGCCTGAAAAAAGAGGCTTCTGAGCAAAATTTGTCGGCTGTTTCACGCCCTGAATAGAATGGGACGCTGATGACCTGACATGTTACAGGGTGTCCGTAAATAAATCAATAAAAAAATTAGCAAAAATGCTTTATTAGTTCTTATTGCTTATTGTAGAACTAAGGGGCTTCCAAATATTTCCTTGTTGCTCACATGGGGGTTTTGTTGGCAGCTGGAAATGCCACATACTTTTCAGAATTACCATTAGTAAGTGTTTTGAGTGTTCACATGACCATTTTGGTGGAACCATGCTTTAGTTGAAATGAACATAATCTGTGGGTCAGTTAACCACTTAGTCACTCACTGATGAAAGAAACCACTCACAATAATGCACACTTGCTATGGGATCACTATCAGGCATGTGCACCTCTGAAAGATCATAGTTTTAAAATTTTTGTTCCTCTAAAGAAGACTCTGAAACCTCAATTTGGTGTGCTAATTTTGGTAGTACTTTTGTTGGCAAAAGTTCAAAATTTGCACACATTTTATCTAACTTGTCTTCTGTTATACTGTATGTCTTCCTATGTGTTTCTTGTTTTGCACTGAAACAGTAGTAGCAAATTTATTTACAAGATTGTGAATTGCAGATCTGAAAGGAGGTAATTGCGAAGAAAACTACTGAATAAATTTCTCATGAATATGACAAGCTAATTCTCATTTATAATAATATTTACACACAAAAATATATTGCTCTGAAGTAGTCTTGCCATCTTTGCAAATGAATGTATACTGCTGACTATTGGGAAGTCAAGGACAGTCAGGCAGCCATGAGTGGGAAAAGGAGCTGGCCTTGGCCGAAATATAAAACTATGTGTGAGTGATGGCATATTTTGGAAGTCTGGTACTTGCAAACTATCGTATAAACACTTGTGTTATACAATATTCTTACATCAGTCACAGTAATTTTTAACGCAGTGAATTTTGACACACTTCATAATATCAGTTAATATAATTTATGACTATGATATTTTGAACTCATGCGTTTGTTCATCAGCAATGAGTGACATAGTCAAAAGAGAGTGAGAAGAGCTTAAAGAGCTCAATGTTATGTGAAAGACTGCTATAGAATGTTAATAGTTTAAAAGTTATGTTTAAATCAGTTTGTGTATGAAAATATGAGGGCTGTTTTTTTTTCAACCTCCAATGGGGCATAACAAAAAGACAAATGTGAATCACTAAATGGGTTTTATTACCATGGGTGAAGTACAGTCACAGTTACTTTTCTACATAGTCACCGTGAAGATTAAGCCATTTGCCATATTGACAGATGAGCTTTCAAATACCCTCTTCATAGAAAGTTGCTGCCAGTGTATGAAGATAGGTCTTTTTGGGAACCCAGCATGCACAAAGTTTTTGATAGCCTAGGTTTTCTGTAAGAATTGTGTACAGAGCCAGACCTTGAAATGTCCGGATATTCCACAGGACAACTCACTGATGGTAAACCCCCGTTTCTATGAAACTACTTGATCAACTTGCTGAGCAAGGTCTTCACTAGTGACAGACCTGCTTCCTTGTCCACCTTCATTCACTCACAACACCCTCACTCATGTAGTTTGCACCATAAACATTGCTCATTGTGTGATGAATTTTTTCTGCACTATTCCCTTCTGCCTGTAGAAAACGATTGATGTTTTGCAACTCGCACTGGACAGGAGAATCAATCATGCTGGCCATGTTGAAGTGCCAGTGCTGCAGCTCCAGTTGATGTATTGAACTAGGCCTTGGCGGACATTATGATGGGGCAGTAGCACAGTACGTAAATCTGCCTCCCTATGCTTGTCTGGTCATGTAGCAAAGCAATTAGAGGTTGAAAAAATAATAGCCCTTATAACAAGCTGCAACATTTTGTCTGTTGTGTAGTATTTCAGGTGACACGTTAAGTGCCATTTCATAAGATTAAACTTGGCAGTGTTGCTTTAAAGCAAATGGCCAAGTTAATGTCTTGCTTCCCCAAGTAAAGTAATTTGAAAATCATTATGTAGTACTAATTGTGTCATTTAGCATTTCTAATGTTGTTAATAAAGTAATTTATATAAGAACAGATACTGGAATTCACTTCATTGTATGCAGATAAATAAGAATGTTTATGTATAAGAGGGTATGGATTCATTGTCATTTATACATGTGACAGATTATAGTTGCATGGAAATTATAGTTTTTTCTGTATTTATAGTACTATCAATACTAAGTTTTGTGCAATAACCTTGATAATCAAGCTTATCATTGAGTGCTAATCATTATTTTCCTACATGGTTGAGCCATAATGAGTCATATTTTGTAGGTAAAATCTTCACAGAAAGACTTAGCAATAAATTTAAATAATTTTGGTAACTAAAGAGCAGATCATTCTATTATGTAAAACCCAAGTTTTTACAATTTTTGTGTAGCCAAAAGATATACTTAAAAGATGGATTTTGCTATTGAGAACAAAAATAGCAAATGGCATTATGTCATGAACATGTATCCTCAATTGTTATTGAAAAATAAAGTTTTAATCAATTTTTAATAAAAATATTGTCGGTGTAGCTAATGATAACAGATGTAAAATGTGGTAATGAATATTTTCTTCCTTTATTGTATACTTTGGCACCCAAATCTAGAGTGAAACATTGTGGTATATAACCTTTGAAACATTTGATATTACATGAAAAATGTGAACCAGACAAGTAGAACATGATGAAGTTGCTGCAGGACCTTTCTGTAGGAAAGTTAATTCTGGGAGTTTGCTTTCAATCATTTCTTCATTGTTTTGGTAGAATATTTTAATGTGGCAGTCTGCCTTGGGAAGGTTTTATTTATTATCTTAAATAAATACTTTACTCCCTAGGTGCCTTATTACTTGGTGGTAAAATTCTTGCAGCCTTTAAGTAGCTTTCTATATATGCCCATTATAGTTAGTTACAGGTTTTATCAATTGTGTTTTGTATTTTCAGCGAATGGATCTTGGTGATTGCCCTAAGATACATGACTTGGCACTGCGGGCTGATTTTGAAAAAGCAAGCCAAAACAAGGACTACTATTATGATATAGATGTAAGTTTTTGTTTGTCATAAATAATAAAATAAATTAAAATGTTTATATAAAAAGTGGCCAAATGATCTGACCTTCAGAACACTTTTTATACCAAAAATGCCCATAGTGAAATTACTACAAGAACGGACTGCCTCTGTGGTCTAGTGGTAACATTTGCGACTATTAATCCAGAGGTCTTGGGTTCGATTCCTGCCCCCCCTTTTTTTCCTTTAATCCAGAGTTTTTCTTATCCTGAGAAGGTAAAGAAATAGCTTTAAGGTGCTGAACACATTTGCACCACCATTATTTCATTCCATTCATAACTGCAGTTTTACACTTACAGAATTCACAACCAGTCTACAGATATCACGTAAAGACCAATGTAGTTAAAGTGATGATAAATAACACATTTAAAAAAAAAAGGAAGTTAATCAACAGGACTAAAACTTCCATTAAAATATTGTATGCAGATTTGTGGTAATTATTTCATTTTCTGATTTCTATTAAACTTTGTTCATTCAGCCAATTTATCTATCATCCCCTATCTGGTACAAGGAAAACTCGCAAAGTATCTGAGTCTGAGCAAACTGTTCACAACAGTGTGTGAATATACATGTAATGTGCTAGCCCATGCTTCTACATGTAAATCAGCATAACTTAGGCTAGGTGCTATTCTTGCAGCCTCAACAATTTGTGCTGAAAGGAACACTTTGTCTCCACACGTCAGCATCAGGTACACACAGATAACAGTTTGCCTTTTTTGATTCTGGGAAATAAACACTCGGAGGCTTCTCTGTGTCCTTTTTGGGTGACTAATGGTTCTGATCTGAGAGTGCTGTTGCTGTACATTATATATATTTTTATTAATTTATTTAGTGCATACCTAACAGAGCATTACAATAAGAGAGTTACAATCCAGAAAGAGCAAAAGCACGTGCTCGCATGCAAATTCAGTTCCTTATATACCTTTACATTGAAATTTTGTAAATGTAAATTAATAGCATATTATATAGAAATTACAGGAGTATAAAACAAAAGAAGTTATATATATAAAATAGAGTTCGGATTCAAAGATTAATATAATACAAAAAGTCATGTCATGCTGATGTGACATAAAGAACAGCTTAAAACTAATACACACAACACTTGTGGTTAAAACCTTAAACAATTATATTAAATATGTGAGTGCAAAATGATACGCTATGTTTCATGTAATAAGAATATAGTTCATAAATTTGTAATAAAGGTTCAAGCATACAAATCAGATTAGTAAAATGGTTATTTATAGTTTACAGATATTTAATATATTGTTTGAGACATCTGCAGGAATAAGATATAATTAACTTGAAGGGGAAATGTGTATGAAATGCATTTATGGAGAGTCACACAAACATGTGTAGGAAATTGTCTTTTAAATTTTTACAGTTAAATAGTACATAGATAAATGATTTAATTCTTTTTTTAATCTATTTGAATTAAGCTCACCCAAAACTGGATGAGCTTTACTTAGCGCATTGTATATTCAAGGCTCATCATCTTTCAGGGGTTCTTCCTCATCACACATTGCAAACCAGTCATAAACTGCTGTATAAAAGAGCTCTCTTTCCTATCTAGATATTCTTATTTTTCGAGGCTGCAATTCACTTGATATCTTAAAAGTCGCACAAAGATACTGTTGAATCATATCCTTTTACATAGTGTGCATAATGGAAATTACAAAAGGAAAGATGTGTAATATCTACTGCTGACTTACTAATCAAATATGATGTTTCTATTGCTGTAGACAGAAAACATGTTTCTCACAGGATATTGCACATCTCCCTTCCGTATAATATCTCCTTCTGGATATTTAATTGTTTCCGTACAAATGTTTAATTCAGAGAAAAATAAAATATTGCCTTAAAAAGTTAACTTCATAAATATTCACTATCATATGAGTAAATTTTTGTTCTAAACATTAATTTGGATATTTACAGGCGATGGAGCATCTTCAGGCATTCATTGCTGACTGCGACAGGCGCACAGAGCTTGCAAAACAGCGTCTTGCTGAGACACAAGAAGAACTCTCTGCTGAAGTTGCACAGAAAGCAAATAAAGTGCATGAATTGGCAGAGCAGATAGGCAAAAAGCTTGCCAGAGCAGAACAATTAGGTGCTGAGGGTTTTGTCGAAGAGAGTATGAAACTCATGGAGGAGGTGATTAAGGATTTTTAATATTAAATATAATTTTAGTTTATTCTATGTGTTACAGAGTAAAGATTTTCTTTTTTACTTGAATTGCATAACATAGATCCATGATAAAGCATTAAAATCTTATAAGATGATATTATGTTAGAAAACACTTTTATCTTCTTTTGCATATTTACCCTCCTCTATTTGTAGAACTCCATCTCCTTGGATTAACTCATAATTGCCCTGTTTGTAGATTATCTTATGTGTTAAAAAGTAAACAGTTTCTTTCTTAGTGGAATCATATAGATAAATCATGATAAAGCATAAAAATCTTGTACAATAACAATATGGTAGAAAATCTTTTACATCTTCTTTTGCTGTATTTACCCTCCTCTGTTTGTAGAACTTATCTGCTTTAATTTACTCGCCAGTGCCCAGATTAATCACCTGTCTCAAAGCTATTTAATCTGGAAATGTACAGGTTACACATGTACATTGAGGGACTTAGTCATATGTTGGGGTGCCTTGATGACATAACAAACAGAGGGTGGAAATACACACTTACATGGAATGAAGATGAGCGATGAAATGGAAGGTGAATCCGTGGCAAAGAAATACCTAACCTGGCATGTGCCCTTTCTTAAAATGGACTGAGGAAAGCCTCAGTCAGGTTAGTCAGCTGCAGGATTTGAAACCAGACTTCCTGAATATTAGTCCTAAGCATTACCGCCTGAGCCAACCTGCTGAATATGATAGAAAACATGTGCCTTCATTGTTATAAACATGTGCTTTTAGTGTTTAATACCCATTTTCACAGATGTATATATGAGATAAAATAATAAATTGGGAAAGGAATTTATTCCATGCCCAAGTTTAGGGTACTTCTCCAGCGTTTGCTACTGATGAGGAAAACCTGGAATATTTCTAAGTCGGGTTGGATGGTCAAAGTGTGATCTGTTCCAGGTCTGCTGTTCTCGAGTTTGTGCCTTAGCACCTCAATCATCCATGTCAATAACAAGAATGCAGATCATTGGCACAACTCTGATGGGATGTTGCTGCTGAACACCTGCCAAGGGAAATCATGTTATGGCATCAGAACTCAGCTTGATTTTTTGTTTCTTTCGTTTTATTAGTAGTAAATAGAAATTAATGTTGTGCTCACCATTGTAATTGATTTTCAAAGTGCCTCCCATGTAAGACATTTCTCAGTCCTTTTGAACAGATTTTAATTTTACACCACAATTCATCATCCCAGATATTTTATTTCAGTGCTTCGATGGGTATTATTTCAAGTACAGTTTTATATTAATGAAAATGCAGCAGCTGAGTGGCTATATGCATGGGCTAATCATGTTAAACACTTTACAGAATAAGTTTTTAATCAAGAGTTTTTTTTTCAGTTAAAACTCAGTTGGTCATAGCTTCTTGTCGGTGTAAATACCATGGGTTTGAACTTTGTTCATCAGTCTGAAAATTGCACTTCTCAATGGATATGTTACTTCTGGAAATGTAGCATGGAATTCATCATTGCAGATTTGTGTGATTTCAATCATAAACAAATATTCTTTCTTCTAGTCTTTATTTCATTTTCGGCCTGTCACATAATAGTCTAACATGTACTCCCTACAGAAATGCAACTGAGAAAGCTCAATTCTCAATTGCCTGCAACAGCAGAATTTGAACTCCAGTCTAACTAGAAATCTCATGTCCACTGTAAGGTAAGAGCTGGTTTCTATAGTGTATGCAAACTCAAGATTGCTTAGAAGAATGAGGGCACAGTATTGAGTCAATTGAATCTGTTTTGGTTGGTCATCACTTATTTTTCTAATTGCTTTTCATGATCCACAGCTAGCACATGTTAAATACAATTTCTCCTCCTCCTCCTCCTCCTTCTTCTTCTTCTTTTTCAGCATTGTTTTTCATTTCTTATCTTTTAAAAAGACATTGATTTGGTAGTGTCATTTGTATTTTTATTCCGATTATGAACAAAACTATTCTTATTAATTATAATTTTTCTATTGTATCATTTAATTACCTTTCAGATTTTATCTGCTTAATGTTACTGGCTCTAGGCCAATTGCAGTGAATAAATCAATACAATATAATCAGTTCTCAATCAGTTTTTCGTATTATATTGCCCTTATTTCTTTATTTCCTTGAATGAATATCCAAAGGGGAATGACACCCTCAACACTTTGTTACAAGCCTTCAAACATGACCAGAGCCAAAAATTGCAATGCTGTTTATGGTAAACCATGATAGTAAGTTATGAATATTCTGTTCCAGATTGAAGAGTTAAGAAAGAAGAAAACTGCAGCTGAGGGTGAATACCGGAACTCAATGCCTGCTAGCAGCTATCAGCAGCAAAAGCTTCGAGTTTGTGAAGTGTGCTCTGCATATCTCGGTATTCATGATAATGATCGGCGTTTGGCAGATCATTTTGGAGGGAAATTGCATCTTGGTTTCATAAAGATCAGGGAGAAGCTGTCTGAGCTAGAGGTATTTAGTAAAAGGATTTAATTGTGTATTACATATGTTTAGGATTTTGATTTTAAGAAATTGTGCAGGAAAAGGGAAATTTAAATTTGAATTATTTGCATATGACAAAGTATTTATTTTTAAGGCTTGGTACCATTAGCAGTTTTTGTTTGGAACTTTAGTTCAAAAATATTTGTTTGCAACAAATGCACTTTACTACTTGTACTTTACTACTCCATACTTACAAATGTACAAGTGAATTTTTGTAGTTCTATTCCATGAAAGTATCAGTATTAGTTGGGCGCTGGTAGTTTGTATATCTTTCTCTACAAGTCAATTTATTATCTTTTTAATGATTTTGGGAACCAGTGGACCCAAATGTGCTAAGTTTTAGCAAAAGTGATGATAATGAGTAGGAGTATGTATAAGGAAAGAATAAATAAGTATTTGTGTATAATGGTAAAATTAGATTAAGTGCAAATAAAGTACAGCTTATGATTAACATTGATATTTCCTGTTCCAAATGCATATTTCAGACCAGCAGGTTAATGTATTTTTAAGGTTCTTGCTATTTGCCACGAAAATATTTTTTCATTCTTCATTTTTATTTTTAAGGTTCTTGCTACATGCCATGAAAAGAATCTTTTGGCACAATTTTCCCAGTTTTTTGCTTATGAGAATGTGATTGTTAAGCAGTATAAACAAATAAATAAATATAAAGATGGACTAATAAAATGATGACAGCAATCGGGAAGCACAATTCTTCTGTCATCTCTCAACAGTTGAAATTAATGCTCTCAAATATAGCCTAATGGGACCATCATCCCAAAAGTGAATTATTACGCTTGATTATTGACAAATAATAAAGTATTTAAATTATCATTATATCTGAGAAGAAAACAAAACCCATTTTGCAGAAATGACAATGATCCACTCAGTGCATTAAAAATTCCTAACGAGTGGATATAACCTAATTCAAGGTATGGTGATGTATGGCATACAGCTGTTCCTTCATCTTGCTTTTATATGACATCCACATGACATCACTTGTAACTTTTAACTAATACTTTACGAATGAAGCATTTCTTTCACGGAACAAAAAGTTACAAGACCCATACTTTAGTGGAACCTGTACTAATACACTTGTATGTATTATACCATGCTTTTGTGAAACAGGGCTCTATTGAGTAGAACACAAACTTATTACTTGACCCTTGAGCCCCTGATATGCCTATACCATTTGATTCCATTTCTTTACTCTTTTTTTTTAAAATAATAATTATTATTATTATTATTATTATTATTATTATTATTATTATTATTACAAATTTATCCATATCAGCCAACTATTAATAACATCCACTTTCTTTAAAGACACACTCAACTGATGGCCACAGAACACCAATCACTACTGCAATTATTGTCATAGCATACATTTAAATTCTATTATGGTCAGCTTAAAAGAAACTGACACAAAGCAGTTATTTAAACTTAATTAAAATAAAACAGTATATCCATTGTTGCATTTGTGTTGCTTATCTAACATTTGCTAGATGATTTATATTGCTGCAACCCATTATGCAGTTTATTCATTTGCAGAACATTATGAAGAAATGTAAGTGCATGGTTTCCAGCAATTACAATGGAATTTTAAAACTTGCATTTACACACTGTTGTGTATGAAATGGAGGGAAGGAATGTTTCTCTGGCAAGGAAGGAATTTAATTTGACAAGAGGGGAAACCCCCCCCCTCCATCCACCCTGTTCATTTGAACCCTGGTTATTGCTCTTTGTTTATAACATTCATCACTTAAGAGACTCGATTTTGAAAGATTATTAACTATATCGGTGTTACCTAGTGGAAGAATATCTAATTATATATTATTCATGAAGTTACTGGCAGCAGGTGGTTGGAGATGAATGTGTGTATATGTGTGCTCATTAGAGTTAAAGAATGGAAATCCAGCTGGAAGTGTATATAGCCAGAATATTGTCAATTTTGAAATGTTAAATGTAGTTTGTTCTAGTAATCATTTCGCAATATGTGCTAAATTTCAAAGCACATTAAAGGGGGGGGAAAAATCATCTGAACAAGAAGGAATTAAAATTGAAAAATATAGATGGAAGGAGGAGAAATCAAAAGCATTTCTGGGGGAATTAAGATATCAGACAGGACCATTGAGGAGTAATAAGGAAAGAGGAATTGCTTAGGGAAAAGAGAATTAAGAGCTGTGTTAAGATTAAAGGAGATATTGAAACAGGCATGAGCCAAAATGAGAGGTAAGGAATACCCAATCAATTAGAAAAAGGGATGGTATGATGAGTGTAGGAAGACAAAGATACAAGCTCTGAGGGAGTTTAGAAAATGGAGACAAACAGGTGATCAGGAGAAAAGAAATAATTTTATGATTGAAAGGTGGGGATATAATTGTCTTATGGAAATAAAGAAGAAAGAGTAGCAAAGAAAGATGAACCGGAAGTTATATGAGACAGCAAGAGTTAAATATAGTAAAACATTGGAAGATAGTTACAGGAATATACAAAGGTAGAGTAAGAGAAAATAACATAGCCGTGGAAGATTGGATAAGATATTTCCAAAATCTTTTAAGAGTCGAGCAGCTCTGTAGCTAGAAGGTATGGCATAATAGAAAATGCATATATTATTGAGTAATTAAATAGGCTCATAGGAGTAGATGAAGTATGAGAACAAATTAAAAGCCTAAAAAGGAATAAAGCAAATTGAGTTGATGGAATATCAGTAGAGTTTTGGAAAGCATGGAGCTTAGATGAGAAGAGATTGTTTTTATAGTTAGGATATTAAATTCCATTTTTAAAGGAAGCTTTGTTCCAAGAAGTTGGAAAATAGCAATAGTGGTGCCAATATTTAAGAATAAGGGAGCATCTCTTCTAATTACAGGGGAATTAACTTATTATCATACTAGGTAAGTTATACACAGGGGTCTTAGCAGAAAGAGTGCCAATGTGGGTAAAACAAGAGAATAATTTATTCAAATTTCAGTCAGGGTTTAGGAAGAATAAGAAAACAATTGATATCTTTGTTACAGATATGTTGGTAAATAAATATTTAGTAACAAAGAGGGGATGGTTAAATTGAGTAAAAAGGAAATGAGTAATAAGTTCATAAAAATATTGCAAAGAATATATACTAACAATGAGTTTTGTGTAGAAATGTCAATTTGCAAGGTAACACAGGTTATTCCAAAAATATAGGATTATGGCAAGGCTCTAAATAAGTCCCATACTATTAAATTTGTTGATTGATGATATTCTAAAGTAAATTAATGCAGTAAATAATCATGTTTCAATAATAAACAATAATGGAATACCTGGTTTGTTATTCACTGATGATCTTGTTGCATGATCAGTATCTCGTGGAATTAATTAAATCATTTGAAGCAAAAGATAATTTTTGCAAAAAGTGGAGTTTGCATATTAATCTAAGCAAATCAAAAATTGTGGTTTCTAAAAAGAGCAAAAAAGTTAAGGAAAGATGCGAAATGGAAGAGAAATTGAGGTGGTTAACAAATTTGAGTACTTAGGAGTAAGATTAAACAGTAAGAGTGGATGGAGTGATGAAAAGATGATACTAGCTAAAGAGAAGCTTTCTCTGAAAGCTATAATTGCATTTTAATAATATCATTAATAGTTATGTACCTAAATTTGGTTTCAACTACTGTGTAAATAAGGATATAAATATCAGATCAAAACTGATTACAATTATTTGTTTATTTAGATAAAATACCAGTATATGGGGCAGTGATGGAGACTAAAATGCTCCATGTAGTAGAGATTTGGGATTTAGATGAAAGGTGGGCTAATGTGAATTTGATACACAGAAACTTTAGTAAACAAATATTGGGCTTACCAAGAGCCTAGCAAATTGGGTTGCTCAAGTAGAACTAGAAACAATAGATAGTAAAGGGAAAATTATGGAAAGAATTTTGGAATACTCATTTAGAATTAGATGAACATGTGTTTTATATCAGTGTTTGGTAGGTCAGCAAAGACTTAATCAAAATGCTACTTGGCTTTACAAAGGTAAAGGAAAGTTTAGAAAAAATTGGTTTTGGGGACATGTGGAGAGCTAAGGGAACATTAGGAAGGGATTTCTGGAAAGAAATTAGGTTAAGAATTAAAGACATTGAAAATCAGTAAATATTTGCTAGTTTTAATTTCAAAACATCATTGAGTGTTTACAGAGAAATTAAAGGAATTTGCAACAGGGAAAAATTATGTTGAAATATGTGATAAAGCAGCAAGAGAAGGTTTAGCATGAACAAGGACAGAGGTGGTGAAATTGAAGGGTTTAAGAGTAAGGGGAAAGCTTGATAAATGTCCATTGTGCAGCTAGAAAGAAAATAATTTGCATATATTATTATAATTCTAGGAAATTAAGTTTCTTAGGGAGAAGCTGGGAATGCAGAGATCGTCCAATCTAGCAAAAGAAATTTAAGATGTTGAATGTTAACTCTAGAAAAATCATGATGGAAATTGGCATTTATTTAGGTAAAGTGAGAGCAAAATGGTTGAAAAAAATTAATAAGCAAGGCAACAAAGAAAGTGTAGAGTGTGAGGAGTTAGACTGAAATAGCAGGAAGGGCCCTATAACTCTGTAACCGCAGTGTTTGGGTATATTGAGTACCCCAGGAAATACAGCAATGCAGGATAGTGAGGTATAGTCAGTTATAATTTGCTAAATTATTTAATAATATTCAAGTTAATTGTAGAATGGTAAATAGATAAAAGTTATACACAAACAAATATGACTGACTGAAATATATATTATTAATACACTGAAAATTCATAAAGATCTTGAAGAATACTACAAAATGACTGCTGAAGCAGTATGACTATGTGACTCTCTTAGTGTGTATTGTCTAATTTAATTTTTAATTCAAGATTTAAATACAGTAGTTAGCAATCATAAAAATTGTCTAATTTTATTCTTTAACTTAAGTGTTTATGTGAAGCATTTCTAAAATGTTAAGATGTTTAAAGGATCTGTTATGAATTCTCATCATTTTTATTATTGTAATTTCTCTCTGTACTGGATTATAGAAAACTGTTGAAGGACGTAAACAGCAGAAGCGCCAAGAGATGTCCAACAGAGATAGAGAGCGAGAAAGAGAACGTGAAGATAGAGAAAGGGAGCGACTTAAGGAAAGAGAACGTGAGAGAGATCGTGAACGTTTGGGAAGTTCAAGTCGTGAAAGGGGAAGAGACCGTGAGAGGGATAGAGGACGTCGGCGCAGTAGAAGTTCAAGCCGCAGTGACAAAAGATCACGTTCACGCAGCAAGTCCCATAGTTCAAGGTAAAGAGCATAATTTATTTCTCATATCATTAACTTTGCTTAAACTGTATTTCCACATTTTTTCTCTGCAAAGTATTGTTATACATTTTACAGGAATTCCTGCATTACAAGCACTGTATATACATATATCAGTAAATAAACTCTGTGTTGCACAACTATGTTATTTTGTTACTGGCAGAGATATTGAGAGAGATTCATTTATTCATATAATTATAAAGTGCTCCTTGAAGATAGCAACAATGTGCAAGAGATAAGAGTGAAGGTGATTTAAGTATGGGTTGATGGACTTGACACTGAAATTGATTAAGATGACAGCAGTTTGGAGTCATCGGCAGTGATCATATCTATATGCATTGCCATCATATATTTAGAATAAAACTAGTGTTAGGTACTTTTAGATTCAGATTATTTAGTACATAATACTTTTTATGATATGTATAGCTAACACAATTTCATAACAACTCTGGGGTTTCTTGTTAAGCTAGTCGAGGAGTCTTTCAAACAGCATGCACAGTGGTAACACATTTTGGCTGCAAATTTGTAAATATTAAATATTTTTTATATTTAACTATAATTTTCCATGTTTATAGGTGTCAATTTTGCAGCTACAATTCGTTAATGTTCCAATAAAGCCTCTAAAGAAAACAGCATTGTTAAGTAACTGGCATAGGAATGTGGTAACCCCCATCGCCTAGTGGGAAAGCACTGCAATTAGACAGTTGAATATCAGCGGGAAACTATAGAATTTTAGGGTAGGAGGAAATGCCTATCCTACCCCCAGAACTAGGAAGAAAAAGAATACAATATAATAGAATAAATGGCAATTTTAAATGGCTTTCTGGTACATAAAAAGGTGGAAAGATTTAAAAGGAAAAAAACTAATCAGAGATACCATCATATTATCAGCAGATATAGAAAAACAGATTTTTAAAAAATTTACATATCCAAAAGCAAAGAAAAAATTTCAAAATAGTGTTAAAGGTCCCAATATAAAATTAGACCCATCAACAGATATAATTTAGGAAACATCTTGAAAAATAAAATGGCTCTAAACACCCCATAAGAGAAAAAAACAGGTATTTATAGAATAGCATGTGCAGATTGTGAAAAGATCTATATTAGAAAATCAAAGAGAAATATAGGCACACGTTTAGAAGAGCATTTCAGGAAGATCAAATATAAATAGATAGATCAGCAATGGCATATAATTTTTGGACTAAAACCATGAGATTGTGAAGAAGGTGGATTTATTAAAAGAGATTCAGGGACATAATAGAACTGAATACTTGGGAAAAAATTTACATTCACATATACAGAGATTGATTAATAAACTTTGATATTCCAAAGGTAGAATACACCAATTTTAAGTATATTAAAACACCACCAGGGCAGTGCTTCATCTCTACAGAGCTGTTGGATTCTCCAACCAGTCCTACCCTTGGCGAAAGATGAAGACAAAAGGTCTTCCAAAGCAGTTCCAAATATCACACAAGGAAGTGAAGCAATGCGAGTGTTTAGTACAACATATATCACATGATTTTATTCGTGTGACTTGGCTTCACTGTGTTAGTTCCATATATTTTTTAAAAGATATGTTTTAATGTTTTAACTAGGAAGTTGCTAGGTCTGATGCATAGGGAGCCTCTAATTTTGGGCTAGGGTAAATTGATTTGATTCCCAACCTGACTGAAATTTTCTTGTCAAAAGTAATACAGGAGAGCAAACTGGATAGATGAAGCAGGAACAAAAACATTATCATCACATACAATTCAGTTAATCATGCTTTAAAGCATAGAGATCAGCAATTGGAGCAAGCATTAGTAGATTGGGAAATATGACCTGGAGATTTAAGTGTGGAGTGGCTGCCATGGGTAAATTATTTTATGCCATTAATATAGTATTTACAGGTAAAAGAGAAATCAGTAAGAAGACTAAAATGGCAGTCTTACCATTCAATTTATCTCGCCATCCTAACTTCCACTTTGGAATCTTGACTTCAAATATTCAACATCATAGCAGGGTACAGAGATGCATTATTTGAGGGCGATGGAAGACAAGATAGGTAGCCATGTGTGCAGCCGGATATTAGATTATTTTTAAAATTAAATCCCCTGGATGGAATTGTGCAGGAGGTACAGCTCTGCTGGTGATGAGAATGCCTGAGACTTGTTACTCAGTACTTTTGGGAAGTGCATCATATTGGCAAGCGACAAAGGCACCCATAAATAAAATGGGAAAATAGTTCAGAGGATTGCTTGCCATAAGATGAGTGACCTTGAAAGAAGCGAGAAGGGAAGTTCAGGATGTAACAATATAGAAATCTCTTTGCAAAACCTCTATACTGTATGGTAGATGAAGTCTGGAAGAAGAATGTTAATTAGAACATTGCTTATTGACTGTGCCTTGAGGGGAAGGAACCAGTCCTCATTACCCTATGTCCTACCCCTAACACTGCCAATGCCAATAATAGATTCACAACTAAACTGTGCATAAGAAAGGTGCATGGCTGTTTTTGAAATGTGCTAGCATTACTTACTGTTCTTGGCTCAATATTACTATGCATGATTTGTCAATATTGAGCTGTGTCTGAGAAGTATTTACATTATTTTAGCATATTTTTATTCATCTGAGATGGAGCACATGAGCAGTATAGCATTGTAATTATTTGCCAGGCTCCTCATTCTCCAGATTTAGCTCTCTATGACTTTTCGTTGTTTCTGATGCAGTATGTTTTAAAATTCAAGGTATAGAAGCTGGTGTTTCTGTGTTTTGGCATCTGTAAATTGATTAAGCAAAATTGTTGTTGACAGGTTTTACTTCATTATAATGATCAGAAATTATTCTTCATTATAATTTATTTTTGATTCTATGCCTATTCACAGTATAAAGGGACGTAATTTGTATTGGTACTTTTGATAGAGTTGGATCCTAATTCTACTTAGTTGGTTTAGTTTGCAATGAATTCATCTGATGTCACTTCTGCAGTAGTGGGCATTTGTGTTTAAAAGATCAGTTGTTAAACATGAAAGTTGCATATTCTTTAATTAAAATTTTGACCATGGTGAAAATTCACTATTTCTTTTCAATGTAAACATAAAATTCCAGTGTTTGTCTTAGAAATAAAAAGTAATTACTAGGCGTGTCCGGAAAGTAAATACCATTTCATTCTACTGCCACCGCAACGCTAGTGTCACAAGTTCCAGGCATGTGCACTTGTCTCTCTGGTTCATAGTCTGTCCATTGATGCCATAACAGTCGGATTGTGTTGTGTTTACAGTTGTTTGTGATCTTTGAAATGTTTAAGACAATTTCTGACCCAGCCCACTGGGAAGTGCATTCTGTAATATGGTTTTTGAATGCAAGGAATGTTCAGCTAGCTGAAATTCATCGTCTTGTAGAGATTTATGTTGAAAATGTAATGACAGATGGAATGGTCCGAAAGGGGGTTGGGCAATTCAATGATAGACAATCCAATGTTCATGACAAAGCACAGAGGGCAGCCTTCTTGTCACGGGTGGTTTGGTTAAACAAATGAATGAGGCAATTCATGAAAACAGACGGTTCACAATAAGAATGCTTTGTAATGTGTTTCCACAAATTTCAAAAACTGTTCTGCGTGAGATTGTCACAAAGCACTTAATTTATCACAAACTGTGTTAGGATCCGAAGCTGGGAGCAGTTCAATCACCCATCCATACAGTCCCTATCTCGCGCCTTCTGACTACCACTCGTTCTTGAACATGAAGCATGAGCTTGGAAGAGGGCGCTTTGACTGCAAAAATGGTGTAAAAACGGTGTTCAGCAGTAGCTCTCTTCACTGGCGGCATCTTTCTTTTAAGAGGACATACAAAAGTTGATTTCCCGCTATGACAAATGCCTGAACAATGGTGGCAAGTATGTCGAAAAATAGGTTAAGGAATGCTCTTTCATGTACAAATAAATGTTGTGAAAACAAATATTTTTTGCCTTTTTTCCAAACCGGTACTTACTTTCCTGACACACTTCATATATATAGAAAACCACATTAATTAAAGTGGATAATTAAGTAAAATTATACTTAAGAAGCTGTAGACAATGGAGTGATAATATATCTACATTAATGTGTTCGGTTTGTTAACACTAACTCCACTTAATTTTTAAAACTTAGAACTAGTTTTGGGAGAGGTCCCTCCCATATCATCGGCTACTGTTCACTCCTCCCATCATCGACTGCTGTTCAGTCAACAGCACTCCCGAAACTAGTCCTAAGTTTTAAAAAGTAAGTGGAGTTAGTGTTAACAAATTGAACACATTAATGTAGAATAAGGTGGATAAATTGCATTTTTGGTTTATTATTATTATTATTATTATTATTATTATTATTATTATGATGATTATTATTACTACTCTTGAGAAAGCATCGTGCTTCTGAATTTTACTGGGATATAAAAAAGTTATATTAAGTAAATGTACTCACGACGCTGTTGGCAATGTAGTGTAATATATCCTAAACTTAGGTATTCATTTTTTAAACCTAACTCCACTTACATAAAAATAAGACACATTTCAGGAGAATTACCCCATCTTCAGTGAGCTTAGTGGAGTTTATTATAAAAAATGAATACCTAAGCTAAGGTTATATTAAGTAGGTGGCAGGCGTAGCTCAGTTTATAATTAATTTAAGTGACTGAACTCTGTTTTCTGCACTTTAGCAATTTTACCATATGATAACAGTAATCGAAGGTGAGAGGTCAAAGGAGAGAAAGATATTGAATGTGTTCTGTAAAAATAATTATTTTTTTAAAAAAAAAAGCCACAACCATGAGCAAAATTTTACTGTATAAATGCTAGCTCATGTTAGTTTTTCTGTATTCATTTTCTGGTAGTATTTTGCTACATAAGAATAACCTAACATTATCTGAAACAATAATAATAAAGAATGGATCATCTGAGGAGTGGTTATTAGTGGTATTGAATTAGTATTTAATGGAAGGCTTTTCAATGTGTTCACATTTCCCAGTGTGAAAAAAAAGCATGAACTTGGAACTTCTAAAGTAATTTGGTCAGAATTATCCAGAGGAATTCAATGCAGCATTGAATTGCTTATAGCCAGTACATCTAGAAAATGTGTAAACTTTAATACACATGAGTAGGTAGTGCTAATATAATCCCTGACCATCACCAACCCTGTGACTGAAACATTGGTGTCAGAAGTAAATATTTCAGAATGCTCACATTTAGCAATAATTACTATTAGGCCCGTTTAATTTATTATTTTAATTTTTTATTTACTAAAAAGCAGTAATAAAGTTCTTAGTTTGTATGCAATTGAGCCATTCCTTTATTTATGCAGAGCCATCGAGCTGAGAATACAGGTTGCAAATCCAGTTTTCTGACCCAGTTAGAAATAAATATTTCCATTCCAAGGAAACCAGAAACTGTGCCATTTGTATCTTGTTATTTCTTTGAGGCATTTTGATTATCTTACTCTTTTGTGTTTCTTTTCCTTTTCTGTATTGCCTTATGATATTGATACGACTGGTGCATACCTTGAATATAACTTTATAAGGGATTGTAAAAGTACACATTTTCAGATTGGTTAGTAGGAATGAATAGTGCACTTTGGAGAAGACTTTGCAAAATTCAAAAAAATTTAAATATGTTTACGGAATTTGGGAATCCACAGTGAAACTTTTGTTAATCTTATTTTGATTTAAAGTAAAACACTAAAAATCATGTCGTCACATTAAAACTCTCTTTAAGTTTCACAAACACACTTATAAAAGTAATTTTGGTACATGTTTCGTGAGGTACATTCCTCACATTGTCAACCAAAACGACGACTCTGATGTTTTTGGTTGACAATGTGAGGAATGTACCTCACGAAACATGTACCAAAATTACTTTTATAAGTGTGTTTGTGAAACTTAAAGAGAGTTTTAATGTGACGACATGATTTTTAGTGTTTTACTTTAAATCAAAATAAGATTAAATTTAAATATATTTTTTTGAGAAGAGCTAAAAACTTCAAACTTGCTAATCATCCTTGCTTTTCACCAACTTAGTGTGAAGGCTAATTTGCAAATGTGGCATGTCAAGTTGTGTTCCAGGTTGTATGTATTTTCTTTAATGAGTGCAAATAGTTACTCAAATGCATTTACAGATCTCACAGATCACGTAGTGGTAGTCGTGGTCGTCGCTCACGCTCTCATCGTTCTCGTTCTGGAGATCGGCGGAAGGATCGCTCGCGTTCGCGAGATAAGAGGCGGTAAGGTTAACCATCACATCTATTGCTATTCTTCGTCACACTTTCTTAGCTGGAGAATTCAAACACACCATTTAAAATATTGGAATGCAGTTAGAACTGAAGGCTAAGTTAGAAATGTTTTGTGCATAAATTTATTTGGTATTTTTAATGATCATTAATAAACCAAGCTAGTTAGTAATAAGTTAGGGGTTATTTTTGTTTTACAAAAGTAATCTCAATTTAAACTCTTCAATATATATTTTGTACCCTATGTATGAACTGTATGATAAATAAAATGTATTGAGTTTTGATTTGTTGTGAAAAACTGTCTTATTGTTTCCTAATCCTTTCCATTTACATTGTAGTGTTGGAACTAGATCCAAGAATAATATAAGCTATTTTAACATTGATAGTGAAATCAATAGAAATAAGTCTGTGTAAACTAGACTTCCAGGCAACTGGAATTCTTGGTCTTCCCAGACTTTTCATCAGTGACTATGGCTGGCATGTTCAATGGCACAGTTGCCATTTCCAAAGTACATACATATCTGGTAGTCTTGACAGCAGCTGTACCCTGAGTGGGTTATATCCCTGTTTTTATAGTAGAGGTGATAGTTTTTTTAGATCACTGAATTACTTGTTCCATAATGATTGGATGAATTCATATACTCTTAATTGGGAGGGAGGAGTTATGGTTTCTGATTGGTTTACTCTGTTACAGTTCTTTGGGACAGTCTTATGTAGTACAGGATGTCAGGTTTTATTTAAGCAAAGGCCTTGCTTCTTGTTAAAGTTGAGGGCATTTTAAAATTTCTATGGATTGCCAGTGTAGGCAAGCATGGTAACATCAGTTTTTGTTAACACTGGTTTCTGAAAGTGAATGATATGGTTTCCATTTTGGAGTGCAAACAAATCAGCAGTGGCAGAATATGCCCTCCAAGGTGGAAATCATATCAGGAAAAGAGAATTGAGTACAGCATTAAAATGGATACAAAATAAGAAGGCATATGAGGTGGAACTAGGCAAGGCAACACGTGAGTAGCCTATCCTAGAAAGGTGTTCGATAACCGTATTGACGTGTGGAGAGTTATATTTCTCCAATAATTACTGTAATGAATGTTGCTGTGTGAAGCGAAACATATCATTATCATAACTTAGCCATGATGGGCTTACAAGCGAGTATTGAAAGGGAAAGTGTTGCATTCAGATGCATGTATTTTCATTATCTATACTTTTAAGAATTAGCATCAGAAATATGTGCTAACACTGCATTTAAACAAGAGTCAGGTGCTAACAGTAAGGCATGCAATGTAAATATTCAGTGTTGCATAAGGTGAAACAGGATAAAACAACCACTTCTGTCAGGGCAGTTTCTGTTTAAATCCCATGGAAAACCTGTAAGAGACAAAAAAATATTTCATATCTGGATGATTTTCAAAAAGACATTCTCTGCACCATTTTTGAAATCTATAATAATGGTGAATATCCTACCATTAATAAACTTGTTCATTTGATGAGGGACAAAATGAATTACAAAAGTGCCATGTCATCTATGGAACTAATATTAAAAAATATGGGATTTTGTTATGGAACTGATGATGGACGGAAATTTCTGTTAGAAAGGAACGGCATTGTTGCCATCAGAATCACATTTTTTGACACAAAATCCAAAAAACAAGACATTAAGGAACAATATTGCATGTAATCTCGCTGAAATAATAGAATTACTTGTAAATGGCATGAATGGGAGAACTTACTTTGGAAAGAGGTCATCAGTTATACAATTACTCCCCCTGCCGTCTGCCAGTATAACCCAGGTTAGTTTGGGCAAAAATAAAATGTGATGTTGCTGTACGAAATTTGGCGTTTTGGCTGGCGAATGTGGAGAAACTTATGCAAGAGGCTCTCAATAAAGTTACATTAGGGGAAAATTTCCATAAAGAAGTAGGAAGAGACAGCAGCAAGCAGCAGGAGTTGCACTCGCAGACCACCTGCGTGTAAGGCCAAGTTACGTATCGCCACTTTGCGTTCAGCAGGACTGCAATCTGTAACGCTGTCACGAGCGCTTCTGGTTCACATTCATGCCGCATGAGGGCAGAACTAACAAAAATGGTAATTCTAGAACAGGAAGCTTTCTGTGTGGTGCGATTTGAAGCGTCTTTAATCTGTAACAATTGTGCAACGTGCGTTTAGGATGCAATTGAATGTTGCACGATCATGTGCACTAAACATCCGTCGACTGTACCAGCAATTCCGAGGCATTGGTTGCGTGTGTATGGGTGAAATATCCGGTTGACCATGTTTGGAACATCTTTCTTCCCTGCAAAATTTAACAACTACTGCCGCAGCTGCTGTTCGGGACTGAAGTGAGGAGCTTCGTTTTTTCATTTGTCGTTACATCAGGGCTGAAACCACTGGGGATGTACTGCTGCAGTGGAATCATGGAATCTCCGAGCGACAGCGAAGAAGCCGAGAGAACCGAAGGTAGTGACTAGTACAGTTGTAGCTAGATAATAAGGCTTTATAAGCAGCTTTATAGCTCAGGCGGTTAGATCGTCATGCTATAGTTGTACAGGTAGTGGTTTCGAATCCTACAATCCCGATGTATTTTCCCCCTCTCTCTCTCTGCTGCATAAAGGAGATTTGGAACAATGAGTACGATTTATTCGGTAACATAGTACCACTCACAAAATGGCCTATAAATTGATGTTGACCAATGTTTTCTTTCTTTCTTTTTTTTCCCTCTACTGCAATCAAAGGAGAGTTGCCAGCATCACAGTAATTTATCCGCTCCTGTCAATTTAAATTTACGAAAAGGAGGCTAGCTTAAGCCGTCAGTGCTTCTTTTCGCAAGTATATATTAGTGATGGTATGTTGTAGTGGAAGTTACAGCAAAAAATGCGCGAAAAAGTCGTGATTCGCGGGGTTTATACCTCTATTGCTGTGAAGGAAAATTTGGTAAAAGTCTTCAGTTTCTACAGCTGTGGCGTCGGGTAGAGTTGGGAGTATGATTGCGGGAGGGATAATTAATTAAGCGCCACGTTGAAGTGCCAGTTTGCGGCAGTAATAAAAATAATTTTTATTGATTGGATTGGAATATTAATTTTGATTTTAGATTGGAGTAAATCTTATGTTTACTGATGTTGTAGAATGTTTGACTACCACGGCTTCGATGTCTTCGTAGAACACTTTCTCCTGCCGTTATGGAACAGATGTTCTGCTCAGGGTAATTGTAATGAGCCAGGCTTTTCTGGAGAGTTTCCAGTGGAGGGAGAAGATGCGGATTAAGGCTTCACAAAATAACAATGTTCACATTTCACTGCGATTTTTATTTGTCACTTTTCTTTCGCGACACTTCTGTACAATTGCAAGGAGTTGTGAAATTTTGAGATAGTTCCTAACGATGTAATTCACAAGTCCTCTCGTTGTTCGCATATATAAACCAGCTATAGTTGGAGTGATTGCTGTCCTCTGCTTTTCACTCAAAATTAGCACTAATGAGACGTCTTTTAGCCACAGTTTCTCACGATGACCTTATCTAAAATAAAATTACGCATATTCTATATTTCACAAACAAGATATACTTTTTATATCTCCTAAGCTGTTGTTGATTTGCTTTATTTTCGAACGCTCTTTAACATCTCAGGTCATCAGCGTCCCATTCAATTCAGGACGTGAAACGGCCGACAAATTTTGCTCAGAGGTCTCTTCTTTCAGGCTTGAGATCTCCTATGAATTGAGTTTCACTGCTACACTTCACAAGTTACATTTCTCATCTCCCGAAACGAACTGTTTCTTAAAGCAAATTGTGTCTTTTCGTTTCCCCAAACGAACATTTTCCTAAAGCGAATTGTGTCTTCTCGTTTCCCCAAGGGAATGTGTCGAAAAACCTTTAAAAAATGCTTTTAATAGTTTTCCACGCGTCTTTTCAAGTGAATTCAACTTTTCGAACATTATAGGCGCTACATAAGCTTTCCTTCCTGATTGGTTCAATATCTTTGCGCAGGAAGTTTCTCGAAGAAACATTTTAAAATTCGAGAACTGATTGAATAGACGTATTTCAAGGTTAGTTAGTTAGAGACGTTTTATAGGATCGAAAATTTCTCTTTTTAAGGGACGGTTGCCCAAGGTGAAAGCTATCCACCAAGTTGGTCTCCGAGCACTTTTTCAGAGATGAAAAGAAAGGGTATCTTTCTATTGAAAGTCTGGCCTTGCAGATGGCACCAGGAAGTCGCTTCTTTGTGTTACATGAAGGTTTTATCCTTACAGCAGAGATTTCTGTTTCTTAAACAATCTACATCATTTTATATAAATACATCATGGTATACATTCCCATATATATATATATATATATATATATATATATATATATATATATATATATATATATGAGAATACAATATGATAACTTATTATTAATTATACGGGATTAAAAGTGGGTGTCCCGTTACACTGCTTGTGCCGAATGCCTGTTTAGTGTTATTAAATATATAAAGGAAGTTGATGGTCATTCAGTTTCTACTGTAACACAATATTGTCAAGGATTGTGCTGATGGCGGCAAGTGTAACCGAGAGCGTAATTGAAGAATAACTGGAGGCAATGTATTATTTGCGTGCACCCGATCACAAAGTATAGAAGGAAATGTAATAAACGGCCTCTGCCCGAAAGGGAACCTTTTTTGAAGGTAGTAAACTTCGACAGCTGTTGCATTTCTGTTTTCTGTGGTGCTATCTTTCAAACCCGCGACAAGCAATATTAAAAATAGAACCACACACTGCTTCCCACATTGTCGTGAATTTGTCAGACTTGTTCAGGAAGTTTGTAACGACTGGATTTATCATAATCGACGACATATAGGAAGCCTGGAAATGGTAATGGGAATAGAAGAGGCCAAATTTGGGAAATGGAAACATAATCGCGGTCGAATGGTTGACGGGCAATGAGTTTTCGGCGGAATATGGAAACCCAAAAAACTTTTTTTTTTTTAATTCCTATAGAAAGAAAGGACAAACAAACATTGTTAGCCATTATTCAGGAGTGGTTGTAACCGGGTACTACAGTAATTTCAGATTGCTGTAAGGAGTTATGACACAACGACGAAGGTTTTCTGCACTTGATAGTTAATCATAATGTGGAATTTGTGTGCAGTGTAAGAAGTGGGGCAGTGCACAAAGGAAAACCAGCAAAGGCTTGCGGGTAGTGCGGTGAATGTCCATACACAAAACACTGAAACCAAGTGGCGCTCAGCAAAGCACAGTGCAATCTCCATTCCCAAATTAAGGGGGGATGGGAGAAGGCGCACTTTGCTGGATACCTGTTCGAATACATATTCAATTGCAATTTCTTACCGCCAGAAAGCCTTCATCACTTCCTTGTACATGCTCCAGAGGTTTATCCCGGATATTGAGGTAATTACGTAACTTTTCTTCATTATTAGCGGATGAATTGCTGTAATTGTGGCAATTCTGCTAACTTTATAACCACCCTCTGGAGGCACATTTAGGGCCATCTAGCGGCAGAAATTAAAAGCATTAGCTGTATGGTAAAAATATATGAACTTTTCAGTAACAAACAAAACACAACTTAGTTTTAGAGTGTTTAAAAGGATATAAATGAATAATATGTGTTGTATTTGTCGTAAATATGTACCCGTAACATTAAGGAAAGTGCACTAAATGTGCTTGACAGACCGCGTTGATCTTATTGTATAAAAGGCAGTATACCTGTAACTGTACAACGCTAATCTGTTTTTTGTATGAAATCTGACCATAACCAAACAGTCCCTGTAACCTGTATGGGTAGTATAATAAATAATTACACCTCTAAAAATAACCACTATTTCTTCCCTATGTTTCTTGTCCACTCCACCTTCATTGGCAGGTTGTAAGGAAAAACCCAAAATTTTGTTTCAGGGTTGCACTGGTATATCTAAGTTTCATCGCCAGTAATCCAAACTTTGTCATTATCAAAGGTGCATTTCACAGCACCTTCTAGCCTAGTGTGCTACTGAGGTTTTCTAAAATTATGTGATAGGAAAAGGAAAAAAAAATCACACAAAAATATTGTTATAGGGTATTGAAAACATTGCCCATTCCCATCTTCAGAAACGATTTAAAGCCTTTATAGGTGATTCAAGGAACTTCCCTTATTATTGACCATAGTTTTCAATGTTTATTTTCAAGTTCTCTCCATCTTTAATAGATGCGTGACTCCTTTTGAATTCAAGCCGATTAAAAATGGTTGCAGTGGAAGGAGCAAGATGCCCAATGATGTGGACTATTCAGGTGATTATGGTTGATTTAACAATCAAGCAACACTTGAACAACCACATGGTACTTTAAAATTGCACAAAATTATTACATAGAAATATTCTTTGCTTTATTTATTATTAAAGCATGAGTTATGCAACAAAATATATAGATAAAAGCACGGTTGTAACTAGAAATCACAAGCAACAAAATCAAGATAATAGGCAAATACAACAGCATTCAAAACATGACATATCTTATAGCAAATTAACTGACATGCATGTACATTCAACAAGAAAATTATTTACATACTGTTTAAATAATCATTAGTACTGTATATAATTTTACTAATGAACAATTTTTTGATAGTTGAAAATTAAATGAGTTTGTATTTCTAATATATAACTGAAAATTTATCATAGAGTGTATGCTTATGTATTGCAATTTAGACAATTTTATGTACGGAACAACAGGTCATTTATATGTTTTGTATCATAATTATGTATCACATTATGTAAGCTGAATAGTTGTAAATTATTCTTTAGTAGACAGTGATAAACATATATACAGAGAAGTACATTGCTGAAATGTTGGTCTGGTAATTTGAGTAGAGCTCAATACATCTAGTGGTCTTTGCCATAGAAATGTAATACCATACAGCAAGTGTGTGGTTGAAAGAATACATAATAGGTAGGGAGAATTTTTTTATTACGAACACAAGTTCTTACATTGCTAAGATGATAAACAATTCTGTATTATTTATTACATAGATGATTGGTATGTGCCTGCCAATTAAGTTTTTCATCCAAGTAGACACCTAACAACTTGACAGATTTAAGTATTTTTTTTAAATGGTGTTTAACATCTGTTTTTACTGCTGAGGCACCATAGATGGTGGACCTGATGATATATGAAATGAAATTATATATTGGGAAAGGATTTTTTGTTGAGGAAGGAACAGGCTTGAGTTTAGGGTATCTTCCCAGCCATTTATGAGACTAAGAAAACCTTCAGGGAGGATGGTCCTGGTAGGAATTGAACCCAAGACCTCCTGCTCACAAGTCTGCATCTTTAGATCAGCCACCTCTGTTGGTGGAGGATTTTAGTGTATTAATTCCAGATGGTAAGTTTTTTTAAATGGAAATAAATAATAAAATAACTTCCATATTACTAGCATAGGTGTTTCTAATGGACTGGCCTCTGACTGAATATTTCAGTTGTCAGTAAGAGAGGAGTGGGTATGGGACAGGTCCCCATTTTTGATTGATTACTGACTTTGATTTAAGTCTAATAACTTATTGAATGTTGCCTATAATTGTTAAGATTCGCTGGCAAGTCTTTTAATATGTTATATTAAATGAATAATGTTCTTTTATAATAAAGGTAAAGACACTCATTAATTGATCAGAATGCTTTAATAAATGCAGAAATACGTTTTATTGCATTTTAATAATAACATGTACTCATTACCATATCACCTAATAAGTGTTACTACTTCTGTCAATGGTAAACAGGGGGTGGAATTAATAAGAATAAAAGAAACACCAATCCATGGAAAATTGTCCAGAAAAAAACATTTTAATCACAAACTAGAGATGAAAACTGACATGCTTGGCTGAAGTCGTTAAGCGAGGTTCATGAACAGGAGGGTGCATAGGCTTGCATGGCTTGTGTCATAAATGGTTTGAATGTTGACTCTTAATGTTATCAGTTTCATCTAACAACATATTGGGTGAACAGCAACTGAGCATATTAAGATGCAACCCATCTGGAAGTTCAAGACACTCATGAACAGGAGGTCTGCATTTCAGGTCCTGCAGAACTGTCCTTCCCTTACGGATCTAAGCTTTTCCATATTTCTCATTAATGGTAAATTTCATAAACTGAGCCTGGAATACTTCCATCATGAAAGTATTGTAATTTAATTTCACGTATGTTCATTATGTGTGATGCCACTTTAAAACAATGATTAAAGAGGAAAGGGAAAAGTTTTTCCTGTAATGGAACAATGACAGTCCATATTGTTTATGTGTAAGCTAAGCAGCTATATAAGGACTGAATTCACCACACATAGCATCCATCCATGTAGATCTGGTGTCCTGTGCTTTCCATTTTTTCATGAAATCTAATGAATAGCTAATACAATTCTCTTCATATCCAATGAAGAATTGCAAACATCTGCCAGGAACTGGTTGCAGAAATTGAGCGTGCACATCTTCCATGATGACTTCTTGAAGCTTGTTCATTATTGGCAGAATTTAGTTAATTAAAAGGCACATTTTAAACATTTTTCTCTTAGATTTCATTTATTAACCCATTTATACCCAGTGGGATCCACTTCAAAAAATAAGCTGTTGTAAACCTTTGCATTATTTAACACTTGATTTAAATTTAACATTGCATATTTTATCCATTCCTACCCATGAATTTACATTTTCATTCCTTGTTGCTCCTTTAGATGAAATTATAGCATTGGAACCTGCTTTGCAATCTTGCAGAAAATGGTAATTATTCTATGTATAACTTTCTGTTTATGAAGTGATATGGTATATTATGTCCTGAATGTTTTACAATACACATTTCTTTGAAATAATCGTTTTGCTGATTTTTAAAAGAAATATTTTTCACACTGGTCACGAAAAACCATATGGACACAACTCAACCATGCATACAGTTTTCCTTAAAAAAATTTGTTCATCTTTAAAATTGCATTGTTTTTCAGTTATTACATTTTGTTTCAGGCAAAATATGCATTTAGTGATATTGCTAATACATAGGCATAATAAATAAATTGAATAATGTGGTATTCAGTTCATGTTTAATTTCTACTTGTATTAGGGAACAAGCTCTGACAGTAGATGAAATTAAAATAATTTCAATACCCTTATTGATAAGGGTTCAAGGACAGACATCTTCTTTTGTTCTTCTGATCAAGGTGAAGAAGACTGTGTAAATCTGAATCATATAAATTATCAGTTTCTCCTGTCTGCAGCAGAAATGTGTATTATCGCAGCTCTGTAAATAACGTTCCTGATGTCTCTAGATCTGGTACTTCCAATAGGTTAGATACAGATAATCTTGATGGGTTTCATCTGAATTAACAAATGATAATAGAAATCAAATCTCTTAGCTGGAAAGCACAACAGCAATAGCACAAAAAAGAATGTATCCAAAATAAAACTAATTGTTACCCCAGTAATTGGATGCAGGGAGATTTGAATGCTACTAATGCCCCTGTAAGTAATCTCACTTGATCTTTTAGGATACACCAGGTAAACTTACACTAAACCATCTCTATCAAAATCTGATATGCACTGTTAACAAACATTATATCATTTCATGTTTATATTTGGGTGGAATGGCAGAAATAAGACATGACTGGACACATGAACAGAGGTGGAGGAAGTAAAGCATCTACATTGAAGCAAACAACTTCTATTAGTCCCACAGTATCTTATTATTAGTACAACAGTTTCATATACAGTTAAAATGATTGTTGCTTGAAAAACCATCTTACATATATTTTTTGGTCATTTTATTTAATAATAACTTAAATAGCAGGTTGAAATGAGCAGATATGTGAACTATTTACAAAGGAGGAGTAATATTGCATTTATGCTGTGATCAACAAATGTTGGCA
Organism: Metallyticus violacea; assembly: GCA_030762175.1. NCBI lineage: Eukaryota > Metazoa > Arthropoda > Insecta > Mantodea > Metallyticidae > Metallyticus > Metallyticus violacea. The sequence continues at coordinate 34,063,779 of CM060837.1, read as the reverse complement.
TTGTATCTCAGCTTTCGTTAAACAGTGAATATGTGAAATATCTCCATATTCCATCAGGAAATTTTTCATTACAGATGAATTGATTCAAAAAAATTGTAAGGTACTCTGTTACATGTGGAGTGCAATGAAATAATCCTTCCTTCCAGTTATGCCTAGCAAAGATTCATTGGAATTCTGTTTTTGTCATGTACACTTGCATTACATTATTTAAATTATGTTTATGCAACAAAAATTGTGATTGGTTTTATATCATGGAAAAGAAATGGGTGACTATTGGTTGCTGAACTCTTGAATTGCATGGCATAGCAGTAGAATTTACATCATCTTATCAAGAAGAGTAAAAATCATGACATGAACTTAAACAACAGCCTTTATGGTTCTGTTCAAAAGGTTTCTGGTGCTACATTTATTTTGTGCAGTCAACACAATACCAAATATTTTAAAAATTTTCATAAATGCACTGTTTGTCTGTGGATGGTATATGAATTTTTTAAAAATTATGCCCTTCTTTTATCATGTAGAGAGTAGTGGTATCTTTAATATGTTTTAAGTCTTTTAGAATGTTTCTTATCCAAAAAAGAACATTGAATCTATTAATCATTTAACACACTCTTATGCTTCACTTGAAGAAGGGTTGAAGATGGAGAGGATGTCTCTTCGAAACCGTCCCACCGTATTTAAAAGTGAAGCATAAGAGTGTGTTAGACGACCGATTTATTATAATTTACATTTAACAACCTTCACTGTGTGAGTTCCAACAGAATTTTTTAAAAATGTCTTATTTTTCGAAAGTTCTTAAATGAATGAATCTATTGTTGAGGGCAGTATTAATGATGTACTAGTATTGCACTGTGTATTCCTCCTTATCGTGTGGGATGTTGATTAATCTGAGCCAAGCTGGTAATAATGGCATGTTGGTATGGTCTAGGATTGAGCTGATATTTTTTATGTAATTCCCTGAATGTATGGGTTTCCTATATATCAAAAGAAACTATGTTGTTTCTTCTGTAGATTTTAAGATCCAAAATGTCACACATCCTTCCTCTTCAGTTTCTACAGTGAACTTTATGCTTTCAAAATTTTTTAATTTTAAGGCATCCTCTGTTTGTTTTTTGGTACTATTGCAAATATGACATTTGCATAATGAAACCATGTTTTAAAGATAAATGGAAATTCTTTTGTAATGTATGGTAAATTTTTGCTTTGAAAGTGAAGAAATTTTGGTCTATGTACAATTTTTTTAAGATTTGTATAATGCTCAATTTCATCTATAGATATGTTCATACTCTTGAGCCATTTCTTTAGAATAAGAAGCAGCCTTTGATGCTAAGATGCAATATCAAAAGATACAAGGAAATCATTTGCCAAATTAATGCAAGGTTAATTTTTTTCATCAATTGATAGGAATTGGCGATGCTTATGCTTTCAAATTTTTTTCATAGTTCTAAGGTTTTTATTTTTTTACACATTTTTTTAAATGATTTATTTATGGATGCTCCTTAACATCTCAGGTCATCAGTATCCCATTCAATTCAGGGCATGAAACGTCGACAAATTTTGCTCAGAGGCCTCTGCTTTCAGGCTTGAGGTTTTTAATGTTGTAAATGTACAACACAGGACCAATGGTTTTACTTCCCTTCCAAAGGAAACCATACTTAGAATTTTTACGCCTTAAAAAAATCCATAGATCCTGGCGGGCTTTGAACCCAGGATCTTGGGTTTAGGAGACAAGTATGGTTACCACTACACCACCAGGACAGACTCTTTAAGTTTTATACCAATCATATAGCCAAATCGTAGATGTATGCATTTATGTTTCATTGGGTGCATGCTTTTGCCTGGTTTTGTATTTTGGGAAGCTTGTTAATCCTAGAAAGCCTAGGGTTGTCAATTTTTAGCTTTCATTTAATCAAAGTTTTGGTCTGTCCGAGGGTAGAGTTGAAAGCATACTCATTCAAGGGATTATGAATTATTACTGTATATTCTGTACTAACTAGTAGGCTCTCCAATTATTTGTTGTAGTTATCTTGGTCTAGAATTGCTAATTTATCCCTTTTATCTATTTTTATGTACACCATTTGTTTATTGTAAAGTGATCTAAGTGTGCAATTATTGTGCTGCTGATGTGATTACCCTTTTACTATACTACTTTCTTTTATTTAATATCTGCCCACATTAGTTTTCTTTTTTTTAACCTCTTCCACATCCTGGATAGCAATCACTCCATCTACTACAAAATCTTCCCCTTTGTTGAAGAAGTCAATGCAAGTTTTTAAGCCTTTATTTAGAAACTGTAGTTCTAGGTTATTGAAGGAGTGTCCAGATAGATTCTGTGTGGATTTCTAGAGATTGGTAATGGTTTCCTTTGGTAAGAAGTATAATGTGTTAAAACACCAACTCTCTATGTAATAAATAAGGGATTGCTTCACTTTATACATCTCCTAATGTTGAATATATAAAGTAATTATATATTAGTAACTATGTATAAGGGCATGCATTTAATTTATGTTGCATTGTTATTAAAATAATCCTTCATATCATAAAATAATTGAGTGATTAGAATGCTCTTTATACAGTTTTTAAAAACAGTAAAATTCTGCGAGTAAATAAGCTGGAAGACACTGCAGAACTATAACACCCCTTCTGGGAGAGTTTTAATGAGTTTGCTGATCAATATAAATCAGTGTTGTGTATTTTTCATGATCTTACACTAAGCAATTAACCTTGAAGCTATCATTATTATCACAAAAATGATAATATATATATTATCACCTGTGAGGATGGGAGAATATTCTACTGCTGTATGCTTATTTCTTCAGAAAATTATTCCATATCTCATAACAAAGTAAAAATAACCATAATTTAACATTAGTTTGTTAGTTTAAAGCCATGTGTTAAGTTCTTTGAATGCCTTCATATATTCTTGCTAAGACTGTATGGTAAGTCATTAATCAAAATTAGGAAGAGCAAGGACCCCAATATCAATCATTGTGGAAGTAGATGTTTTATGATATCTGGTATTGATTCATGGCAGTAAATTAGTCTTCTAGGTTCGGTTTTTTATACAGGAGCCAAACCAATTTCATGAAAGTTTAATTAGGCCACAGAAATTTAATTTTTGCAGTCATTAAAATATTAAGAAATACGTAAAACATTTTCACATTTTACAATGTTATATTTCAGGAAGGTATTTGAAACGGCTATGACAATATATTGTACTTTTGTCAAAGTTACTGCATCATTTTATTTCATTTTTATAGCTACATCTGCCACACCGCCTGTGTTATGAAAATCATCTGTCATTTACAAAAATCGAAGGAAGCAAGTTTTGCTACTATAAAATGTTTGGATATTCATAAAACTCTAAATAGAGTTTTTCCTTGTTAAAAATTTTCTCCAAAGGGGAGAAAGTTCAAGCCGACTGACTTTCCGTCTGCCCACCAGAGTCGCTAATGAGCAAAACAGCTGTTAATTGATATTGCTGCCTGCTTATTTTATGATAGAATTCAATTTGCATTGCCAAGGGAATAAATTGCGCTGTAAATATTTAATAAATTAATGGCGTCTGTCATGGTGGGTATAAAAAGACAAGAAAAAAAGTTGACTCAAAGAGAAAATTCATTTATTGGTATGCACAAATATTTTTTAGCATGTGTTCGTGAACATTTCTGTAAAATTATTATATGCTTTTGTCCCTTTTTACTACGTAAACTAAATACAGAACAAACGCGTTTGACCGCACTACCTTTCCCAGCGGCAAGTGCTTGTATCACGCCGCCTAACTTTGTTAGCGATTGCGTACTCTAGGGTCTGGTCTGGTCAGGCTCGGGGTCTAAGTAATGGTGACAGTGTTTGCGATTTTCAGCGTAATCAGCGTATTTCGTAGATGATGTGAAATGAGCAGTTTGAAGTTCTTGGAGGGCATTCTCCACAGTACAGTAAGTACTAAATGTGCAATAACATTAAATAAGCACTGAAAATAAACGCTCATCATTCATAATTTTTTTCCAAGAGCTGTATCCAGGACATTCACATATCTAGGAAATTACGCACTCTGTTGAGTAATCCTATTACATATTCAAAACAGTATTAAAACAAGTGTGAATTGTAGTTTTTAGCATTCAGTTAATGAAGAGATATGCGTTTTTTTTAAATGTTGCTCAAGCAAACATTAATATATTATAATAAAGCTCGTTAGTAAATTAATAATTATGGGAATGTTTGTTAAAATGAGGGTAAATACAGAATAATTAAGCGCTGCTATTCTGGGGCTGTACTCGCGGAAAAAAGTTTCGACAGGGGAAAAATTGTTGCTTATAGAAAGAAAAGGAGGAAAAACTATTTCAACTGAACATTGTATATAACGTCAGGCTTCGCATGTTAGAGTTGATTATAAACTTACCTCCATAGACAGGAGCGTATAGAAATTAGCGGGTACATTTTACTAAACCGTACACAATAGAATCCTTCGTGATTATATATATTAAAGAATATTGCCATTTGCAAGCTACTTTCACTTGACAGTCTGTTGGAAATTTGCGTGTTTTACCCGTACTTTCTATTTTTAGGGACCTGTGCATTTATTTATATATTTCTTTTATTTATTGACTTCATTTGTCATAATGAATCCCAGTAATATGAATAAATTTTTGGACACTGATTTCATCTTGTTGCAATTGCAATAGTTCTTTGTAAACATGAATTAATATATGTATCTTTTGTGAATGACTCCTAGATGAAGGGGTATTGAGTTTTGTTAGCAATATGACCTCTTTGTAGACAATTGCTATTTTATTATTCATATTCTTTGTAACATGATTCTATTAAAGTTCTCTGTTTAAGTTTAGTTTTACGATAACATTTTTGCCCATTTCTAGGCCTTTCTAATAATAGATTTGGTAAAATATATAAAAAGTATATTTTTATGTAACAACACATATATATAAAAAGATATAAATGTGCAGTATTTATGTGATAAAATTTTAAAATATTTATGATGTATGTACTAAAACAAAAAAAGATTCGTGAAAATGTTGGAAATATTTCCCGTAGACTTGAGAAAATATCCAGTTCATTTTCTTATTTTCTTTTTGCCTCTCCTTCTTTCTCATTGGAGTGCACTAGTACACTAAGAATTACAATGTACAGCAAAAGTCATCTCTTAATTATTCAAAATGGATTTTCTCTGAACAATGCCTTAATCTGCAAAATTTGTATTTCAACATCACAGAGTGTCAGTTTTGCATATATAAAGAGAGGAATGTCTTTGACACACACTCAATTTCACCTACCCTCTACGATTTGAGCAATTTTACAAACTTTTTAGCCGTCATTTTTCCTGAAAAATTTTCCAAATTTGCCTATCAGAACTTGTGATCCTGGTAACAAGTTTAATTTGGTTTCAAAGGCTTGCACCTCCTAACTATTTCACATAATAGATTCATAAATGTTTCTATTTTGTTTATGATGTTATAAGTTTAGATTTGTGGTTGTGAATGACAAATAATTTTTTAAACAAACAGCCTTCAGTAATTTTAACAATTTTGTATCTCACAACAGGTGCAAAACTTTCAAAACTCTCCTCAAACAACAGAACAGCATTTAGCCATGTAGTCCAGCATGTAACTACAGGGCCTCGTTTCACAAAAGTATAGTCTAATACATTACAAGTGTATGAGCTGGTAACTTGTAGTTTTAGTAAAATTCTGTTTCACAAAAGTTTCTGCAACTCTTGTACTTTACTACTCCATACTTATAATGTACAAGTGACTTTTCATGGTTCTGTTCCATGAAAGTATTAGTATAAGTCGGGCACTGGTAGTTTGTATAAATTTCTGTACAAGTGTAGGAATATTGATAACTTCAAATACTAGAACATTTATTATCTTTTTATTGATTTTGGCAGTCATTTGATCCAAATGTGCTAAGTATCAGCGAAAGTGATGATAATGATGAGTAGGAGTATGTATAAAGAAAATAAACAATATTTGTGTACAATGATAAAGTTAGGTTAAGTGCAAATAAAGTACGGCTTATGATTGATATTGGTGTATCCTGTTCCAAATGCATATTGCAGACAAGCATCTTAATATATTTTTAAGTTTCTTGCTACGTGCCACGAAAATAATTTCTTTTTATTCTCTTTTAAAATAATCTCTTTTGGCACAATGTTTCCAATTTTTTTACTTATGAGAATGTGCTTGTGAGCATACACGAATAAATAAATATAAAGGATCAAATGGACTAATAAAATAAATGACTGAAAGCAATTGGTAAGCTTGATTCTTCTGCCATCTCTCGACAGCTGAAATTGATGCTCCTAAATGTAGCCTTATGGGACTTTCGTCTCACAGTGGATTATTACACTTGAATATTGGTAAATACATAATAAAGTAATTTATATTATTGTATGATTTAGTTGAACTACACACTCTTAATGATTCACTTAATTGTCATAATGTATAGAACTGGTTTCGAGAACATTATTTATTCATTATGTCGTGATTTTGTGTCCAAAAATGATATGCTACTGCTGATTTCTCTATTTGCTTGTACTTATGTTCATGAAATGTTCCTTTAAACATATGTCTATATTTCTCTTTGTTTTTCCAATGTGAGATTTTCACATTCTGCACAATTTATTTTGTAAATACCTACGGTTTTCTCTTGTGGAATACTGTCATTAACACAGTCAGTAGGATTTTAACATTAAATCTGTTAACCGGTGCCAACCTGATATTAAAATCTTTAAGAATATTGTGAAATTCTTTTGTAGCCCATGGATGATACGTGAATTTTGTAAAAATTAGTTTATCTTTTCTTGCTGAAGGTGTTCTTGTTTCTTTGATATGCTTTTGTCTCTTGAATTTTCTGTACCTTTTTGTGTACTAGTTCTTTTTTAAAACCATTTTTAACTACTGGTTTTTCTATTTATTTGTATTCATTAAGATATTCTTCTTTGCTAATTTGTAGGTTAACTAGCCAGTGTTTAAAACTGTTGATAACTGCACGTTTGTGCGTTGTGGGGTTAAAACTGTCAGCTTTGACGTGATTATGTGTGTGTGTATTCTTTCTATATATATTCCAAATTTCAGACTTCCTTGATGTTTCGTTACGAAAAACTAACTAAATCATTGAACTAATTATCATTCACAAATCTCTGCTGTCAAAAAATAGATTTCAATTTTGAAAACTGTTCATAGTTGCTGGGGGCAAGGTCCTGGCTGGGTGATCCAGCTCCTGGAAGCCATATATGTTCACAGTAGCCATGTGGACTGGTGCTTTGTCATGCAGCAGACAGACTTCTTAATTCAACATTCCATGCCTCTTTTCTTGATGGCACTCTGCAGTTGATGCAGTAGCTCAGTGTAGTATTTCCCAGTCACTGTTGTTGCCTTTCTTTGAAGTCTGGTATCAAAATTCCTCTCTAGCCTCAAAAAATTGTTGCCATGATCTTCATGGACCGTGCGGTCTTAGTCTTTCTACTGCCACATGGGCCAAAGTCATAAAGTGTGGACTCGTGGAAATCTGGGGTTCGAATCCCGCTGGGACGTCCTCCCTTACCGAGGTTTTTTGCAGGTTTTCCTCATAAATGGAAAATACCAGGGAGGTACCCTAAACTTAGGCCTGGAATGTTTCCTTCGGTAAAAAATCCTTTCCCAATATATCATTTCATGTATCACCAGTGTTCACCACCTGTGGTGCCTCAGTAGTAAAAACGGGCATTAAACACCATTAAAAAAAAAATTAGTCTTTAAAGAGGGTGCTTCACCCTTCTTCTACTACTCCGTTATCTATTTGAAAAAGGACCATTTTATAAATTCATAGTTTTGTACTCTGATTGATGGCTTCCAATAATGCCCTAATGTTACCATGACAAAGATATAAAAAATTTGGCAACATTACATGAACTTGACCTGACCTTATGCATATGCAAATGGTTTTAGGAAGCTATAACTTTGACGTTATTTCTTTTGTCTTTTGAAACCTGTCTCATAACTTCCTCCTCGACAAGGGAGAAATTTTCTTGTGTAAACACATCCACCAGCTACTCTTATAGGGTTATCTTCAAGCCTCTATCTCCCCTTTAAAATGATTTTGGCTTCTCCTTCACTAAGGGATAAAGGGGAAGCTTCGCCATACACAAATGAGTCGTCTTCAGGGCTCTCTCTGCCCAATCAAAATAATTTTAACCATTCCTTAAAAGTGGAATATGAAGGGAAAACTTCTCCATACACACCTCATCATAGGTTAAAGTCCTTTAGTTAAAAATTTATGCAGTGCACTGTATTCAATTTTGAACATCATTGTACCTGACTTAAATAAGATTCTTCAAGAAAATGAACAGCATGGCTAGAAAGGAAAGACAGTGTTTATACTCCTTATATCTTCTAACTCTGGAATGTTATCCCATTACTTTCTTTCTAGCGGTCCAGTATAGGGCAGAGATGTCTTGCTCTTCTGGAGCTCCTTATCAAGTTTTCTGCAGTATAGTTGGTGTTTGCTACCCATCCTGCTGTTTGGTTCATTACAAAGTGTACATACCCTCCTGAATGTTGAATATGAGATAGCATTAATATCGCAACAATGAATCATGATCTATGTCAAGCTGTAAACGTATATGCCTCACCTCATCCTTAATAATAAGAATGCTCGACAACAGTACATTAAATTTATTAAGGCTATTGCATTCCTTTGTTTGACCAGGCAACATAATGAACACTGTTGCGTATATGTAATAAGTAGATATCGGATTTTAGGTGCCTAAAATAAGCTTTAAATTTAATTAAGTGAGCCCTATATCAGTAAAACCAGCCATTTTAGGTGCATATAACTAAGGCTTCAAACCTATTTATTTCACTAAAATTAGCAATTTATACATTAAAATACACAAAACAGTACGTTTAAGAAATGGAGGCAGACAACTGCACTATACAAACACAGCTGTATAAATTAAAAAAATTAAATATATATTGCAAGTTTTTTAAATTCATTTCCATGCTCATTCTCTTTCATAATTATATGCACAGTACATCAACAGAATTTTTTTCTTATTTCTCCACAGTTAACTTTTGCCTTTTGTAAATCAAATCACTTTGAAGGTAGAAAATCTTCTTTCTACTGCAACAGATGTTAGAGGAGCAAATGCTAATCAGCTGTATCAATATCTACATCTAAAGGAACATTTACATCTTAACACTTTTTTTTTCCCAGTTTCTCCCCAAAACAAAATATTATTTTCTCCTAGGCATTCTTCACTATTGCTATTTGACTACAAAGTGATTGATTTTTATGTTTCAAGTGTGCATTATCTTTTTTCAATGGCGGGTCATTCAGACATTCTTTTACTGCTTTTACACAGACTGCAACATTGAATTCAGGTAATTGTTCAATAACTGTGTGATCACTTCTTTAAGGTATTTAGAATAATAGACCACTGACTGAATCGATGTTCCCCATAGTACAACAGGCTGAGGTTGAAATGGAATATCGGCACATTTTTCTCTCAACACTGAAATACTATATGGGGCTTTACATAGACTTTTTTCTCTCCCCATATTGGAAATGAACAATTGACAAGAGAGAGTTCTTTCCTTATTATTTCAGAAACCCTGTGAAGGGCATGAGTTAAATAGATTACATGCATGATTGCTTTATATAAACCCTATTTTAAATCAATTAAAATCTCTTTCCTGTGAAAGTTAAAATTCTAAAATGGTTAAAATGGCTAAAATCTTCAACACTCTTAAGCGTTTCACTCCTTAAACTGTTAAAATTCAGGACATATTTCATGACCTATCGACCACATTGTCAACTGATGTGCTAATGAGTCATATTGGAGTTGGAGAGGCAGGTGCCTGTAAGGGGCTCTGGTGGTTTATGGAAGAACTTATACAGTATGTTATCCACGTTGTACATTCTGTCTGTTTTTTTTTTTTTTTTGTAGGGTAAATTCAGTCAGTATATTTTGTTTGCAGAATTTTTTTTAAAATCTCTTAAAACTGGATTTTTAATTGTTGAAAGCAACAAATGTCCTGGTTAAGTCTGCATAGAAATTACTGTTGGGGTTAGATGAAGTAGGTTGTATCAGTAGAGTTTGTTTGCTTTGATTTTTCTACTGAGCTTTTGTCATGTTCTGCCCCTTGAACATTTTGCCTCAGGTAGCATTTCTTTTTTTTTTTCTTTTCTAAATATAAAAACTGTAGAAGTTAAAAAAATAAAATTCTAAATGTAATATTACCACATTTCTATCACAAAGTATAATTACTTGGTTCAAACAACGAAACTTCAATGATCCTTAAATACCTGAACTATCAAACTTTAAAAGCTTAAAGTGTAATTGTCTTTAAAAGAATTTCAACTCAGACTAATGCATAAATAATATATAGGCCTAATCATTAAAATATATTTCAATTATTGTTACATATTGGTTTGCTAAAAATCTCGCAGAGTATTATTTTCCATCATAAGTGAAGTGTGAAAATTCTGTTAGCCAATGCCAGATCAGCAAATATTTTGCATGTCATCTTTTGGCATATTAAATTGCACAGAATACCGTGCTATCATTTCAAACTTCTCATCACAAATAAGGAGAAACTAACCGTTATACAGTATTGTTGTTCCACCAGTTATTGCCTATATGTATGAATATGTGAATAAATAATGAAATAATGAAACTTTACATTGATTTAGGCATTTTAAGTAGAATATGAACAAACTAGGCTCCAACAACCATTTTAGGGCACTATAAAATTCTATGAATATCTTTCAATTTTCATGAAACTTAAATATTAATACTTTTTTACCCCTTTCTCCTAAAGTAACAAAACAATCGTTTGCCCTAAAATCAGATGTCTGGTAATTAGATAGTGTTTTGAATGATACAGGACTGACAATAGCAGAATTGTTTTTGTTTCTTAAGTTGTAGTAAAACAAAAAGCTTTTAATGTGCCTCTGTATAAAAGCATTACAAGCTGATCTCCAGAAGATATCGAACGACTCAATTTGTTGTTTAGCAAATATATTTCTCAACCCTTTGCAATCTGTAAATTACCCCCTTTTTATGAGCACTTAGTGCTGGCAATCATTATTATAAGGGTGGGTAGGAGTAAGAGAGAATCATTGGTTGATCCCACCTTGAATTTGCATCCCCATTGTCTTTGTATTCTGCAGTGTTGTCTATGAACAATGCCCATCTTATAGCACCATCTAGTTCATAAGGGCCCAGGACAGACCTTAAGGCTCCAACCATTCACAATGAATCACGTAAACATAAAAATAAACGTACTATTAGTCGTAAACTTACAAGCTTGCAAGGCCCAAGGTTTTGCGTCTACATCTAACTTAAACTTAAGAAATCAGTCAATCAGAACACAGCTGCTCTGTTTGTAGAGCTCTATGGTAGAATTTATCCATACACGGAGAACGGAAATCAAATGCAACTCTTGATACTTGCTGCTGCAAGTCCCGAGGGACGGCGGAGAGAGCCGAAGGTAATGAAGGCTTACAAGCAGCAGTATACCACGCACAGAATGCGCAATAAATTTGTTTTTTTTTTCTATTGCAATCAAAGGGGATTTGCTACCATTATAATGATTTACCCACCCCTATCAATTTATATTTACGAAAAACAACTGGGTCCATCGGTTTCTAGAATTTACCCTAGTTAGTATGTGTGTGTGTGTGTATATATATATATATATATATATATATATATATATAATATAAATGAAAAATAAAATAACACTATTAACAAAGTAACTAATTAACAGTAATAATAAAAGTAGATAAAGATAAAACACTTAGTCATGCTTGAATGCAATTGTGACTTTAAGTGTTTTATCCTTATCTACTTTTATTATTACTGTTAATTAGTTACATTATGTATATGAATTAATTGCGAATACCAATAAGAGCAGATTTGCCACAGTTACAATATTTTACTTGCTTAACAATCTCCTATCAATTTATATTTAAAAGTTTTGGAGGACAACGCTTACATTATATTTAACAAAAAATAATACGTGCAACATTTCTACTGTGGCCACGTACAGTAGTTCAGCTCTCTCCGCCGTCACCGCCACGGATGGCAGAGGTCGTTAAATCGCGGACTCGTGAGCGGGAGGTCTGGGGTTCGAATCCCGCCAGGACCGTCTTTCCTGACTGAGGTTTTTTCCAGGTTTTCCTCAGTCCTCATAAATGGCAAATGCCGGGGTGGTACCCTAAACTTAGGCTTAGAACGTTTCCTTCCTTAAAAATAAATCCTTTCCCCATATATAATTTCATTTCATGTATCACAGTGTCCATCGCCTGTGGTGCCTCTGCAGCAAAAACGGGCGTTAAAACCATTCATTCATTCTCCGCCGTCGCTCGGGACTAGCAGCAGCAAGAGTTGCACTTGATTTCCGTGCTCCGTGTAAGGGCAAGTTATGGTAGAGAGAGCTGAAGATTAGCGACTGTAGACAGAATGGCGTCAGTGGATAAAAGATTAATTGCATTATAAGAAAGCTATCCTTGCTCATATTACTCCATCAAATAAGTTACGGACTTTGTAAATTTATAAACGCTACCGCCGTCTGCTCATAAGCTGCCATTTTCAATCAGCTGTTAGTTGATTTTCGCTTGTTCTTATTTTTGATTAATGCGTACGATTGCGTTTTTCATTGTGAATGCCTACATACTACTTAGTTAACGTGTTACATCTTATTTTATTATATTTACGTTCAATTTTCATTGTGTATGAGGCCTAAGCTTGATTAAGTACTTACACAAGGATTATTAAGTTGGTACACCTGTGAAGTGCGCATAAAGACATACAGAACTGTATACATGTATTTGGAAGTGGGGCCTGATTTCATTATAAATAAACAATCATTTGATGAGGTTTTATACAGCCGTTTCTTCAAGTAATCGCTGGGAGCCAAATTCGACAAATATGGTTTCCCAGACCTTTATGAAGAGAACGTTTAGCCTGAATAGCATCCTTCTGTTGTCCAGTAGTGAAACGTAATATTCCCTGATGATAGTTCTGCCCTTCTGGAGGTAGTCTATGAGCACCACACCATGAGAATCCCAGAAAACCGTAGGCATGCCATTTCCTGCAGATAGAACCGTTTTTGCTTTCTTTTGTGCACTTTCATCTGTTGCCACCCACGTTTGGGGTGCTCCTTCGCCTCTGGCGTGTAGTAATGAATGCACATTTAATCTACTGTTATGAAACTTCGGAGAAACTCACTGGAATTGCGTTTAATTAAGTATATACACACTTGCGAAATCTTCATATAAATGCGTTTATGGTCCATTGTTAACACGGCACCCATCGATCGGAAAACTTTCAAGTTAAAATCTTAGTGTAGAATATAGTGAATACGGCCTATCGAGGTTTGGCTATGTCAGCTAAGCTTCAATCGGCAATCATTGATTACGGCATTGTGAATTTTTTCATAATCTCGTGAACCCCGTAAGCGCTCATCCTGAATGGATGTACGACCACTCGTGAATTCAGTAGCCCACTTTTTAAACGTCGAATACGGGGGGTAAGAATCCGTCAATGTGAAATCTAACTTTTTGTATTCCTGATAGGGTTAAACCCTTCAAAATGAGGCATTTGATTACAGCCCGAATTTCAGTTCTATCCATTTTGTAGAAAACATGTTTGTGTATACGATCGTTACAAACAAGTGACTACATTTACGCGTCTGAATGATACTTAGCAACTATCATAGTAATTTGGCCATCTTCATGTCTTCGAGTCAAGCCAAGAACTTTTAGAATACTCATTGTTGTGCATGCATACAGGTGTAATCGCAATGTATCAAAATGATGCATTTAACTTTAACCTAAAATATTACCCACAGTATTGGATGTGTTTGTTGGTATTTATGTTATTACTTTAGTATATTCACCATGAAAATCTAATACACATTAATATCAATATTATTTTATGAGAGAAATCATGCAAAAGTAAAATTGAGTAACACCCATAGGTTGCAACATATCAAACTGATACAAGAATTTTATAAAGTATATTATATATATAAATTAACAGTAATTAAAATAGTATAAAAGGATAAAACACTAAGAAAAAGTCACACTTGAGATCGCTATATTTCGAACTCATGGAACGCTGATGACCTTAACTGTTAAAGAGCGTTCATAAATAAATCAAAATCAGAACTCATGGAGTCCTTCTATGACAAGTGACACTTGTCTTCTTGCCATAGAAGGACTCCACGAGTTCGAAATATAGCGATCTCAAGTGTGACTTTTTCGTAGTGTTTTATCCTTTTCTACTATTATAATTACTGTTAATTTGTTACATTGTTAATAGTGTTACTTTATTTTAATTTTTCTTTTATATTATATATATAATATAAATATAAATTCAAATGAACCTCTTCAACACCACTCATAGGCGGAAACCGAAGTGACAACAATGAAATATGTATCACGTATACATTGCACGCTAAATAAAAAATGTAAACTTAAATGTTACTGTGAGAAATAAAGAAATTATCATTATTCGTTATTGAACACCCCTCTTACTTTTAATGGCCAACCTGCTGCTATTTTCGTTTATTTTATTTATTATTATTATTATTATTTTTTTTTTGCGCAGTGTTAGAGTGTTTTGCAATTTAGCGCCTCCTAGAATTTGTATTTTTTTCTTGGCAAAAATTTACTATGTTCGGATGCTAATGACCTTCGTAGTTGCGCGCTTAATACATCCCATTTAAGTATTACGGGCTTTTTGGATTTGCGAAGGAAGCAAGTGTTAATTTAAATGTATGATGTGACCTATAATACATTTCTCCCACATTTTCTCCCATAATGAAGCAACATGCTACCAGTGACACAATTCTGCACATCCTTAGAAAAGAACAGAAGATGAAGAGCAAAGACAAGAAACCATGACGGATTCAGAAATCGGAAACTTTTGCTGACGCCGAGTTCACAATGGCGCCCTCAATTCATTTTCAAGTACAGAAAGGAGATGCATTTGTTCGAATCCTAGTTGTGCTTGAAATTTCTATTTGTTACTTTTTCCAAATTAATGTTTAATATACAGCAATATATCTTTTAATGGAGAATATACATTTGAACTTAAAGGTATTGATGCTCAAGCACAAAGACTTAGATTAATGAATTTCGTTTTACGAAATAAATGTCATAATAATAAATTTTCTAATTTAAAAGGTAAAAAGAAAATAAAAAATGACCTATATTTCATTTAAAAATAATTATTTACTTTTTTTAAAATGAAGATTGCATATTTTTTTGCGTTTGAGCATAAATATCTTAAAATTCAAATAAGCCTTTGCAATTGGAACCTTTATTATCTTTTGTATACCTACATTTTTTATTTGCAAAATTTAAAAAAATAAAGGTTTATTCGTGTGTAGAAATTCGTTAGCTTTCACAGCTAAACACTTGCTTTTAACCGCTCGATTATAAGTGGATGTCTGCTAAGAACTGGAAGTCGATGATGACCAGAGCCCGGAAGTTAAGCAAAATGCCTATCCTATCGGATGGATATATTTAAGAGTCAGATGGAAACAAACATGTTCTTCTTTCCTATTTTGGCTTCTGTTGCCTATTTTAAGGTTTAACCCCCCCCCCTTTCTGTTCTGAATAGCTATGATTTTTTTTTGCGATTATTTACACATTTTAAAAAGCACATAAAGAGTATAATATATTGAAGTGAACAAAGTTATAAAAAATAAATGGCATGCTCACCTCAAAAAATAGCTATTGAGAATCTAGTTAACATTTATTTCTTTTCAAGCAGCTAAAAACTTTCTCCTCATCCTATTCACTTAAGTACTGGTGGTGTAGTGGCTACCATATTTGGTAGTGGTATCTAACCAAGATCGTGGGTTCGAACCCGGCCAGGACCGATGGATTTTTTCGGGCGTAAAAATGCTAAGTATGGCTTCCTTCGGAAGGGAAGTAAAGCCGTGGGTCCCGTGTCGTATATTTACGGCACGAAAAAGAACCTCAAGCCTGAAAGAAGAGGCCTCTGAGCAAAATTTGTCGGCCGTTTCACACCCCGAGTTGAATGGGACGCTGATGACCTAAAATGTTAAAGAGCGTCCATAAATAAATCAATTAAAAAAATAACATTCACTTAAGCTCTTTAAATAGCAGAACCTTCATTAGTGAAAGGAACTCACGTTTATCTCGGGTATACAAATACAAGGAAATAGAGAGGAATCCTGGCGAATGACCTTGAATCGATCTGTGCGAGATAATTCTACGAAATTTGTGGTGGTAACTTCTCAGCAGCATAAATGTAACAAACAATTGCAAGCGAGAAAGGTGAAAGCGGTACAGCTGTGCAAAAAACGGTCCCTACAATGTGTTCAGTACAGAAGTAGGAGAGATATTAACCTGATTCCCCTTTAAGCGCATAAACGGTAAATGAATTCTACCAGAAACCACTGTGCATCTTTTGCTCATTCACCAGGACTATTCAAAACTATTTTACTTTGTCTTGATCAGCATTTCCACGATGTCCTAAAAGGTGAATATTCTGTTGTAACTGGTATGAGTCCTTCCGAAATAGCTTGTTTTAAATATGCTGCAATCACTACAGTGGAAGTTGAACATTCTTTTTCCACGATGAAAAATGTTTTCTTTGATAAGCGGCTGACTATGACAGTTGCTATCTTGAAAAAACATCTTGTTGAACTATGATGTTATCAACCATAAGCAGTATTTTAATAGCACATAACCTAACTTTTCATTGTACACAAATATTGAATTATTCTATCTTTATGCATATTCCTACTGTTATCACTTTCGCTAATACTTAGTAAATTTAGGTTAACTGATTCCCAAAATTATTGAAAAGATATTAACTTTTCATTAATCTTTGAAGTTACAATATTTCTACAGTTGTAAAGAAATGTATCAGGGCCGACTAATGCTTATCCTTATGTGGAAATAGAACAACTTCATTTGTAGACTTGTAAGTATGGAGTTGTAAAGTCAAGTGTAGCAGAAACCTTTGTGGAACAGAATTTTATTAATAACTCCAAGTTACAAGTACAAACACTTGTAATGTGTTTGCCTATACTTTTGTGGAACAGGGCCCAGGTAGGCAGTTTGCTGTTTTATTTATTTATTTTTTTTAATAAGGTTTAACCCCCATTTTTACCGTTGAGGCATCACGGGCAGTTAACACTGGTAATACACAAGATGATTGGGAAAGGATATTGTTTAAGGAAGGAAACGTTCCTAACCCAAGTTTAGGGTACCATACTGCATTTACCATTTACAAGGACTGAGGAAAACATGGAAAACCCCGCAGTCAGGGAGGAGGATCACGTGGAAATCGAACCACAAACCTACCGCTCTCGAGGCCATGCTTGAAACATCGGCTTACCCTTGGCGGTGTGTTGCATGAATATGGTGGTACACCAGGTGACATAGAAGAGAACCCATTAGCTTTCAGATGTTCCCGGTGTTTCGGAACCGTTTACATTTTTTATTTTTTCCTTCAGTGTACATTTTAACAAAATCATTGAAAAAAAAAATACAACGCAATAAATATAGTAACATTTTAGACGTTTTCTGTCATTTTGTCAAATTTTAAACATGGAAAAAAAAAAAAAAAAAAAAAATGCATAGAAAAGTAATTTTCATGCTTTCACTTAAAGATGAATGCATTGATAAAGTATCGTGATATTCTTTCAAAATAAGTCTGATATCCGTAATTCAAGGCACGTAAGTAGTAACAAGGTTAGTGAAGTTCTTATATTTCAGGTTTGCATTGGAGTGTTTTGTGCGCTTGAATAATACGGGATTCTAAAAGATAAAAGAAGAATATTTTTAGTCTTGGAATTTTTAAGTGATTTTTTTCTAAGCTTGTACCTTAAAAGTATATTTCGCCTCAACCTATTTCCTTCTAATTTACCTCGACCCTTCGCAGGCTCATATCCTTGCCAACGCCATAAATGTAAAGCCTGTGAGCAAATTATGCCATGTCATTCATGCTGCAGCCTTAATTTATCCAGAGAATGTAACATTTCTTCATTTGCTACCTGTTCTTCTAAGTACGTCGTATATGTGTTATCTTGTAAGCTTTGCAAAGCATTTTATATTGGTTTTACTTCTACTGTTGGTTCGCTACGTATGAACAATCATAGACGTTCTGTTAAAACCAAGTCTCCCTTGCCGGTTGCTCAACATGCCTTATCTCACTGTAAGGATTTTAATGATGCGTTTAATTTAACACTTATTGATGCCTTACCGACTTATAGCTCTGAAAGTTTACTCAGAGATAGAGAGATGGCTGCTACAATACCGGGTTTAAATCTTACGTATTAATATATTTATATTCTCTCTCTCTCTCTCTCTCTCTCTCTCTCTCTCTCCCTCCCACTCTTGTTACATGTTTAATTTCTTCCTATGTATTACGTTACCTTATAGAATCAATATTTATTTTTACCATTTTCACATGTCTTCTTGCCTTTGAAGAACACGCGAGGTTCGAAATATGGTGAGTGATAATCTATGAATATTTAGGTATTTTATTCTTTTTCTGCTTCTTAGTTATTAGTTACATAGCGCAAAGTGTTACTATATAAGCGAATTCCGAAGGAATGAAGTTATTGCTATAATACCCATGGAAATGTTTTTTAATAATATATCCAAATCTGCATTCATCATACCTACTAGGGATCTACAATTACAAAACTAAAATATGCATATAATAATAATAATAATAATAATAATAATAATAATAATAATAATAACTAGAAAAGCAGAAAAACGATAAAATTACTTAGTATTCACAGATAATCGCTATACTTCGAACTTCTCGAGCTCTTCAAAGGCAAGAAGACAAATGAAGACGGTAAAAATAAATATTGAATATTGAGCGTAATGTAATGCGTGGAAACAAATGAAACAACCAACAAGAATGAGATAAATAAGAAATAAAAATATATTAATACTTGCGATACAAGATTTAAACCAGGTGGTATGCGCGCTTTAGTCAAAAATATAGCTGTCATTTCTCTATCTTTGAGTAAACTTTCAGAGCTGATTCGGAAACGCATCAGTAAGTATTAAATTGGATACATCATCGAAATCCTTACAGTGAGACAGAGCATGTTGGCCAACTGGCAAAGGAGACTTGGTATTTATATAAGTGTGTGTGGTGTGCGTGGGTGTGTGTGTGTCCGTTTGTTAACGCTCTAGTGGTCGCAATTGTTGTTCTTTCTCAAGGGGCATAATGGACCATTAGAGTTGGGGTTAATTTAAAGCGATTTTTTTAAAAAAGATGAAAATCGCTTTAGCGGCCATTAAAATAAAAAGTGAATAGTTTCTTAATATCAGCGAAATTAGGTATTTAGGAGTGGGGGTTTATCTGAAAAAACGAGCGGGGGTTAAAGCTAAATTTAAAAATAGCTCTAGCGGCTGCATGTAAAATTTGTTAAAAGAAACTATTGAAATAAAACAAGAAAAATAGTTTGTGAAGATCAGAAAATCGGACTATAAGGAGGGGGGGGTCACGTGGAACCCGGAATTTGAAAACGCTCTAGCGGCATTAATATTTGCTTTTCGCAAGACGCTCCATGTATAAAATTTAAATAAAACAAGAAAAATCTGAAAATCGCGGAAATCGGGCAATTAGAAGTTGCGATTTACTGAAAACCAAATTGGAAAATTACTCTAGCAGCACCAATATTTGTTTTTTCACAACAAAACTGTGTATGTTTTATATTTAACAAAAGCATCGTTGTGAAAATAGCAAATGTGAATTATTAATCTGATATGTGTGTTCGATAATTATATTTATATGTAAGAGCGCTCTGTAATAATCTTCAGAAAACGTTCGTTACATGTTTAAACCATAATAACATTTAAATTCAATTTCAAAGCTAATGAAAATATATGAACATTTTGATTGTATATTGTTGATTGTGTATATTTTCTTAGTTCATTATAATTGTTTCTGAATAGTAACCTGTTTTAATTTGAAACATATGAACATCTTAAATACACAATCTAACTCGAAGCGTTCTGTAATTTTTCTTTATTTTAGAGATTGTTAGGTGATATCAATGTCCCAGTTCATAAACTTGGTTACATTGAAAAATATTTAAAAACACAGTCTAACTTTCTTTATTACTGGCCATACATTTCATGTAATTAATAGTATACAATTAATTTTTGGGTTTAATGTCAATACTGTTAATTTTTTCCCTTAATACCACACAGCAATGTTTAATTTGTTCATTTCATTAATTAAGGGGACCATAATTTGGATTTTATTTTCTTTTTAAGTTATTTTAATAGACGAGGAATTCGCATAGTTTACACAGCTCCTGCATGACTGATATTTTCATCGTTATTTTTGGTTCCCTAGTGAGGAGATAGGTGGAGATTTTCGGGGGGGGGGGGGTCTTTACTTGTGCACCATGGACGCCATCTGCATCGATAAAATATGCAAATTTCGTAAAATAACATTTACATTATCTATACATATTGATTTTAGTGCCAAAAGAAGGGACGGATAAAGTACACAGCCACATAAATATTAAATTAGGTTAAACTTCCGAATTACGTTCGCTCTGCTGCGTAGATGCTTAGTTCTTAAATACTACCCTTTAGTTCGCTTTGTGAAGAATTACATCTCAAGTTCTTTATCACGAAATAAAGGACGCTGTTTAACATCTCAGGTCATCAGCGTCCCATTCAACTCACGGCGTGAAACGGCCGACAAATTTTGCTCAGAGGCCTCTCTTTCCGGCTTGAGGTACTTTTTCGTGCCGTAAATGTACGACACGGGACCCACGGCTTTACTTCCCTTCCGAAGGAAGCCATACTTAGGATTTTTACGCCCGAAAAAATGCATCGGTCCTGGCCGGGTTCGAACCCGCGATCTTGGGTGTAGAAGGAAAGTATGGTAACCACTACACCACCAGGACCTATACTATACATCTAACGATATAAAGATCAATTAACCTTAGGAAATCTGTTATCTTTTACGAACTGTATTCTCTCCAAGATAATTCCGGAAACCGATCTTGGCCTTTAATTTTATTATAAATAGCTAAACATTTGAGGTTGTTGTATGTTGGAGAAAAATAATTTACCCGAATAAAAATACAACGGCGAGTTCTTCAAGTAAAGGTTTTTATTTACAGAAAAGTAAGAATGGTGTAAGAATGGTTAGTGAGACAATTGAGATATTCCTTAAGAATTTCTGAAGTCTACAAGAGAGGAATTAGGAGACTCCGTATGAAGAGACGCACGCGGTTGTGCCTGCCAGATAGTGAATCTGGGAGCTTATAAAGTCTGCCTAGCGATAACAAAGGTAGAAGCTAACATGTGATAATTAACTGGTTCTCTCTGCCAGATGCTCTCCTTAGTTGCTTAAGAATGATGCGATTATTCTTGTAAGAAAAACATGAAAATAAACATTAATAATTATTTCCACTCTTTCTCTTTTTGGGGAATTGATGAAGATGTTATTAAAGTTATAATTTCCTTAAAAACACCTGCGTCGTAAATTGAAGCAGCCGTGTGGAAATAAAAAAAAAATGATTATGGCGTTAATTAAAGTAGAAGGCAATTATCTCAATATCGTGGTCAAAGGTGTCGTCTATTTGAAGGAGGGATTGGGAGTTTGGGTGAATCATTGGTATCCGCGGTGTTATTGGCTTATTGCCGTGACAATGTGTATGGTTGTAATTTTGGGAGGTTTCGGTAAGGAAGAAGAAGCGCCAGTTTATTGAAAGACGTGAACGGGTCAAGATAAACAACTCCTCTTCCTGGTTATCGTAACAACGTCCTGCAGGTAACATTTTGAATGTAGTACCATTAAAAAGCTGAGTAGCATGATGTCAAATTCAACTATCAGTTCATTGTATTTTTTAAAAACTAACAAAAGTGCATCCAAAAATGGGCAACCAAATCTAATAGCCGTTACCTTTCATCAAGTATCCAAAACATTTCGTGAAATCTGCCCGGGGCCTCCACTAAATCTGCTGCAACCTCCGGTAATACTCCCCGCGTTTACATTATTCTTTTCAGTTAACTTCACATGAGGTTGGACACTAGGGGCACGCTCCTGATTTTAATCCACATAAATCTTAAGGATACTGGCTATTACTACTGCAGCTTTTTACTGTATGCCGCATATTACAATGAGAAGTGTTATCCATAGGACGCTGTTGCGATGGCCAAGGAGAGGAGTTGTGCCTCTTGATTTGCTCAAGTCTCTTGATGGACTGATCCTCCTTACCAACGCCTCCCAACATTGCAGTTATGGGCATGCGCGGAGCTTGGTTTTTCCTGTGTTTCACACACTCCAGACGAGTGTGCAATTAGTTCAAGATTGTTGACTTCTAGAACTAGACTTTGCTGTTACAATAATGATGGGCCTCATTATTAATTTTTTAATTATTAAGCCCTTATTAAAGCATATTTTTCATGCCGCAGTATTACTCACAATTAAATTATGTTGCGATTTAAGATCCAATGTGATCAGCATATTAAATATTTGCCCATGTTGCTCAAATTATATGACTGTCTCGTTTCTTTAAATATATAAGGGCAAGACAATTGAATTGGTCAATTTTTCAAATCGAAGATTTTTGTCCCCCCCCCCCCCCCAAAAAAAAACGGAATGAAATGTTGGCATTTTCAGCGCTTCCGATCCTCTATTCCACAAAATGCAAAAATACTTGTTTTAATATATCAGAACATCTGTTTAAAGATGGTATTGTTATAAAAAGTTAATAAATAATTACTCATCTGTTCAATAAATGATCAGTGCATTTGGACTGCTAATAAGGAGCCCACCGCATAAATATGCATGTGTGTTTTGTTTGTTTGTTTTTTTCATATATTAGTATGTGTGTGTGGATTTGTTTTTACTTTTTTTCTCTCGAAAATGAGCTAAGGGTGCCAATATAAATTTTTAGGTGTGTTTGACGAGCAGAAATATGCTCGTAATCCTTTTTCTACACTCCCTGGGTAAATTAGCATGTATCAACACAGTTTCACGGCAAGAAAAAGGATACGTTTTGTGTAAAACCTATTTTAAATTTACGCACTTTGGGAAAGAATGCTCAATTACTGTTTGGACAGAAGAAAAATAATGGCAGACATTCTAGTCTGCTTTATTACTATCAGTATCGCACGTGTTTTGTTTTGAATGAATGCTTTATGTAGGATACTATTACTTCCGTCTTGTCTTTGCCTTCCCTTTTTTGTTTTCAAGATAATTTCTAGGCAAACGTGAACGAACTCATGGATACTCGATTGTCCAATGAGAATCTAATTACATTTATTGATAAATAGCAGGTGCTCAAAATCTAATGCGTGATTATCTCCCACCTCCCTTCCTTTTACATTAATTTATTACATTTTCATGGTTTATTTATTGGTTTCCCAAATTTCTTTCAGAGCAACATTCTGAAAATTTCAAACCCTGACTTTATTTATTTATTTTTTCTTTTGGAGTTAATTCTTCAGTAGCTTCATTTATACAATGAATGATTCCTTTGCGAAATCCTCACAGTTAACTATTACCTCAAATGTTCAGTTATTTTTATTCCAGGGAGGCTTTCGTTTCTTCAGAAATTCTTAAGGAATATCTCAATTGTCTCACTAACCATTCTGTACACCATTCTTACTTTTCTGTAAATAAAAGCCTTTACTCGAATAACTCGCCGTTGTATTTTAATACTTGAGTGACCAGCCTTCGGCTTACCGCTCGACCCATCTCTTCGTCCTTTAGCCACAGCAAGGCCTTTGCCGACTCAATCTGTACAAGAGTCTTCGCCGGCAGTGGGACACGACAACAGACGCAGAACTTGGCTTTTCCTATGCTTCACACACGCCAGAAAAATGCGCATTTAGTTCTCAATTGTATTTTTCTATTACATTTTGATGGGTCTCATTATTTGTATTTTAAAGACGTCATTATTAACGCCTAATTCGATTATTAAGCCCCCCATATGGCACAATATCGCAACACACCAGAGCAAATTAAACAATGAATTTTCCTTGTTTATTTTATAAAATTCATTTTTATTAGAGAATGGGGCATGGATTTCAGATACTACGAAAGCGTTTCTTGTGGAAAATGGGGAATACGAATGGGTAATTGTAAACATGTATTGCAAACTTCAATTCTTATTATTACACTTATATACGTGTGTGATTGCCATATACGTACATTGCACTCGTTTTGCATAGTCATCAAACATCTACGTCTTTTGCTTTTTAACCAGTTTTACCAGTCTTGATTGGTTCTTTGTTGATCTTATACTGACATCTCGAGACTAGGTCCATAAGTTTCCGGCCTCGCCGATAAGGATTATCGCCTTCACAAAATCCTTATTTGGTGTCATACCTTATTTGTTAAGTAAATTGAGATGTAACTTCCACTCCACTCCATTCTGTTCAGTTGTTGAGATATAGTTGCATAAAGAAGTTCTTAACAAGGACTACTCCAAATGAAATTAAACAGCGATTGGACGGTGTATATGGGGAAGCACCCCCCTTATATTCTACCGTAAAAGAATGGGCCAAACTATTTCGAACGGATCGAGAAAGCATTGAAGACAAAGAGCGTGCAGGTCGGCATTGGAGGTGCTCATTCCTGAAAACACCGCTCTTGTGGAAGACCTACGGCTCAAAGTTACAGAAATAGCAGCAAGATTCGGCGTTTCTAAAGCAACAGTCCTTCGAATTATTCATGAACATTTGAACATGAATAAGGTTAGTGCAAGATGGGTGCATAGACTTCTTTCCTCAGTTCAAAAGCAGCAACGAGTCGTCTGTTGTCAGGCATTTTTGGAGCTCTGTCGTGGTAACGAGAGAAAAGTTTGCAAACCATTGTTACAGGAGATGAAACTATGGTCCTCTTCTTTGATCCCTTGTCCAAAAGAGAATCGATGTAGTGGCGTAAACCATCTCCAAAGTCCAAGGTCACTCATTGAATCGAGAAAATCATGGCCACAATCTTTTGGTACTGTGCAGGAATACTCTTCATCGACTTCAAGGAGAGGAACGCCACAGTAATTGGGGAGTATTATGCTCAAAGCGCGTGTGCATACAGCTGTTATTGCAAAGGAAACTGTGAAGACTCGTGGTTTCAAGGAGATCGACCATCCACCCTACAGCCCAGATCTAGCTCCCAGTGACTATTTCCTTTTCTCACAACTCAAGAAGGACCTTTGAGGAAGGAAATTTGAGTGTTACGAGGAACTGATGAATGCTGTCTATGTCCATTTCGCAGACAAGACTTCTGACTATTTTGGGGGGGAATCGAAATGTTAATTCAAAGATGTGAGAAGTGTGTTATAATAAGGGTAACTATATTGAAAAGTGAAATATAGTTTTTGTCTCTATCATACCTATAAAATGGTTAGGCCGGAAACTTATGGGTCTACCCTAGTATGAAATCGTAAGGAGGCCTCAGTTTCACGCAGATGATCTCAGTTGCGCAGTTGCCGTCCTCTTTTCATTAACCTCACATTTATTGGTTTTAGGAATATCCACAGGTAAAGATGTTGAAAATTGAAAAATTTAATTTTAATGCTTAAAAACAGTATCTTGATATGTAGGCATTATATCAGTTATTAATACAATTCAGAGTTTTTTTTTTAACTGTATGAAAATACTAGTTTTATGTGCAAAACTTTAACAGCAGTTTTCTGAAGTTAGGTGTATTGTGAGTTAGTTCTCTTCTGCCAATCTTTATATATATTTAAGCGGTATAAATAAATGCTCTAAAACTGTTGAGAAAATTTTAAAGTGCCCGTTTTTTTTTTCCGCATTAAATTTTTCTTACTTTTAAATTAAATTTTTCTAGGATGCAGGTTTTCGAATTTCCTCAAATTTTCATAATTTCGTAGAACATCAATAAAAATATGATTTTTCAGAATACTTTTATATTACTCCAATATATGATAATTTACGTATGAAAAAATGTGTAAAATGTAATATTAAAATTCCGTCACCCAGGAGCTGTGTAAACTAACCAAATTCCTCAGCAAGTTGAGTTTGTGAAGGTTATTGCAGCGTTAGAGCAGAGAATGTAAAAAACAAGTAATGCTAACTGAAGATATACAGTGTGTTTAATAAAAACATAAACTTCAAGCATAAAAGTGTATGCTTTTCCCGTATCATTAATTTAGTTAACGTATTTTTATATTGTTAAACCTTTCCCAAGTGCACTTAACTGAATAACAGCTAAAATTGAATGCGACTTCATTTAAACTACATGCTAATTTTAGGTATACGATTGCTTGTTTTTCTGTTTTCTGAAACCGTTCTGTTCTCTGCATATATTGTACAGTTTACACTGTGTGTTACATTGCTCCTGCATTCCATGGAATTCATCCTTTTCCGCTGCCGTTCGCTATTGAAACCGCAGAATGATCGCTGTCTGTAAGCGCAAGTCGGTTCCTCCTTGCGCATGCGCAGACTATTCCCACCATATTCTTTTACAATACACTGAGTTTATCGCTTGGCGGAAATACCCAATAATTGTATAATGAAAGCAGTAACAATACCCCCTTATGTCACATCTCCCCCCGGATCACCTCAATCGACGTTCTCATTGATTACTAAAATTCGGTTTTCAGGTGTATCCCCCACTCGTAATGATCTAAGTTCCCTGATTTGCAGAAACTATTTTTAATAGTATTTTTAATTTTATTTAAATAGTATATATATATATATATATATATATATATATAGTTCAGTTGCAAAACTTTTTTTTCGTTTTGTTTTTAAATTTTGGGTTTCAGGTAAACTCATAATTTACACTTCACTGCTTTTCAGAAACTCTTATTTTATTTCATTGGCATATACCGAGTTTTGCTGAGGGGGTGGGGTTGCGGCCACTAGAGCCCCAACACACACGCGCGCGCGATGAAAAACAAAAGAATATACAGATGTGTCAAAATGTATACACACTTCAAGGAAAGGAAAAACTGTGTTAACATAAAACTGAATTCACACAAACAGAAAATGATGAGCACTAGTCATCATAGGCTTTTACAGTTACAGCAGTTGCTCAAAATGCCCAACATCGGCGTCAATATACTTCTCAGTACGTTGAACTACTGATTGAGCAATGCTTGCGAAAGTTCTCAGCGATTGCAGCACACGCGTTTCAAGGTCATCTTCATTTAATGCATGCAAAAGTCTTTGAATGAAAACTTTCAAATTTGCTGTTTTAATAACACGACCTACTGCTAATCCCAGTCTCACGTGCACATTGCTTTGTAGATTTCTGTGGTGAGTGCTCAAAACGTTCCAAAACCATTGCCGAGGACGTGGGGCTTGTTGCTTTTCAAGGTTTTTCAGATCTGCCTTTGTGAACACCGCATACGGTACCACGAGTCTCAAATTTGTCTCCAATGCTTGCAATTGTTACTCGCGTTGGCGGTTCTGTTCTGAAAACACATCTCCATTGCCTTTGAACTTCAACAAGATTCTCGATTTTCAAATGCCACTTCAAACTTGCTTTCCGCTGCTCAAACGATAATGCTGGCTCCGTTTTGTTGTAGCAACGCTTACATAACGTAATGTGAGTCGCATCTGTTTACAGAACATCATACTACACATTATTGTTGTTTTTCGGTCGAACTTTGAAATATATTAAATAGATATCTACTGAGAAAGTGTGTATACATTTTTGGCACCCTCGATATATATATTGAGCCTATAAGTAGACAATAGAGATTAGAAGAAAATTTTCAAAAATCCTATCACGGGTAAAACCGCATTAGCTACATTCCTTGGGAATCCGCTAAAAACGCTGTTTTTTTTGTTTTTTTTCTTCCTGAGAACCCAGGGCAGTGCGGAAAAGTTACGTTAGTTTTTCTCAACATCAAATTAATATGTTGATATTTTTCATTGTCATAAATATAAATTCTGCATTGTCTGGAATATTTAGTGCATTAGCATATAAAATAAATCCATTTTTATAAAAAAAAATATTAGGAATATCAACATGAATATTTGGCCATGTGTGTTATTTGAAAAAATTTCCTTGAACATTGTAAGATATAGTAGTTTCACCTGTAGGTATTCTTTTAAGTTGTGTTTCGGTACTATGCGACATTCGCCTTCGCTACTGAAAAAAAAGCCCCATGTAGAAAATCCAAGTTTTTATGATCGATACCAGGAATGAAGCCACGAGTGTCTCGGTAAGTTATCTTGCGCCATTTCACAAATATCCCCCCTCCCCCGTTAAAAAATGGGAAAGGTCATTCAGGGAACTTGGCAATTGCTGGGGATTAAAGCCGAGCTATAGGTGCATTTCTAATATTGAAAAAGGGAACATGTGCGTAAAACAGTATTGTACTTATATGATCACAGGGGAAGTACTACACATTTCACTTTGTAGTGAGATTGCAGAATTAATTATGGAATATAAATTTAACGCCCACAGAGGGTTTTAAAAATAGCACAAAAAGCCTGTTTGCTTAAGCCCACAACCGCGACGTTATACATGAGAGCTGACATAAGGAGGGCGAGCAGGAATGTGTCGCCTCGATCAGTTATCCTTATCGCCAAGAGCGAGTTGGAGAACGTTGAAAGCTCTGCAGATACAAGTTAACCTATATAGAGCAAGCGGCGAAGTGGGGTGTAGACAATATTTCTTAATCGTCATTCTTCCGCACATTCAGAGTTATCAAAAGTAACTCGTTGGTTGCTTCAGTTATAATTAATTGAGTTTTATTAACAGAAAACACTCTGCCACACTTTGAAAAACATAAAAACATCATTGTCATGCAATTTGTCACAGATATGCGGAATCCTGTCTGTTTAGCTGTGCAACACTTCATTTGTTTTCTAAAGCGTTGCACTTCATTTGTTTTTAAAGGCGTGTATTAATTGACTACAAAACAGTTTGTCGACAGGCCTGCGTTATAAAGACAGTTTTATTGTCAAATACAATTTAAAAATAATGTTCTTAAGAGAAAATGAATTGAAACTTCGAGTATGGGACATGTCATACACAACAGGATGTAGACAAACATTGGAAATGGAAATGTACTAAAGAATTTCGTGCTTCATCTTAGCTATTGCCAGTTTGTAAATTATAAAACACTTTCGGTATCAAATTAAGTATCAATTTATTGTTTAAATTCATAGAAATTAATTTTATTACTAAAATATTTATATAGACGCTAGTAAAATTATTTTATTGAAATACAAGAGAAAAATGTCAGTTATAAAATTTTATTTGCACCAAGATTGTGACTTGTTCAAAGCTTAAAGGCAGAGAAATGAGATTCATTTAAAGAAATAAAATGTTACAGGAACAACATTTTTTAAAATATAAACAGTGTCCCACAAATAGCTTTAATAAAAAAAGGGTAATTTATTGATCGTTAATCGATAGAATAGTTACAGCACTTTAAAGGGTAAACATTGCTATTAAATATTGAATAAATATCTGGTAAATTAATCTGACACTCTCGTGTTCTTATGACAAAATTTACAATTAGTTGTAACTCAATTCCATGAGTAGCCCTTCTACTTTCAATGCAGCAATCGCTTTTATTTCTTCAGTATAAACTTAAACATAACGAATTATGAGAGAGGGCAATTTTAAAATATTGATGACATCAGAAGTTTCATAATTATAAAAATTTCTTTCATAATACAAGAGTTATGCCCGAGCGTTTTCTGAAAAGAAAATTTCGTTCAATTTTAACCGAAATTATGTGTTATTTTCGAAAAGCCGTGCATATACTCACTGTAAGAAAGAAAAGTTGGTAAATGAAAAGTTTGCTATTTGGACGTTTCTTAAAATTGTTTTTCTTCAATGAATGTACTAGTATATGATGCTAAGTTCAAATATTTATAACAGCACAGTTAAGGAGTTCATACTTTTGCACTTAGTTGAATCCTTATTTAGGTAAGTTAAATTTCTTAAACACGAGAAAATCTACTTTTAGTTTAACCTGAAATGTATACACACACAAAAAAAAGGGGTAACACTGCTGCAAAGACGAACATTCGGCTTCATCCCCCCCCCCTTTTCAGTGGTAGATTTTTAACAAATTCCGAAGGAAGGTCGGCACCTTGAAAATAGTACTTATTTTTCGGCTATTTTATTTTTTTTTCAGCGAATTTCGAAAGAATTGCATTAATACACTATGCATAAAGTATTTTTATAAATCAGCGTGTTAAAATTTACTTAATAACGCAGAGGGTGCCAAACAAATGTACACACACTTCAAGCAATGAAAAAGCTGTGTTAACGTAACAAAACTGAATTCACACAAACAGAAAATGATGAGCACTAATCATCTTAGACTTTTACAGTTACAACAGTTGCTCAAAATGCCGACCATCGGTGTCGATACACTTCTGAGTACGTTGAACTGCTAATTGGGCAGCGTTTGCGAAAGTGTCCTCAGCGATTGCAGCACAAATTTCTTCCTGAAGTGCTGACAGTGTAGCTGGTTTTCTACGGTATACAACATCCTTAAGGGTTCCCCGTAGGTAGAAGTCCAACGGCTGTTCTGTTCTGACACGTCTGCCTTGCCTTTGAACATCAACAATATTCTCGGTTTTCCAAATATAACTTCAAAATTGCTTTCCGCTGTTCAAACGATAATCTCGGCTCCATTTGTTGTAGCAACGCTAGCATAACGTAATGTGAGTCAC
Source organism: Metallyticus violacea (assembly GCA_030762175.1). Classification (NCBI taxonomy): domain Eukaryota; kingdom Metazoa; phylum Arthropoda; class Insecta; order Mantodea; family Metallyticidae; genus Metallyticus; species Metallyticus violacea. The sequence goes on along the minus strand of CM060837.1, from coordinate 34,033,116 downwards.
ATCTGTTTACAGAACATCATACTATACATTACTGTTGTTTTTCGGTCCAAATATATTAAATAGATATCTACTGTGAAAGTGTGTATACATTTTTTTTCTACAAAACGAATAAAAAGACTTAACAAATCACATGTATATAATGGGCGGCAATGTAATACAGTGTAAATTTGAAAATATAATATAATTATAGAGAAATAACATTGCCATAAGAAACATATAAGTATAAATCCCGCAGGCTTTTGTCTTCTAAAATAGTAGACTCGTAAAACAAAACACTATCTACTATTTATTCTTGACTGAATAGCTGGACTTGGTTTTTGTGTTTGTTTATAATATTAAACATGTTTAAATGTGTAGGTAATAGTTGCATTTGTGAAAATAACTAACTAAAAACAACACTGAAAAAAAAAAAATAAACTACGAAATATAAATTAACATAAAAAGTATTAAATTATTGTAGCCTTCTATTTTAAAAGCTGAGGTATATATTTTTTTCTAATAACAATGTTAAATCTCTGTATTATATATTTTTAATTTCATCCTGTAATATTTTGTATGGCAAATTTACATTATAAATGTTACAAACATGTCTTTGATACTTTGATTTTCCTTAATAAATAAAAAGCACTTTTTTTCTTAATTGAATTCTTAGCAACTTAGAGGACGTTTGAAAATAATGCACACTTAATGATCTGTGTGAACTTGAGGACAAAGGTTGAGAGAAAGAGAGTAATAACAACGAACAAACCGTATTTTCAATTCCACCAAATGTAAGAGCAGAAATTTGATACCAGTACAATGGTGCGCCGACACATTTTGCAACGCATGCATAGGACAAGTTTGGGGACAAATGGATTGGACGTGCAGGGTCTGTTACTTGTTCAGCTTGTTCTAACTTTACTTGTTTTTTGAGTACTAAAACAGAAATTCCTGTCCGCAATAACTAACAGTAAAGAAAATATAAAAGAAGGAACATGTCGCACTGTTGCCCCCTGTTTGTTGGCACATGTTAAGAAAAAGTTTTAGCAAAAGAATTGAAAGTGTTTAATGTTAATAAACGTTATTTTTATCACTTAAAGTGATGTATCTTGGTTAATTACCTCATTTCACCGTGTAACTTTAAAGATTTCAGTTTAGAAAAACAGGTTTTAAGAATGTCATATCTATTAAGAAAATGAGAATATTAAAGAAAATTACTATCCTTTCGTTCAAGACATTAGGTAACCTCCGTCTCCCTGCCCAATTGCGACCCGATAAAGTACTGTTTATGACCTCTTATATCTAATGATTTGGAAAAAGTAATATTTAGTTTTATTGATTAATTAAGAGATATTAGTTTATAACACTTTGTATGAGTCATCTATAATTTACTTTGTCTTCTAATCATTGCTGCAAAATGTTCTATGGTTACCCAATCTTGGGGTTAAGGGAATGGAAATCCGAGCTGTCAGGATCATTGTTGGCATGTGTAATGTAAATCTTTATCTACTTTGATATTAATTAAAAACTTAGCGGTGTTACGCGTGCTGAAAAATTCTTTCGCGTCCTTCATGAGAAAGAACAAAGAATGAAAGAACCAAAAATCCCGACACAAATAATGATTTTCGAACACTCTCAAACTCCGAAAGTAAACAAAACAATTAGCCATTGATGTGGTTGGAATTTCTGACTACGTCAATTAGAATCTTAAGTTCTGGAAGATTAAGCAAGAAATTTGAAGATTAGAGAGTTAAAAGTAATGTGTGAAGTAGTCAAACTTATGTGATAGCATTTGTTACCAGTGGGCTAGTCTTTGGGGGTGGGGGAAGGATACACTGTTATTTATATAACTTAACTTCCAAACCTTACTGTCCAAATGGACCGCTCTAGACTTTGTAGTATTGTAGGCAGCCCAAAATCAGTAACTGAATGCTGTAGATCACAAACGTCTTAAATTATACTCTGCTTCTGTCATATCGATAGTGATCATCATTTTTGCAACACTTTGAATATAAAGTAGCTTTCCATTAAATTTATAAGGGAATACAAATGGCCATATTGCTCCAGAAGGCGGCTCTGATAGTTGAAACAGAAGACGATTGCGGTGTTCTTGTTACTCCAAGCGGGAATCGTGGCATTGTACGAACCAACGCCGTAAAAATGCGTCTGGCGAGAGGCAGGTTCTTACGACACACCTAGACAGGTATGTACGAGAGTTGTCTGATGTTTGCCTGCATGACATTTCGGTACATAAAGCCAAGAATTTGAAACAAGCTTGTAAGCGACAGCTTCAGCGGAAGTCTTGATAAACATTCTTTAAACGTTTGGTCAAACTTTAAAGAGTGATTCTAGAAAATTTCAATACTTTACCTGACTACTCAATATAAGCCAAAGCTAAAGATAGTGATTTTTGAAACGTTAAAACGATGTTGTTGTTTTTTTTTTTTTTTGTAATCGTTTTGAATAACAATTATTTTGGGTGGTATTAAACTTAACTCGTACACCTAAAAGCTAGTCTTTTAGTATAAGCATTTAATATTCTTGTGCTTGCAAACAATCGTAAAGTAAAACTGCAAACATTTTTGGATGCTGAAACTGTTTTCGAGGCATTAAAAAATAACAAATAAATAAAAATAGATAGGCAAGTATGTATTCTAAAATATGAACGCTAATCTTTGCCCGGGAATCTAATTGAGCTTAATGGGCGTTTGTTAAATGAAATATTTATCTCATTCATGTCAATAATCCGGAATTTAAAAACGAAATTAACAGGAAAGCGTATCAGTTTTTACGAGCTAGTTAATTCCAGAACAACGATGTTGGCCTTTAATTTTATCATAATGAACTATACATTTGAGATTATATATATATATATATATATATTCGAGGAAAAAAATCGAACATATGAGGTTTATTAACACTTTAAATAAAAAACAATTGAACGGTGAGGTTTCAGGAATTACGCAATTTCTTTCAGTATACAATTCTGAATATTGATCCAAACCGTGACTTTCTTTTAGTGTTGAGGTTAATTCTTCAACAGTTTCGTTTATGTTTTTAATATTCATTGTGCCGAACTATGTCATGTTTGTTTCATAGTTTTGTAGTAGTTAATCGAAAGCAAAATGTCTTGAAATAGGACAAGTTGAGTGGACATATAGCTTGTGACTATATGTATAGAGGAATAAGGAAAGGTTTTCCTCATAATTGGTGTTCAATATGTGGGGTAAAGAAGATATGGCAAGTGTAAAGAGACGGGACTCTGGAGGAAACAGTTTATAAATGAGAAATGGATTAAACCACCTAGGAAGACAGCTGTAATGAAAATTTTCAGTAAAGATAGCAGGAATGTAGGGAAGTTTTTGCTTGAGGTTAAAAATAAATGGAAATAAGTACTAAGAAGGGAAGTAAATCAAATATATCTTAAAGATTAGCTATTGTATGCCTAGATAATAAGGACATTTTGGTGTATGATTAGAGCTTAGAGCCTGATTGGAATGTTTAACCATATTCCCATGTATAGATTAACACACAATCTAACAAACAAATAAAAACTTTAAGGAGGGAATTGCTATTAGAAAATATCTATGATTTGGGAATGAAATTATATAGCTTGTGATATTGGAAATTATGCTAGCATGTGAATAAATCTATTAATACGAGGTGCATTCAAGTTATAAGACCTCCAATTTTTTTTCTCAGGACTGGAAACAGAAACATGAGGTTTGTTTTAAAATACGCGGGCACTCGTTGTCAATGTGACACAGAGGGCAACACTGTACGACATACAGAACTCTAGCGGCAGCGGCGAGAGTGAGGATTGTATTTGATACTTCAAAATGGCGACGTTTTCATTACAAGAACAGCGTGTAATCATTCGTTTTCTTCTTTTGCGTGGTTTGACAGCGATTGAAATTCATCGCCAGTTGAGTGAGACATGTGGTGATGTGTCTAATGTACGTTCATGTGTGCGACAGTTCAAGGAAGGCAGATCGTCGGTGACAACAAACCAAGGCAATCTCGGCCTCGCACAAGCCGGTCTGACGACATGATCGAACGGAGAAAGTTGTTTTGGAGGATCGCAGAGTGAATGTGAAACACATCGCCTCCAATTTTGGATTTCCGTGGGATCTTTGCACTCAATCCTGCATGAAAACCTGAAAATGCGATAGTGCCTCCAGGTGGGTGGCACGAATGCTGATGGATGACCACAAGGCTGCGCGCGTGGCATGTTGCCAGGCAATGTTGATATGTGATGACGGCATGAATGGGACGTTCTTTTCATCGATTGTGACAATGGATGAGACAGGATGCCGTTTTTCAATCCTGAAACGAAGCGCCAGTCTGCTCGATGGAAGCATTCGGATTTACCTGAGTGGTCAAAACATACTCCTATAGAAACGTTCGCAACGGCCAGTGAATCAAGACCTCGAGTTGTGAAAAATGTGTACGGCTGCAGGGAGATTACTTGTAGAAGTGACACAGGTTCCATAGTTTTCGTGTGATTAGTTGGTTAGAAAAAAAATCGGAGGTGTTATAACTTTGAATGCACCTCGTATAGTAGATATTTGAGATAAAGGAATTAGTTCTATGTAGAGATTGTAGCTAGCTGTTAAAAATGTTGTATGTAGAGCTATCGAAATATTTTTATTTTGACGCCTTTGGCTGGGTCAGAACCTCGTTCCCTGGAATTCCAGTAGATTGTTGCTGATGAAACGGGGATTGGGAGTTTATGTAATCAGGATGTAAATTTTGTATTTTATTTAATTATTTAGATTGTGGATAAAAGCATTAGTATAAAATTAATTTTTATTTATTTATTTATTGTAATTGTAAGGAAATACACCTAAAATAACCTGTACCCGATAGATGGAAGCCTTTTTGTATTGTTTCTTAGCATCTCAATAAATTTGGTTTAATTTCAGCCATTTAAAAATAACAAATTAAGAATTAAGATGGAATCTAACACTGCAAATAACCCTAGTATTATGCCTTCATATTATCGATTCATGGTCTCCACCTCCACAGAAGAAATTTCAAAAATATCAAAACAGAGACAGTGGACATCATGAGCTCACCCTGTCAGAAGTAATAGATTGCAAGATTAAACAGGACCCAAAAAACCTAATGACTGAAGTTGAAACTTCAGTGTGTTTCTGGTTAATATTTTTTATATGCCATTTAGCAATCCTTCTATAATGCTTGGATTTCAATAATGGAAGCGCCAGCAATGAGACTATGGTACATGGCACGTAGACAGAGTCTGGAGAATATATATATTGTAAGAACATTACTGGAAGAGAGAGAGATGCCACCGCATTTGAGATAATGCTTCCTAGATAAATTGAAATGTAACCTGACACCTTTGAGATTGCATCATACTTCCAGGAAAACTACGTGAGTAATGCAGAATATTGGGCTAACTGTCACAGTTGCATGCTGGTATTAACACAAATATGCATACGGAGCGAATGCATCACACGCTCAAATATAACCTGTGAAACGCCTGAATAAAGCAACATTTGCTATATGTCCTTTGTTAAAGACAAACTGTTCGATAGGCTAATTATGCTTACGAAAGGAAATCTAGCGTCTAAAATGAAAGATGTACGTTGTAGGCACAGAGAAACCCTGAAAATAAACAAGGACATTATCAGGGAAAATTGAGGTTGGAACATCCCAACCTCATCGAACGTAACAGATATATTTTGTACAAGATAATAGTTTGGACTGTAAATGCAAATTAATCTACAATGTATGTAATGCATGTATCCACAGATGTTCTTGGATGTGCTTGATTCCAGTATTAAATGGAGTATGTGAAACGCATAATACAGAGATTTCAATTTCAGGCGCGCTATGAACACCCTATAGGGTATTCTGAAGATATTAATGACCTTATAGTAGACACCGAAGAGTTTCTGTTCTCCACGAAAAGGAGGAAATACTAGCCCAAGTGACCAAACAAGAACTGTTGAGAACAAATAGAAAAAAATTGCTTCCGAGGTGTTTTTCGATGCCATTAAGGGAATTTGCATAATAAGAGAACTTGAAGTTGTCATCCTTAAAGGCAACATTAGTCGCTGTTCGCAACCAAAATGAACGAGTACCCGTGCCTAAAACTACAGGAAGATTTTTCACATAGAATACTATTTACAAAATAAAGGGGGGGGGGATCTCGTCGCATTCCCTTTGCAAAACTCCATTCAACAGGAGCTAACGTCATCGCATTTTCTTTGCTGCAAGATGGAAAAAAAAAAAAATCCGATCGCATTCCCCTTGCGGAAACTGATGCAACAGAGGCGAACATATTCGCTGTTTCTTCGCAGCAATATACCACCACTGCCGTCGCCGCTTCCGCTCGGAGCTCGGAACTGCAGCTGTTACCGCACCAGCAGTCTCGGAGCTATCTTGCTGTAAGGAAGTAAAGTTTGCCTCCCTTTTTGTTACCGCTGGAGTACGACGAGTGACGCATTAACTACTGTACGTGTTGGAAAATCGAATATCGTAGTAATTATTTGGTTGAAGAAAGCAACAGCCAACACTTCAGACGCTGTGATACCTTCACCGAAGGTGTCAACAGCCCGCAAGAAAGTTGTAGTTACATCTATGATTCCGGCCTTGAAAGCCGACGTACTTTCATCATTCATAACAGCTACATAATCCTTTTAACACAATTCTCATGGATTTTCGTGGTTCGTGTTCTTCACTATGGTATTTTGCGTTACATTACTGTCTTATTATGGTTTTATATTATTCTAAGAAAACTCTAGATATTCCATTCGCCATTTCCTCTAAATATTTATAATAATCTTTCTGTTTTAATATATCAACACCTTCTTTCCCGCTAGAAGTCGGTCCTGGTAGTGTAGTGGTAACCATACTTGCCTCCTAAACCCAAGGTCGCGGGTTCAAATCCAGCCAGGACCGATGAATTTTTTAGGGCGTAAAAATCGTAAGTATGGCTTCCTTCGAAAGGGAAGTAAAGCCGTGGGTCCCATGTACATTTACGGCACGATAAAGAACCTCGAGTCTGAAAGAAGAGGCCTCTGAGCAAAATTTGTCGGCCGTTTCAGCCCTGAATAGAATGGAACGTTGATGACCAGAGCGTCCTTAAATAAACAAACGAAAAATAAAATCCGCTAGAACTCTTCTTTCTTCATTGATGACATGTGATCTAGAACATTCGTACAAGGGGTATCGTAAACTTTTAATTATCACCTTTAAAAATTGACAGAAAGTTTGTTTTGATTTCTAGTTGTTGATTCTTATCTAAGTAATAATTGCACATTTGTACAGGTCTGCAGATTAAACCACTCTACCAGTTCATTAATGGCGTCACCTGCGTTGTTACAGCAGCAACCCACAACGAATGTTTCATTTCTGGGAACAAGAAAAAGTTAATTGTTGAAAGAGCGCAAGAATAAGGCGGATACTGCAAGATCTCAACGTCATGCTTTGTCTACTGCAACTTGAGATGAGTGAGCTGGTGCCCTGTCAGCCAGGTGATGAATGCATTTGTGGAATACCTCGCAACTTGTCCAGGAGATTGTTGTAGTATGTGTCAGTGATGGTTTGCCCTTTTGCAAGGTAATCTGTGAGGATGACTCCACAACGCCCCCCCCCCCCCAAACTGACAGCCTTCCCTGCTGACTTTTGCACCTACACTTTTTTTAGGAAAGCGGAATGGGCATGCTTCCACTCCATGCTCATAGTTTTGGTCTCTGGATCATATCGATTCTCCCATGATTACCAGACGATCAAAAATTCCCTTCATCCTGTGTCAACATTTGTTTTCAAAAGTCACGCCGTGTTTGTCTCTGGAAAGAATTGACTGTAGATACTTTAGAAATGGGCAGTTCGTCCTGAATCATTTTCCACACACTATCATAAGTGAGACGGTTTCATTCATGATCCAAGTTGTTCGTCTGTCTTCCAGGATCAAACACTCCACATTCTATACTGTGGACGCATTGTCCGTCAATGATGGTCTTCCAGGTCTTGACTCGTCTGTGAGGAACATTTATCATTTTGAAATTTTCCAACTTATGACACAATTGTGTCATAAGTTGGTTTCCATAAACAGCCGTCATCATTATAAACTTGTCAAGCACTATTGCTCTTCTTCTGTAAAGAAAATAAAGGGCACAAGAGTTGATTTTGCCCACATCGTGCACTTACGGAACTTTGATGACAACAAAATTTTATCAATATAACTTCCTGTTGATAATTAAATATTTACGATGCGCCCTCGCATATTACATGCTCAGGTGTATCCCTCACGTTACAGAACTATCACTCTTCACTTTTGGTGTGTACAGCGTATGTCCTGTTACATAATGTAAACTTCTCTTTAATGGCTTTATGTCTTTATTTCGCATTCGGAAAAAGGTCATGGACTCTTCCTTCAGCTATAGTGTCCCATTCGTTTTGAGTAATATTCCGTTTATTTCTCGCTTGTTTGACATTCCGTTCCAGTTATTTCTCTCACTTTGCCTATTTCGTTTTTCTTCAGCCAGTACAAAGATCATCTCATCCTTACTATTAAATCAATTGGCTAGATTCCCAGTATAATCAACAGGGCCAATGTTGGCGCTGTACACATTATATATGTAAATCTTAAATCACTTTCCTTTGTGATTTTCTAAGCAGCCGTTTTACTTGAATTTGCCTTGCCTAACATGTACGCCTGCGCCGTACCTATAAGTCCTCTCATGAGACTGGTGTGTTGCATTTTCTTAGCATTTAAATTTCTATAAATTTTCTCCGTCCTATAGAATCTAATTTCAGCATTATTATTATTTCTGATTTATTCCCAACTTTATGTCCTGCAAATTGTATTATTTCATCTAATGGTATATCGAAATACCTTATTTCTTTTGTTTCACTGCAAAGAATTTCCATAAAAAAATAATTTCGTTAAGTGGCAAGTCGTTTCCATTGAATTACAATTTGAAAATAATATTTGTTTTAATAATTATGCAAATATTTCAATATTTTTGTTTCATTGCCTTTGTAGGGAAATCGTTCAGAATGTGTCAAAAATTGATTTTCTTCTAATCTTATTAATTTTGTTTTAAAAGTCGTTATGTTTAGCGAGATATGAACTGTAAAATGAGCTATTTTAAGATTTCTATTTTAAGCAGATCTAAAAAGACAATAAATTTGGCAAATTTTAAATGAAAAGCACTGAACCCTGGGATGTCATATTTCACAAATGTGTTAGAAATATATTGCAATTTTAAAAATGTAAGGTTAGATCTAATTTTCCGTACAATTTCACAAGGAATGACCCAGACTATGACGAAAAGTAACGAATATGGTTTGCTATTTTCTACTTTAATCGCCTGATTTGACTCAACACATTTTTATATCTTCCGAAAGCTTAAAGAATTCAAGAGGTAAGCGATTTTTCGCCAGTTCGTGAGCAGACGTAGTCGAGTATTTTGCTGGCGTGAAAGTGTCCGGCTTCATGACTGATGACGTAAAGCTTGATGATAAATACAAACAGATTCTAAGGATTTGTACTTCATAACTTTTTTAATTACTGTCATACTTGGGTAATGAAAAACACATTCTTAAATACAACATTTAGAACAAAAATGTTGCGGGATTTAACGTAGTAAACTTTTGATTGTTTAGTTGAAGTCGCAGCAGTAAATAAGTAGCAAATGTTATTCCCGTGATTTTTAGAGAGAAACATTTTCACATTTGTCATTCATGGATTTTTATTGAGAAAAATTATTTAGAAATTAAATATTTGAACGTATATGTGATTGAGAACATGCAAACGATTTTTTTTTCCTCCATTGATTGTAGGTAGTATTTTATAAGAAATATTTGCGGTAAATGTTAATGTTTCTGAGACGAAATAAGAATCTGTGCTACCGAAGTTTAGAACTTTTCACAGCCCACAGTTAATCAATTTCAGATTTTACTATTATTATCCGGGACGTAACACAATAAAATCTAGTTTTAAATATAGTTTTCATACTATTGTGGTTTTCCGAAACTCGCTACGAACTTTGGTGAACCTGTAACCTTTGGTATACGTTGGAAGGATTCCGTTCGCACTGCTATGCCGCGCGAGTCGTACAGACTGCTTTGTTTACAAAGCGCTGTAACTCCAGACGAAACCCTGGGCAGAACGTCTTATTCCGAATCAATACTACCTCCATTCGTGAATGTATTATCGAAGATATGCGGCAAGTGGTCGTTATCCAAACACATGATAATTGAAGACACACAGACCAGGCCGAAGTGCAGAGGCGGTAATGGGTTCACCTCCCCAAGGCCGCTCTTTTGATGCTTTTGCGGGAATCCATCCACAAACCTGCTCTGTTTACATTCGAGTGCTTGGCGTCCCATGCCGATATCCCACACTTGGTGCGCACAACTCTCTTTTGTTTCCAAACTAATCGATCGCTGGCTCTCGTCACCCAGAGAGAAAATATATACCTATGAAGCGTTCAGCATGTGTGCTGGAATATGTAAAGCTGATCGCAGCTGAAGATAGCGCTCTTACATGCGCAGATTGGCTGACACCGTTAAAAAGAACGCCAATGAAGAACCAATCATATTCTTTAAATTGCCCAAGCTAATTTGCTTGCAGGTGTTAGTAGCGGATAATGAAGCTTTTTTGTTTCTTGCCTTATTGACTGTATAATATCATCATTAGCTATAGAAACCACAAAAGAAAACAAAGGAGAAAATAAAATTATCTAAGGGGAATAATACTTGCCTTGTTTAGAAACATCTGTTGTATAGTATAATAAACAATATAGTGGGTAATTAAAACAGTACATTTGGCTCATAGACAATATCTCGAGTAATGTTTAATGTGAATATTTTGCGAATAAATACAATAAAATAGGCGCTGATTCTGGATTGTATGTTCTATCTATAGTAGAAATAATATTTGAGACATCAACTGTTTTAGTAACTGTTTTTATCAACTGTTTAGTAAAAGTCTGCATATCCAGTAGATATATTAGAAAAACAGAAGCAGGTCAAGGTGATAGAATGGTAATAACAAGTGCAAATAGAGGCATTAAATTGGTTGGAATTCAATATATAGTAAACCGGATTCGTTCAGGAAACGTGGATGAAATAGTAAGCATTTTATAGAGCAGACATGAAAATCTTGTAGGTTAAAGCTAAAACTTATTAAGGATATTAATTAGTTTGTTCCTAATTGCTTGCAATATAATTACACTCAACTTACATGGTGAGCTAAAGACTTGCAAGAAATTTTTCTACTTATTAGAGCTGTAAAGAAATTGTGAAATTGTATTTCTAATCTCAAGAGTTTATCACGAATGGGAGATTTTGTTGGCATGAATATTTACGTACGATGGTTCAGGCTACTGTAGGTAGAGCTTGCGTCGGAACCTTAGTCCTAAATCAGACCCTGAGTGGGGTGTACTTCTATAAGAATCCACTTGATGTCGCGACTATCGTGTGTTTTTTACAAACAGGTATTAAACGCAGAAGCTGCAGCGTCATTAATTAAAACTTCAAATGGAAGGAAAATTTACTTTTAGCGAATTCTGAAGGAATAAGGAAAAATCTGCCTATTTTTCGGTTATTTTTAATTTTATTTTAGTGAATTACAAAGGAATGTAGGCTGTTGCGGCTGTACCAATGGAAATAATTTTGACTAATCTATCCAAATTTGCAAGGATCGTACCTATCGGGCACCTGCAATTTAAAAAAAAATTATAAAAATATTTCGAAAATATGAATGTATATGTGTGTCCCCGTTCTTTCTCTAGCGGTTGTAATTTTCGTTTTTTCCAAACGAAACTCGGCACATAATCATCAATTAATAAACGATTTGTCGAGTTCGTTAAACAGGAAAATTGGACCATTGTGGGTGGTGGTAAGATCGGGGCAAATTTTGCGTTTTTCGCGCCTTACAGCAGTTTTACCCTACAATATTCGATAATCAAGTAGGGGAGGAGAGAAGAATATAGTAAGGAGATGTGAGGGTGTTCTGCAAAATTACTATACAAATTAAACAATTATCCTAGAGTAAATTTCACTGCACAAATACCATCTCTTGTTGATTTTTCTGTATTCATTTTCTTGGCATTATTTTGCCATTCAAGAACATCCTAATTTTTCTGAAATAGGAATAATAATAATAATAATAATAATAATAATAATAATAATAATAATAATAATAATAAAAAAAAAAGGAAAGTTTTTCATCAGTGAAAAAACATGAAACTTCTAGAATCATTTGGTCAGAATTATTTAGAGGAATTTCGTTCAGCATCAAATTTTGTATTATAGCCACAGCCTCTTAAACCAGAGAATTTTGTGCAAGCTTTAATTTACAGAAGTCGGCAATGCCAACATAATCGGCACCGCCACCGCCACCATCCTGGTGACAAACTAAAGTGTAAATATTTCGTAATGCTTACATTCGCCAATAATTATTGTTAAGCGTTTCCCGTGTTATATGCATGCCTGATCTGTTCAATTTATTAATACATGTTCCCGATATACACTCATTATGATGGAAAACAGGTAGTATTGTCAATTTCGTGACATTCAGAAATCGACCCTACAAATAAATACCCAAGTCATCCATACTGCGTATACTGCTGCTCAGACGCGATAGGCAAAAGACAGATCGATTACAATATGGTTACTAAGATGTGTTTAAGTTGAGAAGCCGTAGTTGTTGAAAATAAGTTCTACCAGAAGAGAAACAAATGACGTGACACTGAGCGATGGCTCTGACCGTAGGAAAGAGAATACGAAGCGTGCATAAGAAAAACCCCTGGACTGAAGAAATGGGATTGGAGGAATAAAGAGGCTGGATAACCCCTTTGATAATTACCTAGATGTTTAAACCATGAACCTTATTAAGATCAGCAATGTCAAGAAAGCTATGCAAACATAGTTTGTCACACGTACACACACACACACACATATGAATGACCCAATATTTGATGTCATTCTGCGTTACCTCATAGCACACGAAATACACATTGCAAAATAGTTGGCAGGAAATAGAACCAAGATGTTCTCGGCTGCAAGATATTTATGTTTTCTTTTCGCACGTGGAGCATTTACTTACGAGTGTTTCTATATTTTTTGGCCTAGAAGGTTTGCAACGCTGGCGCCCATACTAAAAGATATTGTGTTAAATGAATATTATTATTAAGATTACCCTTCAAATGTTTCTCGATCATTTGTTTTCACTGATTCGAAAGGAGGGCCGATATTTAATTATGTAGACGTGAGAAATGCTAATTTTAGTTAGAATTGTGTTTTGGATATTTTAAAATTTGTGATAGTTGTCAATAACAGTTTTTATTTTCAGCCTTAATTAAGGGGGGAAAAATCAGAAATAACGAGAATAGCTGTCTTTACAAAACACTGTTTTATTCAGTGTGTACTCGATATATATATAGTAACGACCATAACGATTAAACAATTGATTCACGGCCAGCCTTTATTAGCAGTGCTATTAATACTCGATGGCCATGACTTAGAACAAAAGAGCAAATTTCTTGTCCATACTGAGCACAAAAAATCTGTATTTAGCGCTAGCTTTCTGACGAAGAAGAACAGATATGATTTGCATTGGTGATTATTTATATTCATTAATAGATTTCAGATTGCTAAAGCGTGTAGTAGATGCAATATACGTTGAACATAAAACCGTTGTCTTTTTTACATTACAGATTGAATTGTAAGTATATTACTTGTTTAGTTTCTGTTATAAGCGCAGAAAGAATGAATGACGTATGCAATCACAGAGTTGAAACGTTCATAAGAGCAACTTTAGGCAAAGTGCTTTTGTTCTGCAAATCTCGTATAATATGCGTTGGCTGTACCGGGGTGTAAGCGCCCCACTCCCACGCTAGCAGCCCCTGATTCCCGGGCACTGCTTTGACATGCGCAGAAAGTCAGCGGCGCTTATCTAGAGCAAATTTTCTTCGTTCATTGCAACGATTGGCCGGTGTAAATTCAACAATATATGTAAATGTTGTTATAAATTAGGACGAATATTTAGTGTGTTATTTTTATTGTTAATAAGTCATCGTATCTTATTCCTTTGTTTCGCTTACACTTTTAACTGTTTTTAAGCGAAATGGTATGGTTACGTTATTTGTATATTCTTTTCAATTGTAATGAAGCAATGGGAAGTATTTTGAAGCAAGTTATGTTTGATGCATGCAACTTTAAACTATAAAAGAATAAAATGGAAGAGGCCGTTTCTGTAAATCGAAGACCATTGTATCAAAGTAAAATATAACTGATTTTTCCGTTTATCAGTTGTATATCTGCATAGAAAAAAGAAAAGCCTATGTATTTTTATAGTTGAATAAATTCTTTAAAAACCTTAAGTCTTTATTTCAGCTATATAATTAGCAAAAATGTTAAGTCATATTTAAAGTTAATAGTGCTATAGCACTTTTAAGGGGAGTTACGCAAATTTTTAATTTTTTCAAAAAACTTAATTACAATAAATTTCCGACTTTTCTAAATTATGTAATATACTTTTTATTGTGATATGTAACATTTTTTTATAAATATTTGAAATTACATCCGCACATATTAAAAACTTCTTATTTTGATACCATCAATTCCAAAATTATATAACTTTTTAACCAATTGAGCTGGATGTTTCTGATTTTTACCGTTCTTTAGAGGAAATTTCATTTTTGCTGTTAACTGTTCTGACGTAAAGAATCTGAACACAGGTGTGTCGGCACCTTTCATGTTCATGCTACTAAAATCCTCCTCTGAGTTGACTGTAGTTCTCAGTGAATCCATTAGATGACGCTTTATCATTGCAGCTAAATTGTGTTAGCAATCATCTGTAAATTTGGAAGTTACGGATTCGCTAATTAAATTTTTAACCGCAATGAAAATGTATCGTTATATTAATGATATGTATGAAATTTTCGAATTTCATATTAAATTGAAAATAATTATAGAACACCACTTTTATTAAAGCAGGTAAATATTATTTTTAATACGGTTTTGGGTTTTGATTGTTTATTGGTGGTTTTTGAATAATGGTCAAACAGTTTTAAGCATTAGTGTTACATATTTCTTTTCTCTTAAAACCTTACTTTAGAAAGTATAACAACGTTTTTGAATTATAACATTTCAGATAAAAAAAATGTTTAAGGTGCTGGCGAACCTAGCTTTATTATAGTTACCACAAATGGAGATCTCTGAAAGGCGTATATTTGTATCTTCGTCGTGTTGCAGCAATTTTATCATTGATACCTATTACTCGCTAATCAAGTAGGGAAAAATATCGTAGAGAGATATGAGTGGTATTCTAACATATAAATAATTAAATAAATAAGCAATTATACAAAAGCAAATTTAATTGCACAATTACCACCTCGAGTTGTTAATTTTTCTATAGTAATTATCTTGACAATATTTACCATATAACAACATAATCTGAAATAATAATAATGATAATAATAATAGATCACGCGATTTTTTAATATCATTAAGTATTATTGGGTGGAACACTTCAGTGTTTTTAATGTTTTCCAGTAGTGAAATAATTCGAACTTGGAACTTTAAGAATCGTCTGAGCAGAATTATTCAGAGGAATTAAATTTTGTATAACATTTTGCATCATTGTCATGCAACCAAAATTATGCTTAGGCTTTAATTCACAGAATGTAGTCCCAACATAATCACCAACCCGGTACTTTAAACTTTGGCGTCATTAATAAATATTTCGCAATGGCTACATTCGGCAATAATTATTAGAATTTCGATGACGTACACACACGCCTGATAACTGTCTAATGTATTAAAAAGGACAGCAATAAA
The DNA here is from genome assembly GCA_030762175.1 of Metallyticus violacea. Classification (NCBI taxonomy): domain Eukaryota; kingdom Metazoa; phylum Arthropoda; class Insecta; order Mantodea; family Metallyticidae; genus Metallyticus; species Metallyticus violacea. The sequence continues at coordinate 34,017,312 of CM060837.1, read as the reverse complement.
TGTGTTCGGTTATATTCAATTATGTCGTCCCATTATTTATGCACGGCTCAGGAGAATACAGCTAGTAGAACAAACTTGTGACATGCGCACTTAACAGACGATCTCTCGAAATTCCCAAACCGGGACGGCTTGTATATATCGGTCTGAACGGATTCTGGCCATGGTGCAGCCATTAGGTTCCGTATTGGAGCTAGATGGTTTGTTTTTAACAATTTTAATCGCAATTTTCAAAACTACACTTTCCTGCAATTAAGTACTTCTAAAGAAAAAACTACGAATCAGTTGCTTCGACATTTTCATGTGTTCCTTGCAATTCGAAAAAAATAAGACAGATTTTATAACCTAGTAATCATGTCAGTTTTTATATAACCTTTTTAACAAAAAAAAGGGGAGGGCTTAATAAAGAATTCTAATTATTGCTCCAATGCTAAATTATTTAATTCTGCATCAGTACATAGATATAAACAAAATGTCCAAATTTATATTTTGTAACGTCGATGGTTCTACCACATTAGGAACATAAACTTGGCTAATTTAACATTGGTAAGATAGGGCCTTTCGACTCTCCTTAAGGATTTCTGGGAACAAAGTGTACTTTAAAATTACATAATTTATATAACGTTCAATGTTATGAACAACCAAAAATATTTTACTCTGTATAGAGGGGGTTATAGGCTAATAATTTGCGATAGGGAGTCCACGTTCACCGAGATAAAATATCGCTGATATGGGACATTGATAAAATTGCAATTTAATACTCAGAAATTGATAAGTAACAGAAATATAGTTAAATTTTTTAAAATTATAATGGCTTCAAGTTGAGACAGATCTCCTGCCTCTTACCCCAGAAGGAAACAAATTTGCGTACGGAATAAATTATAGCTAATTAATATATCTAATGTCTCGTACATTATAACTAGCATGAAGCATACTCTAGTATTAATACCTACTAGATATAATTATGTGAATTCGGAAGGAAGAGTACCGCCACGGGTGGCTGAGGTCGTTAAGGCGCGGACTCGTGAGCGGGAGATCTGGGTTTCGAATCCAGGACCGCCCCCCTGACTGAGGTTTTTTTCCAGGTTTTCCTCAGTCCTCATAAATGGAGATACCCTAAACTTAGGCATGGAACGTTTCCTTCCTTAAAAAAAATCCTTTCCCAATATATCATTTCAAGCATCATCTGTGTTCATCGCCTGTGGTACCTCAGTAGTAAAAAACGGGCGTTAAACACTATTAATAAAGAGGAAGAAGGAGAATGAATGACTAGAGATTGGATATCAATTGACAGTTAATTTTTCTAAGTTAAATCGTGAATATTTAAGAAAGTTCTTTGTAAAGAGCAAGTGTTTGCAGAACATTATGTAACTTGGTGCGTTTTCTTTCGTGCCTCCGGCGAGAGACGCGAGATAAAACAATGGAATGATGCACCTGGCGAGAACGGGCTATAACGATACTCTTTTGTGCTTTAGAGAAGCTACTAATCCTTTAGGAACAGTTGAACATTCCTAAGGAGACGGTATTGCAGGTAGAAATGCTTAACATAGCTTGGACGCGTTTTCGAACGTTTACCTATGAAAAGCCAGGAGTTCAATGAGTTTCAGCGTCTTTGCATGAGCTTTCACTCGCCAATCAGAGCTTTTGATTTTAAACGAGGAATCCGTGAGCTCTGTCATGTAACCCCGTTGCGCTCCGACAAACACGTGGGGAGATTTTGAAATTAGTATAAAAGGGGAAACTCTCATGAAGGCACGCATTTTCCAGATTACAGTTCGGGCATTCAGGTCAAGTATTTCTAGATTATAGTTCAGTCTTTGTAGCTAGACAATGAATTCGAACTAGACATCGAGAGCATTCTAATGGCAATTTATCCCGACGTCAGGTGCACAGCAATGTAATGTACATACATCTTGAACTTCAGGAATCTTACAAGCTTCGCATACTGAATTGACGTCGACTGCCAGAGCACCCCAGCAAGAGGCACCCAGATAACCACGATGAAAATAAACTCGACGATCAATTCAAGCAGCAAAAAGTTGTTCTTCTAGTCCTTTTCCTCGATCCCGCGACTCCGAGGGCGCGAAACAGTAAAATCGGACGTCACAGGTCATCGTCATTTGCGACGTTTGACCGCTTGTGACCGCGACGAAAAGAAATGGTTGCAAAGTCTACCTAGTGATTGATAGAAACTGATTGTTAATAACCCATCAACAGCATAATAATCTGAAAAATGCGCAGACAACCACACTTTTCATTAATATATTGCCCGTTGCAGCTCCGGAAAGATCAGTTGCACTTGATTACTGTTGGTGTGTTAAATGACCGATAAAAGATTACATATAATTTCTAACACACAATTGTTATATAATAGCTATATTGTTCAGTGATAATGACTTAATACTATTCTGAATACAGTCTGTTTATCACTTTGTGACGCCATTATATAATGCCTTCGACACGCTGCTCGTTTGTTTCCCGCACTCATCGTTTTCTTATTGACAACTACACTAGCGAAATCACAATAAACGGTAAATTTAGAGAAACGGGTAATAATAATAATAATAATAATAATAATAATAATAATAATAGTGTGAGAGTTTCTTGAAATTAATAAATATGTAATCATTTCAAGGTCAATTTCATTTTTTCAAATGGAATGGTGTATTTTCTTTTCTGGAAATGGAAAGAACATTCAATTTTCAGTATAAAAGTTTTAGTATAGCTATCAACTAGGGATGCTAGATGATGAGATATTGAACAAATAAGACAGCAAATGTTTTTCACTCACTTTCACTTTACTGGCATCAATTTACGTATGTTGTAAAAGCTACTGTTTTGAATTTGTAGTAGAGCCGTTGGCAAAATTCAACACGCTTCTGAAAATCATCCCCACGACGAACTTGATATAGGCTATTTGGATTGTATTTGTGACGCTTAACCTCTCTCCTTTGAGAGATTTCCGAATCACTTTCCAGTTGACGGGAATTTCGGTGAGGATTAGCGCAACTGCAACTAATAGAGCGACTTCCGAAATTTCCCCAGTAGCACTTCTCATTCGATGGTGTTTTCTTGGTGCGACACTTCCCATTTCGGAGAACAAGTTTGTAAGTCGTTGGAATTTCTAACAGATGTTGATCTTCGTATAAGTTGCAAGCTGCTCTAGCGTTCTTATGAACTTTACCTTAAATGTAAACCATATCAATCCTCTCGTTTATCGTGTATCAAACATCCATGATTGATAAACGAAGTGGAACTGACTGAGAATAACGTACTTTGAGGTTTGAATTGACAATGACAAACACTCGTTTGTGTACCGATGTCAACAAATGAGCATCTGCGTATAAACAAATGAGTTTCCTTCATAGCAATAACAAAATAAAAGAGAGAAGTGAAAGTGGGCGAAATTTTTTGCTATCTTATTTACCCAATATCACGTCACCTTTCACCCCTAGCTGATAAATGTACTAGAACTTTTATACTGAAAATTGAATGCTTTATCCATTCTCGGAAAAGAAAATACACCTTTCCATTTGAAAAAATCAATTTGACATTGAAATGACATTTCAAAGACGAATTAATGTCGCTATCTAATGTCCCCCTAAGTTCACTTCAAATTTTGTCTGATTTTCTCCTTCATTTCAGGAGAAAATAACCGGGACACTAAAAATGCCTCCCGCTTATATATATTTTTTTCATTGCCTTTTTGGTGCCTAATAAGGAGGATAGATGGAGATTTGAAGATTTTTATAAAACATATTTTCATGGACACAACCGCAGTAGCTACTATATTCCTTCGGAATTCGTTAAAAAAGAGGGGATGCAATAACTGCCAATTGTAGTACCACTCCATAGTTGGTATTTTCAAACTGTTCTGGATTCATAAAATTCCAGACACTCGTAAATTTATGAAATATAAATAAACTATGTACAGACCATGTGCTGGGGAATCTAGGCTGTCTAAAACCTTCTAAATATCTTATATGCAGATTAATTTATTATATTCATATATTAATATTAAAAGAAACAAAAACAAAGATTTTTGTGGCAATATTGAAGCTGATTATGCCACCTGTAAATACTTTTGATTTAGAAAATTGCGGTATTTTTTAATATAATGGAATGTTTTAAGGGATTAGTTATTAACTGTTTTTGTAGGTGTAAATGGTTGGATCTTACTCAGCAATGATGTGATAACTGATACAGTGCATTAGCCGCCTCTGATTTCAACAAGTATTACACAATACTATAATGGCTGCGTTACCTGGCTCGAGAGACTTAATTGCATGTTAATGCCGACCCTCCCCAGCGCCACTCCGTCTCGCACAGAGGCGACCGGCCAGCCGGTTCTTTCCTCCAGACACCGAGGGATCTTTTCTTCTCTTTTTTATTGTGCTTGTTTCTGTCTGCAGTTTCTTGAGCGTTACAAGCTCGCGGGTGCTTCGTCAAGCCATGAGGGCGGACTTAATGCAATGTCCTCTGTATAGGGTGGAAGAAGGAAAGAAGGGGGGAAAAAACCCAGTAAGGCTGGAAACCACCAACTCTCTCTCTGCATAACCGTGATATTCGTTAGGTCCCATTCACAATAACAATTAAACGTAACGTAAACTTAAAACGTAAAAGCTAGATGTTTTGTATTGTAATGGGACCATTCACAATGAATCAGCAAACATAAAAATAAACGTACAATTTTTATGTAAACTTTGAAGCTTACAAGGCACAAGGTTTTACGTCTACGTGTAACTTAAACTTAATCGGCCAATCAGAACACAGCTGCTCTGTTTGTAGAGCTCTATGCTAGAATTTATCCATACACAAAGCACGGAAATCAAATGCAACTCTTGCTGCTGCAAGTCCCAAGCAACGGCGGAGAGAGCCGAAGGTAAAGACTTCCACAAGATAATAAGGCTTTCAAGTGAATAGTACCACGCACAGTATGCTATAAATTTACGAAAAACCACTGGATTCACCGGTTTCTAGCGTTAGTGTATGTATATGAATTAATTGCGAATTCCAATATGAGCAGATTTGCCACAGTTACAATATTTCACCCGCCTAACAATCCCCTATCAATTTATATTTAAAAATTACGAAGGACAACGCATCGGTTACATTATGCTTAGCAAAAAATAATACCTGCAACATTTACACTGCTGCAACGCACAGTGGTTACTCTCTCTCCGCTGTCGCTCGGGACTTGCAGCAGCTAGCAACAAGAGTTGCACTTGATTTTCCTGCTCCGTATAAGGGCAAGTTATGGTAGAGAGAGCTGAAGATCAGTGACTCTGCAGACAGAATGACGTCAATGGACAAAAGATAAATTGCATTATAAGAAAGCTATTCTTATAACGAATATTTTATTAGAGAGTCTATAATATGTGCAAATGAATAAAATAAGCAAAAGAGCCAAATCCACTCTAGTTATTAAGTTTAGGCCCCATTCACAATGAAAATTAAACGTAAATATAATAAAATAAGACGTAACACGTTAACTTAGTAGTATGTAGGGCATTCACAATGAAAGACGCAAACGTACGTATTAGCGAATCAAAAATAAGAACAAGCGAAGATCAATTAACAGCAGATTGAAAATGGCTACTTCTGAGCAGATGGCGGTAGCGTTTATGCATGTACAAAGTGCAGCACTAATTTGCCGGGAGTGATATGGACAAGGATAGCGTTTTTATAATGCGATTAATCTTTTGTCCATTGACGCCATTCTGTCTACAGATTCACTGATCTTCAGCTCTCTACCATAAATTGCCCTTATACCAAGCATGGGAATCAAGTGCAACTCTTGCTGCTAGCTGCTGCAAGGTTCGTACGACATCGTAAAGAGCCGAACTACTGAAACGTATAACTGTTGCATGTATTATTATTATTATTATTATTATTATTATTATTTGTTAAACATAATATAGCCTATGCTTTGTCCTCCGTAACTTTTAAATATAAATTGATAGGGGATTGTTAGGCAGGTAAATATTGTAACGGTGGCAATTATGCTCTTATTGGAATTTGCAATTATGTCATATATAACCTCGGGTAAATCCTAGAAACCGGTGGATCCAATGGTTTTTCGTAAATATAAATTATAGGTGCGGGTAAATCACTGTATTGGTAGCAAATTTCCTTTGATTGCAGCAGAAAAAAGTCATAAACATCAATTTATAACGCATTCTGTGCGTAGTATTTTTCACTTGAAAGTCTTATTATCTAGCTATCTCTGTGCCACTACCTTCGGCTCTCTCCGCCGTCACTCGGGACTCGCAGCAGCAAACAGCAAGAGTTGCATTTGATTTCCGTGCTCCGTGTATGGATAAATTCTACCATAGAGCTCTACAAACACAGCCTTTGTACTCATTAGCCATTTCTAGACGTAGACGCAAAATTTGTACCTTGCAAGCTTCTAAGTTTATGTCTAATTGTACGTTTATTTTTATGTTTACGCGATTCATTGCGAATGGTTCCATTACAATACATTGCATCTAGCTTTTACGTTTAAGATTACGTTACGTTTAATTTTCATTGTGAATGGGACCTTAACTTCTACTTCTGGCTTAACTCTCTAGTAGATACAGTTTCGGCGTTGATCTACCAGCACTCGCCGAGCTATCAATCTTTCTGTGTTCATTAACAAGGAAGGTTTAGTTAATCAGATTTATAACTGCGATCTGAAGGGAAGCCCGGACAGTCTAGACGTCGCGGCCAGACATGGCGGTGGGGGAGAAACGGATTCATTGACCTCTGTTGTTAACAGAGCTAACAGAGGAAGTATTTCTCAGGTAGAGGCACCCAGGGTCATCACTTTTGTTAGAACGAAATAGTTGGGAGCCAGCATATCGTAATATAACTATAGTGTTGAAAAAAATAAAGAGATTTGAATTAAAAAGTTTCTTACACAAACTACCAAAGACATCCCTGTTGTGAACACAAGGCCGGTTTTGCAAAGTGATTAAAAATCTTTGAAACAATCCTTATGATGGGAAAAAAAAAAGTACCAGAAAGTTTTCATAAATGTTTTTACAGATACATACAGAGGACATGCCGAAAGTTTTTAACTGCGAGAAGGTAACACACCTAAATTGGCTTCTCTCTTAACATTTATGCGATATTTTTAAACATAAGCCGTGTGTTAGGCTAAAATTTGGAATCAGAATCAGATAGGAAAAAATCGAGATTACGTTGGAGTTTTTTTATTTAAATCCATAAGAGGCGAATCGAAGCTTTCGAGTATTTTCATAGTTAACCGCATTAGTCATGGGTGGCCGTGGTCGTTAAGGCGGACTCGTCAGCTGGAGGTCTGGGGTTCGATTCCTGCCGGGAACGTCCTTCCTGACTGAGGTTTTTTCCAGGTTGTCCTCATAAATGGCAAATATCGGGGAGGTCCTAAGCTTAGGCCTGGAATATTTCCTTCCTTTAAAAAAAAAAATCTTTTCCAATTTATCATTTCATCTCATGTATCATCAGTGTCCACCGCCTATGATGCCTCAGTAAAAACGGACGTTAAACACCATTAAAAAAATCACTTCGATATATTGAAACTCTTTGTGTGCTGTTTTAAAATGCGTGAATAACCGCAGAAAAATCCACAGCGATCCAAAATAGGAAGGAAAAGAAAAAAATAAAGATTTAAACCTTTATATATGCAACAAAAGCCGAAATAGGGAAAGAAAAAAAAATGTGCTTTTTAAAATGCGTAAATAACCGCAGAAAAATTCACAACGATCCTAAAGAGAGGGGAAACAACCTTAATATAGGTAACAGAGGCCAAAATAGGCCAGAAAAAGAAGGGGAAAGGGAAAAATAAAAACTGGCCCAACCGACCCCAAATGTACGGTAATGTGGTTATTTCTATTTGACTCTTAAATATATCCACCCAGATAGAGAAGCTACTTTGCCTAGCTTCTGGGCCTTATAGTAGCGTAGACTAGACGAAGCTATTCACTTGATGTGTGGCCTAATGGATAAGGCGACAGACTGTGGTTAGGTAGATCTTGGGTTCCTGTTATGCGGTGTATGTTTGTTATTTTTAATTTATATGAAGTGTGGTCATGCATGGCTGCCTTCTTAGTCCAGTAACTAGCGTTGCTGATCCCGTGTTCGTGGACTTCTGGAACGGGATCCATCCAGTCACGTGATGACAAATGGGTAGCTATTGATGCAAGATAGATTCCGATAAGCAGTTGCCTGCGGAGTGTGGTTTGCTGATCATATACCCCCTGCAATTTTGCACTCTGTCCATGATGTCGCAAGACGAAGACAGATGACGCCGCGGTGTCGTGATTTTTCGGAGCTGGGATAACTGTTTTTTTTTTTTTATTATTATTTAAATGCTTAGGCATAAGATGTAACAATATAGAAAGTAATCAACAAGACTCAGATTCGATAACGATGATGCGGTTTTATTTGACGCCAATATGCTAAAGAATGTTCTGCATCTTCCGCCCGCTATTGCGTGGTATAATTTCAAATATAACCTCCAAATTTGAACAGACAGACCACAGATGCCCTATCTGAAATTGTTTATGACCTCTCCAAAATCTGCAACAATTTGTAAGTCATAACGAGAGTTATATGTGTTACTAATGGAATTTTTCAATCACATATTAATGTTTGCGAAAAATTTACACTTAGGAACAAAGAATACCCTTGCTCTGCTAGATAGCGTTATGCGTGCTGGAATTGCAGAGGCCAGCAAGGCGATAAAAGACGCTCGTTCCAGAAGGTACTTCTTACAAGGCACTCATGACAGTTGAAATTTTAATTATTGTTCATTTGAAAGTGTTATATAGCGAAACTAGAAGGTAGAGAAAGTGGCTGCTTGGAATGTGAGGGATAAAGTCATTTAAATTTCTTCAAGTTCAACACTGGCACTAATTCTCCCGTGCAAAGCATAAAAATATTATGTTTGGCGAAGAAGTTTAATCAAACTTGAACTATAATAGGACCCCTATGACAGTCCTTTTAACGAATTTCGAAGAAATGAAGCTATTGCGGTTGTACTACCCAGGAAAATATGTTTGAAAACTTTCTTCAAATCTCCATCGATTCTACCTACTTGGCAAGGAAAATGACAATGAAAAAAGTTCATCACGCAGCTCCTGCGAATTCCTCACCGAGTTGAGTAACTTTAAAAATGAATATAACATCCAAATTAGATCTTATTAACTTATGAAAGAAATAAGTTATGACATTTCCGTGGTATTAGAAGAAGAAAATTAGAATTCTTGCAACCTATAATTATCACAAAAGAGATACAACATTTTTAAAATAATAATTATCATTATTATTATTATTATTGACAAACCACAAAAATTATGCTACACTGTTAATTAAATGAAATGCATGATCACTGATAGACTAAGCTATACTGTGTATTTCTAAACATTTTTTAAATGTAATCATATTGTTGAATTGATCACTTCATATTATCTTTACATTCACTAAAATAGAAAAAAATAACTGAAAGCTAAGAGTTACACTGCGTATTTAAGATGTTTATGCTTCCATAAAACAAAAAACATGGTGCTATTCAGAAACATTTACAATGTACAAAAAAAAAAAAAAAAAAAAAAAATCGAATGTTACATCGATTTTCATTGGCTTTGAAGTTTAATTTAAATATTATTGTAGTAAAAACATTACGCAAGTTTTACAGAGCGCTCTTTCATACATGTATAATTCTCACACACATTAAAAAACGTAACGCCAAAGTTTTCTGAAGGTTATGTAGAGTATAATGCAAGAAGGCAGTTAAATATGTGTAAGGTAAATTAAGTTTTAGGCATTATATTAGTAAACTTGTTATTAGGTATTGTTTATGTTGGCAATAGAATCATAGTTAAGGAAGAGAATAAAACTTGAAAGTAATAAGTAAAGGAAGAGAATAAAACTTGAAAGTAATAAGTAAATTTCATTCATAATTCTTTAAGAGTGCGTATCGCAGCACTTCATATTAAATAACAAAATTCAATGGCATAACATGAATAGAACCCGCGGCCTGTGTAACATCAGTAATTTGTGTGGCGTTATGCAATACGCAAACTATTAAAGAGCTTTCTCTAGAGTAGACTACATAATGCAAGAAGGCAGTTATTGATTGCTTTGTTTTATTTACTGACGCTCTGTAACATCTCAGGTCATCAGCGTCCCATTCAATTCAGGACCTGAAACGGCCGGTAAATTTTGCTCAGAGGCCTCTTCTTCCAGGCTTGAGGTTCTTTTGCGTGTCGGAACGCACGGCTTTACTACCCTTCCGAAGGAAGCCATACTTGGGATTTTTACGTTTGAAAAAATCCATCGATCCTGGCCGGGATTGAATCGTCAAGATATACCCTTGTATATCTTGGGTATACAAGGCAAGTATGGTTATCACTAGAACATCAGGACCGACAAGTAGGCAGTTAATAGATGTTCAGTGTTGGGCTGTCAAATGATTAGTTCGATATTTAAGGGATTTTTATGGCACTAAATCTTTTAAACGCTGATAACTAACTGCGTAAAATCGATATTTATATGCTCGCAAGCCAGTTTTAAACACATTCTAAACCATTTTTTACCCGGCTTGGCTGTAACACCCAATTATCAGCATCTGATGAAAAAATGTTTAACACCACAAAAATGCGTTGTGTTTAGTTGTGGACGATACTTTGCCTATTTCAAATAGCTTAAATGTGACATCTGTACTTTCTGTGAAATTATTTCGGTGTAGTTCATTAACACCTTGCACATATTTATTTTAAGTGATTGTGAAAGAAAAAAAAACATAGTCAAATAATGTATTATAGTTAACTTTTTCTTTTATTAGTTAGCTCTAGAACTTATGCTCACACACAGTGATACACTGTAATTTCTTTGATTAATTAGGCGATAATTTCGATTTTATATTCGTTTTTAAAGTTATTTTACTCTCTGAGGAATTCGCTTAGATTACGCAGCTCCTGATTTTTTTTCTTTTAATATATTTTTGCTGCAAGATAGCACCATAACTTATTTTGGTTATAAGTACACAGCCACTCATGAATATTGCCCTATCGAAGCCGTTATCGCTATGAAATGTTACGATCGTCTGAGGATTTCGCTTAGGAAACGGGGAGAGGAAAAAAAAAAAAACCCTAACGATATGCAGAAGATATGGTGTATAAACCCTGTTATTTCCGTTATCGTAACCTTATTCGGCTTATTTGTGTATGCTTTTGATAAACTAAACTTTAGAAAACTCCATGCTTTATACACCAGAAGTGACGTAAGTAGTGAATGTCCCTTCTTAGCGCACTCTCTACGGACCTGATCATAGAGAGGGTGGGGGTACGTGTCCCTCCTTAGCAAATCTGCCCCCACGGATCTGTTCTCGGAGGGGATGGGAAGGGGTTTCTCCTTGATGGAGTTTCCATGATTTTTCACTGATGGGGATGGGTTTATTCTTAATGGAGTTTTTTAAGTTTTAAGAATTCAATTTCCATGTTTTTTTTTTATCCTGTCAAGGTTTGGTGTTTCCTTCAGGCTAGCAGGGGCAGTTGTTCTATTTAATAGTGGAAATTTGCGAACTTTCAAAGATTTGTATTTTTGCCAGAAATTTGTAGGCCTTCAAAGATCTGGTTTGGCGGAAATTTATGGACGTTCAAAGATCTTGTGGGCGTGAAAATTTGTCGACCTTCAAAGATTGGGGTTTTTTATTTTTAATTATTATATACATTTTGTGTGGGTAAGCATACTTTTGTAGGTTAGCATTATTTTTATTAAATGGTGAATGTGAAGCATATTATGTATTTTATAAAAGCATTTCTCACTTAAGATGTTATTTGCAATCAAGGAACATTTTCGCTCTTCGTTCGACTTTTAATGAACAAAAAATGTGACAATGCAAAAAAAAAAAAAAAAAAAATTGTTAATGTGCAAAAAATGTAGTACTATGCAAAAATGTTATGTAAAAAAGTGGTTAATATTCAAACAATTTGGTTACGATGTAAAAAACCTTGTTATTATGCCAAAAAATGTTACGATACAAAAAGTTTATTATGCAAACATTTTGCTACGATGCGAAAAATTAATTTTTCGGTCACCGCTGTTAAATTGCAATGTTAAATTGCGTTAATTTTCAATATTTTAGGATAAAATAGCATACCCTAAACGAATTCCTACGGAGGTGGTTCTAGCTGGGGTTCCAACGACCTACTCAGCTTCGTAAAAGCTGCGTGCCACCTCAATCAGGTTTCAGTCTGTTTAGGCGCCACAAGGCGCGTCAGTCTGAAAGTTTTTCACTATCCGAGGGTAAGGTATGTTTATCTGTCAATGTTTTCCCTTGTGTCTGGTATTTTTTGCCTGCTATTGTTTTCTCCCCTCAGTCTGTAAAAAAACAAGTTGTTAAATGCATTTCCATGTTTTGAAAACTCTTGTCTAAATGTCAGTGTTTTTATCTGGGGCTGGGTATTTCGTACTAATCTCTTGGATGAGGAGATGCGGAAAACCAGCCTCATTGGTTGAAAACCAAGATGGGTTTCACGCATGCGCAATGGTGACTGAATTGTTGAAAAGAAATACAGGCTAGCTTATGAATGTCTTCGTCCAGTTCGTTTTAATTAATTTGTGTTTAATGTGCGTGTTTATATAATTCAAACGTATTTTTTAAAATTTCATGTAACGTCAGTTTTCTAATGTCAGTAGACTTCAACGTGAACAGTAAACTCCTTGTAGTGAATATATCCATTTTTATAGTTGGTGGTGGAAACCATTGGAGATTACAAGTTCGTAGTGCTTGACGGTGCGAACATTTTGGATAAAAAAACCTGACTTTTGTAGAACATGTTCATCTTGTTCCATAATGTTTCTAAATTGTATATCTTCTGACTATTGTGTCTTTGGTAAAATGACTTTGTTATTAATCATGATTAGCATTTGAAGTCTGGTAAACCAGGCGACTATTTCTCAAAATAGTTGAAGTATCATGCACCATTTCGGTGTACATTTTGTTTTGTGAGTCGCGCCATATTCTGTTGGAATACCCAACGTTGTTTCCAAAATGTCTTCGAGACCAAGGACTAACTTTGTAGAATGTTTGGTAGTACCAAATATAAGGAAATTCATTCTTTTCTTTGAAGCTCTGCAAATTTAGGTTTGCAAAATATATACCTGCGGTAACAATGCTAAAACGGTAGTTATTTTCATTTGAAATACAGGTACGACAGAGCAGCATTTATTACACTGTCTGATGTATGCAATGCAGTAAAACGTTTATAGTTGTGAAACAAAAGGCAATAGTTAACATTCACAAAACTTGACAACTTGTGAAAGTTGTGAATATTTACATTTTATTCGACACTATTTCTTCGTTTTAGTTTTATTCTGTGGGTTTTTTTTTTTCGTTGCTTGGTTAGGATTTATTTATAAGTAATATTATTACTACGCCCAAATGCCCAATGTCTTTTATAGAAACTCCTGGGGTTGACAGTATTCTTTGCTTCTTAACTGTAACTAGTCATACTACTCTAGTATTAAGTATTGTACCACACATTAAATGGATTTTATTTGTCCTGTGCTAATAGTAATTCTTTTGTTTTGTGCTATATGTGCCATAGCTTCAATTTTGCCCAAGTCGGTCCTGGTGTGTAGCGGTAATGCTTGCCTCCTAAACCGAAGATCGCGGGTTCAAACCCGGCCAGGATCGGTGGATTTTTTCGGATGTAAAAATCCTAAGTAATAACTTCCTTCGGAAGGGAAGTAAATCCGTGGGTCCCATGTCGTAAATATGCGGCATGTATAAGAACCTCAAGCCTGAAAGAAGAGGCCTCTGAGCAAAATTTGTCGGCCATTTCACGCCCTGAATTGAACTGGACGCTGATGTGAAAGAGCGTCCGCAAATAAACCAAATCGTAACAGTTTTCCTCATCAGGGCGAATTTGTGCACCACCTTCAGCGTTCCTACATTACTTTTCAGAGCTACTAACCGTCCTTCTGGGCGCGGCTCTTTAGTACATTTCTGTTCTGTAACAATCGTAACCATACAGCCGTCACGTTATGCCGCCATTTTCTCCTTGTTTCGATTTCAGCTATAAAGTTCACACACTTTTTCGGCATGTTGGGTGGGTTATTAGAATAGCTTTCAACGCATTTAGCTTTATCTTTTTGCTTACTTTTACGGTTTTATGTAATGTTTTTCAACATTTTGCTAAGTTCCGCTCTATTTTCTATTTGGGTGTTTACGAACGCTTTTTCATAATTTTATAATTTGCTTATGATTAATATATTGAAATATCTAATGGTTATAATTCTTTGATCATACGTTGTCAAGTTCATTAATATTCTCGATCTAGTCAATATCGACTTAAATTATTATCGCCTTACGAGCACTTCGGTTGGAAAAAAGTAGATATGCTGATTTGCTAGATCCTTCCTTATATTTAGTAATACATTTTAGAAAATTGATACACCATAGGAAGAAGATGGTAAGATAATGACCTCCAGTGAAATGCGAGTTAAGTTAGTTATATTCAATTGTTTTTGTCATCGTAAAACGGTATAATTTTCTCTCAAGAATACTATTCTATAAATCTATATAGTTTTACAGACGGAATAAAACATATGCACACTGAAGTTCATTATATTAATGTTATATTAGTACATACTACACATGAAGAGTTTTACTTCAAAACTAAACAAGTCCTCCACATAAAGTTTTTCAAGGAATGCAAAAACGCATATCTCTACAATAAAGAGATGGTGAAAAGCTTTACAAGGAGCCTGCAGAAACCTTAACCACCTAAAAAACAGATAATTTTTTTTTTCAAATTATTGTCAATAGATGTTTGGACATATTAAATTTTGATTAAAAATGTGGACATATTAAATTTCTTTTGCTAATAAACAGAATAATCCCATTTATCTAGTATTTATTATCTGCTTTAATCTTCTATACAAATAAAGGGAAGAGAATAGCATTTCATAAGAATTTGCCCAGAATAAAGTATATCTAATAAAAAAATGTTTTCCAAGATTAAAGTATGAGGAATTCTTAAATATTATTTTAGTGCAAATCTTTGAAAAGATAATGTAGTTCACCGAGAGATTTGTTATATGTGAATGCCACAGTCGTAATCTAAACATTATTTATTAGGAAATACTTTACACTTACATTTTTTTGATCTTGTGCTGTCCTTTAGTCGCTTTCTTACCGGATCATAAGAGTATAAGAAGCGAAGAAGTGCTTTATCTTGATCTTCTTTTCCTTGGGCAGAGTAAAACAGCGATTTTTCATCAAGTCACTTAAAGTCACCTTTTTGCGGAATAATGCTTCTGTATCATGTAAACATGGCCTCTGAAATCTGCTCAGCTGAATTAATTCATGGTCTGGTCTCAGTATATTTTTCCGTTTTTCTTCTTTAAATGGTTTCCGACTTCGGTCTTCCTCTCTTCCTTGAACCACAATTAAATTCTTCAACTTCCAATTTCATCATACTGTTTAAAAGTTACTTTATTTTCATCTCAAGTAGTTCCTGATGCAACAAGAATGTCAGCACTGATACTAAAAGCTAATGCCCATGCGATAACTAATTGCCGCAAACTGACCGGATAAAAAAACCTTAAACCATCATTAGTTAGAGGGTAGAATTCCGTTATATAATTCTCGCTAACTTTTGAGAAAGAAGCAATACAGGGGTATATTGGAAAGGGCAATGTTTTCTAATTGGACATGTTCAATTCTGAGAATAAAACGTTCATATTCTGTGGTAAAGGTTACTAGACATGTTCACTTTTGGTAACAAATGACGGTTGGGTTACAATTCAATGGGCATGCTACGTTTTAACGTGAAAATAGAACTTTATAAATACGCTTCTTTTTTTCAATTGTGGTAGAAAATGAACACAGCATCATGTAGGAATTAATATCTTCACAGAAATAAATTTCTAAATCAGTTTGGATTGTGGATGTACATGTTAAGTTTAGAAAAAAGCTCTCATATATTCTGTCTGCAATAATATGAAAATAAAAAAAAAAGTTAGCAATTTCCGAATGATTGCACCCTTTAAACTATTTTTTGAAACATTTCTTTTTATCTCCTTCCATGGTACCTACCTAGGCATCGAAAATAACAATGATAAAAGTGTGTGTTTTTATTTATTTATTTACAGCATGTTCCATTACCTATGAGTAAGTACTACATGCTTTTATATCCTCTTTACAGTCATAGATATCATTGCTACACAATCTGGTTACATTATTCTATTTAGACAATGGCACATTACTTGCTATTTTTTAACTCCTAGATAATTGTCTGTACACTTCGTCTTTATGGTATTTACACTTCTAAACTTTTAAGACTATATTGTATTTACCCTCCCATCCTTTTATTTTGTTTATACTTCTACATTTTTCCTATTATTACTCTTCTCACTTTTATTGTATTTACACTTTTACTTGTGTTATATTTACACATTCTATAGCTCCATTGTACTATCCTTTGTAGATTTATATAATTATTACATTGAAAGCCTGTTGAATTTTTTATAAATTTGTTGATTTAACAAAGTCTATGAATTGTTTTTGATATTCCTGAACTGATTTACTTTTTGAATATGTCCAATTTCCATAGTTTTTAATAGTGTTCTTGAATATACTTCTTTTTTTCTCAGTATTAGGACATTCGAGAAATAGAAGGTCTGTTCAGATGTCTGTTCATCTGCTCCACATGTGCACCTTGGAATATCAAATCTAAAATGGGGGAGGGGGGAACGACCTTAATTTGCCTTGGCCGGTTAGGAATGTCGTGATGTTTCCAGATAGAGGTATCTTCGTTTTCAGCCTCTATTTTAAGGTAGGCAAAAATGATTTGGTATCATCCCCTTTCGAAGTTGTTTGCCATTCACTCTCCCACTTGGTCAAACTTTCTTCTTGGAGTTCACTAGGATTGCATTCTGGTATTTTTGCGTAGCTCAATGGTAGTTGTTTGCTGCCTGTTTTCCCAAGTTATCTACTAATTCATTCCCGGTATTACTAACGTGAACCGAAACAAATAATTTCGACTGTAACTCCCAATTTTTCCTGGGGCTTTACTTGTGTTAATTTTTTCGAGAACAAATTCTATTTCTTATGATGTAAACGGCTTGTCCTGTTTATATAGTGGCTGTGTTGCTGCTTCTCTTTCTCTGTGGCAGTCGTCATCTGTACTGGTGCGAAGGCTTCCATCTCTCTTCCAAATCTATAATATACGTGCCATCTGCTTTCCTTAATTCGTAAGGTGCAAGTACTTTTAATCCTCCCAGAAGCTACTTTATGTGCCGCATTCCAAGGATATGGTAACAGCACAATAATTTTTCCTTTACGCGAATTTTGCCTTTTTGATTGTTGACTCTACTTCCTCTTCCCTTCAAGGTACAGCGTTTTCTTTGTTCTCTTAAATTTTCGTCAGTTTTTGTTCTTTGGTATCTCCGTCTAAGTGCATTGGTTTTTTCCTCGTTATTGCAATATCTTGTGATCAACAAGGAACTGATTTGTGGTCGAGTGGTTTTGATGTCGATTTTTGAGTCCTGGATGATTTGTTATATGATTCTATTACTGCCCTTTCGTTCTTTCCATGACACTTTCCACTGCCACCATAACATATATCTGTTCGTGTAAATCTCCTAAGTTTGGATGATTTTCTATGCCAAGTTTAATCTTTACTTTTGATTACATATCTTGTTCCTAGAAAGTTTATATATATATATATATATATATATATATAGATATATAGAGGTGCCAAAGTGTATACACACTTTCACAGAGATATCTAAAAACAATAGTAATGTGTAGTATGATGTTCTGTAAACATATGTGACTCTTATACATCCGTTTTACCCGCTATTTATACACATTAAGGAAATAAGGAATTTTACTTCTAACAGGATGGTGCACCACCACATTACTACCGAAATGTACGTGCGTACCTTCATGACAATCCTCCAAGGTAATGGATATGATGAAGAGGTCCGATTGAGTTTTCACCGCGTTCTCCGGATCTAACTCCGTTGCACTTCTACCTATGGGGAACTCTTTAAGGATGTTGTATACAGTAGAAAACCAGCTACACTGGCAGCACTTCGGGAAGAAATTGAAACAGCATGTGCTGCAATCGTTGAGGACATTTTCGCAAACGTTGCTCCATTAGTAGTTCAACGTACTCACAAGTGTATCGACGCCGATGGTGTTCATTTTGAGCAAGTGTTGTAAACTGTAAAAGTCTAAGATGATTAGTGCTCATCATTTTTCATTTTCTATTTATGTGAACTCGGTTTTGTTATGTTAACACAGTTTTTTCTTTGCTTGAATGTGTATATATTTTTGGTACCCTCTGTATATTGGTGCTATTTCTTCTTTGTTCGATTGTGAATTTTATCATCCTAAAGTCAGAACAGCTTTCCTCAAAAATGCATTATCATTTATTCACTAACTTTAACATGTTGTTATTATAGTTAGATCCACATTGCTGGCTCCTCTGCTTGATTCATATTTTATTTCGTTGTTACGATTCATAATACGAAGGCTCTTTTTTTTTTGAGTAGTGTTTAACGCCCGTTTTTACTACTGAGGCACCACAGGCGGTGGACACTGATGATACATGAAATGAAATGATAATTTGGGAAAGGATTTTTTTTTTTTTTTTTTTTAAGGAAGGAAGCGTTCCAGGCCTAAGTTTTAGGTACCTCCCCGGCATTTGCCAGTTATGAAGACTGAGGAAAACCTGGAAAAAACCCCAGTCAGGGAGGACGGTCCTGGCGGGATTCGAACCGCAGACCTCCCGCTCACGAGTCCGTGCCTTAACGACCTCGGCCACCCGTGGCGGTACGAAGGCTCTGACTCACCATACATTCTTCTAGTATTTTCCCTCTTTTATTTGTAAAGATGTCGTGCCATGTCTTAGATCTAGCTAGGCTCTTCCCTTTTATGATTGTATGATTGCTTCTAATTGTATTATGTCACTATTTATGTCGTTAGTAATGTCCAGGTGAAAACTTGCAGCAATGAATTTTAGATCCCCCACAATTAAACCCGGCAACTACAAAGTCTTTTTCAGAGTTCTGACTAATTAGGAAAGCATCAATTAATTTATTGGTGACAACCATTACCGCTGTTGTCTTTCCATTTCATGATGTGAAAATTCGGTGGTTTTTGTGACATTCCAAGCACTTTGTTCTGATATAAGTAGGGTTATGTAAGAAGATATCAGTATTTTGTTTCATGATTAATGCATCAAGGTTATCAGTTGCAGGCTTAGAATGTTGTAGGTTAACCTGTATGCCTTTTACTGACATGTTTGTTATTTTGTATTTTTCTACCGTGGTATATGTTGAGTGTAAAAGCCGTACTGATAGTCTTATGTTTTGTTTATTGCGGCATGCAGGCTGGGAAAGTTTCAATCTAAAGCTGAGCGATTGTCGTTTACTGGGTCATGTTTATTGTATTTATTGAAGTTAATACAATTTATACTTTGACTTCACTTTCTGGCACTTTGCATTCGTTTAGGACAAGGTTGCCTGAACAACGAGAGCAAGTTTGTGTGTGTCTGCAAAACTCTGTATATAAACATCAGTTAACGAACGATTCGTTAACCAGCAAAATTGGACCATTGAGGTGAAGGTTAACCAAAATGATTTTTTTAAAGTAAAAATAGCTATCTGAACGAAATTCGGGATATTTCTTTAGATTAAAATTATTAAAGTAGTTTCCGAAAATCAGGGCAATCGGACCAGTAAGAGTGGGGGCTAAAGCAAAATTTAAAAATCTCTGTAGTGGCCGCAATTAAAAAAAAAAAAAAATCTTAAAGGTAACTCGCATATGCCATTGAAATAAAATAAATATTTTCTGAAAATCAGTGAAAGCGGATTATTAGGAGTGGGGTTTACTTGAAACTCAAAATTTAAAAATCGCTCTAGCAATACCAATGCTTGTATATACCATTTAAACAGAATAAGAAAAATAGTTTCTGAAAATAAGGGAAATCAGGCCTTTAGGAAAGGGGGAGGGTACCTGAAACCCCAAACCGTCACTAGTGGCCGAGGTCGTTAAGGCGCGGATTCGTGAGCGGGAGGTCTGGGGTTCGAATCCCACCAAGACCGTCCTCCCTGACTGAGCCTTTTTCCAGGTTTCCCCAGTCCTCGTAAATAGCAAATACCGGGGAGGTATCCTAAACTTAAGCCTGGAACGTTTCCTTCCTTAAAAAATATCCTTTCCGAATTTATCATTTCATTTCATGTATCATCAGTGTCACCGTCTGTGGTGCCTCGGTAGTAAAAACGGGAGTTAAACCCTAATCAATCAAAAACCCTAAGTTAAAATTTTCTGTAGCGGCACCAATATTTGCTTTTCCGCAACAACTATACCATTTAAATAAAATGAAAAGAAATCGTCCCTTAAAATCAGAGAAATTGCCATTAAGAGTGAGGGTTTTCATGAAACCCAGAATTAAAATCGCTATAGTGATACCAGTATTAGTTTTTTTTTTTTTACAAAAAAATTTGGGTGGTATATACCATTTAAATAAAACAAGAAAAATAATTTCTGAAAATTATGGCAATTGGGCCATTAGGAGTGTATACTTGAAAACCAATATTTAAAAAGCCCTCGTGCGTTTAATTTTCTTTATATTATTTTAAAATAAAAGGAAAAATTAATTCAGAATATAAACTTTATTTATAACGATGCATGTGTTTTATATTTAACAAAAGCATCGTCGTGAAGATATTACTTTTTATACAATTTTATTTTAATAAAATCAGCGAAACTTTCGATTGTTTATTGTTAACTCTTTATATTTGCTTTTGTATTTGTTTTTAAATAACATATTTTTGTTTTATTGAAACATGTGAACATCTTAAATACATAATGCAACTCCAAACTTTGTTATTTTTCTCAACTTTAATGAATGTAAAGGTGATATTAAGAGCTCGGCTCATAATCACGATTATACTTAAAAATGTTTAAAAATATCCAGACAATCTAACTTTATCTTTCAGTGGTCATATAAAGCCGTGGGTCCCGTGTCGTACATTTACGGCACGAAAAAGAACCTCAAGCTTGAAAAAAGAGGCCTCTGAGCAAAATTTGTCGGCCGTTTCACGCCCGGAATAGAATAGGACGCTGATGATCTGAGATGTTAAAGAACGTCCTTAAATAAAAACAAATCAGTAGTCATGTATTTCATTAATAGTATATAATTAATGTTTGTGGTTTAATCTCAATAATACCAATTATTATTATTATTATTATTATTATTATTATTATTATTATTAAAATGTGGTTTATCTTTTGTGATACTTATAGATTGCAAGAATTCTAATTTTGTTCCCCTAATACCACACAGCAATGTCATAACTTATTTCATTAATGTCATAATTTGGATATTACATTCATTTTTAACAATTTTCAACTTGCTGAGGAAATAGCTTATGTTACGCAGCTCCTACGTGACATTCCTTTCTTTCTTTCTTTCTTTCCCTTGATGCTCAACCTAAAAGTTTAAAGCTATTTTCGAATGACCGTATATTTTTATAATGTACCCCACAAGTTTTTTTTTATTTGATTTATTTATGGACGCTCTTTAACATCTCAGGTCATCAGCGTCCCATTCTATTCAGGGCGTGAAACGGCCGACAAATTTTGCTCACAGGCCTCTTCTTTCCAGCTTGAGGTTCTTTTTCGTGCCGTAAATGTACGACACGGGATCCACGGCTTCCGAAGGAAGCCATACTTAGGATTTTTACGCCCGAAAAAATCCATCGATCCTGGCCGGGTTTGAACCCGCGATCTTGGGTTAGAAGGCAAGTATGGTTACCACTACACCACCAGGACCGACCCATGAGTTGTCTATTATTATAAGCTATTAAAGTATATGTTATTAGGCAACTTCATAAATACCTATACTGTTTACTGTGCAACTTTTTTTTATTTTAAATAATGTTGTCTTGAAGGGTTTTATTCGATAGTTTTATTGCAACAAAAGAGTGACTGTTAGGTGGTGAGTATTGCTAATTTTTTGGCCTATGTAACAAATACCGCCAGTTCTTCGTAATTGCCTTAAGATTATGCATATAATAAATTGAAAATTGTGGGGCAAACGGAACATGGAATTGTGCAGTCTTTTGAGAGAGAACGTCTCACATGTAAGTGTTGTTGAATGAGAAAATGTTTACATACTTAAAGGAATGTAACATCTCTTGGTCTAAACAGAGGAGAGTAAAATAGATACTTTTTAAAAGTAAAGTATAAACGCTTTTAATTTAATTGACATTGGCTGAAATGAAAATAAAATATTACATTTGGGGTTTGAAGGGGCTATTTGTGTATTTTAATTCTTTTAATTAAGGAATCATCTTATTTGTATTTTATCAGTATATAGCTGCAGCACCATCGAAAAAAAATAATGAAAGGACAATAAAAATAACACAGTTGGGAACAGTACAGGTAAAAATAAGATAAAACTTAGGAAAAACGTTCCTGTTTGATTGAAGTTGTCTATCAGTGATAATGTGTATCATTTTTAAAATGTTTCGATAGTCATTCTTTCAAAGGAAAGTCAAGATTAATTATTATTATTATTATTATTATCATCATCGTCATCATCATCATCATCATCATCGGGAATTATTTTGAACTAAATGCAAATTTAGCCTAATGTGGCAGAGGATACTATAAGATATAAGACAACACATTGTCAATGTAAAAGAACTTAATACACAAATGTCGCTTATGAATTATGTTCTTAAATGCAGTGATTGCTCGCATAAAGCTGGGGTGCACAACTTTCCTATTGCTAAATATAAATTGCAAGCTTTTAGAATCTTAAAATGTAGAAGTAACACTCATACGTTCGTGGGTGAATATATACGAGAGAGAGAGAGAGAGAGAGAGAGAGGGGGGGGTACCTAAATAATTCAATTCTTTCTGTTTTCATAGCATCGATGACCGTTTGATTAAGTCAGGAATTTGCAGGACAAAGCCTGTCTCTACAGAAACCGTTGTATATATCTTATGTTTTGAAATCGCAGTTTGGACCAAATAAATATTGGAGTTGTATTCTCCAGTTTTTTCAATTTCAATTTTCTATTACATTGATCGAAAAAAAAAAAAAAGGCTCAGATTGTAAGTTTTGCATAATGTTAGTTTTCTGTACATTCAATTGACACAACGCAATAAAAATTATTTACGCGTGTTCACAAGAAACTTCACTAACCTGCCGTTACGACCAATTATCGCTGTTGAAGAGGTTCTGCATGAGAGCATTGTTACTTCAAATGTAATATTGTTTGATATTGAAATAACTGCAAGTTTCCCCTATATTTAATATATACATGGCTGTGTTGCCATTAATATCCTGTTTTGCTATAATTATCTAGTAGTATCTTATAATATGTCATTTAACTTCGTAACACAACAACCAGTCTGTATAAAACTCGAGGCAAATTTTCCACGGAATGCAAGTGACAGAAATGACATTTCAGGTTGTGCGTGCACACAATGACCCTTATAGGAAAGAGGCTCCGCCTACTCTCATCTCTGCCGGTCAAAATACTCCACAAACTTACCGAGACATTGGTTTGCAACAAGGATGTAAACGATGTTCTTTATGGAAATATTCCCAAATACAAACATCAGGCGCAAGATAGAACCAAACTCCCAAACATTGCTTTAAGCAATAGTTACAAGAAACTAAATGTGAAATTTTGGGGGATAGCGCAAACAAGTAATCTAGTGGAATCGTCTCTGCTTGTGTTGCTGAACGAGTAACTATTTTTAAGCGAAGATGGATGCAAGATCTTTTTTCACTCTTACATTAGATAAAAACCTTCAGTTTTGTCGTTTAGATATATTAAACGGAGGCGATGTATAATTTGAAGGGTGTTTCAATAATTGAAGAGAAGAAAATGAAACGATTTCCTCTAGTCCGTGGAAAATTTGGCCGCAGCTATCGAAAAATTATTTCGCATTAACTATCACTTCATTAAATATGAAATGTTACATTTTTTCTGAATTAATATAATTATGTACAGTTGTATATTGTCACCATCTTTCTTCTACACATGTCTGTACCCGTAGTAATAACTTATCGGCCTCTTAGAAAATCCAGGGAGTAACGGCCTGAGTTAACATTGCACTTCGTGCATAGTTGATAGGCGCCAGCCTGAGCTCTTTTGTCGCGATATTTGTTTCAAGGGCATTATATTTCCTTTTGTTTGTTTTTAATAGTGTTTAGCGCTCGTTTTAACTACTGGAACATCACAGGCATATTGATGATATAGATGACATGATAAATTGGGAAAAGAATTTTGTTAATGCAAGGAAATGTTCTAGGTACTTCATCATTTGTCATTAATGACCAAGGAAAGCCTGGATAGAACTGTCAGGAAGGATAGTCCTGGCGGGAATTGAACCCCAGACCTCCCGCTCACGAGTCAGTGCCTTAATGACCTCGGCCAACCATCGCGGTAGAGCGTGGTCTTGATACTTGTACACGTCTTCCACTGGTAATGCCAATCTTTCAGAGAAACGATATTCTTCATAGTACGAGCCAATAGAGCCCAAACTTTATTTCCAAATATTGAACTTGAAAAAGCAGGATTTCCAACTATTTTACTTTTAGTATGTTGCATGTCACCAACTGTTTAGCAATGTTTGATTCTCAATATAATTTGTACATATTTATAACAAGATTAAACAAACGTGTTTAAGCAAGAATGTAATACAATTCTTATAGAGATGTGGAAAAACCAAATTTTGCCCATCTAGATTATCGACCAAATAACATATCTAGTGCGATTCCGGCACTGAAGTTCCTGATCTTTAGTGCATCTTGATGCTTATAGATAATAAGATAAACTCTTCACCGTTCAACAGAAAGGGACAGGTAATTTTGATTTATTAGGCTGATTTAGTATTTTCGCGTATTCATTTTATATCTTGAACTTTGAGTTGCCAAAAAAAATTAATAAAATAATAATAATAATAATAATAATAATAATAATAATAATAATAATAATAATAATAATAATAATAATAATAATAATAATAATAACATTTCGCGCAGTTTGTAGAGAAAGTCTTTAGGTCATTGTTGAACTCCAGGCTCGTTTGCATCAAAATTATATTCTCTCTATAATCTTGTAGATTTGCTGTCATAAGATGTGGCTTGTTGTAAAAAATGAAAATGTTTTCAACCATTGGTAAAAATGGTGAGTTTAGAAGTAAAAGATTTTCTATATTTTTACATTCATTTTATTCTCCTTTAAACTAGCGATATTTCAGATTTACATATAAACTCCATAGAGTTTGGAAAAACTGTGAAGTAATTTGTATTGCCATCTTCAATGCAATTTTAGTCGAAACAAAAGGGCAATTTATCTTTGCATTTAAAAAAGTAAATAATAGAATTTGTTTTAAGGAATGCGTGACGAATGACCCCAAAACAGTGTTATAGTTGCGCAAGGTCATGGAATGGAAACTATTTTGAGATGTTAAGAGTATTTCTCTTGTGCAATTTGTGTTAAATTCATTTCTCTAGTTGCGTTGAATGTTCTTACCAGACTCCAGGGTAAGGCTTGCAGATTTGTAAATAGGGCGTTCCACTGTATCTGCAGTGTTGGACGAGCTGGAGAAAATTAGACCTGCGAAACTGCCCGGTCGGGCGGTCGCTTGCTTGCTCGCTCGGTGCATACACATCTTACCGGGACCTGCTCCAGCCTTGTTGCCATGCGGCCATATCTCCACGCAGATACACGAACAGCTGAGTGCAAGTTTACGATCTGTGTCTTAGTTTTCGTATCATTGCATGTTATTGTGTTTAACATTGAAACAAGTTGCTTAATTGCACATTTCTTTCAGTGCTAAAAACATGTAACACATCTGTAGTGAAATTAAAACGTAGAGCGAAGTGGCAACATAGTAGACGGCAGGGTTCTGGTTCGGTTCCTCATCGGGAGTATCCGACCTGTTTCGTTGCTCAGTGCGCTGTAGGCAAAATGGCTGGAAAAGATTGAGGGTGGGGAGATGGGTTGGTTTGAGAAAGGAGGTGGGGTAACGGGCAGATGGAAATGTAATACCGTGAATGTAAATATTATGTGTTAAATTAAATACACTTTATTATTAAATCTATATTGGTAATGGATATTATGTAAAGTGCATATACGAGCAGAAACAGTAAATATGTAAAATGACGTACGGAAAGGTACTATTCTGAAAAAGATGTTCTTTAATTTTTTTAAATAATGCAAATAAAGA
Organism: Metallyticus violacea; assembly: GCA_030762175.1. Classification (NCBI taxonomy): domain Eukaryota; kingdom Metazoa; phylum Arthropoda; class Insecta; order Mantodea; family Metallyticidae; genus Metallyticus; species Metallyticus violacea. The sequence goes on along the minus strand of CM060837.1, from coordinate 33,991,070 downwards.
GTGAAAAAGAAAACAGTATGGTATAAACACTAAATAACTCACAGCTTACGCAAAGCAGTAATTTTCATATATAGGCTGTAGTATGTTTTTAGCACTGTTAGTAGCGCACAGCTAAAATAACCCCGCCCGTCCCCGTCTTTCACGGGGAGTAGTGACGCAGTTGGGAACGGCGTGCAGTCCTTTTTCTGCCACGTAATAGCCGATCAATATCAGAAACAAGAATTTCTGCTCGAAAAGGAATTAGGAATGCGTTTGCACATCATTCAGTAATTATGTTAACAATAAATGACAAGTGTAAGTTTCATTTAGACGTAATATTTGGTGCCTTACTGTACGTTTTGTCATAAGAGGTAATATAAAGCTGGAATTAGGGATGCCAACCGCTTGAGCTGAACAGCCAAGGGACTCTCAGCGATAGGACGAATTTCTGTACGAGACAACTCCGTCTTGGCTTACTCGTTCGGCCATCTATGTAGTGAGTGAAAATGTTTACATTTCGACAATGATTTAAATACCTGACGGAACCTACATAATGTAATTGTTCACTATAAGTGCTATTTTAGTGATCGGAATTCATGATTTTATTTTGAATGGTGGCTGGAATAAATTTGTAGATAGGAAAAATGTAAAATATGGTGCTGTTGTTTGTTATGCTCTCTTTTTGGTATATTTTATCTGCAAAAATTTAGGTGAAGTGTGGATATTTATGTTAATGGATTGTTATTTCTGTAGGTTGCAATTTAAGCTAAATGAAGCAGAAATGGACTAAATGCTGGTGCTACTTGTCAGCAGGCAGACAATTTTGTGTGTATGAAAAGGAGGTTATGACAAACGTAGTTATAATGAATACTCTTGTGTTGCAGATGTCTGTCAGGATGGATTACTATGACTGCCGTAAATATCTTAGTCATTAAGGTAAATATTTGAAAGAAGTGACAGTTCTATTAAGATAAAATAATTTGGCTGAAAATCCCGTAGTGTGGTAATTAACTGTTGTCTTTATTTATTTCTTGATAGATTTTTGGTTTCCATGCATAGCCTGCCAAAGAAAAATTGATCCCAATGTTTCCAAACGAATCTAGTTCAGATGAGATTTCCGAAACTGATGCCTTCATACAAAATTTCAAGGTATGTTTTTCATTTGTGTACACTGTATAAAATCATTTTGAAGGAAAGTACAGGCGGATTTAGATGTGGAAACAATTGAAACTTGAAACTGTGTACATTTAATATTGTCATATATTTGCTTGACAGCTATCTTGCATGTGGCTTGCTGATTATCGTGGAAAAAAGAGCTTCAAAGTAAAGGAAATGATCCCATATCTCGTTTATATTAAATAAGTACTGCGTGCAAATATTTGTTAATATTGGGGCCCAATATAATAGATGTAATCATGCAGAGATTTGATGCTGCCATTTATTTCGTGGAAAACTTATTAATTTAACCTAAGCAATATCTGCTCTGAGTTCGTGAACAATTTTGATTATTCTCATTGAACATTGCATATTTTAGATGTGCAAAATGCAGCTGTACTCGTATTTTTCCATTGGTTGAACTTTGGTATCACCATTTATCCATTTGTATATATTTATTTTAATTATGAATTAATTGAGCCTTGAGCCATGAAAAAAAGTCAAATATGTATTTTTAAATAATCATAAAATATTACTTAAAAACTGGATAAAATACATACCAAAATAATAAACAGGATAACAAAAAAAATGGTGTTAAATAAAAGCACTGGAAAAAATTGTTAATATTATGATTTATAGACCACAAATAAATTGCAATTTTTAATACTAAATGCATTTTATAGAATCATGCTAGGTCTTTAAAGTATATTTCTGAAGGCGAAAAATGGTTACAAGAAATTGTTAATGGAATATGTGCATTATAGAAATAATAAAAATAACAGAGGCAGGCCTGGTATTATTTGCATTAGTTTTTTGAGAATAATTGCATCTAAGATTTTTGCATTCTTGCATAGAATTTTTGTTGCAAAAAATAGATTATGAGTTCAGGAGGATTTTGTCTTTACTATCCCTAGTTCTGTTAAGTTGGTTTAATTGAGGTATTCTGAAATTATGTTAACCTGCACAAGAGTATTGAGCAGATTTTGGTTTTTAACAGTTTTAGTAGCTATCTTTAGTGGTAATTTTTTTTTTTAATGAGGTTTGTGTAGGTATTTTGCTGTTTTAAAGCTATCACAGAAGCTTGAGTGATGCTGCTCTCTTGGGCTTAATGCCAGACTAGTAGCAATCAAGTGATGTTTGCATCTTTTGTGATGTCATGTTAGGAGCTTGTCTGCCGTATTGATGATTGAGGGGATTGGACTTAATTCTGCAGAGCTCTGATGGCCTTTCTGTGGAATCTGAGGTGGTAATATTGTCAATAAGCATGATAAAAGTTCTTATGTATGAAAATAAGAATTAGTGCTTTCTTGCATGCATTTAGATTTGGTTTTCTCTGCAGGCTTATTGGTTTCCTCTGCCAATGGTAATTGCAGTGATAGTAGGTTAATGGAGGTTGAGGAGCAGCTCTTGCACAGAGAAATGACCTGCGAGTAGTGCTATTGATTGTAATGCAATTCGTAAACAATTTATTTTTTCATTGTGAAATAAAATTAAAATACTGCTAGTACCTCTTGCACCATAATACAGATTTCTGAAATAAACACAAATGCTCTTTTTCTACATTTTATATCTCTCTTTGCATCTCTTTTAAGGGCCATTATAGCCCAATAAATAATAAGTTGCCTACCTATTTGTGTACCAATTTCCATATCCTGCCATCGATGTTGATGGTAAGTTTTCTCCTGCACAACTGTTTTTAAGGAGTCTAGTGGCTAGCATGCTGGCTGTGAATGCAGGATTACATAGTCTATATAGGTTTGAAACCTGCTCTTGTAAATGTAATTTATTAATGTAGATCTAAGCATTGTATATACCTTAAAATGTGAAATACAAATATAGAAAAGGGAATGAGAGGGAGAGAGAGGGGGATGAATGAATGTTAAGGACAAAAGAATACATTTTTGCATATTACCTACCAGTTCTATTACCATCTCCCCATTTAAAAACTCCGCTTCTTGGCTTGTCCTGGTATGTAGCAACCTAGGTTACTTTCTGAGACACTAGAATTTTACTTAAAAGTATTATTTGGTTAATATATCTTTTATAAGAGCCATCTTCATCTATAACAAAAATAGCCATAATATCAATTCCTCCATTAATCAATTGCTTCAATCTATATCTTGTTCACCCTCTGCCAAGACTTCAAAACTTCACATTGATGACTGTATATTTTGTTTCTGTGATGTCACCATTCATTTTCTTTCTCTCCCCTGTAACATCCATTCATATACCATCTTAGGAATTGAGTATCCTCTATTTTCTGTGAATCCATACCGCTTCAGATGTCTTCTTTCCACTCTTTACTCTACTTCCATTCTTTGTATTGCAGTATTCCTAGGTCTGAACCCCAAGGAAAATTACAGTTGGATATGGGGAAAGTATTTTTATTTAAGAGCTTATCCATGTGCATGTTTTTCTTTTTGAGAATGTTTAATTGTTACATTATGATTATTTTGACCAGTTATACAGCAATGCAAATGGCTATATTGTGATTGAATAATGTCAAATTGTTGAAAACTTCATACAAACTGCCAAATTAATTATTATTAAGCAGCACAGTGAATGGAGGGATTGCCAGTAATTTCATTCTTTAAAAGGGGGTTGTGCATGCAAGAAATTTGGAAACCGCTTCCCTAGAGGTGTCCCTAGGTGGCAGATTTGGAATGCCTCCCAGTTTAGGGTGATAGGAGGGAAATGAAATATCTGCCGTGCATCAATAGGTACTGCTGCCTTGCAGTGAAGTATTGCTTTGCTAAGAGCTAGACGAAGACAATAATAATAAAAAATCACCAGGTGTCCCAGATTGGTGTTAACATGGTGCACTAGTTCCTCACTGGTCCAGAAAAGATACAGTGGTAAAAATCTGAATAAAAAGCCTCTTGTCATTATCATTGGCACAAGTTTCATGGTAGGCATTTTGTATGTTGGAAACAAATGACTCCGCATATCTCGCAAAAACTGTATGTAACTGCTTCCTTGATCACATTTTGTACACACTCCACTTTTTGGATTATTGATAATTTATTCCTTAAAGCTGAAATATGCAATAGGATTTGAGTCTTATCAACATTTTATGCTCTACTAGTTCACTTATGAGTACTTTTACTGTCAAATTTTTGCAATGAACTTGCAAGAGAAACATTAAACATATATCTGAGATATCTGTTGCCATTACCAACCATAGTTCAACATGAGAATGTGCCATGCAATGAGCTAGGACATACTATTTTTTTTTTTTAGTCTTTATTTATTGCATGCTTCATTACTATAATAATTAGTAATATTACATGCATTGCTTTCATTTCACTGTTACATGTTATCCTTAATATTATTTCTTGACACACCTTTTTATTCTAGCCTGTTGGTCATATTTTGAAGATTATCTAAATTGGCACCAAATGCAAATCAATTTCATTACAATTAATTACATCAACATTCTTGATCATATAGGCAGTAATGTTTTTATAAAATTCCAATAGTTATATTATTCACAACATAATACCAATGGCCATTTCTTTAGACTGTTTCACTGTTAATAACCCATTTTCTTGCCAATTAGTCAGTTTGTGTTAATTTGAAAACTGTCAAAATTGATATTTTTTACAAATTTTTGAAATTGTTTATTATATTTTAGAACAAGTTCACTATTATCTATTGGCCATCACCTAGTTACTTTTCCTACACCTTTCCAGAACATTTCTCACTCTTTCCTCAAGATGTTGCAATCACATAAGATGGTTCCATTGTTTGTATACCTTCCAGGCACATGCAACATGGGTCCTCTGTTGTTTTTAAAGCGATGAAATTAGGCTCCAAATTTCCCATGTCCTGAAAAAATCGCTGTAATATTGGGGCTTATTAGGATATTGGTTTTTAACCTTTTAGCTACATTTGGAAAATATGATTTTGTAGTTGCTCCATTTGCTGTCATTTGTCACTGTTTCCCATAGTTGCTGACTTTCTTCTCTTAATTTATTCCTAACTTCACATTTTGGTATGAGGTGATAATCCACTAGAAGATCTTTGCTGTTTACTGCTTCTTTCACAAGTTGGTCTGCTATTTCATTTCCAATTTTTGCTTAAACACAAGTAAAATATATTTCCCAGTTTCTCATTGGAGTGATTTTAACATAATTCATATTTTTTCACAGAAATTACTGTTTTGTGTAGTTGCTAATTAAATCTAGTGTAATTTGACTATCCATGTGGATTGCTGCTGTTTGCATGTTATAGTTACTTTATTTATATTTTCCAACTGTTCCAGGGCTCTCAATATAGCAAACTGCTCAACTTGATTATTTCAGCATTTTTGTTGCAAGCTTGTACTGTAGTCTTTGAACAGGCGCATGCGCATGCACACACAACATACAGGAGTGGTCCTGATAGTCTGCTTGTAACCATACTTGCCTCATAGACCCAAGGTTGTGGGTTCAAACCCAACCAGGGTCGGAGGAAGGGAAGGGAAGTAAAACCATTGGTCCCATGTCGTAGATTTACAACACACAATAGAACCTCAAGCCTGAAAGAAGAGGCCTCTAGAGCAAAATTTATCAACTGTTAAATGTCCTGAATTGAAAAGGATGCTAATGACCAGCGATGTTAAAGAGCATTCTGAAATACACCTGATAATATTAAAATTCATTATACAGGAGATTTGAACAACAATGGGCTGCGAGAAGTTGAACATGGAAATCTGTGCAAACTGTACAATGAACACACATCATTTCATGTAGATAAAAAAGGAATTTCTGATATTGTGCAATGAGAAACCAACTCCTAAACTTTCTACATATTTTGTTCACACTAATTATTATTGCTCAAAAGGTTCTAGGGTTGTACAGGGAAAAAGTTGAACTTCTGTATTTAAACAGTAATGGTTCCGGTGACAATATGGATAACATGTTCAGGGGACTGTGGCAGTTGTACAAAATCTTTTCTAGAACTTGGAATGCTATGAAATAGTAAATGTTTTGTAATCAATGACACTAGGGCATTCTGCTGGTTTGTACCATTTCGTTTTACCTATCTTTGCTGAAGAACTTCTGAATGATACAAGCTTTCCATTTAGCAGTCATAGAAAAGAACTTCTTGTTATAATTTATGAGCAAAAAAGTTTGCAACATTATGTATGATCAATTTAACACACAGAAATGCAATCTTTAAAACAACAAACAAAAAAAAAACACTCCTTTCATGTTTAAAGGGTGCTGGTGTTGTCTATTCCCTTTAGGTAGTATATTTAGGTACTATAAAATCTATGAAATTGCACTAGTGCTTGCAATATAATGTAAATATGTATGTAGCCATGTCCTGGTCGTATTGTTCTTCTGTTTACCTCATTCTTGGTTGAATTGTATTAAGGCCTCCATTTTGTGAAAAAGAAAAATCAAGATATCTATACATAATATGGGTAGGTATTATAGGAAACAGAAAAATCAACAAAGTTCAAAAAAGAAGAATAAAGTTGAAGTTCATGTAATTAATACATGATTTAGACTATTCAATTATCAGTAAATTAATGTAATGAATTAGATAGTGATTAAAAATCAAAATATGGTTTTGTGTACATATTTTAATTGTCCTTGATCTTCATACTTTTTATGCATTTCACTTATTCATTTTTCACTCCTTATAATGGTTGAATGATTCGTTACTGGCAGCATCCACAAAGTTACTGGGGGATATATCTTATCTGGAAATTTTTTGTGTGAAATTCCATTTCAAAAACTTAGAGCAAAAATATATTTTAATAACAATTTGCTATTGGAACTGAATTCAATCTCAAGTTGCAGCTAATTTTTCTCATCTCAATGGTCATTCACCAGAAAGAAGATTTGTTCTCTTGAAGTGTTGTATCTGGAGAAACTGAAAAGCACCTCAACTATTTACATAGCATTCAAATCACAAACCCAACTTCCAGTCCAATTAAAAAAATAAATAAATATAAAAAACTGACTCATTGTACATGAGTGCTTTCTGGAAGTCCTGTCAATGAAATTTTGTCTTTACCCAATGAGGGGTGAATGGTTAAAGCAACTTTTTTTCAATACTATCTTACAGTGTAGACTCTTATTGTTAAATATAACAGGGATTTCTTCTTGTTATTAAATCCACTTCAGTCAATATTATGAAATACATTTATGCCTGTACACACATCAGTGCTCTGAATGTTTAGAAACAATATTATGCAAGGCACAACTATAAGGCATTATCTAACCTACAAGGTAGTATCAAAAAGTAACAATTGCTCATTATTTGAAGATTATGGATTCCTGTATTTCAATTACAATTTTGAAAGTATTGTCCTTCTGTTGTAATGGCATGATTTCAACATTCAGTCCACTTTTCAAAGCACTCACTAAAGCCCTTCATTTACAATCTATTAAGTACACCCAAAATAACACTTAAGTTCAATATCTGATTAACATCCATATAGTGAATTTTTCACTGGTGGGAATAGACAGAAGCCACAAAGAACTAGATCTGATGGAGGGGTTGTGCTATGACTTCAATGCCTATATTGTTTGTACCTTGTATTGCATTATTTGAATAGGGTAATTGTCCAGGTGCAGAATCTATTCATTATTGCAAGCAAGTTCTGGTCCTTTTTCAGCATTGTTATGAGATGAATATTGTGTCTGAATATTTGCTATTGTTCATCCATTTTTGCAATACTGTGTTAATGTTAACTTCAACTTTCAATGTAGATGGCCATGCCATTTTTTTTTTCTATCTTCTCTTATAACAAGTTATTCACTGCATCGTACTCCTGTTATCTGCAATATCCCTCAGTCACCCTCCTTGAGCTCAAGGTGATTTACAACAGTAAACAGGAGTCCACAGGAATGTGTACTTGGTTCCTGGATCTTTGGATAGTTGTTAATAATAAATAATGTGGTAAGTGGTATCAATTATATTTAAACATAACCATATGTTGCTATAATTCTAACAAACATTTTATAAGATGACACCAAAAAACATGTACTAAAAAGGAATCTGCTTGCCTTAAAGAAGCTTTATATTCAATAGAATGACAAAATGGGGCAGACAGCAGCTATTCTAAATGTACAGAATTATGAAATTAACAAGGTTTGAACTTTCCATCACTTAAAAAAATTAATTATTAAAGAATTTAATAGTTATTTAAGAATTAATTATTATTAAGAAACTTCTTGCAAGAGGTACATGATTATTTAAAGAAAATCACAATTAAAAATACTCAATATGTCCTTATGCAAACTGCATAGTTCTGGTGTCCTTGTTCCATATGTAATCACAGGTTGACGCAATTAATAAAACCGTGACCACTTCTTAAATATTTCAGCATTGGAGGAGGAATTTAGATGGAATTTTTTTTGTTTTGTTTTTGTTATGATTTTTTTTTTTTTAAGTTAAAAAAATTTTGTTCCCAGAGGGGGGAGGGGGGAAAGGTTAGTGAAAATCAGAACTACTGGCCCATCCAGGTTCTGAATACCTTCTCCAGCCACTCACATTGTGACGTGAGGGAGGGAGGAGCGCAAACTATGCATGCACTTTAACAATTCATGCAAGAATGGCACACATTAAAAAACAAGTGTTTGGGATAGAGCTTTGTCCCAGTAAATTTTCTGTATCATTTGCAGGGTGTCAGATGGTGATTTATTTCAAAAGAACAGAAAACATGATTGCTGCATACTGTTGTAATTTAATTTTATTATGAGTTTGTACAATAAGGTTATTTGAGAAAAAGACCACTTACTGAGGAAGTGCAGATGCTGCAAACTGAAAAAATGGAGATGGAGTCACTATGCATAAAGTTGGTATTTAATTTTAATATTACTCTTTTTACTGATTGCATAAAATGATACTATATTTAAAACTGATAATAAACCCTAACCTATGTTATAAGAGATGTTCAAAATGATGCATTACATATGTTGCTACCATTTACATAAGAAATTCTGTATTTCATCTAACTTTTCTTTGTAAGAACACTGCTGTTCGAAACATGTTTCTTGTCATTGAGAGATCCTGTCTCTTGTAACTTTTTAACAAGTTGGCAAACAGCTTCTTTTCCTGGGAGATGATTGGCAGGATATTTTCTGTTGAATTGCCTTATCACTTTTGCAAGAATGTTTTCACACATGTATCATATATAACATCCTGTTCAAGACTATATGTAGTGGCATGAAGAACAAAGAACAATTAGCACACAATTTTTCACAAAAGGGCAGGGTAACAGATGAATATATAATCACTCGATGACAAAGCTACTCTCTAACTATCTAAAAGCTCACCTGCATGTGCATTATTCTTGACTAGCCTTCTCTCAATATTGTCGCAGCTAACTGTAGAGCAGCCCACATGGATATTGTGTATTCATTTCATTATCATAAGGCCATATATATTGAGCAAACTCAATACGTAATTAAACCCATTTATATAACTAACATCCCTAGTTAAAATAGAATGAAAACAGGAAAATAATGGATCGAGGTATTCTGGGGAAATATTAACGTTTATAAACTTTTAACTTTATTAAAATGCATAAAACTGTTCTGACCTCAACTTACATATTGTAAAGGTGACCATGCCAGGACAGAAGGTGCAACATCCACTCCAAGTTCTAGCTCTCAACTACCCAAAAATCGTTATAAAAACACTAAGTATTGCCCTTCTGTGTGTATGTGCAGAGTTAATTTCCCCATGTTCAGTTCCCCAATTGTCACTTCTAAATACTAACCATCTGAATACTAGTTCCCCCACATTGTCATCAAGAGATTTGCACACGTCACAGTAAATGTCAAATTCTAAAACAGCATATGAATGTTCATGCTCACGTATTCGAATGAAATAAAACCACTCCCATAACATTTTGATATCCCCTCATAGGATACTGTATTTAAATAAAACTTGAGTTTTAGTGGGTGATTAAAATGATGCGGCATTGGCTAATGAATGTTATGATTAATCACTAAATGATCCAGCATCATGGAAACCATTACATGCACTGTATCCGTCAGCATCAACGTGCATCCACAAGAGCTGCATATCTCAATATGTTATTTCTGGCAATATATACCTGCTCTATAGACCATAGGTTGCTAAGGCAAGAACTTTTGAGTGCGAGATCTGGGGTTCAATTCCCACCAGGATGTCCTTCCTGTTTGAGGTTTACTCTAGGCTTTCCTGAATCATAAATGGCAACCCAGGGATGAACCCTAAACCTAAGCCTGGAACATTTCCTTCCTTTTATATATATATATATATATATAACCACCAATTTATCATTTCATGTAGTGTATCGCCAAATGTTCACTGCCTGTGGTGCCTCAGCAGTAAAAACTAGCATTAAAACACACACACACATTTATCTGCATCTTACTGCTACAGGTGACCAAGGTCATTAAGGTGTGGATTTATGAGCGAAGGTCTGGGGTTCAATTCTCATCAGGGCTGTTCTTCCTGACGGAAGGTATGTATTTCGCCCCCCTCCAGTTCTCATAATTGGCAAATGCTGGGAACGTACCCTAAATTCAGTTTTGGAACACTTTGTTTCTTTAAAAAAATATCCTTTTGCAGTTCCTCTCATTGTATATATCATCAGTGCCTGTGATGCCTTAGTAGTTAAAACGGATGTTAAACACTATTAAAAATAAATAAATCTTTATCTCACACCTCTGCAATTCTCAACAATTTAACATTTGTATTTCTTTAGCCCTCCAGAAGTGTTAATGGGCATAAACATTCACTAATTTATTGTTATATAATGTAGTGAGGTGAGGAATTTTGGCACAATGAGTAGTCTTTCACTGTTACACTCTCCATATCTGATTATTAACATTGAATATTTACCAACTACCCTTGAACCTCCAAAAGTGTTACTAGACAGCAAACATTAATTTATTTATTATTTTATAATGTAGTGAGGTTAGGAATTTTGGCACAATGAGGTAGTGTTTTACTATCATACTCTACATATCACATTAATGCAAACATCCTTGAAATACACTACATTCATTATGTGGCAATCCGCCTGTGGTGCCTCAGTAGTAAAAACGGGCGTTAAACACTACTCCAAAAAAAAAAAAAAAAAATTATGTGGCAATAATTTCCAGATTGTTTATTCAGAAAGCAAAAGTCCATTTTCACTGCAAATTTTAAAATCATTTTTCCTCTACCTTTAGGATCTTTTATTCCTGTAGAGCTCCAATCAAGAAATGCCTCATTTTCTATTTAATAGATACTGTTGTCAATTAACAGATTTTTAAAGCTATAAGGTGATCTTTAACTTAAGGTTAATTTAAAAAATATATTTTCTACAGTAAAATTCCAATCCATCCTAATGGAGGGAAGGTACAGTTAATTAAAATATTTGTTTTTTATGTACATTTAGTTTTCTAACCTTATTTTTTTGTGACCTGTAACTTCTTGCTGAGTTTTACTACTAGTAATTTATTTGTTCTGATATCAATTCTATTTCTATGAAGTAAAACATTGTCCAAGAATTAACTCATTTTCTTGCTCCAAAATTGTATGAGGGTCTCTGCTGATTCAAGAACTATTTCTAATGGTATGCATGATTCCTGTAATATCTTTTCATTGCTATTGCCATCATTGTTACAATGATTGTAGTTTCTCATAATGATTGTATACCAGTTTGACACACAAGATCAGCAATTAGCAAATGCCTTTGCAAGGTTTGAAACTCTTATAACTATCCAATAAATGCAGAAAAGTGCAATAAATTAAGTGACTGTTAAATTCTTGAGCACGTTTCATTAGCATTACACTTCTAATTTTATCTTCACTACATTTCTGATTTTATCTTTTGTTTTATAATTAGGATGTTTCATGATGTTTATTTTCTGTAGTCCATGGGGTCTGTAACAACTTTAGGCAAACTGCAAGATTGTTTTTAGCGATGTTATATATTGTTGTGACACAGACACCAAATTAATTAGCTAATCTAACTACCATTTCACCTTTATCATACCTTTCAATAATTTTTACCATCGTTTCTATATGCAAGACATTGTGGTGAGAAATTCCACAACAAAGTGAAAAATGGCTTACTATTTCAAGGTTACTATATTATGAGTAACCAAAGTGTTAAATGAAGGGGTAGTTGTACATGCTTTCAAAGTTTACTCCTATGCACAGCCTAAAAGAAAGTTTCCTTATTAATTATATAATATTGAAGTCGACAGATAAAATTTTAGCACAGTTTTCAAATTATGGAATACAATTAATGAGCAAGAAGTCGAGGGTTTACTGCATTTCATTTCTATATTGCCTTATAGCTCTGGGGAATTTGTTTCCACAAAATGGTAAGCTTTTTATTTAGTATTCTCTTGCCATGAAAAGATGAAAAGCCACATATATATGAAGCCAGTGGCAAACTTCTAGTTCATTTGCATTATCAATTGTATTCATTACAAACATAAAGCACAGTGCAGGCCTTCACAAAAGACTTTTGAGTTTGCTTGGCAAGAAAAATTAAAATAGTGGACATTATAAAAGAGTCAGGGGGCCTCCAAAGTTATCGGTGTAACAGCTTCAGAAATGTTTAAGAGTGAAAGTTGCAAACAAACTATTAATGCTTGAAGTGTATTGATCCCATTACCCTTAGACATATACTAAATAAACATCTGCAAAATGGTATTGGGATTACCTAAAGCAACACCCAATGGAGTAGCTCTGATGGAACTATGAAGGGTTTGAGGAAAGGTCTAGTAAAACACATTATGAAATATTGACAGGATACAACCATTGGAGGAAGGAAATATTGTCAAAGACTGCTTGAAGCCACAAGAAAAAGCTAAATGGGAGGAAAGCTGGTTATGTTGATTAAAGGAAATTGTAAGATGAATTGGATTGGGAGAGCTAGTTAGTTTACAGTCATTAAATGGGCAAAGCATGTAGAATAAAGTGAAATCAAGGATTGATGATATAGAGAAACAGGAAATATTTAGTATCTTAAAAGATAAGCATACTCTGATATATTATAGGTGTTTTAAGAAAGAGTGGGGCAGGGAAAAATGTATTGATGTTTGTGACAAAATGGTAAGGGAGGGTATGGCAATGGCAAAAACAGGAACAATGAAGCTGAATGGGTTAAAAAGAAGAATTATGCCCCCTGTATGGCAAGGTAGACCAGAACTTGCACTGTATATTAGAATGTACAGAAATTGAAGGATGGAGAGAGGAAATATGGAATAAGGCAGAAATGTTGGTATTATTAGAAAAGAACTTTTGAATCATTTTGGAAAATATATGGGGAAAGTAAATGAAAAGTGGAGGAAGAAAGTGATCAAGCCAAAGGAATAAGGTAAAGAAAATAAAGAAACAATAATGGAAGATGATCCCCATTAGGGAAGTATTTGTGAAGTTCGCTTTATAATGTGCATATTTGCAGTGATGTAGGATCCATGTACACAAGAAATTATTTTGAATCCTGAATTAACAAGCACTGCAGAATCATGAAATTATTGTTAAATTGTAATTTTGAATGGATAGAAATAATAAATATTCATTCATACTAAATAAACATGTGAAATATTCCAGGTTTTCAAGAATATCGGAGCTTTTGTATTAGCCTTCTCATTTAATTTAATGTAAGTGAAGTGAAGTGTGAATTGTAAATAAGAGCCTTCCATAGCTCCAGGACTTTTAAAATGCCCTTCTAATGCATGAAATTTAATGTGATGTACCAGTTATTTTACAAATAACTTATTTATTAGGAATGCATAAACAAGATGTAAGAAATGACACTTGAAATCATGAAGAGGATAATATAAATGTTTGGAAGTTTTAATGATTTAAAGGGTTTACCTACCAGAAAGCTTAAGGTTAGTTGTTCTCTTCTCCATGCCAGGTAAAGTCTCATTTTTAGAAAAATTATCCTTGGATTTTTGGTAGATCAATACCCTGAACAACTTTGAAATAATAACAATGGTTACTACACTTGACTCTCAGTATTACTGCACAGTTTTATAGGCTACAAAGCACATGCTTTTACAGTGAACATAACAAAGTGATGCGTTGCTTAACTGTTGTTCTACTGAACTTATCACCCTGTATTAATGTACAGTAAATATAAGCAACTATATAAGGCTGTGGTTGAGTTGAAGATAATGTAAGCAGTGGAAATTTGGGGAGTACCAAGGGAGTGGACAAAGATTGATGTAATGCATACAATGCTTTGTACAGAGGTTCTGGGGTTACCAAAAAGTTCAACAAGGGGGGTATAAGTAGGAAGGAGAGGAATAATATTGGAAAGAATCTCAAAATATTGGTGTAGACAATTATGTATTAAAAGAATGTCTTGCATACCAAAGAGATATTTTGGGAAGAGAGTGTTGACTTGGAGAGGTGGTAAGCTATTGGAGGAAATTGGAACGGGAGATGTATGATGATTGGGTGAAAATAATGTTTGTATTTTGGAAAGAGGTGAGACAGAGGGTAGAAGGTATAGAGAGGTGAGAAATCTGGGCTAGCTTGGAGGATAAAAGCTCCTTAGATTTATATAAAGTTTGGGGATGGGAGAAATATACAGAAATTTGTGACCAATTTGGAAGAATGGGTTTTGCATGGGTGCATACAGGGGATTATTTTTAAAAGGACTAAGGATAAATTGTAATGTATGGGGAAATTGGAAATTTGGTTCCATTGTTTAATTGAATGTGAAATGGTAAACATGTGGAGGTGTAGTATCTGGGATGGAAAACGGGATAAATTGCAATAAGATGCAATAAAATGTTATCAAATATGGCAGAAGAGAAAATGAAAAAGATAGAGGAATTTTTAGGAAAAGTAAGGATAAGTGGAGAAGTATAAAGGAGGAGCTTGAGGGCATACATAGTGATGAAAATTAGAAATTCATTTTAAAGGTCCTTTACCATACATATAACATGGTGGTTGGAATATGGGAAGGCCTCACTTTTGGTGCTGCTGAATTTGTGGAAATTTTGTGTGTTTATGTAAATTAAATTGTAATTGCATAATTTTTTAAACTATGCTTGATAATTGTAATATTGAATAAATTCAATTCATTCAAATATACGCAACTGTCAAAATGCTGTTTTCTTAAACAAACTGAAATCATAATAACAGAAGCAGGTTCAGAATGTTGATTATCACTTCACTGTTACAGCCTGTTTACCATATTCCCAAATCCAATTAGTAACTGCAATGAGTTGTAATGTGTAAATTTTTAATTAGAACTGTTAACACTGTAGATCCAACACATATTATGTGAATGGAATTGTATAATTATAGATAATGTTTATTTTAAATGTTCATAATACAAATTACCCAACAAGCATTGTGTAAATAGAGTTTCATAATTATAGATACTTTTTTTTATTTTTAAATGTTCATAGTACAATGCAATACTGCTGCATAATAACTTGTGACTAGAAAATGAATATTAATCTAGAAGCATTGTTTAAAAAATTAATGTACTTTTCCATTTCATGCCTGTTGGACCCAAATTTGTGAATCCTTTTAAACCTACAAAAAAGCTAAATAGGACTAAGTAAAACTTAAGGACCTAAAAGGACAAAAACAGCTATCACATATAAATGAAAGTACTTGATTTCTAATGAATGAAAATAGATTGGTGAATTTTAGTCTTTCAAGAAGTGTCATATGTTATAGTAAGTAATTATTTTGGTCTTGGAAGGCTTGAGTGTGTTATTCATGTTGGTCAACAGGGTATTAAACATGTGTGTAACACATTGTAGCCTTTGCTTTTAACTGTCAGTTTGCTTGCTGCCATCATATGGGGTCTCTGTCAAGCTTGCACGTTTCAGACTGTTTCCTCAATGCTGAAGTTATACTTAAAAATTAAATCTATTTTTGACAGCAGTGTTAACTAAAGTTGTCCATTGTTCTCAAATCTAAAATAATGTGCTGCCTATACAGGAACTGAAGAAACAAATTTCAACATTAATCCAGTTTTTGTATTGTATTTTTATTAGTGGTAGTGCAAATTTAATTTTCACAACATACTGGGGAAAGGATAAAATATTTGTCCCCATTTTAGGTATCTCATTTATATATAAAATTAAATTACTGGTAAAAGATTATAATAATTACAAGTGTACATTTTGAATCAAAATATTTTAAAAGCCCCAAATAAATTGTTTAAAATGTAAACAAAGGTTATTCCAAAGATGAAATTGGGTTTATAAAACCTGAAAGTCCAGGCCTTAGTAATGAAATGTAGGCCAAATTTAAATCACTTATTATGTGTATTATAAGCATTTTGAACTTAAAACTTGGCCTCTATTGCCTTCACTGGAGAAAAATATGGGCTGGCGTGAGACTGTGCCCTTAGTTACTACTCCCAACTTAGTCAGCAGGTTGAGAGCAGAATTGCTGGAAGGTCAATCAGCTGTAGGAAACTTTTCTCTGGAGCCATGTCTATTTTGACTTCACCTTGCGTCAATTCTTTTATATGGACATATTTTCAGAACATTGTTCCCATCTGCAATAGACCAACTTGAGGTTATATAATTAATAAGCAATAGGGCTTGTTTCTCTCCATACCAAACCTGTTTACAACCAATCAGCTAATACCGAGCATTCCATTTAACCATCTGTAAGCAGATTGAAAACATTGAAATTTGTTCAGTTGGTATTCAGCCAGCTGTTTGACTATTAATGCATATCAAACAGATGTTGAATGCATTGTACATTTAATTTAATCTAGTTATGCATGAGGTTCATGTAGTAATAGTGCTGCCATGGCTAAAAAAATAATTCTGACAAAGATTTATTTTACCTCTGCTTTTATTTCTTCTTCTTCTGCTCCTCCACAGTTTCTGTAATGATTTGGATAATTATGAAATTTGTTTTTCATGCAAACATCATGCTGCCCTTTTGTCCTTCAGTCCAAAGTAAAACATAGTAATTCTACCCAAGAAGTCCTCAAGTTTTGAGAAAAGATGAAAATCGTTCAGGGCCAGATTCATTTTGTGTAGTGAATGATCCATAATATTCCATTTAATACTTTTAGTAAGTTCCTTTGTTTTTTGGTATTATCACTATATAGCAAATTTTAAGGTGTAAAATAAAATTATAGTTGAAAAGGGGGAAAAAAGGCTCTGAAAATTTATACAAAAAAATTTTAAAAAGGTGCTGATAAAATGCCTTTATTCAAGACTGAATCAATTAACATTAACAACATTATTCAACATTGTGGCAAATAACATAAAGTAACTTATATTTAGGAAGTAAACATTGCATTTACATTGGACCACACACTACATTTCTGTTTTTGATTGTTAGAGTCTGGTGCTTTGAGTTCAGGAGATCCTTATTTATGGAGAAACTCTGCCCAACATTTAGTGAAACCAATGGGGGTGTATTTTGTAAAAACATGGAATGGGAGTTCACTGGACACTGGAAGTTGCAAAGGCTTCCACAACTGGATTATTCCTTAAAATGAATTAAATTTGGCTTTGGCAAATCCACCAAGGTTGTCCCTCACAGGTGCTAATTTCTTCCATTTTTCCTCCTGCATACCTTCTTCCAAATCACATCAGGCAAATACCTGTAGCTGTCTTTGTTATTGAATAAGTTAAGCATGCTCGATAACTCTGCATAATTTGAATCTAGAGCACATATGAAATTTTTTATTGTTTTGAAGTTTTCACATAAATCTTAATCAAGTACCTCAATCTGGTTATGATAGGAAATCACTAGGTGGAGTCCAGTAACATCTTAGTGCAAAAGTCTTTACAAGAATCCCTGTCATAGCACTAATGAAGACACCTACCCAATTGTACTCCTCCCTGACTCTTTCACAAACATTGTATACTCCATGTGCAAAACATGTGTCATGGGTTGAGATTGGAGTATATGCCCTTCAGTTTTTGGAAAGCTGAAAGCATGTAGCATGCTTGATCAATAGCATGGATTTCAACCTTTTCACCAGATAATAGAAACACCAGCATGCAGCGCATCAAGAGTTTCATCAAACATGAATCATTTGCAAGTCACCTCTTTTATTTTCTTGAAAACTTTCTCATAAATTGGCATTATTTAATTTTTTTCAGGACATCATCTAGTACTGACCTTTTCTTATGCTTTTAGAGTAATGATTTGAATGTAGGATTGTTAACCTTGTGGACTGGAACTCCTAATGCCATGGCAAGATCTGAGTATCTATTGCTTTTCAGATCTTGAAACCACGGCACATATCAAGGTAGTTTAAGTCGGGACTTTAGGCATTCAACATTCATCATTTACTTTCATATTGGGTATGCTAGTTTATTCTGGCTCTTGTTTTTACGCCTCTCATAGATTGTAATATTTACTTCACAAATGACACAAGAATGAGACCATCAATTTTGATGAATGTCTTGAATTCCTCTGAAAGTGCATACAACTTTGCCTTCTGCACTTTCGAGAGGATAGAATACTCAAACTGCAATAACACAAATACAATCAAGTAGAGCAACTAGAAATTGGAACCTTCTTGTATAAATTGTGCGCGAACCATACAGAGAACTGTGATTCTGGTTAATAGCTTTGGTTGAAATTTTGTTTTCTCTTACAGGTTTGCAGCATTAACTTGGACAATAATGGGACTGGAAATTTATAAATGTATTATTTTTTAGCTCTCATTCTGCTGTACAAAATGGAATAATAATTTTATATAACTGCTCAAGAAGAGTGAAAAATCTTTTGTTTAGCTGCTCAAGAATAGTGAAAATCATTGTTTTTTCCATCTAATTTTAACAAAATGTGAAAGAAAAGGTTCAAAAAAAAAAAAAAGGTAAAGAGCATAAATAGGCTTATCACACCAAAGGGCTCAACACAATTTATCTACTTCACTTCATGTTCTAAAATACTAATATCAAACAATTTATATGAAAACAGCTATATTTTTATAAAGGTGCTGCACCTTAAAAACATTCCCTAGTAATTATGCATAAGAAATCTGTTATACAGGAGCATATGGCATACTTAAGGTGTAACATAGTGCAATGTAATGTGGATTCGTTAAAAATAAAGAAAATTGCAAATAACTTAAGACATATTATAATTATTAATGCTTTGGCACTCTGAGCTGCTATCCATCCTTAATCATTACTATTTGCACTATTTATTGGACTAAAAGCATTTTGTTCTGGGGGAAACTATAACCTCTTAACAAAGCAGTTCCACAATATACTGTTTCTATTTTAGGAGGATGGTTTAGAATCTAATGATGTGCCAGAACGGTTAGCAGAGTCGCAATCCATCGGCTTTGTGTATAGCAACGAAGTCACAAGTGCGGCCACTTGCCTGACTGCACAACTCAGTTCCACATTACCTACCGACCAAGTGCCTGTTTTGAAAGTAAGTGTTAGTGCATATCTTCAGAGCTTGAAGGGGTAAAAGTTAACAATTAACATTACATATGTAAATATGCATGCTTAATTTGTGAACATTAAAAGGATATAAAGTCAATCTGTAGCATATTTAGTACTGGTGAATATTGTTAATATACCTGGAAGTTTTGAAAGCTTTGCCATATAAACTGTGCAAGTTGTACTGTTCAAATAGGAATCAAAGAGTGGGTAAACTTGTAAAATTATAAATATTGTACTTAAGAAGCTGTTAGCAATGGAGTGGCAATATAACCCAAATATAGGTATTCATTTTTTACACTAAACTCCATTCACTTGCACAAAAATAAGACACGTTTCAGGAGAATCTCTCCCATCTTCAGTTGCTCACTAAACTGCTGTTATTCAAAACGATGGCAGGACAACCGGATGTTACTGTGGTGGCCTCTGTTGGTTGAAGTAGGAAGTCACCGAGTTCATCCATAGGAAGAAACTTGAAATTCATTAGGTTTTCTCTATTTTTTAATATGAAAATTTTTTCCCAAGTGGAAAACTCCAATGGGTTGAGAAGATGTTTCACCAGTTTAATTCCCAGTTTTATGCCCAAAAGTGAGCTGCTACTGCTGATTTATCCACCTGTTAAACCGAATATTCCTAAATTTTTTTTTCACTTAATTTCCAAATTTCTTTTTGTTTTGCCTATGTAGCTCTCTGTTCACAATCTGCACATTTTATTTTGTAAATTCCTGATTTCTGTTCTGTTGGTATGGAGTCTTTTACTGTGCAACCTAATAAATTCTTGATGTATCTGTTCTTTGGGGCTAACATTATCCCATGTTCTTTGATGATTTTCTTGAACTTGTTGTGGTAAATTGGATGTTAGGTGAAACGTTTGAATTTGTATTCTTCTTTTGTGTTTTTCAGTATGGAAACTTCCCTGATCCCTTTTTGTCCTTTAGATTTATTGATAATTTTTATCACTGTGTCTTTGTTGAAACCATTGATTATAACTGTCTTTATTATTTGTTTATATTCTATTTTGTACTCTGCTTCTGTGAGTGGAATATCCATCAATCTGTGTGCCAAACTGTGAAACAGTGCATATTTATGTGGAATGGGGTTACAACTCTCATTTTTTATGTAGTTTTCTGTGTGTGTTTCTTTTCTGTAAATTCCAAAATTCAAACAATCTCCATTTCTTATAATTTTTAAATCTAGAAATGGTAGCCACCTATTTCTTTCTTTTTCTATAGTAAATTGTATAGATTCATGTTGCAAATTGAGAAGTTTCAGGGCATCTATTGGGTGTTTCTTCGGTATTATTGCAAGAATGTCATCCACATACCTATACCATGTCTTGAAAATTAAAGGGAAGGCTTTTGTGATCTATATTTCAAATGAGCTCATGAATAACTTTGCTAGAACTCTTTGTCGCCTTTTTTAGTAGAGCTATTCATAAGCTCATTTGAAATACACATCACAAAAGCCTTCCCTTTAATTTTCATATATTTCATATTTCTGGTTTCTAGAAAACTCAAGTGTTCATTTAATTTGAAACATGCATAAAGCAATCATTAGCTGGGTTAGCTGATGCATTTGCAACTGTGCCAAAATGCAGCAAATGTAATATAAGTTTGTGAATGTGTTTTAATGCTTTTGAAAATTGCTATTATATGCACTGTTATAACATTGTATAGGGCTATTTTATTTCTGTATTATACAAGATGACCTAAATGACTTTGTTGATTTCAGGCCAGATATTTCAAAGCATTATTTTCTGAACAGAATATCTTTATTAATAAAGTGTATACCATTTCTATCGAGTACCTTCTACCAACATGGTAGAAAACTGTGGATTCCATCGTGATAGAGCTCCTAAGGGAAACAATAAATGCATCCAGTGTAGTTTCCAGATCTGCAAAGGTTTGTAATAGATGTTCACGGAGGTAATTATCCAAATAATGGAAAAGATGCCAAGTCTGGAGAATATGGTGACTACATTAGTGTCCCAGCCAAGGTGGATTCAAGAATGCCTTAGCTGTGTGTGGTTTTGCATTATCATGCAAAAGAAGAGCACCTTTGGGAATTATGAGTTTAGGCTCTTTAGTTTTCAGTTTTTCATGGATACATGCTAACTACTTAGAGTATGTAATAGCATTTGATTGATTGGCTGGTTGGAGCAGTTCATGATGCACATTACACACACTTCATTTGTTGCAGTAATGGTTTTGGTTTTTTAGAATTAGATTCATGAGTATAGAGGATGCTCTTTTCATTGCATGTCAGTAGTAGATTTTCTCCTTGTGTGACAATGCAAAACAGGCATTGCCTTGTGTTGTCTCTGAGCCATTGCCAACTCATATAGAACTCAGTAATCAAATCCATATCTTTCTCCTAGCTAATGGAGACTGAGCTGTAAATATGGTTTCTGCACTGACTTTGAATTGCTGTGCCATGTCTCCGCAAGTTTAGCTGTTGTTTGCTTCAGTGGTTGCTAAGGGAATATTGTTATCCATTGTTGTTAGTCTTCTTAGCTATGGATCACCAAGAGATTTGCTGCCTTTCTGGAACTTCACGAACCAACTTTGCATTGTCCATTCATTCATAGCATTAATACTGAAGGCGTTGCATATTTTCATTTGATAGTTCCCCAGTTTAAATTCATAGAGCATACAAGCATATGAATTATCTTGTACATTCCTTTACAAATCCCTGTTCCTGTTGAGCACTTTGGCACCTTTATAGCCTTGCTTAGTGCGGATTGGCTTGACTCATACATTTTAAAATCATACATCATATTGGTTGAATCTTACTTTATCAATTATTTGGGGAAAAATGTATTTTATTATGCTTTTATTTTGTATTTTACATTAGTTGGTCCTGGTGGTGTAGTGGTAACTGTACTTACCTTCTAAACCTAAGATCGTGGGTTCAAACCCAGCCAGGATCGATGGATTTTTTTTCGGGTGTAAAAATCCTAAGAATGGCTTCCTTTGGAAGGGAAGTAAAGCTGTGGATCCTATGTTGTACATTTACGGCACGAAAAAGAACCTCAAGCATGAAAGAAGAGGCCTCTGAGCAAAATTTGTCCGCCGTTTCACGCCCTAAATTGAATGGGACACGGATGACCTTAGCTGTTAAAGAGTGTCCATAAATAAATCAAATCAATCAATTCTACAGTATACTTTGGTCATTTTTCAGCCCAATGGATCACAGAATATGTCATTTCATCACTTTATATATAAATACCATTTAACTTATTGTGTGTTTTATAAGTAATTTTTTTTTTTTCCCCTAAAATTACATAGAATTATCAAACTTAATGTTGATTGGTTTAAGTTAATTTGTTAGTTAATTGAAGATGTAATTAAGCTTTTAATTTATTGTAATATACTGTTTGTAAGTAGGACTGGGTATTTGGAATCTTGATATTAGTAGTGAATAATTTTAAAGACTGAGTATTGATTGAAAAATTAACATATTTGTTTTTGCAGGACGCAGTTAACCGCATCAATGAGAGGGGAGTGCCTGTTAAAATGGCAGCTGTAAGTGATGATCAGTCATCACCACCACATGCCGCACAAATAATGTCTGTGTGTACAACTCAGCAGCAGTCAGATGGGCTGCATTCTAGGAAAGAAACCACAGCAAATAATGAGGAATTTACTTGTGGTGAGCTGTGGCCTTCCTCCATCTCCTCTTCGGCAGCTATGACAATCTTAGCGGGAGACTGCAAAACAGGCAGCCTACATCTAGGGGCAGATGGAAGAGGCATCAAACAAACAAGCATGGGTATGTTTGATTAGCAAACTTAATTTTGCTTCATTTTTGATAGTTTTTAAAGACTTAGCATTTAATGTCATTTTTTCAGTTCCGTGCATAAAAAGATACAAAGATCCTTCTTGTCTAATGCAAAAAAATCATAATATTTGTTTGTTTTTAATAAACTTAATATTTAAGTTTTCATCTTTAATTAATCTAAAAATTTGAGTATTTCTTCATGCTAATGCTAAAAAAGAAAAAAAGGGGAAAGGAGGGGTAGTTATTTCAGTTTTAGTTCATTCAGAATTTTAAAGCAAACATTTTCTTTTAAATTGTAAAATAAAGTTGCACTTCAAAGGGGGAGAAATAGGAGACCTTAAAACTTAATATTCCTCATACAATAGCATGAAAACTAGCATGTTTTTGGGTAAAATGGTAGTCTGACTTAGAAATCATAGTGTATAATGATTTTCACATGTTAACAGTTAGAATACAAAGTCAAAACTGTCAGTGGTATCCTAGTGGTTCCTCTTTAATGGCTTGAAAACCACTTTCTAAGGGTTACTGATATGCAAGAATGCATGTAAGTTAATTAGCATATAAAGAAATATTACATTAAAATTGTTTTGAGAAAATGAGCAGTTTTCTTTTGTATTACAGGGTGTGAATCCTGTGATTGTACTCATCACCCCAACCCCAGTTCCAAGTCTGAGGCCTTGCGCCAGGTGAGCCTAGAGAATGATAGAGGGGAGGCTGGAGCTGACCTAACCTCTAATCTGTTCTCTGAGGCGATATTCTCAGTGTCTGTGATATCCAGCTCATGTTGTGGCACCGCGGAGCCTCCGTCCCTTGTGACCAACCACGGTGCAGAACAGGTAATAAAATTTGTTTATTGGTGCATTTAAAAAACACACATATACTTTGATGTCAATACATGTGCTTTAAAAATTTTATTAGGAGCTTAAACTTTATGTATTTTTCAGAAGTAGAGATAGTTCACAATGAATGAAAATGAAGTTCAAAAATTTGAGTTCAATGAAAATTTGCCATTGCATTTAAAGATTTATAATGGAATAGTTTCTTGAAATAATTATCTTATCTGATCATTAATGAAAAGTAATGCAAAGCAATTCCCTCATGGTGTTACCCTTCATTGGATGAAATATTTTCATAACTGTAAAGCAGGAATAACCCTTAGTATTTTTTAATTGCTTGTACTCTGAATAGTAATTAGATAAATGAATACATGTCAGCCAGTGATAAACAAGTTTTGTGAAGTCAATACAAGTTAAATAGTTACAAGAATAAAAGTGAAGCTTTTCTTCACAACATTGTGACAAATGATAAAATACGGGTACACTGTTATGAACCATGGATACTGTGCTTCTCAAATGGGGTAATGTTTGGCCTTGAAGCTCTCAAGTGTATCACTCATTCAGAGATGTGCAACATTGCCACATCTTAATTGCTGCTTCTGGTATTATATATATATATATATATATATATATATATCCTTGCAGAATAAATGCTTTCCTGTAAATCTTGTTTAAGCTATATCAGAATATTGTAATTTCTTGATATTATTGTATGATTTAGTTTAACTATGCACTCTTAATGCTTCACTTGGCATAATATATAGAACCGGTTTCGAGAACATTTTGTTCTCATCAGCCAGGCTAGAATTCAACTGTCAGATAATTTGTTCAGCTGTGGGAATGTGCATTCTGCTCTGGTGGCAGTGTGATAAACTTGTATTTTATGTTTTCATCTCCGGCAGTGTCGAAGTTCATTAGACTGTCTATGTAGATTTTCTCCCAAGCTGCTAGTTCTGTAGGTCCTTGTGCAGAATATGGAAAAATGTACATTGGAAAAACAAAGAGAAACATAGGCACATGATTAAATAAACATTTTAGGAACATAAAAGTACAAGCAAATGGAGAAATCAGCAGTAGCATGTAATTTTTGGACGAAAAACCACAACACAGTGAATAAAACAAAATTATTAAAACAGTACAAGGACCTACGGAACTATATTATAAGTGAAGCATTAAGAGTGTGTAGTTCAACTAAATCATACAATAATATCAATTATATTCCACTTTTATATTATATTATACTCCACTGTCTAAGTTTAAATTTACTTTTTAATTTGTAGTTTCTTGTTAATAAAGCATTAGAGCAGATAGTAAAGTTTTGTTGCAAGCTGATAAAAACCAATATTTCCACCCCAAATAATTTCATTATACAGAAAAATAATTGTACACATTGATTATAGCTGATGTACTGTCTAGAAAACTTATCTACTTGCAGGATCAATTCCCTCTTGTAAATTACATTGAATCTAGATCAAAATATTGCAGTTTCAGACTAATAAAGCAATCAGGCAGGTAGAAAGTGAATTTTGTAACAAGCTTATCAAAACCATATTTTTAGTTCCAGTGATATTCTTTATAGAGAAGAATGTGCACCCATGATTGCAGCTGAAATACCATGTAGGTTTATAAAATACACCTAGCTGCTTTGGATTCATTTCAAGTTGAGTTGAAGTCTAATTAGCTTCTTCCACTGACAGTACATTATTTTTCTCCCAAGTATGTGATAAAGCTGTATTGAAATAGTCATAAATAAACAAAATCTATAGCTGAGATTGCTGGTGATATACTTAAAGCTCTCATCGTGCACACATTTGAAACTATAATAATGAGATAAGATGTTCAGCTGATTAATAAGTGAAGTTGAGGGAAACAGTTTTTCTTTGTTATAAAACTTATATTTTGTGCAGTAGTGTTTAGTAAAGCAAGCACAAGTAGCAAATTTAGTGGGGAGAATGTTTTGAGAAGATGGGTACTATGCAATCAGCCATGCTGTTGCCAATATAACCAAATTAAGGTTGTGTGAGCTCAAATTAATAGAGGGATTGCTAATAGAAAGAACTTTTGATTTTAAAGATGTGGAAAAAATTAATCATAAAGCAATTGACAAGGTAACACATAAAGACGAGTAATGTTGAGTACAACATGCTGAAAAACATAAAGATGACTTTATAAAAATATGCAATTTTAGTTGTTGTGACTTCCAATGTGTGGTACTTAATTTACATGAACACCTTGTCCACAACCTGCATATATGCAAAAGAGATAATTTTTAATTTTATTTTCATTGAAAATCCTATATATAATTTGTGTTACAGTTATGTGGTCGTTGTTGATGATGATCTAATGTGCAGGATTTTGATCCATCAATTTTTCCCTGGCCAACCAATATAATTTGTGTATTTTCCTGTCAGGTGCAGCTTTCCTCATTTCTGTGCATTCCAATAGATGTTTAGAATCTTGTCAGTATTACAGATCTTACATGTGTAATCATTCATAAAACCAAATCTGTGTAGATGTTCTGCCAGACAATCATGTCCAATGGCCAGTCTAAAATGAACAACTGCTTCCTTCCTTGATAGATTTTTTATTTTATGTACTGTTTCTTTTATATTAGAATAATTTTTATTAGATATTTCCACTTGAATATTATGTTGATATTTTTGTTCTATGGTCATTTTGATATTTTTTAATTTTACATTTTATCCACAGGGCTTTATTGGTTTTGAATATAGCACTGCCCCCTCTTTGGCCAGAAAGTCTGCATTCTCATTACCTATCACTTCCACATGTGCTGGTATCCACAGTAGTATTATTTGTTGAAATTTTGTTTGGAGTAATTTATGTTACAGTTATTAAGAACAAATATAAGTTAATTGTTGCCTGATAATGACGATAGAGCATGTGAGTAAGGAGTGAGATAGCAATTTGGAAATTTTCAGCTAATTCTTAGACTTCTGATTTCCTGCTGCCATTTGATAAACAATGTAACAGTTGATTGAACGTAACAAAAAGGCTTGCCCCTAAAATTGTAATAGAAATCACAGATTTTAGCTTAAAGCAGTTAACTCAGAATGCTCTATTTTGTTGATTTGAGCTTTAACAACTATTTTTAACACTACTTTTAAGAAAAGATTCAAGAGGGGGAAAAGGAAATGATAATCCTATAACACAATGCCAAGCCACACACTTCAATGCCATCATAACAGCAGTTGAGAGGCAGTCTCGCAATAGTACAGCATCCACCATGTAATCCAAATGTCCTGCACTTTCCCTCTTTTCCTGCAACGTGTATGCATCCAGTTAAGAAATTGATAGGGTTATCTGGAACTGGTTGTGGAAATAAAGATAGATTTCTGTCCTGGCTCCACAGAACTGGTGCATTATTAATAGAAGTGATCTCGCTTATCTGGTGACTAATGAATAGTGAGTATAATAATTAGAGGGCAAATTTTAAGGATTATTTCATTAAAATATATTAATGCATTTCTAAGTAATTCAAATGGAGCCATTACTTTTAATTCAACTTAAGGTTCTCTGCAAAATAAATATGTTCCTGCTAAATTTAATCTATATAGTGTGGTTTTGGAGATAGTTTGAAATGAAACATAATGTACATAGTAATAATCTCAGTTCCTTTTACGTCTATTTGCTTGGTACTGACTATTTCTCTCATTGTTTTGGGAAATAGAAAACAAATTATAAGTAAATATGCATATATCATTGTTTTAAACAAAGAAAATCCAAGGATATATAGTTGATCTGTAGAAAGAACTATTTGCAGGAAAATAAAATATTTTTATGTTTGGAATGCTAATTGAAACTTGTACAGTGAAGCTAATCATATAAGAAAGATCATTGTATGATTGAATCAAAAGGCATACTCTTATTGGCTCCATTTACTTGTTTAAATGCAGAACACCCAATGATGCTCAATTTGAACACTCATATTTTCACTGTTTTTGGAAATATTTTTCCATGGTTTTGTGACTTTTAATACCTTTCCAATGATATTCAGCTCACCAATATTTTTTTTTTTTAATTTCAGGCGTAACTTTTTACAGTAATAGCAAATTTATCAATGGTTCCTGGAATCGGTTAATTCACTGCTTCCTTACCCATGTTTCTTACAGCATTTATTGCATAGTTGTAACTGACAATAATCATCACTGCATAACAAACTTGTTTCAAACTCATTGTAGCATAATGCTTGAGTCATTGTTTATCAGCTCTTGTATTCATGTCTAAAATTTCGCTCAGCTTTTCATTTTCATGTAGCTTTCATCGACTACGTCCATCACTTGTGGCTGATTATAAGGATGAAGGAACATCAAAGGCTGCTAAACATAAGACATGTCAAATAGGGTTATGTAGAAAAACAAAACCAAAGACAGTTATTCCACATGTAAAAATTTGTATATGGTTCTTGTATAATTTTCAGAGCTTTCTATATAGATATACCCCCCCCCCCTTTTTTTTTTTTTTTTTTTTTTTTTTGGTACAATATATTTTGTTACTACATAGCATAGAGCAAACCAAATTCGTATAGTAAAATATTTATTTTTGAGAAAGTAAATAACTTTTTCATTAAAAACCATTTCTGAGATGACCTATAAAGATGAACAAAAGAATAAATGTACAAATGTGTGAATGCACCATTGAATTATTGACAAATTAAATGAATCAGCGTCACGGTGACATAAGAAGCTAAACATAAGTGAAATATTAGCAAAACTTGTGAACATAAAACTATCTGAAACCGGAAGCTCATTTCATGTTGAATTTGAAATTTGTTTGCAGTTTAGAAGTCATATTGTTTCCTCTACATCACTACAGTTGTCTGGTAAGTTAGCAATTTCATCGGCCTGAGTCAGAAGAGCACTTAAATAATGATGCTTGGCAGACACCAAGTATATACAAACTCACTCCGGAAGTTGAATGCAAACTGGATTAGAACCTGGCTTGCGATTAAGAAGCAAAATAGTTTCCTCTGAACCATCATATTAGGCTAGAAGGCATTAAGAGGTTCCATAGTTTTCAGTGAAAAAAATGAATAAAAATGCATAAGAAAGTAGTAGCATGTGGGAATTTTAGGAGGTACCTGGAGCTGACATTCTAGTGTTAAATAAGTGGAACCGATAAGAGTGGCCCCTTATCTCCATTTTTAGCTAACCTATTCATGAGCAGATTTGAAACACACATAACTCAGCTTTCCCATACATATTTAAGGTATGGTACAGATATGTTAATGATATATCTGTATGATATATACAAACAAATGATATATCTGTTGATGATATATACAAACAAATAGAAGAAACAGCGGTTAAAAATGGTTTCAAAAATGAACTATTACACAAAAAGGTGCAGAAATTCAAGAGACCAAAACATATCAAAGAAACCACAACACTTTCAGAAAGAAAAGATAAGCTAATTTTTAAAAAATTCACCTATCATCCATGGGCTACAAAAGAATTTCAGAATATTCTTAAAGATTTTAATATCAGAATGGCACCAGTTAACAGATTTAATGTTAAAAACCTACTGATAATGTTAATGACAGTATTCCACAAGAAAAAAAGGCAGGTATTTACAAAATAAATTGTGCAGAATGTGAAAAAATCACTTTGGAAAAACAAAGAGAAATATAGGCACGTGGTTAAAGGAACATTTCAGGAACATAAAGTACAAGCAAATAGAGAAATCAGCAATAGCATATCATTTTTGGACAGAAAATCATGACATAGTGAATAAAGCAAAATTATTGAAATCGGTACAAGGACCTACAGAACTAGCAACTTGGGAGAAAATCTACATCTACAAATTCAAAGACAGTCTAATGAACTTTGACACTGCCAGGGATGAAAACATAAATTACAAGTTCATGCAAAACCATCAGAGTAGAATGCACATTCCCACAGCTTAATGAATTATCGGACAGTTGAATTTTAGCCTGGCTGATGATGAGAATGAAATGTTCTCGAAACGGGTTCTATATATTATGACAAGTAAGTGAAGCATTAGGAGTGTCTGGTTCAACTAAATCATGCAATAATATCAATTTTGCCTAAATTTAGTTCATTTTTAATCAGATGAGTAACACCAAGGTGAACTGCCATGATTTGGAATACTTTTTAGAATTAAATGGAAGCATTGGGTCTGTGATTGGTAAACAAGAAAGGTGATTTACTTAAATGTAAATTGGAACTTGCACAGTGAAGCCAATCATATTAATTAATATCATTGTATGATTCAGTTGAACTACGATGCCTTAAAACTTTTAAATATTCAAGATAAAAACATATCATTTACATACGAAATAGAAATAGATAACATGCTGCCATTCCGGAATATTAAAATAATGAAATGCCAAGAAAATCTTAAATTTGGAATATACAGAAAGAATACACATGCAGATAATCACATCAAAGCTGACGGTTTTAACCCTACAGCACACAAACATACAGTAATTAGCAGTTTAACACACCAGCTAGTTAACCTACAAATTAGCAAAGAAGAATATTTTAAAGAATACAACAAATAGAAGAAACAACAGTTAAAAATGGTTTTAAAAAAGAACTAGTACATAAAAAGGTGCAGAAATTCAATAGACAAAAACATATCAAAGAAACCACAACACTTTCAGCAACAAAAGATTAACTTATTTTTAAAAAATTCACATATCATCCATGGGCCATAAAAAAATTTCAGAATATTCTTAAAGATTTTAATATCAGGTTGGCACCGATTAATAGATTTAATGTTAAAAATTTGCTGATAGATAATGTTAATGACATAATTCCACAAGAAGAAAAATCAGGTATTTACAAAATAAACTGCAGAATGTGAAAAAATCTACATAGGGAAAACAAAGCGAAACATAGGCACACGGTTAAAGGAACATTTCAGGAACATAAAGTACAAGCACATAGAGAAATCAGCAGTAGCATATCATTTTTGGACACAAAATCACAACATAATAAATAAAACAAAATTATTAAAATCAGTACAAGGACCTACGGAATTAGCAACCTGGGAGAAAATCTACATCTACAAATACAAAGACAGCATAATGAACTTCGACATTGTCGGGGATGAAAACATAAACTACAAGTTTATCACACCCGCCACCAGAGCAGAATATACATTCCCACAGCTCAACGAATGATCCGACAGTTGAATTTTAGCCTGACTGAAGATGGGAACTAAATGTTCTTGAAACCGGTTCCATACATTTATGAAAAGTAAGTGAAGCTTTAAGAGTGTGTAGTTCAACTGAATCATACAATGATATTAATTAATAAGAAAGGTGATGCAGGATTTGGAATTGGAAAGGAATGAAAGATTGTCTTTAACCAACAAATAATGAGTATATTTTATACATTCCTAGTTTCGTTATCAATGATAACATCAAACAATATATCAAATTTCCATATGTGAACTTTTTTGATAATGCATCATACTTATTATACTTTGTTTCAGGGCTTCAATGCAGTCTTTGCCAGTCACCATGGTTCTTCCAGCAGCAATAGTCTGTCTACTTGTGCACAAAGTCACACCATCAGCTTTACGGATGTGGAGCCCACCCATGTCACTCAGGCCATTGAAAATCCAAATACTTTTACTACAGTTAGCCAAGTCCAAAACCAAGTAACATTTCATCATAATAATATGCAATCTTGTGTGAACTTTAGTAGTGTAGAATATGATGGGGAGAATGACAATGGTTTGGATCAAAACATGCCACAAGATATTTTCCCAGATGGACAAAGTGAGATGACTGCTAAAGAAAAGGCAGATAAAAACTTAACTAGTGGTGCTCTTTCAGATCAGGATAATAATCTTAATAATGTTAAGGAAATAAATCATACTGGTCCTCGGGAAGTAAAGCAAACTGAAGATGCCATTGAAGATAATGGAATTCGGAGTATAACTCCATTCATCAACATTCCGAAGTCGCAAGGAAAAGGAGAAATGGCAGGAGATAAAGAAAGTGAATCTTTCCTTGCGTCTGCCATTAACATAACAGTCCAGGGTAATGATGACAGTAACCCACCAACAAGCTTTAATAATTTTAATAATATTAATAATATTAGTAATGTTGTTAACTCTTCTTGTGATTGCAAACAAGTGGAATCTTCCTCTAAGTTCTGTATTCACTGTGCAACTCAGTCGAACAAGTATTGTGCTTCAAAAGCAAGAAAGAAAGACTATTGGACTACCTACTTCGATGGACCAGCAACGAATGCTCGATGGGGAATACCTCCAGGCCTAAGATTGCTTGGAGGTGGAGAGAGCTCGCTCAACAGTGGCACTTCTAGCTGGGGCACTCCATCTGGTGGAAACTCCAACAATAATAATTCCAGTTCCTCTACCGGTGGTTGGGGAGGAAACAATCAGGGTCAGGGGAACACAGCTGCTCAGAACCAGTGGGGAAATAACAATAGTGTGAATAGGAACAGTGGTTCTGGGGGCAGTGGAACTAGTCAAGGACCTAGCGGACAACAAAATCCAGGTCAGTATTGATACATGCTTATTATATGCTTTAAATTGTGGGATTTGAAGCTTTTGCCATTTTAGAAATTAATGTAATTAATCTGCTCAGTTACTCATCTATTGCGTGAAAGATTAACTTGTCATTGGTTTTTACTTAAATGTAAATTGGAACTTGCACAGTGAAGCTAATCATACAATGATATCAATTAATTTTCATAGGTTTCTTATATTTTTATGACCTTAGAGATTTTTTAGAGGATTGAAAGGCCAATATGACAATATCTGGATGCTATTTTTATATGAGAAATGTTTCGTTTCTCTAGTCCTTTGTCAAGGTTATTTGAGTTATTGGCTGCCTGAGCAAGGCTGCTTACTGGGGAAGTGCAGCCACTGCAACTGGAGAGAGGTAGAATTGCTGTGTGTAAAGCTAGTATTTTAATATAAGTAATACTTTTTCATTGAAAGCATAAAATGGTACTATATTTAAAAGTGATAAGCACTAGCCTATGTTATAAGATATATTGAAAATGATGTCCCTCAATGGCAATACATTGCCAGCATCTGCATAGGGAATTTTTGTATTTATCTTAATTTTTCTTTAAAAATAGGGCAGCAGTGAAAACACATTTCTTTTCATTGAGATATCCTATTTCTTGTAATTTTTTAAAGAATTTGGTGAAGTTTCTCTACCTGAAACATGATTACCAATCACCGTGCTGCTACTTGCACAAAAATCAGTTTTCACACATATATCATACATTAAAATCCATTCTTTAAGATTATACGAATAGCACACAATTTACACGCAATGAAAGCAACAAGTATTACATGAATGAGCAATTTGCTTACAAAGTCTGCTTCAAACCAATTACAAGTTGCTACCTATACATGCTTTATATGGCCTTGCCAACTCTTTCCCAGTATGCATCCATGCTCCAAGGTCTGTAACCTAATAATCTCACTGTATATGTTTTAAATTGCAGCACTTACAACTTTTGGAGCTTAAGAAATTGTTGTCATTAATCCTTTTGCTGTCAAGCTGAAATTCCACAAACTATCAGCCATAATTAAGGTAGAAAATAAGGATTAACTAGAAATTTTGTTTTCTACTCAATTTTGAAGGAATATAGTTGAACTTTTTGCTCGTGACTGATTATATAACCTTGTATCTGTCTTATAATTTTAAGGCTGTCACTAATGTCTTTAGGTTTAAAAAAATATTGAAATTATTAATTTTCAGTTTTTTAAATTAAAATTTCACGTTTTAAATATATTTTGGTATGCAATTATTTTCATGCTAATTTTGATGTCACAATTACAATTTCTGAACAATGTCTTCATTTTTAAAATTTGGTATTTTTAGGCTAAATGTTCAAATGATTTTAATTTTTTTTATCTTTATAACAAAGTACATTTTTCTAAGATTGCCATCTTTGCTTTCACCATAATGAATAGTTTAAGAATTTTCAGCAGGTGAAGGAAGGATAACATTAATTTCTGTTTCACTTGAACTGCCACAATTTTCATCTTCACATGAAAAATTTCTATTGCTGGCACTTTCTAGAAGTGCTGACTAAATTTCTTCATCAAGTGAATGTCTTTATTGAATTCTGCCATTTTATTGTGCACAATTAGCATAAGCAATTCCCTTTTTCTGTTTTTTCCTTTCCATAAAGTATTCAATGACATACTAAAAACATGAAAAAACACACAAATAAAGCCTGCTGCGAAACAAACACGTCCACATGTTTTGGTATTGTTGCAGCACGTACACTAGCCAGACTTGGAAACGACAAAGAAAAGTAAACATAAGTGTGGAACTCTGATTTTACCAGAGAGAAATTTGCTATCCCAGTTTTTTCATAGCTGAAAAAAATAAGGGTGAGCCCAGTATGTGAGAACTTTTTCATTATGTGGCAGTACCATCGTTCAATGGTTAGACTGATCAGCTCCCACCAAGGCTGCCTAGACTTGATTCCAGCAGCTGTAAGTAGCAGTTGTGCCAGATGAACTGGCACTTGGGCAGGTTTTTCTCAGGTACTATTTCCCTTGCCATTCATCCTTGCCCTTGCTCCAGCTCATCCCTATTTTCACCATTATTTAGCATACTGTAGTCTGCAGATTATTGGTGTAGGTATTTAAAATTGATTATACTACTGCCCTGCTGCCTGTTTCTGGAAATCCAGTGCCTGGATGACAAGCAAGTTGGCATTAGAACTCGCTCATTCCCATTATATATTATGAACAGATCGTAGAAAAATGTACTCCTATTGAAATTGTTGGTCCTGGTGGTGCAGTGGTTACCATAATTGCCTCCTAAACCCAAGATCATGGGTTCGAACCCGGCCATGACTGATGGATTTTTTCGAGCATAAAAATGCTAAATATGGTTTCCTTCAGAAGGGAAGTAAAGCCTTGGGTCCCGTGTCGTACATTTACGGCACGAAAAAGAACCTCAAGCCTGAAAGAGAGGCTTATGAGCAAAATTTGTTGGCTGTTTCACGCCCTAAGTTGAATGGGACGCTGATGACCTGAGATGTTAAAGAGCGTCCATAAATAAATCAATCAATCTATTGAAATTGGTCATGTTATTATATCAAGTATAATCCCACTATCTAGAGAGCAGTTTAAAAGTCCTGCAACTTAGATCAGCCAACCAGCATTAGTCCATTAGTGGTGGGAAACTCATAAATTCTTAAGAGGAGGAGAATTGTGAGTCAAGGAAAATGGGCAACTTTACAGCACCTACTGTGAGGAGGGTGGGTGCCAAATTCTGTTATTTAATTATTGTACCTAAATTTTAAAATGGTGAAGTTCAAGTGCTATGAGTTTATACAAGAAAATAACAAAGGCAATGTGGGGTCTAACCAGCGATCAGGAATTATGAATCAGAAATTGTAAACTGCTTTCCCTGTATATATAGAAAGTGCTAAATATACAAATTCCATCTTCAACTGATTTGTAACAGATATTTTAAATATGTTTAAGAAAATGAAACAGAGGTAAAGAAAAAGCACATTTTTATTAGTGATTTGCAATAATGTTTATTGAACATTTATTTTGCAAAGTTGTTAAATGGAGTGATTTGCTCTGATGTCATACATGTCATTGAAACCAGCTATATGATGTCATCCAGTATATGATAAATCGTGAAGCATGGAGCTACAACTGTTAAATTGTTGGTGTTGCGGCGGTATTTCATAAAAATTCAAAACTCTTGTAAAATAAAAAACATGATTTTATGAACTTTTATAGTTGAGGTTTAATCAACTTGTTACTATTACTAGCCATCACTAAGACCATCTTGCCACTGATGCAGGTGGCTGAGTTTGCCAAGGCACATACTTGTGATTGAGAGGTCATAAGGTTGGATTCTTGTAGCATCATGCTCTCTTATTGAAGGTTTTAAATATTTTCTTCAGTCATTAATGGCAAAAGCCAGGGATGTCCCCCAAACTCTAGGCCTGGAATGCTTCCTTCCCTTTCCAAAAAGATACTTTCCCAATTTATCATTTCATCTCATGTAACAGTGTACACTGCTTGTAATGCCTAGGTAGAGAAAACAAGAGTTATACCCTATTAAATGCCCATTTCTTTTTCATCCTACTACATCCTCATTGGTAACACTGAACTTGCCAAAAACTAATCAATGAGGATGAAGGCAAGGGTCTTTGAAACATGTCCAAGCAAGTGTATGAGGAAAGTAAATTTGAGTGATATTAAGCCAAATATAAAGTTATCTAAAATTCATTTGTTTTTATTTTAATATGTCTGCCATTTTGTTCACCATGTTCATATAATCTTACAACCAATTTACGAAAACATTGATTGCAAAGATTCAATTCTTGACTTTTATATGGAAATAAATGAAATGAAAAATATGGGCGTGTTGGAAGACACATATTGTAAAATCATTTCAAGTAATATATAACATTTTAAATAAATATTTTCAAAGTATAGGTTTAATTTTTGTTCCCAGAATGTCATTGAGGAATCATTTTGTTTTATTCAATAGGATATGACAATGAAGAAAGTTATTAGATATCAGTGTTAAAGAATAGTGAACATAACTCACCACCTGTTTCACACCCTCCGGGAAATTTGAAACAATATGGTAATTTGTAAATAAGTTAATAGGCACCTGGATTGGCCTCATATTATCTTCATATTTAACATTAGTTTAGCAACAAATATGTTAGAATTACTTTTTATGTTATCAATTTACAGTATAATAAAAAATGTGAAAAAAATTGCTAAAGGAAATGAATGCAAAAGAAGTAAATCCACGTTAAAGTTAAAAATGAGGTGCATTGACTTTTCAGAAATATTTCAAGTGACTGCTGTTTCAGGCAATGCAAATAAGGGTAACAACCCACAATCTGGTCAGCCACCATCCCAGCAGACGCAACAGACCCAGAACACATCCTCGCAGCAGCAGCAACAAGCGCAGCAACAACAGCAGACGCAACAGCAGCAGCAACAACAGAATGGTTCTACTTCATGGGCCCAGGCAGCTGGTAAAGGATTGCCTGCAAATCAGCAGACAGGCAATGCTGGTAGCAGTGGCAGCAACAGTAGCAATAATTCAAGCAACAATAATCCAGGAGGAAGCAATAGCAGCAATTCAGGCACAGGAGTGTCAGGTGGAAGCACTAATAGTGGGAACAATTCTACCAAGCAACAATTGGAACAGCTAAACACAATGAGAGAGGCACTCTTCAGTCAGGATGGTTGGGGAGGTGTAAGTACCTGTTGCATGGTCCCAAAGAATGATTTATGGTTATTCAAAAGTCAATTATCACAAAGAGTGATTTATGGTTATTCAAAAGTCAATTATCAGTACATCATAATAAGCATTTTAATTGAAACCAATATAAAAGATCACTGTGTTTGCCATATAACGAGGTTTTGATTTTTAAAAACAGTATTAACTTGTATGTCAATTATTCAATAAACACCAAATCATCTGCATACAGTGTTTTGTAATATTCTCATTTTTTTCCAAATTGCATCCTTAATTTGTTTTGAGTATGCTGTGAAAAGTCATTATTTGAGGTAATTCACAAGCAAACGTTGGCCAAATAGAAATCATCTTAAGATCGTGTATGTTGGACTGTTGGAAAGTTCCAGTTGTTACTGTACCCAGAGACATTTTTGCAGGGATGTAGCTGGGTCATTCTATGTCAAATGATTCAATCTTTAGATTCATACGTTTTTTTAATATAATTTGAAATTTTAAAGTTTATATAATTTTGGCCACACAAATATATAAAAATATTTTTTTCTGGCATAATTAAAGATATTTGCATGAAACAAAACCATTTTGCTCAGATTTCAACAGAATTATGGTTGATATATAACAAGACTGCATACTTGATTAAAAGTTGCAGTTTGAACCATAGACAGATATTGCTACCTACTCTGTATTAGAATGTTCATGCACAATAATAAGAATCAGAAATTAAGAAGGGAGATATATGAGGGAAAGTGATTAAAAATAGGAATTTTATAATAAAATTATTACAAGGATTCTTAACAGAGATTGTCTTTATTTTTTTACATAATCACTGTGTTTTCTTTTAAATGCACTTTGATCATCTGTATACAGGCGTGCAAATGCTCTCAAGAAAAAGCTTTTCGGTGTGGCATTAAACCAGCCTTGCACTGTTTCCATTACTTCATCATCTGGAAACTTCTGACTCTGTAATTGCACTTTTGAAACTAATCTGGATACAGTGGTCTCCAAGAATGACGACTAACCTAAAATATTAAGATTGACAGCACTAAACAACTATTATCCAACAGACACTTAATGTAGGGTACGAGGTCTGTTCAAAAAGTATTTCAAATTTTGTGTTTTTTCAAAAAGTATTTATTTATTCAAATATCTATTTTGTCCCCTTCAAAGTAATCCCCACCAGATATTATACACTTGTGCCAGCGTTTTTTCCAATCCTCGAAGCTCTTTAAAAATTGTTTTTTGTGATCTTGTTCAGCTCCTCCTTCAATGCATCTATATCTCCTCAATCTTGGAGTAGCATCGTCCTTTCATGGGCCTCTTCAGTTTTGGGAACAAACATGTCACAGGGGGCCAGGTCTGGGGAGTACGGTGGCTGCGGCATCATAAGTGTGTTGTTTTTTGCCCAAAATTTCATGCACAAGCAACGGTGTGTGAGCAGGGGCGTTATCATGGTGCAAAAGCCAATTTTTGTTCTTCCACAAATCTGGGCATTTCTGGCTGATTGCTTCGCGCAAATTGTGCATAACTTGCAGGTAATATTACTTATTGACCGTTCTACCCTGTGGCAAGAACTCATGATGCACCATGCCCCTGCAATCCAAGAATAACAAAATACCCAACAAAAATATAAAGGAAATTTGATATGAAGATCTAAAGACTTTCAAACTTCTTAATTGAAAATGAAAAAAATTGGAATTGCCCAATTCAGCTTAATGTTGGACATTATTGCCTGTCAGAACATCTCTCCGGGATGAAATTAATCAAGGACAGCTACTACCCATTGTGTAAGAAAGTGAATACTAACTTAAACAAGGAATATCTACTAAATGAAGCCAACTTGATAGGAACAAATATGTAAAATTATTTTGAAGCAAATTTTGGGAAATTAGGGAAAAAATGATAAATATCAGCATCCCCAATTATATGGTGTGTTTCTAAATAACTGATTTGTTTACTAAATATGATCTGTTGTGCATACTCTCCACAAAAGAATAAATTTCCTTTTATTTAATGACTTTCCCTCATGTTTCCTTTCAAAATTAACCTGGAGAGTCCAATATTCAATGAAAAAGTGTTTTTAAAATTTGACTGAAAAATAACAGGATTTTTATTCCAATTTTTAAAAAGTACCTTGTGTTCAGACAGATATGTTCAATATAGAAAGCATTAAGTTCATTTAAAATTTACTGTTACTGTTCTCAGGCATTGAGAGCAAGTTATATGTTACAGCAATATGTGAACCAGGATACTGGTTGGGACATTCCTGCATCTCCCGAACCTGGAGTCAAAGATGGAGTGCCAGTGTGGAAGCCAAATGTGAATAATGGTAAACACAAATTATTTTTGGTTTAATAATATTAAGATTTGCTGTAATGCTAACATGCTATAAGTAATTCATCTCATCAGCATTACTTTAGAATTGTTTCTGCTGCCAATTGAAAAAATCTTATCCATTTTTTGTTTTTGTGTATTGGTGTACTTGCTGTTCTTGCCATTGATTTAATAGCTCTGGGAGACTACATTGGTGTACAGGTAAATAAAGAAATCCATTGTTCGTGTTCCTGATAAATATATACAAAGTAATGTTATTTTTACTATTTTAAAAAAATTTCTGTATTTAAGGAAAATATTGTATGTGAATTTATAGGTAGGTATAAATGGAAATGGAAATAAGACTACCAAATTTTCCTTGGTTATTATGGACTTATGAAGCTATTTGCATTCAAATATCAATTGAGAAATTATATATCAAGTGAAAGCAAGTGAAAAGTATTCTGTTCTTGAGTCTGCACTTTAAATACAGACAACCAGCATCTGTTTGTGATGCATTAGTGTCAGCAAATTTAACTGCCAACAACATATGAGGTCTGTTCAAAAAGTATCGCGAATTTTTTCAAAAACTGTTTATTTATTCATGAATATCTATTTTGTCCCCTTCTAAGTAATCCCCACCAGATATTATACACTGGTGCCAACGTTTTTTCCAATCCTGGAAATACTTTAAAAATCGTTTTTTGTGATCTTGTTCGGCTCCTCCGATGCCGTCTTTATCTCAATCGTGCCGTAGCGTCGTCCTTTCATGGGCCTCTTCAGTTTTGGGAACAAAAAGCTGCGGCATCATAAGTGTGTTGTTTTTGCCCAAAAATTCGCGCACAAGCAACAATGTGTGAGCAGGGGCGTTATCATGGTGCAAAAGCCAATTTTTGTGCTTCCACGAATCTGGGCGTTTCTGGCGGATTGCTTCGCGCAAATTGCGCATAACTTGCAGGTAATATTCCTCATTGACCGTTCTACCCTGTGGCAAGAACTTATGATGCACCACGCCCCTGCAATCGAAGAAAACTGTAAGGAAAACCTGTACATTCGACCGAACTTGGCGCGCTTTTTTCGGTCTTGGCTCGTGTGGTAGCATCCATTGGGATGATTGAGCTTTAGTTTCCACGTCATAACCATAAACCCATAATTCGTCACCAGTTATGACCCTCTGGAGCAAATTTTGGTCGTCGCGAACATAGTTCAACAGCTCCTTAGCAACGTTAATGCGATGGTCTTTTTGGTCGAAATTGGGCAACTTTGGTACGAATTTTGCGGCGACCCGTCTCATGCTCAAGTCATTGGTAAAAATCGAATGGCACGAGCCAATCGATATGTTAGGTCCTCAGCAACTTCTCTAACGGTGATTCGAGATTGGCCAATACTATTTTCTTCACTTCAATGTTTTCGTCTGTTGACGAGCTCGGGCGTCCGGGACGCTCTTCGTCGTTCACATCTTCTCGACCCTCTGAGAACATTTTATACCACCGATAAACGTTGCATTGGTCCAAGGTAGCTTCACCATATGCCACAGTCAACATTCGGAATGCATCCGCGCACTTAATTTTGTTTTTTCACACAAAATTTGATACAGATTCTTTGTTTTATTTTTTGGAATAGGCAAAAATCGAAGACGAGCCAAAACACGTCCAAGCAAAATACCTGTCAACAATTAACTGAACATTCAAAATGGCCGAGCTTGTCAACATAAATGAGGGACTACCAGTTCAGTACAAGTGCAGTACAAGTGAAACGTTTGGTTAGACTAGGTATAACTAGAACTAGAATAGTGATTATTCATTCACCCAAGGAAATTCTTGTTTAATTAATTGACTTCATTATCCAAAATTTATTGCATTTCATAGCTAATACTTTTAATATCAATTATGATGCATTCACTTCAATTTGCAAGTAACACAAATTGTTGCAGTCATTTATTTAGGCATTGGCAATCTTAAGAAGAATTAGTAAATATAGTAAATGAAGCCATTAGATTACTTAAAAACTGCATTGCAGTAATATTCCTATTTATTATGATTTGTAATATTATATTTTTAAGGCAAACCCTCTTTAAGTTTCAAACTCCTTTACACTTGCTAAATAATTCCACTGCAATAAGAGTAAACACCTAAAAGTACCCCGTATAGAATTGAGAATGACATAAGCACCATGAAACTATCAGCATTTAAAGCTGAAGAAAACTTATAATACATTAATTTATCCAAGATATAGAATTTAATATTCTTCATCTGTTTATTTCCTATATGTGCAGTAACTTAAGATGATACTAAAGCCACTGATATGAGCAGTTATGTGATTAGAATAAAAATGCAATGCTTTGTACCTGTATGTTGTTTTCCTGTTTTTTTGTCAAGCTGATTTATTCTTAAAATTATTCAATATAAATACATTTATTTTTCCGTGTTCATTTTTCTCCAAACTGTACTTTTATCATGTTGAACATTAGTGAATGAGATTATCAATTCTTTTTTACTTTATTTTGCAGTGTTGTTCATTTTTGTTTTCATTTCCTTATAAATTGTTGCATCAAGACTACATAGCACTAATCCTTCATTTAAGGATTCTTGTAGATTGTTTGTGCAGTCTCAATTTCTTCGGTGCAAAAATTAAACAGAAGGTTTACATGTTTGCTGCATGTATATATTTTAATCAAGAGCATGTAATGCTTACATCATGCTGGAATTCCCTGCAAATTAAGTTCTATGTGATGGCTTTGAACATAAGCTGTTGCTTTGCAGCAGTTTTCACTATAGCAAGCTTGTGTGAAGTACAGTGATGTCCATTTTATTCCACTTCTGGCAGGCTTTCCAGAAAATGTTCACACATGGTCTGCTGCTTCCAAAGGTCCTTTTCAATGGCCCAAATATACAGAAGTCCATACATCAGATGATGTAAGAAATGGAATGAATTTCTGTAAATGCATCCGCATCACTTTTTTTTGTTTCAAATCCTTAGTGAAAATGGTGTTCAATTTCAATTAAATGGTTCTGTGTTGCAGTATTCAGGCCAAAGATAAGGATCCTAAACTTTGAATTATGTCAGAGGTACAGCTGGTGCCTGGTGGGTTATTTATTTATTTATTTATTTTTTAAGGAATACCCTAGTTTGGCGTTACCTTTTTTTGTTAAGCATACACGAAATGCAGCAAAACCATGCCTCATATTGCTTGAATCTTGGAATTTGAGTATTTTGTGTCTGTAGGGGCAGTAATGCACTTTTACCCTCAGGAATGCCCTACCTTACCTTTGGCATTACCTTTTTTTGTTAAGCACACATGAGATGCAGCAAAACCATGCCTCATATTGCTTGAATCTTTTGAGTATTTTGTGTCGGAAGGGGTAGTAATGTACACCCTTTGGCAAAAAAAAAAAAAAAAAAAATGAGTCATCTGTTGAACACTAAATTCTTGTAAATTTTAGTCGTCACAGCACGCTGTTTGAAGTTAACCAGCAAGGTATAAAGTCACTGAGAAGATGTCTAGTATGTCTGTTTTGTTAGCTCTGTGGCACTGAGTGCAGTGATGTGGTTAAGAGTACAGGTTCACCTCCCAGCAAATTTTTTTTTTTTTTTTTTTAATTTTTATTTTTTATTTTTTCCCATACACAACAAGCACAGAAAATATTTAATAATATTTCTTTCAGTATTGGTTCTATGTAAATGCAATATGCTGCATAAGTTACATATGCAAGAAGGACAAAAGATGGTTTATGGGCACAAATTCAAGAAACTGGAATGTTCTAGCCTCTCATCCACACTACGTAGAAATCTGATATCTATGCTTGAAGATTGAGGGAATTTATTTCATGCATTTAGAAGATAAATTTTTTATGTTCATAAATTTATTTAGTTATTTGAAAAGAATATGTTAGTTTGTGATTAAGTTTTTGTGTGTGCATAGGTAATGTATTAAAACTTAAATGGTACCTTAAAATATATGGTATTAAGGCAACATAATATTCTACATATACATTTATAAAACCAATAATAAAAAAAAAATATCCAAAAATGTTGTGGGGGATTTGAACCCAGTAGCTTATGCAGAAGAACAATGCCTCCTGAACCACTTGGCCACCCTACTCTTCCTAACATTCTCTTTCTAGATGCTTATGAATGTGACCTTACATTTACAAGCAAAACACCCTGATATTTGCATGCGCTTATTAATACAGTGTTTTCGAGCATCCCGACAATTCTCCAATCGAC
Source organism: Metallyticus violacea (assembly GCA_030762175.1). Taxonomy (NCBI): domain Eukaryota; kingdom Metazoa; phylum Arthropoda; class Insecta; order Mantodea; family Metallyticidae; genus Metallyticus; species Metallyticus violacea. Next base: position 33,947,205 of record CM060837.1, on the reverse strand, counting down.
ATGTAGAATCTGACAATGACTCTTTGTCTCTCTCACTCTCTCTTTCTCTTTTGTGTTAAAAGGATTTACCTTTTCCAGAATAGTGCCTTTGGCAGTAGGCACAAGTACACATTGCAGTACACTAGCTATGTATCATTCACACTACCAAATTAGATTTGCTTCCATAGGCTTAAGTCAACAATACTATAGTTCTAAACTAGTTACCAGAGATAGCAAACAACCTTCTGTTAAGTGGAGGCGTGGACTATTGTGGAAATAATTCCATATTGAGTTCCATGATTTAGGATGATTGTGCCTCAAGTTTGCTGTTTATGCATTTTATACCATTCAGCATTGATCCAAGAGAAAATGTGTAAGTGCAGTAGAGATGACAGGACCAGAGAGGTGAAAGAATGATCATCAGTGTTATGATCTTGCCTAATTTTTGTAAACTTAGTTTTGTATTGGATTATCCAGTATGCATATTACCACTTCATGTTTCATAGGAGTAGGTTCATAGTTGATCTGCTATGTCAGAAACAGAATCTCACTGCCTTCTAGCATTTTTTAATCTTTTGTTTGAACCCAAGCAATATGTATCTTCTGAACTATTAAACTATATAGATTACACAAAGCACACACCTTCCTGTCAGCAAGGTGTCATGGGAAGATATATTTTGTAATGTGCTGCAATGTGCACCCACTTATCCAGGCTTTGTGAGTTTTTTCTTCATTATTGGACACATAGTGTAGGTATTTTTATCATTTTGTATTAGGTTTTCCATCATAGAATTAGATACTATTTTAATATCTTTACAGTTAAATTACTGAAATAGATGGTCCCCACTCTTGTTGCTTCATCTCTTAAAAGATTTAGTAGTTATGTAGTGCATAAAATTGCCATCAATAATAATTTGAAATTAAAAAGTAGTTGCCCAAAAATCATGCCAGCTAAAATCTACATATCATCCAGCTAAAGACATTTGACGTATTTTACTAGTGTTAATTTCAATGTGACTGACATTAATAAAACAGAAGATTTGTTATGTGGAAGGGTGGTGAATTTATCTTTGGTTTAGTAGAAAATATTTTGAACAATATACATAAATATACTTATTACTTCATATGATTGATAGATAGTGTGGTCATTTTACCAGATAGGAAAAAGAAAAATAAAATTGGGGGAAAGAGTTGGTTTACCCTTATTTGCAGCTTATAGAAACCCCTGGCGTGCTTTTCTGTTGACTACTATGCTGTTCAAAAGATGCCAGTGAAATAACTGTTGTTATTTAGTAGCACGCTCCGTTCTTACTCCGTTTTTTGTGTCCTTATAGGTACGGATTTGTGGGAGGCAAATCTTCGAAATGGAGGACAGCCACCCCCATCTCAGACTCAGAAAACTCCTTGGGGCCACACCCCAACTACAAACATCGGGGGCACGTGGGGTGAGGATGACGATGTTGGCGACAGTTCAAACGTCTGGACAGGTGTTCCATCTAACACTGGGCCAGGGGGAGCTGCAGGACAATGGGGAACCAACAGCACAGGGGCTAGTGGTGGTATGTGGGGAGGTGCGTCTCACAAGGGCTTTGATGGTGGAGTAACAAATACAATTCTGGCTCAGGGTCAGCTTTATGCTTTGTGGTTGTTTCATAAAATCTTTTAATTTAAGTTATTGGTAAAGCGCATTTGGTTAATGGAAATTTTTAAACATTGCAACCTCTATCTGCCATTTGAACTGCAAAGTTAAAAGTTTGTGAACAAAAGATGCTGTGTAGCACCTTTAGATGATTTTGAAGTCAAACCAACTTAATAATAGAAGTAAAATTTGAATGCAAGATTTAAATTTTTGTGATTCTGCGCACTTATGCTGGCTAGTTTTTGTTTGTTCACGGATGTGGCTTTGTTAGTCTATTGCATTTCAACTTTCAATCTTTTAACAAATTAATAAATGAAGAGGCATCAATAATTAATGAGATATTAGACATCTCCCACTGCAGCTTTGTTCTGATGAATAACTGTGAAGAGCATTTAAAGATAAGTCGTAAGAATATTACAACAATGACAATGCAAGAACTTGACTGTTATTGGTGTTATGGAATCAGGGCATAACAGGTTTAAAGAAAGCATAGGAAATGAAAATTTGAACAACAAAATAATAATAATAAAGTACAAAATTGGAAAAAAACTAAGAATATGTTATCAAAGTTAATATCAAATGAGAAAATTGATATTGGTTTCAGAAGTATCTATGAAGAATAATTGGTAAAATTGGAAACTAGAAGCTAAAGGGTTACTAAAGAACAAGTGCTATAAAGAATGACATTGAATTTAGAACAGGAAAAAATGATTTAATTTCAATGCCTTAAATTAAGCGGCAAAATCTTGATTTGGAAGCAAAAGTTTTTGAGAGAACTAGAGCAAATTTAGCTGGAAGAATTTGTTGGAGACTCTTCCATCTTGCAAAGAACTGCAGTGGACTTGGTGAAGCAGCATCAGCATGCATGGAGAATTAATTGTAGAAGTTGATCCTCAAATGCACACAGTTTGACACCTGTACATGGTCATTCATATTCTTCACATAGATTAGCAGTTAGAAATGGATGCTAAGCTAAATTTTGCTAGAGAATAGCACATCATGAGAACAACATTTATTTCCTTTAAAATAGGATCACCAGTGATCTAAGTAGTGAGCATAGAACATTCATTAATGATGCAGAAATCTGCAATCTTGATTAATGGATGTTCATAGTAATTTTATAATTCAGGCTGTTTTGCACTTCCCTGTTTCTAATTGCAATTTATAGATATGCCACATTATTTGCAAAATGGTATGAAGAGTTCGTATACATTTAATACAGAATGGTAATTAGGAAAGGAACTTTACACTACTTGAATCCGACACTGCAGTGTAAGGGAAAGAATAAAAATTGCAGACATAAACTAAAAATGCTACCAGCAGAATGTCAGAATGTAATAACTTAATAGCAAGTTTATGAATATTATACTGACTTGACTCAGCAGTAGATCTTATTTATATTGTTTTACTTTATACACTTAAGTAACATGGTAACTTCTAAATCAAGTTCTATCCTGTGCATCTTTTTCTGTAGTTTCTTATAACCAGTATTCTTACTTTTGAATAATTAGAAGGCAGCAGCACTGTAATAAATTAAACCAATAAGGGAAACAATGCTTTCAGCTAATCGGAAGGCCCTGCTGCTCTCACCTTAGCCCTATTCCACAGAAGTATGATCTATTACAGTGCTACAAGTGTAGTGAGTTGTAACTTGTAGTTAAAAGTATAATTATGTTCCACAAGGGTTTCTTCTAATCTTGTACTTAACAATTCCATAATTAACAAATGTACAAATGATTTTACATTGTTTTGTTCCTTAGAAGATTAATATTAGTCATGCTGTTGCAGTTTATATAGATTTCACTAAAATTGCAGGAATATTTGTTATTTCAAATACTTCAAATACCAGTGCAAATGTAATATTTTTAATAATTTTAAGGAATCATTTGGCATAAATGTAGATTTCTCTGCGATCACAGCTTCAAATACCAGTGCAATTTTAATCTTTTTAATAATATAAGGAATCATTTGGCACAAATATTAAGTTATGAAAAAAGTGATAACTATAAATGAGAATAGGCATGTATGTAAGGAAAGAATGATTCAATATTTGAGTATAATTTTTGGTTTAAGTGTAATCTTAATAGACCTTATAGGAGAGCATCCCTGCTCATGCCATGGTATCTGGGCATTGCTCCAACCCTTGAGCTTTACATGAATACAATAATCCTGATTCCTTAAGGGGATGGAAGCATATATGCTATTTACCCACAGCAGACCATCTGGTTCACCTTCCGGTAATCAGCTGGTAAGATGGCTGGTCTAGCACCGACCTCCCCAACTCTGAAGGAGGGTAACCTGAATGGTTTTAGTAGCTCATCACCCTACCATTGCAAACTGAGTCTCACAATGGGATCCTCAACGGTAAATGAGTTTCATGCCACATACCACACCGAGTCCATGCAATCCATACAACTCCCTGAAGGTCTTAGGCATTCAGCTCAGTGCACTTCTAGTAATGTCAGGAGTTCTCTGGGTGCTCAGGTTCCACAGAGCATCTGAAGGAGTATGAACCCTTCATCTTATGCAGAGTAGGCCATGACCAACATTGGTCTTTCCTGTTTCAAATACATTTCAGTTCCTCATCTTCCTTTCTTTTTTAAGGTTCTCATTAAATGCAATGAAAATAATTTCTTTCCTTCATTGTCTTTTAAAATAAATAAGTGTTTTTGACACACTTTCATAATTTTGCTTGTAATGAAAATGGATTTGCTGAACAATACAGTAAATAAATGGACAAATAAATAAATGATTGTAATTGAGTAACTTGTACTGTTTTTTGATTGAAGTAGATGCTACAACGTAGCCACAGACATAAAAATAGGTAATTGTGTAAGATTACGCTTGAATAATAACAAATGGTCATTATTTTGGAGAAGCTTGAATAATGACAAATGGTCATTATTTCAGAGAAAAAAATATTAGATTAATGTGGTACAAATGATGATATTCCTTTCTGTACATTCAAAATATAAATTTATTGCTAAGGAATGAATATATTCTAATTCAAAGATTGAAATATTATAGCAAAGGTACTTTCTGCCATCTTGCTCTTTTATGACGTTTCTTGTAGGTGTTTACTTTATGAGGGATGTACATTATTTTGTGGAACAGAAATTTACAACTCAATACTTTATAAGATTTATACTAATACACATGTAATGTATTAGACCATACTTTTGTGAAATAGGGTCCTGCTCTCATCCAAATTAACTATTTCCAATTCCAACTTGTTGTTATCCAACATTCATACTAACTTTCCATTAAATTTCCCAAAGTTCCTTATTAATACTTTGTTTTTTTTTTATGACAATTTTATTTAATCCTAACCATTTCTCTTTAATTAATTCTCTTCTCCACTTCTATGTTCCACTGCACTACACCAAATTATAAACATATGCATGTCTTCAACTATCTCAAAAATTTGGCAAATGCAATGCAAAACATTTCTTAACCCTTTCAATTTCCAAACACCTAATCTAAATGTAACCCATTCTCGTTCCTTTTTATCATATTTATTCATATATGTTTCTCTGCTAGGTGTGCTCATAAATATCGCTGTATGAGTTGCCTAGGTTGTTAAGGCCTGGACCTCCGCCCTCACGGAGGTTTTCCAGGTTTTCTTCAGTACTCATAAATGGCAAATACTGGGGAGGTACCCTAAACTTAGCCTGGAAAAAAAAATCTTTCCCTATTATCATTATATCTCACTTATTGGCAGTGTCTATTGCTTATGATGCCTCAGTAGTAAAAAAGAGGTTAAACACTAAATAATCCTCTAAAAATATAAAGATTCTGTCACCAGTTGAGCATAAAACCTGCCCATCCGTATCCTCCAACCTCTGACGAATACCCCTCCAAAGCTCATTTATCATTTTCCCTCCCAAATATCATCCAATTCATTCTTCTCCAACTGGTCATTAACCTTTCTTAACCACTTATTTTTATGATGTTTTTCTTGAAATATTATACAATTTCTCAATATATAATCTTCTGTTAACTGATTTATTTAAAACCAATATTTGAACATTGTATAATCTTTCTTCTTACACTAACCTTCCCAAATTAAAAATGCTAAATTGGGTGCATTCTGAGAACCACTTAAAATGAATGTATAAAATGTACTTAATATAAAATCTATTTTCTCCCATCACCCCTCTATTCCCAAAATGCCCATTCCATAGCCCCATCTTGAAACCCCTTCCTCATTGATTCAATTTGCATTTTCTCAAAAAGTTTGTTTCTAGTCTCCTCTCATTAGTTAATTCCCCATTTTTGCTTCTCCCATCCACTTTTACTGCTTAACTTAAAATGATCCATAACCTGATGAAATTCATAATTGTATATTACTTTAACAGGAAAAAGTTGTTAGGTACAGAATATGTTCAGTAATAGATAGTAGTTGAATCTTAGCACAGCTGATCTTGTTTAACAACCACAAACAGGATTCACTAAGCTGCCTTGATACAGATGAATGTGATTCTAATTGGCTTACAGTTCAAAAGAACAAAATTAACACAGATTTGGGAACTACCTCCTTATTGTAACTCATAGCATTGATGAAGATTAATTTTTGCATAAGACAGATTAATTCATTGATCTAAATAAATTTTCAGAAAATTTAATGCTAAGAGTTACTTGTGAAGAATAATTAATTGCTGCAAACTCCTTCCATCACTGCATTTGGGATCTTTAAAGGGAGAAACATGATTGTTCATTTGTGACGGGAGGGGAATTTAGTAAGGAAGCTCATTTGTTTGTTTTTATGAATGCATTTAATTCCAAATTTTAAAATTCCCTTCTATTTGTAGCGTAACATAGAGCAGAACTAAAAGACTCATGAAAGCATCGTACACATTTTGGTTCAATGCTTCAACATTATTTGCAAAACTAGCAGTACTACTATGTAAATAAACACTTGAATTAAGAGGACTTGCCAATGCCACATCTTATGGCACAGTTTTAACAGGGTGCAAATCCAAGTATTGATGTATTGTGAAACATTACTTCTTGAGGGTAAAAATTCCTTGAAAAATTCATGATTCCTCTCTTTTAAAAGTGCACTTAAAAGTGGTGTTTGACACTATAAAATAAAAAAAAAACTATTTTAAAAGACTTGTCTTAAATGTTTCTGAGTTTCTCTTCTCTCTTTTTGGGCTCATCTTGTGTTGAGTAATTTTGCATTTGGATTTGCACAGGAATATATTTGGGCATGACATTTTCTTAAATTGCTGTTGAACGTTTGGGGAATTGCCATTATTTTGGTATGTATCCCTTACCCTTGCGTATAACATGCATCCAAAATTAAAAGCCTCTTTTTTTAGGGACAACATCTTTCACTTTATGAATTTTCCAGCTGTCACATTTTAGTTACAGTTTTTTTTGTACCTTAGAAAATTTTGCTTTTTGCCTCTTTGGAAAAGATGTAATTGCTATTGCCCACCTAAATGGAAGGATTATAATGGATGAAAGTTAGGTTAAAACATATTGCTTATGAGGAGCTGTATTTATATTGAATTAAATTAAGCCATTTATGTCCCATCCGGAGCTAGGGCCTCTGCAGTGAAGGGGCTCATTGATTTCTCATATGATGAGCCAATCCATGTGAGCTTGAGCTATTGTCCCTATGAGTTTGTTTAGTCTATAATGTTTCTTATTTATTTTAGAAGATTAACACCAATTTAACTAGAAGATTCAAGTGCTGAGTCTATCAAGTCTCAGCTCTTTCTAGACTCTTCCAGATACTGCTGTTCTGTTCTATGTTGGTCCAGTGTGGCCGAGCTGCTTTCCTGAAGGAGTCTGCCCACCTCGTTCTCTGTCTCCCTCTTCATCTCGTACCTATATGTAGATCCCATGTGGTAGCTATATGTCCCCATGTGCTGCTTGGTAGCCTTGCTACATGTCTGCACCGTTTCCACTTCCGGTTGTTTGCATGTTGAGCCATGTCATTTAGTCCCGACATCTTTCTTAATTTCACAGATATTTTATCCATGAGGGATATCCCTAGTACTTTCTACTCCATTTTAAGCTGGCAAATTCTAATATTCTTTTCCAAGTTTGGCATCTATATAATAGTGTTGGAAATATGCGTGAGTTCAGCACATCTAATCTCAGTTTTTGGCTCAAAATATTGTCCATCAATATGAATTTTAAGTGACCAGAATGCTCCACATGCTGAGGAAATCCTTTTGATTTTCTTGTCCATATGATGCTGGAATGCAACTGTTTGTCCTAAGTAGACATATTTTAGTGTTGAGTTAATTCTAACAGGTGTTACTTGACTGTTTGTAATGACGTGTGTTTTCTCCATGTTCTTAGATAAACCGGCAGTTTTACTGTGTTAAGATTTTGTAGCATTCTTTGAAGACTCTCTGCAGATCTAGCAAATAGGGCTTTGTCATTTACAAATCTTAGGTTTGTGAGTTTGTAACCATTTATGTTAATTCCAAATCTGTTTCCCCATTTTATTTTATGGAATATCTCCTCTAATATGCTTGTGAAAAGTTTTGAGAAAATTGGTTCTTGCCTTACCTCTCTGCCTAGTTTGAAGGGTTGACATTTCTTATCTCTTGCTACCTTTGGTTATAAATATATATATTTATTTATTTTATAGAAGCAGTAAGGATACTTGCATGTAGCTTCCTGCTATGCTTTTCTGCGGGAGTATTATTAGATTGGTATAGTGGGAGAGAAGGCCTAATGGCCTGTGCTGCACCAGGAATAATTAAATTAACTGTTCGGAGCTTTTAACTGCCATCATAGTCCTACTTTCTGAGTCTTACTCATGCATGCTCTCAGAATTGGAAAATCAGAGTAGGCAATATCAATTATGGAATATTTAAATGCACCATATGGGTAACTTAAGATCACATTGAGATGTTATATAAATATTGCAAATGCTTGCTTGCTACTTAAGATTAGGTAAAACTAATTTATTTAAAATTCCAAAATTATTTTATCAGTAAGCGACTTAATGGTAATAGTATCTAGTAATGATTTCATTTATCCATACGATAGTCCTAATGCATAATTCAGTGTACTCTGTTCTAATATCACTGACAAATCTGTCTGAAACATAGCACCATCTGACAGTAGAAATTGTAAGCATACCTTGTATAGTCTGGAAGGAGAGAATGTCAAAAAATGCTAGTTTTTATTATTAAAAAGTTGCTGGGCAACAGTCATTATTGCTAACATTCTTAGCACCCGAGGTCATAAACACCTTTTTCTTCCCCCTTTTTAATACTACTGCTTAATCCCATTATTGGAGTTAGGTTTCCAGTCAGTTGTGCAGAGCAGACTCCTTTTCTTTTACCTCTCCGTGCTTGCTTTGACTTATTGTTTAGTGTGTGCCCATATTTTGGTGAAGTTTACAATTTGAAGAAGCGTATTTCCTTGATCCTGGTATTGACACATTCTTACATTTGCAACCTGTTGATCCTCATTGAGAATTCGAAGAACCCACCATAGATGAGAACTTTAGATAATCCATGTCATCTGAAATGATGTATTCAACACATTTATCTGAGATTTATCCTAACTTCAGAAGTGATTTCAGAAATCGTCTATTATTGGCCACAGACTATGACCCCATTCACAATGAAAATTAAATGTAATGTAAACTTAAAACATAAAAGATAAATGCTATGTATTGTAATGGAACCATTCACAATGAATCACGTAAACGTAAAAATAAATACAGTTAGACATAAACTTAGTAGCTTGCATAGTCCAAGTTTTCGTGTGTATGTATAACTTAAACATGAAATCAGCCAATCAGAACACAGCTGCTCTGTTTGTAGAGCTCCAAGGTAGAAGTTATCCTTTAAATGGAATATGGAAATCAAATGCAACTCTTCCTGCTGCAAGTCCCGAGTGAGGTAATGATTTCCACAGACATAGCTAGATAATAAGGTTTTCAAGCAAATAGTACCATGCATAGGATGCACTTTAAATTGATGTTAATGATTTTTTCCTGTTGCAATCAATGGAGTTTTGCCACCATTACAGTGATTTACCAGCCCCTATCAATTTATATTTGTGAAAAAACTACCGGGTCCAACTGTTTCTAGGATTTACCCGAGGTTAGCTTTAGGTTAGTATGGTTTAAATAAATTAATTGTGAATTCCAATAAGAGCAGATTTGCCTCAGTTACAACATTTTACCAGCCTAATAATCCCCTATCAATTTATATATAAAAGTTACAGATGACAACCCATAGATTACATTATGTTTAATGAAAAAATAATACATTCAACATTTACACTATGGCTATGCACAGTAGTTTGGCTCTCTCCTCTGTACTGCCATGGGTGGCCGAGGTCATTAAGGTGGAGACTTGTGAGCGGCAGGTCTGGGGTTAGAATTCTACCAGGACCGTCCTCCCTGACAGGTTTTTTCCAGATTTTCCTCAGTCCTCATAAATGGCAAATTCCAGGGAGGTACTCGAAACTTAAGCCTGGAACATTTCCTTCCTTTAAAAAAAAAATCCTATCCTAATATATCATTTCATCTCATGTATCATCAGTGTCCACTACCTGTGGTGCCTCAATAGTAAAAACAGGCATTAAACACTATTAAAAAAAACTCCACTGTCACTTGTAACTTGCAGCAAGAGTTGCACTTGATTTCCATGCTTTGTGTAAGGGCAAATTATGGTAGAGAGCTAAAGATCAGTGGCCCTGTAGACAGGATGGCGTCAATGGACAAAAGATGAATTGATTATAAGAAAGCTATTCTTCTCATTTTACTCCCAAGCAAATTAGTTACTGCACTTTGCAAATGCATAAATGCTACTGCTTTCTGCTCAGAAGCAGCCATTTTCAATCAGCTGTTGGACTTGTCCTTACTTTTGATTGCCTAATACGTATGTTTGCGTCTTTCATTGTGAATGCCTACATACTACTGAGTTAACATGTTAAATATTATTTTATTATGTTTACCTTTTACCTTTTAAGTTTCATTGTGAATGGGGCATATAAGATCACAAACAGTCCAAATATTTGCTTCTGTTATGTTCATTCAAAGCGGACATTAGTGTAGGATATATTATCACTCCATTGTCTACAGCTTTGTTGGTCAATTTATTTAATTGGACATTAGTTACTCTCATTTTCCATAGTTTCTCATCCTTTTGTGAAACTTTTGTGCCAATTATATACTTGTGTTTTAGATAGCATCTTCTCTAAATTGTGCCCATAATCTGTGCAAAATATCAGACAGTTTTATATCCTTCCATGCCAAATACTTATTAATAATACATTGCACAGTGGACAGATGTACTTCTTGCCTTGATACCTATGAATGAAGCAGCTTTGCGAGGCAAATTGGTTTCCCTCTACACCCGAAACTCCAACGTATATCTCCCATAGGTGTGTCTCGCTCTGTACTTTTCACAAGTGGCAAGATCAAAATTATATTTGATTCACCCTTGTGTATTTCTTCAAAATAGAACTACAGAATAGAAGAAAGACAACATGTCAATGTATGAAATTCAGATGGGTAATTCTAATACTATCTAATTTTAACAGAGTATTTTTTCGGCGAAAGGACTACTATAATGTTTGTTTTTTCTATTTTGATTAATTTTATTTGGCAATAAAACAAATACTTTTCAAAATATACTGATCGCTTACGCTCTTATTGTAATGCAGCTCCGATGAGATTTCTGCATTGTCAATACCATAGTCAGAATTCTCATAAAATGCAACGATTGCAAGTTTTGAGATGCTATTATGGAATAGGTTTATATGGGATACCTGCCAAAACATAATGGCATGTTAAATGGAAGTATAAATGAAATGGGATTTGAAAGAGCATTGCTAGATATGTGAGACATACTTCTTCCAAGACATTAATGGTTGAAACACTTGTTATTTGTAAGAGCATTTAATAGCATTTTAAATTGCATTGTTTATATTTTTTTAAAAGATATATACATTTTGCTTGTTGACAGTTTTCTAAATAAACTTAGCTTATAGGAAGAGATTCCAGATTAGATGTAATGTTTTCTTCAGCTTTTCATTGTTTCAAGAGATTTTGAAAATATTGGCTAACTTTCTTGAGTATAGTATATGAAATAAAAGATTGGTTAAATGTAAATCATCAGCCTTATGATTCTAGTCACATTTCACTTTGCACCATTATATGCTAAGAAAGTTGCATTAAGTGTCTCATTGGTCTTTAAACTGTGGGGCAGATATGAGAAAAAATTCAGTGATCTAATACTTTCATCCTCTTTTTCTTAAAATTTGAAATAGTTATTTGTTTAAGCATGGGAAATAACCAATTTTATAGATTTGCAGTACATATTCGTGAAAGTTGAGTTTTCAGAAAATTTAAAGATAATTGATTAAGCAAAGAAGCTGAATAACTGAGATTGTTATCTTTAGATCCAAATTTAGGGCCAATCTCCAAGCTAGGAATCAGTATGTAAATGTCTTGTTATTCATAAATGTCAAATATACCAAGGCATAGATAGATTGCACGTGTTTAATGGCGAAAGTGTGTTGCTCACACTAAAAAATTGAAAACATTAAACTGTATAACTTAATTAGCTGTTTGCTATTCGATGTTTAACATGCTAATTTTCACCAGCTCTGATCTTGGAGGAAACATGGTCTTATGTGATCTTCACACTGTGAATGAAAAATTGCTGACTTTTGTTCTAACATCGGAGCTTAAAAATAAGCTGAGAGTTGTAAATGACAGAATCATGGGCCTATGACAGCACACTTAAATTTATTTATTCAAAAAAAGAAAAACAAGGGAATAAATAAAAGGAAGGCTGATAATTTTAAGATGTGAGGGCTGTTCAAGAAAGATAAGACCAAATTTTATTTTTGCCCACATTTTATTACTCTGGTTCAATTTCAGCATGACCTTTTTGAAAGTGTTGCCCTCCCATTTGAATATACATATTACAAAGTTTCTGTCAGTCCTTAAAACGCATGGCATAGACCATTCTTTATTAGGTCTTTATTATTATATTTTTCACTTGTTCACAAGAGTTTTATATATTTTACACATAGGTAGCGCATAATCATTTTAAATATTTTGATTTTGACAAGTAAGAAGTTCAGAAGCCTTGGATGAAAATGGCACCAACGATAGTGAGCCCAGGGTGCATTGCACTTTGATCCAGAAATCAGAAAGAGAACATTTTGGCCTCTCAAGTATACGAGATATTTATAAATTTAATACTTTTGTTCGTTACTTGGATCTGCAAAATGCAGGGAATCGGTGATTATGTAAGGTAACTAATTTTGATAAAATTGATCTGTCTCAACTGAAATGTTCTATGATCTGAGATGAGCTTTATAACAAAGGAGTAAAACATTGCTTACTGTTTACTGTGCTGAGCTCTATTACAATAGCATTGATTCATTCTTCATTTTATGGCCTAAATACTGACAAGCTTCAATGTTAATTAATATCATTGTATGATTCAGTTGAACTACACACTCTTAAAGCTTCACTTACTTTTCATAAATGTATGGAACCTGTTTCGAGAACATTTATAAAAAGTAAGTGAAGCTTTAAGAGTGTGTAGTTCAACTGAATCATACAATGATATTAATTAATATGATTGGCTTCACTGTGCAAGTTCCAATTTACATTTAAGCTTCAATGTGTCTGAAAAGTGTCAAACCATAGGTAAAATCACATTATGTGTGCAGTATGTCCTCCATCCAATTCTCTTCAGGTCCGTAGATGAAATTTCAGGTTGAGCACATGGGGGCCATAATCCTTTTATATGGCATGGCAATAGTCCTAAATTCTTGTTTGTGAGTGAACCACATGACAAATCTTGACACTATTCATCTAGGAGTTCAGATATCCCCAAAAATGAAAGTCTTATTGGATTGAAATCCAGCCACTGTAGAATTCTTCAACGGGTCCTCTGTAACCAATCCAGTGTTCAGGAAAGGTTTCATCCTGGCAGTCTCGCAAGGCCCTGGTGTGGTGTGATGGAGCGGCCATGAATCAGTCAATCTCTCAGCATTTCCAGATACATTTCACTGTCCACATTTCCTTGGAAAAAGTTCAGGTCAATGATATGCTTGTTCCAGATACCATACCACTACACAGACTCAATCTGTGTAGAATGACCATACCAGTGGGAATTCTCTGGAGACCAATAGTACAATTTTTTTGTTTTCACTTTTTACATGAATTTTTGCCTTAAAGGAAAATACTACAGTGGATAGGAAGTTCATCTTCTCATCACTCTTATGGACAATGGACAGAGAAATGTTCATTTCCGGGATGGTTGTCAGATTGACTTCTTTGAACTGGCATCTACTTTGGCAATCTTACTCTTTTAGTATCACTTTTTCAGTGTGTAGACTTCCGAACTGGAGCAAATGTGCGACAACCCTGTCTTGAATTTCTCAATGTTCCCACAGTGCTGTGGGATACTGGTTAGCATTGGGAATGACATTGGCTATTAACATAACAGTATGAGTAATCTCAACTACTTAACAAAGATTTTCACACGTTACTCCTATGAAAGTATCATTCATTGCAACAAAACTTTTTCAGACACCCTGTATAAAAGTGGATTAACAAAGCTTCATAATAAATTAGACACTGCTGCCTTTGTCAGTCTAATTTCAAAAGTGCATTAATTTTGTTCTATATCTGTTGTGCTGGAAGCCACTTAAGATAGGTATAAGAATTCTTGAAAATAATGTGTTTTTGAAGACTGCCATCTTTTAAGTTCATTACAACTATCAGAAAGAAATTCTTGGAGATCAGTTTTTTTTTTTTCCCTCCCCTCCAGTATTCTTTTATACCTTAGAATGTTTCTGAAGTAAACATGTGGAAGGAGCAAGGCAACCTGGTGACTGAATGCAGGACACTGCATTTGCTTGCTTCCGATTTGTTGCACTAGCACATGAAATATAAAATTGCACATGATTATCTTAATTGAATATTCCTGAGGTATAAAGTTGCCAAGATTTATAGAGATTTCATGGATAAATGAATTGAAGGACTCTAACCCCAAAATGGATCCAGTGGCAATAATGTGTAGCAATTTATTGAAAATGACTGACTCTGAAAACAATTTTCAGTTTTGGGTAAAGTTTCATAGAAACCCCACCATTGCATTCACAAATACAGACATACAGAAAAATTTAGTGTCTTTGTAAGGGAAGAGGTAGATGAAAACAGACAATGTTAAATATGGTGATTGTGTTTCAAAAGATTTAGAATTACCCTAGAAAAGTCAGAGAATATTGCAAAGAAACTTTGTATATAAAGAACATCTAGAAAATGGTACATGAATTAGGGCTCTTTTACACTGTTCTTGCAGTTTTTGTTGCATTTGTAAATGATATGAAAGAGATTTGTTTTCAAAATCTGTCCTTCATTTTAACCAATTCTGCACAAGTTCAAATATTGCTCCATAGTATATATCTTTCCTTTATCACTGAATGCCATAATGAGATAATTAAATCCACATTATTTGTTATAAATAATTATATATCATTGATATACAAAGTCAACTTCATTTCTTTTTGTTATTCATTAGTTATCTTCTGACAGCTAATATTATGTAGTCAACTAAAATTATCTCAAAATTGTTGAAATTCATTCTGCTTGGTCCAAATAAAGTCCTGTTAACTGTCTGCTTCCCATAGTTTCCTTGATAACGTTACCCATGCCTATACCATGTTTTATTGAAATACCTTTCGCAGTGCCTTCTTAATTTTTATTTTTTGTTATAATTTATTGTATATCTTCATGAAATTCTTGCTGACCATCTCAAGTAATCCATTTCCAACAGTTTTAACGTTCTTTTAACATATTAAATATGTAATAAATTTTTGGTATGCTGTAGTTTCACAGCCTGTCTCTCTATTATGCACTTGCAACTTAAAACTAATTCTCAGTCAGTTTTTTCATTATGGAGTAGGCTGAACCTTCTGGTGAACTAAACACAAATGATAGAATTTGTTTTGAGATAGATAAAAGACGAAAACTTCGCTGCACCTATAAAAAAAAAATTGTAAATGAAAAGGCTGATCTCTTGGTGTAGTAATACATAGTGTGCATAAATATAAAATGCAGCAGCAGGTATCAAATGTACCGGGAAAGCTCTCAATTGCTCAAGTTGTAAAGTGCAATATGTAGGATATGCATACATTTCAGCAGATGATGATGGTTCAGTTTTAGAATGTGCATCTATAATAATCTCATTGAAGAAATGCTTATATTATTACACTATTGTTATTATTATTTTGTATTTAATAGGCCTAGAGTTAATGCCAGCTTGTACTGAAACATGAAATATTGTAAATTAAAAAAAACAAAAAAAGCTTTCATCTATCATGGTGGCTAAATGTTGCAAAACATGTATTGTACACAAATAATGTGAAACATGTGGAGACTGCAGCAAAAAACCACTCAACTTAATAATCCCTCCCACTTGTTTAATTAGGAGAGACAGAACAAATATACTTCCTACAGACATTTTAATATAGAAAGCTAACCATCTAATGTGATGCAAGGAACAAAGCACATATTTTTTGGTTGAAGCAAAGGTTCACCATTTTCTCCCAACAAATCATGACTTTCTCGACTTGCTTTGAATTGGCATCCATGACAATGCGGTGCATTGAGGCAAACTTCCCAAATTCTTGCTTTAATTCAGTAATAGTTTGTAAAGTTGTTTTGTTCAAATTAACATAACATTTAATTGCATATAATTCATGAACTTCCAAAATCTTATTTTAATTCAGTAAATGTTTAGCAATTAAAGTTCAAATGAATGTGAACTTCCACACATAACCTTAACCATGCACCACCTATTCAACCCTACCCCCTTCTCAATGCCGCACCAGCCTTTTTCCAACCCCTCGGGACGGCAGACACCGCACACTGGACCCGTCAGTCAAATCAGAACGCTTTTTATGCTAACCAATTACCAGGAAAAGTGCATTCTTTCTTACTGCAGGTCACAACCATACTTATTAAACTAAGCAGGTTATATTGTGCACAATTAACAGGGTCAGAGGTAACAGTACCAAAACCTAACATATTGTATGGCACCATACAGCAGGAGTAGGGACAATAGTGATGTTTATTGTAACCTCTTATGTAAATAATGTCTATTATTAGGATTTTTAAAAGTGGAATTTATCATCAAACAAATATCAACTGTTACATCGAACTATCTACACATATCTATTTAGGCTTTATAGCTGAGAAAGAAGCAGCAGTGCCACTTCACTTGTTTAACTGACTTTAAAGTTGGGCACATTGACAATAGGTGGAATTTATGTTGTCTGTTTTGTAGTCTCAGACATTGTTTTTTAGATGTGTGTTCTAAATGGGTTCCCGGAATCTTACCAGTGATTCGTCAATTTTTTTTTCTAATGGCAGAATATTAGTTTTTTAATTGCAGTATTACAGTTTTATCCTTTGGACATGTTATCATTTCTTTGAAATGATGCATGTGTTTCGATATTATTGACGCAGTAGTTCCTTTAATCAGTTATAAGAAGAGCACTGATATTATGAATGAGGGAATTGTGCCAGGTGACAGAAGGAACAGATGAGTGGACAGAAAGACTGCATGGAATTTTTTCACTACCAAAATATTTCAATAATATAAAAGTAATTCTCAATGTCTGGTTTAGATTTTAAAATGTGACTTTAAAGATAGGAAAATAACTTGCATAAAATACCTATCTATTTCATTCTGAATTGAATGTTTTAAATGTAAACTAAATATTTAATTATTTGGAATGTAGTTTTAAGTGTATGTCCTTTTTGGAGCAAAATCTTGTCCTATTTACAGTGACTACAGCAACGACTAATTTAAGGTAGTAAAACATTTAGTATATTAATAAGGGGTTTGCTCAGCTCAGGGGGTATATGAGTCAAAATTTGGCAACAACTGTTCTGGATTATATGGGCAGAGAATGGAAATGAATGCAATGAATCAAATCCATGTTGTGTTTTTGGAAGCTAAATAGTCCAACTAATTAGCTATGGTGTCACTGAGAATTATTTTTGTGTTATATAAATTTGGGAATATTTGCAAATACTCCCGAGTTTATCTTTGGGAAACTTGGAATAAGAAAAACACTCAGATGTGAACATGTGGCTTTTACACAGTTGCAGCTGCTTTTGAACAAATAAATGAATTGTGGCTAGAGATGGCTGTATTTTGTTTGATACCAAGATGTTTAGACCATTCATATTTTTTTTAAAAAGATATTAGCTGATAAAAATTTCTGGGGGAAACACTAAATTCTTAACATTTCATTCATGCAGAATAATAATAATTATTAAAGTGTGCCTGTTTGCTTTTTAAAGTTAAATTCACATTTTATGAAATAATTGATTAGAATATGTGTAATTTGAGCACTTAGTGAAGAGCACTTCTAATAGCATGATTATTTCATATGTAGCAGGTAAAAAGGATAACGATTGGAGCGGAAATACTGCAGGATCGAACTGGGGTGATCCTCGTGACCCTCGCAGTGATCCTCGTAGCATGGATCCAAGAGACCCCAGAGATCCTCGCAATATTGGGGGAATGGATCCCAGAGATATGCGTGGTGACCCTCGTGATGCTCGTATGTTGGATCCAAGAGAACACATGCGTGGAGTAGTGGATCCAATGAGAGATCTGAGAGATATAAGTAGAATGGGAGATATTCGTGGGGGAGATCCAATGCTTAGAGGAGATCCAAGAGGTATTAGTGGGCGCCTTAATGGAGGAGCAGGAAATGATGGAATGTGGGGTCAACCACCCCAGCCACCTCATCACCATGGTCCACATCATCAGCAAAGTCAACCACCTGGGAAAATGGTTGGACCTGGAGTTTCTGGCAGTGGTGAGTGGTCTACAACAAAGGTCTATTTATCTGTAGTTAATGTTTTAAAGCAACCTAAGTGGTAAGTAGTACAGTGAAACTTCAATCCATTGTTTGATTTATGTAGTTGCAGACAGTTCATTGTAACAGAAAAAAATTGCATTAATTGTTCCTTGAAGTTTAGTTTTCCTGCATCATTTTTTTTTTTTTTTTTTTTGTACTACTTATTTCAAAATTATTTTTTAAATTGTGAATCATTAATTAATTGCAGCAAGTACTTGTTTGAGATGAAGGGGAAAAGCTAATTGAAATTAAGAGCATAAGATTTATAACAAGCTGCAAATTATTTCAGTTTTCATTGTCCAATATAAGCTCTTGTAGTGCAGTGTGAAAATGAAGCTGAAGTTTTGTTATTGAAGTCATAGCACAGTCCATGAACATGTCAGGACACGTGATGAAAGACCTAAAGGTTATATAACAAACGGTTAGTTTAAACCATGGGCATTTCTTGGAGATGCGACGTCCCTCATTATTTTAATATTTTAACACAGTACCTATAAGCAAGATAAGGATCACTAGATATGTTTTAAAATCTGCAATAATGAACACTAGGCATACATATTACATTTGTAATTCAAAGTACTCTGAAGCATATTTTATGTACTATAATAGGCAAAATAAGTGATCTGTTTCAGAGTTCTATTCCATCTTTGGATAATGTCATCATTTGGTAAAGCTGAATTCAAATTCATCCAAATATACTCAAGTCTCATCCAGAGAAATCCCCTTTGTCATTTGTCACTTGCTATGTGCCATTCATACAATTATCTGAAATTGATGATGTTCCTTGATATGCTGCTCTCTCGAAGCATGTCCATGTACTTTATAACCCATATGTTCCTGTACAATTGGCAAGGCTTCTATGTTGTTGGATTTTCTTGAGTTATTACTTTCTTGACAGGGCCTCACTATTGCTGCAGTTCATCTTGGTATGCATGCTTTTTGTTTTTAATTTATTTTGCAATTTGGACCTCAGGTGGAACTTATTCTTGTGGAGTTTAATATAGCTTGCAAATGGTGAGACTTTTCTCTTTACAACATTTCATAATCAATGATAGACTATAATCATTGTTGAAAAATCTTTCCAAGTTCCCTTTCCACAATTTTTAATGGTATCTTCCACCAGTTCTTGAAAGTGTTTGTACCAGCAACTCCAGATTCACAATTACACTGTCATTAAAAAGGATGCAGTAGAATCTATGAATTTACTTATCATTGTGTACATCACTTACTTGTTTGAAATCCTTCTAATAAAGTTTTCAATTTTTCATGCTATTCAGAAACAAAGATCTGTTAACATCACTTGCTTTCCCTTACATCTGATTCTAGGCAATTTTGTGCCAGTTTCTGAAGCTTTCTAGCCACAGTTAGAAGCTTTGGATATGACCTTCATCAATTCAAGAGTTTGAACCTACAGAATACAGCCGGAAACAAGCTTGTTCTTCAAACGGCCATGAACAAACCATTCCCATAGCAGTTTGTGTATGACTCTGTTATTGTTTGCCAGCCAGTCATTATGCAGTCTTTATTTTTGAAAGTGTCATATACTTCTTAATGATAATACCACGTTTTTTATGCAACAATCATATTAAAAATCACAATCCTATGTTTCTGCTAAGCCACTTATAACACGTGAATTGTTAGCTTGATATACAGAAATTTGCTGAAGGGGCTCTTCTGTCTAGACAATAGGGCAATAAAACTATTGATCAAAAACTCAACACATTCTCGCAGACTATTGCAAAGAAACCCAATTTTTGTTTTAGTCACATATATTGTTTCCTTGAAACTACGTACTGTTTCAAAATATAGTTAAAACTAAAAAAAAGTATTCTGAAGGATATTGTTTGCATTATAAGTAGTGGCAAACTATTTTTGTTTCCATCTTTGACATTTTCTATTTTAGGAAGGAAAAAATAACATGCAGGACATTGGTTATCACTGGTACCAATAAAACTTTTCAAAATGAACAGGATTATAGATATGCAGGTTTCACTGTAAATAGCTTCTTTCTTTTTTTTCTTTTTCTTCTACTTCTCTCTCTCTGTTTGCAAGTATTTATTGACTTTTTCTTGCTTATGACATGGTTTTTTCTTGACCAGTGCTCCATACATCTCATTCTGCTGTACATATCTATTGCTTTGCCTTGTTAATTCAGGAAATGATGTAGTGTATGCAATTTGCAGCAGTGAACCAATGGGTTGGACCACCACCCACCAAAGAACTTGGTATACCTGGTGCAGGTTCTAAAACCTCTGGCTGGGAAGAGCCATCTCCTCCTGCACAGCGACGTAACATACCAAACTATGATGATGGCACCTCGTTATGGGGCAATCCTGCACAGCAACAGACTAGAATGGGAGGTAAGTTCCAAAACACAAGTCGGAATTTTGCTTGGAACTAATCATTCTACTAAACAAATATTTGTGCCATTTCACTGAAATATGGCTTTGCAAATGACCTTTTTACTGACTTACACTAAGGACCAGGCTATTTTTTCTTTAGACTATATATATTTAAGAATTGTCTCTATGAATTATCACTTTTTGGTTGATTACACATGTTTTAAGTAATATATTTTGGCCTATTTTATTAATGCATCATATTTCAAATACTTCATGGCTATGGGGAATATTTATAAGGTTTTCAAAATGTTAAGTGAGAGAAAGCTTTTCTTGCCAAAAATACTTCTTAGGTTTAACAAGAGATATATTAACATTGGAAAACTTGAAACATTGGCAATTAGGAACTGCAATAGAACCAAATGCATTTGCTAATAGTTTTCTTCAATTTGTGATATGGCAATCATATCCTTAATTATAATTATTAGAGTGTGGTATTTTATACTCTGTTTATTCAACGTTTATATGTACATATTTTGGAGGCTTTTCAAAGAAATACATATTGCCATAATTTGTAGCACATATAAATCAGTACATGCTTATCACATATATGTGGTATTTGAGGGTACAGTGGTAGTAAAGGATAACAGTTAAGCCAAAGTTAAAGTTGTCTTAAGTGGCATTTGGAATTTTGCATCAACTTCTAAAGAGAAATTTGTCTTTAACACGTTTGTGTCAAATTTAAATAACCTCCCAGGTCTAAGAAAGCATTTAAATAGCTCCAGGGTGTAGTTCACATATTATCACAGTCTACTTTAGAGCTATTTGCCTATGTATCATTTGTGTATCATTTCATCATCAATAGGCTGGATAAGGAGTGAGCTGCATCAGTTATCTGTAAAAATTTGTAAACCAGAATTAAATGAAAACGAGGAAATAATGGATCGAGTTAATCTCTCGAAATACAAACTCTTTTACATTAAGCTAAGTCATTTTATTAACATAATTAAAGATTAAGTATAACGTTTAATTTTGTGTTGAAACGAATACAGTGAAGCTACTAATATATTGTTAATTATCTAGCGAGTGGTGGAAATGCAAACTCTTCTAAATTAAGCTAAGTCATTTTATTAACATAATTAAACATTAAGTATAACATTTAATTTTGTTAATTGATATCATTGTATGATTCAGTTGAACTACACACTCTTAAAGCTTCACTTACTTTTCATAAATGTATGGAACCGGTTTCGAGAACATTTATGAAAAGTAAGTGAAGCTTTAAGAGTGTGTAGTTCAACTGAATCATACAATGATATCAATTAATATGATTGACCTCACTATGCAAGTTCCAATTTACATTTAAGTAAAAATTTAATTTTGTGTTGAAACGAATACAGTGAAGCTACTAATATATTGTTAATTATCTAGCGAGTGAATTTGATAATCTTATGCTCCACTTACTGTTGAATTATGCAAAACTAGTTTTGAAGACTTTTGCCTGCATCCTCAGTTGTGAGTTGACTGATATATTCATTGTTGGTTGGCTGGACTTGGTGTAGCTCTCTTGGACATTTTATGAACTTCTGGATTAATTTGTCTTCTGTTGGGATCTCAAAGTTCATAACCTTATCCTCATACATTTTATATAAATTTTTTCCCATATTCCCAGCTCCACGGGCCGATCTACAAATTTCAATAATTTCACTCCCATTTCTATAATCATGTTTCTCTCTCCAAAAGTGATGTACAACCGCTGATTTTTCTATCTGATTGTACCTAATGTACTTGGAGAGTTTGGGATTACTTTGTGTGCCCAATGAACAAGTTTAGTCTAAAAATCTGCTCAATTCTGAAGATAATGATAGAATACCTGAGGAGAAGAAGCCAGGAATATATAAAATCAACTGTTCAGAATATAACAAGTATGTATTGGAAAAACAAAAAGAAGCATTTGAATCAGGCTGAAGGATCACTGGAGAAACATCAGGTACAAACAGATAGAAAAATCAGCAGTTGTACATCACTTTTGGAGAGAGAAACATGATATAGAAATGGGAGTGAAATTATTGAAATTTGTAGATTGGCCCGTGGAGCTGGGAATATGGGAAAAAATTTATATAAAAAAGTATGAGGATAAGGTTATGAACTTTGAGATCCCAACAGAAGACAAATTAATCCAGAAGTTCATAATGTCCAAGAGAGCTACACCAAGTCCAGCCAACCAACAATGAATACTACAGTCAACTCACAACTGAGGATGCAGGCAAAAGCCTTCAAAACTAGGTTTGCATAATTCAACAGTAAGTGGAGCATAATCAAATCCACTCGCTAGATAATTAACAACAATTAAAGATTGTCAATACTCCATATGCTACATGTACCCCGGACCATCTTAATCGATGTCCTTGTCAGTTGCATACATTACAGAAAATGAAAAGAGGAGGGGGAGGGAAAAGGAACCTGAATATCAAAAAAAAAGGGGGGGTACAAAAAAGACAAACCTGAAATAATGATAATAGCGAATATAAATTATAAGCAGACACAACAAATTTAAATACATTTTCTTCATTAAATTGAAAATGAAGTGCTACTAAGGTTTTATTAGTATCTCTGAAAATCGCTGCATTGCTAAAAAGAAATGAATATAAAGTATTGCGCAGTAAATTGACCCTGCACTGTAGTATTATGCAATATGGGAACACTGTTTTTATCATCATTTTAGGCACTGCCATGGTTGGCTGAGGCCGTTAAGACACGGACTCGTGACTGGGGGTCTGGGGTTCGGATCCCACCAGGGCAGTCCTCCCTGACAGGTTTTTCCCAGATTTTCCTCAGTCCTCAAATGGCAAATGCTGGGGAGGTACCTAAACTTAGGCCTGGAACATTTCCTTCCATAAAAAAAAATCCTTTCCGAATTTATCATTTCATCTTATGTATCACCAGTGTCCACTGCCTGTAGTGCCTCAGTAGTAAAAATGGGCGTTAAACAGCATTAAAAAAAAATCTCATCATTTTTAGGCACTAATGCAATCAGCATTTGTAGAGCTTTAGTGCTGTAGTAAAGGAAGAGCTGAAAATAGAAGTGACACACAATGGCCAAAATTTAAATTACATTTTATAATAAGATAATCCAAAATTTAGTTACTAAAAATGTGAAATGAAATCAAAATCTTATAATTAAGTTAGCATCTCCTATGTCATTCCTTGATCCATCACAAAAACAAAGAATTCTAAAAATTGAGCCTAAAACAAAATATTCTGCACCTTGGACAATATACCATAACAAATGCACTTGGTGAATATTCAAATATACCTGGAACCTACCACCAATTTTTCGCAAAATCTACTAGCTCCTTCCACCAATATTTCTTGGCCCAATTTAGAGCTACCCACCTAAGTATCATTCCTTTCTTAATTTATCATTAGACCAAATAAGGAGCAAGCTGTGTTACTTATCTGCAAAAATCCTTACCACCCCTAACCAGAATAAATGAAAACAAGGTAATTTCTGATAATAGAAGCACTTCTAAATTAAACTAAGTAATTTTATTAACATAATTAAAGATTTTAAATAATTAATTTGGAATCGAACACAGAACAATTGAATCTGTTGTCTTAACACTCTTCATGCTTCACTAACCTTAAAATTATACGGAACCGGTTTCAAAGATATGTTATCTCCATCTTCGGCCGTGTACGACTGGTGTGAAAGGTTGTTGTGTAGTATCAGAAGCAATGTTCAGCTCTGGTGAAACTTTGTCTGATATGCAGAATGATCAATTTGCCAATCAGTAAGGAAGAGTATAACATGGAATATAAAAAAATTATAAAGAAATAGCAATTTTAAATGGTTTCAATGAAGACTTAATATGTAATAAGATTAAAAAATTTCAGAAGAAGAAAAGAAAATTGAAAATTGCACTACATTATCAACAGTTAAAGAAAAAATGTCCTTTAAAAAATTCACATATAACCCAACAGTGATGTATAAATTTTAAAAAATATTTAAAGATGTTAATATAAAATTGGCTCCCACTAATAGATTTAGTCTAAACAACATTTTGAAAGACAATACTACAGATAATACCCCAAAGGAGAAAAAAGCAGGAATTTACAAGATTTCGTGTGCTGAATGTGATAAGATCTACATAGGAAAAACCAAGAGTAATGTGAGTATACATCTTAAAGAATATATGAGGAATTTAAAATACAAATAAATAGAAAAATCAGCAGTGGCATATCACTTTTGGACCGAAAATCATGATATAAAGAGAAAAGTTGAATTATTGAGAGCTGTACAGGGACCAGTAGAATTGGATATTGGGGAAAAGATTTACATCTACAAACATAAGGATTATTTGATGAATTTTGACATTCCGAAAGAAGAAAATATAAATTTTAAGTTCATGAAAGTTTCACCAGAGCGGAACATTGCTTCTGATACTACGCAACAACAACAACAACCTTTCACACCAGACCTTTCGTCCACAGCCGAAGATGGAGATAACATATCTTTGAAACCGGTTCCGTATAATTTTAAGGTTAGTGAAGCATGAAGAGTGTTAAGACGACAGATTCAATTCACATGAGCTTCACTGTGTTAGTTCCATATGAAAACTTTTTTAAAGATTTACAATTTTTAAAAAATTTTAAACAGAGAACAATAATTCACTCTTAATGATAATTTTAAATTAGAAGAATGGAATTGCTTTAACAAAGGCTAACACATGTGTAGGTTTCTAATGTAATCTAGATGAGTATATAGCAGATATAAAGCTGGCAATAGAGAATTTAAATATAACAGATGAAAATTTCATTAGAAAAATAATGGAAAAAATACTACAGGAAATTAAAAATAATAACTTTGGGCCAAGATCTTATAAAAAACTAACAAAAGCTCTGTATAATAAAGATGTGTTATGCAAAGGCTTATAAGGGTAACAAAATTGTTATTTTAGATAAAGAAGACTACAAGCAAAGGAAGCTAGATTTATTAAAATTTGTCAAAGTCAAATTAGACCCATTGTATAAATGCATTAAATCCATGGATGAAGCCATGGAAAATAGTACCCTAATTCCAAAAAAATGTTGATCCAAAATTAAGGTTCACAACCCATCCTTAGGCAGGATATATGGCCTTTCGAAGATCCACAGATCTGAGAGAAGTAAGGTCAATTATTAACAATGTAAATACTCCAATCTACTATTTAGCAATACTGGTTATCATTACAATTTCATGCACTACCTAATTTGATAGCTTAAGTATAAAAAACTCTATGGAACTCATCAACAAAATTAAAGGTAAAAAATTATCATCAAATGACACACAGATTTCTTTTGATGTCAAGGCTCTGTTTCCTAGCATACCACAGAACAAATCATTAGTTTTTTTTTTTAATAAGAAAATGGTTACATACAGCCATATTTTCGCCATAATAAAGGAACATATTGAGTTCAATAAGTTGTGCATAAATCAAACACATTTTATATTTGAGGACAAATTCTCTAAACTGAAAGCAGGACTAGTAATGGGCAGTCCATTATCATCTTTCCTAGCAGACTTATTAATGAGCTATTTTGAGGTGCACATCACTAAGGCTTCCCCACCCCCTCTGCTGAGCATTTTTAAGGTTTGGCCCAGATATGTAGATGTGTAAAGGCCATTATAAACCAAAAATGTGAAAGATACACTAAAACTTTTAAACCTGCAAGAGCCTACAATTAAGTTCACTGTCGAAATGGAAACAAACAATATGTTGCCATTTTTGGATCTGAAGATAATAAAATGTAATAATAAACTTGAATTTGGCATCTGCAGAAAAGGACATGCATACAAATTAAATCAAAGCTCATGGTTTCAATCCAAGATCACATAATGAATCAGCATTCAACAGCACAACATACAGACTTATAAATATATCACTGAACAAAGAAGAATACAAGCATGAATATCTATCTACACATAATAGAAGCAGCTAAATCCAATGGGTTCAGCAAACAGATTATTAACAAAAAAATTAAAAGTTTCCAGAAACAAAAAAGAATTAAACAAATCACAACTTTGAGTGATTGATTTATTAGGGGTAAAAACATTTAAAAAGTTCACTTGCCACCCATCAGCCACTTTTTTGCACTATCATGCATTTTCACTTTTTCCCCATAGTGTAGTCTTTCACACATCTTTCATTTATTCTTTTTAGCTGTAAGAGGAATATGCATTGGAAAATGAAGCCAACTTTGGCCTTGCAGACATAAGGGCATAAAACTAGTAGAAGGTCGAGCTCAAACAGAACGCTCAGCAGACTTGAGCATAACAAATAATTACTCAGAATAGGTCTCCCATGAGTTTGTGAAGAACGGTGCATTGAACATGCAGTTATCTAAAAGATAGAGAAATATTTTTCTGTACCCTTTGCCAGTCTGATGCATTGTAAGAAACAGAGCCCATGGCTATGTCTTGTAAATCTACTTTACTCATCTCTTTTATGACACAAGGGCTTTCTTATCTTTCCCCAAGGTGTTTGTCCTTCCTTTCTTTCTTTGAAACTTTACAATGCCTTAGATCAGCTGTTTTATATTGGATGGAAAGAAAAACATTTTTATTGTCCCTCCATTTCAAGCATAATAAGCTATTGGCTGACCATATTTCCTAATATTAAAACTACTTGGCTAATATCACTCAAAGAGAAATCAATCTCTCTCACTCATGACTTAATTGAAACTGATGAGAAATGCAGATTCCGAACATTGTGTGTTTCTGCTCTTTTCAATATCAGTTCAATGGTATCTGGTTAAACAACAAATATGTGTGTCTATGAAGCAGTGCAGCAATGCAACCTCAACTTAAGTGATTTAAAGGTCCAAAAACACTCTTATATGACTCAAATTAGTTAAATCAAGACATATTTTCTTTCAGTATTAAATATGCAGAATGGCAGGATCCAGTATTCAATAATTTGTTAGAAGTTTATGAATAAAAAACTTGGGTACCTTTGTAAGTGATTGTGTTCTATATATGGTTAAGTAAAGTATGTCTTGGGGGACATGAAAACTATTGCTACATAATTTTTGGAATGCCATATCATCTTGGTGACTATACCGGTGTCTGTGAAGAATACAGCCAACAAGAATTCTCATATGTGTTTGCCAAATTCAAATTAATGAGCATAAATGTTGTTCTTTTCAGGTAAGGTCTCACATTGGAAAGAAATGCCTACACCACCAATGGGTCGTGGAGGAATGCAGTGTCCTCCTGGAATGCCTCAAAACAGAATGCCTGGGAATGGTACTGGCAACATGAAGACAGAAGGAGGACCGCTTTGGGGCCATGCTCCAAGGTTTGTAGATGATGTTTATAGTCTTTAGGAGATTATTTGCATAAATGAGAATTTTGATGTTACTTCATATATATATATACACACACTTGAATAATTCTTATAAAATTACTTATTAACTTTCATTTTTTGTAGAAATGGCTCATGGGGAGATGCACCTCATGATCCAGTGAACACAGGTTGGGGAGATGAATCAAAGACTGGAGTTGGACCAGTGAATTCTTGGAATGAACCACCACTTACTCCTACATCATGGGGAGGACCCAAGCCAAAGAATGCTTTAAATCCTGCCTGGGTAAATGATGAGGTAGATGCGTCTTGGGGCCATCCTTCAAATAAGGTATTTATAATATTTACGTGGTTTGTGTAATATAGTATCTTAAGACATTGGAGAATTGGAAAGTAATGCCTCCATTTTTTGTTTTGTAAGAAAAGAAGTGAAATTTTTAATTTGAATATAACACAAGTCTGCATTTTAAATTTTTTAGCCCGATGATTTCTCAAAAATAGGTGTTCTTGAATCAATTTTTTATGCTAATTCTAAAACTGACTTTCATTTTTTTATATCATGTCAGATTTTTACACAAAATAAGAAATTATGTTTTCAATATTTGAACTCTATAAGCACAGATACACATACACCATTTCACACAAGGACAATTTAATTTTTGTTACAAACATGTTTTTAAAAATGCTGTACACAACTGCCCTAATAACATTTAATAACATTTTAATACCTTGGAACACAATAAAAAGCAAGGCCAGTGTCATTTATTTTCAGACTTTCTCTTCATTGACTTCCTTGCAGATCCTCCATCTTTATTGTCCCTCTTCAACATCCAGCAGTAGTTGGCCATCATAAACTCATTCAATCTCCCCTGGTATTTTCTCTGCATCTCTTAAATACCCTAGTGAAAGTGTCACTTTGCTTTTCACTAGAATTTCCCAGATTTTCCGGAAAATGATCTAAATAGAAATGCAGGAAGTGAAGTTTTGAACTCATGTCTTTTTCTAACTCCTTGAAATTTTCCAACATTGTTTCAACAATGGCCCTGTAATTAAGATTTTTGTTATTCCTTAGAAAATTTTCAGTAGCAGGTCGAAAGGCAATCCATATGTTTTTCTCTCTCATTCATCGTTTTCTGAAAATCTTCATCCTTCATCAATTTCTTAATTTGAAAATCAACAAAAATTCTGGCTTTCAATATTTCTTGTATGAAGAAGGAAATTTATTAGAAATGTATTTGAAGCAGGGTCCATCCAGTGGTAGAGTTGTTACAAACTGCTTTATTAAACTCAATTTTATATGTAGTGGTGGAAGCAAGATGTTTTGGGGATCTACAAGAGGTTCATGCAAGATGTTTTTAGTTCTGGGCAAAAAAATTTTCTTCTCTGGCCAAACTCGTACTTCAGTGTCTTTGCCTTGCCAAACTATCCCATTCATATAGAAAGCAAGGCTTTTTGGTGAACTCAGCTTGTTGGCCTAATAGTATTCCTATAACTTTGAAGTCACCACAGATAAGCCATTTATGTTCCTCATACGAGATATTAATTAACAGTAGCTTCATGTTTTCGAATGTCTTGTTTCATTTTAACTGAATGGGCCACAGGGACCATCTGTATTTCCATTATGTAGTGACATGCCTTTGAGGCTCCTCTTTTTTTTTTGTGTGTGTGTTTAATGCCCGTTTTTACTACTGAAGCATCACAGGCAGTGAACACTAATGATACATGAGATGAAATGGTATATTTAGAAAGGAATTTTTTAGGAAGGAAATGTTCCAGGCTTAAGTTTAGGGTATATCCCCGCCATTTGCCATTTATGAGGACTGAGGAAAACCTGGAAAAACCTCAGTCAGGGAGGACGGTCCTGACTGTATTAGAATCCCAGATCTCCCTCTCACGAATCCACGCCTTAGCGACGGCCACCCATGGCAGGCTCCCCTTTGACGAGTCTGTAAAGTCTTCACTGAGTAGGATATGTACATTAACTCATTTATACTAAGGCAGCAATCCAAGTAATCTTTGTGAGGATAATGGAATTATAATTGAAATCATAGTATGATTGAGTTAACTCATCATACTATTATTTCAATTATATGATTGGCTTCACTGTACAGATTCAAATTAGCTTCTCTAGAAAATGGAATTAATTCTTTTTCTCTGTGTCTGTACCATGAAAAATATATTCCTGGTTCCAGAAGATTCTTTCTAATTGGGAGTCTTGGTAGTTCTGCAGATTCCTTAGGAAAATTCAGATCACGCACTAAGTTCACTCTCAGAGAACCTCCGTGTGAAGTAAAGTCATCTTCAAACTGGTAGCTATCATCGTTATTGTTTTCTGTGATTGCATTAAGTTCACTTTCAACATCATCATCTGCCATGTTCTCTGAAACAGCTGGAGGAAGAGAACTCATTGTTAGCAGTAGCACATTTAAAGCTTATTTTATTGGCCTAAATAGATTCAAGTCTGAAGGTTATTGGTCATGTTGTATGGAAGATGTAGTAAAATTAGGACTGCTGTACATCAGCATTTATGCAGACATATCTGCTTTTTATAATAAAAATAGCCATCTGCATACATTTTTGCAAATCCTCTTTAATTTTTCTGCATTTTCACATTAAAATCTCAAGGACTCATTTTTGTTTTGTATGCATGTAGGGCAAAATTTTCATAACTATATTTTTAATCGAAAATTATTTTGAGAACAGACCACATTAGTCTGTCATTCATTCAGAAGTGTAAATTAACTAGTTCGTATATTTCACAATATATTCATGAAATAATGTCTTGTGATATTAATGTGGAACATGTATCTGGTAAGTTTTGGTGATATGTTGTCCAGGTTGAATCACAGGGGGAATATACCAGAGACAGTCAGCCATTCAAATTACGAAATTACTGTAATGAAATTGACTATAATGTGGAAAAAAGCTTCAGAAGGGGCTTAAAAAATTTAGCACAATTACAAGTCAATGATAAAGAACTTACCAAATTAATTAAAAATGCCCCAAAACAAATGTATCTGGAACAATGGCAATGTATGAGGGAATTTTATACAAACTGCATGGACGGGAATATCAAAGATGGAAGCCAATTATACCAGTGGAAATGGTAAGACAAATTAATGCAAGCATTTCACATATGGTCCATTCTGGAACAGAAAGGGTTTGCCTAAATATTTTTGAGAACTTTTATGTTAAACACCTAGTTCAAAGAAAAATTATATCGACTTGTAAATTATGCCAAAAAGCAAAATCTTCTAACATGAAATTTGGTATTGAATCCAAGACCATTATAAGAGACTGTCCCAATGCATTAGTTGCTATAGATACACATGATGAAATGACAAGAGGTAAATTTAGCTTTAGGCACATTTTAGTCATGTATGATATTTTTACAAAATTTATCAAAATTTATCCTCTTAGGACCATAACAAGCAAGGCATGTTTAAATAAAATTGTAAACACATATATAAAGGAACATGGGATCATGGAGAATACTATCAGATAATGCCACCATATTTAAGTGCAACATTTTTAAACAATTCTTGGAAAAAATGGAAATTAAACTGTTGAATTTCTCATTTTATCATTCCAAAGCTGAGAGAGTGATAAAAGAGATTGACATATATTTGTGCATTCTATGCCACCAAAAACACTCAAGCTGGGTTGAATATTGTCCGATAATAGAAAAAAATTGTAAACTATTCAATAAATCCAATAACACATTATGAGCCAATGAAGGTCTTAATGAACCAATGACCTAATTCTATTATACCTAATTTTCCTAAAGCCATCTCCTGTTTAAGTGAGAAAGAAGAAGACAAAGAACTCATTAAGAGAATCTATGCTCACATTAAAGTGAAGGCTGAAAAACATGTGATGAAAACAAAGAGACATAGAAGACATTGGAGACTGGAAAAGGGTGACTTAACATTAGTAAAGGAAAGGAAATTATCAAATTTATTATAAGGCTGTTCTAGTCATTTAGATTTAATTTATAAAAGACCCTATGAAATAACTATGCAATTTGGGAACAACACCTTCTAGGTAAAGAATCGCAAAGACAATAAAATAGTTTGAAGATTTCATAAACAAATTATGAAACCGTTCAAATCCCTTGAAAAAAAAATGGTTAAATGATCTCAATACCATAAGAATTTGTATTAATAAAAATCAATAATTCAAGTATAAAATTTAATTGATAAAAAGTATATAAATAAAGTTGAGGAAAAGCTATGAATACTATGTACAAATAAGGGTGCAATAAACTAAGTTGTGTAAAAATTAGGAAGGAATGAAACTGCAGTATAAAAAAGGAAGAAGAAATAAAATGCTTCAAAATGAAGTTGTGAAAACTTAAATAAAATTAAAGGGCACAAAGATTAAAAAAAAAAAATAAATGTTTGAATATTAGCACAAAATGTAGAACTTATAAACATAGTGTATATAGATTAACCAAAGTATTAATGTTTCTACGTTGTCTTCCATGCTTGTATTCTTATTCCTCTGGAAGAAAAAATATCATAATGGGCTATTTTGAAGTGGAAATTTTCCATTTTAAGACCCTAAACACACGTAGGATGCTGCTCTTTAATTACATTAATTTAATAAGTGCATTTTCAGTTGTTTTTATGTTGGATAAAGGCTATAATGTTCAATATAAAGCCCTAAGCATTTAATGGTAATAGTTATTTAGCTATGTTAATTTAAGAAATTCATTTATATAGATTATTATATTAGATTAAGGCTATAATATTAGATTTAAGGCTCCAATCATTCCTTGACAATATGTTTGTAATCATATAAATTAATAAATTCATTTGCACATGTTTTTAGTCCGGCAAAGGCTTTAATTTTCAATTCAAATAAATATTTGTTGGTAATATGTTTTAAATCTTATAAATCTAGTAAGCTGATTTGTATGGGTTTCGAATATAGGTAAGGGCTATTACAATGTATATATCTTGATGTTTGTTGGCCTTTATGACAATAATTAATAATATAAATGTAATAGTTCAAAGGACCGCACATATAGTCAGAAATATGAATAGATTAACTACAAATAAAAAAAATTGTAATATTAAGAAAATCAACCAATTGCAAACGTAGCAACATTAATGATGTGTACCAAGAAAGAAACACGATACAGACAGCTTTGTTCAGACTCAAAACTCAGAATTGGGTTTCAGCATATTGTTCAAAATTTATTATAATTCCTTCAAAAAATTCTGAAGAATCAAGTCCTGCTTGTTCCACAAGACTGTCACCATTGTTATCCCTCTGGATGGAAATTGAACTTGTTCTTTTTCAATATTATTAGTAACATTCCATTCACTGACTCTCGGATTTGGGTTCAAGGGAATGAATCCAGTCACATTTCCTGTCAACACTTTTTGCCACAATTTTTTTCTTTCCACATTGAAACAATATAAGACTTACTTTTATTTCAAGTATGGAATGTACGTGAACAAATCTTTGAATAGTCCACTTATGGGTAAGTGCACTGCCTTTCCCAATAGAAAGTGTAAAACTTATTAGATTATGTGGCCATCAGCACAAATAACCTCATCAATTTGTAATGTTTGGTCCAATGTAGTGGAGGCAGAGGCAGCTGGTTGCTTTTTATCAATCATTGGTGATGGATTTTCCTTCGTACAATGGCAAACTTGTTTAACAAAAATGACAAGCAGTTGATGCCGGGGAATAAGAAATGAGATTTGAGAAGTCGCATCAAATTTTAAATATTCACATTGCAAAGCAATTTCTCTAAATTGTAAGTAGAAGGCATTATTTACCCCTCATTTTTGTTGATGAATCCTAGCTCTACACATATCTAAACCTAACCTTAGAAATATTTAGAAAGAAAACAATGACATTACCCTTAAATATGTCCAACATTGTGTTAAAAATGGAAACATTTACTTTCTAACAGGTACCATTTTTTAATTATTATTATTATTATTATTATTATTATTATTATTTTAAATTAATTTATTTGATTTTTTATTTGTTTTTAATCCTGATTCTTCGAAGGCTAACTCGCCACAGCAAATATAATGTTTCAGACAGTGTAGTTGTCTATGCATACTCAAAACACAACTTAAATCACAGATTTGGCAGGAAAAAAAAACATGTTCTATGCAGTGGGTCCCTAATGCACCACTTATATTACAACAGATATCAGGGAAAGCTTATCAAATAACCATACAATTTCTGAGTTCACATCGTTCAGATTTGTTACAATTTGATTACTTAACTGTTCCACCAAATGTAAATTATAATAAAGCTACATTCATAAGTTGGTCTGGGGAGATACCACATTTGTCTTGTCTCTCCAATAGTCAGAATCCAACTGATTCTGTGATTTAATGTATTTGGTTTACCCTGTCATGAACTTCAGCTTTTTGACCTTAACACACCAATCAAGAGCATGTCTTTCCTATAATTTTCTAAAAAATTAACTGAAATCTACCAGTCATCAATAATACTCATAACAATACTAAATGGACCCATTATCCAAACAAACTCATAGCCAATAAAATCGTATTCCACAATATTTGCAAGTATTTTTAGCTACATAATCTTTTATTTTTATTTCTTTGGCATTGCCAAAAGTGGTTGCTTTTGTTTCCACCAGTTATGCACACTGCATTTGTACACCATAAATTCTGAACCTGGGACTTTATTTTACTTGAGCTGATTCAAATTTAATCACTTCCAAAAGTTGATTATATAACCTGAATTTAAAGAAACACAGGATAAAGGGAATTGGACAATTGGCACAGGAAGATTGCAGTAGCTGTACAAACTTGAGATAGTAGAAGGTGTGCTGCCAGGAAGTGGTCGGAGACAAATGTGTGTGTTCATCAGTGCTAAAAATAAAATGGGAATCCAGCTAGAGTTATAAACAGCCGGAATTGACGTATTTGGAACTCACAGTTTTTCCCTCTGTGAACAGAAGGTTATGATGTCATGGTATATGTTGGTGATAATGATGGTCCTTATAATAGAAGTGGAACTTTACCCTGGGTGAGAAACGGATCAAATTATGGCAATGTTTAGGTGTATTTCAGAAGATGTGACAAAGCTAAAAGGAATGGAAAGGAGAATTGATGAATAACAGCAAATTCAAGGAAATAGTCATTATGGGGCAAAATTCAAAGGTGAAGTAAATAGAGAATTAGAAGAATATAACAGGTGAACATACTTGGAGAAAGAAGAAATTAGAAGAAAAAGAAATGTGGTAATATTTGGAGTTATAGAAATGAGATAGAAAAAGTATGGAAATTAACTGAAAATATTTTTCAAGACAAATCAGGGCTGCAGCTTGGCGGTTGGAAAATAATGTTTTCAGAGTGGGTAGACCGATCATTATTAAGCTTGCCATGACGAAAATAAAATGGGCAGTTTTAGCAAGTGCCAAGAAGTTAAAAGGAACAAAAATATTTATAGAGCAAGATCATGGAAAGGGAGAAAGAGAAATAAATGTTTTGCCAAGAAAAATGAAAAATGCAAGGGCCAGGGGAGAGAAAAATTATGTTCAAGGCTTGCATTTGTGGTTCACTGACAGGAAATAGGAAATTCATCAGTTAAATGCAAAAAGTAATGTACTCGTGCAACATAACTGACTTTGGAGAAGAAGTGAATCGTTGATGCCATCAGAAAAACGGCCTGTGTTGGAGGAACCACTGATAGAAGACAGTACGAGGGGAGGAGTAGGAGAAGCACTGAGGGGATGCAAGAGGAGAATAGAACTTCAAGTCAGCAAAATGGGATGGAAGAGATTTTTGAGGAGCAGCTGTTTGAAAATGGAAGGAGGGAGGAGAGCGCCATTCATCTCCAAGTAAGCAAATTGTACCTGAGAACCAGCAAACAAGAAGGTCCAAAGTATTGTATCTAGTGCAGGCATGTTCAAATGTTTGGGCAGACACTGGAATTATTATAGTGTCAACACTTGGAAGAAGCATATTGCAACTACAGGACAATGAGAGGGAGAGGCAGGCATCAGATAGACTGACAAGAAGTAGGGCCAGGGTGAAGGAATTTAGTTTGAGAAAGGGATATGTATAGAGAAGGAAAGTGGGGGTTATACTCTGGAATGTAGAAAGTTTATTTGAAAAAATATGGAAAGGGGAAATATCTCAATTTTTCAAGTCAATGGGTCTGGTAGATGTGGTAGAGAAATGGCTGGTAAAAAATATTCTTGTTGAAGTGGGCAAATTTGACTTTTAGGGGAAGTGTGATGTAAAAAGAAAAGGTAAAGACTGTGTGTCTGAGGTTTAGGCCTGTTTGTGAGAAAAGGCTTGAAAGTCAAAGTGAAAGTGTGCAGAGACTTAGGTGGTAACTGAATGCTGTGGTTTATTCTGAGTGGTTTATGGGGAAGTGAAAGCTTGTAGTGATAACAGTGTGTAACCCCCTCCAAGTCCCTTGGAATTTTATGATCCAAGATTATTTGACAAGCTAGATCAGAATATCAATGTATTATCTAATAATCATATGTATAAGGGTTAAAAAAATTGGTAATTTATGCAAGAGTAGGAGAAAGTCAAACTTAATAGATCCAGGAGGTGAATCAAAGGAAAATAAGTGAGGCAGAAAGAAGAATGAATAAAGACAAAATTGTTAATAGAGAAGATATGAAATTATTAGAGTTTTGTGAAGAATTTAACCTGACTAGGTGTAATACAGTAAAAAGAAAAGATAATGTGGGAGAATTTACATTTGTGGACAAAAAATGCCAGTATTATGGATTATATGGTATACTCAGTGGATTTAAATTCTTATCTATAAATTTTGAAGTGTTAAATGTAGTTTCTTCAAGTAAACATTTCCCACTGACTGAATTTCAAAGCACATTAGAAGGGAAACAAAAAGTTTCTGATCACGAGGGAATTAAAATTCAAAGTTATAGGATGGAGGGAGGAGGAAACAATCATTTTTGGAGGAATTAAGATCGCAGATTGGAGTGTTAAAGCTAATAGGAGTAGAGGAATTGCTTAAAGAAAAGAGAATTCAGGAGGCTGTGTTAGGATTAGAGGAGATACTGAAACAGGCTGGAGCAAAATTGAGGGGTAAAGATTATTCAGTAAACAAGAAAAAGGGATGGTATGATGAAGAGTGTAGGAAGGCAAAGAAAAGAGTCCTAAGGGAGCTAAGGAGATGGAGGCAAATGGGCATGCTGGATGGAGGAACGGGAGAATTTTATGATTGAAAGGTGAGGTTATAAATGCCTTATGGAAGTGAAGAAGAAAGAGTGGGAAGGAAATATGAGTAGGAAGTTATATGATGCAGCAAGAGTAAAAGATACTGGAACAAAATAGTAAAGGTATTGTTCAAGGGTAGAGTAAGGAAAAACAACATAAGCGAGGAAGATTGGATAAGATATTTCCAAAATCTTTTAGGAGTAGAACAACCCAATGGGCAGAAATTGTGTGTAATGAAAATGCATATTTTATTGAACAATTAGATAGACATACAGGAGTGGAGGAAGTGCGAGAGCAAATTAGAAGAATAAAAAAGAATAAAGCAAGTTGAGTTGATGGAATACTAGGGGAGCTTTGGAAAGCATGGAGCTTAGATGAGAAGAGATTGTGTCTCATGGTTAGAATATTAAATTCCATTCAAAAAGGAAGTAGGGTTCCAAGAAGTTAGAAAATTGCATTAGTGGTGCCTATATTTAAGAATAAGGGATGTGGGACATACCCTCAAATTACAGAGGAATTAGTTTGGTATCTGTATTAGGTAAGTTAAACACAGGAGTCCTAGCAAAAGACTGCAAAGATGGGCAGAAGAAGAGAATAAGTTATCAAAATTCCAGATAGGATTTAGGAAGAATAAGAGAGCAATTGATAATATCTTGGTTATAGATACATTGGTAAATAAATATTTAGCTGTAAAGAGGGGAAGGTTATATATGTTATTTGTGGATTTTGAAAAAACTTTTGACATAATAAATTGAGAAACGTTATGGGTAAAATTGTAGAAAATGAATAAGTAATTGGTTCATAAAATTATTACAAAGAATAAGTACTGATAATAAGTTCTGTATAAAAATGTCAAACACAAGTTATTCCAAATAATACAGGGCTAAGGCGCGGTTGCAAATTAAGTCCGAAATTATTTATTTTTCCATTGGAGATATCCAAGAGAAAAGTAATGCAATTAATAGCCATGTTCTAATAATAATAATGAAATACCTGGACTATTATTTGCAGATCTAGTGACAACGTCCATATCTAATGTGGGGTGAAACAAATCAATTGAAGCAGTAGATAAATTTTGTAGGAAATGGAGCTTACATATTAATCCAAGTAAATAAAAAAATTGTGATCTTTAAAAGGGGCAATAAGTTCAGAAAAAATGAGAAATGATTATGGCAAGGAAGAGAAATTGAGGTGATTAATAAATTTGAGTACATAGGGGTGAGAGTAAGTAGTAAGGATGGATGGAGTGAGCAAAAGATGGTATTAGCTAAAGGGAAGCTTTCCTTGAAATCTATTAGGGCATGCCTAGATAAAATTCTAGGGATGCAAGTAAATGGGTTGGAGAGAGTCTATGGAGTAGTGGTGGAGGCCATAATGCTATATCTGGGTTTGGAGGGAAAAGGAAGGGTGGGTTAATGTGAATCTTATACACAGAAACGTTTGCAACAAATATTGGGCTTGCATGGCCAAAGTTGAACTAGGTAGAATAGGCAGTAAAGGGAAAATAATGAAGAGACTATTGAAATCCTGGTTTAGAATTAAATGTAGAGGAAGAGCATAGTGTCTTATATCAGTGTTTGGTAGGTCAGCAAAGGCTTAATAAAGGTGATAGATATATGGCTCAACAAGAAAATCAAGGAAAAATTGGTTTTGGGGACATGTGGAGGGCTAGGGGAGTATTAGGAATGGGGTTCTGGAAAGAAGTTAGGTTAAGAATTAAAGACATTGAAAGGCAAAAACTATTTGCTAATGTTAAACTGAAAACGTTATTGGGTGTATATAGAGAAATGAAAAGAGATTTAAATAGAAAAAACTTTGTAGAAATATGTGATAAACCACCAAGATAAGATTTTACATGGGTGAGAACAAGAGCTATGAAATTGAAGGGTTTAAGAGTAAGGGGTAAGCCGGATAAATGTCCATTATGTAATCGGCAAGATAATAATTGGCATCTATTATTGGATTGTGAGTAAATCAAGTTTTTAGAGAGAGGCTGGAAATGCGAAGATGATTTAATTTACCAAAGGAAATTGTGAGGAAAATGATGTTTAATGTTAAAGCAGGAAAAGGGATGGTGGAAATCAATATGTAAAGTAAGTGAAAGCTAAATGAATGAGAAAAATTAGTAAGCAAAATAATGAATGTGTATAGTGTAAGGGAGTAGATTGAAATAGTAGGAAGGGCCCTATTAACTCTGTAACCAAGTGTTTGAGTTTATCTGGCTAGGAAATGCAGCAAAGAGGCTAGTGAACTAGCCAGATATAGGGAGTACAAATTGTTAAATAGTCAATACACAAGAAATGTTAAAATAATTGTTATACTCCTTTTAATGAAAGTTCAAAATATGTTATTCTATTCTAGTTAGTAGAGAAAGGAAAGAGTGCTATATTAAAATATCTTGTTGACTTAGAGAAAATCAATAAGTTAGAAAAAAATTTATGATAGCAATACAGGACTTGATATTAAAATTTACAGGGTCCTAAGCCTTTAACAAAGGAGTTTGTTTGGAGCAGCAAGCAGTTCAGAATACTTGCAGAGATGGGTTATAAGGTATGTAACTTTAACATTATAGTTCAAACACTGTGTCTGTTCTAACTTGCAAAACATTTCAGACTTTAGTTTTTTCATTTTAATTGCTAAATAGATAAACTGCATACCATTGAATAAAATTATTAAGCTTCACCTTCATTGACTTTCCTTGGTAAAGGCTTACAAGTACTTTTAAAATGAATACCAATGACATTCTGGTGATTAATTTTATTGCAGTAGCATCGGTAGGTAGTTTGTTAGTCATATGTAGCTGTTTCTACATTGTAGGTATTACTTTCCATAATATAAACTTTTTGGTTTCTGTCTTCTGTATTTAAGATGTACAATAAACTCCTCTTTTACACTTTTCAATGGACTTAAAAAAAAATAGTGTAATTTTTTGGCAAATGTGAATTATGGGCAGTTTAACTTTTTGCTTACGCTTATAGAAAACCACTAAAGCATTCTATTAATTTTTTATTAAAAACACTAACCAGTAATTTGTATTGAAAAACTGTAGGCCTTAAACAGAATATACTGTAATTAAGATTGAAGCTGTCACGGTGTTGATTGTTGATTATGGCTTCTTAGGTTATCAGATCAGTTTCAACAGAGATGGTGATAAATTGTGGATCCTGGCCCTTAAGATACTGAAAGACTACTGAACCCATCAAATGCAGGATATAGGTTACTGCTTGTCCATCAACTGCCAGATCTCCAACACATTCTTGCACTCACCGTCTAAATATATCCACACTCCAGTGGCCTAGCATTACATTTAATTCTGACCAATCGGGAT
This sequence comes from Metallyticus violacea, assembly GCA_030762175.1. Lineage (NCBI taxonomy): Eukaryota > Metazoa > Arthropoda > Insecta > Mantodea > Metallyticidae > Metallyticus > Metallyticus violacea. Next base: position 33,906,478 of record CM060837.1, on the reverse strand, counting down.
TTATCAACCCAAGGGAGATGATTCCATGTTGGTTAACTATTCACAGATCTTCTCACTTTCATCTCTACGCTTCATGTAAAGGCTGAAAGCTTAAATTTTATCAACTTGAACAGCTGATCATTAATGAAGCCATAATCAGACACTAATATTTGTGTTTATTTTGACTTTTTGCTGATGGATCATCTCTTTGTCTGTTTTTTCCTATTTCTTATATGTCAGGGCATTTGATATCTCGATCTGCAGCAGAAATCATGTTATTTCACATGAAAGAGGAAAAAAGAAGCTTTTGATAATTACGGAATAATCCGGGATTTACCCACACCCAAAAAAATGTTCCGCCCAATTTTTCAATTGAAAAAAATCATGATTTTTGTAATATTTATTGCTGTAGTTACATCTGCTCTGCTTGGCAGAATATTATAATCACAGTTGATTTCATTTCATTTTCATCTTCTGCTTGAATATGTGAATTCACCATGTCTTGCACAAACTCAACTGTGAAAACTTTGTTGACATGAAGGAAATCAATTGATTATTAATCTGCAACTTCTCCCATGCAGAAGTGAACAGGCCTTCCTCCTTTTCTTCCTCTAATTTGATTCCTTCTGTATCATCTAACTGGAAGGAGCTACTTTCAGGAAATAGAAATGGACACTTTAATCTCTTGCTATGTCTTTGCAATAAAATGTAAGACTTGGAAAATCAAAAATTTTCCTTTCCAGCTTTCGTCAAATGTAATGCTTTCTGTTTTGTGCTGTTCCTGTAAGAAGATTTAAAAGCACATATTATTCCCAAATTATTTGGCTCAGACTTGTGCAGTTAGCACAAGAATTCCAGTGTCATTTTTCTTAAAATGAAGAATTTTGAAATGTGAAGGACAGCATTCTATGAAAGAAGAATTTTCAAATTCTGCGCTATCTTTTAATCAAGAGCATGCATTTCTTTTTCAAAGAGTTCAGATGTCATCCATGCTTAAAGACCAGTCTCATCGATATCAAAGATGTCCTTAGGAGCATATTGTTGTACAAAGTTCTTCAGTTTATTATTTTGCCATATGAGAACAGTTTCTTCCTTCACACTATTTTCTTCCCCGAAACAGATTTATATACTACATTACACAGAGGTGCCAACTATTATGGATTATCCATAATTATCACAGATTTTTCCCAATATTATGGAAATAAGGTCAAACAGAAAATTATTATGGAAAAGCAAAATTAATGTGGCAAAATAAAGAGAGGGAAAAGTGTTAATATCTTTCTATGCGTGTCAGATGTGACACCTGAGTGGATGAAATTATCATTTTATGTTTAGTGTTTGAACTGGGTGCAGTAGCAGCAGAAACTCTGGTGGAGAAGCTTACCACTTCTTAACAGCTGGTAGCAAATTCGGTTTCCATTTATTTTCATTTCCTGTTTGGTGTTCCAACTTCCATATGACTGTGATTTTGAGTATTTTAACTTCAATTGATTGATTTTGTATAATGAAGCATCTTATTTCTTAAATTGCTTCCACTAGCATAAAGCTTAATTTATAGCTTTATTTAATATAACATCTAGCTATAAATATAGATCACATTTCACTGTGAATCAATAAATCAAATGACTCAAAATTTTGCAACACCAATGAATGATTAATATACTTGTGAAATTTATCATTAGTGGGCCGTTAATTTGAACCAATGACCTTGGCAAAATATCCCAGTAATGATTACTTTCAGTAATAACTGTCTGTCATGAAAACCTAAAGAATATATTAATATAATTTTCTTTTTCCATCTCCAAATCACACTTGATCTTACAACAGCAAACAAAAACGTAACACATCAAAAAAGTAAATCGTAAGGAAAGAAAAATAAAAAAATAATATAATTCTGCTTTTGCATCCCTGGAAATTATGTTTTAGTGTATATTCATTCAATTTATTATAGAAAGTAGTGTAATATCTTTCATTTCCTCAAAATCTTCATCACTTCCTCCTACAGATTATTTCCATCATTAATACAGTTATTAAGATATGTAATTAATTCTTTGTATTTATTAATTGTTCCATCTACCTTCTGTGCCACCTCTATCTGCTTCACTTTATTTTTCCTTGTGGGTTTCTGCAGTAATCTCTCTACACTTTCACAGAAAAGCCTATCCACCTCATTGAGATTAACATTTTTAGTCCACTAAAATATTTCACATTAATAAAAATTGCCAGATCTCCTCACTCTCTTCAAATGATGGATTTTTTTTCTCCCAAATAAAGTAAGGCTGTTCTTTTGCAAATGTGCATTTTCTGTGATTTTTTGTGTCCTCTTTTCCTAACAGACTAATCTCCTAAAAACTATTGTTAGGGAACATTGGAATGCAATCTATCCTTATTAGATTTTCACTTAGTGTTTTATTCAAACTGCTGTAAACGCTCTTTCCATTTATATCCTTAAAACTTGTAATAGTATTGTCTCTTGAAAATGTGGTACTTGCCTAGAGAACCCTAATTTTTCCATTATACTCTAAACATAACCTGCTCTGTTTTCAGAGGTTTCATTAGGAGTTTATTTTAAATTCAACCAGTTTTGTTGTTAAACCACTTGATTTATAGTCAAAATACTGTATGATAATTGGAAATAATTTTGTACTCCCATGGTTACTTCCATCTATGGACACACCAAAACAAGGAATTTCTCTTCTGACCTCAACAGCATGTGGTCTAATAAAATTATTCATAATGCATTCAATTTTGTTCTCGTGATTTCTTGGCAACATAATTACAATAAATTGTGCTGATAGATTTTCACCTATTGCTTAAACTTCTGCACAAGCTATGTGTCAGAAAAAATAATACCGTTCTGTTTTAAGGGAATTATGTAAATTAACATGATTGCATACATATGAAAAATGCAGTGTACTAGGGCATTCAAGTATTGTTGAGTAGAAGTTATCAGCTTGAAATATCATCTTACATGGACTTAACTTAGGAAACAAAAGACATAGCAATATAACCCCTAATTTTGCTGTTTTCTTTTTATTGAATGGTGTTTAATGCCCATTTTTACTACTGAGGATCCACAGGTGATCTAATATTGCTGTGATATGTAACATCATTCAGCTTATGCACATAAAGAAGTCTGTATTAGGTGACACCATACTTCACTAACTGATTTTGTCAGAAATTGTTTCAAGAGCTTTCACTGGCATCTGCTGGGGACCGAAATTTATTCTGACAAATGAATCAGTTAGTGAAGCATAGTGTCACTTAATACAGACTTCTCTAAGTGTATAATCAATCTACTTCACTGTATCTAACTTTTATTGAATTTGCAATATCATTCAACTTGTTTGTGCATGCTTTTGATGAACTATACATTTCAGAAAATATCAAACTTTACGCCAGAAGTCACACATGGATTTCATTGTAGGAATGTAGGAAACAGGGAAAACACTTCAACTTTACAAAATTAATAAGAATATTACGCTAAAATAGTAAAACTGCACTTTATATACTATACCAAGGCCTTCTTCAATATCCATTGTTGTTCATAATCTTTGACCCTATCTAGTTCATTTTTGTAACAAAAGCCAAATGGCTGCATCAATATCATAGTCCATATATAATTGTTGAACGTGTTTCCCTAGTCATTTATCTCATTCAATGAATTTAAAATCAATTCAAATAATATAATAAATTTAAAATGCAATACAAATTGTATTAAATACAAATATTATTAAAATAATTAATCTCATAAGAGAAGCTCTTGAAAAATGGTTTAATATTGTATCAGCAAATGGCAGTGTACAGGCATACAAAGTAGCATTAGTGGTAATGCTCCATACTCAAATCCTTATCAATGTTTTGTTTTTGCTGAAATGTTTGCATTGGGAGTTACACTGTAGTAAAAAGTAATTTGTAGATAATTTAATCAAACCTGCTTACAGACTTGTGCATAAATTACCGGCTTCATTTGCTTACCTATTAATTAATGTTTATAAAACGTACTAAAAGCTAGAAAAATAATGGTTATAGAGGTAAATTTTTCTTTTCTTTTTAAGCCAGATATGGTCTTTCATAAAACAAATCATTGAAGCTTTGAATTGTTTGTGAGAAAGTAGATTTTTGGTTATGTTTTCTTTTTTTTTTTCTTCTATTGCTTGTTTATCTCCAGAAAGAGGACATTGAAAGCGCCTTGCGTTCAAGCAGCATGAGCTTAGAGGATGCAATAGAACTGCTAAACCAAGGGCGCATCAATATGGATTGGCGTAGACACGAGGACCATCCATCATTTGAACTTCCATCCACTCATCCTGGTGCAGGATTCCCTGGACAGAGATTCAACCCAGTTGCTCAGCAGATATCATTTGCCCCACCTGTACGTTGTTTATATTGCTTTAATTAAGGCTTGTGGCATAATGTGCACTATGTAACCCAATGTAGCATTCATATATTTAACATTGCTAAAAATCCATATTGTATGTAATAGTGCCACATATTTTCACAAAAATCAGTTTTACATTATTCTATGGCATACTAAATGAGAGCTTATAAACAGCTGCATGCTTGAATAAATATGCAGTTAGTTTATTTGTTACATTAGAAACTTTTAAAACCCTACAAAAATGCCTATAAATAGTATGCTAGCACAGCTTTTAAGTTTTGTAGCAATGAAGAAAGCTAAGTAAATTTAAGAATAGTGTTAGTAGAGTTATTTTTCTCCATAGGTTACTCTAGAAAGCAGCCCTTTGCACAGTAAACTGCATTTCTATAAATATCAATATAGGGGGCTTATGGAATTGTGTACATTGAAGCAAGTGAAAGCAGCCTCGAATATTGTCAAGCTCTTAAAGGCTGCATGCTTTAATCTGCAAAATCAGTAACAGAATGAATTAATATCTTTAACATTTCTGATAATACAGACTTGTAAATTGCTCATAACAATTGAATCTGTCGTCTTAATCTTCATGCTTCACTAACCTAAAAAATATACGGAACCAGTCATCCACGGCCGAAGATGGAGATAACATATCTTTGAAACCGGTTCCGTATATTTTTAAGGTTAGTGAAGCATGAAGAGTGTTAAGACGACAGATTCAATTCACATGAGCTTCACTATGTTAGTTCCATATGAAAACTTTTTTAAAGATTTACAATTTTTAAAAAAATTTTGGTTTGCTCATAACAAATGTATTTTAGGAAACACTTCCTGCTTCCCATTCATTGATCAGCAGATTTCATAGTACCATGCATTATATTAAATGCAAAGAAGCTGGACATTACATAGGATTTTTAAATATTGTCAGCATGCCAAAAGCCATTAAGTTCATTTTTTTAATTGTTAGAAGGAAAAGTAAGATTTAGTGATGAATTACTTCATAGGCTTTTTAAAGTACTAAAAATGAATTCTGAATTAGTTCAAATTCATAAACAAAATAACATTGAAAAAAACAAGTATATCTTTTTATGTGTTAATTGAAAATGGCCCATTCAGAACAATATTTATGATTGATATCATTGTATGATTCAGTTGAGGTACACACTCTTAAAATCACATAAAGAATACATCAAACTCACAGAAATTTGCATAAACCAAGTCTATTTTACTTTCAAAGGAAAAGTTTATAAACAACAAGCAGAACTTACAATGGGCAGCCCCTTATCTCCATTTCTAGCTAACCTCTTCATGAGTAGATTTGAAAGGCACATCAACACAGCTTTTCCACACATATTTAAGGTATGGTACAGGTATATCGACGATATATTTGCCATAGTTAACAAAAAACTCATTGATGATGCCTTAAAACTTTTGAATATACAAGATAGAAACATATTATTTACATACAAAATAGAAACAGATAGCATGTTGCCATTCTAGATATTAAAATAATGAAAGTTCAAGGGAATCTTGAATTTGGAATATACGAAAGAATAAACATGCAGATAATCACATCAAAGCTGACAGTCTTGAACCCCACAGCACACAAACATGCAGTTATCAACAGTTTAACACACCGGCTAGTTAACCTACAAATTAGAAAAGAATATTTTAATGAATACAAACAAATAGAAGAAACAGCAGTTATAAATGGTTTTAAAATAGAACTAATACACAAAAAGGTGCAGAAATTCAAGAGACAAAAATGTATCAAAGAAACCACAACACTTTCAGCAAGAAAAGATAAGCTAATTTTTAAAAAGTTCACATATCATCCATGGACTACAAAAAAATTTCAGAATGTTCTTAAAGATTTTAATATTAGGTTGGCACTGATTAATAGACTTAATGTTAAAAATTACTGATAGACAATGTTAATGACAGTACTCCACAAGAGGAAAAATCAGGTATTTACAAAATAAATTGTGCAGAATGTGAAAAAATACATTGGGAAAAAATGAGAAACATAGACACACGGTTAAAGGTACATTTGGTACAAGCAAATAGAGAAATCAGCAAAGCATATCATTTTTGTACAGAAAATCACAGCATAGTGAATAAAGCAAAATAATTCAAATTATTACAAGGACCTACAGAACTAGCAACTTGGGAGAAAATCTATATTTACAAGTACAAAGGCAATTTAATGAACTTCACCCTACTGGGGATGAAAACATAAACTACAAGTTTATCACACTGCCACCGGAGCAGAATACACATTCCCTTAGCTTAACGAATTATCGGACAGTTGAATTTTAGCCTGGCTGATGATGAGAACGAAATGTTCTGGAAACCGGTTCTATATGTTATGACAAGTAAATGAATCATTAAGAATGTGTAGTTCAACTAAATTGTAGAATAATATCAATTTTATGGTTGGCTTCACTGTGCAAGTTCCAATTTACATTTTAATTATCTAATATATGTTTCCTATAGGTTTTGAAAATAAAATGTGATTTATATTTAAACAAGAGTGTGTACATGCATTAAACTAATAATAAAAATGACCTAACTGAGTTTTGGTTTCACATTCTGTAGTGGATTCTGTGCAGTTTAGTAAATAGTGAGGAGTTCCGGAAGCATATGCATTGCTTGCTTAAGAGAAGAAGAAAGTGCAACAAGAGCCCAGATTTTGAAGACAAAGCTGGCCTGTCATTGTTAGGATGGGGTAGAATGACTATCCTAAATTAGGTGCTCAGTGTTGTTTTGCTGTAATTTTTAAAATAGTAGAGTATTATATTTAAATGTAAGCTTTTGCAGAAAAGAGAAATTATTAAAACATGTAAAATCATTGGTATATATTGGTTTATATTAAGTGATGACAATGATGAGTGAACTCCCTTCATTAAATAAAGGCTTATTGTGATTAAGTTAATAACATACAGAATTTTTTTGTTCTGGCATGAATGCATTTTCGTCTTTGTTTCTTTAGTAGTTGTAAATAATTTCAATTTTTGCTGAATATACAATATATCAGGAACTATTAAATTCTGAAAAGAATTTTAATTTATGTTTTAAATTTAAATTTCTAACTGTTTTGTTTACATTGTAGCAATTAGTCCCCTATGAAAGAAGAATTATGAAAGGGGATAATTTTTATACTTTTCTGGTAATGTGCTGAACGAAAGAAATATTTATTACCACTTGTGATGTAGAGTGACATGATTATTATTATAGGGGATACTAGGTATAGTGGGGCTTCTAATAAGACATAACATTAAAGAACATTCATAATTGCAATGCTTACAATTAAATTAATGCTTGTTTGTGCTTCCTGGGGTATTCTAACCACTTAATCAACACAAGTGAAGTTCAGAGTTTCACAGTCTCCAATTCTCAACACCAACAATAAAAATATTTGAGAGCTGTAACAAAACGAGCCAATTTCTTTTACAAATTACTTTTTCCTAGTAACTGCCCTTAAAGCTGAACCTTGATTACTATCAATGATTTCTTTTATAATGTCCTTTCTAATTTTCAAAATAAAATTGTCTGAGAATGAAGTGTCATCTTCTTGCTCCAAAAACTTCACAATAAGCTTTGCTGATTCAAGAGCAATTTCTGATGGAACACGTGATTCCAACACTATCCCTTCTGCACCATTAAAGATACCATCAGTATCACTCTCAAGCAAGATTGACAATTTGTGAATGCCATGGTGAGATTTGAAACCTTGTAACCAAAAAATAGACATAGAAAATGGTGTAACAATGTTAAATTTCTTGTAAAAAATTCTTCATTAGCATAGGTCCAGTTATTGGAACACCACCAGCGTTTTGCAGAAACCACTTAAATAACAAATTGCCCAGCATCTATCTAAACTATTTAATGTATTTTAATTATTCACTCATAGTCTTCTTTCCCATCCTCTGATTATGAACATCTTAATTGGTACAATAGTATTTTGAATTTTATTCCATTGTGTATCCCAAATAATCTCTCTTCAATTGCTTGTTGAGTTTTTGATGCTGAAGAGACCTTGCACTGGGGTTGATTTGTTGTTTGTAGAATGCAAAACTCATAGTTTTTTGGAATCGGAAATAATGCAGCCAGAAGGGACAAAGAAAGGATTTGACCTGAATGCACCTTTTCTGTTCCTCACTGGTGGTACATGGTTTGGTTATGAACTTATTTAGTAAATATTTAGGAACCTAACAAACTACTGCTTTTGCCAAATTAAAAAGTCCTTGGGATCACATTTTATCACTCTGAATTACATAATTCATGTCATAACAGTCTTTGGCAGTTTCACAAGATCTACTACTCAGCTCAGCATGTTAACAGAAAAGTATTATATATTTAATTTGAGACTTTCAGGGATAGAGTTGTATATTTAGTTACAGCATCTGGAACAGAAGAAAAGTAGGTGACAAAATCTGGGTCCTAATAACAATTGCACTCTAACTTGAAATGCTAATTGGAACTAATACAATGAAGCTATCATATAATTAAGATCATTGTATGATTGAGTCAAACTACACACTCTTATTGACTCCATTTGTTTAAATTTAGTACATGTAATTGAAAACATTTTATGATACAATCGAACTACACACTCTTATGCTTCACTTACTTGTCATTATTGTAGACCAGTTTCGAGAACAGGTTGTTCTCATCATCAGTTCAAATCTCCGACTGTTGGATAATTCGTTGGGTTGTGGGTATTCTGCTCTGGCGGAGGTGTGATGAACTTAAAGTTTATATTTTCATCGCTGGAAGTGTCAAAATTCATTAAACTCTCTCTGTATTTGTAAATGTATATTTTCTCCCATGTTGCTAATTCTGTAGGTCCTTGCATTGATTTTAATAATTTTGCTTTATTCACTATATCGTGGTTTTCTGTCCAAAAATGAAATGCTACCGCTGATTTCTCAATTTGCTTGTATTTTATGTTCCTGAAATGTTCTTTTAACCATGTGCCTATGTTCCGGTGTACAATAATGACAAGTAAGTGAAGCATAAGAGTGTGTAGTTCGACTGTATCATAAAATGTTTTCAATTATATGATTGGCTTCACTGTGAATGTTCCAATTAACATTTTTAGTTAGTACATGTTTCGCAGACAATCGTTCGCAGATCAGCTAAACATCTAAATTTAGACAAGTGGAGCCAATAAGAGAGTGTAGTTTGATTCAATCATACAATGATTTTATTTAATTGCACTCTATTATTAAACCTTCAGGCAACTTAAGTTTTCAAAAATAGCATTTTTATGTAAGAATTGGCTAACATAAGAAAATAATTTGTTCTATAAATTTAATTTTCAGGGTCCTGGTGGTGTTAGCAATGCTCCTAGTCTTATGAATAATCTAAACAGTACCAGTATTAACAACATAAGTCCTGCAATTGTCCAGAAAATCATGGCCCAGCAGCCACCACCACAGCAGCCGCCAGCACAGCAGCAAGCTCCATTCAACCAAGTTCCTCGTGCACCTCAAAACCAACCTTCAACTGCTCAACTTCGAATGCTTGTCCAGCAGATTCAAATGGCTGTTCAGGCTGGTTATTTGAATCATCAGGTAAGCATATCCAAGAAATTGTCCAACTCTCATTGTGATAATTGTGATATAAGGAATATGAGAAAGCTAACTCAGTTAATCTGTGTACTGTTTATTTAGTTTCATCACGAATAGGGCACCAGATTATATGTCCCTGCATTTGAGAAAGCTGCCATCTGTGATGAAACATCCTGTGCTCATAATTTTTTTTGCAAGTAGTTTCTTAGAGGAAATGTCAGCTACCATGGAACCTTTTAAATAGCAAAAACTTTTAAAAAATCTTTGATGCTAAGTCTGGATCTTGGGGATCAAATTATTTCCAACCAAATATCTTGATGAGGTCTTGATTTTCTTAGTGATATTTAGTCTAGCCTTATGTTGAAGCAACTTGCATTTGTGAATATATAAGAATCTTTAGTTCTGGAACATATAATTCAGCTTCTTCGGTGTCTCACAATATATATAACAATTTTGTGCGGTTAGGAGCTATTGACAGGGAAGCAATTATTCAACATTAAATGTTTCCAAATGTTGAAACAAACTTTATTTACACATTTTTAAAATTAGGACATGTTTTAGGAACCTTCATTTCCATCCTCAGCTGTTTTAAGTTTAGGGCTGTCTATTGTGGTTGTGACTGGATCTTATTCACTTCTCTGTCGACTGTAATAGAATTTGAATTGGTCCAGGGGTCAGAATTGACAAATATATCTTGATTTTTTAAAATGGAAAATTTTTTCTCATGTAGATTGTCATATCTTTCTTTTAATAAAATGGCTTCTTGCTTAATTTCATGGTCATGTTTGCAAAAACTGCAGATAGAGCAGAGTCATATATCTCACTGAATATTATCACACATTTGCAAAGATCTTCAATGAACATGATATATATAAATTAGCATCACAAAACAGATACAATATAAAAACTTATTTGGTTCTTCACTAAAAGGCAGCATAACACCAGAAAAAAAAAATCAAGTCGTATAATCATTGGAATGCTCAGACTTCAATTTAAAATTACTAAGGAAAAATTAAGAGAAATTTCGTAACCAGGAAGAAAGAACAGTTTAGAAATACAATATTTCCCCCATTTTACACTTTTCAAGGGATCAGAGGAATAGTGGTGAAAATGGGGAGAAAATATAAATCGTGGGAAACCACTTACATAGGTAAAAATGTTGTATTCAAAATCACATTAATATAAAGTACGTATTTTATTTTTATTTCTAGTAATTACCTCAAATATCAATGTAAATTATTTGCTGATACTGCACTGCCTTTGAAATTCTGCTCATCTAGTGGCTAGGAGATGGGTAATTAAAATATTATGTAATATGTATGTACATTACTTTAATTTACAGCTTATCTTTCATAGTGGGTTTGGAATTATCTAAGATGCAATAAATGTTTTTCTCTAGATGAAAAACACTATTACTGCTTCCTAGCAAAATAATCCAAAATGGACTTATGTTTGCTTTTCTTATTCCTTGTGTCTCTATTTGCTTTCAAGTTCATAAAGAGTATCAATAATATTTTATCCCCCTTCTACAGATGACAAATACATGCATATATTTCCACTGCTACACTTGCTTCAGCACTAGTAGGCATCACCTCACAATGCTCACTTTCTTCTTCTTTGTCATCACTGATGGGAAACTTGGTGACTTCATTCTGCAACAAACTTCTCCCTGCCTCTTTCCTCTGCAATTACCACGGCACTGCAGAAAGTTTTCAAAAGTACAGTCAGGGTGCAATGTTTCCATGCAGCAGGAAGCGGGCCTTCTTCCTCAGCCGGCAACTGAAATTAGGTACGATTGCTTTCAAGAAACATTTTTCAGATTGTGGTCTGCTTGATATCCTTACAGGATTTTCCAATGAAGTGGAGTGCATCCAGGATTGAAACTTTAAAAGATGCAGGATCCTTTCCTGCATACATCAGGCACAAAATTTGCTGAACCAGGCTTTTCCCTATAAAGTGACTTAAATCTATAGGCTGCAGCTTGCAGAAATTCTAACTGCATGTTCCTCAAGTATACATCAATGGGATGTGCAGGACAACAGTTGACAAAAAGAAGGATCTTCTTTGTGCTCCCATTCTTGAATCAAGAGCAGCTAACTGCTGCTGAAAAAGATCAGAGATCATCCAGGCTTTATAATTGTCATCATAGGAGGTTTGCAATAACTGCAAGTTTTGAAAGCAATGAGGCTTTTTAGACTTCCCTAATCAAAAAGGTATAGCTTCTCAGAGCCATCAATGACTCTTAACACATTGAGTCCATTTACTTTCATAACACTAGGACATGTTTTGCAGTCAACAGTTGATGATGGGAGTGAGTGCCTTCCAATATGTCTTAGTGTTATGAAGTGAATAGTGTTAATGTAGGATACATTACCACTCCATTGTCTACAGCCTTGTAAGTACAATTTATTTAATCACTGTGAGCCTCATTTTGCTGTGTTTTCCACCATGGCATTTATCACTTTTGAATGTCAAAGTTTAGCTGGGCAACTCTAAACTATAGTACAGTTGCATCCAAGTTGAAATGTCCCGGGGTTCATATTTCCTGGTCAGTTCCTGAAATCTTCCACAGTTTCATTGCCAAAATCATTTGATTTTCTGCAAAGAGTTTTATAGGTTATGTTATACCTTTTTCTGAGTCTGTTGATCCAGCCATTGGATACACCAAAATTTTCAATCCCAAGAATGTTGGTTACCGCAAGTGCTTTATCTCTTAAGAGTACACCAATTGGAATGCCTGCTGCTTTTAAAGTTTCAAACCAACTTTTTACTATTTCTTCCAGTTCATTGTATTTTGAATATATTGTGTATTTTCATTTCTTGGGATTTGGCCAGCATTTTGAAGCACTGGATGTAATGCTTGCTCTGTTTTTTACCATTGAATTTAATGTTAACACAGAAAACTGCTGCTCACATTCAAGTGCATCACTTATTCTGTGAAACGAATAAACTTATTCCAGAATCTGAACTTTCTCTTCAGTTGTGTAATTTTTTCTTTTCTTCTTCTTTTCCATTACAAACCAGAAAAGTAAACACCAACAATAAAATAATAATAAAGAAGGATTAACAAATAAATGAACCAAGCAACAAATAGATCTCAGCAAATGAGGCTGCTAAGCTCATATTTAAAAATATGTGTATGTGCATGTAAAAACAATAAAATTGGAAACTATAGTATCTTTAATAACTGCAACAAATATAAACCTAAAAACATTAATCATGAAAAAAAAACTTCAGCAAGCGAACACAGAATCACTTTATAGCTTCACAACTTTATACCAATGCAATTTATCAAAGAATAAAAGATTCAAAAGAAAAAGAACGTTACAGATTTTAAAATGTCTTGCCTGGCTGCAAGGGAAAGCAGAAGGTCCATGCTAAAGTTCATGCCATGGTTGCTTGATTTGGTTATCAAGCCTTGGGTACTCAAAGCACTTCTAGTTGGACACAATGCCATTTTACTTCAATTTTTTTTCTGCTTGAATTGCCTGGTGGTGTAAATGATGGGAAGCATAAAATTTCATAAACATATACTTGAGGATATTGTACTTATGAAGGTGTTGACAATGGAGTGGCAATACAACCTGAACTTAGGTATTCATTTTTTACACTAAACTCCATTCACTTACACAAAAGTAAGACATGTTTCGGGAGATTCTCTCCCATCTTCTGTTGCTCACTGAACCGCCGTTACTGGAAATGATGGCTGGACAACCAGATGTTCCTGTGGTGGCGTCTGTTGGTTGAAGTAGGAAGTTGCTGAGTTCATACATAGGAGGAAACTCGAAATTCAATAGGTTTTCTCTTTTTTTTAATATGAAAATTTTTTCCCTAGTGAATAACTCAATGAGTTGTGAAGATGTTTCAGCAGTTTAATTTCTGGTTTTATTTCATGGTTTTTGGGCCAAAAGTGAGCTGCTACTGCTGATTTATTCATCTGTTCAAACCGAATATTCCTAAAATGTTCTTTCCTCCGAATTTCCAAATTTCTTTTTGTTTTGCCTTATGTAGCTATGTTCACAGTCTACACATTTTATTTCATAAATTCCTGATTTCTGTTCTGTTGGTATGGAGTCTTTTACTGTGCAACCTAATAAATTCTTGATGTTGTATCTGTTCTTTGGGGCTAACATTATCCCATATTCTTTGAAGGTTTTCTTGAACGTGTTATGGTAAATTGGATGGTAGGTGAAACTTTTGAACTTGTATTCTTTTGTGTTTTTCAGTGTGGAAACTTCCCTGATTCCTTTTTGTCCTTTAGATTTATTGATAATTTTTATCACTATGTCTTTGTTGAAACCATTGATTATAGCTGTATTTATTATTTGTTTATATTGTATTTTGTACTCTGCTTCTGTGAGTGGAATATTAATCAATCTGTGTGCCAAACTGTGAAACAGTGCATATTTATGTGGAATGGGGTTACAACTCTCATTTTTTTATGTAGTTTTCTGTGTGTGTTTCTTTTCTGTAAATTCCAAAATTCAAACAATCTCCATTTCTTATAATTTTTAAATCTAGAAATGGTAGTGTAAAAAATGAATACCTAAGTTTAGGTTATATTGCCACTCCATTGTCAACAGCTTCGTAAGTACAATATTTATATACAAGACAAACAAGTCTAAAAGCAAAGTTGAACACCCGTTGGTTAGAAAAAATGGTCAATACAGACATGGACAATTTCACAACTTATAACATAAACCGTAGCAATCAAAACTGGAGATTAAAACATACATAGAATTACAAATCAGGAAAAGACACATTGCAGTCAACATTAACTTCCTGAAATCTGCATGAAACGAAAAGTCACACCTATATTCGTGAGAAAAAAACCGTTAAAATCAACAATAGCATACACCAGAAGGCAGCAGAAACAAAGGTAATTGAAATTGAAAAGCACTTACAGTATAAAAAACTACATGAAATAGACGTGGATATTTACGATCTGTATTTAAAGCTAACAAAAAAATTAGGATTTCACCTATGGGAAAATTTACAACACCACCTACATCAAAATTTAAGTGTACAAATGAAAAACAAAAACTAGAAACTCCAGAACTTACAAAAACACCAAATAAAAACAGTTCCACCCTCACGCGCGCACACAACAGAAAAAGTAGTTAATCTTTCGAATTCCGCATTTTCTGAAAATGAAATCAACTTCTTAAAACTTATTAAAACTTACTAATATTTGCATTAAACAAAATTTCTTCAGCCTCAACAAAAAATATTACCAACTAGTTTCAGGCCTAGCTATGGGAAACCCTTTGTCACCTTTTCTAGCAGAGTTATTCATGAGCTCATTTGAAATACACATCACAAAAGCCTTCCCTTTAATTTTCAAGTCATGGTATAGGAATGTGGATGACATTTTTGCAATAATACCAAAGAAACACTCAATAGATGCCCTGAAACTTCTTAATTTGCAACATGAATCTATACAATTTACTATAGAAGAAGAAGAAGAAGAAGAAGAAGAAGAAGAAGAAGAAGAAGAAGAAGAAGAAGAAGAAGAAGAAGAAGAAGAAGAAGAAGAAGAAGAAGAAGAAAGAAATGGGTGGCTATCATTTCTAGATTTAAAAATTATAAGAAATGGAGATTGTTTGAATTTTGGAATTTACAGAAAAGAAACACACACAGAAAACTACATAAAAAATGAAAGTTATAACCCCATTCCACATAAATATGCAGTGTTTCACAGTTTGATGAATATTCCACTCACAGAAGCAGAGTACAAAATAGAATACAAACAAATAATAAACTATAACCAATGGTTTCAACAAAGACAAAGTGATAAAAATTTCAATAAATCTAAAAGACAAAAAGGAATAAGGGAAGTTTCCACACTGAAAAAAAACAAAAGAAGAATACAAATTCAAAAGTTTCACCTACCATCCAATTTACCAAAACAAGTTCCAGAAAATCTTCAAAGAACATGGGATGTTAACCCCAAAGAACAGATACAACGTCATGAATTTATTAGGTTGCACAGTAAAAGACTCCATACCAACAGAACAAAAATTAGGAATTTATGAAATAAAATGTGCAGATTGTGAACAGAGCTACATAGGCAAAACAAAAAGAAATTTGGAAATTTGGAGGAAAGAACATTTTAGGAATATTCAGTTTAAACAGGTGAATAAATCAGCAGTAGCAGCTCACTTTTGGACCAAAAACCATGAAATAAAATCGGCAATTAAACTGCTGAAACATCATCACAACCCATTGGAGTTATCCACTTGGGAAAAAATTTTCATATTAAAAAATAGAGAAAACCTATTGAATTTCGAGTTTCCTCCTATGTATGAACTCAGCAACTTCCTACTTCAACCAACAGACACCACTACAGGAACATCTGGTTGTCCAGTCATCATTTCGAGTAACAGTGGCTCAGTGAGCAACTGAAGATGGGAGAGATTCTCCAGAAACGTATCTTACTTTTGTGTAAGTGAATGGAATTTAGTGTAAAAAGTGAATGCCTGAGTTTAGGTTATATACTTGAGGATTTTAATACATTCTGAACATCTAAGGGGACCAACAAATGTGTTGTAAACAGTGGGAAAACATTAAAGATGGGAATGTAAATGCTGGGTAATTCTGTGTAGCTAAAACAATTAGAAAAATTATTAGTAGCAACACATTTTTGGGAACATAACCATGAAATTGATCAAGACCATTTTGTTAAAAAATATGCATACTCCAATTAAAACAATTTATGTGGAAAAAATAATTTCATTTTTAAAAGATTGAAATAATTTAGTTAATTGACATTCCATCTGTGGAAATTTTTTTCGAACCAAGAGATGTAGGCAGAGAAACAAATTGGATCCAATTATAACCACAACCATACCACACCACACAGCCCTAAACTTGCCAAGCAATCAGTCATTAGCTGAGAATGAGAACAAAGGTTCTCAGAACATGCTCTTATTTTAAAATCTTGTAAATTATGTTCAAGTTAACATTTGAAAACATTCAATTTTGAACACATAATATTGTTTGTTAAGCCAATAAGTAAAAATTCAACAAGCAAATTTAAGAACTGTGGACAGAATCTGGGATTTGAATTTTATGTTTATTCATTTCATAACTGCTTTTTACCCTGCAAATAAAACCTATGCCAAAGTTGTTGCACGTTGTTAGTAAAACTGCATTCTCACAAGTTTTGCTTAATTAATAAACTTTAATGTGAGGATAATGCCACTGCTTCTGAACTATTAGTCTGATGACATTAAAACTGCTTTTATGCATGCACCACTTCTCTACTGACTTTTATAGTTATTTTAAAACTGAAGGTAAGTGTAGGTTCAGATTGAATACATGATGCAGCTCTCATGTTGTGACTTGTGTGCCATAGTTAACAATAAGTACAAAAAGAATTTTAATGCAGAATACCATTCTTTAGTACATTTTTGTGATGAGTCTGCACCTTGAGGGTAAAAAAGAAATTGGTTCCATGAATGACTCAAGAAATTTTTGATGTTGTGAAGTAAATGACTGAAGAAGGTCCTCACCTATATTTGCTTATACTGTGGTTTCACTCTATAGTGCATGAGCTGCTAGCTTAAAAGCTAAGGAGTATGGGCCTTTTGAGAAACTTCTTACTGAACATTTGTTTATCAACTGACAAAACTAATTTACATTTAACAAACTTCACTGTGTGAGTTCCAACAGAATTTTGTAAAAATGTCTTATTTTTCTAAAGTTCTTAAATGAATGACAAAATTAAATTTACAAACTGTACATAATTGATGAATAAATAAATAATAAAATATTTATAACATTGTTTGGCATTATACACCATTTCTTATTTAGCAGATTTGCTGACATGAGTATATATTTTCTTGCAGATACTCAATCAGCCTCTTGCTCCACAAACACTTATTCTTCTGAATCAGCTGCTACAACAGATAAAAGTCCTGCAGCAGTTGATGCAGCAACAGGCTGTGGTACAACCTCTCAAAGGAAACTCCAGTGCTGTACTTCATATATCAGTGCAGATCACAAAAACAAAGCAACAAATCTCCAACTTACAAGTATGTACACTTAGTTGTGTATTCAGCAGCCTGTAACTTGATACAATTTTTACATAGATACACAAATGTAGAATTAATTAAGTTACCACAGTGTGAAAACGGTGGTGGTGGTGGTGGTGGTATAATACAGTCTTTTTTTACCTGCGCCTCAGATGAATATAAGCTGCTCAAAACTTAGGCCACACTAGTCATCAGCTCCATCATAGAATAGTTCCCCTAGAATTTACACTTGCACAACTGATCAGTAGTATTTTGCACACAATATTTTTTATTTCATAATAATTGCTAACCCATGTAATTTGTTTCAAGTGATGTTTAACTGTAGTCACATATTTCTGACATCTTTTAATGAAATGTATACTCACAGCATCTTCTTCTGTAATTCTTGTTGGTGCTGGTGGTTTAATGGTAACCATACTTGCCAACTTGGTTGCAGGTTCAAATCCAGTTAGGGTTGATGAATTTTTTAAGACTTTCAAAAAGGAAGTAAAGCTGTTGGTTCCATGTTATAGATTTTTGGCACTGAAAGAACCTCAAACCTGGTAGAAGAGGCCTTTTAGCAAAATTTATTGGCCATTTCATGCTCTGAATTGAATGGAATGCTAAAGATCAAAGCTATTAAAGTGGCCTTAAATAAAATAAATCTAACCTAACTTTCTGTAATTCTTCCAATTCCTGTCATTTTGTTAAGTTCTTTGCTGTATGAGGGTTATTACTGTAAACATTTTAGTGCTAAAATTTCAATAAAACACACCAAATTAATATTTACTATAGTGACACACTGTAATCAATAACACTGATGCACATATAGTCTGTAAAAAGTGTGAAGCACAAAATCTCCTGTTATTCTGATCTAGTATAGAATGACGAATAATGCTTGTGCAACTACTCACCGCATTACAACCACCAGTGCAGGAATTGTCTTTGAGATGCAGCTGGTGTGAAGCCCATTATGTTTAGATGTGGATGTAACCCAAATATATCTCTTGGAAGTGACATAGAGGTACATGATTACCAGAATGCACAATAGCTATACCCAGTTACAATTTTATAAGGCTTGTTTATTTAAAAGCTCTTCAGTGAATCAGTCTGGTCCTTTCTAAACCCAAATTGTTATTTTATAAACATGTCTTTTTCTATAAAAATAATACCTCACATGACACCTTCCCTATGATGCATGCATGAGTTAGAAAGTATCATGAAATGGTTTTCCAGTATGGAAGAAGAGAATTGTGGATATACATGAGATGTTAAAGATCATCTGTAAATAAACATAATCCACAACCAGCTGAGTTTGCATTCAGCAAAACTATAGCTTTAACAAATTCTGTTGATAAATATTGTACTTACGAAGCTGTTGACAATGGAGGTAATATATCTTAAACTTAAGCATTCATTTTTTACACTGAACTCCATTTACTTACATAAAATATGACATGTTTCGGGAGAATCTCTCCCATCTTCAGTTGCTCACTGAAGATGGGAGAGATTCTCCCAAAATGCGTCTTATTTTATGTAAGTAAATGGGGTTCAGTGTAAAAAATGAATGCCTAGGTTTAGGATAAATTCTGTTTAATGCATAAGCTGGCATGGCTAAACACTTTACTAAAATACACGAGAAAAATATTTATGGTTAAAGTGTGCTTGCCTACCATTTACAAATATAGAAATCTTAATGGCTAAGCATGTCAGATAGTTGCATATAGCAAAAATATCAAATCAGCATTGGCCAGCAATTTACAAATATAGAAAAGCTTTAAAATTCCATATAGTAAAATAAAATAAAATAAAATCCCAAGTTTAAGTAGATAAAATATTTTATCTACTGGAGATTTTGTACTTGTTTTCACTGTGCAATTCCTTAATATTTTAAAATTGGAATCCCAAGGTTAACTTGAACTAGTTGAAATCAACACAGTAAACTTATGCACTATCTTGGTCACTGGGTGAAGCTTTTGGAGAGAGTAATGAGCCTAACAATTTTGAATTGGTCAAACAATCTAAAACCCTTGAAGTCTGTATTCCATCTGAATGCAAAAAAAAAAAAAAACATATGAAAGCCGTTGGTAAGGTTTTGTCATAGTCAAAATTTTCAAAAGTTCTCCAAATCAGAATATGTGGACACTGGATTCCACCGTGGATAAAATAGAGAAAGGAAGGGAAAAAAAAACATGTGTTTTGCATAAACCTGCAGAAAGATGCATGCAAAACGGTACATACATTAGAACAAAAGTAGCAGACAATAATATTAAATAACTTCTCTGTCTAATTGTTTGTGCTTTTATATGTTAACTTTAACATGCATTTTTAACATCATGCATGCATTTATTATTTTCCACTTCCATGGTTTCTTCCCGTATATGAATGAGATGCCACTGTAGTTGTTAATTTTCACAAACTAAACAATCAAGCATATTATACTTGATATGTAATATAATATAATTTGTTATATTATACTATATTTCTCTGTGAAAATTCCAGCTATTCAAAACTAAACAATCAAGTGTTCATAAAATGGGTTTTTCACAAAAACAATTTCTTTTCAGAATCAAATAGCATCACAACAAGCAATCTATGTGAAGCAGCAGCAGCAACAACAGCAGCATCACATGAATCCACAAGGTCCGCAGCCTGGGGATATTTTCAAACCAAATATGGCTGATCCTTTGTCCACGCTCCAGCCCAACTTTAGTGATCTCTCCATAAACAGAGATACTCAGGTAATTACAGTGAATTAAGAAGGAATGAATGGTTGTATTATACATTCCTGGTCATTAAAATCAGAATACATTATGTCTGTTTATAATAGCCATATGGAAATGTCTTGTCTTTCCTTTCATTTGTTTGATGGGACAATTGGGATCCTTCACATCTGTATGTTTGTCCAGTTTTAATCTGCAGTTCATTTTGCAGTGGATGCATTTTGTCCAATAAAAGCACCAATTTCTTGAATTGTCACAATTCTGCTGAAATCAAATTCACACACCTGTTGACATTGCTATCATATTGTTAATGAGTCATACTAATTCCTGATTTAATGGCCAATACTGGTATTATTGTGACTTCTGTGAGGATTTACAAAGTGGAACAGTAATGTTGTTATGAAAACAGCAATAAAATTTAGTTTTAATGTTTGGTGTTTTTATTTTCAAAACTTTTGCAAATGCAGAGTTAAAACAATGCATTCTTACACCAATGGTACAAAACGAGAGAGAGAGAGAGAGAGAGAGAGAGAGAGAGAGAGAGAGAGAAAAGAACTTGAATAATTAATTTTGGTACAAGTTATAGAAGATGTCTCTTTGCACATGCACATGAGTCATGAGTCATTCTGCATCAAACCAAACAACTGGAAAACATTACATTTAGTACCAGATTTACCTAAGTATAATAAAATATTTTTTCCCTAATACTCGAATTCAGCAATCTGGGTTCTTAAACAAGCAGATTATAAAATAGTGATAAACCTTTTCAAGGTCAATGTTTTTACATTGCATACTATTCTGCCATCTGCTGGGATTGATTATATCGAAAATAAAACTATGATAGCCATACCGATACTGTAATACGTAACCTGAACAATGACTTAATTAAAATGCAGTCACAAATTGCTTTCAAGTCATTAGTATAAAACACAATTACAAATTGCTTTAAAGTCATTAGTAGATCAATAAAGGCAAAAGCAGTAAAATGTAAAGAATCTTCGAGCATTCATCAGTGCTGTGATCTAAAATGAATCTGAACCATCCTTATTCCATCGAAAGATATTCTACAAGCTTCCAGTTTCAAACTTATTATTGTAGATGCTATAATAAAAATTTTAAATTCATGGCTCTAAATAAAGCAGGAGCCACAAAGAGCTGTGCAGCAGGAAGAAAATTTAATGTCTTGGAAGCAAATATTCATTAGTGGTGTTAAATTAAAGAAATTTTAGAATGCATTTTCATCGTGCAAATCTTTCAGCAATCCTAACAAGAGAAGTTTTCATAATTGGAGCAGTAAGTTATTCAGTATGTGCGAGAGAAATGACATAAGGGCTTCCCCATCACACTGAAGATTATATAACTTAAGGTGCTTGAGCTAAGGCAGCAACTTCTCCAAATAGGTGGCAGGTACTTCTAAACGAGTAAAAGCTGGCTTATGAGAATGAGAGCAGGGCTTTCATTGCAGCATGGATCAATGCAAGCACAGTGTTTTCCTGAAGTATATGCTGAAAAATGTAATGCTGATCACATGCTCGTCTAATTTTGACATACCAATTAATCTTACAGTTGGCACAAAAATCTTCCTAATTAAAATCTCTGGCAATGAGAAGCCAAGAATTACGGTAATGTTGCATGCCCTAGCCAGTGGCCTAAAGCTACCTCCTAGGGTGATACTATGAAGAAAACCCATGCCAAAAGAGAATCTGCCTGCTGGCCTTGTTTTCAAATGCGAGGAAAAAGAATGGATGATGAATTAGCTATTGCTAGATTGGTGAAAGTTGTTTGGAATTGAAGACCAGGCTTATTGATTAAACAAGAGCTGCATGTTGGTGCTGGATTCTTTTAGGGGGCACCTTTCAAGAAATAAAGGACCTGATATCAAAACTCAACTCTGAACTTATAATTCCTGCTGGCATGCTATAACTACTCCCAAGTAATGGATGTTGTTGTGAACAAACTTTTCAAGAATAATCTGCAGGGGCTCTATACTGACTGGCTTCTTCAAAACTATGCTCTCACTCCAAGTGGAATGAAGAAGCCATCGATAACTATCATGTGGGAATGGATCCATACAGCTTGGAGGATGATCTCCAGTAAATCTATTGTAAGCAAGTTCAAAAAGTGCTACCTATGCAATGTCATAGATGGTTGTGAAGATAACCATTGTGGGTAGAGGGTCCAGATAAAGAAAAGATAACTTGTGCGAAGAGGGTCCAGATGAAGAAAGCACTAGTGAAGACAGTGGCGAGGATGGCAGTGATGCTGAAGATAGTGATTACACGAAATAGTACCGATAAGTGAATAAAGAAAATTCTTAGGCAGTGTCTCCAAAATAGGGACTTTGTTTTGTATTCAGGTAAATGTGTATCTAATTAAAATGTAAATTGGAACTTGCACAGTGAAGCTAATCATATAATTGATATCATTGTACAATTCAGTTGAACTACATACTCTTAATGCTTCTCGTACTTGTCATAATGTATGGAACCGGTTTCGAGAACATTTAGTTCTCATCTTCAGCCAGGCTAAAGTTCAACTGTCGGATCATTCATTGAGCTGTGAGAATGTGTATTCTGCTCTGGTTGCAGTGTGATAAACTTGTAGTTTATGTTTTCATCTCCGGCAGTGTCGAAGTTCATTAGACGATCTTTGTATTTGTAGATGTAGATTTTTTCCCAGGTTGCTAGTTCCATAGGTCCTTGTACTGATTTTTAATAATTTTGCTTTATTCGTTATGTCATGATTTTGTGTCCAAAAATGAAGAACAAAACGATATCATAGCTTTTTTTAATCTCCCCCCTAATAACATTTCTCCATAGACACTAATGCACTTTGTCCAGCAATGCTCTAAAGTCTTAATCTCATTATTAAAGTCAGATTCTTCCAGGCCTGCAAAAAGGCTTAACTGATGATTTAAGCTCTTCATTTCTTTCCACTAAGGAATTTCTCAGTTTAGGGATCAAATGGAAATTCAATGGAGCAAAGTCAAGGAAACGTGGCCTTTTCTCGCATATTTTGGTCTTCAAGGTTAACATAATATGCTGCAGTGATAAGATGTTCCATTGGGAATATAAATAATTAACAGTACACTCTTGGCATCCCAGAAAACAGTTGCAGATGATTTTTCCAGCTAATTTCACACACCTGCTTCTTTTGTGTGTGTTTTATATATATTAAATGTTAATGGATGTTTTATTTCAGGTGTATAGTAGTGCACCTATTTTTCACATTTGATGCACAAGATCAATGGAATCTCTCTGAAAACAGCCAAACTTTGCATAGGGATATGAACTCTTGATAATTTAAGTATATGTTTACCTGAAATGCCCAGAGCTGCAGCATTTTGGACACCTTTAATTGGTGATCATCTAGAATCATGTCATACACCATATTAATAATTTTGTATGTTGAGACAAATTTTGGTTGTCTGCTGCTTGTATCACATTCCAAGCGACTGCATTTCAACTCCAATGTCCACTTGGAAGTGGTTGAAAATGATAATGCAGAGTCCTCCAGAGTGTTTGTCTTATCTGTATGAGTTTCTATTGTATTCATACTGTTCTTTACCAAGTAATAACCACATATTTGCCATTTTTCACATATACAAATGTCTGCTCTGCAACAAACAGTTATATCTAATATGATTCGTAATCAATCCATGTATTGCACATATATTTCTTTGGAAGGGCAGCTTTTGATAACAAAACTGCTTTGAAACTGCTGCTGCAGCAGTCTGTAGGTCATTCCAAGAACTTTTCAAATGATCCTCATAGATGTTATCTGGGTCTTCAGATAACCAGAGGGTAACAATCCCATCCATGCAAGAACCAAATGTGAAAACCACATCTTAGATTAGCCGAAAGACCTAAATCCAATTCACCTACTAGCAAATTCCCAGCACATCCTTTTGCTAGACATAGTTATTTGGATCTTAAAAAATACATATAATTTTTCTTTCTTTTCTTCCAAAATATATCAGCTTCATATTTCAATAATTTTGTAATATTTAATACACACTTTACCAACCCTATTATCTTGAGATTAAAACAATTCTTAACTTGCATATTAGAGAGGGGGAATTGCAATACATATGTTCATTAGAAAAACAGCACACATTTCAAATAAATTGTTAACCAGCCCCCAACATCTATATTTGTTCAAAGTCTTTACTACATTTAATGCAGATGGGAATCCCTTTTTCAAACTTATTTTTCTGGTCTTAACATAAATTCATATAAGCACATATTTCATAAAAGATAAGGGGACAAGAATACCATGATTAATCATTTTGTTTAAAGCATGGTAATTTAACATTTTAAAAAAATTAGTCAAGATTGTAACTTATACATCACTAAAATTTAATAAAAAGGAAAAAGTTCACTATATTTTATACAATTAATGGTAATTTAATTTTAAAAATATTATTAGTAACATTATATGAAACATAACACACTTGACTCGGTCGTCAAGTTGATTGAAGATGGAGAGGATGTCTCTTCAAAACCAGTCTCACCGTATTTAAATGTAAGTGAAGCATAAAAGTATGTTAGACGACAGATTAATTATAATTTACATTCTCTAAAAGTGTTCGCAATAACATAGGGACCTTGCTATTACAAAGGACAACCCATCTTTCACAAGTGTGTCTTTTGTTAAATGTTTTTCTAAAGGATGAATGAATGATGAGTGCTTTCTGCATTAAGATTTCTGTCTAAATGGCATATAGACAGAAATGTACATCGATACATGGATAATGAAATTACTTATTACATGGAGAAACATATGTACACAATCAAAATAACACAAATAATAATTCACTTAAGAACTATAAAAAAATGAGACATTTTTAAAACATTCTGTAGGAGCTCGCACAGTGAAGCTTGTTAAATCTAAATTATATCTAATCTGTCGTCTAACACACTCTTATGCTTCACTTACTTTTAAATATGGTGGGATTGGTTTCAAAGAGACATCCTCTCCATCTTCAACCAGCTTGACGATTGGTATGAGAAACTTGCATCTATGAGGACCTGTGACTCCATCCTGGTGGTGTTCTTTTCTTTATAAACTAAAAATTTGTAATACTTTCTCCTGTAATGTCGAAATTCATAATATGATCCCTATGTTTATGAATGTTTAACATTCCATGTTTAACATTAATGTACCTAATGGTATTAAATGGACGTTTCTGAGATTAATTAACATGATAATGACAATGAGGATTAACGGGACATAAATACTATCTTAAGCTATTTAACCACACTACTATTAATCACACACATGCCTTGGTGGATGCAGGGGTTCAAAAGTTAGCCCTATCTAATCCTTTGTTACAATACTTATTCACAGCAATTGGATTTTTCAGACTTAAACAAGAGGATGTTTTTTATAGGAAGTAACCAGATAGTTTTTTTCAAAATGATATGAAATAAATAAAATTGGTGATTTTTTTTTTAAAATTAATGATAAAATGTTACATTAAGTAAACATAATCACACTTTAAATAATAAAAAGGAAATGTTTCCTGTGTTGAACTTAAACTATTTTATTACTTGTATAGTAATAAACAGAAAACTGTTTTGTACCTTATGTGCAGTTTAACCTGATGTGCCATATCATGGGTTTAACTATTAAAAATCTCCTGAGCAATATTATGTTGTTACTTTTGTGTATATATTATGCAATACACACATATACTATATTATAGTTATAAGGTTAGTGAGCTTAAAAATAAATCAATTTAAACATTTTTTAAATTAATTAAAATTTTTAAGGTAAGATTTATTAATCTTGTTTGATAAATTTTCTCTTGTCATACAGCCTCCAACATTCCAAGGACAACAGTCACGTCTAAATCAATGGAAACTACCAGATAAAGAAATTGATGGAGGAGGCAATGAATTTAGCCGTGCACCAGGAACCACCACAAAGTCCTCGTTACCTCCAAGTCACTCGTCTCCCAATATAAATCCACTAGGCTTGGGACAAGGAGATGGGTAAGGCAGTGTAATTTATTGAGAACTAGGAACTCTTGAATATAAATTTCAAAGAACATTAAAATTAGCAGAATAAACATTCCTTCACTTAAACTTAGGTATTCATTTTTTACACTAAACTCCACTCACTTACACAAAAGTAAGACATGTTTCGGGAGAATCTCTCCCATTTTCAGTTGCTCACTGAACCGTCATTACTGGAAATGATGGCTGGACAACCGGATGTTCCTGTGGTGGCCTCTGTTGGTTGAAGTGGGAAATTTCTGAGTTCATCCATAGGAGGAAACTTCAAATTCATTAGGTTTTCTCTATTTTTTAATATGAAAATTTTTTCCCAAGTGGATAACTCCAATGGGTTGTGAAGATGTTTCAGCAGTTTAATTCCCGATTTTATTTCATGGTTTTTGGTCCATTCCTTCACTTATAGAAATATCAGGTCGTTTTGTTTATCCCCCCCCCCCATGCAACTGAGTCCATAACTGGCAGGTCACAGGTATACACACAGACCATACATCTGTTGCTACTAATAAGACCGATTAGTGCATGTTAAGTTCAAAATAGTGAGCAATTAGTATTATGTTTAATTTCTCTGTTTGCCAGGTTCAAAGATTTACTATAGAACAAAACATTTTCATTTTGCTGTAAATTTTTAAGAGTTAAATAAGTTTCTCAGTGTTGTGCAGAATATCAAGAATGATTCCTGGGGGTTTATCCACCTGACTGATCTACAATTTATAAAATAGTGCTTAAATTCAATACAGTAGGATCAGTGTTCTGCAAGAAAATAAGATGCAGGCATCATGTGTAGACAAAGAAAAAACTGGATAATAGTGCAGCTTGATTAAAACAAACACTAAGAAAACTATCTCAAAGTTAGCATATTACATTGGCATCAGAATATTTTGCTACAAAACTGGTCACTGAAATGCATGTCTTATAGTTCACACAAAAGTAATGTCTTTTGTGATAAAGGTAAGCACATTTTCGGTACTTTGTCGTTCATGTGACAATTTAGGTGTAGGGAAACTATGTTTGCTGGCGCTATCTGCATGCAGGGAAAAACACAATGAAGATCCTGTATTAAATGCCACTGGAAAAAGGTGGTAAGGAGAACATTTTGTATTGCTGCACAGGCATGCACATGCAAATTTTTCTGCCTTTGAATTGTAGTTGACTTGTGTTGAAGGTAGATTGATAGATTGAAATGATTCAATTATTTAACAAGCCTGAAGCTTAAGCAGTTGTTTCGGAAGAGCAGAATAAGAGCCTTTAATGAAATGTAATGGTAAGTGATTTAGGAATTATTTTAGGGTTGTGTAAGATTCGATCAATAACATTATCTCGTAAATAGGAAAAATTATATTCCTTATGATTCAGTGCATTGTCAGTATGCATCTAGTACTTGAAATGAGCAAGTGTTTATTTATGACTTCCTTTAGTGGTGATGCGGGTTAAACCATAATCCCGTGAGAGATTAATTTTAAGGAGTTATAATTTTACAAACATTAGTGCAGAAATCACCCAGATGAATAACATGAAAGAAGAGTTTTGCAGCATCAAGGTCAGTCACTAAAAATAATGCCATCAGTACAAATAGGACTGAAAAACTGGTTTGAGGAGGACTGGCAATTAAGATTACTAGACATAACCTTTGAATTAGGTCTTTCATTTGGTATTAAGGATCTATAACTTTCCCTCTTCTGCCAGAAGAGATCTAAGTCATTAATTGCCTAGGAAACTAGGTAAAAAAGTAATCATTGATTTGCAGCTAACATTTTTAAGAGTAATTAAGATCATTGTATGATTTGAGTTGAACTACACGCTCTTATTGCTCCTCTTGTTTATAATATGTAGTACTAATTTCACAAAACATTGTTTGCATCTTCAGCTAACTGTCCACTGCTGGATATTTCATTATGCATGGATATGTGTATTCTGCTCTGATAGAGATGTGATGAACTGAAAGTTATATTTTCATCCCCAGAAGTGTGGAAGTTCATTAAACTGTCTCTGTATTTGTAAAAGTAGAATTTTTTTCCATGTTGCTAATTCTGTAGGTCCTTGCACTGATTTTAATAATTTTGCTTTATTCAGCATGTCATGGATTTCTGTCCAGAAATGAGATGCTACTGCCGATTTCTCCATTTTTTTGTATTTTATGTTCCTGAAATACTCTTTTAACTGTGTGCATATGTTTCGCTTTTCTTTTTCCAATGTAGATTTTTTCACATTCTGCACAATTTATTTTGTAAATATCTGCTTTTTTTTTCTCTGTTTGAATACTGTCATTAACATTGTCTATCAGGAGATTTTTAATCTTAAATTTGTTTACAGGTGCGAACCTGATATTAACATTGTTTAGAATATTTTGAAATTTTTGCGTAGAACATGGATTATGTGTGAATTTTTTAAAACTTAGCTTATCTTTTCCTGCTGATAGTGTCATGGTTTCTTTAATAATTTTTTGCCTCTTGAATTTCTGCAATTTTTTTATGTACTAGTTCTTTTTTAAAATCATCTTTAATCCCTGTTCTTTCTATTTATTTGTATTCTTTAAAATAGTCTTCTTTACTAATTTGTAGGTTAACTAGCCTTTGTGTTAAACTGTTGATCACTGCATGTTTGTGTGTTTTGGGGTTAAAACCGTCAGTTTTGATGTGATTGTCTGCTTGTGCTTTTTTTTCTGTTTACTCTAAATTCCAGGTTTCTTTGAGGCTTCATTATTTTAATGTCCAAGAATGGTAACATGTTATCTGTTTCATTTGAGCGATATGTTTTTATCTTGTGTATTCTGAAGTTTTTTGGCATCAATCAGTTTTTTGTTAACTATGGCAATCATACTGCCAACATATCTCTACCAAATTTTAAACTTGTATGGGAATGCTGAGTTGATATGTGTTTCAAATCTGTTCATGAAGAGGTTAGCTAGAAATGAAGATATGGGGCTGCCCATAGACATTCTAATTATTATTTATAGAATTTGCCTTTGAAAGAACCAATCCTAATTTTGATTAGAAATTTTTTACGTGTGCAAAAATACTTTTACTTCTAGTTGGCTGCTCTAATTTTCTTTACCATTTAGGGGCAAAATAATTTTTACTTTTAAAGGCATTTCCACTTTTCCATCTTACACGACATGGTCATTCCAGAACCCATCTTCCAACCCCTTGCTCTCATTGCCTCCACGACTTTTCATTCCCCACCCCCCCTTTCTTTAAAATAGTGTTTAATGCTAGTTTTAACTCTGAGGCATCACAGGCAGTGGGCAATGATGATACATGAAATGAAATGAAATGATAGGCTGGGATAGATATATATAGGATGTTAGGGACTACACTGGAATGATTTCAAGAGTGTGTGTATGTATAATATAGATATACATACATGCACGCATGCATTAGTGGTAAAATAGGTGAAACACTTAATTTTTAAACATACTTTAAAATAAAAAGCTGTGTTTAATGAAACGAAGATACAAATATTAAAACAGACTTTATTTAACAACATTTTTTCATCCAAATAAAGCATAAGGAATATTTTTAGTACAAATTCTATCCCATTATTGATTTTAATGCAGAAAAATCTTCAAACATCACGATAAACAGAACTTCTTAAACATGCTGAAATTAGACACTTTATATTACTCTATGGTTCTCTAGCTGTTGGTGTAAGAAAACTATGGTCTCAGTAACCAGTGCTGCCATGTGTAGCCTTAATTACAGCTGCGATTTTGTTATGCACGCTTCAGATAAGATTTGCAATTTTCTCTTGTGGTATAAGTTCCCATTCCGCTTGAAATGCAGCCTGAAGACCAGCCAGTAAGTTGGAAATCAACCCTTAGCATGCCTCTCAAGCATGTTCTATGGGATTCAAGTTTGGACTGAGTGCTAGCCATACTATATGTTCAATCTCAACCACATCCAGGAACTTAGAAACACACAGAGCAATGTTGGACAAGTGTTATT
Source organism: Metallyticus violacea (assembly GCA_030762175.1). Lineage (NCBI taxonomy): Eukaryota > Metazoa > Arthropoda > Insecta > Mantodea > Metallyticidae > Metallyticus > Metallyticus violacea. The sequence continues at coordinate 33,875,849 of CM060837.1, read as the reverse complement.
GTGTATTCTGATAATGTTTTTGCCTATAATGGGTTCAAAAGATACTACATGATTTGTAAGAATCTCCTCGATGTACTAATGAGTGATCAGTAATCTTGATGAATACCAGTTCAATTCTTGCTTCAATGCTAGTCCCTGACCAAACCAATACTGAACCTCCACCATTAAAAGGTGTTCTTGAAGAGAAGGTGCAGGATGCTCCTGGTCTTCTCCATAATCTCTCCCTCCCATCTGATGCCTTCAAACAACTTGCTCTCATCCATGCTCCATTCCTCCGTAGTCCAGTTTTAATGAATGCCAGCAAACTGCATCCGAGAGATATGGTGTTCCCTGGTCAGGAGTGGTCCTTTTGCAGTTCTCCTGGACTGTAAATTTACTTCATACAGCCATCTTCTAACTATCCTTTAACTGATATTAACATTGTACTTGCTGCAAATGATTCCTGGTCTCCACCGAAGTTGTGTGCTGATTGTGAAGAACTTGCAGTGAAAGAAAGCTATCATCGTAATCAGAGGTACTCCTCCTACAGCCAGAACAGGACCTCCTCGTGTAAATATCATCTTTGTGAACATCTGGACAGTCCTGCATATGTTAGAATGAGAAGTGCTAATGACGTCAGCAATATAATATATCCTGCACAAATGCCACAGCCCGTGCTGCATCTTCAGCCCTTAAGAGCCATTTCAAAATGTTAAAACTGACTCGAGACTGATAGCTAGGCAAGCCTAAATGCTGTAACTTATCATGCGGCTCAACAATGCACAGCAACAATTTTAAACGTAAAACATCACTTTGTGATGATTTTTGTTAAAACTGCATTACATTAAGAGTAAGTTAGTCCAAACCAAAAAAAAAAGGTTCCAAGGAATTGACTAAAGCTTTTTAAATCCATTGATTAACCATTAGATATGTTGTTGCATTTATGTAATGTCGCAAGATATACTGGGCTTGAACTCAGGCTTAAGTGTTGTAAAAGAAAATACAGAGACTAGCTTGCTGTTTGTTTTTTTTTCTGTCGTAAGTGTATAAGCATTTTGAGATTAGATAATGAATGATCTATCTGTTAAAATTTTGAAGCAATAGCTATAAGTTTTTCTAAATTGCCAGCTAATGAAGATGCCCCTTTACACATGATAGCAAAGGGAAGTTTGTGAATGTGTATTTGGCACCATGTTTATGACATTAGCTTTCAAGTAAGAGGTGGTCATTTCCAGTCTTGCTCATCACTTTTTAATTTGTTTGTTTTTTTTGTTGTTTTCTGACTAGGGCCTAATAATATAGCTTTTAGCCATTTTATACACTTAAATCTTAACATACCAATTCAAATAATTATAACCCTTACATAAGGTAGAATTATGAGTAATTTTAATTAGTTGGGTGTCGTACATTCAAAGATTATCTAAATTTCATTCATAATTCTTTAGTGTGTGAATTGCAGCACTTAATATTAAATATGAAAATTTAACAGCATTGTAAGACTTGAATCTACAGCATGTGGAATATCAGCTTTTACCTTGTGCATTATGCCACACAAGCTGTTAAAGTGCTCCCTCTAGAGGAGGCTACATAATTCAAGAAGGAAATTAAGTATGTTACATAAATTAAGTTTTAGTTATGTTAGTAATAATTTTATTAGCCATTGTATGTTGGTAATACATTAATTGTTGGGAAGGAGGATAAAACTTGAAATCATTAAGTAAATTTCATTCATAAAGTTTAGTATGCATATCACAGCACTGTATATAAAATAAAAAAAATATTTAACGACATGACAAAAATTGATGCAGCTACTTGTTGAACATCAGCATTTTACATTATGCATTATACCATAGAAGCATTAAACAATTCCCTATAGTAGGGTACATAATGCAAGAAGCCAGTTAATAGATTTTTTTAATTAGTGTTTAACACATGTTTCTACTGCTGAGGCACCACAGGCAGTGGGCACTGATGATACATGAAATGAAATGGTAAATTGGAAAGGATTTTATTATATATATATATAAAAAGGAAGCGCTCCAGGCCTTAAGTTTAGTTTATTTCTCCAACATTTGCCATTTTGAGGATTGAGGAAAACCTGGTAAAAACCTTAGTAAGGGAGGATGGTCCTAGTGGGAATCAAACCCCAGACCTCCTGCAACCTTAACAACCTGGTGACTTCTCCCTGCCATATGAACCAAAGCCATTCCCATACAATCAATGATATTTTCTCATAGATTTAACTTTTCTATTATGATATAATTTCTGACCTTTTGAAGAGAAGACAAATGTAAGCGGTGCTATTGCTTTAATAATAATTTTCTATAAGTGTCCAGCCTTCATCATATGGCATGATATTTTCCACTATCACATTTAGTATCAACACCTTTGCTCTCTGTGTAATATCCAGTCTCTCCATTTAACTGCTTAATATCAATGCAAGCCAGTGACAAAATATTTCATTCATCTCAATTACATGTTCCAGATTGATATAATATGGATCCAAGATACTTAAAATGGTTTATCACAAGTAATATCAAGAGAGGGTTTGAGATTCATGAATTTATCTAGAAAGCTCAGACTTTTGAGTGATATTTATTAGGACTATTTCACGAATAAAACATGAATTTAAAAGTAATTCCTCTAAACTTGGCTTACAAAATTGTAATAATTGTATATTTGTACTTAACGTTTTCGAGCAATCTTTTGACATAAGAATGCTGATTGTCAGTAATGCCAATAGAGAAGAGAAAAATATGGTTTAGGACTATTTCATGAATAGAATAAAAGTAATGTATATATTACTTTTATCAGATATATATATTTGAAATTCGTACACAGAATATTAACACTTGTTGTACATAGGAATATCTAGTCTATTCAAAAACTGAGACTGAAATGGACAACTATTACAATTGCTACCATTTGATTTTCTTAAATCAACTGAGAAAAACAAAAACAATAAGATAACACTGTCCTACATATTTTCAAAAGTTGAATATTATGATGAAGAAAATATGTTTCCTGTATGTTTTTAGGTTGATGAACAGGAAAATGATTAAATTTGTTTATTAGTTCTCATTTTTTAGATAATGATATGTAATATAAGTATCTTATAAAAAAATGAAAACATGAAAAGGAATCAATTATCTTAAAAACATCTTTTTTTGGCCAATCTCTGGTACTGTGTTGCAGGAACTTCCCTTTTCACCATCCAGAATAATCACTTAGCATGGCAGCACTCCATTTCCCTTATATCTTTGCTCCATCACTGAAATATCATGGTGGAACTGCTCACCATGTTCATTGCTAACATCACCACAATTTGGGGGAAAGAAATCTAAATGTGATTTCAAAATGTACATTTTTAGTGGCATTCAGCCGTTCATACAAGCACATCAGATCATTCACAAGTTCTTTGAAATTTTCAGCTTTGAAGTTTTCCAGAGAACTATTCAAAACATTCTTATTTACCATGCTCGTTTCTCCTTACCCACTTATCTCTTACCTCTTAATTTAAACTTGTTGTCTTTAAAAAGTTCTCTAAGCTGTGGACCGATAAACACACCTACTTTCACTTTTGACATAAGTGAATGCAGAGCCATTTGCATCTAAAGCTTATACAAAATTTTTCATAAGCCCCAGGTTTATATGTATTGCTCTATCAGTAGTTCAAATAATATATTTTTCATTCAAGGAATTAATGCCCGTCTCATGAGCCAGCTTTCCTGAGAATAGGTTTGTCTCTAGCAATTTGCAAGGGAAACAACTGTACTTGATGTAGCAGATTGCATCACTAATAAAATTGGAATGACTTTAAAATCCCCCCACTTTTCCCACTGGTATCTTGGGTAGTTACACCTATCAGGAGATTCTCATATTTGCATGTTTCTTTTGTATTGGTGGAATACGCCAGAGGAATGGAAGGTATTTAGTCTACTCCTATCAGGAGTTTCTCATATTTGTATGTTTCTTTTGTATTGGTGGAATATGCCACAGGAATAGAAGAAAACTGATTTCCATTATGTAAAAGAACTGCTTTAAGACTTGTCTGCGAAGCATTGATGTATAGTTGCCATTGATCAAGATTGTGCTTCTTATTCAATACCTTCATAGATCAATTATGTCTTTGCAGAATGTGAAGTCTCCCTCAGTTTGAAAAAACTACTCAAATTCTTTATTTCTAGTGTGAAATTTTGTCACTTTCATGGAGTCCTGTAGATACTTCCACTGTTGTAACCATGGTGCCAAAAGTTCTGCCTTATTTTTTAGGAAGTTCTAGATCCCGGACGAGGTCATTGAGCTCCCCTTGTGTCATCTTGTTATTTGAGGATTATATGCTTGGAAAGAAGTCTCATCTCTGTAAGTTGATGGCAGTTCATCTTCATCTTTGGAAGCACTGATATCTTCATCATAGCTTACAGAAGCATTTTCTGGGGTTCAAGAGCAGGAAATTTGTTGTCATGAGGTACAGGTTGAATTGCAGAGGGTATATTAGGGTATACAACTGTTGATTTTTTCATCATGGAGATTCCTTTGTTTGTAGGGGGAACCATACAGAAATAACAGTCAGTTGTATGGTTGGTGGGCTCCCTCCAAATCATCTGGACTCCAAATGCCATATAATGTCCTTGTCTCTTCATTCATGCATTCAGCTTGGATGAACACGTATTGCGGCATACATGTGGTGCCCATTTGTTATCCTAGTCCCCTATCTTACTGCCAGAATATAAGAAATATGCTTTTTTTTATAGAAGGCATAATTAAACACTTTCTAGAAGCAAATGTTACTTCGCTGCAAATATAGCAGAAGTTATCTGCATTATTTATGCATTTACGAGACATTTTGTACTTGCCTGTAAATTGTAAATAGTAAATAGTAGGTTGTCAGCTGGAAGTATACTACAACACAAGCACTTCGAGACACGTAAAAACACCAGCACTATCTTATTTATAATACTGGCCACAATGCTGTTATCTGCCCACAAAGTACTGAACACATGATGAATATGTGCAGGGATGTATCCAATCACATGATGATAACCATCCTGTGAGAATGGTGACATGCTCAGGCAGTGCCACCAATTGCTTATATATGGAACTTGATATTTTGTGGGGGGAAACATAATAACTGGTAATGCCTGCAACTTGAAAACTAGAGCCAACGTGCAAATTTTAACGTCAGTTTCGAATTCATTGTCACCGAATTAACAAAGTTTAGCTCATTTCATTTTCATAACATTTTGTGTGAAGAATAGTTTAACATGCAGTGTCTCTATTTTTCTTTGTTTTGTGTGTTTTGGAATTCTTAATGATAAGCTCAATTTGCACATTTGATGCATCGCCAAAATGCTATAAAGAACCCTCCATTTTTTGTTAAGATTGTCGATTGTCCCTGCTTTTGTTGCTATCAATAGATCCCCACTGCCTCTAGCAAAAGTGGTCTGTGATGCTTGTTCAGGAATTATATAGTGGAGGTATAGAGTTGCCTACACTGACCAAAAGACAAATGCACGTCACGTGATAAAACCGTTCCCCCCCCCCTTTGTTTTATTTATAATTTCACTTCGTAATCTGACTGTGATTGGTCAAAATTCAAAATTTTGTTTCGTTTCATTGGTTGATTTTAAGATGTCACCTGAGTGAAATAGTCACTTTAATTTTATCACCAAAATTCAAATTCCTACTTCTCTACCAATAACGAAATATGTTTTTATAAAATTAACATTCAGTCCTCCTGATTGATAACAATTTAAAATGTCATCCCATTCTTGTGCCATGATTTGATCATGCAAAGAGTAAAAGATGTACGACTTATTTTTAACTTCAATTCCTCTAGCGTTAAACTTAATTCCAGGGAGCCAAAACTGCATCCAAATAAATCTAAATAAAGATGGCAACAATGCACAACCTTGCCACAGCCCTTTAGATGTATTAAACTTGGAAGAAACAAATCTCCTAAATTTAATTGCTGCTTTGCTATTGTAATAGTTTTGGGAAGATATAATTAATAAAAAAAAATTGTTCATGAATGAATGATTGCCTCCATTTTATTTTATAGTAAAGCTGTAAATATTTCATATATATAATTGTAAGATATAGTGTCTTTAACTATAAATATACTATTAATTTGTGACATTGAACCTATGGCAACAACAGAATACATTCAATTAAAAATGAATGTAGGAATCCACACACTGAAACTATCATAAACCTTGTTGAATTTAAAGTAAAGCTACTAAAATCATGCCAACACATTAAAACTCTTTTTTTGTTAAAAAATTTTAATGTAAAACATAAAGAGAGTTTTAATGTGTTGAGATGATTTTCATGGTTTTACTTTCAATTCAACAAAATGGAATACATGTTTTAAAATGTTTTCCAATTTATTTTAAAATAATATGATTTATCTGTGGCCATAAAATACAGGAGCATTATTTTATTGTATGGGCATAAACATGTATTAGTGTGTGTCTAAATGAATCGAATATATATCAGGAAAACATTAAATATAACAAAATAATGTCAATTAGGTCCTGCATTAAATTTTAATACAGCTTAATTCAAATGGAAACATTCTTTAAAAATTGCAATAAAATCTAGCAGTGCAAAGAGAAAATTAATATGTCCAGTAATTCTTTAAATAGGTTGATTGTAATATTTTTTTTTTTTGTTCTTTAAACAAAGTGATTGTCATATTTTTTGCTGTTCTTTAAACTAGTTGATTGTAATTTTTTAAAGTAGTTAATATTGGATTTGCTTGCGAAGGTTACAGAAATGCCATTGAAAATATTCATTTTTAGAGGAATATTCTTAACAAATGGCATAACTAGGCATCTACCCCCCCCCCCCCAAAAAAAAAAAACTTTAAAATGTTAAACAAATAACAGGATGCTAAATGAAATAATTCTTCTTTTTAGAACTTGGTCAACAGTGACTCGTTCCAATTCAGATGGTTGGCCAGAGCCAAGTAATGATGGAACAGGTCAGCCTGACAATAAAGACTCTTGGCCCGTCACTACACAACCAAGCACAGCTGCTTTCACTGATCTTGTACCTGAATTTGAACCTGGAAAACCATGGAAGGTTAGTTAAATGAAAAGGTTGAATTGCACCTAATGGAGGGGGGAGAGAGGAAATTTAACAAATAATGTGTAATAGACAAAGCAGATTGTGATGTGTAATTAAAAATAAACATTGATATACTTTCAGGGCACTCAAATTAAAAGTATTGAAGATGATCCTAGCATTACACCAGGTTCTGTTGTTCGGTCTCCCCTTTCACTGGTAACAATAAAGGATAGTGAGATTTTTAATGCTGGAGGAAGTAAAACTTCTCCTACTGTTAGCACTGGTGTTGATACTCCAATACCTCCTCTTAGCTTACCAAGTCTGTCTTCATCTACCTGGAGTTTCAATCCACCTGCATCGACTGCTCCATCATTTACCAGGTAAGGTTTTTGAAATTAGCATGTTTCTTAAAAATAATAAATTAAGGTAATGAGTGTGACTTATATGTTTTTCCATATTGCCCTGAGATTCAGTGAAGAATTGGAGCTTATTTAGTAGTATTGTCACAGCATCTTCTTTTACCTCCAGCAGGTCAAAGAAAAACTCAGCAGTAACTTTAATAAACTCCCCCACAGTAATAGGTAAGCTGCCATTCAACACCACTCCATGTAGAGTTTGTGTACTGTTATATCCTAGACTACTATTGGCTGAAGCTAAAATATTGGGTCATTGAGAAGTTGCTTTGCATCCATTGTGTAGCCAAGATTCCATTAGGGAAGCAAATTTGAGCAGCAGCACTGACCACCAAGCATATGGTTGAAGAAAAATTGCTAGGTTCATACATTCCATTTATGAAATAAATAATATGAAACTTGCGTATTTACGAAAGGTGCTAAAAATGTTTACCAATTTCTTGAATTGACTTCATTTTACTATAAAAACTATCACTCTTCACTGATTGTACATAATTATTATTGCAGTTTTCAACTTGTCAGTTGTTTTTGGACTGTGTTTTAGACTGATTATTTGGCAGCTCCCCAAAGGAAATAATTGAGAAAAGTCAGTTCAGGGGATTTCAGAGAACAAATTCCTTGAGAAATTATTCTCTCCACCAAAAATTCTTCTAATACTCATATTAATTAATATGAATATGATACGAATATTAATATGATAATTAATATGACATATGATCCTTGATATTGTCTTGTTGAAAAATTCACTGTTCACATCAGTTTCATTTAGTTACTCAGTGGAAGAAAATAAAATATCTGAATGAATTGGTTTAAAAAAAAATTGCTGAATAATTCATGAACTAGAAATAGCACACCATACTCCAGTTTCTCCGAATGCATTTTCAGAGATGATATTGAAGTATCTTGTGCATTGAAAAACTGATAAATGGAACCAAATTTAATCAATGTCTTATCTATTATGTCATTTCCGTGGGACATAAACTGGGACATAGAATCATTCATAATAAGGTTTTATTTTGTGTGCAATGGACACTTATATAGGTATAACTTGAGCATTTCTTTCACCACTTTATATATAGAACCATGTGAAACATCAGTTTGTTGGACCAATTTGCTTTTCCATTTCCTAGGGCTTTTAATCATTCTATAATCAAAATATCTGCCAGTTTCTCTTCCCTTGAATGGCCAGTTACCATTCCTAGATATCATGCAATGAGCTTGTTTCACAAAATTTATTTACTAAATCGCAGTTTCTTGTTGTGGTTGTTTTGGATTTGGAAAGTTCTTAATGAATTTTTGTTTCACTTTTACCAAACAATTTCCACATTCTGCAAAATGCAAAACATATTCTATCAGAAACATATGTTGCTCTATAGAATACATTTTTCTTCAGTTAACCACCACCAAAGCAAGTAGAACTACACAATCCAACCCTTAGCAATGGTGGATCTGTTAAAAACCGATTCTGTAGGAAGGAATATGAGAAATTTTGGAATACCAACTTTCTCCTGTGGAGCCCACATCATTCAGGTGTGAAAGAAATTATCAATGACAGTATTTATTAGTGCAGTCAGATGGTTTCTATCACTAAGCAAGTTACAGGAGCACTCAACAACAACAATAATAATATAATAACAATCATAATCTGTTATGCTCTAAAGCAAGAAGGATGGATGTTAAAAATTCTTGAAGGTTATCTTCACACTAAATCAACAGCTCAATTTTCCACAAACAATCATTATAGGAAAATTTGCAAGAGAAATTGTATATGTATGTTCAAGGTAATCAAATGATAGAGGAGATGGAGATAGTTAAATGACATTGTGATTTTTATAGGGCTAATTTCAAGGCTAATTAAATACAAAATTTATGAGAAAGTGAGTGATAGGAGATCTCGTAAATAAACAGGCATTTTTTAATTTATGTTGAGTCTGCTTAACACGTGATTTTTTTAAATTTGGAATTGTGACAGTTTTAAATAGGAAATCACCTCAAACCAAATGAATAGTATCTTTTTATGGAATTTTTAATGCTGAAATTAGTTTGAACGAGCAGCCTTGTTTATTATACTAATGATTATGTTTACACCTGATGCCTAGTCCGCTTGGCAAACTAGGTGGTTCAAAAGGAACTTGGGGTGATGCACCTCCACCAACCGTAGTTACAAGTGAGCTTTGGGGAGCACCAATGGGAAAGTCACGTGGACCACCCCCAGGATTGTCTAACAAAAGTGCATCTGGTAGTGGAGTAGGAACCTCTGGAGGAGCAAATGCTAGCAGTGCAACAAACAGCAGCAATGGATGGGGCAGTCTTGGAACAGGAGGTGTTACTGGTGCCGGAGGTAGCTCTGGAGTAGCAGGAACTGGAACCTCTATTGTGCCAGGAAGCAATTCTGCAGGTCGCTCATCCTGGGGTATACAAGGCTCTTCTGCTGCAACATGGGGTTCAACTTGGCTCTTGCTCAGAAATCTAACACCTCAGGTAAGTTTCCACATTCTTGAAATGAAACATTGGTGTAAGTGTATTGTTGTAGATTGTTTTATAAGTTCATGGGTTCACATGATTTGAACATTTTTGGAACTATTTATATTTCTCAGCATGAGCATCTCCGATATTAAACACTTCGTTCAAAAGAAGTTGGATGAGCCAGATTTGGTGAATAAGAAGCTTCTCTCTCTCTCTCTCTCTCTCTCTCTCTCTCTCTTTTGTGTGGGGGCTATTTTGTTTTTTCAGTAGTGTTTAACGCCCATTTTTACTGCTGAGGCACCACTGATGATACATGAAATAAAATATTGGGAAAGGATTTTTTTTTAAGGAAGGAAACGTTCGTTTAGGGTACCACCCCGGCATTTGCCAGTTATGAGAACTGAGAAAACCCTGGAAAAAACCCCAGTCAGGGACGATGGTCCTGGTGGGATTTGAACCCCAGACCTCCCGCTCACGAGTCCGAGCCTTAACAACCTCAACCACCCGTGGCGGTTATAAAAGCATGTGACAACTCCTAGAACTGTGTGTGAATTTTGGCAATCTGTTAGCAGACTGAGTTGTAGTATTCTAATGAAACAAAAAAGCCGTCTGTACTTTTTTCTTTTGCCAAAGTATTCTTTGTTGATTGTCTTAACTCTTTAGAAGATAAATCAACTATGATCATATGCTTGGAATCCCATAATATATGCCATAACTTTGTCAGTAGATGGAACAGTTGCAGCTTTATTTCATGGAAGAAGAGTCTTCATATTTGCACTGTTTTGACAGTTCTGGAATGTAGTGGTTCAGCCCACTGTTTGCCATAAAAAATAAAGGAGCAGATTCTCATAAAGAGGTCACATCTGTTTTATTTCACTTGGTCAAAAAAAAATTGGTACTATTGGAAATTCAAATTGTGCAATCCTAAATAATTGCTTCACAGTTTTCTAAAACATTCATTCAGGAACTACTGAATGAAGATAACACAAAAAAAGGTAGGCATGGGCAAAGGATAAAGAGTTGAATAAACAGCCATATCCACTGTAGTCCACAAGCTTTCCAAAAGCCCTTCATTTAGAGACTTAACTAGTTCTACAGCAGTGGTCATTCCTTTCTGCTAACCATGCATTATAGGGTATGGTGCTTAAATTTGGACAATTTAAATTAGAATTTCCCACCATATAACACTTCTGCTATAGGCCATTGTTGGCTTTCGTGAAAGCTACATGCTTCTAGTAAAGTCATTACCTCAAAATGGCCAAGCTATTGTGAAAAAGCATGGAGTATAATCAAAGAGCTGTGATTATTGAAAGTTTTCATACGGTCGTTTGACAACTGAAATAATTAGGTTCTAGTTACCCGAGATCAGCGACATTGCTGCTAAACATAATGGTCCCAAGAAGTCTGGGGATGTTTCAGCTAAACCATCGAGAAAGAATCATTAAAGAAAGTGTGTGGCATGGACTCCAGTATGGAAAGGGCTCAGGAGTTGATTTTGGAGGATTCAGATCAATCTTTAAGGAGATTGGCATCAGTGTGGGGTGTCAGTAAGCAACCATGCACCGGTTTGCAGAGGAGTATGTATAAGTTATTTAACTATAAAGGTATGATAGATGCTCTCTGAGACTGCCAGATCAAAGTGAATTTCTCCTGCAAGCTGCTATTTTGTTGATTGAAAAAGAAGCGGATTCTTTTCTAACAAAAAAAATTGTTACTGTTAATGCCAAGATCAACCAGAGGAATAACAACTGGCTGCCCATGATCTCAAGGATGCCGATATTATTGCTAAAATGAAATTTCCAGTCATTGTTCACCTGCTGGGAGAGGGGGGTTACATTGAATGATTTTACTCTGTACAGGTCACACAACTGATGTACAAAAAGGATTTTTGTGGTCATTTAAATTTTTTGTGTAATGAAATTTTATTTAAAAATGTTTAATTTGTCTCTTCCCATACTTTATATACCATCTAACATGCCAGTATCTTCCATTTAATCTATTTCACTATAAAGTCACTAAAGCTAGATAATTTCTTCCTCAGTTAATTCTTTTCGCATCATCTGGAAACACTATGATCAGCTGTTTTCATAGAGACACTATTTGTCATAGTTTCCTTGAAACATGACTAATATAATGGAAATGGCAGCAAAGTGCTTTCTGTTAACAGAATTTTTTCATGATTTAACACATAAGATATGAGAAGCAGCAATTTTTAAATAGAATGCTATGGTTGATTCCATAGAAATTTTGGACTTAATGCCTTCAAAAGAATTGGAGCTTGTAAATATATGGGAATGTTGTCTAAAGAGTTATATATTAAGAACAATTGTAAACTGTTAAGCTGAAACCATTAACAGATTTAGTAGTTTAGTTTTGTTGTTTAAATGACTACTGTTTTAGGGTGCAAAACTGCTTAGGTCGTTAGTGCCTGAATTATTAATCTTACAATTGGCATCAAAGGGTCTTGATATGTTTTTTACTGTCCTGGAAAGATTTTCTTTCTTTTCTTTTTTTTTTCCCTCTCTTCCACCCCTCTTTTTTTTTCTTCAACATTATGCTCTTTATATTTTTATAAAAATATTGTCTTTGCAGATTGATGGATCAACTTTGAAAACATTATGTTTGCAACATGGACCATTACAGAGCTTCCATTTGTACCTGAACCATGGAATAGCATTGGCCAAATATTCCACACGTGAAGAGGCAAATAAGGTATATGTGCAGTATTTTTAACAGTGTTATTCAGCAAAAGTAAGATCATTTTGTTAGTGTGTATAGTGGATGTAGGGTGCTCACAATCTCGGCTAACAAATTGCAGCAAATATTTTTGCATGTGCAAATGTCAGTGTTAAGATTGGGGGGCAAAGTACTTGATGTTAAATGTGTATGTGTGACAGATTTAACTGGCTGCAATAATACAATAGGAAATTGAAGCTTACTGGTAAGGTTACTTCACACCTTTGAGCACAGACTACTATTTTGCTGTTATAAAAACATGGAAGAAACAAAATTTGATTATATCAAAGAAAGCAATCAACTATGTTTTTAATAAATGGGGAAAGACTTGCATGGAATTAATTCAAAAGCCAAACCTTGCAGAACTCTAAGGACCTAACAAAAGCTATGCAGGTGGTCTGAAAAGTTTTGTGCCTTACGTGGAAGGAAAGAGTTTTTAACTTGAACTTTATTTTTATTTTTCAACATAATCTCAAGGTGAATAATTTCAGCAATGCTTTAATGCCATTATCCCATCTCTGAAGTGGTTTTCTGCAAGATCTGCAAAATACTCCTGTACACTTGCAATCGCCTCTTGATTTGAAAAAAAATGCTGACCCATGTGGACAAATTAAGAGCTTTCTGAACTGATAGAAGTGAGAGGGAGCCAAGTTAGAGTAGGGTGATACTTGACAATCTGCACTTCAAATCTCTCAGTTTTCCTAGAGCTAATACATTTTTGTGAGCAAGTCTATTGTTTTGATTAAAAATATTTTTTTTCTTCTTAGCTCTTTTCGCATCACTTAGTTCATGTAGTTTGTTTAAAAAATTGGAATAATACTCTCCAGTTGTATGAAAATAATCAATTAATGAAATTCCTTTAGCATCCCAAAAGACCGATACCATGACTATTTTTGCAGATGGAACTTAATTTGTTCTCTTTGGTGTTGAACAACTGGTTTCTGTCCACTGTGTTGACTAATATTTAGACTCTGATACGGAATGGTGAATTTGCAGTTAAAAGTCAGCATACAATAAGTTATTTTGCTGTTAAAAAACTCTGTGATACTTTTATTACAGATGCATTTTTGATCTTGCGCAAAGTTCTTTCATATGGGATTCTTCATGTAAAATATAAGCTACATGTTCCTTTGAAATGCCTATAGCCTCAGCAATTCCATGCATTTTTAATTCATTGGGCATCTAATACTATGATTTTTTTTCATAAATTTTGTTGTACACTTTGGACATTCTTCACATGCTCTCTTAAAGATTGGTATGGCCATGCTTAAATTTAGCAGTCCATTTTTTAATCTTTAGAAATAAAACAGGAGGGCCCCTATAAACTTTAATAAGTTTTTTTACAAAATGTTTATCATGTGCGGTACTCAATTTTACCCCATTTTATGGGATGCTCAGAACATTTCTGCTTTAAAAAACTATTTTAAATTTAACTATGACTTGATACTTCAAACGAATGCTTAAGACAAACCTACCTATGAAAAATGCAGTTATCTTGTCATTTAGTGATCCAAAAGCGTGTTTGTTTTATTTTCCGCAACTGTTTGTCATGACTTGATTTTTGAAAAACATAAGGAGTAATATGTTTATTTAAGAACTTTTGAAAAATTAGAAATTTTTTTAAAATTCTGTTGGCTCACTCAATGAAGCTTTTTAAATGTAAATTCTAACTAATCTGCGATCTTAACATGCTCTTATGCTTCACTTACTTTTAAATATGGTGGGACTGGTTTCGAAGAGACATGCTCTCCATCTTCAACCAACTTGATAACTAGTAGGAGAAACTAACATCTATGAGGACCTGTGGCTCCTCTCTGGTGTTTTTTTTTTATAAACTGGAAATTTGTATTACTTTCTCCTCAAGTTATAAAAGTTGTGGTTAAAATCTCTCATGTGTAAATCCTCCATTTTCTTATTCGGTAAATGAGTCAGTTGTCTCCTAGTCTGTTCCTATGTGGTTTGAAAACCTTCATAATTCATTTAAGAACTTTCGAAAAATAAGAATTTCTTATAACATGAAGAAAACGTAATACAAATTTCCAGTTTATAAAAAAAACACCACCTAAGAGTAGCCACAGGTCCTCATAGACGTTAGTTTCTCCTACCAGTCGTCAAGTTGATTGAAGATGGAGAGGATGTCTCTTCGAAACCATCCCACCATATTTAAAAGTAAGTGAAGCATAACATTGTGTTAGATTTCAGATTAGTTAGAAGTTGCAAGGAGTAATATCAATTAAATGTACTTACGAAGCTGTTGACAATGGAGTGGTATATATATAAACAATGTAATACAGTTTTTTTCACACTAACTCCATTCACTTACATAAAATTTGGACATATGTTTCGGGAGTGATCCCTCCCATCTTCAGCCTGTAGATAAACTGTTGTTAAACGTTTCGATTTCGATTTCCCTCCATTGGATGAACTCAGCATATTCCTAATAGAACCAACAGATGCCGCCACAAGAACATCAAGAGACCCAACCGCCACGTTTAACAACAGTTTATCTACAGGCTGAAGATGGGAGCGATCACTCCCGAAACATATGTCCAAATTTTATGTAAGTGAATGGAGTTAGTGTGAAAAAAACTGTATTACATTAAAAAGGAGTAATATGTTTATCTTCAAGAACAAAATGTGCGTATTAAACATACATTTATTTTAGAGAGGCCTTTTGATATAGAAACATTAACTGCCTGTTTAGATTCCCCAAGTGAAAGGCAGTGAGGATAGTATTGATTAGCTACTTTATTTATCATAAGAATTGCCCATGTGCTGTCTAGATATTTTCTAAAACTTGAATACCTATAGGTGACCAACTCCTCAATTTGTTACCATCTTTAAATTCACTTCATGCTAGTTCATTTAAGAATTAAAGCAATGTCACTTTGTTACACAGGCTCAAGGTGCACTAAATAACTGTGTTTTGGGCAATACAACTATCTTTGCTGAGTCACCAGCTGACTCTGAAGTACATGCAATATTACAACACCTGGGCCATGGAGCTCAGCAACAACCACCTGGTGCATCAGCTGGGGGTTGGAGCATGCGTGGAGGCTCCACACCTTCTGTTGCTGCTACAGGTGCTTCCAAAGGAGCACCACCATCTGATACGTGGGCTCCAGGAGGAAGTCAACTATGGACTCCAAATCCATCAGCCAGCTCCCTTTGGGGCACAGCACCAGTAGATACCAGCGGCGACCAGCATCGTGCTACCCCATCATCCCTTAATTCATTCTTACCTGGAGATCTCCTTGGAGGCGAATCCATGTAATGTGAAACACCAGTATAAGTACATAGTACCTAATATTGTTGCCATTTGTTTTTTGTTTGTTTATTTTTTTTTAAAGTCAAAACTCATTGTATGTGATTGTGTCAGGGGATTTATATGTTGCAGAGCTTGAAAAAAAAAAAAAAAACATCAGTACAGAATTTAGTACCTAAGTAATAAAAAAGGCATTAGGAGGTAGTTGGTAGATAGGTAAAGGGCTGTAACAAGGTGAATAAGGCACATGTTACCAGTGCAATAATGCATAGCCTTTGGTTATATTTCAAGTCACAGTTCAAATTAAAGTCATCTTTTGCATCATAGATAGCTGAATATCTTTACAATAAGGATGAAGCTTTTAATGCACTGTGTTCCAAAGGTGATTTTTGCTGTGAACTTGTAAGTCATTGTTCCTTGTGCATTGTGGAACAAAATATGGGCATGGCATAAAGTTTGTAAGAAAGCCTGGGTTTTAAATATCGTGACTTGACAAAATAAACGGGTAATTTTTAATTAAGAAGGTTGAAGTTTAACAAAAAAGTTATATGAAATGCTTGGGCTTTCAAAGCAGTATGAATATAGTTATCAGATCTTAAAATGACTTAATGGCAAACTTACCAGCCTTCTTGCAAACTTTCAGCTCTGTCAGAAAAACCCAAAGCAAAGTTTAAGGAAGCTTAGCATTCTCTTTTCTTTCTTAATTTTTTTTATTATTATTTTTTTAAAGAGAGACTTCATCTTCCCCACCTGTGATCTCAGCTTCCTATGAAAAAATGGCTGCTTATTCCTGTTTTAATTAGAATATAATTTAAAATGAAGGAACTCTGGAAGAGAAAGGCATTTTAGTATTTCTTAACTAAATCAGACTGCACGCCGAGTATTCAATAATAACACAATATATTGTAAGAATGTCTTTTAAAGTAGATAAATATATATATATATATATATGCATATATACATAACTCTTATGTCCAAAAGTATGGTGTTCAATTTGTATGTAATGATAATCTAGAAATCAAAGGATATTTTCATGATAATTCCCATCGTATCACAATGCATCACAAGAGTCAACAAAAATGATCAACAGCAAGAGATGACTGTGAGAAGAGGAGAGAGGTATTGATAAGGAGGAAATAACTTTAATCCCTAATAACCAAAATTGAGTTTAAAAGTGCTTCTGAAGGGTAAAGGGATAAACAGTATCTGTGCTGCAACAGAGTGGTTTTGTTTTTATTTTGAAAATAATGTTAATATTGCAATAATTTTTTTCTTTTATTCCTCAGATACAATTAGCTCTCTCTTCTTGTAAAGTAAATGATGCTGATAAACATTGCTTTAAATTGGTGCAAAGTCTGTAAAGTTAAAAAGTTGTTTTAACTTTAGAATCAGGATTGGTAATGTAAAAAGGGGGAAAAAAGAAGGAAAAATAACAAGAGGTTCCAAATATTACTGAGTTTATATTAAATGATAAAATGCCAATTGTAGCAGATTGTAAAGATTTAATCTTGGGAAAAGGGATGTACATTTTGTGCTTAACTATTACATTCTTATCTCTCCTCAGCCAATCTTGTACCAAATGAAAGAGAACACAAATAAGTTTTACATAGTTTTAAGAATATATTTAAGTCATTAGATTATAAGGTTTTAAATAAGATATATAGAATGTAAGGGGATAAAAGTTAAAAGAAAACAGAAAGGGAAAAAAAAAACAAGTGCATTCTCCTAAAAATGTAGCTAACACATTACATATACATAACATACACATCAATGAGTTTGCTGCATCCTTAAATAAATGTGATATATAATTATCTATAAGTGAACCTGTGCAAACGTGTCAATTTTTGTGAACTACAGAGCATGTGTTTTGTGTGTTTTGAATGCAACCGTGTGGGTAAGTGATACGTACATAACTTTCCTGGCTGTTTTTCAAAAATAAATTTAAAAAATATAGAGCTATATATTAACACGTACATATTACACTATATTATATATACATAAATATCTATTACTTATAAGAATTTTTTTTAAGAAGAAAAGAGTACAAGTGTTCAAGTCAACTTTTTTTTCGTCTCTTGCAGAAAAACCTCACTCTCGCATTTTGCTCGGGTGTTTTAGCAACACATTACCGAGTAGGCTTAGAGAGTAGGTTTTCCTGATAATGTATGGTATATTAAAAAAAATCCAGTCCATCCTTGCCTTTTTTGCTTTTTAATTGTAGTGTGCAAAAGAATTAGAGTGTATGGATTGCGATCAAGTTTCGAGTGGAGTTTGTCTTGGAAAATACCTCGGTGACCAAACATATTATATGAAATATATATATTATATATATTTGCGGTCTTGTGATGCAATTAATATGAATTATTCAACAAAGTCTGTCTTATGTCTGTCTCTTTTTATGTGTGGACAAAATTAAATAGTGTTCATTATTTTGAAAATAAAAAATAGAATACTATAAAAAAAATCCAATGGAAACAGATATAAGTGGCTCAGATGTAGTATTTGAGACAAGAGATGGGTTGGAAATCCCAGGTATAATGGCAACAAATAATTGCAGCATAACATTCTAACCCATTAGTATTTTCCCTACTTTAACAGTATTTTAAGAAAAAACGAAAGTGCCACTTGTGTTTCTTAATCTTATCCACAATGGTGAGTCTATGAAAGGGTTAAATTGTTATCCCTTTTTTAATAACCAGAGAGAATGTGTTAAGAAAAATTTATTAAAAATAACAAAAAAAGAGGATTATTATTGTAGTTGAATATGAGCCATATCAATTATCTAAATATGATTGATAATAATTGACAGAAATGTAATAACTTTTTTTAAAAAAAAGTTGAAATATTCTTGTGACAAACTAAAAGTGAGATGGTGTCTATAGAACAAATGATGATTTAAGTCTGCCAAATCAATTTGTAATGTTTAGCTGGGACTCTCTAATTGCATAGTTGTTAGATATTGATTACTAACAAAACTGTATGTGTGGAAATTTGTATTGACCAAATCACTTTTGCTCCATGAGAAATCCCACGTTGATAAAAGGTTGTTTAGATGCCAAGGAATTTGAGAGTATTGGCCAGCCTTAAAGGGATTCACGATATTTCTTCCAGTGATCTTAAATGAATACTGTATATTATTAATATAATTACCGGTTTAACATATTAAAACTAAATATGTATGACTTACATGTAAAAACAAATCTTATATTAGAGTTAATATGTTGGCTTTTGCATAATGTGTGTGATGTGTTTAAAAAAAAAAAAAAAAAAAAGAAAGAAAGAAGAAAAAAAGAGCCTTCCAAATGAAATTGTGCATTACTCTGTTGTGTTTAAATGTAACAAAATGCTGTTCCCCCCCCTTTTTTTTTTCCTAGAATTGCTGGGTTTAATGGGTTTTAAAAGCTAGGTTAATCTTAAGTGTACAGATAGTTTTTGTGATATAGTGGGTAATTGTTTTTGGTGGTATTTTTGTAGGAAGGGGTGCCCTCATCCATACATTGCAGAGTTTATGATTGTTTTTGTTTTAGATTAATTTCTGGTCAGTGCAAATAAAAAGCCGAAGTTTGCATATTGTACAGTGGGTAGAATTCCAAATATGCACTAACTCGAGTAGTTGTGTCCATGCTTATTGCTTTATCCAGAAGACCTTTAAAATTTAATCATTTTCAAGAAATGAAAACCATATTTATGTAGCTTACTTAATTTGTTCTTCCACTTATTTTAAAAGAGGGGAAGACTAACTGCAGGGGGTAAACCAATATGAAAATCCATTTAGTTCTTGCATTAGCGTAGGTGCTTTACTTAGGACCAATTCAGACTTTACCAGATTTCCTGAGGATTCTGCTTGGAATTAACTTTTAACCTAGTCATGGAAAAAGGAAGTGGGATCATGAAATTACCTGAATTCTCTAGTACAGGCACATAACATTCTAAGAAAATGCAAATGTGCTTTTGGCTGTTGTATGAAGTATGGGTAAGGGGGTATGCATACAAAACACAATTTTATAATAAAATGAGCATTTTGTGAAAGCATAAGCATGGTTACAATTTGAGCAAGCTGGCAAAACTTGAAGCTAGGAGCAAAAATGCACATTGGTTGAGCATTACATTTGTTTATTCCTATATAATAAATTATTAAACAATGTATTTATGTATAGCCTTACTCTTTCTAAACATTTTAATTTTCCAAGAGTTTTTTTTTAATAGCTTTTGGTTTCCGAGTAGATGTAAACTGTATAATGTACTTCATAGCTGTGGCAGGTCATTTTTGTTTGTTGGAATCTTGCATGGTTTGATAGCTATAAAGAACTTAAATGTGGAAACTAAGTCAGGATGTAAAATATTCTGTCAAATTTTATATAAATATATAATAGAGCTATATCATAAAATTAAAACTTTCCTTTAAGCATAGTAATTTTTATGTGTCAGAGTAATACATCTGATATGGTTAAATGTACATACATGTAGAAAGCTATATTAATATCACAAATTGTGTTGTGTTTGTCACATAGAAAATAGGAACAAAGTATAATATACAGTAATGGACTGTATATCGTTTAACATTAATCCATAAAATTAAGAGCATATGTGCATAGTATTAAGTGTTTAAACTGTTTGACCAGTCATTGATTGTGATAACAATGAAAGGTTTGGTGATCTGAAAAAATACTGATATTGATTTCATTTCTGCTATAATGATGGGTCATACTTTTATAGTTGTTCATTGGTATTTTCATAGATGTTGAACATTTGGCTGTTGCAAGAGGTAGAATACATCAGTGTGAATTGCCTGTCAGCATGTAATAGTTATTTTTAAGCCAGGCAATTAATTTTAAATGAGGCACCATGTGGAAGCTATCACAAATCTCGCATCAATTTATACAGTATTCGAAAGAAGAAAAACAATAATATAAGCTGGTTCATAGAAACACAAATTAGAAGTAAGACATGTCACCATCACAACACATTGCAAGAAGACTGTGGGAACATTTAGTTTAGTGATTTGTGTTGTGCATTAACATGATACCAAAGATTAAATCTCCCTGTAATTGCATCGAACCAGCTTAATTTACTTTTTCTTTTCAGTTTTTTTAAATTATTATTATTATATACAATAATTTCAAAAAGCACATTTTATAATATTTCAAATTAACAGTACATAAATGAGATTAACACATCTCGCTTTTAAAAGAATGGCGCTTGCATTCATGTTTTTCCTAAAGCAGTTAAATTTACAGTAATCCATTTCTCAAAGGGGGCTGGGGATTAGTATGGAATAAACGCCCTCCTTGTACATTATGAAAGGATTAACTTTTATTTTTAAGCACAAAGATTTAAAATTTTTGAGTTAAGTAAAATAAAGTGCCTTGTGTAAGCAAGTGAGACTGTATGGAACCCCCTCCTCTCCCCAATTTTTTTTTTTTTTAAATGATGTAAAAGTGTTAAATTATTTTGTATTGTAGCATTTGGAAACTGTGCAATGTTTCATGTCTAGAAGCATTTGGAAACTGTGCAATGTTTCATGTCTGGAAACATGGATTATAGCTGAAGAAGCTGGATTTAATGGTTTATTATTTTTTTTTTTTATTTTTTTTTAACTGCCAATTTTCAATTCTCAGGTGAAGGTGCTTGTAAATATGTTTTCTTTGTTTTTCCATTGCTTTGTATGGTATTCATAAATGAGGTGTGGGCATAGTATGATAATTGTAAAATGCATGCATTTGTAAGTGATTTGTTCACTTTCCAATCATAGTTTACCACACTGTCATTTGAGGCTGAATAGTGATTTGTTTACAAGCAGAATGGAAATGTGTACCCTCTTTTTTTTTTTATTTTATTTAATTTTTATTATTTTTAAGATAGTGTGAAATTAAAAAGTAAAAGTCCTTGCTCATTGACACTAGACATAAGGTTGCTGTTAGTTGATAAAGTTAAATAAAAATTAAGGTATGTGTATACATACATAAACACAGAATTGCTGTCTTTTCCAGTAGAGTGAACATTGCAAATTTTTAAATTTCTTTTTGCAAGTTTGATGCTAACTATTTTTTTCCAATTTCAAGAGTCATTTCCTTTATTTTGTGTTGTTTTGTTCCACATTTGTGAAAATATTGAGAATGTTTCAAAATAAGATCCTGTTCCTTTATTACTGGAGAACTAAGTGAAATAATCTTTCCACTTGGATAGTATAGAACTGTGCCTTACAGGGGAAAAATTCACAGAAATTGTGGTTAATAACTTGGCCCATTTTAGGTTTACTTCTTTTCAAAAATAGGGGCAGATTACATAGCACTAAAGGGAGTGTAAATAAGACTAAAGCCATGCTTTTCATTTTTCACTTTTGTCTATATATATAATTAACAGAAATTTCCTTTACCTCATTGCAAAGGCATGTATTTGATTCTAGAAATGTTTTCTAAAGCTTTATGCCTTGGAATTTTCTCTTGTGTATGCAAATACACTTTTTACAGTTTCTATTTTCCTTTGCATCCAGTAAATGGTACTGGTCAAGTAACATATTTATTAATGCTTCAGAGTGACTAAACCATTTGCTCCTCTTATGATTCCAAGTTTTGGATGAAACCAGCACAAACACATTCCATAGTGACAGGAGGTTAAGGTCTCATGCACAAAATGCTACAGTGTGGCCTTAACATCAGAGAGTAGGAGAGATGTGAATTTCCTCCTCACTGTATCCATCCATCTCTTTCCCGAATAAGTACCACATGGTCGACCAAAACTATGCAGAAGTCGGACATGTTATTTTAAATTGGGACTTTAAAACATTCATCAGAGGCCTCAGGGATTTTAAGAAGTAAAGTAAACAGCCTTTTGCTTTGTAACTCATAAAAAATCACTAAACTAGTCTTTACCTCCCCCAGTGTGGGCCAGTTGAATGATCTAGTGGTTATGTGCCTCAATTTGGGAAAGAAAAGCAATTTGTTTCTTAATTTGAATTCCTATATGCACGCTTGGATAAAGTATTATGAGTATATTTGCTAAGTATAATAATGTTCATAAGATATCTTGTAGACACTCCAGTTGTTACATTTTGCAGTTTCTGCATATGACTTGTAAAAATCCTTATACATAAGAAAGCGTGTTTTATAATTAATGGAAATATTACCATCTTACCATGGCAGTAACATGACACATATGAAAATGTGTATACCAATTTTGACGTGCAGAAACAAGAGTTTTCGTGAAAAAGAAAGTAGGAAGAAAAAGAAAAGTTTTAAAAATATTTGAAAAGGAAGAAATACATCTTGTAAAATTCTTCCTTAAGATTTTGAGATGAAACTTGCCATATAAGACTTTCTTGTTGATAGTAATAATCATAGCAACATATCACACCAAATTACTTAAGACAAAAAGTTTTACTTAGTGGCTCTCTAGTTCAGCTCACTTCAGGATTAAGGAGTGTAGTGTTCCAGACTTAAGAGGGCTACAGACACTCATATTTCTACGCTTAAGATTATGTGAAGTTTGAGGCCTGCTATGAAATGATTACAGCTGCATTGTAAAGTATTGTGCTTCACATGTGTTCTAAGGTCACCAACTGTAATTAAATGAGACTAGAATAATTACCATCTCCTCTATGCTAAATAATAACACCAGTTGGATGGGATATAAAGTTTGCTTTGAAGAAAACTACTTTGCAGAAAGTACAAGGTAGAAAAACATTTTATTATAATATGATAGGTTATGTCAAGTATGTGCCAGACTTCATCTGTAGATGATGTACAAAGTCATTAAGTGTACTATTTAATATAAATCTAAGATAAATATCCAATAATGCCTTGTAATTTTGTGATGATAAACTGTGATGTATTTCTCTTACATCTCTAACTTTAAAAAAGAGTTTCAAATTAGATTGTCATTTTAATAAATATGATTGAAAAAGGGGGAAAAAAGTTCAGATTAAATATTACAAAAACTGGTTGTGAATGAGAAGTTGATTAGTGTCGAAGATGATGTTTCAGATATAAGGGAAATGCATTGTGACATGTTAGTCATGTTGACAAAAATACAGCTCCAATTGAGATTGATGTGGATAGTTTTGAGATTGATGTGGATAATTTTGAGTTAATTTATAAACCATATTTTGTAACAAAAATAAAACCACAGCATAAAAATTATTTATAATAAACCCCTGATATGGTGCTTATCAGTTAGAATACAATCGCCACTTTCCCATTGTGATACTTTGTTGCACCAATCATCAGCCGGCCATTTTTTCTGTCCGGCATATATTGAATACGATTCATACAGGATGCTATGGTGGGCTTTGTTCAAATGGGTGATAGGCATAGTACCTGAAAAGTAATTATAATTTAATCATTCTTTTTAAAATAATGTGCTATATTGTAAAAGAAAAACACATTTATCTGTCAGAATATTTCAACCCAAAATTTATTTTGAAAGACCTAATTACAGCTTTCCTGCCAAGTACAAATGTTCCCTATATTTAATTAATAATTTGGCAGCCTTGTGATGCAATAAACTCAAAGTATTGTTTTAGAAACAACTTCTGTTGTGATATCAAAAGTAAATTTTAATGATGTTATATATTGCTTTATTTATTTAATGGTTTATAATGTTTACTCAGTTTCACATGCACTTTATATTCTGACAATATATGATTGGCCTTAGAGTGCAGTTCTTTTGAATACATAGTTTTAACATTCTTATGTTTAAATATTGTTCTTTGCTCCTCTGCATCTAAATGTATAGAGACTAAAATGGATTTTTTTTTTTTTTTTTTTTTTGTGAATGAAAACCACGGCCAAAGAGTTGTGTTTGAAGAAATTGCTAATAGTCATAGCAGTTGTGTAAAAATAATTTCTTTCCATTTTCTTGTCCAGTATTACCACAAAAAAGGAGTGCATACAGTCTGAGTTTTCCCCATGATATTTAGGTGTAATATTGAGTATTTCAGCACTAAAAGCCAATTCCATCTCTAATTTTTTTTAAAGATATTTTATTTTTAGTAACCTTATCTTATAAATGTATTAAAGAGGTAGAAGTAAGGGGATCAATGCAGTAATTGCACAAAGTGCTATATTTGAAGTATATCTCTATCTGTTTGTGGTTTTCATTCAAATATCCATTATAATATCTAGATGATTTATAATTATAGTCTATTCACTGGTGTTTTAGTAGACGCAGGGTTGTACATTTGGTTTTATATGCAGACTGCAATACAGAATTGCCATATTTTGGCTGTAAAATTATGGGTATTACATTAATTATTTCAGGACTATTATTACATATATTATTTCATTTATTCTTCATATAATGTGTAATGCATTTGTTGTATTTGGGACGTAAATAATGCAAATTGTTAGAGAGTAGGTTTTAAATTACACGAAATGAATAAAGTTACATTAATACTAATATCATTGGTATTAATAGTGTAGTGGATTCCATTATTGCTGTACGTGATGTTTTTATATTTAAAACCCATTGAATGCAATATTTTAATTTTACTAGAAAAGCGTGGAAATCCATATACAATGCCCTTCATTTTTCAGCAAGAATGTTAAAATTTTATCTAAAGTCAGAGAGGATTGAAGTAATTTATTCTGCATAACTCAGATTTTGTGTTTTTGGTACATTTTTTTTTTCTAGTTGGCATTTTAATATTGCACCATATCTAGTACAACTATTTTCTTAAATGTTGAGCACATTAGATCATCGCAGCCAGTTGGTGACTCCTAGTGCACCACATGCCAGCTTGTTCACATTAAATCACACATTATACAGGGTGCAGAATAAGTCAGTTAACTGAAAATGAATAATACTGTTTGGCAAATCTTGTTAACAGAAATTGTTGTAAGTAGCTTCCAAGTACCAAATATGTTTTCAAATATCTTTTTAGATTCTTGTCCAATTTAGTTCCCTTAAATGCTATAGGTCTTGAGTAAGCATGAGGTCTGGTGAATCTCAGCAGCCAATCAATTGTATCATGCCTTCTTATCCAGTCATCAAAATACTATTAAAAAATGTACAAATGTTTTATCCATAGTGTGGTGGAGCATATTATTACCAAATAAGGTTACTTTTGTACTATGTACAGGGCTTACAATTTTAATGTATTTCTTTGCAGTCACTGTTGTATTGAAGAAATAATGGCTGTCTATACATATCAAACTATAACCCTAGGAGTTCCTTTTCAATTACAAACCCTGGATTTTCGGAAGCCCAGTATATGCAATTATGCTCATTAACTCTTTCATTGAACTGAAAGCATGCTTCATCAGACAGTTTGGTCACAGAAGTTGTGTAAAAGTTAGGACCACTTTATTTTGGATCAGATACCATTCGCAGAGTTTAAGGCTTCAATCCTGGATCTGTGTTTAGGGCATGTAGCAAAGTAGGTCTAAAAGGCTTCAGATGTAGCATTTTAAAATTCTCTATAAACTTCTGTTTAAACTTTCTTAGCAGTTCTTGCCAATGCCAAATTTTTTCAGTGACTGAATGAATACCTCTGCAACGATCTGCATATTGTAATTAACTGATAATTGGGTGCCCACTGAAGCTAAGTCGGCTACAGAACCTGATAATTTGTAGATAGCTTGCTTGCCTGCTGGTTGAGTATCTGCACAATTTTTTAATGATAGCTTCTCGTGCATCTTCATAATTTCGATCATGTTGCCATCATTTCTGTATAACTAACACATACTGTGGAAAGTCTTGTTCATAATGTGTTGCTAATCTACTAACAATGAACTAATAAAACAAAGGCTCCAGTAATCCTTCCCAGTCTTGCCATGGCTCTTTAAACAAATTTCTCACTCTCCATAATTCCTGCTATCTCCAACATTTTAGATAATGTGCAACGATTAACTTTACTTTTACTGCACCCTGTATTAGAGTTTCCTAATGAATATCGGCTGCCTTCTTCAAGAATATGACAACTCTCATAAATGTACTGAATTGTTGCTTGAGTGACAGCATGGACAAATAGTACTCCCTCCCAGTAGCCAAAACACCAGTGAATGCAGTGTAATGCTTAAATGCCATTTGTTTTTCTTTTTATTATGTTTAAATTAAGGATCTTTGCCCATTCCCTCGTGCACATACTCAACTCGTTCACTCATTCCTTTAATGTTTTGTCTGAACCCATGATATAGGCCTATGTCATTTTGGTAGAGATGGCTCATATTATAGTTAACCTATGACCTGCCATTTTACATATGAAGAAAAACCCATCTGAGCAAAGTGGGCATTGCTGAGTTGGTTTTTTCTTGACAGAATTGTTTTTTCTCACGTTATTGCATATTGATAGTGCATTACTTTTGGTATCAGTATTTATAAAAAACTTCTCAAGTAGTCTGCACTGAAAGAGGCTGCAATCAAACATATGGGTAAAATTACCCATACCATAATACATAAATCAAATATTACCTGTTAAAACGCTTTGTAGGTTTAGATCAGGTTATAAGCTGTTGGTGCTGTGGATTGTTTCTTTTAATGTTAATTATGATCACAAGTAAGTTCCTGGTATAAACTGCTTCATTTTCTTTTTTCATTGGGTAATTTTTGTTTTAATTTGTATATTATTAGTTTTCATTGTTGATTCCTTTCTGCATTACAAAATAAAAGCTAGCTGTTTTGTATTGGGCATTTAGTTTGAATCTCGAAACTTCGAGTTATCTAAAGTATGTGATCTACATTATTAATTTTTTAACATGCTTTGTGTGCATTTTCAAGTGCCAAACTCCTTGGTTTGTAGTATTAACAAAGTTTATGTTATAGTTGTTTCACAAGACAAATTATTGATAGTGGTTATTGAAATTTATGATGAAAGAATATAACTTTTAATTTTCTAATGATTTATTTTGGTTAGATATATCATAAAATATATATGGGAGAGATTTTATGTAATTTCTAACAAATGCAGAACAGAAATGTTTATCTTTAAAGGGAGACTAATTGCTCATTGTAGCCTGAAGGTATAGCCAGAGGAATGGAATGAACAAGCCTTTAGTGTAGCCAAATCAGTTCTGGTGTAATTTTTGGTATGAAATTCCTATGAGTAGAAAGGAGTAAATGGAAAAACTCGAGATGCAGTCTTAAAATTTGAATGCAGAATATTGCTGCTTGTAACCAGCAAAACAGAGCTATTCAAATAACATTCAGATTTCTTGACAAAAGTATTAATGTTCCAGTGCAAGAGAGAAAATAATTTCTATCAGTTGGCACGGTTTACTTTCATGGTTAAGTGACTCTGAAAATCACTTAAACTTGTATGTCTAAACACAAAGTAATTTATATCAAGGAGTTGTGCTTTCCCTAACTTTGTATGATGGAAAAGTGTAATGAGCAGACATTAATCAGTCAGTTTCTAGTATTTATTTTGAGTATGCAGTATAAAACTCTGTTCAGCACAACTGTATGTACCACAACTGACAATTACAAGATAATCTCCCAATTGAGGTAGGTATTTAAGTATTTGCTCATGGTATAGACTGTGTTCAAACTAATCCAAGTCTGGGTGATAAATAATGTATATTTAATCACTGCAATCATTTGTGGTTCTCTCTTATAAGCTGTCTACTTATGGCTGTCGATCATTTAAAAAAAAAAAAAAAAAAAAAAAGGAAAAAAAAAAGGAAAAATAGATGAATAAAAATTGAATCATGAGTTGCAATAGATGTTTTTAAAAGTATTGTAAGCTAAACTTATGTATAGTAGTTAGTGGAGCTATTAATCCTTCCTACCTTACATAGATGTGGCATTTCCTCTACTGTTGCTTGATATTTGTATCCAATGTTGAAGTAATATTATCATTATTGACTGAAATTGAAAACTCATCATAGTTAAAAATCTATAACCTGGCTTTATTTTGTGTCTAATGATAAGGATATTTTATGAAATGAACTTAGTTCTTATAAGTAGTACTGCATGTGTGTGTGTGTTCTTTTGTTTTCATGAAAGAGTGTTTGTGAGCATATGGTTTATTTGTAGGAAATGTCTTGAGAGAGAAAAAGAAAAAAATTGTAAAAAAAAAAAAAAAAAAAAAAAATTATAAAAGTTAAACCATCAACCATGCAAGACTCCATGTAACCTGTTTGTTAAGAACAAACAGCATGCTAAATGTTTGCTGGTCATGAAAAATCTTATGTATGGTTTTTCATTACATTTGGGTTGGCTATGGATAAATATCCCATATGATTGGTCCACCCCCTTCCCCTATCAGAGTAAAATTCCCTTTAAAATCAACATGTTGCTCAGGGTGAAAAAAATATTATATATATAAATATATATATAGCTTTTATGTGATCCTTTCATTGGAAAATGTGTATATGAATATATAGTCTGTTAATTTTTTCTTAGCATGTGCAACACACAGAAACACTGAATTTAACAATGAACAGTTTTCCAGTACATATATAGTAATTGTTATACTTTATGGCTTCTTGTTTATGCTGGAGGGTGAGTTAGGGAAGGAATATGCCAAAATGGAAATTTTTAGATTGTAATGAGTTATGTGTTGTAACATAAATATATATTTCCTGTTAGAGACTGGATTTAAATACAGCATTTTGAACAAAGAAGGGGATTGGGGAAGTACAATAAACATCACGCATTCTGAATCCACTCTGTGTTCCACAATTTGTATAAAAATTATTGTAATAATTACTGTTTAAATCTCATTGTAAAAAAAAAAAAAAGAAGAAAAAAGAAAAGAAAAAAGGGGAAAAAAAAGAAAAGAAAGAAAAAGGCGCAAAAAAAAAGATATGACCATACTTTTTTTTTTTTTCCACTGTCAGTGATGGGTGTAAATAAAATTGCCCTTAATCTGACATGGCCTAATTAATAGTGCTTATCTTTCTATCAGTGATCTTGGCACCAGATTTAGAATACATTACACGTAATAGAAGTGTTACAAATTGTAATAGAACCAAACCATTTGTATCCCCCTTGTAATCAACTGCTTCAGATTGAATGTACTTTACAGCTGAAAGGAGTATTGGAAAATAAAAAGAAAGCAATGAAACAAGACAAGAAATTTTACATTGGTAGCTTAATAAGGGTATAAAATTAAATGATTCACACTGTTTCCTATTTTAAGATATATCCATATCTAAGAACAGTTATGTAAATGCTAATGTTCCTTTCAGATGTATTTCTTACAAAGGTTGTATCCATGGAAGACACCTATACCCTAGAAACTTCTGCTACGTTAACAGTACAAAATACTTTTAATTGCTGTACTTAATTTTTATTTTACTTTTTTAAACAAAATTGGCAATATTCACAAATAAAATAATATAGTGTTATTTGTTTTTTATTAATTGAAACTTAACTGTTTTAATAGAAGTTGGAACACTTCAAATTCATTGTCAAAGCCCATATTGGTTTCAATTTGTGAATATAGAGCAATTTCTTAATGTAGAGCCAGTCTCAGAATATTTCCTCTCTTAAAATGTATGGATTTGCAGTTTGCTCATGTGGTGACAATATATTTGTTCCGCCCTTTTCTTGTAATAAAGCATTATTTTTGCAGTCTGGTGGTGCACAGAATACAATACTGTTATTCTGCTTGGCTTTGAGGTAAAAACTGAAGATTTGTACATCAGGATGATAACAGAAATCATTTTGAAACTGGTACTATGTACTAATTGATTTCTATTACCTTTATATGCACTGTAGGAAATTAATTGCAAGTTCATATTTAGCTTTTTATTAGCTTTATGATGATGTATTGTATTACATAAGTTGCCGTTGTCATAATTCATGCTCAGTGCATTTATTTTTTGTGAAGGACATTATGGTAAACGTTTCTGTTTTGATGATGTTTTTGAAGTTGTTCATTGTCCAAATTGTCCGCCTCTTGTCCCTGTTAGCAATTTGACCTTTTGACTTTAGTGTTAGAAGCATGCATATCAGGATGGAGCTTAAGTAGCATTTACAGTCATCATTAAAATTAGATGACATTGTTAAGACAGCAGCAATTTGAGGTTATCATAATGCTTCCTTCATTTGCTGTCAATATGAAAATGTTATATTGCTCTGGAGAAAAGTTCCAAATATGGACTAATATTTGTTGCACAGTATAATTAAGTGAAATTCAAAATCTAATGCTTCATTACAAGGGACATATGCAGACGAATTGGATATTTTAAGTACCTGGAAAATTGTTGAACTGTAGAGGAGAAACTAAATAAGCAATTGCTATTCTCTGTTTCAGTTTTGTGCACATTTGAATGATGTCTTGTTGGTATGCTTAGAAGTTGTCACCCAGTTCATTGTGATGGAAGACAAAACCTAGTCATAAATACTACTCGTTAATTGAGGCATTTCTTTATCTGTTAAAATTTAATATTTGAGATCATAGTATTTACCAAGCTGTTAATATAGTTATGTGCATTTAATTGTGGTACTGCATATTTTTTTGTAGACTACTGAAATTCCATGGATATTAACCCATAGCTTAAGCCACGCATATTATTCAGACTTCCAGTAAATTGAAAGCAATTTGAACAGTGCTTTGGTTTTGGAATGGATGTTGTGCATATATGGTGATCCCATCTGTGGTGGTTAACAGTAGCTTCACATCAAAACAATAAAGGTTCCTTGAATTGTTACTTTTTTTTTTAAAAGCTCCTTTTAGACCATGCAGACTTTTGTAAGTCAGTATTGAAGTGAAAAGAGGAGAAAGAATAAAATTGTGGTTGTGTTGTTTTGCTAAAGAAAATTCCTATACCTCCTGCGATAATAAGTAGGGGCAGCAGGAGATTGGCAGAGTTGGTATAAGTGTTTGTTATGTATTTTAAAATGGAGAGTGGAAAAACTGTAACTTCCATCAAGGATATACAAAGAAATGTTATTTTGAGTGTTCAACTAGAGACGGGACCAGGGTTGGTAAGCCAAAATGATTATGGTGATATCTGAATTTTTTTTAATACTGAGAATGGTACCTTTAAATGTTTTTTTCCCCCCTTAAACTTTCTTGTTTCAATATTATTGTATATTAAATATATTAAGGTCTGATTAGCCTGAAGCAAGCAAGTGCTTTTAAACCATTTATTTATACCATCCTTTAATGTAAAAGACCAGTATACATTCAATAAAGGTTGTAATCAATGTCAAAATATTTTCTGATTGTCATTCCATCCTTGACCAGCACCCTTTTCAGTATTTAATACTTTTTAGGATGTTAATAGCCTAATAGCATTTTTGCACCTGCAATAATTTTATTATTTTTTTTAATGAATCTGAAGTTGCACTTAACTACAGGAAATTTAAATGATTTTGGCCATTTCATCATGGAAATGTAAATCATAATGAAAAAGCATGCAACATGCAGTTGAGTTGTTTGAATGTGTCTAATCTACACTGTTTTTAGATTTCATTATGTGATATCTTTTAACAGATTTCCTGCACAATGCAAGTATCCACAATCTGAATTTGGTTCATAAAAGTGCTTGGGCTTGAAAATTTTGTAGTGAATGAATGAAGGTATGGTGTTTTTGCTAAAGAGGCACCACAGAAAATGGATACTGATGATACACGAGATGAAATGGTATATTTTTAAGGAAGTAACCATTCCAGGCATAAGTTTAGGGTATCTCCCTGGCATTGAGATTTATGAGGACTGAGGAAAACCTGGAAAAAACCTTGGTCAGGGAGGGACAGTCCTGGCAGGATTTGAACCCCAGACCTCCCACTCACAAGTCTGCACCTTAACGACCTTGACCACCCATGACAGTTAAAATTTTGTCGTAAAACCAAGTGTCTTGGTTGATAGTTAGCTTTCTTAATTTGATTAACCATATTAGTAAATGTGACATAGAATGTGCTTCAAAATTCATTTTTCTTTGGTGTTCAAAGGATATATATATAGTTTTGATTGGTCATCCGTAGCATAGTCTTGATGGAGCAAATTTGGAGAGATCAAGTTCAAGATCAGGAATGTTTAGTTGAATTAACTTAATGTGCAATCAATATTATTTTAACTTTGAAAGGTTTCAAACTCTTTAGTAGAGAAGTATTTGTAAGATATTTTATTTAATTCATTGCTGCTATTCTTTTTTTAATGTGACACCACAGGTGGTTTCTCACAGCTGTCAAGTAATACCATGTATAGGGGTTTGACAAAAATATATGGACATCCACCTAACGAACTAATTTGACTTAGATAACAGTCTGAATCCTCCTGGGAATTGTGCATACAAATCCTGGATATTGGTCGATGGGATTCTAGACCATGTCAAAAAAGAAACTTCTCCAATTCCTTGCGGAGGGGGAAGGGTTTTTATTACTGAGGCACTACAGGCAGCATACACTGGTGCAATATAAAATGATAGATTAGGAAAGTTTTTTTTAAGGAAGGAAGCATTCCAGAGCTAAATTTTGGGTTCCTCAGAATTTGCCACTTATGAAGAAAAACCTCGGTGAAGGTGAACGATCCTTGCAGAAATTGAACCCCAGGCCTCCCACTCATGAGTCTGCCTTAATAATCTTAGTTACCCATATAGTGGAGGAGAAATTAGTGCAATGGATTTAAGCTCCATAAATAAAATATTACTGTTTTTAGAACCATGGCAACATATGCAAATCTTAACTTCCAAGATAGAGCTTCACCACTCAGAACAATATATTTTCATGAGGCTAATGGACCCTTACGTGGTTGCCAATAAAGTTCACAATGGCTGGATAATATTCTAAGCAGATGATTGTGCAGGTCAGGGAAGTTCCTAGGGCTCCCCAAAACAATATTGGACAATACCAGCTGTATGAAAGGGAATATTATCTTGGAAGATTACACCTCCTGCTAGGAATAGTGTGTGCATTATTGAGTAGACTTGGTCTCCTAAAACGGTTTCATATAATAGGACCTACTGAAAATCATTGTCCACTCAAACAATGACAGAACCTCCCCCATGCTATACTGCTTGAGGAGGACAGTATGGATTGTATGCTTCTGCCGATGTTCTCCATCCATCAGTAAAGAATGGTGTAAAGATTGTACTCTATAAAATGCATAAAGTACACTCATGTCAATAGATACAGTAGCTCTAGACACACTAACTTTGCAATATTATTATTGATGCACTAATAAATTGGGGACCAACAGTGCATCCTTTGGAAGTCCAAGGTCTGACATAATAGTTGATCAACATAACACAGGCTTACCGGTAGTTAAGTTCAAAAGCAGTGGGGTTATAGTACAAGGAGCAATAAAAAGATCCATTCAGTGCATGACAGTCCAGTCAGTGAAACACATCTGAAATGGGATACTTCTAAGAGGGCATTATATTATTTTATCTTAACTCCTATATTTAACTTCCAATGAATTTGGATTCAGAGAAGGAAAAAGGACATAGTGCTGTTCCATGCCTCCAAGAAATCAATGAAGCTGTTTAACATCAGAGAGGTTTGTCTTTGTAAATTACACAGACTTTCGAAACATTCAGTAGAATACAAAGGGAAAACTCTAGGGAATGATTGGGATCATTTATTGGATAGTATAAGAATTTTGCAAGTTGGTTCATTCTCTTCAAAATAGCAATTGCAGATATTTTGAATAGTGTTTAACGCCCATTTTTACTGCTGAGCCACCATAGGTGGTAAACTGCAGATGTAACTGAAATAATTGACTCAGGAATGTAGCATGCATATCATTGCAGATACTACAAGGATTTCTAGATCAATTGATATTTTGGGTCCATACAAAACTAATCCTGATATTCCTCAAAGGAGGTAAGATTGTAGCTGGGGAGACATTTGGCTTTGGAACAGGCAGAATTACAAAATTTAAACCAATTCAAATATCTAAGAATAACTGCACAATCACAGAAATATATGAATGAATTATGTGCCTCCGAAGCTGTTGACGATGGAGTGGTAATATATCCTAAACTTAGGTATTCATTTTTTACACTAAACTCCACTTACATAAAAGTAAGATGCGTTTTGGAAGAATCTCTCCCATCTTTAGTTGCTCACTGAACAACCGTTACTTGACGATGGCTAGGCAACCGGATCAATGAATGAATATTTATTATTTCTACACATTATAATTATAGATTAGCAATCTTTCCTTGATCCTTGAGTGCTTGTTAATTCAGGCTCCTATACCCCCACATCATTCTTATCTGTACTTATTGTCGAGTGAACTTTACAAATACTTCCTAAAGGTGATCTTCCCTTATTGTTTCGTTATTACCATTTTCCTTTGCCTTGTTTACTTTCCCTATATAAATTTCTAAACCAATTCAAACATTTTTTTTCTGCTAACCCCAAAAATCTTTGATACCAGAATCTCTGCCTTTTCACTTATATTATGAAGCAGTAAAATAATGTTCACGAGTTGATTGATGACTAACTTCAGTCACTTGATTTTTTAATTGAAAATGTTTCGAGAACAATCTCTGCCATCATCACTGTAAGGATACTCTGTAGAAGGTCAGGAAATTTATCGATTATATCCAACTATGATGTCTTGTAGCTCATGATGCAGCTCTTATTTTTTTTATTAAGTAAATTTTTTTCACATTTCTGAAATGTTCCTTGGTATGGGTTTCCATATATCTTTTCATTTTTCCACCACATTCATAATCACAGTTTTTGCTTAATTTGGTAGATACTGTCGGAAAGTATAGGCTCTTCACGGGGAGATTGTCATTTTTAATACTGTGGACATTTTGAGGAGCCAATTATTTTGTTTTCAAAAATCTTTTTAAATTTATTGAACATACTAAGGTGGTATGTGAATTTTTTAATTGGAATATCTTTTATTTGTAATAACAAATTTGTGTCCGACATATTTATTTCTTTTAAACTTTTGAATTTTTATCTACTAATTTTTTATGTAAACTTTTATTTAGTGCTGTGTGTTTGATGGGCTGGTATTTTTCAGCATTCTTTTCTAGAGCGTAACATTAACCAATCTGTATGCAGAGATATATAGGATGGCATGCTGATGTATTTTGGGATTACAACTATTATTTTAATGTAATTGTCATGGGTAGGTTTCCTATATATTCCAAAGGCCAAATTGTTTTTGTCTTTTATAATTTTCATATATAAAAATGGGAATCAACCCATTCTTTTCAATTTCTAATGTATTGATCTTTCCTGTAAATATAATAATTTTAGGGCATCATTAACCAGATGTTTAGGTATAATGGCAAATATGTTGTCTATGTATCTGTGCAAAGTTAAAGTTTTAAACATTAAAGGAAAAGTGTCAGTAGATGAATTTCAAATCACTTGAAAACTAATCTGGGAAGAAAGGTGAAAGAGGGTTACCGATAACCAATCCAGAGCTATGTTGGTAAAATTTACCATTAAAACTAAAATAAAGTTGGTTGATGCATAGTCCGGTCAAAATATTGTTACAAACATTGCCTTATATCCGTACATACACCTGCTGAAGTAATAGATGCTATTATCAGTTTAGGCAGATTGGAATCCCTCACAAAATCCTGTTCTGAATACGTAAGAAAACTATAACTTTTGCATATTTTGCGCTTTTCTCACTTTGCAAATCTTGTATAGAAATGAAGACATTACAAAATCTTGTCATTATGCGTAGGTGCACTTTTACTATTTGAAATGTCTATAGACTCCAAAGACAGTTCATAACAGATGCACTAGCTATTAAAAAAATTCCAGGTGTACACAAACAGCATTTGTCAATATTGTTTACAAATAAAATTTTCCTCGTCAGCTGACATGGGTTAAAACTTAGGTACTTTATTTTATATTCGTCAGATTTTCTCAACATCAGAGCTATAGTTGTTGCTCCTTCTATATGCCAACTGTATCTAAAGAAACTTAAGTATAGGTTTGACAGAATCTCCATATATAGGAATAATGGAAATGAACATCTGCAAAAAGGTTATTGATATATAAAGAACTATTGTTTCCCCATTTTTCAATAACCTTTTAAGATCAAGCAGTCAAAAAATGAGCACCTGCAAAAACTAATAACTGTCTCAGAAAGCTGCCAGTTCTTTGAAAATCTCTCAGTGATTCACAAGCAGATACTTCCATGCACATGTTGCAGGGCATTGCTGGATTAGATAACAGCAGTGGAACAACACTTAATATGTATTGTAATTTTCTGTAATTTACTAATTTTTAATACAATATTTTCTATTTTATTATTATAAAATGTTTCATTTGTGTTATTTTTGTATAAAAATAGTCCATGTCACACACTCATATTAATAAATTCAATGAACTCTTTAATTTGAACTCCAATGGGGGACAAAAATAGAGCTATCCAACATTCAAATTAACAAATACAAACATATTAAAGAAAATCTATAAAAAAAAATAATTACTTTTAATGGAAACAATTAAGATGTAATTGAATGTAATTTCGTGCGTTGTTCAAATGATAAAAATCCACTCACAGTAATTAAGTTTTAAAATTATTTTCAATATTGGCTATAATGTGCTTGTTAGTATTCCATAGTTGTTAAAGATGTCAAATTTCTTCCCCACACCTTGTTTTTATACTTCTCTTAGAACTTTATACTAATCAAAATGATAAGCTGACAAGGGTACTTTGGTCACTCACTTCAATACAGCAAAGATTTTCACAAATCTTAATGGGTGAGGCGGTTTGGACAAATCCCTGCATACAAAATAGATTGGGAAATGCACATTATTGAGATGGTGGAGGCAGCATCACTACTGGGGATGGGGTTGCAACATGGCACCTGAACAAGAAAGATGAAAAACCCATACTATTAGAGGGTGAAAGCTGCAGGTACAGTACAAGCGAACAAAAGTTAGTTCCCTATTGTCTTAGATA
Source organism: Metallyticus violacea (assembly GCA_030762175.1). Classification (NCBI taxonomy): domain Eukaryota; kingdom Metazoa; phylum Arthropoda; class Insecta; order Mantodea; family Metallyticidae; genus Metallyticus; species Metallyticus violacea. The sequence goes on along the minus strand of CM060837.1, from coordinate 33,838,138 downwards.
ACTGTAAACAAGTTTAAATTGCATTATTTTTATGTCTAAGAATTCTTGGAAATATTTAATTCAGCATAAATTAAATTACAAAAATCTGGTTTTTTAATAAAAAAATACAGTTTTCAAATTATTAAAAAAAAGTTTGAAAATTCAAATTATCCAGTAGATTTAATTAAAGCGTCCACTGCATTTATTGGTTTGCAATATGTAAAAGCTTAATATGTTTATCAAATATTTGATTCTTTTATCATGAAACAATTTACTTGTTTTCATTTTATTGCAGTGATTGGTTTATGTCATAGTCTTAACTAAACCCAATTTTGTATTCTGTATTAGTTTGGGGTTTTCTAACCTACTGTCACATAATGCTGCCTAAAATTGTAATTATAAGAAAAATAACTAAAAATGTGTAACTGCAACCTTTGAAGTAAAAACTGCAAAATATTATTTAAACATCAATTTTATTTCTTATTGGGTCATTGTTTCCCCCCCCCCCTACATTGCACACCAGGCCAGCAGCGCATAATGGAGCTGCAGTGCAATTAGCAAAGTATTGAAAATCAGTGTGGCTCATAATATACAGATTTGATCCAGCTGTACCTCCACAAGTTCGATATTTGTAAGTCACAAACAGTAGTATCATATCAGTTGCTTCAATACAGGTTGCCAAGGTTAAATACAATAGCAATTTAAGTAATACATTAACAATTCAAAAAGTTTTATATTTGTAGCTACAGACTATAATATAAGTAGTTAAATAACTATACCAGTAAATCTATAATTTAAAAATTATAACTAAACAAAGTCTCAAAAAATTAATTTAGCAAGTTCACAATGTTTGTTGGCTCATGCACCCTGAGTTTCTATGGAAACAGAGCAGCCATTCACACAAAATTTCTTCCTGGCCTAGATGCTGCCCACTGTCAGATTCTGCTGTGCTTGCTATTTGCAGCATAAAGCTTCTGCCATTGGCATAGCAACCACTATGAAACAAATTGCATGTTTAGCGAAATTTATCAACAGACAGGACAAGATGCTGCCCACTGTCAGATTCTGCTGTGCTTGCTATTTGGAGCATAAAGCTTCTACCATTGGCATAGCAACCACTATGAAACAAGTTGCATGTTTAGCCAAATTTATCAACAGACAGGACAGGGCTGTACCAGAAGATACAGATGTAAGAATCATGCCAAAGCAGCTCCCTGTTACCAATAAATGTGTATGTCAACACTCAAAAATAGTTTATATTTGGGTTAAAATGGAGGGAAAAAAATGTAATTAATAATTATGTATACACCGGATAAAATATCAGTGCTGCCAAGCTGTACCTGCTGCACTGGAAAAGTACGGCTGCTGAAAATGTGCAAATGTAGAAATTTGTTCTGCTACTGGTACTGCCGCACTGTGATTGAACTTTAAATAACACATCTTCTGTTATATAAGGTTCAACAATAGACCTAGAAGGTTTTTTTAATAGTGTTTAATGCCTGTTTTTACTGCTAAGGCACCTTAGGCAGCAGATGCTGATGATACATGATGAAATGATAAATTTGGAAATATATATTATTTTTTATTTTAGGAAGGAAACGCTCCAGGCCTAAGTTTAGGGTTTCACCCCAGCATTTACCATTTATGAGGACTGAGGGAAATCTGGAAAAACCAGGGAGGATGGTCCTGGCAGTTGGTTTGGTTTGGTTTTTTACATTTATGGACGCTCTTTAACATTTCAGGTCTTTAGCATCCCATTCAAATCAGGGCGTGAAACGGTCGACAAATTTTGCTCAGAGGCCTCTTGTTTCAGGCTTGAGGTTCTTTTTCGTGCTGTAAATGTACAACACAGGACCCACTGCTTTACTTCCATTCTAAAGGAACCATACTTAAGATCTTTATGCCCGAAAAAATCCATCGATCCTGGCCGGGTTTGAACTCGCGATCTTGGGTTTAGAAGGCAAGTATGGTTACCACTACACCACCACGACCGACTCCCAGATCTCCTGCTCACAAGTCGGTGCCTTAATGATCTCGGCCACCTGTGGCGGTGACTTAGAAGTTGATATGGGGGGGGGGGGGGTCGTACATATTTTAATATGTTCTGGTTTTGCACATTTATATCTCACTTGCAGAACAATAGCAAGCATGCACATGCAGGTTATGCTATAAAATTATGACACCTTTTTTAAAAATGTAAATGTGCAAATGTAGCCAAATTTGTTCTGATGGGATTGGCTGTACCAAAGGATACAGGTGTAAGAATCATGTCAAAGCTCTGTTACCAATAAATTTGTGTCAGAACTTAGAAAGTTTCAAATTCAGTTAAAATGAAGCAGGGGGGGGGGGCATGAAATTAATATTTGTGTAATATACTGGATAAAAGATTGCAGTAGAGCTTTAACTGCATCGGAAAAGCCTGTCTGCTGAAAATGTGGTTACCTTTTCACATAAGATTAAAGTTCTCTTTCCTGAGTTGGTGGGCTTTAAGGCATTCACTTCAGAAATCTCATAGGGATTAAATTTTGGCAATTCTGTAACAGAATGGCTGATGTACAGCTAATCCAAGCTTCTTGTGTTAACTTTACAAGAGATTTTTAGGGTGATTGATCTAATTGAGCAGCAATATCCAATTTTTCCTCTGTTAACCCGTGATACTTATGCCTTATTTTCTTGTCCAACACTGATCCTATTATTTTTTTAAGCAATATTTTATGAACAGTGGATGTCAGATGGATGAACTCCCACAAATTGATCTCAAAATTATGCTTAATGATTTCTTAAAATTTACAGCACATGTAAATGCACAGTTTTGTATTAAATCTTTGAACCATGGCATGAAAAAAAGAAAAATGTAATAACACAGCAATACCTCACTGTTCTGAACCTAAACCTGCACTAACCAGACTTTTAGCAGAAATACTACTGGGATGTGTAGCTGTAACCTGCCAGCTTCAAACCCATTCCACGTGCAGCAAAACAAAATGATGACCTGATTTTTTTATATATCCATTTTTGATGACAATCAAATAATATACTGGTGCTGTAGGATAAGAAACAAAGACTTATCAGTAATATTGTTAAAGACTGAGTTTGCAATATCCTGTTACATGTTGCAATACTTAGAATGCTAACTTAACTAGTTACGTAATTATATAAAATTCTTTCTGCAAACTTAGGCAAACCTCAACCTTATAATTAAGGCCTTCTCATACTAGATACCACGAAATTCATCAATCAAATAACTAATTATTCAAATATCACAGTAGTCAAAATGCAATTAATCTCTTTTACCACACCCAGTCTTTAACAATTACGAAATAATGAAAGTATTTTTTCCCCACTGTTGGTTTATTTATGGTACTTAAGCCCATTATAAATCATATTAATAACACAAAAGTTATGGAAATGTTTATGGTGAGAAGCTTGTTATGGAAATTTATTTGAAAAGTAAGCTTCAAAAATAAAAGAAAAATTATTTAAGTACATATGGAATGTTCTTTTCAGATATCACATCACCACTTTTCATATCTTTCTGCACATTTGAAACATGTCTTTCAGTCCGTGACACACTTCACAGTTTCTTTCATGCCACAGATATAATTCTTTCCACTCAGCTGCCAAATGATGATCCCTCCATAGGTAAGCTTCCATCTTGGATTTATGAATAAAAAGTTGTAAACATAGCAGAGAGACATACAATATTGTGTGACCAACATCTATGACTTTATAATTATTTTTATGGGATACAAAAACAGTTTACGTTACAATACAATGACAGGAATATGAGGATAGCAAGTAATGATAAAAATCTAATACTAATTAAAGTAGGTTTGACCATATAAATAAGTTTGGAAAATACAACACTGTCACAAACTTTTTCATTTACCCATTGAATGATCAACAGATAATTGCGGGCTTTTAAAAAAGGTTATGATGTGTGATAAATGGAGAATAAATTGTTTAGTTTTACTTTCATTACCATAAACATATTTCTTTCGCTATATTTTTTCAATCATATTCTCTTAATTTCCCTCTCCCCCGTAGGATCTTATTTCCTTAACGTGCACATTAAAATTAATATTTTGGCACATCTTTCAATGCTCATTTCCCCTTTTCTTTTGGGCAAATACAAAATGGAATGCAGCTGGGACCACTATATATCTATTTCACCTTCTCTTAATTATTTTTTAAATATGGAATGATAAATTAAAAAAAAAAAATGATAACTCTACATACAATGTCCAACTAGCATTTTTTTTTCTTTTACCTGAGGCATTTCACATTCACTTTTTAAAATTATAAATTTATCACAAAGCAGCACAATTGAGAAAGAGATATATGAGATTTGGACAAATATAATATAAGTTACATTGTAAAAAACAATTTGCTTAGAAACATTTAGAAAGTTAATCCTGCTTCTTTGTAAGTAGTGAAGATTTTTTCAATGGAATTCACATATGCAGCTGTTCTCAAGTCCAACCCTAAATTAAACTTCATAGCAGTTTTCATTATTGCCCTTGCTGAACGTTCCATAGTGTAGTCCAATCCTGAATGAACGATATCTTTTTCTGATGCACCAGCTATTCTTTTTTGGAATGATTCAGATGGTATTATTGGGATTCTGCCCCCTACACGCCCAAATCTCCGTTCTAGAGACTCTTGCACAGATTCAAGTAAATGATAATTGCTTTCTCTTTCATATTTGAATGTCAGTCGGCCATACGAAACATGGTTGAGGTTTTTCAGCCATTCAAAATATGAAACAGTGACACCTCCAGCATTGATGTACAAATCAGGAATGATTAGGATATTTCTATCAATAAGAATTTTGTCTGCAGCAGGTGTTGTCGGACCATTGGCTGCCTCTGCAATTATCTTTGCATTGATGAGATGAGCATTATCTTTTGTGATTACTTTTTCTGTGGCTGCAGGCACCAAAATGTCACATGGCTCATACAACATGTTTTCTCCACCATATGGTTGCGCTCCAGGGAACCCTACAATAGAGCCTGTGTCATTACGGTAATTTTCCAGTTCCTTAGGATCAATGCCTTGCGGATTGAAAATGGAACCATCTCTTTCTATAATGCCAATGCATACAGCTCCTGCTCTGTGAAGATAACGCATTGTGTGGAGACCCACATTTCCAAAACCCTGCACAATGAACGTCTTACCTCCCCAGCCTGGTGTAGTTCCTATCATGCTCATATAGTTTGCTTCCATTATGAAATTTTCAAGACCATGAAATACACCCCTACCTGTTGCTGAGATTCGTCCATGAATTCCACCCTGATTGATTGGTTTACCTGTCACACATGCATGGGCATTGATATCCATGTGCCCTATTGTTTTTGCATAAGTATCTGCTATCCATGACATTTCTCTTTCTCCTGTACCCATGTCTGGTGCAGGGACATCAACTCCTGGACCGATGAAGCCCTTTTTGGCAAGTTCCAGTGTGAATCGTCTTGTAATCTTCTCCAATTCATGTTCACTGTACAGTTTTGGATTAAGTTTGACGCCAGCTTTGCCGCCACCAAATGGTACGTCCACACAGGCACATTTGAATGTCATCAAAGCGGATAATGCTTTGACCTCATCACGAGTTACATCTTCTGAATAACGTATTCCTCCCTTGCATGGTGTTCTGTGAGTGCTGTGTTGGGCTCGGTAACCTGTTATCATTTCATAATCCCCATTTCCTCTTCTAACAGGAAAAGAAACTTCAATTACATGATCACATCTTTGCATCAACGTTAATATCCCCTTTACTTTCTTCCTTCTATCTTCCGTGGACATTTTATGTGCTTTCGTGTCATCAACTAATTTATCTTCTACTACCTGGCATGCTCGGTGAAAGAAGTACTCAACCATATCAAAAAACCGAGGATTCTCAGCGGTAGGTACATCCTTCAAACGGTCAGGTATTTCGTGATCTGAATATGATCGTGTGTTACGAACATTAACTGTGGTGCTACATACTTTTAGCAGTGTGCCTATGTCAAACGAAGAGTAGCTGTGTTTTACGGGTATGATAGTTTTACTAACAGATTTTATATAAAACATTCTGTAAAATTCTAATTTTTCCCTTTAAATGCCTAATATTCACATTAAACAATAGCATGCACTTATTAAACTACCTCACAGCACACACCATTTACAGCACCAAGTCACCAACAACTATAATTCAAAATTCGGTGTTACCAACGCCCTGATGTAGCCTCGAAACATAAAATGGCAGTGTATTTGTGAAAGTGATCTAATCCCACAAAGGTCAAATTAGCAGTTGATGTAATTCAAAAGGTATGTGCAAAATGGATGGGTAAATGTTACAGCATTACTACCAATAGGGCATTCTAATCACATGGCAACACATTTCTGCTTGCTGTTTTCGAAATTTTCGAGCAAATGTTAGACATTAGGCATGTTTGCTTAACCTATATGACCGCCGTGGAGTCGAAAATTACTAATTGGTCATATTTTTTTTAGACTGTGTAACCCACGGTTCTAATTCCAAATGCACGCATTTTTCGTTGGTTTGTTGGCATCAATGATGAGTGACATAAAAATTAGCAGAATACAAAAAACATGTGAAAAATTGTTTACAAATGGTGGGAGCCTATGTGCCTAGGTAATCTGTTAGTGGCAGTGAAGTTTACAAAAAGAAATCAATTATAATACAGCATGGAAGAAGCCATAATTATGAAACACTGTACCTCTCTACAAAGTGAAAACAAATTTTCGCGAAAAAAAGCACTCGAAAATTTATTTACATTCCTAAAAGAAGACAATGATGTTTCACTAACAGAAAAAGTTAAACTACTTTTTAAACACATTTTAAATTGTTTTAATGACAAAGCAGAGGCTTGTAGAGAACTTGCAGCAACTGTCGTGTTGTACATTGTAGATAAGCTTGAGTTTGAAGATATTCAGATATCGTATTTGATACCTGTGCTACTTCAGCGAATTGGAGGTCATGAAATAATTGAACCCTCGGAAGAAGTCCGTTTGCTGTTAGTGACATTGTTACACTGTATAATTAAAAAATGTTCGCGTAAGATACTCCCGTATTTTGACGACATAATTCAGATACTCAAACAAACGCTGACGGACCCTTATCCAAAAATTAAAAAAGAAAGCTGTGAATGTGCAGCAGATTTTGGACAAGCCATTCCTCAACAATTTTATATGCAATCAGAGTCGCTGGTTAAGCCTATGCTACAAATATTTACACACCAACACTACAAAATTCGTGCTACAGCAATAATATCACTGGGTAAATTAATTATCTCAATATTAGCTTCATAATTTAAGAATCAACATATGCTATGTATACTGTATGAACTCATTGTTCTTTTGAATCAGATGTCTTTCAGTTTAATGCTTCAGGGATATTATTGTATTCTTTATAGTATATGATAACACTAGACAACCATACAATTGTTATGGCCATTTAGTAATGCAATATACCTATTCATGTTTTCAGTTTCCATCTGACTGAAAGATTAATTATATTGTACCATAAAAATTGGAAGTGTTTAAGTTTGGTTTCTTACCCTGCTCCAGTAATTTTCCTAAACTGAGATATCACAGGGTATAAACTATAAGATAGCAGCAATTGCTTTGTCAGTTCTTTGACTTTTCATTGCTATAAATGATGAGTACATTCAGTACATTTATTTAACCTGTTGTCTCTAGATCTTATTATGTGTACATATTAATATATACTAGTTCAACATCCACATTGTGTTAAAATAAAAACTGCTAGTAGTAAATTTGTAATTTAACTGTTTACAGGGCTCCATCAGGCAATTTTATTATTTCATAAGCCAGTTAGATAAACTTGTTGAATTAAACGTAAAACTTCAAAAATCAAGTCAATATATTAAATTCTCTTGACGTTTCACATTAAAACTTTTTAATAAAAAATTTTTTTTTTATTAAAGATGTTTATAACTTATTTTGTGATGATTTTAATGTGAACACTTAGCTGATAATAGAAGGAAGCTAAAACTGACATCCTTATAAGGGAGCTATATTTAGGTTACATAGTAAATTTTTCAACCAGGGTACAAAAAATTTGGCAAAATCTGTAGATAAATTTTTATAGATAAAATTAATAATCCCAAATATACTGTATTTTCAGTGTGAAATGGATTGTCAGATCATGATGCACAGATGTTGGCATTAAGTAGCAATAAAGTCAATTCAACTAGCAAACAACACTGTGGCCATGTGATTAAAGTAATGACATATGCTTAATTTTTTAATATTAAATATGATCTTGTTTATGAAAATTGGAAAACTCTGCTCTTATGAGAAAGTAAATCATAAATTAAATGTATTCCAAAATATTGTGTTATAGCATTTTAAGGCCAATTTTCCTAAAAAGCCAAAGTAAATGACTTAAATAATAAATTATAGTAAATCACTGGGATTAAAATACCATGAGCAAACAAAAGAAAACTTGAAATGCTAATTTGAAGTTGTACAGTGAAGCTAATCATGTAATTAATATCTTTGTGTGATTGAGTCAAACCACACACTCTTCTTGGACCCACTTGTTTAAATTTAGTACATGTTTCACAGGTTTTTGTCCGCATCCTCAGCTATCAGTCCATTTGTTATGCTTTAGAGATGTATATTCTGTACTGGTGGAGGTGTGATGAACTAAAAATTTATGTTTTCATCCGTGAAAGTATGGAAATTCATTAATCTGTATATGTGGATTTTCTCCCATGTTGCTAACTCTCCATCGATCCTGGTGGTGTAGTGGTAACCATACTTGCCTTCTAAACCGAAAATCATGGGTTCAAACCAGGCCAGGATCAATGGATTTTTTCGGGTGTAAAAATCCTAAGTATGGCTTCCTTTGGAAGGGAAGTAAAGCTGTGGGTCCCGCGTCGTAAATTTACGGCACGAAAAAGAACCTCAAGCCTGAAAGAAGAGGGCTCTGAGCAAAATTTGTCGGCTGTTTCACATCCTGAATAAAATGGGGCGCTGATGACCTGAGATGTTAAAGAGCGTCCATAAATAAATCAAATCAAAGTTGCTAACTCTGTAAGTCCTTGTACTAATCTTAATAATTTTGCTTCATTAACAATGTGGTTTTCTGTCCAGAAATGAGGTGCTACTGCTGATTTCTCCATTTGTTTGTATTTTATGTTCCTGAAATGTTCTTTTAACTGTATGCCTATGTTTCTTTTTGTTTTTCCAATATATACTTTTTCGTACTTTGCACAACTTATGTGGTAAATACCTGCTTTTTACTATGGTGGAATATTGCCATTAATATTGTTATTCAGAAGATTTAATATTAAAAATGAACAGTGATCTTAATATTAAAAGTTGTTCATCTGAAAACCTCTCAGTCATGATTATATCTGAAAGACTGAAGCATGCTAGTGTTAAACTTCTTTTCAAAAAGGATGACACCATGAGATTACAGGCCACATCACTCTTAAGTGCATTCTCAAAGGTTCAAGAAAAAGTTATTTATAACTGTGTTATGAATTACCTAAACTTAAATAATATTTTAACATCCTCCCAGTTTGGTTTAGAAATGGCATGTCAGCAAGGTACATTTAAACTCATTACAGAAATCCTAAAAAGCACTAGATGCTGTGGGGTTAATTTGTGACTTAGGAAAGGCATTGGACTGTATAGATTAGCATTTCTGAACCACTGATGGGTCCTGAGGGGGCTTTAGGTGAATCACGAAATTTCCTAATGCAGCAAGGAACCCACAGAAATGCCAACATTTTAATAAAATTTTACTATTGATTAATTGGAGTAATTTTTTATTTTTGTATTTGAGTGTACAAATTTAATCTTTGAATCCTGTGATGTTTAATATCCTTCAATGTGGGTCCTGGACTTAGAAAGGTTCAGAACCACTGCTATAGATCATGAATTACTATAAAAAAATTAGATTATTTAATAGTAAAATGGTTTAAATCTTAGTTGTGTAATAGAACACACAAAGCTTTAACCATTCACCAAAGTCCTTGGTAGGGATCAATGTTGGTTCTTCTGCTTTTTTTAAATTGTTATCAATGACTTATTTTATAACTTAAGTCATGAATCAAAAGTACTAATTTTGGCAAATGATACTAATGTACTTGTAATAGGAAAACCACAAGGGTCCTGTTTCACAAAAGTATGGTCTAATACGTACAAGTGTATTAGTGCAGGTTTTTGTAAAGTATTGTCTTGTAACTTGCAGTTCCACAAAGAAATACTACACTGGTAAAGATTTATAAGTGACGTCATGTGGACACACAAAAGCAAGATAAAGGAACAGATGTTTGCCATATGTCGCCATACCTTGAATTAGATTATGTGCACTCTTTAGGGATTTTTAATGCACAAAGTGGATCTTGTCATATCGCAAAATGGGTCATATTTTTTTCTCATACTTATAATGATAATTTAATACTTCATTATGCATTTATCAATATTCAAGTGTAATAATCTGCTTTGAGTCAAAGGTCTCATAAGGCTATATTTAGGAAGGTGCACACTGCCACTAAGCTTTCCTTGCCTTTCCTCTAAGAGGTAAGCATGTAGTCTGTGCAGTCGGCCAGCATAATACTCCCCATTTACTGTGGTAGCACATACAGGTTAGGCTATAAAATTATGACACATTTCTTTTAAATTTTAAAAATGTATTCTGTTGTAGTTTTTCAAGTAAAATTATGTTATAAAAGCTTGAACTTTAGGAAAATATTCAAGAATATGTTTAATATAACCACTTTGCCCTACCTGACTACTCTCAGATGAAAAATGAATTAGAAGCAGCCTTTTGCAGTGTTTAATGTCTTGCATTCTTGGGGATATTTCATTGTTCCCAGAGTGCAGATCTAAGACATTTTTTCTTTGGATTTCTTGTGTGGATGCAGAATGATGTTCTGTATGAAGCTGAACTTGTGCTAAAATGATCTTTAAAATGTAACACACTTCCACAAAATAATTTTAGTAAGTTCAACACTCAAATGACTATTTACTTAACATTTTCAAAGTTTCCATGAATAGATTCATATATTTCAGAATTTAATTAGTCTAACCAAAGTCATGTGATAAGCAAAATGTGTAATTTTGTGACCTACCCTGCATATATACTTTCATTTACAAATTTTAAATACATGCTAATATTAATACAAGGGTGATTCAAATGAAAACCTTAAATATTTTTAATGTAAAATATTGAACAGAAGTGGCACACAATGGTGTGAGTTTTTTGCAGTCTACTTGAAATTTAGTACAGGTTCTCAAGTGTTCATCAGAATAAAATTTCTTCTCAATTAGCTAGTGAGCCAATGTAATACTCTTATGCTCCACTCACCATTGAATTATACAGAAAAATGGAAAGAGGATGCAATAAAACTACTCAATCTACAAGACAGCACTGTTAAATTCACTATGGAATTAGAAAACAACAAGGTTCTTCCCTGCTTAGTATAAAAATTATAAAAAATGACAATTCACTGGAATTTGGCATATACAGAAAAGATACCCAAACAGAAAATTATTAAAAAATATCAGCCACAATCCAAAACAACGTAAACTAGTCATAATCAACAGTCTCACATTCAGATTAACAAACTTGCCAATAAGCAAGACAGTACAAATTGGAGTACCAAAAAATCATAGATATAGCACAAAAAAATGGCACACAATAGATCTTGTCAACAAGAAAATAGAAAAATTCAGAAAGAAGAAACAAATAAAGGACATCACCACAAGGCTACAAAGGAGATCATATATATAAAAAATTCACATTCCACCCATGGTCACACCAAAAATTCCAGAAGATTTTTAGAGAGGCAAACATCATTTTGGCCCCAGTAAATAAATTCAGTTTAAAAAACCACTTAAACACCAGCACAAAAGACAAAATTCCACCAGGAAAGCAATCAGGCATTTATTAAATCAGTTGCAAAGACTGTGACATGAAATACATAGGCAAAACAAAAAGAAATATTACCATATGTTTTAAGGAACACATGAGAAATGTTAAATACAAACACACAGAAAAATCAGCAGTGGCAGATCATTTTTGGCAAAAAAATCACGAATTCCAAAAGGAACCCAAACTATTAAAAGCTCTTCAAAAACCCATAGAATTAACAGTATGGGGAAATATATTAATAAACAAAAACAAAGAATTTTTGGTTAACTTTGATTTCCCAAACAACAGTTACCTTATCAATAAGTTTGTTAAAGCCACAGAGCGACATCTTAATACCACACTGGGAAGCGGCCAGTGGGACCAAGCTGAAGATGGAGGCAATCGCTTTTGAAACATGTCCAAGTAAATGGAATAAAATTAGTGAAATTTGAGTGATTTCGTAACAATATTTTGTCATATTATACAGAACATGTTTCACAGGCTTTTGCCTGCACCAACAGCTGTAAGTCAATTGTATAATTTAATGGTAAGTGGAGCATAAGAGTATTAAATCGACTCACTAGCTAATTAAGAATATATTATTGCTTTACTGTGTTAGTTTAGACGCATAATTAATTTTAAATTTAACACCATTTCTTGCTTGCTCTTTTTTGGGGGGGTGAGAGTTGATGGTAGTCTGTTTCATCATCAGCAAGGAATCCATTAATTTCTACTTCAAAGTCCAGCAAAATCTCATCATATGCATTAACATCACTGTTTTAATTCTGAAGGGAGTTGCCATGGCACCCACTTTATAGACATTTTTGGAAAAGCTGATCATATCATGAATTATCTGCTATGCTGAACCGTGACTAATGTGCAGAACTGCAGCTATTTCATCCACTGTCACATAGCAATTTTTCAACACATGGCTTTAACTGCTGCAATAGGCTAAGGCATTGCATTTTGGTGTGCCTCCCTGGGTGAAGAGCATCTGTCACTGAAGTCACACCATTTTGGAACTTCCTACTACACTCATACAGTTGCTACTATGAAAAACATACATCGCCGTATTCAGCATTCATTTATCAATGGATTTTAATCAGTTTCACACCTTCACTACTCAAAAAATTAATGATAGAATACTGTTCTTTTGTGCATGTAGCAAGTAAAGTGACTATCATTAAAGGTGGTGGTTTAATGGTTACCATACTTGCCTCGTAGACCTAAGATATGGAACAACCAAGATTGAACATCCTGGTCATGGTCAATGGTTTACTTTCAGGTATAAAAATCCTAAGTATGGCTTTCTTTGGAAGGTAAGTAAAGCTGTGGGTTCCATGTCATAGATTTACGACATGTAAAAGAACTTCAAGCCTGGAAGAAGAAGTCCATTAACAAAATTTATTTGCATTTTCACACCCTGAATTAAATGGAATACTGATGGTGTGAGATTTTAAATAGTGTAGTTAAATAAATCAAATAAATAAATCTTTAAACTGGTTCTTGACCACATTTTGTTCATCTACATCATGCTGCCAAATGTATGACATTCTTTATATCATTGGTAATAGTACTGCCGTCACAGGGCAATGACACAATATTTCAATTTTCTTTTCCCTTTTAAAGGTTTTAATTTGGCTCATCCATATGTATTTAGTAAATTATATTATTTTTTTTTATTAAAATAAGAAAGCTAAAATTTATCTTCCAGGTAAAGTTATCCAATATGGTAACAATAAATCTGCAGAAATCGCATTTGGTTCATTTGGTGAGCGTTTATTTGACCATACTCCAATTGTAAGATCTGCAGTGACCAAGGTTATAGGAGGATGGCTTGTTAATCTTAGAGACCGTTATTCATACTTCCACAACCTTTTACCACTGATGCTTACAAGGTATTTTTAAGATTAAAAATATTAAATTATTTTATTTTTAGGTATTATATGATACAAATCACTTTAAAGAAAACTAATATTTGGCTTTTAGTTTAAGTGATGAAGATGAGGAAATTCGTAGAGAGGCATGGATTCTATGGGATGCTGCTGGAAAACAGTATATATCAGAAAATGAAAATGACCTTAAAGACAAAATGGATTTTCTCATTGAACCACCAAAGCATTATCCTCTGAACAGTGAGTATATTAGATCTTCTTAACATTGTGCTAGATTTTTTCTGTGTATTACTGCTATCTGTAATGCAAGCTCAAATCATGGAAAATATTTCATTTAAGAACTTTTGAAAAATAAGACATTTTTAAAAAAATTCTATTGAAACTCACACAGTGAAGCTTGTTAAATTTAAATTATGATTAATTTGTCGTCTAACACACTCTTATGCTTCACTTACTTTTAAATACTATGGAACTGGTCCCACCATATTTAAAAGTAAGTGAACCATAAGAGTGGCGACAGATTAATTATAATTTACATGGAAAATATGTTGTTTTTTTTGTCTCTTTGCTGATCAGAAAACAATTATTTTCTCACTTATTCTTCCTGCAAGTGATTCCGGTAATAGAATTATAATAAACCTAATGTTGAGGCATTCAAATGATATGCTTCCAAGGTTCATATCTGTTATATAAAATATCTTGTATTTCAGATGGCAACCACATCTTATAGTTATAAAATGATGACATTCCAACACATATTGAGGCAAACACATGATCAAAAAATGTTGAAAAAATGCACAGACAGCTAGTCTGTTATGGAATGTTCACATAATAGCTAGTATAGCTTGAAGCAGATATATGAATTGAAAAACTATTATCTATTTGTAATAAGGCATAAAAATGTATTTTAGTTTATACAATTAATTTTACTCCGTAATTAAAATATTTGCAATTATTAAACTTATTAATGACAATGCAATTAGACCATAGTGTGTCAGGGCCTGAAACTTGATGTTTTGCTTCTAATTCAAGAAGGAAACAGAAACAGCTCATATACATAGCATTTTTAAAAAAAATAGTTTTGCTTGTTCTAACAGCAGGTATTATTATTATTATTATTATTATTATTATTATTATTATTATTATTATTATTATTATTATTAAAAAAATAATAATGAATGTAGTGAACATTTGCAAGACCTAAAAATACCTGTTTAGACATGGACCAGTTTTTATCGTCATGACTGTAGATTGTAGAGTTGGTTGCTATTCATTATCACACATGTATAGACAAATAAATATCCTCTGAATATATGAACTGAAATTGTAGTTCATGGGTTGTAGGACTCTGCATCCTACCAAACAGGTTCTACAAATTAAGTTATTTAGTTGGTAAGTAAATTCTCATTTTCCCGCTTAACAATGTTTATTGGCAGAACATGTTTTTTGGACCCTTGTTCACACCTTTGCAGCTAGTCTACTGATGAACAATTCCAATTGCATCCTGGACAGTTACAGTGACTTACAATAATAATTGTAATTAACTGTCAATAGACTTGTGTATATAAGTTTTTGACTTTGTAAGAAAAACTATAGTTTTACAATGTATAATGCTATACTTTTACAAATTAATAAAATACTGTACACAAATTTAAGCTATCTTCAACTTATTTTTATTTCCTGTATAGTTATTTATGCATGAAATCAACACTCAAAATTAATAATAATGATAATAGTAAATTATCTAACATTTAAAATATCTCAAATAACAATAATATAGTATGCGGATGATACAACCATTTTAGCAGAGAGTTCAGGGGAAGAAAAAATTCTCCTAGATAAAATCAAGCTTGAAGCATCAAAGTTAATATGGCTAAACAAAAATTCTCCACTTTCATCCCAAACAAAATGAATTTGAAGAACCAATAATTAACTTTTAAAATTAAAAATATTCAAAGCACTAATAATATAAAATTCCTGGGCATTATGATTGAAAACAATCTAAAATGGGATGCACATATACAGTGCTTGATTAAAAAGTTAAAGGTCATTTGTTTCAACTTTAGTGAATTTGTACAAAATGTAAATAGAGCAACTCTTAGATTAGCATATTTTGCATGTGCACACTCCATAATGAGATATGGTATAAATGAAGTAACTTTCCTCCCCTGCAATTTCATAATCCTGAAAAGATTAATACAAATGATTGAGTTACATATAAGAACTTCCTGCAAACTACCATTTAAAAAACCTTAAAATTATATATAAACCATTAAGGCTATTGAAAAATGATCCCTCAAATGATTTAAAAACAAATTATGCAATACGCAATCTTAACCCAAGACAGAAAACATATACATATCACCAGAACCAACACAGTTTTCCAAAACAATATGAGCATCAAATTATAGAATAAATTACCTAAAAGCAATACAAAGAAAATAAAATTTGAAACAACGCTGATGGCTTTTCTGCTTCTTCACTGCTTCTGCACTGTAGATGAATACTTGAAATGATTCTAACTGGAATGAGGATATGAGTATTAGGTTACATATATATATAAAACCATGTATGTATATATAACTGTAAATAGCTTTCAGTTCATTTTTGCCAATGACGTGTCCTATATCATGTACACATTTGTGTAACAAGTGCTTTACAAGATCAATAAAGTATCTATTCATCCAGCCATTATTATTATTATTATTATTATTATTATTATTATTATTATTATTATTATCATCATCATCATCATCATCGTTGTTGTTGTTGAGTTATAGTACTATATACAATAGTGTTACCAATACTAAGACATAAAAAAGAGAAACAAATTTATCCCTCCCTCAAAATATATGTGCTTTATACAATATTATTACACTAATACACAGTGAAATTACCTTGGAGCTTAAGCTATATAAATAAATGCATATGCTTCAGGCGTGCATAAATATATTTTAAGCCTCATCAATTCTAAAATTGATCAGTATACAATTTCATTATTAAGGTTTTAGGCAAATTTTAAATTTCATCTATTCTATATAGACACTTTTGTATTAGGCTTCTTGAGCTCTATTTCAAATTTTTCATTTTGTTTGAGGTAATTGATAGCACTCTTAATAATAGGACCTTGTTCTGAGGACTTGATGAACATTTTCTTTATTTTATTTGCCATAATTATAGTAATGCATTAAAATTTATATATTATGGCTTGATTCACAGTTACACAAATGAAAGTGTTGAAATATGGGGAAGTGTTGAATTCACAGTGTATAAGATACATATAGTGAAATATATAAATTTCATTACATCTGAAGAGGCATATTTTGATAATCTCTTTAACAGGCAGAGACCAGAACTAATATTTTTACACACACAGATCTATAAACAATGTAATACAGTTTTTTTCACACTAACTCCATTCACTTACATAAAATTTGGACATATGTTTCGGGAGTGATCCCTTCCATCTTCAACCTGTTGACAAACTGTTGTTAAACGTGGAGGTTGGGTCTCTTGATGTTCTTGTGGCGGCATCTGTTGGTTCTATTAGGAATTTGCTGAGTTCATCCAATGGAGGGAAATCGAAATTCATCAAATTATCCTTATTTTTTGTAATGAAAATGTTTTCCCAAGTGGAAAGTTCTATTGCATTATGAAGTTGTTTAAGTAGTTTTATCTCTGATTTAATTTCATGATTTTTATTCCAAAAGTGCGCTGCTATTGCTGATTTATCAATTTGTTTTAAGCAAATATTTCTGAAGTGTTCTTTTTTCCGGATTCCCAAATTCCTCTTCGTTTTTCCAATGTATTTTTTGTCGCACTCTGCACATTCTATTTCGTAAATACCTGACTTTTGTTCTGTTGGCATGTAGTCCTTTACTCTGCAACCTAATAAGTTCTTTATATTAAAATTGTTCTTTGGGGCTAACATAATTCCTTGTTCTTTGAATATCTTTTTGAACTTTTGTGATAAATTGGGTGGTATGTGAAACTTTTGAATTTGTACCTTTCTTTGGCACTTTTAAGAGTGGAAACATCTCTTATTGCCTTTTGTTTTTTGGTTTTATTGATGATTTTTATTACTGTGTCTTTGTTGTATCCATTAGTTTCTCCTATCTTTATGATTTGTTGGTATTTCAATTTGTACTCTGTTTCTGTGAGTGGAATGTTAACTAATCTGTGTGCTAAACTATAAAACACTGCATATTTATGTGGAATGGGGTTAAAACTGTCATTTTTTATGTAATTTTCTGTGTGAGTATCCTTTCTATGAATTCCAAATGTAAGATAGTTTTCATTTCTTATGATTTTTACATCTAGGAAGGGGAGATATCCACTTCTTTCTTCCTCTATGGTGAAATTTATAGATTTGTGCTGCAAATTCAGAAGTTTTAGTGCATCTGTTGTATGTTTTTTTTTGGAATTATTGCAAATATGTCATCCATATACCTATACCATGTTTTGAAGATTAGAGGGAAGGCTTTGGTGATATGCATTTCAAACGAACTCATAAAAAAATCTGCTAGAAATGGAGATAACGGGTTTCCCATAGCTAGTCCCGAGACTTGTTGGTAATATTTTTTATTGAAAATGAAGTAATTTTGTTCGATGCAAATGTTCGTAAGTTTTATCAAGTCTTCAATTTCTTGTGTCTGTAGATCTAAGAATTTTAACCATTTCTTTAACATTAGGATAAGTGTATCTTTTGGTATGCTTGGGAATAAGGCTTTTACATCAAACGATACCATTATATTTTCTGCTGTAATTTTGTAATTTTTCTACCAAATCCTGTGAATTTTAAGATTATAAACCAATTACAGAGAATCCACTAAAAACCTGCACTAAAAACTTGAATAAAACATTAGATGAAATAAAAATACTGTCCACTACCGAAAAACAAAAACTCACACATAGCAACCCAGTATTACCTAGAATGTATGCACTTCCTAAATTACACAAAAAAGACAACAGCATGAGACCTATAATCAATAATATCAATTCACCAACATACTTGTTAGCAAAAAAATTAACCGACATTTTCAAATCCTTGAAAAAATACCAAAGTTTGAGTGTCAAAAATTCACAGGATTTGGTGGAAAAATGTAACTTAAGGAATATTTCATAAATGTCAAATATAAACAAACAGATAAATCAGCTATGGTCAACCATACAAATCGTAAAATAGAAAAGAAATCAAAATTAAAATACAGACAATTGGAACTTAACTTACTGCAAAAGATTTAGATCACAAAATATGAATTTATGTACACAATTAGTTCTTTCACACTAAACATTAATTCAAAGGAAGAAACAGACTTGAAAAATTCAGGTCACAGCCAGGATTTGAACGATGGATCTTCAGCTTTTTACTGTGATGCTCTAATTAATGAGCTACCATGTATTCCTCCAAATATGGAACCATGAGGCTCTCTCATCCGATTCTATGTAACTTGCTTACCTACCAAAGGTTTTCTATACTGTGAGAGATTTATTCCTTAAGGGGGCACTAATAATGGTACAAAAGGCTTCTAGTTTAACCACCAGCTATAAAGGGACAGACTTTGGTTCTGTCTATATTGGCTACTAAATCAAACACATCAAACACAAGATGACAAATGTTTCTTGAAATTATGGGAAATGATTAAAACCCCATAATGTTTTCTAAATAAAAAAGTCAGGTAAAATTCATTAATAGAGTTGGAACCAAAAATTGGAGAGTGGGAATAGTAACCCCAATTTATAAAAGTAAAGTAGATATTAGGAACCCAGCAAATTATAGAGGAATTAGTCTACTTTCAATAATTGGGTTCACTGGAGTGTTAGCAAAAAGGCTACACGAATGAGTAGAGAAAGAAAGTAAGCTTTTTGTATTTCAGGCTTTAGGAAAGGTGAAAGGGCAATTGATAATATTTTGATAATTAGAACATTATAGATAAATATCTTAGTATCAAAAGAGGTAGGAAAAGCTTTCAACACAATTTCTAGGGAGACAATTTTGATCAAACAGAAAAAAAGGAGTATGTCAGAAATTAATAAAGGTAATTCAAAATATTTATAAGGAAAAGGAATTTTATATTAAATATGAAAGGGGAAGGATAATAGATAAAATATCAAACAATGTAGACCTCAGATCTGGTAACAGGGTCTTTAACGAGTGTAGGATTAAAATGATCACTAAAAACTGTAGGTACATTCTGTAGAGAATGGGGTCTTAAGATAAATAAAATTAAATCCAAGATTATGGTAATGAAAATAGGTTCCAAACAAAAAATACAAAAGAAACGGTGGTGGGAAGAAACAGAAATCGAAGTTGTCAAGAAAATTCATTATCTATGCATTTTACCATCTAGTAGTAGAAAATGGAGCTATCAATAAAGAAAAGCATTAGTAGAAGGAAAAATGGTTATGAATGCAATTAGATCTTGTGTAAATAAAATACTAAATATGCAAGTAAAATGGTTAGAGAGAGTATGTAGTTCAATAGTGGAAAGAAAAATGATGTATGGAATAGAAATTTGGGGGCCAGATGGAGAATGAAAAGGCAATAAATGTGATAAATAGATTATTATGTGGACTTGTCCTAGGCTTACCTAGAGGTTGCTCTAATGAAACTAGGAAAACTGGATTGTAAAAGAATGGTAATGGAAAGAGTACTGCAATGTTGGTATAGAACAGGGATACTAGAAGAGGAGAATGTCATCAAACAGTGTTTAGCAATGCTAGAAAGAATTAAGGTGAATGTTGGATGTATAAAATCCAAAATATTCTACAGGGAGCTGGGCATGGGATCAATATGATATGAGGGGGAAAGAATGGGAAAAGGATTCTGGAATGGATAAAAAACAAGAATTGAGAATATTGAAAAGTATAAATTATAGGCTAGTCTTAAAGTAAAAAATCTCTGAAACTATGTAGAACACTGAAAAAATTATAGGGAAGAGAAAAATACAGGAAGGGAAGGCCTGACAGGGTTTAGAATAGGAGTAATATGCTTAAGTAGAATAAAGAATGGATATATTATAGGGGAAATTTCCTATGTATGAAGAAACAGTAATACTTGCAATTGTATTTTAGAATGTAAACAACCCAAATTCAGGAGAGAACAGTTTCTTTTATGAAAGTGGGAAAACTTACCAAATGAAATGAGGCAGAAGAATTTTAAATTTAATTTCAGATGAAAATATAAAAGAAGAACTTGGAAAATACATTGAGAAGATGAAACAAAAATGGTTATGGAAGGTGGATAATATAAGTAGGAATAACAATCTTAGATAGATTAAAAGTAAAATTACTTAAAATCGTGTTAACACATTAAAACACTCTTGACGTTTCACTCTTAAAAAGTAGTTTTACTTTTAATCTACCCAAGATTTTATGATCGTTTCACTGTGTGGATTCCTACATTCATCATTAATTGTAGGAATAACAATGTTGATTTTGACAGTGTTTAGGAGTTAGTATACATCTCCATTGCATACTCAACTGGTGTTAATTGTAATGGGGTAAAGAAGAAATGGAACCCCTTAAAATGAGATTTATATAATGGAAAATTTAAATATTATTAATAGGAATAAGTTTGCATACATTTTCTAATCCAAACTAACAAGTTAAAAAAAGTGTAAATCTTATTACTGAAATAAATATTCATTCATACTAGAGCTAGAAGCAACCTTTTTGTATCTGAACAAGCTTATGCAGTTGATGCTTGAAAGTTGTCCAGGCTAGCAAAAATATATTATGTCCTACAATAATGTTTTAAACATGCTCATACTAACAACCAATCCGGCAGTCGACTCACAGCTGATGATGCAGACAAAAGCCTGTGAAACATGCTCTGAACAATTCAATGGTAAGTGAGCATAAGAGTAATAAATCGACTCACTTGGTAATAATTAAGAATAAAATGTTCAAACTAAATGCACTTACTTACGCACCACTATTGTTCCCATCATTAGCTGTTGATCGACTACTATTCAATTTGGTGGCTGGATCCCAAGGTGCTTCTCTAAGGGCAATCTCTAATGAATTTAGTAGTAACTTGCTGAGTTCATCTATGAGTAGAAATTCATAACTCATTAAGTTTTTAGAATGAAAATTTTTTCCCAAGTGGATAACTCCATTGGGTTGTGAAGTTCTTTCAGCAGCTTAGCCTCTGATTTTTGGTCCAAAAGTGAGCTGCCAATGCTGATTTACCAATTTTCTTAAAATGAATATTCCTAAATAGTTCTTTTCTTTGAATTTCCAAATTTCCCTTCCTTTTTCCTTGTATCTCTGATCACAATGTGCACATTTGAATTCATAAACTCCTGATCTCTGTTCTGTTGGTATAGTATCTTTTACTGTGCAGCCTAATAAATTGTTCTTTGGTGCTAACATTATGCCATGTTCTTTAAATATCCTTTTGAATTTGTTTTGGTAAGTTGGATGGTATGTGAAACTTTTGAATTGGTATTTTCCTTGATGTTCTTTAATGTGGAAACCTCTCTTATGGATTTGTGTCTTTTAAATTTATTGATAATTATTATTACTGAAAACATTGATTATTACTGTATTAATTATTTATTGGTATTCCATTTTCTGCTCCTTTTCTGTGAATGAGATATTAATGATTCTGTATGCCAAGCTGTAAAACACTGCATATTTATATGAAGTGGGGCTATAACTTATTTTTATGTAATTTTCTGTGTGTATCTCTTTTCTATGGATTCCAAATTCACTCTGTTTCCATTTCTTATAATTTTTAAATCTAGGAATTGGAGCCAACAACTTTTCTCTTCTACTATGATTAACTATGTAGATTTATAATTAATAAGTTTCAGATCATCTATTGAATGTTTTTTGGTATTATTGCAAATATGTAATCCAAATACATATACTGTGTCTTGGAAATTGGAAGGCTTTGGTAATAAAGCATTTCAAAGGAGTTTATGAATAAATTTGCTAGAAATGAAGACAAGGGATTTCCCATTGCTAGACATGAAACTTGTTGATAACATTTTTGGTTAAAACTGAAGAAGTTTTATTAAATACATATGTTAGTAAGTTTTAGTAAGTCTTCTATTTCTTTTGTTTGTAAATTTAACAAGATTAATCATTTTGTAAGATTCTCTATTGGTATGCTTGGAAATAAGGCTTTTACATCAAAAGAGACCATTACATCTCCTGTTGTAATTCTACTATTTTGAAATTTCTTAACTAAATCAAATGGTTTTTTTTATTTTCAAAGTTTGAAATCTGTTAAAAGAGTTGAAATTACCAGTGAACTTATTTTCTACTTGGTACATGGGTGAATTGATATTGTTAATTATTGGTCTCATGCTGTTATCATTTTTATGGATTAACATATCAATTCAAGCACATACCAAATTTCAACTCTATTAAAAGATTGGTTGTGTAGTAAAAGACACCATACCAACATAAAAGAAATCAGGAATTTATGACATCAAATATGCAAATTGTGATCAGCGATGCATGGAAAAACGAAGAGAAATTTGGAAATTTGTAGAAAAAACTATTTAAGAATATTAGTTTTAAGCATATTGATAAATCAGCATTCGCAGCTCACTTTTGGGCCAAAAATGAGGCTAAGCTGCTGAAAGAACTTCAGAACCCAATGGACCTATCCACTTGGGAAAAAAATTTCATTCTAAAAACTTAATAAATTATGATTTTCTACCCATGGATGCACTCGGCAAGTTCCTCCTAAACTTATTAGAGATTGCCACAGAAGTACCTTGGGATCCAGCCACCAAATCAAGTAGTAGTCGATCAACAGCTGATGATGGGAGCAATTACTTCAGAAATATTTCCTAGTGTTTTGCAAGTAATTGAAGTTGGTATGAACATGTTTAATACATTAGTGTAGGATATGTTTCCAATCCATTGTCCAGAGCTTCATAAGTACAATTTATTTTGAAATGTATTAGCTTATTTGATGCAAGTATGTAATAATTTAAAATCCTGATATGTATGTGCACTGTAGCTAATTCATAGCCCACGTACCTTAATTTGCAGCTCAGAGACCTAATTTGGGATGCCGAACCTTAGTTCAGCAGAACATGATCAAGATTGTACCTGCCCTAGTGCTGGAATTAACAGACTGGCTAACAGAAATACGAGTAAAAGCATCACAACTTCTGAATATGTTATTGCTCAATGCAGAGGATCACATCACCCAGCATATGGACAAGCTGCTTATAGGAATGTACAAAGCCAGCACAGATGAGGACTCTATGGTTGTGCAAAATGTAAATGTGTAAATAGTATATTTCTTTGATCTAGAATTTATTTTAACCTCTTAAAAGTTAGGGAAAATTATGATATCAGGTAAATTTGAAAACAATAAAAATGCATAATATGAAATTAATTACAATTGTTTTACCACAAATTAGCCTGTCTTGCAAAGTTTTATATATATAAATAAATAAACAAGAACTAGACCAGCATAAATAGATAAAACACTTAAATAATCATCCAATTTTGGTTATATTTTAAACAACTCATGTTCTTCTTCAAAAGCATAAGACAAGTGAAGGAGTGGTAAAAATAAATATTGAATTCAAAGATAGTATAATGCATGGAACCAATTAAACAAGCAACAAAAGGGGGAGAGGGAGAAAAAAAGATATATCTATATTAATACGTAAGATTTAAGCCTGATGCTGCATGCACTTTATGCAAAAATATAGCTGCCATCTCTCTACCTCTGAGTAAACTATGAGTTGGTAATGCATCAATAAGTGGTAAAGTATCATAAAACTCCTTACAGTGAAACAAGGAATGTTGGGCAACCGTCAAGGGAGACTTGGCTTTAACAGAACGTCTATGATTGTTCATATGGAGTGAAACAACAGTAGAAGTTAAACCAATATAAAATGCTTTGTAAAGCTTACAAGATAACAATAAATAAATTAATCTTAAATTTCTGGATAAATTGGGTCTTTGGAACGAATGACATGGCATAATTAGTGCACAGGTTTTACATTTAAAACATCAACAAGGATTTGAGCCTGCGATCGGACGAGATAATTTTGAAGAAGATACATTGAGGTGAAATATATTTTTAAGATTAAGTGTTCTAAAAGTAAGGCAGGATACAAATTTAAAAAAACCATTGTATGATTCAGTTAATATGATTAGCTTCACTGTGAAGTTCCAATTTACATTTTAAGTTTTAAAAAAACCAATTAAAGATGAACGCATTAATAAAATATCATGACATTCTTTCAAAATAAGTTTGATATTCTCAGTTCCAGGCACATAAGTAATAACAAGGTTAATGAATAATTTTGAATTTCTGGAATTTTCACAGTGAAATACAATATAATATACCAAATTATTATTGGGAAAATCACTCAAATTTCACTAATTTTGTTCTACTTACTTTGTCATATTTCAAAGGCTTTTGCCTTCATCTTCAGCATGGTTCCGTTGTCTGATTCCCAGCATGATATTAAGATGTTGCTCTGTGGATTTTATGAACTTAGTGATGAAGTTACTATTGTTTGGGAAATCAAAATTAACCAGATTTTCCTTTATTAAGATCATTGTGTGATTGAGTTGAACTAACACTGTTTTGCTCCACTTACTTGTTTAAATATGTAGGCCGGACTCAGGAACCCTTCATTCGCATTGTTGGCCCATTGTCGCCTGGAGGATAAACTGTTATGCTGTGGGGATGTGTAATCTGCTCTGGTGGAGGTGTGATGAACTTGAAGTTTATGTTTTCATCATTAGAAGTATCAAATTTCATTAAACTGTCTACTGATTTTAATAATTTTGCTTTATTTTAATACTTGTGGTTTTCTGTTCAGATATGAAATGCCCCAGCTGATTTCTCCAACTGCTTGTATTTTATGTTTCTGAAATGTTTTTTTAACCTTGTGCCTGTGTTTCTCTTTGTTTTCCCAATGTAGATATTTTCACATTCTGCACAACTTATTTTATAAATACCTCCTTTTTTCTCTTGTGGAATACTGTCATTAATATTATCAATCAGGAGATTTTTAACATTAAATCTGTCATTCCCAAGTACACACTTGTCTGTCCATCAGATGCTTCTTAAAAATTTTCATTGTGCAAGTATCAAGCAGAACCTTGAAAACCAAAGCAATATGAGACCTAAATAAGTACATTTACAACCATTTGAATAACAACTGTTTACAGGTGCTAACATTTCCACGAAACGTATGTCCTGAGTAAAATCTCATTTAAGTGAAACCAAAAAGAGTGTTCTAATATTCCGACTCACAGAGATTATTAGTGCATGTTTCACTGTGTTCGATTCCAAATTGAACTAATATTGAACTTAATTCATGCTCAGGGATGTGCTACTCTTGCATATTAATCCTTATTATACAAACAGCAGGTGCTGAGTAGTGTGTCAGTGCAGATGAACTTTTAACTTGATGTATTCCTAATATGTATGCCACAGTTTTAATGCTATGTGAGATTCTGTGTTAGCAGCTTTACTCATCATATGTATTCCCTCTGGATACCTTTGCCATGTCTACTTTGGGCATGTTGACATATGAAGCATATCATGTTCATCTAGCTGCTTCTGTATAGTCCAGAACATATTGAGATTTGGATGTCACTGTCTGAATTTGCATAGCTGGTTCTTGTTCATTGTGATAGCTAAGGAACAATTTTAAGATGCAACACCCTTACAAAAATATAGCTGTTTTCATACTGGTCATTCGAAATTTTATTTTAGGACATAAAATGAAGCAAAATGACACATTTGTTGCACCTTTTCATGAGATTAGCAAATTTATCTGCTTTTCAACCCCTCTTTGATGCTTCAGTTTCTTTTTTTGAATCTTTTTTTTTTTTTTTCATGTTTAAAAATAAATGGGTATAAAAATAAATGAGCAAAAAATTAAACAATTGTTCACTCTTTTTAGCAGCTAAATAAATTCCTATAGTCTTATTTTGTAAAGCAGAACAAGAGCGGTAAAATAGTGTGTTTATAGAATTGCAGTCTCAATAGTTTCCAAATTAATGTAGCAAAAACTGCAAGAGAAAATACAAATTTTAACTCAGTTAAATGTACTTATGAAGCTGTTGACAATGGAGTGGTATATATATATAAAACCAACGTACTAAAATTTGTTCACACTAAATCCATTCACTTACATGTCCAATTTTTATGTAAGTGAATGAAGTTAGTGTGAACAAATTTTAGTACATTGGTTATATACAAATTTTAAATTAAAGCTATTAGTTTTCTGTGTGATTCTCCCATATTTTATACAAAAAAGGCTCAAAACTAAGTTGCTAGTTGCTGTACTTGATTGTGTTTATGTTGTAGCAGTTTGAGTACTGTACCATACCAAAAGTTCAGAAGGCAAAGTTCCATGCACTTTCAGAAGAAGAAACCACCACTAGTGGCCGAGGTCGTTAATGTGCAGACTTGTCAGTGGGAGGTCTGTGATTTGAATCCCGCCAGGACCATCCTCCCTGACAGGTTTTCTCCAGGTTGTCCTCAGTCCTCAAATGGCAAATGCCAGGGAGATACCCCTAAGCCTGGAATGTTTCCTTCCTTAAAAAAATCCTTTCCCAATTTATAATTCCATCTCATGTATCATCAGTATCCACTGCCTGTGGTGCCTCAGTAGTAAAAATGGACATTCAAAAAAAAAAAAAAAAACTTTCAGAAGAATTCAAGAGACAATACATTGAAACCGATACTGTAATTCTTCCATGTGCCATCTGCAATATAAATTTTGTGATTGATGAAAAGCATCAAAGACCCAATAATCCAGCATATTCAGTATGGCAAGCATGTGAAGAATGTTGGAACTACTCCACAAGTTGCAACCTAAGGAAGCAAATACTCCTAGATACATGCCTTCACTTTATGATCTGAAAAGCAGCAGTCATCGAGCCACTTCTCTGCAAATCTAATATTGGCATTAGCTCAGTCAGGTATTCCATGCACAAGGTCAACAATCCTCTATTGAATTCATTCCTCAAAAAGTATGCTCAAAGTCAGTACCGAAAGAGAGCGCCTGAGAAAAAGTCACACAAAGCCAATTTATGTGCTGGAAAGATATATATTGAATGTGCTAGTGTTTGCATTATCTGGTGAAAAGGTGAAACCCATTCTCTCTGAGATGTACCAATTCAAGAAGAGAAATGCTTGCACAATAATGCAGTCATTCAATGATTCATACATGAAGCTTTGGCTGGAGGGCATACAATACGAAAAAGTCACTCTTGTGATGATTGATCAAGCATGCTACATGCTTTCAGCCTTTAACCAACTAAAAGTCAACTACCCAAACTTGAACTACATGACATGATGACATGTATTGCAAAGGATTACAATATATTTGTGAAATAATCAGGGAGGAATACAACTTCTTGGTACAACATTTATACCAAAAAGTTACAGGTGTCCTAATGCAATTTCCTGTCATGACCAGATGGAGTATTTGGATAAGATGCACAATTTTCTTGTGCAAGTCATAGAAAAAAACCAGCGCTCTAGATTCAATGGACACAACAGCCATCAAGCATGCCTAACGACTGCTTAATGACAAAGACTTAATGTTGGAACTTTTTGCATTATATAGCTACAAATATTTGCATGATGTGATTCAGAGTTTAGAAGATGAAAGTATGTAGTAAGAGGAACAGTGGAAGAAGTTGACAACTATAAAGGATAACTTTGATGGATTTGCCATAGTCAAATGAGAATTCATTTTGAGGAACAAACCAGATGTGAAAGCCTTAGCAACTTCCATAAATATACTCCTTTAGTTTTAGTAGATGTTAAGCAGAATTTCTCTATATAAAAGGATCTCCTGAGCGACCTATATTTGAAAACAGAATAATAATAATAATAATAATAATAATACATTATTCACCATTTGGATCATTTACATGATATGGGCTTTGTCCAGAATATAATATAAGCAATATATAAGTTTAGTAATTATACTAGATTTACAATATGCCTTATTTAAAGTTCATATATTCACTTACTGAATAAAAGGTATGTTGTAGTAGAAAGGATTTAACTTGTTTATTAAATTGTTGTATATTGCTTATTTCTTTAATACTTATTGGTAGTTTGTTATACATTTTAATGCCTACATTACGAGATGATTTTTAAAATATTTGTCCTGCATATCTGAACATGAAGATCATTATTCCTTCTTGTATTATGAGAATGAATAGCTATATTTGTACATAATTATCCCTGATGTCTCTTAATATGGTTTACGACCTCTATTATAAAGAGGCAGGCTAATGGTAGTATATTATGTTTCCTAAAATAGGGTCTACAGGATGTCATACTATCTATTCCACTTATAACTCTTATTGCTATCTTCTGGATTTTAAATACTCTCTGACATTTTTCTCCCCAAAATTTTATTCCATATTTTAATTGCATCTTGGCCAAGGCTGATCCCTCTCCCCACTCATAGCTCCTGTCCTTGAACTTCCGAGCAGTAACCAAATGCTTTCTGAGGAATTTATTTTTAAGTAACCTGGGAAATTGCCTCCTTCCAGAACTGCAATTTGTGATCTTGAGAATAAATTAGAAACATACATAATGATACACTATTTTAACAGAATAAAATTAGGTAACATTTATGCAAATCTTGAACTTTTGCAAAAAATCAAAACTGAAATTAGCACCAGTGGTTTCAGTGTCTTCTGCACATAGAGTAACAAAATTGTTAAAACTCAAACCATAAAAATGTGCATGTGTCCATTGTATATGACAAAGTGATTCCTTAGCATGTGTACATTATTGTAAGTTTGTAAGTGGGTTCTTTCATCAGTGACTGAAAGGTTAATTGCCCTACAGCTGGTGTTCTTTTCACAAGAGTTGTGGCTCCGCT
Source organism: Metallyticus violacea (assembly GCA_030762175.1). Lineage (NCBI taxonomy): Eukaryota > Metazoa > Arthropoda > Insecta > Mantodea > Metallyticidae > Metallyticus > Metallyticus violacea. The sequence continues at coordinate 33,808,514 of CM060837.1, read as the reverse complement.
TAAATGCTCATGTTGGAGTTGGTTTTACATCTCAGCTGCTGCTGCTGAGATGTAAAACCCCATGCAATAGGTAAGGACCATTTCTGGAATCCCTGTATTTCATGAAAATTGCTTTCTCTCTGTTGCTCTAGATTCAGAAGGCAGCAATACTGGTGGGTTATTTTGTTGCTCCAGAGGTGTATTGCAAGTTGGTGCTACCTACAATGGATGAATCTTCACACTCTGGGCAACTATTAGTATTTGCTGGAATTCTTCGTGGAAGTGAAAGAACAAGATTGTATGAGAAACTACCAGAAATTGGTAGTTTTCTTTCTTCTAGTCATATTTGCCACAGCAGAGATGTATGTATTAATTACAATATTCATTTCTTTGAATAGAAAAATGTTTGTAGTAGTAAGAAGCATGCATTATGCACTAGGTGCTGTAATACCATTTCATCTAGGAAGATAATAAAAGTGAGAGGAAAATAGATCATTAAACTTACCTTAAAATGTAGGGTTTACAATTAGATTAAAGCTACATTAATCTCATATTGATGAGTAACATCGTTTCTAAAATATTAATATTTTCATAGAGGACAATAGTGCAACTCTAAGCTGTAAATAAATGTGCTACCTCTCCCAATTCCTCTGCTCTTATTCCTCATATAACTGTGGATTTAAGAAGGGTCAAATTCAAGAAAAGATGAGAAATTATAAATTGATGGGCAACAAATAGAGGTGGTAAGGAAATTTGAAAATCTAGGAATGAGGCTAAGTAGTAATGCAGAATGGAATGAACAAATTTGATCACCTCCATGATCTAGCGGTAGCATTTGCGACTACTAATCTGGAGGTTCTAGGTTCATTTTCAAATTAGGTCAAGCCATCTGGGTAAGTTTTTTCTCCTCTCTCATTTTCTTTCTTTTTTTCTCTCCTTTATTCTGATAAAGTGAATGCCAGATAGCTTTAAGAGACAAGACCTCTGAGCTCGTTAGCACTATCATTAATTCATTTCATTCACACAGACTATGGTTTGATACCCATAGGTTTAAGGATGTTCTTCATCATCATAATTATATAATCTTCACTATCGTTTCTACTGGGACAGCATAGTGGTAGTCACTGCCTCAGAATTCCTGAATTATACCCCCTTGCCAGGAGGAAATGCCCATAAATCCATACGTAATAAGGGCCTTTTAAATAAAATTACTAAAATGAGAACAACACAACTGGGAACAATACAAAGTGTATTGGTGAAGACTAAAATACTCTATGGCATTGAAATTGGATTACAGATAGAGGATAACAAAATTATGTGTAGGTCTCCTCTTGTAATTGCATTTCTTGTCAAGATAGAGTTTTCTGCACATCATTGATATTTAGTCAAGTGCTTCATCTTTGAAGAAAATTAAATGTAAATCAATTGTGTCATCATTAACATTATTCACAACCCATTTACAGAATTTTTTGCAGTTATATTATCGCAAGGCAACTATTCCATAATAACAGTTGCATTTTGTGGTTTTAATTTTTAAAATCTGTTATATCAAGAACAGATTACTTTTTCATAAGTTATTAATTAGATGACACACAGCATTACAGCATTTTTTATGAGTAGGAACACTACAGAATTTTCTTAACAATTGTGCCTTCACTCTTCTGTTCAAGTTTGTACATAAAAATTCTTTGTACTGAAGTATAATTGTGTTATGGTAATATAATAATACTAATGGCTCTTATTGGTCTACCACCTTAGCAAACACCAGCGTGGCTGGCCGAGGTTGTTAAGGTGCTGACTCGTGAGTGGGAGGTCTGAGGTTCAATTTCCAGCTGGATCGTCCTCCCTGACTGGGGTTTTTTTCCAGGTTTTCCTTAGTCCTTATAAATGTCAAATATTGGGAAGGTGCCCTAAACTTAGGTCTGGAACGTTTCCTTTCTTAAAAAATATCCTTTCCCAATTTATCATTTCATCTCATATATCATCAGTGTCCACCACCGCCTATGATGTCTCAGTAATAAAAACAGACATTAAACACTATTCAAAAAAAAAAAACTTGACAAACTATGGCAAAGGGAATGGTTGGGTGTTTTCTAGTGGCTGTATTATTTGGGTATTTTCAACCCATTTTATTGATATTTTGCTTCTCAGTCTAGTAACCAAAGTTAACATATATCCTGCTTCAGAACAATATGACTGCCTCTCTCAGTGGGTACTCAGATAAAGTTTTGTGGGAAAGTTAAGAATAATGTGACTGGTAAACAGTGTGCAGGTTTTTAATGTGACGTTCCAACATTACAAAAACCTTGCAAAGGTACTCTTATATAAATACATTTTCCCTCTCTTATGAAACCCTCTTGCACCTATTAAAAACTTTATAACATATTCATTAGTATTTATATTTAATTTAAAAACTCTAGAATATGTTACAAACTTGTGTTTTTCGACTTTCAGAGTGTTTACCAGGTACAACTTTTGAATTGCTGTGAAGCCATAATGGAAGTTTGTACAGAAGATTCTGCTGAAATAGCTCAGAATTTATTTTTCATTATTGTTTCTGTCTTAGGACTTTCCACAGAAAATGCAGTCACAAAGAAGGCAGAAGGTGAGATGCCATTAATTTATGTAAGCTACCACTCATTTACAGAGTTCTCATTCCATTACAAAATCAGAAATTAATTTGGTCAATGTAAATACTACTTAGCAACCTTGTCACCTACCATTAGAAAACATCTTATAGTTTGCATTTGTTTTTTCCATCGGTTATTTCATAGTAGTAAAAATTAATATAATTGCACTCATCATCATCATCATAGTAGATGCTCAAAGTGCCTGCCTTTTCGTGCAAGACATACCTGAATTCTGTTAATAAGATTTTGTGACACACTGTAATTATACTCCAGTATACTTCGTAAGTACATTTAATTGAGCTTATACTCCAGTATATTGTAAACTTCCTCCTGGATATTATAAATGAAAGTACAGCAGCTGAGTGGCTTTATACACACTGCTAACAGATATACCAACTTGCTAGATGACTTTACAGGAAACATTTATAATTCATAGCATATTTCCGTAAGCGTCACCCCTGTTAAAATCCAGGTTTTTGGTCTGGGTTTCTTGTCAATGAAATTGCCTTGAGTTCAAAGTTTGTTCACTAATCTGAAAATTGCACTTCTCAGTAGAGATGTTACCTCTGGTAGTCAGCACAAAATTCTATCCTATAAGTGTACAATTTCTTTTGCACTTGCAGTTATAAATAAATATTCTTTGTTCTATTATATATATATTACTCTAGATGTACTCCAGAATGTGCAAATATACAGAATAAAGTCTTAGCTTGCTACAGAAATGCAACTGAAACAGTTGACAGGATAAACATGACTGAGCAACATAACAAATTATTATTGAGGAAATCACTCAAATTTCACTAATTTAGTTCCACATACTTGGACATGTTTCAAAGGCGGTTGCCTTCATCGTCAGCATGATCCCAATGTCTGCTTCCCCGCATGGTATTCAGATGTCGCTCCGTGGATTTTATGAACTTTGTGATAAGGTTACTGTTGTTTGGGAGATCAAAATTAACCAAATTTTCTTTGTTTTTATTTATGAATATATTTTCCCACACTGTCAATTCTGTTGGTTTTTGAAGAGCTTTTAAGAGTGTCTGTACCTTTTGGAATTTGTGGTTCTTTTGCCAGAAATGGTCTGCTATTGCTGATTTTTCCATTTGTTTATATTTTACATGTCTCATATGCTCCTTAAACAGTATGGAAATATTTCTTTTTGTTTTGCCTATATATTTCATATTGCAATCTTTGCAAGCAATTTCATAAATGCCTGATTGTTTTTCTGGAGGAACTTTGTCTTTTGTGTTCGTTTTTAGGAGGTTTTTTTAAACTACATTTGTTTACTGGAGCCAAAACGATGTTTGCCTCTTTAAAAATTTTCGGGAATTTTTGGTGTGCCCATGGGTGGAATGTGAATTTCTTATATATATGATCCCCTTTGTAGCCTTTTAGCATGGTGATATCTTTTATTTGTTTTTTGTTTTTGAATTTTTCTATTTTCTTGTTGACCAGATCTGTTGTGTAACCATTTTTTTGTGCTATCTCTGTGATTTTTTTGGTACTCCAATTTGTATTCTGTCTTGCTTATTGGAAGGTTTGTTAATCTGAATGTGAGGCTATTGATTATGGAATGTTTATGTTGTATCGGGTTTAGGCTGTTGTGTTTTATGTAATTATCTGTGTGGGTATCTTTTCTGAATCTGCCAAATTCCAGTATATTGCCATTTTTTATAATTTTTATATCCAAGAAAGGAAGAATTGTATTGTTTTCCAATTCCATTGTAAATTTAACACTGCTGTCTTGCAGGTTGAGCAGTTTTATTGCATCCTCTTTCCATTTTTCATTTACCATTGCAAAGACATCATCCACATAATGGTACCAACATTTGTATATATATGGAAAAGCCTCAATTAATTTTATTTCTAAAAAACTCATGTAATATCTGCTAAGAATGGTGATAATGGGTTTCCCATTGCTAGACCCCTTATTTTGTGTATAACTGTTGCCTCCGAATGTGAAGTAGGTTTGGTTGATGCAAATTTTGGTGAGGTTCACATATTGTTCTATTGCTTCTCCAGGTAGGTTTATTGAGTTTAGCCATTTCTGTATGACCATTGTCAGATTTTCTTTGGGGATGCTAGGAAACATAGAGACCACATCATACGAAACTAGTAGATCCCTATTTTCCAATTTCACATGTCTAATTTTATCTATTAGTTCTGATGAGTTCTTTATGCTTTGGCTTTTGTATTTCGGCAAAGTATTAAATTTTTTTAAAAGGCAATTGTCTAAATTGTATGTGGGTGAATTTATTGCATCTACAATAGGTCTCATTTTGTTGCCCGGTTTATGTATTTTTGGTAGACCATAGATTCTAGGTGTTGTAGGGTTGTCTGGTTGTATGATCTTCTTTTTTTCTTCTTCACTCAAAATTGTTACTTCTATTAATTGTTTTTTTACTGCACTGATATATTTTTGTGTAGGATCTGTTTGCATTTTTTCGTAATCTTGGCTGGTTAGTAAATTGTATATACTGTTTTCATAATCTGTCTGATTCATTATCACAATTTTGTTTCCTTTATCAGCCCTACTGTAAATGACGCCCTTTTCTTTTAAAGATCTGAGTATCCTGTGATATGTCACTTTTTGGTTATTTTCTTTTTTTATTATTTGCTTTAGGACTTTTGCACATTGTGATATTATGATGCTTTTTTCTTCTTCAGGTTTGTTAAAAATCGCTATTTCTATATCTGCTACATATTCTTCTGCATTTCTGAAGTAATCTATACAAGAATTTAATCCTATGTTTAATAGTTCCAATTCTTTTTCCGAAAAGTTTTGGTTTGACCTGTTTATGACATTTTCTATTTTGTTGTTTTTAATTTCTTTCCTAATTTTAATATTTCGCTGTTTCTCTTGAAGGTTATCCAATTTTTTATTTATAGTCTGCCATTTTTGTTTTACTCGGGCATTTCTAACCTCAAAAAAATTTTCTTCAAGATTTTTCCAAAAGATTCTGCCTAATTGAGGTACCAGTTTTAAATGTAGCTCATAAGTTTTTAAGTCCAAATCGCTTATGGCTTTGTAATGATTCAATTTTCAACTTGCAACACTTTCCTTTCGGCAGCTATTTGTATTTTGCTGTAATTGTTTTGTTTTACTATCCTCCTTACAAATGTAGGCGTTAAATTTTCTTTTAGGCAAATGTTGATGAAATGTATATCTACGGATCTTAACTTTTTCTTAATTCTCTATTTTAGAAATTGTTTTATTTTGGGTTTTAGTTCACTAGTTGGAATGGAAGTTCATTAATGGTAGCGATATTCTCCATATTGCTGTTTTTACCACATGGTTCTGGCTTCTGGCTTATTTGAATCTTATTTTTTGGCATATTCAGAAAAGATACCCACACAGATAATTACATAAAAAACAACAGCCTCAACCCAATTCAACATAAACATCCCATAATCAATAGCTTCACATTCAGATTAACAAACCTTCCAATAAGCAAGACAGAATACAAATTGGAGTACCAAAAAAATCATAGAGATAGCACAGAAAAATGGTTACATAACAGATCTGGTCAACAAGAAAATAGAAAAATTCAAAAAGAAAAAACGAATAAAAGATATCACCACACTAAAAGGCTACAAAGGGGATCATATATATAAGAAATTCACATTCCACCCATGGGCACACCAAAAATTCCAGAAAATTTTTAAAAAGGCAAACATCGTTTTGGCTCCAGTAAACAAATGTAGTTCAAAAAACCTCCTAAAAACGAACACAAAAGACAAAATTCCTCCAGAAAAACAATCAGGCATTTATGAAATTGCTTGCAAAGATTGCAATATGAAATATATAGGCAAAACAAAAAGAAATATTTCCATATAGTTTAAGGAGCATATGAGACATGTAAAATATAAACAAATGGAAAAATCAGCAATAGCAGACCATTGCTGGCAAAAGAATCACAAATTCCAAAAGGTACAAAAACTCTTAAAAGCTCTTCAAAAACCAACAGAATTGACAGTGTGGGAAAATATATTCATAAATAAAAACAAAGAAAATTTGGTTAATTTTGATCTCCCAAACAATAGTAACCATATCACAAAATTCATAAAATCCACGGAGCGATATCTGAATACCACGCGGGGAAGCAGACATTGGGATCATGCTGATGATGAAGGCAACCGCCTTTGAAACATGTCCAAGTAAGTGGAACTAAATTAGTGAAATTTTAGTGATTTCCTCAATAATAATTTGTTATATTATACTATATTTCACTGTGAAAATTCCCATTATTCAAAACTATTTATGACTGAGCAAGTTGAATTGCCTTCATCAGCAGAACTTTAACTCCAGTTAACTGGGAATTGTATGTACATTGAAGGTCAACCAGTTTCTCCAAGTGTATAAACCTCCAGTTATATAGCAGAATGAGAGGATAATATAATTGAAGTACAAATCATTAAAAGTATCTTTCTTCTGTATCTTCCTTGCTTCATTTTGTTTTACTCATTGAACCAATGTTTATAGCTAATCTTACCCAGGAGTACAAGAACTGTGAACCCTATTTTGAAGTATATCTTCAATTATTTCAGCAATTTCTGTGCCTCTATTGGAACAAATTTTTTGCATACACATAATCAGCTTAGGATTTTGAAGAAGCGGGTTAAACTATGTCCCCATTATATTTTAGAAAATTTCAAAGAAGTTGTAGTTGTACCCATGAAGAGATTTTTGAAAAATTTGTTCAAATCTCCCTCGATCCTACTTGCTTACTAGGCACCAACAATAATTATGGGGGGAGGAAAAAAAACAGTATGAGTGTGCATAACGCTTTAGCAGTCGCAATTTTTGTTTTTTCTCATCAAAACTTGGCACATAATGATCAATTAACAAACAATTCATCGATCAAAAATCAGCAAAATTAGGAATGGAGGTCAACCTAAAGCAATGTGTATGTGTGTGTATATGTCTAGAGGCCGCAATTTTTTGTTTTGCTGCACAAAACACTGCATATAACCATCAATTAACAAATAATTTGAGTTCAAAATCCAACAAAATTGGATCATTAGGAGGGGGGCATAAAGCATGAGTGTGTGTGTGTGTATGTATATATATATAATATAAAGGAAAAATGAAAATAAAGAAAAACTATTAACAATGTAACAAATTAACAGTAATAATAAAAGTAGATAAGGATAAAACACTTAGATAAAGTCACGCTTGAAATATAGCAATTTCAAGTGTGACTTTATCTAAGTGTTTTATCCTTATCTACTTTTATTATTACTGTTAATTTATATATATATCTGTTAATGCTCATTTGACTGCAAATGCTGTTTTTTCTCAAAGAAACTCAGCTTATGATGATCAATTAAAAAACATTCATCGAGTTTGTTAAGCAGCAAAATTGGACCATTGGTGGAACGAGTGTTTTCCCAATGCAAAATATTAAAAATTGCTCTAGTGGCCGAAATGTTGTTTTTTTTTTTTTTCCTCTCAACAAAATTTGGTTATGCCATTGAAATAAAACAAGAAAAATAGTTTCCAAACTTCAGTAAAATTGGACTATTAGAAGTGGGAGTTTATCTGAAACCCAAAATTTAAAAATTGCTCTAGTGGCACCAATAATTTCTTTTCAACAAAATGGGGTATATACCATATAAATAAACTAAGAAAAATAGTTTCTGAAAATCAAGAAAATTGGATCATTAAGAATGAGGAGTATGTTTGAAAAGCAAAATTTAAAGATTGGAGGTTAACCTAAAGTAAAAAGTTAAAAATTACTCCAGTTGGCACAATTTTTTTCTAAACAAAACTGTATATGCCATTGAAATAAAATAAGATCTGAAAATCAACAAATTCAGGCAATTACCACTAGGGATTTGAAACCCCAATTTTAAAAATCACTGTAGTGACTGCAAGTTTTGTTTTTTTTTAACGAAATTCAATATGTGCCATTGAAATTTTTTTTTTTATTATTGATTTATTTATGGACGCTCTTTAACATCTCAGGTTATCAGCGTCCCATTCAACTCAGGGCGTGAAACGGCCGACAAATTTTGCTCAGAGGCCTCTCTTTCAGGCTTGAGGTTCTTTTTCGTGCCGTAAATGTACGACACGGGACCCACGGCTTTACATTCCTTCCGAAAGAAGCCATACTTACGATTTTTACGCCTGAAAAAATCCATCGGTCCTGGCCGGGTTCGAACCCGCGTTCTTGGGTGTAGGAGGCAAGTATGGTAACCACTACACCACCAGGACCGACGCCATTGAAATAAAATAATAAAAATAGTATCTGAAAATAAGCAAAATCAAATTATTAGAAGCGGTGGGTTAACCCAACATTTAAAAATTGCTTTAGTAGCACCAGTATTATTTTTTTTTACAAACACAATTTATATATACCATTTAAATAAAATAAGAAAAATAATTTCGGAAAATTAGGCCATACCCTTTACCCATAAGGATATACCTGAAAACCAAAATTTAAAAGCACTCTAATGTTTTAATTTTCTCTCAACTATTTCTAAATAAAAGAACAAATTAACTCAGTAATAAACTGTAATGATGCATATGTTTTACTTTTGTCAAAAACATTGTTGTGAACAACTGTGAAATATTAATCTAATATGTGTATAAGAATTGTATTTGTATGTAAGAGTGCTCTGTAGTGAAAACATTTATGTTACTTGTTTTTACTACAATAAAATTTAAATTTAATTTCACATCCGCAAAATTGTTATCTATTATTAATTGAATGGGGAATGAAAATTGATGAAACTTTCAATTTTATATTGTATATTGTGTATATTTGCTTAGTACATTATAATTGTTTCTGAATAGTAACATGTATTTTTGTTTTTTTTTTAATTGACACTTATGAACTGCTTCTTAAATACAGAAGATAAGTCAAAACTTTCTGTTATTTCTCTTTATTTTAGTGAATGTAAAGATGATATCAAGAGCTCAGATCATAAACTTGGTTACATTGAAAAATTTAAAAATAAATATCCACACATTATAGCTTTATCTATCAGTGCTCATTTATTTTATTTAATTAATAATTTACCATTAATTTTTGTGATATAATCTCAATAATAATAAGAATAGTTCTAAAAGTATGCTTTCTTATTTGTAATACATATATATCGAAAGAATTCCAATTTTGTTCCCTTTACTTTTGAAAATTAGAAGATGTCACTATAGACTTTTAATTTTAATTGATTTGGAAGGGAAAAACAGACAAACCTAGTTATGTAATGTATTACAGTTCAGTTTTTTATTTATTAATTAACTTTAGAGTTTGTCATGCTAATACCACACAGTATGTAATATCATAACTGATTTCATTAATTAATAAGGCTTTAATTAGGATTTTTTAATTCTTTTTTGAAGTTCATACTTGAAAGATGTTTTTCCTGAATGAAATTCACCATATGACAATAAATTAACAAATGATTTGAGTTTAAAAACCAGCAAAACCTATAACTGTATGTGTGTGTTAGGTCTGTAGCAGCCGCAATTTTAGGTAATTCCGAAATATTGCGATTGCCCCATAAAAAGATTTTTAAAAAATGTCTTCAAGTCGCCATCAATTATGCTTTCTAGGTAACAAAAATAACATTAACATTTACAAATTTAACTTGCTGAGGAATTTGCTTAATTTACGCATTTCTTGCACAATGGGCTTTTCTAATTGGCCACTTTTAGGAATATGCTTTTTATCTGGTGAATGTGGCTGTATAAAAAAAATGGTTTGTATTTTTTTCAGAATGTATGGAATTATTAAAAATAATAAAGGGATATGAATCAATGACAGATCTTTATAAGATGCACATGAGACCTTTGCTGGAACAGCTCCAAGTCACAGCAGATTCCTGGTCTGTATACACCACTGACAAAGCTGTGTTTGAAGCAGTTGTCACACATTCAGGTAGAGCATTCAGTTAAAGGGAAGTGAAACTGCTACACTCTTGCTTCCATACTATCTGTTCAGCACTTATAATGAAAGGGTTTTATATATTGGGCTTCTTTCATAATATTTTATCTGTGAAAATAAAAAAAAAATGTCTAAATTACAAGTAACACTAGATAAGTGTAAGATAACTTGAGAAAGTTTTTGATTTAAGGAACAGTAATTAATTTGTTATAGAATATTTCCTTGTGTTGCGTACTTGCAAATTGCACATTAACACATATTCATTAATTATTCATTAATCTATAGAACTTGTTAAAAGTTATTCTTATGCTGTTATTTATACCAGTCAACTTTCTGACTGATATAAAGCACACTGATTATATAACAAATTATACTATATTTCACTGTGAAAATTCCAGCTATTCAAAACTACTTTATAACACACTGATTGTTTTTGCCTTTAGGTTCAGGAGTTGGCCAAAATTTAGATCTGATTGTGCCAGTAGTAGTGATATCATTAATGCCTGAAAAAGACCCAGAAGTGAAGTTAAAAATGCTTACTATTATATCAGCTATGCTTGTTAACAGAGAGGAGACACTCAGCCTCGTACCAGATGTAGGCCCATTCATACTTAAGTTGGTTAAAGGTAAGTTGTTCAAATCAATATTCTTCTTGTAGAGCTATGCCAAATACCACATAGCTTATCCTAAACTTAGGTATTCATTTTTTTACACTAAACTCCATTTACTTACATAAAATAAGATGCATTTCAGGAGAATCTGAGCACAACAGTGAGCAACTGAAGATGGGAGAGGTTCTCCCAAAACGTATCTTATTTTATGTAAGTAAATGGAATTTGGTGTAAAAAATTAATACCTAAGTTTAGGATATATTACCATTCCATTGTTAAGAGCTTCTTAAGTACAATATCGATATAGCTTGTTATCTTAAAAGTATCCATCTGTTAATATAAATAAAATGTTTTTAAAATTACAGTTTAGAGCTTCACACACCTTGTCCAGCATTCTTTCCTATATTCAAAATAGTCTCTACAGCCCTTTTTTGGAATCACCACCTGCTGTCTTCTTCTTCTTTTCATTCATGGTTTGAATGAGCTTTGGGAAAACATCCAAGGAACTAACCTTGATTTTTAGGGGCTTGTAAATGATACTCACCTCCATATACCCATAAAATAACTACTTAAGATGTAAGGAATGGGCAGACATATGATGAAGCATCCAAGTAGCACTTGCTTGTAGTGGTACCCATATTTTCCTAATTGAATCCCTAACTTGGTGAAACAGTTCAATGTTAGTTTTCTGGCATAGAGGAGTGCACATAATTTTTATACCTAAATACCAAATTTTAAAGAAAAACTTAATGCATGTTAAATTTTCTCTCAGGCTTCTGTGGCTGCTGGTAGTGATCTTTTCTTAGCTCTTAGGTTTCATCACGTCATTGTGGCTTGTTACCTGAGGTCTCGTGCCTCCTTTATTGTGCTTCCTCCAAGCCAGATGATTATCATTGAAAGTTCTAAATGCAGTCTCTTATATACGGTTGAGGACAACTCTCTCTTTCAATAACTGACTGTTCCTGGGGAGGTTTCTCAGGTGTTTTCAAATTTGAGCCCTCACCTCTGTTAATGTCTTTATTTTTACAAATCTCTTTAGCTCCCTTTTATTTATTGTCTTTGAAATTACCAACTCTTGTGATGAATGCAATATTGTTAAATTGAATATAATGCTTGGTTTGAATCAGTAGTGTTCTGCTACTGTTGATTTTATTAGTTGGGCATTTTTTTTTTTTTTTTTTTTTTTTTTGTATTTATGGAGAGTCCAGTTTGTCCTATATAGACACTTGAATGAAATATTATAGATCCCAATGTGATTATGTGGATCCAGAAGATACTAAACTGAATAGAAAAAAGATGGTTATTTGCAAGTTGTTTTATAATGTGTTTTTATATTACGCTTTTAGAGTAATCTCGTCACATTCTTTAGGCATTCATGGCTGGCATTGTTATTATTGAAATTGTGCATTACCAGGCTATTTAGCGGTGGTCATTGGTTTAAATTAATTTAAAAGCTAGAGATTTTACCAATGCTATGATCCAGATGCCTAGGCTTTCTTATTTGAAAATCTCCTCTTTGTTTATATTATCTGGATGCTGCTCTATTTCTAAGACCTATCGTCTACCCAGATTAAAATATTGCACTGTTACAATTTTTTTTGTGGCAATTTTAAATGGCTTATTCTGCAATTATAATCACAATCTCCCAAGACTCCCACAGCTCTCCCACAGCTCCCAGTTCTAAAGATTCTGTACCTCTGCCTCTCCAGACACTTTCAGTCCACTGATTGTGACAATTATAGCACCAGTGAAAGCTCTAGTTTTTAAATTAATTTAAACCAATGACCAACACAGAATAATCTAATCAATTTCAGTAATACTCCTGTCACTCTATCTGTAATCTTCTGGATATACGGAAGAAATGCATAGGTTTCTTATCAGTAATTTGTTGGATAATAGACTTCCTTGATTTTAAAACCATAACCCTGCTGGAATGTTCATAGCAGTGTATGCTGAAGATTATATAATTTTTTGTTGAGTGTAGCTGAGTCGCTGATATGTGTAGATGTGTTTACTAGTATTTTGATAACTGCTCTCTTAACTTGAGGAGGATAATGGGAAGTTGCATATAAATAATCTATTCACATGAAGTAGATTTTGTTGTCACTTGTCCTTCTATGAGCAAGTCCAGGGAAGTAAGAGATCTGTTGTTCCCTTTTTAAATTTCTTTTTCTTTCGCTTTAGACAGAAATATAAGGGAAGCTATATAGATTAAAAAAAATGACAGTTTTAACAGAGATAATGGTCAGAATTTGAATAACACCTGGTAACCTCTGCTGGAAAGTTTATTATTATCATCACTTGAAATTAATACTTTGTGGCTAAGTAGTAATATGTAACTAAAATAACAATAACTAGAAAAGCAAAAAAGGATAAAACACTAAATTTCAAACTACTTGAGTTCTTCTATGACAAAAAGACAAATGAAGGTGGTAAAAATAAATATTGAATATTGAAGGTAATGTTATGCATGGAAATAGATGAAATGCGCAACAAAAGTGAGTGAGAGGGAGGAAAAAAAAAATAATATGTAAGATTTAAACCCGGTGGTACACACTATTTATGCAGCTGCTATCTCTGAGTAAACTTTCAGAGCTAATGACAGCTATATTTTTGCGTAAAGCTCGTATAAAATCAGGTTTAAATCTTACATATTATTTTTTTCTCCCTCTCACTCACTCTTGTTGTGTTTTATCTGTTCCATGCATTATGTTACCTTCGATATTCAATATTTATTTTTACTACCTTCATTTGTCTTCTTACCATAGAAGAACTCTAGTAGTTCTACATATAGCGATTACAAATCTTTGACTTTTTCTTAGTGTTTTATCCTTTTTTTCTTTTTTATTTATTGTTATTTTAGTTACATTATAGATACATACATATATATTAATGTATCATTTTAGAATAGGAATTTTTCTAATGTTAACTGCTATTCCAAAACTAGAAGGGAAGAGTTACAAAAATACTAAATCACTGTTCTAACCAAGAGTGGAAAAGCAGGAGATATATTTTATGTCTTTTTTAACAACCATGTGGTGGGTGGAAATAGTGGAAATCTGACCTTGGGTCACTAAGAGAGAATGCCAGAACAGTCACGAACCGTCCTGCAGGCTGGTGTTAAAGGCCACAGTACCTAGCAGCACCTGAGACTTTGCCTGGTGATCGTTAGGTCTTCATTGGGTTTAATACTGTTGTGTTGTGTTTTAATTTTTTAAGTGTCATGGGGAGCATGAACTTATATTGGTTAACTCTGTTGGCATCAGTAAAGCCTGACACTGATAAAAATCAGTAAAATCATGCGGTTGAGTTTTGTGACAATGGTGGTATCAAAGACTAGCCTCTATGGGTACATAATTTTGCATTGTCAGAAACTGACTATTATTCCCAATTTATCATGAGATGGCGGAAGGTGGTAGGGTGCTCCGTAATGAAACAATAAAAAATATGGGGAAAAAAAGCAAAAAATATAGTGAAACTAAATCATTGAAAGGTAACACAAAACCAGATATAACAGAAAACAAGAAAATGTTAATTAATGAAGAAACCAGTGGTAAAACAGAAGGATATGAGACAAGTAATGCAAATTACATGTGTAGTGAAGAAAATGGCATCGGTCAAGTTGGAGATCGAGATTGTGTATCATCACTACAGAAAATAATTCAAATATTGAGCAATGATTTAAATGAGGTGAAATCTGAAAATAGAATATTAAAAGAAGAGAATAAAAGATTAATGCTGCTCCTTGATGAGAGAACTGAATCCACCTGTGAATGGCAGATAAAAACAGCTACATTGAAAACACGTTGTATAAATAGAAAATCAAAAATCCTGGAAACTACAAATTCGTTCTCAGCATTACCTGTGAACGGAGAAGAAAACAGCATGGTGTGGCCCTAATCCAAATAGACGACAACAAATGCAAGAAGAGTGAATGAAGATATAGTGCAAAGAAAACCGAAGCTGTCTATAATAGGTGATAGTCATCAAGAGCTCTTGCGGTGAAGTGAAAGTGTTAATAATTATGATGCAGTAGGTTATGTGAAACCAAATTCTAAGCTCAGTGGAATAGTGGAAAATGTGAATAGTAAAAAAAGTGAGGTTAAAGTTATTGTTGCAGGAGCAAATGATGTTTATTGCAATGAAGCAGTAAATGCATTAAAATCACTTACCAACATAATACAAAGTGAAAAAGGAATGCACATAATTGTGGTAAATATCCCATATAGGTATGATCTAATATACAATTCTTGTGTAAATATAGAAATTAGGAAGGCAAATAAGAAACTGAAGCTATTGTGTGCAGGTTTTAGTAATGTATCATTAATAGATATAAGTGATCTGCAAAGGGACTACCACACAAGGCATGGTCTACACCTAAATAACAAAGGAAAAAATTGTCTTGCAGCTGAAATAGTGTGTAGGTTTAAAACTTTTCTTGAAAAATCATCAAATTGTATTCCACTTACTGAAAAGGGCAGTGCAATAACAAAATGAAATGACTAACAACAAGTAAAGAAACAATTTTGGATAGTAGAGCAACTGTTAGTAGAAATAGGTGATATTTAGAATTATGCATCAGAACTGTCAATACATATCAAACAAATAGAAAGTCTAGAAGTCCTATTAATAGAAATAAACCCATCCATAGTAGTCTTCTCAGAGCATAGCCTTAATGAAAATCAGTTGCAGGCTGTTAAGTTTGATAACTATAAAAAAATGGATAGCTTTTGTGGACTCAGCCACAGAAGTCGTTGGGTGGTATTATATACTAAAAATGAATTTATAAGCAGTAAGATAAAATGGCTTAGCAAGCATTGTAAAGAAATGATCTTTGAAATTATAGGAGTAAAAGTTCATTCAAATAATGGTAATATCTTAGTAATTGGACTGTATAGATCTCCAAATTCAAATATTAAAGATTTCCTAAAAAGTTTTGATGAATTCTTAGAGGAGGCACAAAAAAGTATAATCGGTTAATATTAATAGGCGACTTAAATGTAGAAAATAGTAATAGTGAATTTTGTGATCTACTGCAAAGTCATAAATTAAATGACTTAAACCTAGGCCCCACTAGAGTAACTGAATATTCAAGTAAGGCAATAGATCATATTATAACTAATACAGACATGAGACAAATAACGACAATAAATAATGACTTTTATATATCAGGTCATACAGCACAAATTTTTGATTTACACAATTATTATATTGAAAAAGAAGAAATAAATTGTATGTACACTAGGGATCTAAGGGATAGAAATGTGCAAATTCTAAAAGATAGGTTAGCTTGTGAAAAGTGGTCAGAAGCACATTCAGCCAAAACTGTAAATGAACAATGGACTTCCTTCTTTATGATCATTAGACACCACTTAGACTTAGCTTGTCCAGTAAAGAAAAAGATCATTAGAATACAAAAATGTAATAAACTAAAGCTACCATTGACAATAACTGCACTGCAAGATAAAATCAAAGAAAATTATGAATTCTACAGAATGACAGGGTTAAAAGTGTACAAAGAGCTCCAAAACAAATATAAAAAGCAATTTAAAGAATCTTTGATAAAATATAAAAAGCTTAAGAATAGCATAAATATAACTAAGTCAAATAAAATAGTTAAAACAGCATGGAACATTGTAAATAAACAAACTCAACCAAACATAAATGAAAAAAAGAACATTCAGCTAAATAACAAAGGGAAATGTATTACAGATCCAAGCAAGGTTTGTGACTTGCTAAATAGTTATTTCTTAAGTATGGGTGCATGTGATAACACATGGGATTTGAGGCAGGAACTATCCAATATAAATGTGTCTCAAAGTGTATATTTGTATGTAACAACTGAAGAGGAAGTAGAATCTATAATTTGTAGCTTTAAAAACGATAGTGATCCTGGGTGGGATGGAATAACACCAAAAATCTTAAAAAGCTGTAAGTATTATCTGGTAAAAATATTAGTGCAACTGATCAATAATTCAATGGAAAATTCAGTATTTCCTGAATTACTCAAAATAAGTACAGTCAGACCGGTATATAAAAGTGGTGACAAAAATGGCAAATATTATAGACCAATATCTCTTACATCAATATTTGCCAAATTATATGAAAAGATAATACATAGAAGGTTAACGGGGTTTCTAAAATCAAAAAATATATTTTTACAGTCCCAACATGGTTTTCCCAAAGGCTTTTCAACTATCACTGCAATATCTGAATTTATTCATAAAGTAATTAGAAAAGTAAAGTAAACTTAGAAAAAAATAAAAAAAAAAAATAGGTATTTTCCTAGACTTATCAAAAGCATTTGATTGTGTATTTCATTGAACTATTACTTTCTAAACTTAAGAATTATGCAGTGAGAGGTAAAATACAAGAACTCATCTCATCTTATCTTAGAAATCATTTACAATGTACAGAAATTTTATACAAGCAAGGTAACTGTATAAGGTCTTTCAAATCCAAATATGATGTTGTGAGAGCTGGAGTTCCACAGGGCTCAGTTTTGGGCCCCCTAATGTTTATACTGTATGTAAACAATATGCCATATTCACAGGACTATAGTATTGTATTATATGCTGATGATATTTCACTAATATGTGCTGAACAAACTTTTAAACAAGTGGAAGAAAAGGCTTCAATGTCCTTGTTACACTTGTCAAAGTACTTATCATCAATCATGGTTTAAGCCTTTATTGGCTTGTGTAATTATAAAATTTACAATTGAGACTTAATGTTGGTAAAACTAAATTAATGCTATTTGAGCTTTGTGACAAGGAAGAGAATGAGTTAACAATATATATTAATAATTCAAAAATTGAACACACCAACTATACCAAATTCCTTGGAATCTCTATTGATAAAAATTTAAACTTACAACCATCATGCAATTATGCTTTGTAAAAAATTGTGTGTCAACTTATATTTATTAAGAAAATTATCCTATCAGCTAGAAGGAGACACACTTAAAATGGTTTACTATGGATTAGTGCACTCTCATATAACATATGGTATAGAAATCTGGGTGGGACAAGCCTTTCTAATTTAAATAGTGTATTTAAATTAGAAGTATGAGATGCATATTCAGTTTAACTAGTCGCCAATCTGTGAAAGAAACATTTAGAAAACATCACATACTAACAGTTATATTGTTTATAATATGACAAATTATTCTTACAAAATCACTCAAATTTCAATAATTTTGTTCCACTTACTTGGACATGTTTCAAAGGTATATCTCTCAAATTAGTGAAATTTGAGTGATTTCGTAAGAATAATGTGTCATATTATAATATATTTCACTGTGAAATACAAAATAACTACTTAATATCGTTGTATGTCTACAAAGTTCTTTTATTAGTAAAATCTAAAATGGAATACATATCATTAAATAGAGACCATTATGAATACAACACGAGGGGAATTAATAATTATCATAGGGAGTATAAGACAAAAACGTCGAAAAATAAAGATCCATATAGTATAGGTATCATCCTGTATAATAAATTCCCACTTTCATTAAAACTGAGCAAGGTAATTCTTTTAAGAATGTGTTGAAAAAGTATCTTATTGACAAATGTCTATACAGATTAGATGAGTTATAACTGGCCAATGTTATCACTAACCTATAATATGATTTGTTCAAATCCTTAATAAATATTATATGGCTAAAACTGTAAGTTTACTTCATTATGAGTTAGTCCTCATCTAATTTAGTCTAGAATGTAGAAGATTATATACAGAATGTGTTAATCCAAAATGTAATGTTAATTGTAAACATGTAGTTTCCTTTTTGACTACGACAGTACTTGTAAATGCAGATCTATTGACAGCCAACAAATCATCATCATCATCATCATCATCATCATCATCATCATCATCATCATCATCAAAATGTTGTTGTTGTTGTTGATCTAATGTGCAGGATTTTGATCCATCAATTTTTCCCTGGCCAGCCAATATAATTTGTGTATTTTCCCGTCAGGTGCAGCTTTCCTCAATTCTGTGCATTCCAATAGATGTTCTCCGTTTAGAATCTTGTCAGCATTTCAGATGTTACATGTGTTATCATTCATAAAACCAAATCTGTGTAGATGTTCCGCCAGACAATCATGTCCAATGGCCAGTCTAAAATGAACAACTGCTTCCTTCCTTGATAGATTTTTTATTTTATGTACTGTTTCTTTTATATTAGAATAATTTTTATTGGATATTTCCACTTGAATATTATGTTGATAGTTTTGTTCTATGGTTGTTTTGATATTTTTTTAATTTTACATTTAATCCAAAGGGCTTTATTGGTTTTGATATAGCACTGCCCCCTTTTTGGCCAGAAAGTCTGCATTCTCGTTACCTATCACTGCCACATGTGCTGGTATCCACAGTAGTACTATTTGTTGAAATTTTATTTGGAGTAATCTATAATAAGATCTCACATCCCTTACATTGTAAGATTCATATGAACTATTGTATTGTTCTATAG
Organism: Metallyticus violacea; assembly: GCA_030762175.1. Lineage (NCBI taxonomy): Eukaryota > Metazoa > Arthropoda > Insecta > Mantodea > Metallyticidae > Metallyticus > Metallyticus violacea. The sequence continues at coordinate 33,788,920 of CM060837.1, read as the reverse complement.
CTTGTACAGCTGAAGCTGAGTCTGTAAGAATCACTACTTTTTCTTTTATATCAGTCTTATGGTATATCTGTTCCAACGCTCGTTGTATTGCCACCATTTCATCCTCATAACTTGTGGATAGTCTAGGCAGTGTGAAATAATGCGAGAAATATTTACAATATATACCACCTCCCACATTATTTCTCTGTTTGTCTGCAGATCCATCTGTGTAAATTCTAAGCCAGTCTGTTTCAGGGAATTGGTTGTATAAATGTTCAAGTGCTATAGTTCTGCATACCTCTGTTGAGTCTTCTTGTTTATTTAATTGTTCTGTCAGTTTTTTATCTGTTACTATCTTAATATAATCCATTGGATTAATTCTTGAGGGATATGGGATGTTCTTCTCTGCCATGTTTAAATAATTGTAATGCTTCTCTAAGTAAGCTTTATTTGTGACCTGTGTTTTTAGTTTGTGTTCTTTGGTTAGTTGATGAAACCATTGATATTTACTTGGGTTTGTTTTTAATTTTATGTATAATTGTGCCACTTGTGTTTAAATCCTGGCTTTCATTGGATTATTATTCGTTCCGACCAGAAGTGCATTTATTGGTGTTGTTTTTACAGCACCTGTTATCAGTCTTAAACATTGATTTTGGCATTTCTCAATCTTATTATTTTTTTCTTCTGTTGCTGTTAATAGTAGCTCACATCTATGTTTCAGTATACTGGTTTTATATATCTATTATATGTTTTATTTAATACTTCCATTGAGCTGCCCCATTTAGGTCCAGCTAATCTTTTCAATATGTTACTTCGTTTTATGACTTTTTGTGTGATATTTTGTACATGGTCTTTCATTTTTAATTTCCTGTTCAGTGCTATTCCCAAATATTTGATTTCTTCTGCATATTCTATTTGACTTCTGTTAATTTCAAGTTTTAAGTTTTTTTCCCTTTCATCAAAGTGTTTCATAGTGTAGACTTGATATTTAGTTTTGGCTGCATTAATGGTCATATTATTTAATTTTGCTCAATTTGCTAGTTTATCTAAGACATTTTTTATTTTTTCTTCTAGTCTGATATATACACTCTTATCATTTTTTTCACCTGACCATATAACTACATCATTGCATACATTGCACTATTTATTCTGGCTTGTTTTATAGTCTTTGGCATATCGTTAATATATATATTAAATAATAACGGACTGGATACTGCACCCTATGCCACTCCGGTTTTGAGTTGGATGTACTTGGATAATATATTCTTCCATTTAACTGCAATCCATCTTTGTTGTAGGAATCTTTTATACCATCTAATTTTTTGGGCAATAATTTGTATTCATTTTTTAATTAACATCTCTTTCCATACTAGATGAAATGCTGTTTGAAAATCTATGAATACTGCAGCTACTGACATATTGTAAACTAGTTTACTTTTCACATCCTCTATTAATTTTGACGTTTGGTGAACTGCTGAATATTGTCTTTTAAATCCAGCCTGTTCGTCTGTTAATAAGTTGTTTGTTTCAAGGTAATATATTAATCTATTAACTACCATTTTATCTGCTATTTTTGCCAGAATTGAGGTCAATGATATAGGTCTGTAACTTTTTGTTTCATTTGTAGTTTTTCCTGGTTTTAAAATCGGTATTACTAATGCTTTGCACCAGCTTGATGGCATATTCTCTTGTTCAAACCATATTTTAATAACAATTTCTAATAATATCTTTTTTTTACTTACTTAAATGTGAATTGGAACTTGCACGGTGAAGCTAATCATATTAATTGATATCATTGTATGATTCAGTTGAACTACACACTCTTAAAGCTTCATTTACTTTTCCTAAATGTATGGAACCAGTTTCGAGAACATTTAGTTCCCATCTTCAGCCAGGCTAAAATTCAACTGTCAAATCATTCTTCGAGCTGTGGGAATGTATATTCTGCTCTGGTGGCAGTGTGATAAACTTGTAGTTTATGTTTTCATCCCTGGAAATGTCGAAGTTCATTATGCTGTCTTTGTATTTGTAGATGTAGATTTTCTCCCAGGTTGCTAATTCCGTAGGTCCTTGTACTGATGTTAATAATTTTGCTTTATTTATTAGGTCGTGATTTTGTGTCCAAAAATGATATGCTACTGCTGATTTCTCTATTTGCTTGTACTTTATGTTCCTGAAATGTTCCTTTAACCGTGTGCCTATGTTTCTCTTTGTTTTTCCAATGTAGATTTTTTCACATTCTGCAGAGTTTATTTTGTAAATACCTGATTTTTCTTCTTGTGGAATACTGTCATTAACATTATCTATCAGTAAATTTTTAACATTAAATCTATTAATCGGTGCCAACCTGATATTAAAATCTTTAAGAATATTCTGACATTTTTTGTGGCCCATGGATGATATGTGAATTTTTAAAAAATTTTAAAAAATTTTAAAGAAATTTAAAAAATTCACATATCATCCATGGGCCACAAAAAATGTCAGAATATTCTTAAAGATTTTAATATCAGGTTGGCACCGATTAATAGATTTAATGTTAAAAATTTACTGATAGATAATGTTAATGACAGTATTCCACAAGAAGAAAAATCAGGTATTTACAAAATAAACTGTGCAGAATGTGAAAAAATCTACATTGGAAAAGCAAAGAGAAACATAGGCTTACTGTTAAAGGAACATTTGAGGAACATAAAGTACAAGCAAACAGAGAAATGAGCAGTAGCATATCATTTTTGGACACAAAATCACGACATAATAAATAAAGCAAAATTATTAACATCAGTACAAGGACCTACAGAATTAGCAACCTGGGAGAAAATCTACATCTACAAATACAAAGACAGCATAATGAACTTCAACATTTCCGGGGATGAAAACATAAACTACAAGTTTATCACACCGCCACCAGAGCAGAATATACATTCCCACAGCTCGAAGAATGATTTGACAGTTGAATTTTAGCCTGGCTGAAGATGGGAACTAAATGTTCTCGAAACCGGTTCCATACATTTATGAAAAGTAAGTAAAGCTTTAAGAGTATGTAGTTCAATGAATCATACAATGATATCAATTAATATCTTTTTTACTCTTATTCCAAGATTCTTAATGTACTCCGGATGTATAAGGTCTGGTCCTGGTTGCTTTTTATTTTTTAGTGTTTTCACTGCCTGTTCTAATTCTTCCAATTGGAACTTCGAATCCAGAGATACTGTTTGCATTTTTTCTATTTCTATCGTGTTGGATTTTTTTAATGTTCTATTATTTTCTATGGTGTTTTCCTAGTGTATTAACTTTCTTATAATGTTGGTTAAATTCATTAGCTATATCTTTGTTATTGTATATGTCTTTATTACCTTTTTTAATATATATACTTTTATTACTATTGTCATACTTTCTGCTAACATTATTAATGTGCTTGTATACTTTAGCACTATTGGTTCTATAGTCCAACCCGGTTAAGAATTTGTCGTAGCATTATCGTTTGGATACGATTAATTCTCGTCTGTAGATTGAATCTTTTTTCCTCCATTCTATTACATCTTCCTTATTTTTATTGTTTTGTCTAAATCTCTAGCACTATTTCTTTCTGCTTTTAGTGTTTCTAATTTTTTGTTCCAAAAAGGTTTATATTTTTTTGCTTTTCCTCTGGGGATGTTTGTCTTTGCTAATTTTAACATTATGTTATTAAATTCCTTAATCACTTGATTTATGTTCTTTGTTAAATCTAATCCTTATACTTCACTTTCAGTATTTTTTTTATATTTAGTTCAGTTAGCTTTTTGAAAATTCCAGGTATATCGTTTTTCAATATTTGGACTATGTTTCTTAGTATCCGTGATTGTGATTATAGCTCTGTGTCCACTTCCTCCGTCTTCAGTAACTAATCTTCTTGTGCTACTATCTTCAGACTGTATCTGAAGACCTGCTAGGTCTTCAGATACTATTTTGAGATCTGAATTAGTGGAATTTCCTGTATAATGCAAGTATGTATTAGAATCTGTATCCTGATATATCGGCTGTACTTGTTTGGTATTTATAAAATCCTGTAATAACTTTTCAGCTAGGTCTACATCTTTACAGCCCCATTGTCTTGAGTGTGCATTAAAATCTCCCAAGATAAATGTTTTCTTCTGTGGTTCTATTATCTCTATATTTAGATTCTGATTGCCAGGTGGGCTGTAAACTGTGTATTTTTTTCCATTTTTATATACATTTAGTTGTGTAATTTCTGATGTATCTTGCTCATTCATTTCTTCGATTATTTTAAATTTAAAACTTAATTTTGCTTTCACTCCAACAATTGCATCATTAAAATATCCATATGGATTAAGCCCGAAGGTAATTTCATTGTAATCTGAGTGTTGACTTCATGTGTATGTAACTGGTATAGAAAACAATATTGAGTTGAAGATTGCTATATAAATTTGTGAAAGTATCACTGGATATCTTGTAAATTGTAGTTTGACAAAGTCAGAAACTTGTGTACACAAGTCTATTGACAATAAATAAATATGTTCAATCATTTGAATAAATATGTAAAATACCCTCTTATAAGATTATGTCAAGGATCTGTTTTTAAGTTTTATTTATTTATTTTTCCTTTTTCTGAAAAAGTCAGGGGCCTAATATGGCAGTAAATTTGATAAATGCTTTGAGCTAGAGCCAGAAATGTGTCTAAAGCATAATAAATACAAGGGTGTTCAGAAATGAATTACAGCAGTAGTCAGTTGTACATTATTTATTATGCAAGATGATTCAATGACATGGGATCTCGAAATGTCATTGCCTGGTAACTTGATTATGGCATCATAAACCATTGTTTGGGAGTACTATGCCACCACTGATGGACAACTGCTTGAATTTCCTCATTTTACTGAATTATTTACCTTGCAGCAAGTTCTTTATGTTGTTGAATAAGGTATAATCAGACATAGTGAGATCAGGTGAATATGGCAGGTGTGGCACAGCAATGAACCCAGTGATGCCAATTTTGCAATCATGGTGTTGCTTGTGTGGGGCCACACATTGTCATTCATGTTGGAGGAACACTCCTGTCAACCACTTCTCTTTTCATCATTGCTGAATCCTGCCTCTAAGTCTTATAAGGTTATGGCAGTATACCTCACTGTTGGCATTTATTTCTTAAGGAAGTCAGTCCATTAGTCCACTTCAGTTTGCCCGAAGTGTCCCAAAAGATAGTAATAACCTGCTTTCTTGCAGATGGAGCTGCATGAAATTTCTTGGACTACGACTGCCTGGATGTTTCCTGTCATCTGCTTCTTCATAAAAATCCATATCTTCATTATGTATTTCAAGTAGCAGACAACTGACTTTAACCCTTTTGTGCCTGTGTTAAGTTCCATAGAATTCAGTATGTCCACATCTTTTTTATATTCAAATTGTCATGAATCTGCACAGTCAAGGCCTATCTGACATTCCAGTTCATCAGTGGCTATGTGCCTGTCAGCCATACAAACACAATCTGGGAGAACACAATATGGATGAATGACCAGTACTGAAATCCTTGTGTGCAGAATTCCTTCTGCTGGCAAACTCATTGTCTTAGTTCTTCTTGATCACATACCGCAGTTAAAGCCTAAGAATTTCTGCAGTTTTGACACTTTCCTTCCTTAAAATTGCATACTGTCCATGATAGTCGTCTTCCATTCTCTCTGCTTACAGCTGCCACTTAGCATCTACATGGTGCACTACATTTTTAAGTGAAAACCCTACAGTATCATATATATATTAATAATGCATCACCCTATGAATAGATGAGCCCATAGATTGCACTATATTTGTAAAATCCTGCTATTGTAAATGATTTCTGAATGCCCCTTATAATACCTGTATAGTAAAGGAGAATTTGGCAATCCATACTCTCACCTCATATTCAGTATTTTGGCAGTCCATTCTGCAGTTTTGGAGAACTAATAAAAAAACATGACAAATATGTTACAATTTTTGTTCTCCTGATGTTTTAGATGGTTTGATGCCTAATTTGGTGTGGCAAGCTGGCCGCACTGCAGAAGCTATTAGAATAGCTGCTCTTTCTTGCCTCTGTGCAGCTCTGCAGGATAAAGAGAAGGCACCATCACCATTTAACAACCCAAATACTTTGACAGAAGTGTTTGAACCATTTTTACCCCTTCTACTTAGCCTTATAGAAGATCAGGCAAAGAAGGCTCGTCTTCTGGCATGCAGAGCTCTGAATTTAATATTGAGATTAGCTCACAATTGTGGGCAGTTCAAAGGGATTCATGTGAAGAATATTTATCCAGGTAAGCTAATCTGTTACATCATTTGGTGATTTTTAAATTCTTTAAAGCCACACTATTAAACTATTTAAATTTATTCACTTAACTTTGTTTTGTAATTCCATTGTCAGTCTGTCTTGATTATTATTTTATCTTTCATTCTTATTTATACTCCTTGAAGTCAGCTATAAGCCATTGCATTGAATTGTGAAGGTATTAAGTAAATGTCATAATCAAATGCAAGCTCTGCGCATGGTTTCTCAATATAGATGGATTCCAAGAAAAGATGTAAGAGTGTCCTACATGCACATAGCAAACTCTCAATCAATCTAAGTGCATTCTCTAAGGTCTTTGTGTGTTCAGAATGCAGTATTTTTAATAAATGTGATTTAATAATGCATCTTATTTTGATTAAAACTACAGCAAATAGACAATTATATAACCATCCTGTTATTTCTGCACAAACCTAAAGCATATCACAGGACAAACCAAAAGTTGTTGATAGCCTAAAAAGCTTATTTATATTTGAGTGAGTTATAATGCCAAACTCATGTCCCAACCAGACATTGGAATGCCACATATGGGCAGAAGGGCAGTTATGTAGACCATTTGTAAATGTGTGCACTTAAATCAGCAGAATATAATACTGTGAATGATGAAGGTGAAGATGGGGATGAGATGATTATATAGCAACAATTGAGTGGTAGTGGAAACCAAAGTACCCATCTGTAACTTTAATCTCCTACAGACCACTGCGTAACAGCCCAGAAGATACCTCTAGTGACATCTGTGACTCTGCCATGAAAGCCTACGTTTCCTCATTATATGAACTGTTTTAAAAATTAATAACTTTGTGAAGTTATAAAAAATATTTAAGTTTGTAATCCACACATTTACACACTAAATGTAGGAGATTTATGTGCAAATACTTTTTCAAAATGACCACTATGACAAACAAATGGTTTAAAAGTTATTTAACATTGTAATTCTGTGGCATATTGCATCAGTTATGTATATGACAAAGTTAAAGTTCATCACATTTCTCTGGAGCAGACATATGCTTCTTGCACATAAAAATTGTCCTGTATGAAGCCCAACTTAGAAATTTAAAGACCTTAAATTTGGTAAATGAAGAGCCCAAAAGAGGTCCTTTATCTTTGAAATTATTCTATCTTCAAAATGTAGTTTCCACATTGCTATATATAGTGGGTCCTGGTGGTGTAGTGCTAACCATAGTTGCCTTCTAAACCCAAGATCATGGGTTCAAACCCGGCCAGGCTCGATGGATTTTTTCGAACATAAAAATCCTAAGAATGGCTTCCTTCGGAAGGGAAGTAAAGCCGTGGGTTCTGTGTCGTACATTTACGGCATGAAAAAGAACCTCAAGCCTGAAAGAAGAGGCCTATGAGCAAAATTTGTTAGCTGTTTCACGCCCTGAATTGAATGGGACGCTGATGACCTGAGCTGTTAAAGAGCATCCATAAATAAATAAAATCAACAACAACATTGCTATAGAAGAAATTGCAATAAGTGCAGGATGCACCATCCTGTTGCATCCACAGGTAATGAACCTTCAGATGTCAACAGCATTCCTTGTTACAGTCAACATTGATCCATTTTCATCTGAAATTATACCTTTGAGTATATTAGTGTGCAAATAGTGCATTTCATATCATGAAGTAGATGTTCTCAAACTTCATTTGAGTGCTTTCAGATTGTTAAAATTAAAAAACTTATCACTGACAACCAACATGACTTCAGAAAAAAGAAATCAACAGAAACTGCAATGTTCCACTTCATCAATCATACCCTAAATGCCCTAGACCACAAAAAAATATATCTGATATGTTTTTTGACCTATCTAAAGCCTTCAACTTATTGAACCATGAATTACTCTTCACAAAACTAGTAAAAAACAATATTGCAAGCATTTTAGCACAGAGTTCAGGGAAAGAAACCCAAAAAATTCTCCTATATAAAATCATCCATAAAGCATCAAAGTGGTTTGATGTAAATAAACTAATAGTTAATAAAGTAGAAAACAAAAAGTCTCCAAAACAAAATAATATTGAAGAGCCAATAATTACTATTAAAAATAAAAATATTCAAATCACCAACAATATAAAATTCTTTGGCATTATGATTGAAAACAATCTAAAATGGGGTGCATATGTGCAGTACTTGATTAAAAAATAAATGCCATTTGTTTCAACAAGTTTTTTTTTTTGATTTGTTTGTTTAAGGACACTCTTTAACATCTCAGGCCATCAGCATCCCATTCAATTCAGGACGTGAAACAGCCGACAAATTTTGCTAAGAGGCTTCTTCTTTCAGGCTTGAGGTTCTTTATCGTGCCTTAAATGTATGACACAGGACCCACGTCTTTACTTCCCTTCTGAAGGAAGCCATACTTAGGATTTTTACACCTGAAAAAAATCCATCGATCGAACCCGCGACCTTGGGTTTAGAAGGCAAGTATGGTTACCACTACACCACCAGGACCAACTTTCAACAAGTTGTCGAGTATTACTAGGATGTCAGTACAAAACTGTAACCTCTTTTCATGATCATTTGGCTTCAGTCCCTGTAACAACTGAAGATTATCTGGATGCAAACCCAGGCGTTTTACATAGCATTCTCTAAACAGTTGTCTGGTATAATGCAAGATCTTTACTGGCCCTGTTTGTTAACTTACCTGGACTCCTTATGTAGACCTGTCGCACGCACTCCATGTTCTCCTCACTTGTGCTCAGATGCCCAGTGCTTTTAGCAACTATCTACAAACTACATTACTTATGAATGGAAAAGCTAGTTGGTACATCTTGTAAAATCGCATTTGGAATAACCTTTGCAGTGCTGTAGGTGATGGCATTTCATAATAACAGAGCATACAGAATGAGCTCTTTATAGGTTGCAACACCATTTTAAACTGAAATGTGAAATGTGCATTATGACTAAAAATAATGTTTCAACTGCCATCTGATTGTGCAGAAGGAAACTACGCCTTAAATTTAATCACTACTAATCATTTCATAAACATATGCCTTGTACCTCCAAAATAATTAGAGGTGTAAATTGGTTACATCATTTTGAATAATGCTGTTAATGAGACATTAAGGCTATTAAAAATGATCTCTTAAACAGTTTAAAGACAAATAACGCAGTACCTAATCATAATACAAGACAGAAGATAAAATATAAAACGGAAAACAGATGAACATATCACCAAAACCAACACAACAGCTTTTCATAACAGTGCAACACATATGGTGATCAAATTATGCAATAAATTACCATATTACCTAAAAACGATAGAAAAGGAAACAAAATTTGAAACAACACTGATGCTTCTTCACTGCTATTATGGTGTGGATAAATATTTGAAAGACAGTAGATAAAATATTTTAAAATACTAAAAATATTACTGTTGCTTCACTGCCAATGAACACGGAAGCAATCTGAGTTAAAAACATTAAAAATATTGATACAATGATAAAACACTCTTAACATTTCACTCTCACAATTAAAAAATTCAGGATATGTTTTGTGAGAGCTTTGTTTACATTGTCACCTGTTTAACAACTCCCTTTAAAATATTGATACAATGATAAAACATTCTTAACATTTCACTCTCAAAATTAAACAATTCTGGACATTTTAATTGATATAATTGTATGATTCAGTTGAACTACACACTCTTAAAGCTTCACTTACTTTTCATAATTGTATGGAACCGGTTTCGAGAACATTTAGTTCCCATCTTCAGCCAGGCTAAAATTCAACTGTCAAATCATTCTTCGAGCTGTGGGAATGTATATTTGCTCTGGTGGCGGTGTGATAAACTTGTAGTTTATGTTTTCATCCCCGGAAATGTCGAAGTTCATTATGCTGTCTTTGTATTTGTAGATGTAGATTTTCTCCCAGGTTGCTAATTCCGTAGGTCCTTGCACTGATGTTAATAATTTTGCTTTATTTATTATGTCGTGATTTTGTGTCCAAAAATGATATGCTACTGCTGATTTCTCTATTTGCTTGTACTTTATGTTCCTTTAAACCTGTGCCTATGTTTCTCTTTGTTTTTCCAATGTAGATTTTTTCACATTCTGCACAGTTTATTTTGTAAATACCTGATTTTTCTTCTTGTGGAATACTGTCATTAACATTATCTATTAGTAAGTTTTTAACATTAAATCTATTAATCGGTGCCAACCTGATATTAAAATCTTTAAGAATATTCTGAAATATTTTTGTGGCCCATGGATAATATGTGAATTTTTAAAAATTTGTTTATCTTTTCTTGCTGAAAGTGTTGTGGTGTCTTTTGATATGTTTTTGTCTCTTGAATTTCTGCACCTTTTTATGTACTAGTTTTTTTTAAAACCATTTTTAACTGCTGTTTCTTCTATTTGTTTATATTCTTTAAAATATTCTTCTTTGCTAATTTGTAGGTTAACTAGCCGGTGTGTTAAACTGTTAATTACTGCATGTTTGTATGCTGTGGGGTTAAAACTGTCAGCTTTGATGTGATCATCTGCATGTGTATTCTTTCTATATATTCCAAATTTAAGATTTTCTTGGCATTTCATTACTTTAATATCCAAGAATGGCAGCATGTTATCTGTTTCTATTTCGTGTGTAAATGATATGTTTATATCTTGTATATTTAGAAGTTTTAAGGCATTGTCAATGAGTTTTCTGTTAACTATGGCAAATATATCATCTACATATCTGTACCATACCTAAAATATGTATGGAAAAGCTGTGTTGATGTGTGTTTCAAAGCTACTCATGAAGAGGTTAGCTAGAGATAAGGGGCTGCCCATTATAAGTCCTGGTTGTTGTTTATAAAATTTTCCTTTAAGAGTAAAAAAGGCTTGAATACCAGTTTTTTCTACAGCTCAAGAAGTTTTTGGATTTCCTCTATATAAATTAATTTGGTTCATTTTTTATAACTTTTATCACTCTTTGGAAAATTGTCTGAAAGTTAGCACTTTTTACTGCTTCACATTGTTGTCTGTATTAATAAAGTATTAAAAGTATAAAATTAAACAAGCTTTATTCACTCATTTTAACAACGCTTCCAAGCTTTTTTATTTTGCAATTTGTACATTTTCTAATCACTAACAAATTGAAATCATTCATATTTGGTTGGCTCTTTGTGCAGTTATGTATGTATAAATGCGCCTTACTTCTTAAAAGCAATCAGTCATAAATTTGATTTTAATTTGGAAAGGAAGAATTTCAAGAGTTGAAAAATTCAGGTCATGGCTAGGATTCAAACATGGATTTTCAGCCTTCTGTGCAATGCTCTAACCAATTGAGCTACTGTGTCCTCTAAACTTGGAACCACAAACTACTCTCATCTGATTCTGAGTTATCTCTTAAGAAGTAAACCTCTGACAATTAGGGAGGATATTTTCCAGAACATACAGAATCAGTTGAGTGTGGTTTGTGATATGTGCTTGGAGGAGCACATGGCAGCTGAGTTGGATGAAGTGCCAGCATGGAAGGCTAAAGATCCATGATTCCTATCCCAGCTGTGACTTGACAATAATTCTTCTTTTCCTATAATGTCCTACAGTAGGTACCATAAAAGAACAATTTCTATATATAAATTAACCTCTATATACTAGACTATCAAAATATGTCCTCACTGCTCATGCAGAATTTTGTGTCTCAATCAAGGTTGGCTCCCCTCACCACTCATGGCCAGTTGTCTGTCCTTGAACTTCCAAGCAGTCATCTGTATATATTTGTTTGCGAAGATAGCAAGACTCTAGAAAAATTTATTTTTGTGAGTAAGTGTTATTATAAATATACGAATCATCATCACATTCATGAAGAATTTATTCAGAAGTTTCAGAACTACAATTCATGATCTTATGAATAAACTTGATATTACTGGTTCAAAACAAGAAACATGTGAAGAAACATGTACAGTTTTAACAGAAGAGAATCAGATGAAATTGGCTGAAATTTTGAATGTTTGCCATCAAAACCGCTGTCAAAATTAGCACAAGTTGGAGTTTCAGTGTCTTTTGTGTATACAGCAACTAAATTGTCAAAACTCAAATCTTACAGGTGTACACATGTCCATTATCTATGGCAAGATGATCCCATAGCATGTGTGCATTATTGTGAGTAATTTTTAATTAACCCACAGCTCACGCTCTTTTCGCACAATGCATGGTCCCACCAAAATGGCCATGTGAACACTCATAATACACACTATTGATGTTCTGAAAATCTAAATTGTATACGAAAACCCTTCTTTATGACAGGAAAATTGGAGTTTGGTGTGCAATTACAACAAATTGCATAAGACATGACTGGTCATTGTATGTCCAGCTGGTGAGACACAAAACCCAGTGCAATTGGTAAGGAACATATTCTGAAAGCCCTGTTGTTGATAGTAAAACTAGAAGCCTGGGTCAAAAGAAATTGTAGCATTATGAGTCAACTATTAAGGGATAAATCTGTACAGTACAGAAGGCCATAGGGAGGTCTCCAGAATAAATAGAATCAGATAAGAGAAGATTATGGTTCATGTTGGAGGACACAGTAGCTCAGTTGGTTGGAGAATCAGCGCAGAAGGCTGGAGATCCATGGTTTTTTTTAATCCCAGTTGTGAAAAACTATTTCTAGGTATGTAAATCTGTTTAATGATCTTGTTGTAATAGGTGGGCATTAGTTTCAAAACATTAACAATCTTACAGTGATTTTAAAACGTCTGGATGATGTCAATGACGAAGTTCGTGTTGCATCAGTGAAAACAATATTAAAGATGTTCAAGATGCTTCCTGATGATTATCGCCTGGACACTTCCATTCCCCATTTGGATGCTGTGTACAACACTATGTTAATTCATATGGATGATCCAGATCCAAAGTTCCAGAAAGTAGTGCTAGGTAAGCATTAACTGTCTTTGTATTGGATGCTTTAGCGAATAACTGTGCTTGTGATATACATTTCATTCTAATAGTGCATAATTAAATAGTTTTTTGCAAAAATAAACATTGCTTCAGTTGCAAGAAAAACATAATTGTTAAAGCAGCTCTAATAATATAATTAAAACTTTGAGTTTAAGCATTATACAAGGTGGTATCCACAATATTCGGGACTGGTGCTGTCATCTTGACATTAGTTGCAGTAGGATTTTGTACTGCTAGGTGGCAACATTAGCACAGCTGATGAGTGAGTGGTTAAAATTTCATGTAGCTGGGTAGATGTGTTTAGACTCTGTAGTACTTTTCATGATATTCAGTGTGAAGTGTGTGGCGATTTTACGATGGATCCAAGATTGGAACAGAGAGTGTGCATCAAATTCTGTGCAAATCTCGGGGAAAATGCTATGGAGAACCTCGCAACGATTCAACAAATTTTTGGGGGACAGCATGAGCCGTACACGTGTGTTTGAGTGGCATACTCGGTTCAGGGCCGGCCGTAAGCTATTGAAGACGATGCTCACACCGATAGGCCGTCAGCTGCTAACGTTTAACATTGTTGCCAAAGTTCAACACCTCGTTCGTGATGATCGATGTCAAACCATTGAAGACCTTACTTATGAAGTGGGAATTGGTTATGGGACATGCCAACGAATTTTAACTGATGAATTGGACATGCATCGTGTGGCCGCAAAATTTGTGCCAAAGATCCTGACTGCTGATCAGAAGGCACTGCGTGTTGAAGTTTGCTCGTAGCTTCGTCAGCCCGTATCCGATGACATAATCTTTTTATCCAGGGTTATCGCCGGCGACGAGAGCTGGATGTACGCTTATGACCCTGAGACAAAACAACAATCCTCCCAGTGGAAGAGTTCGAACTCATCAAGACCAAAAAAAAGCGAGACAAGTGAAGAGCAAAGTCAAGAGCATGCTCCTGGTTTTCTTTGATACCAAGGGGATTGTGCACAAAGAATTCGTCCAACCAAATGAAACAGTGAACTCCACGTACTACGGTGACGTTTAGCGACGGCTCCGTGAAAATGTGCGGAGACTACGGCCGAACTTTGGCGGCAAGGGAGCTGGCTGTTGCATCACGATAATGCACCCTGTCACAATTCCTTGTTCACCAGGAGCTTTTTGACGAAAAACAATATGACGTTTGTGCCCCACCCACCGTACTCGCCTGATTTGACACCCCGCGACTTCGCTTTATTCCCCAAACTGAAAATCAAGTTGAAAGGACGTCGGTTTTACACAATTGAGGGGATTCGAGAAGAAATGCTGTCTGTGCTAAACACCCTCAAAAAGAACAGACTTCCAATATGCACTTGGAAAATGGCAGAATCGCTGTATACATGTGGAAGGGAACTACTTCGAGGGTGATGGCGGTCATTAGTCTCAAAGTAAGTTTTTGACCAGAGGGCAGCATTAGTCCTGAATATGTTGTCAAAAAAATTAGGATCATTCTTTATTGAACAGCCCTCATAACTGATGTAGAACCCACAGTAAAGTCAAGGGTTAGCTTCTGTGACCATTTTTGTTACTGAAAGCTAAGGAAAAATTTAAGATGTCCATCACTGTTCCATTTTTTGGCTCTGGAGATTGCAACTCCACCAGCAATAGGCTATACTCTCTACTCAGGGGTAAATGTATGTAAGATCCTGAATAACTCTGAAACAAGATGTTCATGTTCATATGGACTATTTTAAATATTTTGTTTTTAAGAACCTGTCCCTTAAAAATTTGATACCAATTTACAATTATCCTTTATGATCCTACACTTAGGTATTAATTTTTTACACTAAACTCCACTTACTTACATAAAAATAAGACGCGTTTCGGGAGAATCTCTCCCATCTTCAGTTGCTCACTAAACCACCATTAGTTGAAACGATGGCTAGACAACCAGATGTTCCTTTGGTGGCCTCTGTTGGTTGAAGTAGGAAATTGCTGAGTTCATCTATAGGAGGAAACTTAAAGTTCAATAGGTTTTCCCTATTTATGTTTTTATTTTATTTTTTTTAGAGAAAATCTAATGAACTTCAAGTTTCCTCCTATAGATGAACTCAGCAATTTCGTACTTCAACCAACAGAGGCCACCACAGGAACATTCAGTTGTCTAGCCATCACTTTCAGTAACAGTGGTTCAGTGAGCAACTGAAGATGGGAGATATTTTCACGAAACGCGTCTTATTTTTATGTAAGTAAGTGGAGTTTAGTGTAAAAATTAATACCTAAGTTTAGGATATATTACCACTCCATTGTCAACAGCTTCATAAGTACAATCTCCTTTACAGGTTTAAAAGATAACAATGTCATTGGCTTCAGCACTGAAGATATAACATTTGTTAACATTTTTATTTCTAATTCTTTCAGATGCCTTAAAAGAAGTTGGTCAGATAAGACCAAAACTTCTTCAGGAAAAGCTCATAAGCTTTATGCCTAAATTCCGTAACACAGAAAACTGCAAGGAGCTTGAAGCATACATGGAATCCCTGTTAAGTAACACTCAGAATCTGTCTGAAGAGAAAGTGTCTGGAGATAGCCAAGATAAAATTGAAAATTAATGTGGAAACTATTTTCTACTCAAAACATGTCATATCTGCACCTGTTGTACCTTTTGTAGACATAAAAATCTATTTTAGCATAATTACAAAATGTTATTCTGATATTGCTGCACTTTTGTAGCACATGTATGTATGTTGTGAAAATAAACTATTGCACATAATGTAATTTGAAATCATTAATTGCTTTAAAAATCAAGGTCACTTATAATATAAAATTCATATGCATATCCATATTACCACCAATAGCAACCAGCCTATCAGAATGAAACATAATTTTTACACAATGTTAGGTTACCACCAGATAACATAAACATGGGGGAGCACGGGGCCATCAAAGAACTTGCTATAAATTTGGGATTAACCATACTTCTATCAGATAAAGACCATGCCACAGTGGCTTTAAACAAGACAGACTACAAAGAAAAGATGCAGAAAGTGTACTAAAAGAAAACCTACAAAATAATCCGTTATAGTCCAACCTAGTAGATTGAAATAAAAATCCAGTTTCTAATGGAAACAAGCAACTGTATCTCTTTTGAAACCAAGAAGGCTTTACTTCTCTACAAATCTGGAACAGCCACCATATTTATATAAACTTCGCTAAATTCACTAAATAGTCAGATCAATAGTAAGCCCAGTCTTGATTGCCAACATGTATCGTAGCTAAGTATTTAGCAAAACAATTACAATGTCTCGTGGGAAATATGGAATCACATGTAGAATTCCAAACACTTTATAGAGATGTTTCCCTTCTTAAAAATTACATCAAATGATAGGATGCTCAGTTTTGACATCACTTTACTTTTTACCCAGATAACCATTATAGAAGCCTAGAAGTACTAAAAGTAAAAGTAACTAAAAACAATCTCCTGGGAGAATGGGTCTTACTTTCACTCGGGTTTTAGAGGAAAAATATTCAAGCAGGTACAGGGAGTGTTCATGGTCTCTTCAATTTCACCTGTGATTGTAAATATTTATAAAGAAGACTGAAATCCACCAAATAGGGACTATGTAAATGACAAATATGTAGTGGCTGCATGGAGGTAATGAAATGAGTTTCCTGATGTATGTACGTCAACAACATCCATTCCATTGACCAGTTCACTGTAGAAAAAACTAATAATTCATGTGCATTTCTGCAATATATTTGTATAATAAAAATAATGGATATTTTTGGTCAACACATACAGATGCTTGCATGCCACCTCACAGCAACTACCTACAGGCAAAGAGCCATCCTCAGTACATTAATAACCAAGCTGTAGGTATGTACAAGCCACCCAAGTACTTTAGAAAGGGAATTACAACATATTCCACTCTTGCAGTAATAGTTCCCCTACAACTACATTACGTGAAAGGGGGAAAAAAAGAAAGAAACTGAATTGCCAAATATGATTGTAACAAGGAGAAATTTTCCAGTTTAACAACACTGTTCTAAATACATACAGTCAATTTGAATAGTTTGGGATTTTCACAGTGAAATATAGTATATAACAAATTATTTATGAGGAAATTACTCAAATTTCACTAGTTTTATTCCACTTACTTGGACAAGTTTCAAAGGCAAATTTCCTTCATCGTCAGCACGGTTTCACTATTAGCTTTCCAACATGGTATGTTGCTCTTTGGATTTTATAAACTTTTTGATGAGGTAGCTATTGTTTGAAAGATCAAACTTAACTAAATTTCAATTAAATATACTTACGAAGCTGTTGACAATGGAGTGGTATATATATAAACAATGTATACAGTTTTTTTCACACTAACTCTATTCACTTACATAAAATTTGAACATATGTTTCGGGAGCAATCCCTCCCATCTTCAGCCTGTTGACAAACTGTTGTTAAACGTAGCGGTTGGGTCTCTTGATGTTCTTGTGGCGGCATCTGTTGGTTCTATTAGGAATTTGCTGAGTTCATCCAATTGTTTAACTAAATTTTCTTTGTTTTCACTCAAGAATATATTTTCCCATACCAATAATTCTATGGGTTTTTGAACAGCTTTTAAGACCCCATAACCCATAGAATTATCCATGTGAGAAAATATATTCTTGAACAAAAACAAAGAAAATTTAGTTAATTTTTACTTTCAAACAACAGCTACCTCATCAAAAAGATTATAAAATCCAAAGAGCAACATCTTAATACAATGCTGGAAAGCTGACAGTGGAACTGTGCTGACGATGAAGGAAATTTGCCTTTGAAATATGACCAAGTAAATGGAATAAAACTAGTGAAATTTGAGTAACTCATAAAAAATTTGTTACATGAAGTCAACCTTGTAGAACAAGCAGGCCACTCTATGAACAATAAGATAATTGAACAAGTCCACCACATATTTAAAAAAAATTTCTTGCAGAATACTTCACCCAGGGCAAACACCAAATTGATTTCCACAAAACAGCAATATTACCAAAAACAGCATTTTACTAAAGAAATATCAGGAAGGCCATAGAAATATATAAAAAGAAAAACAAAAAGAAGAGAAAACTGGATGTACATATCAGCAGCATTGATAAACCTCTCCTGGAGACATTAAAATTGATTCAAAACTTAGTGGTACATGAAGATGGAACATTCTACAGGCTGCATCCAATCATATGTAACCTCCATTCCACTGTGTTGTTGGTTATGGCCACATTATTGCGCAGCTGATGCATAACTCTGCACACAGCTGAAGGATTTGGTACATATTTAATGTTGTTTCACATTAGGTACTCATTCAGCAGCAAACTAAATACAATTTCACAATAAATAATCATGAATTGCTGGGTAATCAACGTAGGAAAATATATATAACAAGTAAAAAAAAAATGCAGTTTTTTTTTGTTGTTTTTTTTAATTGATTTATTTACGGACACTCTTTAACATCTCAGGTCATCAGCGTCCCATTCAATTCAGGGCGTGAAACGGCTAACAAATTTTGCTCAGAGGCCTCTTTCAAGCTTGAGGTTCTTTTTCGTGCCGTAAATGTACGACACAGGATCCACGCTTTACTTCCCTTCCGAAGGAAGCCATACTTAAAATTGTTACGCCCGAAAAAATTCATCGATCCTGGCCGGATTCGAACCCGCTATCTTGGGTTTAAAAGGCAAATATGGTTACCACTACACCACCAGGACCGACAATGCTGAATATGAAACAAGTGTCAACTTCTCAAAAACTTAAGAATTTGTCATTGAGGCGTGCATTAATGGGGCTGATGTTAGAGCTCCTATCCATGCACACCCTTTTAGTTTGCAATGCTGCTACGCGCAGGGAATTGCCAAAGCCAGTCCACGTGCCCTGGGTCTTTCTCAGGCGGATCTCAGTTGCAGCAGTAAACAGCCTCTTCGTTGCTGTACCTGCTTGGTGAATGCAGGATTTCAATTTTTGACAAAAATGTGGGTGAATTGTTAAATATGTCTCTAGATATAATTTGGATAAGGAATTTGCCAAAACTAGCTGTGTTAGGCATGCCCTGAGGTTACTGAGCCACATATGTCAAGAGGTGATAGCCGAGTTAGGCAGTTGCCCGCCCCGATGCCAACCTAACCTGACGCTTTCAGTTTTCCCCTAGCGAGCTCATCAGTTCTTATGGATGGATTAAAATAGTGACATATAGCGTCTGAGCTCTCTCCCATATGACGTCTATGATGTACGGGACATTGGAATGATTATGTACGAAGAAGTGGTCGATACCGTGTATAAATCTTAGCGCTCGGTTCTGCAAGTACTGGATTTTGCGGACCGTTGTCGAAGCCACAGTTCTCAAATTTCACCAGTATTACAGCACAGTACACGCGCAGCTTTTGGGACAAATTCATGGATCGAGAGCTAAAGATAGGTCATAACTGCCACAGAACTCCGTGGCTACTTTACCAAGCATGTGTTCCCTGAAAATTAGCGTTCGATCCACCCTTACTCCCAGGTACTTCACGGTCCCATGGAATCACCCTATTACGGGCAACATAGCTCTGTATACATTTTATAGTAGGTTTTAATTTTACAAGATGTTTCATTTTAATTATATATATATATATATATATATATATATATATATAATGCTTCATTTTTAATTTTACACGATTATTATACATTTTTCAAAAGTACATACATGTTATCAGCAAATACATAATGTTACAAAGTAGTGTTATGTATATAGTATTAAACTTTACTGGCTGTATTTATTTTAACTTGACAGGTTGTTTCATTTCAATTTACATGCTGTTACATTTCAATATTACAGGATTCTTTTATATCTTATTTTTTTAAAAAACACGTACATGTTATACTAGGCAAGTATATTCATGTTGGAAAGTATATCATATATTAGATAAATAATTTATATTGTATTTTATATATCCTAAAGTACATTTTTATTTACAAGTTCATACCTGTTTTATATAGTAAGTATATAATTGATGTAATTATTTAGAAATATATTAGAAGTGCTATTATCAAGCGGAAGCATTTTCTTTTAATTATATACATATTACTAGTACAAAACATGTTTCAATTGTGTACACTGAGATGTTTTATAGTAACATTAAAGTGAAACTAATATGTGGAATGTTCCACCCATTTTTTCGCAAAAAAATTAAATGCTTGACGGCTTATTCTCCTATTGTGGATCGGCAAGCACAAGGAGGTTGAGCAGCCAGGACTCAGCGTGCGGCGTTCGGCGTCACGAGAAAGGCGGTGCGAGGTAGGGCTGGGGAAAAGTGTAAGCATGATTTTTTCTAAGCACATATGTTTTGAAATATATAATGCAAGAACAAGCATGGTATTAGAGACCATAGTTAGGCAATCTATTCCTTATGAAAACCCCCTTTTTTATATTTATTAATGTTTAATGCCCATTTTTACTATTGATGCACAACAGGCCGGTGAAATCCCCTATTCAAGTAGTTAGGCGATACTGAATTTCCCTCCTTAAAGTCATTAGTTTAGATACTCCGGCGGACGGAGTTGTCACTTTTCTCCGCTAGGGTTGCTATTAAGGAGTTTAACCTAAATGATGCTAATATTACAATTCAAATTGACGGAGTTGGTGTTAAAAATATGTTGGTTAACGTGGAGGAGGAAAATGCTATGGGAAAGCGCATATCAATTATAGTTTTATTTCTGATCTCGTGAACTCTGCAAAGAATGTAAACACAACACTATTTTTATCAAAACAGATTTAATGTGAAGCAAGTTTATCTTTTGTCCTCTCTTTGTTCTTCCCGCAGGCCAACACGAGACCGAGCGGCAAGGATCATGTTGTCTGCTCCGGTACACGCTCAAGGCTATATGACGTCAATAAACAAGATGGTGCAATCAAGCGAAGACAGGCTGGACTTGGCAGGAAGTAGTCAAGGTTATTGCTTCGGGGTGTGTGTATGAAATCAAAGGTGGTTTGTAATGGTCGTGTAAGACCTTTATTCTCATCCACAAGTGTGTCTAAAAACGTGTTTGAAGTGGAGTGTGTGCGTTTATCGTCCCTACTCCGCACCACCTTTCCTCGGGGCACCGGACGCCGCACGCTGGACCCTATCTGCTCAACCTCCAGGTTCTCGCCGTCTCACACAGAATGCAGACAATAAGACATTAAGAGATTAAGACATCTAATTTGTTGCGAAAACATGGGTGGAGAATTCTACATTCTACGTTTCATTTTATTGTTACCATAAAACGTAATCTCAGTGTACATAAGTAAAACATGTTTTGTACTGCTAATATGTATAAAAGAAAATGCTTCCACTTGCCTAATTGCATGTTTGTGTTTCAAATATATTTGTAAATAATTACAACATACGTATAATTGCTAATTAAAATAGATATGAACTTTACATAAAAATGTACTGCAGAATATATATAATACAGTGAAAGTTATTTAATTATCAATATATATGTAACAATACTTTATAACATGAATGTACTTGCTAAATAAAACATGTACATACTTTTTAAAACATAAAAGCATCCGGTAAAATTAAAATAAAATATCCTGTAAATTTAAAATGCAACAACACATAAATTGAAATGAAACGACCTGTAAAATAAAAACAGTCTATAAAATAATATACAATGTATGTAACATCACTTTGAAACTTCGTGTACTTGCTGAATATAGTATAAACATGATTTAGAAAAACAAAATATAAAAAGCATCCTATAAAATTGAAACAAAATAGCCTGTAAACCTTAAATGTAACATCCTGTAAAATTAAAAATGAAACATCCTTGTATAATTAAAATGAGATATTCCCTAAATTAAAACGAAAATATCCTGTAAAAACAAAACTCCAGTAAATTAAATGCAGGGTGATGTTGGCCAGTACAGGGGTTTATACTTTTGGCGATCAACAAAATTTTCGGAACAGGGGTTTTTAGTATTGCCGATGCAACACGTAGTCCCGCTGGACAGAGGACACCGCTTTTCTCGAGGTAACGATCATCCACCATTTTTAACTGCATGTTTCCACGTCTGGGAGTTGGGCTTGTATTGTTATGAATATCATTTGAATTCCAAAATTAGCAGACCATCTGCATATTGGCAGGTCTCACACAGAATGCGTGGATATGTTGGAAACTAGACCAAAATTGAAGGCAGGCTGGCAGCCTGTTTACCTTATTTAATTATTAGCATTTCCATACCACTAACCGTATTTAATTTGTTATTTGCAGCGCATCATGAAAATCTTTAGAATTTAATTCCTGTTGAGTGAATTAAGACTGATATCCATGGTGCCCGCAGGCCACCTTAATATTTCTTTTAGGTCTATCCTGGCAATTATAATTGCTAATGAACAGATGGGGGCACTTTCATTATAGGGTAATCTGCCGTAGAATTTGGTGGCCCCGCACCTAATTTCATCCTATGTGTATGAAGCAAGGAGGTTTCATGCAGTAATCTGGTAGGGAAGCATCTGTATGCAGAGTGCAGCTCCTGATTAGTGCATTAACAACCTGGTTTTAAACTTGCAGATTACATCTTAATTCAGGAAAGTCTGAATTATTATTTTTCAAGAAGAACGTTGCAAAATCCTGACAGTCTGAAGATTACCAATACATAGGTGCCTTGGTCCTCTTATATAACTTATTTAGGCATTAAACTTAATTCTAAATTAACTTAAAAAGCGCATATTAATGTGGTTCGAATCTATCCATTAGACAAAATGAACTCAACTATGTCATTACTGTAACGAGGAGTCGGTTTTATAACCAAAGCATGGTATTATAATCATAACGTTGACAAGGTATAATAAGAGCATGATGTTATATAAGAGTGCACTGTATATCCCACCCAGTTAGTGAAACGTGCCGTATAAACCTAAACATAGTAACATAGAAGTAATAAATATTAAGGGTGACGCTTTGCCACCCACAGGTAGACCTGAGTGTCCTCAGAGAAACTCTTGCATAAACAAAAGCAACAAACAACCCTCTTTTCCACACACTTAAAATATTATCTCTACTTGTGTATATTATAGATAAGCAGAATTACTGTGCTGGCAAAGTATTGTTTAGTTTTAAGCTTAACAAACCCAAACCATGAACCTCTTAGAACTTATGATGTAGACCTGGTAACTGTTAACCTCATAGTGTTTTAACAATACTCTTATATCTAGGTTAGGTTATTATTACCTCTCCTTGGGCATTACACTTGTATAAAAGGTCTCTGAATTGATTCAGATATAGGAGAGAAGCCTTGCTGCTTGAGGAATCCACGTCCAACTGTATCAGAAAACCCTTTAATAAATACTTGTATACTTTTAACAGAGATGGTTGAGTTATTCAGTACACCTCGTCTTTCCTGGAGGAGTCGATCTAGCTCTATTTCCCGAAGTGATGCCTATTATCCCAATATAACACCCCTTCTCGTCTTAGCCATCAAGACTGAATAGGAAAATTGTAGCACCGCATTAAACAGAAGTTGTAAGTCAGTCGAGGACTTCAAGCTTGAACTTCGTTTAATAACTTCCAGGTGGCATCTCAGTCAGCGGTATTACATTACGAAATAGCGCCCTTTGAAGACCTGGGCCCTGTTTCACAAAAGTATGGTCTAATGCATTACAAGTGTACGAACTGATAACTTGTAGATATTAGTAAAATTCTGTTCCACAAAGATTTCTGCTATACTAGTACTTTACTACTCCATACTTACAAATGTACATGTGAATTTTCGTAGTTATGTTCCACGAAAGCATTAGTATTAATCGGGCACTGGTAGTTTGTATGGATTTCTCTACAAGTTTTGGGACGTTGGTAAATGGAAATATTAGCACAACATTTATTATCTCTTTAATGATCTTGGGAGTCAGTTGGCCGAAATGTGCTAAGTATGAGCTAAAGTGATGATAGTGATGAGTAAGAATACGTATAAAGGAACAATAAATAAGTATTTGTGTATAATGATAAAATTAGGTTTAGTGCAAATAACGTAGGCTTATGATTGATGTTGGCGCTGCTTTTTTCATTGGTACATTTCAAAACTACATCTTAGTTAATGTATTTTAAGGTTCTTGCTACTTGCCGCGAAAATAATTTCTTTTCTTTCTTCCTTTTTATTTTTGAGGTTCTTTCTACATGCCACGAAAATAATTCCTTTTCAATCTCTTATGGAATAATTTCTTTTGGCACAATTTCCTCAGTGCTTTGCTTATCAGAACGTGATTGACGAGCAATATAAAAATAGAAATAAACATAAAGGATGGAGTAAACAAATAAAATGACCTGAGAGCGATTGGGAAGCGCGATTGTTCTGTCATCTCTCGATGACTGAAATTGATGCTCCTACATGTAGCCTAATAGGGCCGTCGTCTCAAAGTGGATTAGCTAGCTTCTTGCCATTGAAGAACTCAACGAGTCGAAATATAGCAATTTCAAGTGTGACTTTATCTAAGTTAAATATCTTTTTCTACTTTTATTCTTACTGTTAATTTGTTACATTATATATATAAAATAAAACTAAAAATAAAGTAACACTATTGACAACATAACAAATTAACAGTAATTATATTATATATATAAAATAAAACTAAAAATAAAGCAACACTATTAACAACATAACAAATTAACAGTAATTATATGATATATATAAAAGAAAAAGAAAAATAAAGTAACATTATTAACAATGTAACAAATTAATATTAATTATAATAGTAGAAAAGGATAAAACACTAAGAAAAAGATCTTTGCGATCTCAAGTGTGACTTTTTCTTAGTGTTTTATCCTTTTCTACTATTATAATTACTGTTAATTTATATATGAAGAAACCAGGCCCGGGCCAAGAAATATGTATCTGGAAATGAGGTTTCATGAAATAATCTAATCGAGAAACTGCGGTATACATAGTAAATTGCATGAAGTTCTTTATTCTGCGCCCTTTGAAGATGTATCAGCCAACTATTTGCTGCGATGCCCCAGATTTCACAGTTCATACAACATGAGATGATAATAAGAGCTTTAAAAAGCGAGTTTCAATAGAGCTTGCATCGCATCCAACTAAACACAGGGGCCCGTTGAGCAATTGTACCGTGGGCCCTATGAGCAATTCTAGTGGTGTCCCTTAAACGTCAACTCTTTGTTTAGTTGAGCTCCCAAATAGGCGAGGAAATTTTCCCACTGAATCCTTTGCGATTGTAAGTGAAAATAGGACAATTTGCGGGAATGTGCGTTTAGTGAATATAATGCTGTTGCTTTTTGTTGGATTTATTGACATTTATTTGACATTCTTCAGCGCCTTCTCCACCTTACATTAGGTGTAACGGTCTTTGAATGGGGTATATGGCTCAGTCACTGTTTATTTGTTTTGTATACCATGACGTCGTCTGCATATTGTGCTATGTTGACGTCTAGTGTGAGGGTGAAGCCAGTCACGTAAATGTTAAAGGAAACTGGTGAAAGAACAGAGCCTTTTGGTACTCCGCCGCGGATCTGTCTAGGTAGAATTGTTTACCGCCACCGTAACAGTAAAGTTCGGTGTTTGAAGTATGCGTGTAGTAATAGTATATAAGCATGTCAAAGCCCAAGTTGGATAACTTTGTACAAGATTCCGGAATGCCAGGTTGTAGAGAAAACACTTTCTACACCCGGAGATACCGAGGGGGTGAACGTATTACCCTGAAAACCCAGAGCTGGAGCCTCCATCACCCTCAGCAGCTGTTGGGTAGCAGAGTGTCCAGGACGGAAACCAAATTGATGTGGAGGTATGGCTTGAATGTTCCCCAGGAGGGGTAACAAGCGGACCAATGAAAGTCTCTCGGAGATTTTTGACATTGTCGAGAGCAGGCTAATAAAACGGTAACTAGAAGGACGAAATGGATCTTTGCGCTGTTTCAATATGCATATCATGCGGGCCTCTTTCCACTTTCGTGGTGAGTGACCCAAGCTAACACACATATTGAAGATATTGGTAACAAAGAAAACAGCTTTAAGTGGAAGGTTGCGGATCAGGGGTGGGTTAACCCAACAGGTCCGATAGCCTTTTTTTGGGATGGAGGCGCAGTAATGTGCCCTGGACATCACTGGGGTGAAAGAGGGGAACACAATAGTCTTCATCGTCCGACTCGTTGGAGATGCCGACCAACGTAACTTGAAAAGTTTTCGTCTTAGGGCTCTTCTCTAGGCATAAAAAGCTGTTCCAAGTAGTCAGTGAGAGCATTTGTTTTGGCTTGTAGTTCAAAGACCAGGCCTCTGGTGCCATGGATAGGATGGGAATTCTTATCTCGTTGTCCACGAAGGTTTTTGGCGATCCTCCACACGTCACCAATAGCAAGATTCTGCTTAGCCATAGTGTCTTTCCAAACGAGCACAGGGCGGACTCGGACTTCATGGCGCAATTGCCTCCGGAGTGTTCCGTGATGCGGTATACGGTGTCGCTGAAATAATCTGCAGGCTGCCCATGAATGGCGAATAAGGAGCTCAAGGTCCAGTGGGATGACATCTGGGTGCGGAGATGTGAAGGTATGACTATGAGCCACTCTTGTGACCATAAAGGAGAAAGATGAGACAGCTGTCTCTAGGGGGGAGTATCTGTGATTTTTGGATTTCGGAGGACAATAGTGTTGAGGCAATCCTTAAAGTTTTCCTATCTAGCTCACGATTTAAAGCTGCTACATCGTGACTGGCAAAACTTGTGTTGAGCTCTGCCAACCGGGATTATGGTCAGAACGGAGTGCGTTGACTAAGGTAAGGTTGAGATGGTAAGGGAATTATTTGATGATCACGAAGTTTACGACAAATGGTGGTTCTCTACTACGCGGACGATATGTGCTTTGCCAGGGACTCTAAACTAGTATTTGCGAGTCCTGATATACTAAGCGAATGATTGCATTGCGTCGGATATCTGCTCGTTGAGTGCAGTGTCAACGTTCATGTTTGGCATTGAAATCACCGACCAGAATAACAATAGGATGAAGGGGTAGAATGGATTGATAGTCGGCTTCCACGAATGCTCTAGAAGGGGAATGGTATGCAGATAGTAGCAGTACCTCTGTACTTCCGAGTTCTACAAATGTGACAGTGGCCTCCAATATCTGCAGTTGCGATATTTGGAATAGGCGGTCAACTACGCTCCTTCTGTCCAGTATCGATGTGCCTCCTCCTGTTGCACCTCTAACTGTTGGTAGACAATTGTAGCCCTGAAGATGGAAGTGGTTGTACTGATGGAAACGCGTGTCGTTGACTAATATACTATCTAGGACATACCGGACAGCTTAAGTTCATCCCTTCGTTCCCAGGGGGCCATTCGCATTCCAGAATACAAAACGGAATAAGACGCGAAACCTAATTCCACTCTGCATTTTGATCTCCTTGGCCTCCGTTGAAAAGTATGGCGATGGCCTCAAAGGCCATCAGCATCTTACTTGAGGGATTAGAGCATTCAGGAATCGAGTGCAAAGATCCTACAGCCCTCTGCCATAAGTCTGCCAAGTATTTGACATCCACTGCTAAAACTCCAGGACGTGTCCACTCTGATGGATGGGGTTTGTTGATTCTGGGTTGGGTGGTGTGTTTGAGGTAGGCCTACAGGTCGTCTTCCTCTCCCCGGTCCCACCATCAGGGTGGGGGACAGTTCACTGGGCATTTCCAGCAGCTGTCGTCCCCCAGTCGAGACGAGAAGGCCTTCACCTTTTAGGTCTTAGAGAGATGCCTCGTGATGGATCGTTTTCTAGGGCGCTGGAGTGCATGTTTGCCTGTTGTGTGGGAGCTGTATTACGAGAATGCTCATCAAAAGGCTGTCCTTGCACCATTGCTGCATAGCTTTTAGTTTGGGCTGTGAGCTGTAGCAGCTATGGTTGTTGTAGTGGTAGCTGGTGCCTGTATTGCTGCAGTGCTGCCTAGTGTGGACGTTCTGGTGTTCTCTCTCTGCTTGTAGTAGCAGAATCTCTGTTTGTTGTAGTATTTGTATTATCTGGCTGTTCCCTCCTATTGTTGTTCGTGATCCTCAGGCTAACTGGGAATCGGCCATAACAGGCAACATGGTCTCCCTTGCAGTTTGCGCAAGTAGGGGTCACACGTGAAACCTCGCTGGCAGACACCATGGGAACGGGGACTACTACATCTGTGGCATCTAGAGCTCCGGGAACAGAAATGAACCCCATGGCCAAAGCCCAAACAGCGGTGGCACTGAGCAGGGCCGTCAGGGTGACGGGAAGTTTCTATCTTTACGCTGAGGTAAATAGCAAATAGATGGCATTTGATCTATTTTGCCTCATTCATTAAACTTGGAGCGCCCCATGGATCTTGGACCCTATTCTTTTTATGATGTATATAAACGATCTTTCTTTATCTATACAAGATGTAGGCAATACGGATCTATTTGTACATGACACAAGCAATGATTATGCAATTAAATTAAATATAATTCCTAGCTCCTCGTGTAATTGGTTCAAATCAAACAAATTGTCTCTAAATCGAGATAAAACAAAGCATATGAAGATCATTCACAGATCTCCAAATCTCCTATTACGAATAGAGTATTATAACAGCGTAATATACAAACTAAAGCTACTGAATTCCTTGGTTTAAAATTGATAACAGTTTGAATTGGAAAGATTACATCATCTTATGACTGAACTTAGCAATGAAATTTGTAAAACTGGAGGCAATTAAGAATTTAAAACTAGTTTATCATGCTTATTTCAACTCAATAATGAACTATGGTATTATATTTTGGGGAAACTCAGCTAAAAGTGAACATGTCTTCCTTTTACAGAAAAAAGTCAAACAAATAATTGCTGGTACACATAAACATTCATGCAGAAATCTCTTTAGGAAATTTAAAATTCTAACTCTTCAATGGGAATATATATTATCCCTCATAAACTTTTCAGGCAATTGTAATTTTAACTCTTCCATGTGAATATATATTATCCCCCATAAACTTTTATATAGGAAATAACATTTGTACAAAATCAAAATATTCATGATTAGAAACTAGACAAAAAGCAAATCTACATAGAGCGGTCTCGATACTTTCCTACTATAAAAAAAAAGAGTTTATTACGAACCCATTTCAGTACAAAATGCTCGTTTCTTTGGCCTAAAAGGCTTAATAAACAATTGCAGATGCTTCAAATTTGCTCTTAAAAATACCTGCGTAAAAGACTTATTACTCTGTAAAGGAATATATAAGTGACAATATAC
This sequence comes from Metallyticus violacea, assembly GCA_030762175.1. Classification (NCBI taxonomy): domain Eukaryota; kingdom Metazoa; phylum Arthropoda; class Insecta; order Mantodea; family Metallyticidae; genus Metallyticus; species Metallyticus violacea. Next base: position 33,759,556 of record CM060837.1, on the reverse strand, counting down.
TGATTAAAAAAATATAATACTTTTATATCAAGGTATATGTAAATATGCTTATAGTAACATTTGCGTGACAGTGATTTGTTTGTTTCTACATATCAGGTTTTGTTGTTTTCATTGAGTTGTTCTCGATGTTGCTTTTTCAAATATTGTAACCATTTATCCATATGTACACGATATATTGTAAATGTAGAATGTGTGCTACTGTGGTGATTGTAAATAACAAATTCTATGTTAGTAAGTCTGTGTGACTACTTCACGAACTCACAGAATGCTCCAGAAACTAAAATAAACTACACATATGTGAAGTTTGATTGATTTATTTAAGGACGCTCTTTAACAGCTCAGGTCATCAACGTATATGTGAAGTTGTATTACATACTGCGAAATATTGTATTTTGTTTGCACACATATATGGCCTACACGAATCATAAAAGTTTATAGACGTATTTTTTAACTCCCTGTCTATTTTTATGTAACTAAAGACAAAATCCAAAAATTTAAAACTCGCCCGTTAATTAAGTGAAAACTATCTTAGCAACAGGTAACAGCTTATGTAGTTTTCCTGTGTGTACCACATATATGTGGTACTTCCGAACTTTAGTGTTAAATCTGCTTATTTATAAGGGATGGTTTTATAATATCTAATACCAATGGCTACATGACATATTTGCAATAATAAATTTAAATTATTAAATGGTTCCTTAGAACTCGGAAATCTCTTACGTAAGTCGGTGTGGATGGCTTCTGACAACTTGCGCTTGTGAAATTTTCCATGAAACTGAGCCGGTTTAGTTGCGATCTTAATCACGTTTTCATATATGTGTTTTATCTTTTATTGATGTTGAATTAATCTGTTCTACTGGTTTGTGTTAATGTATTTTTTAGTTCAGAGGTACTAAACTAAACTAAACAATGTTTGGATTCTAATAAGGAACCATTGAGGTCTCAACGAACTCCCCATACTAATCGCTCTGCTCATCTTGAACGACCTGCTAGCTGAACGTGTTAATATAATACAAGGTTTTTGTCGATTTCTATCTCTTTCTCTTTACCTAACACTGCAGTGGTACCACTACTAACAGTAAATCCGTTATTGCACATATTGAATTCCAGGTATAGTTTACAGCATTATATTTGTTACGTTAGATCGGACTGTGAGTGTTTATCTTCATACATACTTTTGAAATACATCTAATGGGATGGAAGTAACTTTGATTACATATATTTTTTTAATAAGAGTATATTAGACTGAAGCTATGATATGTGTTGTGACTTACTACTTAGTGGTAATGGTGACGTCAGTGTAGGTTTAGCCGCTTGTCCTTGTTTTTCTTCAGAATCAATACATTTATGGAAAGGTAAATATAATTGCATGCAAGTAATATTTGTAAAATACACATATTAATCTATTAGGAATGTTTGTGAATCGAAAATGAAATATGCAAAGGTGATAAGCTAGAAACGGATAGTTAAAATGTCTTGCAACCAACGCTATGCTGCGGAACAAAACATTTTTTCGGTTTTCCTTAATAATGAGGTAATAATACTGATTATACTTGCAAATTATTGCGAAATACGTCAATTGCGTCTGCTTTCAAGAGTAATGATAGTTGGAGCTGCGAATGCCATTTTGCATATGATTTTGTTTGATAACCACCAGTTCAGAAACGAGAACACATTATATAAAGATTTGTACCTTTTTTGTACTTATATGCATACATTCAAGAATTTGTATTTTAACTCAGTATATTTTATTGAATTGCTTGTTAATTGCGTGTGTACTGCAAACGATCGCATTCTTCTGGCTGTGGTATTGTTTGAGATTTTGCATCTGCAAAATGTTACAAATTGTTTACATTGTGGCGAAATGCAGAACATAATGATTCCATTGAACTACTTATTTACTTATGCATTCGGTGTACGGAAAGGTATTAATTGAATAAGTTTCCCATAATTTCGTTAGTCTGTAATGAATGCAGCAGTATTGTGTTTACATTGGTAATATAGTTTAAATTGAATAGTTTGTTCAGTTCCTGAAGCATTCAGTGACTCGCGAAGCAGTGACAGACTTATGAACATAAAATTTGTCATTTACAATTATCATAATAGCACACATTCCACATTTACAAAATATATTGTATACATTTGGTTAAATGGCTACAGTAAAAATGAAAAAGAACAACTCAATGAAAACAAAACCAGAAAGCAGAAACAGACAAATCACTCAGTCATACAAATTTACCTATACCTTGATATAAAATTGTTACAATGTTTTTAAATCAGTTTATTGTCACTCATATATTCCTTTACAGAATAATAAATCTTTTTACACGAAGGGCACATCTGAAGGATTTACCATTGTTTATTAAGGTTAGAGCAAAGAGCAGTTTGTCCTAAAATGCATTAAAGGCAGGAAAGTTTTGAAACCGGTATATGTAGTTTTGATTTTTGATTAGTGTTCTTGTCATGTGCATTTTGATTTTATATACATTTTTCTTTATATCTTATATAAAAGTTTATTAGGGATAATATATATTCACATGGAAGAGTTAGAATTTCAAATTGCTTAAAGATGTTTTTGCATGAATGTGGTGTGTATCAGCAATGTATGACTTTTTTTCTGTAATAGGAAGACACATTCACTTTTAACTAAGTTTCTCCCGCATATAAGACCATACGTCATTATTGAGTAAATAAGCATAATAAACTACTTTTAAAGTCTTAATTGACTCCAGTGTTACTAATGTATGTATTGCACAGCATGCACTGCAGTATCATAAGATCAATGCAATCTTTCCAATTCAGATGGTTATCAATTATTAAACCCAAAGAATTTAGTATCTTTTGTTTTCTAAGTACACAGTTATAATATGCTATCTTTAATAGTGGATTTGAAGAACAGCGAGTGATGAATTTCATAACATGCTCTAAGAACAACTGTGATAACAATTACTTGTAGTGGTAGTATTTTAAGCCAGCTTTTATTGGAAATGTAGCTAATATTGTAGTTGATTATTTCTTTGATCAATTAGGCCTATCAAAGTTATATGGTTTCAATTTTAATAGATGATATGTTTGTAACTATTTAGCCAATCATGAGAGTTATTTAAGGTTCTGAAAACGGTTTATTTACTTTTGGTTTTTGCTTTAAATTTATTTATTAATAATTATTCATTGGTAGCAAGTGAGTGTAATTTAGTAAAATTCTTAACATTTTCATGAGTGTTATTGTTGTTTTTGTACTATAGTTTCCAGGAGAGAGATGTTGAACATTTCATGCATTTTATAAAATATGTGTATTCATTCTGCAGCTGCAACATTGCAGTAGCCACCATTACTTAACAGCTGATATTGTAGAGTTTTCAATTTAGCCTAGTAAATGTATATTAATTGTACATAATGAATTACTTGCTCTAGAATTATTTGTAGCCACAAATAAATTGCTGCATAGTAATGTAAATGTCAGAAAAAACACTTAAAACTGTCAGAGATCTACTGTGTAGATATTTGCTCATGATTTTAAGTAGGAAAAAAACCTTCATACTAACACCTTGACCCAAAAGGATTATGTATCACTTTGTGAATCACTCTGCAAATGACCACTTCTAGCTCTACAAATTAATAATTTCAATTAATAACAGTAATTTAATTCAAACACACGATAGAAATCACACACACAATAAGAAAATCTGGTAATAAAACAGCTTCTTTGACACCACTGGCTGATAATGCTATTTTATAATTGGTTCAGAAGGTGCAACGGGTAGCATTCATTTGTTAATCTGTAGAATTTCTAACTGAAAAGATAGCTGCCAATACCAGGTATATTTATATATTGAAATTATGGTATAATAAGGGTGCGATGAAGCTTTATAATCATTATCAATTTATTAATAAAGACCCTCCAGCACATAATCTGACCTAGTTGAATGACATAAGTTGATGAACTATGCTGCTCTGGAATTATAATGTTTATCTATTTCAAGGGAGCTGGAAGATTTAATAGAATAAACGACCTAACTGTCCTATATTTCTATTAACCACAGACCTCCCGCTCACAAGTCCGTGCCTTAACGATCTTGGCCACTCCACCCATGGTCCCATTAAGAATGAATGATTACAAATGTGACTGAGAGGTTCACCTAATTCATGAGAACAATATTTAGGTTTAGATTAATTTTAGGTTTTTTTTTCTTCTTTCTGTGTTTTAATGGTACCTTTCCTTTAACGAGAAAAATTAATGGGGGGGGAGTGCTTCATTATCAATGAAATATTTATCATATTTAACAGTTCATTGTATTTTTAACTTTGATAGTGGCATAGAATCATGGTCACAGACTTTTCTTATAGTCCTGCATTTATGCTTTCTACTGATTGGCCAAAACAACAGGCAGAGAAATTTATGGGATGGTAAAGGTTTGTACATCAAATAACTTCACTTTATTGCAGATCTGTGATCCCGAAATGGAATAATAGCAAATGGCACAATAAATATTTGATTTGACAGGTTTGGCAATATAGAAGATGTGAACACTATATCATGCATGTAGATGTAATGATTTTGGTCATAAGCATAGAATAAAATGAACAGTATTTGTAATTGACTTTATGCATATTAGCTCAGAAGAACTTACATGGGGTGTACACAGCACTTCCACTTCTATCTAAAAGGTTATAAATAGGAATTTCTTATATGTAAATTATAACCTTCAATGTGCATCAAGAAATACTTCAATTTGTTTAAAGACCAAAATAATTACATCTTCCTATTATTCCATTATCGTAGAACTTTTTGAATGCAATGAAGTAAAAATGTTAGTGGTGTTCTTTATTTTTTTTTTTGTCTGTAATAAGGTGAGTTAAATACCTAATCATATCATACATTCTGTCACAAACTTTAGACAATACTAAGGATGGAGTGGCACTATCAAAGATTACATAAGCTTGTATAAGATAAACATCCTGTTTACATTATTGAGTATAAATGTACAGTCTGTACTTGTCTTCTATTAGGAGTGGTCAATGAAAAAAAACATATTGTTATTATGACATAAGTATAAGTACAAGAAGGATCTAAGGGCAATGTTCAAGTTGCTGTTTGTTGAAAATGAATGAATAGTGTTTAATACCCGTTTTTGCTACAGAGGCACCACAGGCGATGGACACTGGTGATACATGAAATGAAATGATATGATATTTTTTTTTAAGAAAGGAAACGTTCCAGGCCTAAGTTTAGGGTACCTCCCTGGCATTTGCCATTTATGAAGACAGGAAAACGTGGAAAAACCCTAGTCAGGGAGGACGGTTCTGGTGGGATTCGAACCCCAGACCTCCCGCTCACGAGTCCGCGATTTAACAACCTCGGCCACCCGTGGCAGTGCTGTTTGTTGAGGAAATGAAGATATTGAGCACACAGTATTTGAATGCCAAGGGGCGAACCTTTGGGGGAAGGAGTTATTTAAGCGGAAATGTTTAAACTAGACAGGAAAATACTTTTAATACAAATTTTCAGAAAAAGGATAATAGCAATGTAGTCTTGAGTAAAGTTAAAAGGTAGTTGAGTTTGTCAATGAAGAAAAATGAGGTAATATAAACATAAATGCATGTAAATTCAAATTTCAATAATTTGGTAATTTTTCAAGTAGGAATTATAATTGTGTATAGATGTGAATTATGCATATTAAATATGCCTGACTAAGAGCCTGGTCTGGATGCCCAGTCATGTTCATAATATGTATTTGCCTAGTACAAATAAATAAAATAAAATAATCATCTTTCTGAAAATGTGAAAGATGTATTGAGAATTTATATCATCCATATATGTTGGAAAGAATTTTAAAAACATCTTAGCAACACATGTAAAATTGTACAAACATAATTACAAAAAAATTACAAAAGATTGGAGAAAATAATCTATTAGCACAACAAACAGGTCTTTTTAATGAAGAAGCCATACAGACAGTATTTTTACCTTAAACTAGTCAATCAGAACCATAGAGAATTTATACAATGAAACATATCATTATACTTCACTTTAATTTAGTTGCTCAGAACATTTTTCAAGAACCTTTATTCCCATATAATACCTGCTCAAAAATGCAGCTATAGACACAATCCCTGCACACAAAAAGCCAGGAGTATAGAATGCAAACTAATTAACATAGACAAATAAAAGAAATATGGAAACAAGGTAAAAAGAACATTTTTGGAACAAAAATATAAACAAATTGATAAATCAGTGATTTGTAGCCCATTTTTGGACAGAAAATTAATCTAAGATAAGCTAAATTATTGTAGGCCGTAACAAATCCATTAAGAGTTAGCAATCTGGAAGAAGATTTTTGTTTTAGGAAACTAAGATCGAACATGGAAATTCCAACAATTAACAACCTGTCACCTTAGAATCAGATATTCCCAGACCATCCACCAATTATGCTAGTTGATCCTCAGCTGACAATGGGAGCAAGGGTTCTCAAAACATATTCTGAGCAACTAAATTAAAGTGAAGTATTTAGTGATGTTTCGTTATGTAAAATGTTTCTGCTTCATAATTACTAATTCTACTAAAATGGAAAGTTTAATTAATTTTATTTATAGATTTTGATAACATCTTTGACAATCCAATTAGATATAAAATATAAATTATTTTAAATAAAAGAGAAACAGCATTACATTTAAATCGGGTAATTAAAATCTATATATAGAAACAGATTTATAAAAAAAATTATGGATAAAATAAGTGCATAATCCATAATAGTAAGGCAAGGATGTAGTCTTTCATCTTTTTTAAATTTTACATTGATAAATTCTACAAGAATGGAAAGATATAATTAGTGGCTTAATTGAATATGGATTTAATAAATTGTTTACTCTAATATTTGTAGCTGATCAGGTTATAATTGTTGAATATGAATATTATGAAAAACATTATTCCAATGGAAAATATTACAAAATCATAAAGTTTAATAATATTCTGTCAGTAGACAAAAGTTATGATCTTCTGAGGTCCGTATATAAAAAGAAGTAAAATTGTGTTTCAAAATAAATTAATTGAACAAGATACATCTTTACTTTCTTGTTGTGAATTATCCTATAATTCAATATTATACTTAAAATAAATTAAATTAATGGTACTATTAATACAAATTTTATAAATAAAGTTAGGGAAAAACCAAAATAAAATTATATATGAAACTATTGCACTTTCTACTTGTTTATATGAAGCAGTTGTACTCTTAAAATAGAAGATAAAAGAAAACCAAAGAACAGAAATGAAATTATGAGAAATGTGGAAGGAATATTAAAGCTGAATGAGTTAGAAATGAAGACAGAACAAATTTAAAGGCTGAGAACATAAATTATATAATAATGAAATGAATGGTGAACTCATTTTGATTGAATGGATAATACTAGTATACCAAAACACATTTTAAAATATAACCCAACTGGAAATAGGAATTGAAAGTGATGGTTGGATTAGTCTTTTTTGGAGGTCTAGCAGACATAGCTCAGCAAGGAAGTAGCTGATGATTAATTTTGTTATATGTGATGCTGCAATGTAGATCCATGCAATCATAGTCTTTTTATTAAGTACTCCTAGTGTGATCTTGAACTCTGCATCACTGAATGTGTTTGGAAGTTATATTACCATGATGTATATAGAGCATATAAGCAGTTATTGATGTTTTAGCTTGTTTCATTGACATTTTGGTACTGTCTTGATGTGAACAAAACTTATAAACATAATATTGAGTGTCGTTGCTTCATACCGCCACCGGTGACCGAGGTTGTTAAGGTCAGGACTCAAAGTTCCTAGCAGATTGCTCACTACAGGGGATAATATATCAGCATATATCTTAAACAATAGAATTCTGAAACTTAGGATTAACATGTGCTATTATATTACCAACATTTTTATGTAGTAGTCATTGATGTATGGCATAATGAGCGGCTTGAAAATCTGGCTCTTTCCACATGTTGACTTGTGGCCCTCCACACTCTACTGACTTCCAAGGCAAAAAAGCCTCTTGGATAACACTATCTCAATTCCAAAAACTTTGGCAAATCTCCACAAATTTTTCTTTCTGAAGCATCAGGTTACTTCCTAAGTCCAGTATGGTCACTATCCAGCATCAGTGATAGTGCAACTAGGAATTTGTACTAAAATTAATTTTTGTTAGAAGAGGACTTTTTTTTTAAATAGTGTTTAAGCCCTTTTTAGCTACTGAGGCGTCATAGGCTGTAGACACTGGTGATACAAGAGACGAAAAGATAAATTGGGAAAGGATTTTTTTTTTAAGGAAGGAACTGTTCTGGGTCTAAGTTTTAGGGTGCCTCATAAATGGCATAGTATTTATTAGGACTGTGCAAAACCTGGAAACCTCAGCCACGGAGGATGGTCCTGGTGGGAATCGAACCCCAGTCCTAAGTCTGTGCCTTAATGACCTTGGCCACCCCGAGGAGGACATGTAGGCAGTGTCAAAGTATTGGAAACTACTTGTAAAACCTGTCAGTCTAAGTGTGGTTCAAAATCAGCATTGAATCTTCCAAGATTCCGCTCCAAATAGACTGACCATCAAAAGTGACTTAGGAAAAACATAACCGAGATTGTTGTTTACAGGATTGGCCATCGTCTAGTCCAAACAAAATGTGTGATCTTTTGGAGAAAAGACCTTATTTTTCAGGCATAAAAATGTTACAAGCATAAAAAAAATCCCTTGTGCAGGCATATGAGGGCTTTCTAAAAGTTCTTGGCCTGACCAAGAAAACAGAAGATTTAAGAGAAATGCTTCCCTCCCCCAAACATAGGCACCTTGTAATCTATGATACCCCAAAACAGTATGAGGTGTAGCGTACCCAGAAATACTAAAATAACACTTGACTAACATTCTGGAACAACAATCTGTTAAAATTAAGGAGATAGAAAAGCTAGAAAAATTTATCAGAAATCTATTATGGTCTCAAAAAGAGAAAGTAACTTAGAAAAATAGAAAAAAATATAAGGAAAATATAGAAAAATGTTGCAAAGTTGCATGGAAAAATTTTGTAGAGGTAAACCTTTCCAACAATATATGGGGAACACCTTACAAACTAATAATGGAGAAAGCTAAAGGCCCAGAAGTAATATCTACTCTGGATAAAGGGAATGATAAAACGAATATAAATTGGTAGATTCTATAAACTTGCTACTTCTAAAACAACTGCCTAATGATGATAAAGAAAATGTAAACTCAGAGCATAGTAAATTAAGAAAAGAACTTATTATTGAAAATATAGCAGGTGTCATTTATCCCTTCCATAAAGTTGAAATAACAAAAACTATAAAGGAAATAAAGAAAAACAAATCACTTGGACTGGATGAAATAAAGTTGAAAGTGTTAACAACAGAAGATCAGATGACTCCGTACCTGTGTCAATTGCTTAATAACTCTATGACAGGGAAGAGTACCTAATTGCTGGAAGTGAATGTGATTGTTTTAAACAAAGGAACTGATAAAGTTCCCACACAGCCGAAATCCTATAGGCCTATTTGTGCTTACTTAATGTTCTGGGCGAAATTCAGGAAAAACTGTTAGGTAAGAAAATCTATAAATATAGATCAATGATTGGTATGGATATTAAACAGTTTGGATTTAGAAAGGCAAGTCAACAGAGAATGCTATTAACAAGGCAATAGAGACTGCAAAAGCAGCAAATAAAAATATGTAATAGCAATATTTTTTGATATTGCTGGGGCTTCTTATGATGGCTGGCACTCTTTCAAATTTTAAGGAAAAGAAATACCCAAAATGCATTTACAGTTCAATAATAGATTATTGCTAAAACAGAAGAGTACCAAAGGTTATCTGCAAAGATAAATTTTTGGAATCTTGTATAAAGAAATTAGAAGGTTTAGATACTATAAATGAGATTATTGCATGTGCAGATGATTTAATAATAATAATAATAATAATAATAATAGAAGAAGAGAAATCGATTATAAGTGGTCATGTAAACAAATGGCGCATAAATGTAAAATTGGAAATAACTCCTCACAAGTCATATTTGTTTTTAAAAGGAAACTTAAACAGAAAGTTGATTATTAAAGTTAACAATACTAATATAAAAATACAAGCAGTAAATAAATATCTAGATATCTATTTGGATGAAAAATTAAAATTTAAGAAATGTGTAGAAAACACAAGAACTTGAGCAGAAAAAGTTATGTTTAAGTTGGACAATATTGGACAGAGGTATTTCAATACACAAGCTGATGGAATAAAAGTCTATCACAATAGTATTTTTGCAGCCATATTAAATTATGAAGGAGTTTGGGGGGGAAGGCATGTGAGATATATTTAGATGCACTTTAAGGAGCTCCCAAAGAAAAATTTTATTTAGATGGAAGAGGTTATTTTGCACATCTCCTACAAAGGGACTATTAGTAATCTGGAGTATATGGCCAATCATCTGTTTAATCTGTTTCGGAGCAGCATCTTATTGGCTTAAAAAAATAAAATAATTTAAAAATAATAGACATTATTGGCAAAGTAGAAATAAAAAAAAAAGAAATTAAAGAATCTATATTATAAATATGGTAACAAGAATGGGGTGAAATAAAAGAAGGTAGAAGAGTATATGAAATCTTCCCATCCATAAAGCAAAGATTACAACTCAAAAATATTCAACCTAGTAAGGGATTAGTACATTATATAACCAGACATGATGCATATTGCTCATATTTGCAAAGATTTAAATTACAGGCAAACAATATGTATAAAGTTTGTAACATGACCTGAGAAAATGACTACTTGCAAGGAAATCCATTTGGAACACCTCCTATACCCAAAACGCGTGTTTGAACCCGGCCAGGACCGATGGATTTTTTCGAGCGTAAAAATCCTAAGTATGGCTTCCTTTGGAAGGGAAGTAAAGCCGTGGGTCCTGTGTCGTACATTTGCGGCACGAAAAAGAACCTCAAGCCTGAAAGAGAGGCCTCTGAGCAAAATTTATCTGCCGTTTCATGCCCTGAGTTGAATGGGACGCAAATGACCTGAGCTGTTAAAGAGCATCCTTAAATAAATCAATCAAAAAAAAAAAATTGGAACATCATGTGAAATCAAGATGATTTTAGGATATTAAATGATTTAACAAATGAAATATTGTGTAAAGTGGCAGAAGAATGTATAAACAATAAAAATTAATTGAGAGAGAAAATCCAACTGTCAGAAATGGTAAGCTCTCCTAGAAGATCCCAGAGAATCAGAGAAAGGCAAGAAAGATATATACAAGAAAGATATATACAAGAAGAGTCAGTTCAAAAACAAGAAAATGAAGATAACACTCAAATTGAATCAGAAGTAGGGAGCAGAATAACAAAAGAGAAAATAATGGTAGTCTTAGGGTGGAAAGGAAGCAGCTGAAGTAAAAGAACTGACCAGAACAAGAGAGGAGGAAAATATAAGGAAAGAGTAAATGGAAAAAGTAGAAGAGGAAGAAAGAAGCAGCATAGAAGTAAAAACACCAAGGACCAATCCTAATGTATGATGAAGGTACAGATAATAGTTGAAATGTAGAAGAGTATGAAGGAAAAAGAGAAGAGAAGCAAAGGCGATCAACATTTTTGTTTATTATTAAAAATAAAATTATATATCCAATGGTTAACATCTGTAAACACCTCATGGTCCAGTATAACTGTGGCTTGAGACTGGCAGCAATCTTATTAATTTCCAGTCCTTTTGCCTGGAATTCTGATGAGTAGCAGCCTGGATACCAAGCTTCAGCAGAAATGCAGATTTTAGATAGTAAATTATACAAAAAATATAAATTAAGGTAGTAAATTGTACAAAAAATGTAAATTAATTGATTGTAAATGTAATTAATTGTAACGTTAAGACATAAAAGGTACATTGAAATATAAATTAAGAGTAAAATTTATTGCTACTGGTTATCAGTAGCAGGTGTAGGTTTAATTATAGGTTATAGTTAAAATAGCCGCAGAGCTGGTTTCCAGTTTAAATTTTTTGAAGTTCCAGCTGTGAAACTGTCTTAAGCTTCATCATTATTATTTGATGTGAATCTTTGTCCATCCAGCCATTTCTTCAGGTTTGGGAACAAAAAGTAATCATTTGGAGCCAACTGACAGATATGGAAGCAATAATCCCAGACATGCATGTAGATGCATTATTATGATGAAAGAGAACTTTCTTTTCTCCAAGTTGTGGACGTTTAGTCTGAATAGCATGTTTCAGTTGGTCCAATAGTGAAGCGTAATACTCCCCAGTGATGGTTCTGCCCTTCTGGAGATAGTATGAAACAACAATATGAGAATCCCAGAAAACTGTAATGACTTTATGGAATTGTTTTTGCTTTCTTTGGTGCACTTCCACTGTTGCCGCCCACTGTTTAAGCTGCTCCTTCATCTTTGGATTATAGTGAGAAACACATGATTCACCTACATTATGAAACTTCGGAGAAACTCACTGGAATTGCATTTAAAGAAGTCTAAACACTCTTGCAAAATGTTCATTCGAATGCATTTTTGGTCCATTGTTATCAAATGCACCGCTCATCTCATACCCAAAACTTTGTGTAAAATTAGTGGACAAGGTCTTTACAGTGTGTACCTTCAAAGAGCAATCATTGAGTATGGCATTATAAATTTTTGTCACAATCTCATTGGTCATAGCATTTTTGGAATGCCCTAAGTGCTCCACATCTTGAATGGATGTATGACCACACTTTTTAACCATTTAACTTTTTAACCATTGAAAACAAAGGGGAAGAAACCCGTAATGTGGAATGTAACTCCTTTTGTATATCTGTTGGGGTACAAAGTACTTAATCCAGATTGTGTTTCAATTTTATCCATTTTGTTGAAAATATTAACACATTTTTTACATGATCGTCACAAATAAGTAACTACACTTAAGCATCTGAAACTTTACAGCATGCCATATAAAGGATGATACTTGACAACTATTATACTAATTTGGACATCTTCATGACATCTCAGAGTCTGGCAGAGAACTTTTAGAAGACCCCCTAGTACATGGAAATATAGATTACAGGCTGAACCATTTGAAGATCTTGTGAAGGTTAAGATGGACATTTTGAATGGATTCAATATGCATAACACATTTGGAAGTGCTGAACTAAATGGTGTGGGAAATTGATGCATTTACCTTTTGATTCCATTCAGTTATTTGCCTGTATGTGAAAAGGGACCAGTTGTTAGACATTGAGCTAATATAATTTCTGGACCCTATACATCTTTAGTAAAGTTGTAAATGCAAACTTTTAGTATGCAAGATATTTTATTGTTTAGTAAAACGTATACAATATGTGTATTTTAAAAGGTTATTTTACAGTATAGCAATTCAAAATTTGTGCATATTAAATTTTGAAAACTAAAGTTGTGTTTGTTAGTTATGCAGTTAATTTTTTTTTTGGTTTATTGGTATGCTCTCTTAATATTTAACTAAGCAAAAGTAATATTTTGCTTAAAACATTTTTCTTTACTATATGTTTGTGCAAGCCACTGATATTGATCAATTTTCTTATATATATTGATTAATGTAGTTACCATAAATTTTAATTTTTTTCATATCTAATATAGTTCTTTGACAATATGCTATGTTTAAAATGTGGATATATATTGAAATTCATTTAAATGTACTTACCAAGCTGTTGGCAAGTGTAAGTGAATGGAGTCATTGTGAACAAATATTACATTTATAAACAATGTATACAGTTTTTTTCACACTAACTCCATTCACTTACATAAATTTGGAACATATGTTTCGGGAGCGATCCCTCCCATCTTCAGCATGTTGACAAACTGTCGTTAAAATTAACGACAGTTTGTCAACAGGCTGAAGATGGGAGGGATCGCTCCCGAAACATATGTGACAAATTTATGTAAGTGAATGGAGTTAGTGTGAAAAAAACTGTATACATTGTTTATATATATACCACTCCATTGTCAACAGCTTCGTAAGTACACTTATTTGAAATATTACATTGTTTATATATTTATTGAAATGTTAAGAAAAGTACATGGTGACTTCCACCTCTCTGGCCCAGCTTTTCTTATATGCAAATTACTAATGTTACAGTTACTGTATTATAAACTGAGTATAATTATTCTTATTTTAATTCTTAGAAAATAAAATTGAATACCCCTTGGCTAATACTATGCTATACTAACCTCTGTTCTGTTTGTCGTTAGTTTCTTGCTGGAACACAGGTTGATTGAACACAGGTTCAATCACCACTTCAAATTACTCTGTTATTTATTTATTCCTCTCCCTCCTTATATTTCTCTCTTCTGTTTTACCAAAATTTATAATTCATTAATTACATATGCCTCTTTATCAATTGACCGTGTCCATTTTTTCTGTACTTTGTATAGTTATTCTACTAAAACTTTCATTTGTGGCCTGTCTTCAAAAACATTTTTATATGTTATTTTTTTGTTATTTTGAACCATCCCTGTAGATGTAATTTTTATTGTGCTGTTCCATACATTCAAATTGTATATGCTTAGCATTCTTTTTAACTGAACAAATTGGACACAATTTCTGCTTTAGATTCCTACTTCATCCCTTTGGTCCCCATTCCCTAATTTGAATAATGCAATCCCTTTTTTCCCCCTTATATTATATTTATTCAGATACCATTCTCTTTTATGGTCCATCTTAATTGCCATATTAAATTTAACTTTTTTCTTTTGTCAAAGCATACATAATATTTAGTATCCATTAATCTGTCAAAATCCTCTTTGCCAATTATTTCTCTCTACCCAAATGTCACATTAATTTATCCGTAAATGCCCTCTTTCTGTTATTCATTCTTACTGTTCTTGTGAAATATCAGTCTTTTAGTACACATTCCTCAGAATCCTGTACAAATATTTCAGTATTTCTATAACTATCCCTCACACACCAGATTTCCCCTTCTCTATCATAATACTAATGTTAGCAGAGTGTTGTGATAGTTTTAATGCAGTATTACTCCACATGGCCACAGTAGTGTGTTATATTCATGACAAAAAGAATAAGTAATACCAACTAGTAGTAAAAAATAATAGGTAACACCAACTTAAGATAATAAAAAAAACGTAAAGAAAATCTCTCTTCAGTATAGAAGAAACCATGAACAGTATTTGTTTAGAAATACATGATTGATATCTATGTAAAAAGGGTCTAGGTCATTGGTATCACTAGAAATTACAGGGTAGCCAAATATAAGAAACACAGTGTTAGTAACATGTAAACATTTCTTGTTTATCAGTTCATTATTATGTTTTATTTGATATTAATAGTTAATTTTTATATTATTATTATTATTATTATTATTATTATTATTATTAGGGGCATTTATTTAAAAAAAAGAAAGAATGAATGAACTTATTGTAACGCAGGGTACTACTGTAAATATGAGCTGTTTGATTTGAAACAGATTTCCAAGTTCTCATTCAAGAGATGAGATCCATGTTTACCCACAATGAACTTTATCTTGCTGAAAGTAATTTTTTAAAATATATGGATCTAAAAGGTACAAAATTTTATACGCGCATGACACTAAGTT
Organism: Metallyticus violacea; assembly: GCA_030762175.1. Taxonomy (NCBI): domain Eukaryota; kingdom Metazoa; phylum Arthropoda; class Insecta; order Mantodea; family Metallyticidae; genus Metallyticus; species Metallyticus violacea. The sequence continues at coordinate 33,743,989 of CM060837.1, read as the reverse complement.
TTCAAACTGTTTTTCTGGGAGTATATTCCAAAACTCTAAATCTGAATTTGTTTTTCATTTCTATTGAAAAATATCTTATAATTGTGAATTCTGCTGGAAATCAATAAATTCATTTTTTATATTTCCAAACTCAGATCCAAAAATTGGCAACTCAATTACATCTCTGTCATTAATGACCAGGAATTTTCACCTGATTGAAATGGGCTTCAAAACTTTTGAAAATCATTAAGTCTCATGATCTCATGCTGAAATCATGGCAAAATACAGTCAGCAATTCTATGAAGGATTTTAAGTTTAATTCTTCCTCTGAGTTTTCTTGTGAGCACGAGAAACAAGTAAATCATATCCTAAACTTACATATTCATCCATTTACTTACATAAAATAAGACGTGTTTCGGGAGAATCTCTCCCGAAATGCATCTTATTTTGTTTAAAAAATGAATACCTAAGTTTAGGATATATTACCATTCCATTGTCAACAGCTTCGTAAGTACAATATTTATTTAAGTAAAATCATAATTACTCAATTCTTCTGTGCATATTTTCAATTTTTGTTTGAAAGAAAAAATTTCATTAAGTTTATTTTTACCTTGCATTCAAATTTGGACATCATTCAGTATTTTTATTATATCAGCTAGGAAGGCAACCTTTAACAACCTGATAATGAATCTGGTTCAGGTTATTCTTTATCTCTTACACATAAAATAGTTTTATTTCATGGCCAAGATTAAAAAATCAATTCAAACTCTTCCTTTACTTAACCACTTTACCTCACTATGATGTATAACATCCCCATACCATAAATTAAGTTGTTTAAATAGTCTATGAATTACCTGCGATTTAATTCACATGACCTAATGAAATGAACAGTGTTAATTACATCACAGATTTGAACGTTTTCATCAAATTTAGCAGCAAGATTTTGTTGATGTAAAATGCAAGCATATTAATAACTGGTCTCTATTTAAATGCTTTTTTAACAGATAAATAAGTTCTATATTGGAACCCAGGCAACCATCAGTACATCCTGAAATAAGTTTATTCAAGTAAATTTTGTATTTATCGAAAAATGATTTAAGAGCTTCAAAAAAATCTATTCCCCGCATCTGTTCAAACTTCTTTCTTTATAATCCTCATCTTGACAAATAAAAGCAACTGAGTGGTGGAACTAATATCTACGGATGAATCAAGAGCAAGGCTCAAATAATCACATTCACAAATTTCTTCCAGAGTGCAAAATAGCATGTATCTTGACATGTCGTTAATTCTTCTAACATAGGTAGCGTCAGAAATTTGCAACTTTTGTATATCGCCTTTTATCTAATTTGCATTTGGATATTTAGAAAATTATATATAATGGATAGAAAACATTCCTTAAAATCTCTGAAATGTAAATAGTTTCATTTGATGTGTAATTTTTGGTAGTATACATAATTTTTTGTTCAGACATTATTGATTTTTAATGTTTTTAGATTTTCTGCTCTTAAATTAGAATATTTTGGATACTAACAGTCAAAATTTGAGTGCACTGTATTGTAGTGCCTATAGGATTAATACTTATATCACGCCATAATAAACACAGGCACTGCCTTTTTTACAGATATGAAGAAAAAATATATTCCCAACTATTTTGAAAGGCTCTTCTTTCTTCTTTAGATTTTCTCCTTTTTTCCTTTTGAAAAAACACCAGCCATTATTAAACACTGCACCTCAACAAGCCTAACATTATGAATCAACTGTTCAACTTGCAGTAAACACAGCAATATATTAAATCCAGTAGCTTGTTCTTTGTTAGAATCTAAGAAAGACTAAATTTCATAATTATAACTTTAGACAACTATTGCACCTCATTGTTGAATAGGTGCTCCATTGTCAGGAATAATACAAGAAAATCCAAAGATTTCTAGAACTTTAAATGTATCTAAGCAAATGTAACAAAAGTAAAATTATTTCAAGAGCTGCATTAAATGATCTTCAGAGCTGTATGCAGCCTGTGGGCTTTGTAATGAGTACCACTAGGTGACTTAGGGAAGTGTGTTCTCTGAACCCAAGGTTTGTGAATTTAAACCCAGCTGAAAGTAATAAATTTTTTGGGATGTAAAAATCTCAAGTGCAAGTCTGGGAGGACTTGAGGCTGTGGGTACATTTAAGGTACCTTAAGGAACCTAATAGCTGAAGAAACAGGCCCCAGGACAAAATATCAGCTTTTTCATGTCCCAAGTGATACTGTAGCTATCTGTCAGCAGGTGCTAGAGACAATGTGCTTATCACTGTCCCTCTGCCCTCTTTTGGAAAACAAGCATAATTGAAATTCTCCCTGGTAACTGAAATTTCCATAATAGGAAGTGACCATGTTTCGGAATGGAGCGACAGGTAATATCTGTCCATATAAAAAGGATATACCAGACATAGATTACTTATCACTTTAACATTGCTAGCAATAATGAGCAAAATATTGAAGAGAAATTATCTGATAGAATCATTATTAATATATATTAATTAAAAAAAACAATTTATACCACTGCAGTATACCTCTTATTTAGACAAATATAAATAGTGAGAGCATAATAGTTGAATAAAACATATTGTTGTCCACAGTATTTCAATATTAAACCCTGCACTATAACTTTAACTTCCATCAAAAAATACAAAATTTAATCATAAAATATGCCAGTATACAACTGTATAATTTTTTTTAACTACTGAGGCATTACAGGAGGTGGACAATGATGATAAATGAGATGAAATGATAAACTGGGAAAGAACCATTTTTTTAAACACATTATTTCTTTTTATTTATATACATAAAGGAAGGAAGCATTCCAAGCCTAAGTTTAGGGCTCCTCCCTGGCATTTGCCATTTATGAGGACTGAGGAAAACCTCAGTCAGGACGGACAGTTCTGGTGGGAATTGAACACCAGATCTCCTGCTCATGAGTCGCGTCTTAATGACCTCGGACACCTGTAGTGGTAAACTGTATGTGATTAGTAGATTCAGCACTAAAGGTATTATTAAATAATCTTTCCAAAATGTGTTCTTGGTCTTGTATAAACTTCTTACATATTAAACATCCATAATGCAGGTACTGGATTTATCTTGCCTCAACTTATTTGAACTGATGTTTTTACAACTGATATAATATAGTTATGCAGCCACAGCTGGTCTCTTTTCCTTATGAACATAAATTATTTTTTATGTTACAGTTTGCCTACAAATTTCTTATTTAGTTTGGGCCCTGTTTACAGTTGTAAGAAAGCAACACAGTGCAAAAGAATAAAATTCAAAATTTGTCACCATTTTGTTTGTACTAAAATACCTGTTCTTCTTCATGCACACACACACACACACACACACACACACACACACACACACAAAATTATAGTTTAAACTTGTAACAATTTATGATATGACCAACAAAATAGCAGTGCATTCTTTCATTTTAATGAATTGTAACCTCTGAATATCATCTCTTTCATAATATAATTCCAGTTTATGTTTTCTCTTTTGTATTCTTATTCTGTACTCTTGTTTCCAGATTTGTTTGGAGAAGAACAGGCAGTAGAATACCTTATTGAAATGCAAAGGACAAAATATGTCTGTACATTACAAATTTAAATCTGCATTAGAATATGATACTGTTACATTCGATGGCTTACATATATCTGTACGTGATTTAAAAAAGGCAATCCTTCATCAGAAAAGGATTGGGAAAAATACAGACTTTGATCTTCAAGTTACGAATGCTCAGACAAAAGAAGGTACAGTAGTTTTTTTTATGTTGAAAGCATAAATTATTTATGGCAAAAGTACAGTAGACAGAGCCTGCTTTTAGGTTAAATTAAACTCATTTGATTTTGTGACTTGTTTTATGTTTATAGTGTACACAGATGACAGTATTTTAATTCCAAAAAATACCTCTTTGATTGTTGCACGAATACCATTGACCACACAACAGAAGAAAGCATGGTAAGCACAGTTATTTCCATTAACCTTATTAATTTCCTTGTATGATTCCTGTAATTTATGGGCTGATGTTTTGAAATTTATTTTGTTTCAGGGAGCGTGCAGAATCAAACCAGTTGTCCAGTCTGCCTAAAGGGGTAAGTGAAAATTATAGGTGATCAAATTAGTCAACATGTTGCATGCAACTATGCTAGGTTCAGTAGTCTTTCCTTTCTGCAACCTGAGGCATTCTTGTTGTATGAAACAGATAATATGACAAATTATTATTACAAAATCACTCAAATTTCACTAATTTTGTTCTACATACTTGGACGTGTTTCAAAGGCATTTGCCTCCATCTTCAGCCTGGTCCCACTGGCAGCTTCTCAGTGTGGTATTAAGATGTTGCTCTGTGGCTTTAGCGAACTTATTGATGAGGTAACTGTTGTTTGGGAGATCATAGTTAACCAATAAAATCTTGTTTTTGTTTATAAATATATTTTTCCCATACTGCTAATTCTATGGGTTTTTGAAGAGCTTTTAGTAGTTTTGGTTCCTGTAGGAATTAGTTTTTTTTTTTTTTTTTTTTTTTTTTTTTTTTTTTTTTTTTTTTTGCTAAAAAATTGGTCTGCCACTGCTGATTTTTCTGTGTGTTTATATTTTACATTTCTCAAGTGTTCCTTAAAATGTATGGTAATTTCTTTTTGTTTTGCCTATGTATTTCATGTCACAGTCTTTGCAACCGATTTCGTAAATGCCTGATTGCTTTCCTGGTGGAATTTTGGTTTTTCTGTTGGTATTTAAGTGTTTTTTTTTTTTAAACTAAATTTATTTACTGGGGCCAAAATGATGTTTGCTTCTTTAAAAATCTTCTGGAATTTTTGGTGTGCCCATTAGTGGAATGTGAATTTTTTATATATATTATCTCCTTTGTAGCCTTTTAGTGTGGTGATGTCCTTTATTTGTTTTTTCTTTCTGAATTTCTCAATTTTCTTGTTGATAAGCGTCTTCTGTGTTTTGTATGTATAGCTTTGCATGAATGCATTATAGTTTGTTTAATTGTGGTATTTAATTGGTGATGTTTTTTAAGTGATCTTCTTCTTCTTCTTCTTCTTCTTGAGTAGTGTTTAATGCCTGTTTTTACTACTGAGGCACCACAGGCGGTAGACACTGATGATACATGGGATCAAATGACAAATTGGGAAAGAATTTTTTTTTAAGGAAGGAAGTGTTCCAGGCCTAAGTTTAGGGTACCTCCCCGGCACTTGCTAGTTATGAGGACTGAGGAAAACCTGGAAAAAATCCCAGTCAGGAAGGACAGTCCTGGCGGGATTCGAAAGCCAGATCTCCCGCTCATGAGTGCATCTTAATGACTTCGGCCACCCATGGCGGTAAAGTGATCATGCTTATATATAACATTAGCTGACAGTTTAGGTAACTCGGATAAATGATAAGAGGTTTAGGGATCAGTCATTGTGCAGATGAAATGTTTCAAATACTTTTTTAACTTATGCAAATATAACAAAATTACTTTCTTTATGCATGAGAATTGTTCAGTATATAAGTTTTCCTTTGTTACATTATTTTAATTTTGTAACATATGCACACCCTTTGACAAAAAATGCGTCATCCCCAGATTCTATGTGTTGATCGGAGAACTTTGGGAAGCTCATAAATGCTGTATTCATAATGAGTATGCAGTGATTGATACTCTCCCTGTAAACATAATTAATGGTCACGATCGTAAGTATGTGGAAAGAGAACATTTAGAGTAACTGGGGCTGAGCAGTTTAGAAGGCATTGCTCCTTCTGCGTAAGCTCCTGGGTTCAAATTCAACACACTGCCACCCTGTATACATTGCTTCATAAAATTTAGCACTGCTCTTGAACTACAAGCATAAAAAAAAATGAAATTTTGTAAATGTTTTTCACTCCTAGTCTATTTGTAGTATCAGTTTGTCTGCTGTCACTGAAGTGAAAAAAGCATATTCAAGAAATTGGTTCTGAATAAATTAAGAGTTTCAAAAACAGGTCTGCATCTCAGTGCATTTTTAAGTTTGTCTTCTGAATGATTTCTGTGATGAACATCAATCTCATAGATATGTTTAGTATAGGAATGCCTACTGGTTTCCAGGCCTCCATTATTGAAGTTTTTGTGAAAAACTGGCATCACATTTATTACTTGACTAGTGCACAGACATGTCTGTTCACATACATATTCAAAAACATCATCATTCAAGAAAACATTTATATAACCCATGATTTCATTTTCTAATTCAGGTCTAAATATTCAACATTACTAGTATATTGTGTATCTGTCACCTGGTTTTGTTCTTCTCGCCTGTTAAGTTTGAAAATTGGAATTTCACAGTCACTGCTGTCAGAATCCAATTCAGAAATTAATTTATTTCCTGAATCGGCATTGTAGAAAGTAAATTTCTGTATGTGATAAGCCATGCTATAAACCCAAACACTACGTAAAATTTTGACACACTCTATAATCTCAAGTACTTGACATTGACGCTAGTTGAAGCTGAGATATTTATTCTGGAAATAAACCAAATGCATAATTCATACATATATAATACCTACTTGAAAAATTACCAAATTATTGAAATTTGAAATAGCATGGAATTATGTTTAAACTACATCCTTTTTCTTCACTGACAAATTCAACTTTTTTGTAACTTTACTCAAGCACTGTCCTATGTTTCTATTATCCTTTGTGAAAATTTCTGTTAAAGTCATTTTCCTGTTTAGTTTAAGCCATTTCAGCTTTAATAACTCCTTCCCCCACAGGTTCGCCTCTTGGCACTCAAATGCTATGTGTTCAATACCTTCATTCCCTCAACAACAGGACACTGAATCTGTTTTTTTTTTTTTTTTTTTTTTTTTTTTTTTTTTTTTTTTTTTTGGTTGATTGATTGATTTATTTATGGACGCTCTTTAACATCTCAGGTCATCAGCGTCCCATTCAACTCACGGCGTGAAACGGCCAACAAATTTTGCTAGAGACCTCTCATTCAGGCTTGAGGTTCTTTTTCGTGCCGTAAATGTACGACACGGAACCCACGGTTTACTTGTCTTCCGAAGGAAGCCATATACACTTAGGATTTTTACGCCCGAAAAAATTCATGGTCCTGGCCGGATTCTAACCCGCGATCTTTGGTTTAGGAGGCAAGTATGGTAACCACTACACCACCAGGACCGACTAGAATTTCAGTAATGCATTATGTGTAATAAACCATAAATTCGAATGAAATTACCGGCGAACTACGGAACGAATTTGCACTGGAATCTAATGCGCACCATAATTTTGAATACTACATTTGGACAAAAAAGCTGCGCATTAGATTTGCGTAAATATAAATGTTATAATCCTTTTGCTGATAAAGAAAGAAAACGTATGTGATTGTTCATTTTATTAAAATAAAACATTTCTGTGTAGTCATTTAATAAATATGCTTGTCTTAGTATATAATGAACTTATTTGGTATACTTATAATACTTTCTATCACAGCACTTAAAAGATGAGAATGTTCGATTTGGTTCCATGCTATGAGTACTCGTATTCACTACTACCCATCAGCGACACTTGCCCATACATGCATGGCAGAAAGCACTAGTGCAACCTTGATGTTACAGACAAGGCTGAAAAGGGCTGCTAGCGCCCGAGCGACTAGCCAGAAGTGAGCGACAATGGAGGGACTGAAACTTATCCACATGCACTTCTTTGTAAATATAAATGGATAGGGGTGGATAAATCACTAATGAGGGTATTATTATGCTGGTGAACTATTGTAATGGTGGGAAATGTACTCTTATTGGAATTAGCAACCAATTCATATATACATACACTAACCTAATCTGTCGGCTAACTTCTGGCAAATCCTAGAAACCGGTGGACCCAGTGATTTAGCGAGTAAAACATTGTAATTATGCAAACCATGAAATAGAAACATAACTAATGGTATATGCTAGTTAATTCTGTTTTTATAATTTACAGAATATTTTATAAGTTTTGACCTATGTTGAGGTTGAAACTTGCAACTTTCAATCAAATTTGTCCAATAAGAAAGCTTCACTTTTGCTAGTTTTTGTGATTTTCTTTATTGCAAATTGAGTTTCACTGTCACTCTGAATTCTAGTACTTTTTGTACTTCTGTAACAATAAGGCTAGAATATCCAGGTATCCTATATCTGGAATCTAAGAAAGTACATAATGCTAATATTCTGCCATGTTTGTCATTTTTTAATTTTGTGGTAATTTGTGCATTTAAAATTTTTATCAAATACAAAAGCACAGAAGCATTGAACTTCTATTTTAAAACAACACGTATTATGTATTTGGACTCACTCCCAGTATGTATTTTTCTGCATTTAACTGGTTATTTCTTCAAATGGTTTCAGTATTGTGCACTCTAGCATAGGTTTCCCAATCCTCCTCTGATAGTTTAGGGAATTTATCACAGCTCAATGCCATTGAAGTCTGTTAATTTCTTGCGAGACAAATACAGTAAATAATTTTTGCTGCACATTTGCAAAACATTGCTTATATGTTGCTGGTAGAAAACTAGAGGGTATTACTTTTCTATTTAATGAATTCAAATCATTAGTACACTTCTTAAATCTATAGTCCTCCACAATGGAGAAAGGTTGAAAAACTGTCACATTTGATAAGTAGTTTTGAATAGTGGGAATTTTCTTAGTGAAATATAGTATAAAATAACAAATTATTATCAAATCAGAATCTGATGCTGCTGATGATGAAGGCAACAGTCTTTGAAACATGTCCAAGTAAGTGGAACAAAATTAGTGAAATTTGAGTGATTTTCTCATTAATTTGTTATATAACACATTTGAGTTTGGCTGATCTTTTCTTTGACAGGAAATTTGAAATGTGCATCTATTGAACTGTGTTTAGTTTGGTATGAATGAATATATTATTATTATTGCACAGTACAATTACAATTTTACAATATTTCCTTAATACTTGAGTGCTTGTTAATTTAGAATCCTATACAACTAACATCCCGGTTGTTGTGTACATGGATCCTACATCACTCTAACTACACAGGCGAATTTTACAAATACTTCCCTAAAGGTAACCATCTTCCTTCAGTGATACTTTATTACCTTCTTCCTTTGCTTGATCACTTTCCTCCACCACTTTTCTCTTAGTTGCCCTATAATTTCCAAACTGATTAAAAATTCTTTTCTGCTAATCCCAAAAATCTTTAATGCCAGAATTTCTGTATGCAAATTATCTCACATCTTGTTCCATATTTCCTCCCCTCCATCCTTTGGGTTCTGTACATTCTAATATCATTGAAAGTTCTTGTCTACCTTACCACACAGTGAGCATAATTGTTTGTCAACTTTTATCCCACTTAAACATCAATGTTCCTGCTCTTGCCCATGGCATACCCTTCCTACCCATTTTGTCACCACCTCAATATATTTTTTTCTGCCCCACTCTTTCTTAAAACTCCTATAATATATCAAAGCCCTCTTATCTGTTAGACTACAAAATATTTCTTGTTTCTCTATATCATCAATCCTTGCTTTCACTTTATTCCATGCGCCGTGCCCATTTGCTGGCTGTAAACTAATTAGCTCTCCAAAACCAATTTCTCTTACAATTTCCTTTAATCTATATGCCCAGCTTCCTTCCAGTTACCTTTTTCTTGTATCTTTGAAAATATTTCCTTCATCTCTACCATAATGCATTTTATTACTAGACCTTTTCGGCCCACCCTTCCTAGTTCCTTGAGGGCTATTCCATTGGGTGCTGCTCTAGGTAATCCCAATATCATTTTACAGACTGCTCTATGAATCTGATGTATAAATTCCCTCCCTTTTTCTATCCCCCCTATTTCTATCCCATGCATCACTTTCGATTCAATTGTAACCGAATATACTCTCTCTAACCTGCTTACACTTATATTTGGTATTTTCTTCAAGCATGTTCTTATACTATGGGTAACTAATTTTCCCTTTCCTGGTACATTTTTCATTTGTTCTGTCCATTTTCCATTACTGCTCAGCCTTATCCCCAAATAATCAAATTTCCTTTCACTTCAATTTCAATCCGCTCTAGCCACCATTTATCATCTCTACTGACCTTGATCCCTTTTTTACTTAACAAAATTTTTGATTACAGATTTGATCTCTGCTGGTAATTTATACAAAAGGGTACCCCATTATACATATTTACATCCTTACATGATGTTTGTTTATTATAATTATACCTAGATAATCTTTACTGTTTCTGGTATTATAGTTATGAATATTGTTACTTTTTGTAAACTTCTTTGCTTCATTACATAAATAGCCTTTTGGACATTGGGAGAGTGGACAGTTAAAATTTCATGTTTTATAAATGCATGCTTCCAAAACTATCTATATTCTAATTTAGAAATTAACCTAATACATTTTTTCTGTAATGTAAATACTCTATCCATGTGCTTCTTTGCTGCAGCCCCTCAGACCTTAATACCATAATGTAGATGGGGGTAAATTATGCCAAAAACATCTTTAAAAAATCTTAACAGATAGGTAGATTTAAAATTTTTGCTACATATGACATCTATATGTTTTGTCCATTTTAATTTATTATTGATCCATGCCTGTAATAATTTATATGTATCTACCCACTCACAGATTTTATATTCAATCATACACAATCCTCTACAGCAGGTAATCATAAGATGTATGCCATTGTTTATCCCCCCAGCAGATACAGAAAGCCAATTCATGCTTTTTATGGACAATGTTCCTGAAGAATTTTTATATATAACAGAATACTTTGATGTTAATTATGTTCAAGGCTGGCCATGGGATCACAGAAAGTATGTACCATCTTGCTATCCCCTTGAAATGTGGAATTGTTACGAGGCAGTGCTTCATTAAGTGGCATGAGTAAACAATTTTTCTGAAAGTTTGCACATTAAGATACAAATTGTTTTTGGAAAAAACTCATTGCAGCTCTAAATTTGTATGTGAGATCCAGTGGGAACAAGAGGATAGCAAGACAAAGTGAGATCCAGTGGGAACAAGGGGATAGCAAGACAGTGCTAAATCAATTAGAACTTCAGACACAGGATATTACAATTTTGAGGTCAAAGTAGGAAACTTTGAAGTAATCACATCTAACATGATATTCAGATACCTTGTATTCAAGGACAATGATAATATTAGCATACTTGTAGTCAGTTGGGTCAACTTGGCTTTCTAAGCCATGAGCATTTTGCAGTTTGGAGATTAATAAACTAGGAAGTATCCTTTGTAAATATGTCTGAAAAATTTTATTTTTGGAAACTTGTTGTTCGGAATATTTTTCTCTGGGAAAAAGGATTGGGAAATGTGCCTGCCAGTATCTTTTAGCATTAATCTTTTTTATACTGGTAATTTAATTGCTTTTTTGCCATTAATATAAGTGATGAACATGATTTAGTATGGGACAAATCTTGGTCTTTTTTCCTGGTAGCCAGATTGTAATCATTCAGTGAGTATCTGAGTTCACTCAGGAAAACAATATTGTCAATTTTCTAAAACGTCTTTCTGTACTGCTTAGTGCTAACAAAGATCGGGTGCAGAGGTGAGATGAAAGTACATAATTTATTCATTATGACATTAAGATATTAATATCAGGCTGAGTCAAAAAAATAATATTATTAATTTTTTTTATTCATAAAGTATATACATTAGAATTGAAAACACTTCATTTTTCAATATAGTTTCCACCACATTCAATGTAGGTGTTCCAGCATTTCACTAATGCATGGATTCCAGGGGAAAAATTCTTGTGGCTGACTGTGTAACCAATCATGGACCATGTTTTTCACCTCATCATCAGTGCAAAACTTCTTGCTGCCAAGTGCCTCTCTGAGTGGTCCAAAGACATAATTAGAAGGTGTCAGATCTGCTAAATAAACAGGATGTGATATTCATTGAAAATGAAGATTTCATTGTAATGCTGTAAGAGTACACCAGTTGTGAACAGACCTTGACCTTTCAACCTGGTTGCAGGTTTCATGTGGTTCTCAAGCAGAACACATATGAGTCACTGATAACATTGCATCCTCTGGACATGCAATGTTCCCTGATTGGACCCTTAGAGTCCCATATTGTGAGCATCACTTAATCAGCTGATATAACTGCATGGAACTCTGTTGGTTTTGGCATTGGTGAATGCCATCTTTACTGGCTCACTTGGTCTCTGGCTGGAAGTAGTCAGCTCCAGTATTCATCACTAGTAACAATAATCTGTAGGAAACCATCATCTTCTGCTTCATGACATTATTACAGTGTTTCACAAATATCCATATGGTATTCTTTCAGTTTAGGAGTGAGTTGTTTTGGTACTCACTGACTGGAAACTTTGCAGTATGCCAATTATCCTGGGTAATTGGTGTGCAGAGCCGTGACTGATCTTCAGTTTTACAGCCACCTTATCAATTGTTACCTGCCAATTGTCTAGTATCACTTGTTCTACAGTAGCAATAGTGTCTGGCATAATTGCAGTAAGCGATCAACCAGTGATCTGCATCACTCACAGTTGACATTTCACTTTTAAATTTTCTGTGCCACACATAAATCTGCTGAAGTGACACACATATATCTCATTTTGCTTCTTCATTCTTAAATGAATATATGTGTGTGTATCTCACCCTCACTACCCCCCAAAAATGGACATTTGCTTGCTGCTTCTTGCTTGTGCATGTTTCCAAGGAGGCAGTCATCTTGTTATGCTCGCTGACTTCACATTTCCCAAGATGCTGCACATAAGCTTGTTCCTCTAGCAGAAGGGTTATTTATATGTGTATTACAACACTGTACTACACTGTTTTGAATTTTGATTGCCAAATTAAGTCTCCTTTTTGACTCAGCTTTGTAATATGAGGAACAGGAAATATAATTTCTGTGCAATTTACGATGTACGAAAATAACAGTGACAACACTGGAAAATTACCACATATATCTTGGCAGTGTGTCAGTGTTAAGACTAAAGCGATTACACTAAACACTTGGAACTTGGTGTGATGGGGTGAGATAAGTAAGGTTTGTCCCACACTTTATTAGAAAAAACAATGATAAGATTTTTCATATCCTTAGGTTTAGTGTTCATCAAAAACTTTCTTTAATTATAAGAAAGAAAAACGCATGTGAAATTGGTTTTGACTGTCCATTATAGTCTTTGATTAACTTTGTTAGAACCCTCAACACAATTGGTTGTAGAGAAAAATGCATGTGAAAATATAAAATCATTTAACATAGCAGGGATATTTTGTAGGTTTTAAAACTGGTTTATTTTAATTCTAAATATTTTCAGGTTGATGGAAGTTTAGATGGACAGGATCCAGGAGTGACAAGGTTGGCAAAAGTAAGTATGCTGTAATATATGGTGACACAAGTTCTGGGATGTTAATCCATTTCTGTAAAAATTCATACAATATCTCATTGTACAGCTCTTCTAAGGCCTCAAAACGCATGTGTTATAAGCAGGAAAATATAAATGAGAAATGGAATTTCTAAAATGTGCTTTAAAAATTATGTAGATTAATGTTATAGCTAGTGTTCATTCCAAGGTATCAGCGACTTTGTTGTCTATAACTCTGCAGTTACTGACAGTGGAGTGACATCACACTATAATTCAAAATAAAATGCTTATATGAAATTTTGCCATAACTTCTTTCAGTTAAGGACACGTATCCCTCATGAACAAAGCAAGTAAGGTGTTGTGGGGGTTATTTTTAGACCTTTATAATGCATCTTACTAGCTCCAAACCATCCTAACTTTGAAAATGTCTAAGCAGGAACTGGAGGTTGAACCTGAGACCTTCTGCTCAGCAGTCAGCAACTAACCAGTAGATCAAAGGGGCAGTTTGTTTTTATTTTAAGAGTTAATAAAAAACACTAAACATCAAACTCTTTGAGGGCAATCAAAAGAAATAATCCAGAAAACTATTTTGGAGATTTTTATTTTAAAAAAATTAGCGTTCAAATTTATTGTGGGTCGAGTCCTCTTTGTTTTTATCCACAATAATACCCTATGTGCTGAATTTAGTCTGTTTGACATTACTGGCAATCATGGTGTGGTTCAAGAACTTTCTAGAATATATCCTCAAATTTATATATTTTTTTGTTGTTCTTCCAGTATTTAAAGGTTTCCACAGATGATGAAAACAGTGTTTCTACTATTCCTTCTTTAGGAAACACTGTAATTTTCTTCACTGCTGGTAGATGATGTCACATGCTGTGAATTTCTTGTTTTTCATTTGGAAATTTTTTAAGGAAATCTCTATATTTGTTCTAATGACTGCAGAATGCTGTCATCTGCTTGCAACATATTACTGTTTATTATATATTTTCCATGCTTACATCTGCTTCTATTGGTATTTTCCCAACACCCGGAGTTAGTGTTGTAGCAGCACAGCTATTTGCAGCTGCCAGCAGAAGTTACAAGCACAGAAACATCTTTGCCATGCTGCATTGTTAATTGACACAATCAAAATACCAGTAACAGCTCATGTTAAGCAGATATAATCTCCCTTCCTCCTCACTTGTTGGTAGCTTGACATAATGCTAGATTGGTAATGGTCATGTTCATATGTTGTTGGCAGCACTTGGTTTTAAATGATAGTTCCCTCCTTGGCTGTTGGCAAATATAAAATAAGTAGGTAATACTAATATCAGAAATTTCAATAACCATTGTTGATTTAATTTGTTGAAGGTTTTCTTTGCTCAGAAGTAAATTTCCTTTGAATTGGAGACCAAAAGCATACAATATCATCTCAAGCATTGACATATTGGAGGCTATAGGAAATGTACGAATAATAATTGTGAGAAGCATAAGATAAGTTTCTCCTGCAGTTTTAGCAGGATGAGTCAGAGTAACACCAAACAACTCTTAAGGCATGAATCGGGGGTTCTATTTGAGTATTTTCTTAAAGGGGTATGCTTATAAAATCTTGTTATCAAGCTAGAGGAAATTAAAGTTTTTTAAAAGACTCTTTGGATCAGATGAAATTCCTCAGAAAAGATAGCTAAGCATCTTTGGTTCGAAGGAATTGGAAGAGTTTTGGAATAAATAGTTGCATAATTTTAAACAATGCAAAACATTCTTAAATTGACTTAGTAAATTGTGAATATTTATTTAATTTTATGATTCTAAAATAACAAAGCAACAATTTAAAAAATGCATAATATGATTATAAATTTTATTCAAAATACTGACCGTTGACTTCAGAGCATAGTGATAGCATTGTTGTTCTTTAAAAAATACCTGACATATCACGAATAGTATCAAATGCTATAAAGTCCCTGGCCATCAGCTCCCCTTGACTGTTAACTGGCTCCTCATACACAAGAGTTTGAACATGTCCCCAAAGAAAAAATTCCAAAGGGGTTAGGTCTAATGAACCCGCTAACCATGATGTCAGTGCTTCTCTACCGATCTAGCAATCAGAATACAGTACACTTAGGAAAATCTTTAGGTCACCAGAATAATGCTCAGGTGTCCCATTGCCTTGGAACCACATTAACTAGCTTATTCCTAAGGGAACATCTTCCAGAAGTTCTGACAAATTATGCTGTAAAAACTGTAGGTAAATGTGCCTTGTCAAACCTGAAGTAGTAAAAAGAGCTCAACGAGTGTGTCAATAACAGTGCCAGTTCAGATGTTCACTGCAAAGAGGTTTTGGTAATTTTCAATAGCTCTAGGGTTCCTGTGCCCAATTATGGCTGTTACTTGTGTTAGTTAAACAGGCTCTCGTGTTAATACTTTCTTGTCCATCAACAATATGACAGTTGATGAATGCATTTATGAAGAAACCACTGGACAAACTGTAGTCCGGTGAAAGGTCACATGGCCTGAGTGCTTGAACTTGGGTGGTGAAATGATAGGGATATAATTGCTATTCACGCAGAATTCTATCAATGCTATCAGAATGCATGCGAGTCACATCTGTTTACAGAACATCATACTCCACATTACTGTTGTTTTTCGGTCCAACTTTGAAATATATTAAATAGATATGTACTCTGAAAGTGTATATACATTTTTTGGCACCCTATGTATTTCAAGTTTCTTTGTTGCCATCAGAGAGCTCTTCCCCCAGTTGGTCTGGTGCTGATAATGGGAATGAGTGTTCTTGAGACATGTTGAAGTATAAAACAAGTAAGCAAAGTAAAAGTGTCACTGAACCAATCCCAATTATTAACTTCATTCTTCTTCACTGTCAGTATCTCTAGGAAGAAAAAAATATTTGATATTTCTCGTTGTGCTTACTTTGTAACTTCATTGTATTGATTTGTAATAATATGTAATAAAGGCTAAAATGAAATCTGTAATATACAACAAATATGGAAAACTATAAGAAATTGTGCAAAAACAAGAGCGTAGAGATCATAATTGTATCAGAGCAATGGGTGAAGTATTTTAAAATGTTTATTTGAATTCAGAAATTCTGAGATGGAATTTGGAATTAGAATCAAGATATAATGAAGCTCTGGACAGAAAGTTTTCTTATGAGGTTTTAATACAGGATCAAAAGCGGAAGAAGAGTAAGGCAGTAGTTAAAGATGAGTTGCCAGTTGAATTTTTTCAAATCTGGCATCAGAAGCAATATCAATTAGAGAGAGTATTTGACTAGATTTTTGAATCTAAATGTAGCAAGAGGATACTCAATATTTGGCGCACAGCCATTATTTATGCTATATTTAAGGGAAAGGGTTCTATTGATAATCCAGTTAGCTATTTTGTCTAATTTTGGGAAGGTTTTCACTGGAATTCTAACTGCAAGAATTAATGACGGGATAGAAGAGAACATGTTAATGTCTCCATTTCATTCAGGTTTTAAGAAAGGTTGAAGAAGGGCTGATAATGTATTTATTACTAAAACAATGATAGATAAGTATTTGGCAAATAAATGTAGGTTGTATGCAGTATTTGTTGATTTAGAGAAGGCATATGATGCTGATGCTACAGAAAGGCCTTATGGTACAAATTATGGCAAAAGGAATGAATAAGATGAAAGTTTTGTTGAAGGAGCAGCATAAGGACATTATGCTTGCATTAAATGTGGAGAAGGTTTTGTGACTGAGGAAGTAACTCAAGATTTGGGTCTTAGGTGAGGATGCAAGTTGAGTACTATGTTTTTGAATTTGTTTATAGATAATATAATGGTGGGGTTTACAGCAAGTTTGCTTGCACAGACCAATAATAAACAAATTGCAAATCCTGGGTTTTCTTTATGCTAATTTAATGGCAGCATCTATTTCAGTGATAAGATTAAGGTATGCACTAATAGAAATTATGAGTGAGGAATGTAAGGAATGGGAGTGATGATTAAAATAATGCTATTTCAAAAAGGAAAATAAGCAAAGGAGGGATGAGAAGTGGTTAATGTTGGGAAGCGAGATACAAATTTTGAAGGAATTTTTATATTTAGGAATGGTTCCGAGTTCCTCCTGCCAAAGTCGGTCCTGGTGATGTGGTAACCATACTTCTAAACCCCAGATTGCAGGCTCAAACCCGGCCAGGATCAATGGATTTTTTGGGGGGTAAAAATTCTAAGTTTGGGTTCCTTTGGAAGCCGTGGGTCCTGTGTTGTACATTTACGGCACGAAAAACTACCTCAAGCCTGAAAGAAGAAACCTGTGAGCAAAATTTGTCAGCCATTTCACATGCTGAATTGAATGGGATGCTGATGACCTGAGAGGTTAAAGAACTCCATAAATAAAAACCGAATTCTTCCTGTCAAGGGAGAAACAAAAGAAATTAGCATTAAGCAAGGGCTTATTATCTTTGAAGTTAATTAAGAAACATATGTTTGTTGCTCCAGAACTGAAGGTGAATTTGTTGGAAAGATATACAGGGCATGATGGGCATATGGCATTCAAATATGTGGCATAGAGGGTGGTTGGAAATTGATGGATGGGATGTTCAGTAAGTTGTGTAAGATTGTATTGCAAATTCCATAAAATGCTGAAAATGTACACACATTGTTGGAAATGGGGAGGGTGGTTGTGGGAGAGTGGGTAATGAAGAGAGTTTTGAAATATTGATTTAGGTTGCAACAGATATCTGATGCTTTTTTGTTAAAGGAACATTTAAAATTTCAGGAATCTGGGTTAGGGGATTTCTGTTGGGTAAATCATTTTGGGGAAGAGTTAACAAGAAATGGATGATATATATAGTTAAGAAGTGGGAATTGGAGAGAGTTTTTTAGGAAATAGTTTAGAGTAAGGTTGGAGGATATAGATAGACAGATATTTCATTTAATACTTAGGGGTAAGAGGCCACTAGTGAGATTGAGATTTATTTGTGCTAAGCAATGTAGAAGTAAATATGATGACATTCTGCCTTGGCTTTTTACTAGTCATATTAATGATCATACCATTCTTATGTAGATGTTTTATTTCTTAGTTCCCTATTTCTAATTAGCTATGAATTATATCATTACTATTTGTCTCTATTCACTGTCCAAATTCATTTATTCTTCTCTTTGTTTAAATATTGTTGTATATTGTATAAAATATAGTGAACTTTTGTAACAGTGGTGACAAATATTAACATTTTAAAGTCGACAAGGAACTGATGATAGGAGTGATGGCTCCCGAAACTAGTCTTCCATTTTATTGAATTTTAGTGGTGTGTATGTTACAATTTTGACTCAATTTTTTTAAAATGTTAATTGTTGTATATGCGTACTATCTTTGTAAAATATTTCTTAGCTATATTTCTATCTTAAACTATTTCTTTTTAATAACCCTTTTCTCCAGATTTCTGTTCCTTTGCACTTAAATATGTATTCAACATCTTCTTTTCCACCACGTATAAGACATTGATTTTGTGAAATACCTTTCCTTAAGCCTCTTAACCTTCATATTCCTGTTCTTATCCATATTTTCTCGGCCATCCTTGCAGGTTATGTCTGTATATTTTTCCTTTCCTCATGTACTTTGCATAGGTGTATCTCCATTCCGTCGGTCCTGGTGGTGCAGTGGTAACCATACTTGCCTTCTAAACCCAAGGTCGCGGGTTCGAACCCGGCCAGGATCGATGGATTTTTTCGGGCGTAAAAATCGTAAGTATGGCTTCCTTCGTAAGGGAAGGGGAAGAAAGCCGTGGGTCCCGTGTCGTATATTTACGGCACGATAAAGAACCTCAATCCTGAAAAATGAGGCCTCTGCGCAATCGGCCGTTTCACGCCCAAAATAGAATGGGACGCTGATGACCTGAGCTGTTAAAGAGCGTCCTTAAATTTAAAAAAAAAAAAAAACCATCTCCATTCTTTACAGAATTTGTCTGTTTCTTGCAAATATTGTTTTAATCTATTAACCACTAAGTCATCTGCCAAAAAATAGTCCCAAAATCTGGATATTATTCATGACTGGCAAAATATTGTTATTCCTCCCAGTTTAAACTAGTATATCATGTATATATAAATGAAATAAAACTGGATTTAGCTCGCAGCCTTGTCTGAGGCTGTTTTTTGCTGGATTTCTCTCGTTACTACCCCTTCCTCCACCCTTACGCAGAAGGTATTCTCATTATATAAAATTCATAACTTTTTCACACCTTGTATCAACAAACTTGTCTTTGCTTTATCTATACTTCTCTCTTTAGAACATTATTTCACCACTCATCCAGTCACTTGCAATATTCATCACTCTCTCGAACCCTGATATTAAAAAATCTGCCATTAATATTATCTCTAAATTCACATATTTCTCCTTTAGCCTTTCTATATTCGTTTGTGTACAGAGGTCAGGATTATGAAACTGCAAGAAGATAAGGTATTATATATTATTCCTATACATTTGCATTTATATGCTTATCCTCCATTAAAATCTGTAACATTTCTTTACTCCTAGACCATGTTTCCATTTTTCCTGTACTTCAGGTCCTCCTTACAAAGAATCCTGTACCTCTGGAAGCCCAGCCTTTTCTTGTTGCCTTTTCTCCCTTAATTCCCATATAGTCCTTTATATTTATCTGCTCCTTATTTAACCATGTTTCAGCGATCGCCAATTCTATAGCTGTTTCAAACTTCCTGCTTATAGTTTAATTTTTAAGCCTTAGCAGATCCAGAAGCCTAATCTCTTTATTTTTTCTTTTTCCTATTGCAAGCCTATGTCTAGATATGTCTACTATTTTCTTGCTCCTTAATTTTATTCCCTCAATGTTGACGGCTTATCTCTATCTAACATCAAGATGCTGCCATGCTCTGAAGTGACAATAATACCTTCTTCCCCCTTTTCCATATTCTCCTCACTATTCTACTCTCATGACTTTTTTCCTCTCTGGTAGGTCACCTGTTGCTTCAGCCTTTCCTCTTCTTGATGACAGTATAGGTCACCAGTGTTCTGTCAGGAGATAAAAGGGATGTTAAAATAAATAGACACATTAGTAAATGTAATAAGCAGGAGAGAGAGGGAATGACATGATTTAGATTAGAAATCTGGAGCTTAAGGGGTTTTAGAAGTAATTGTGAGCTAGTTTGCCCTAATGTGCAAATTAGAACATATTTTGTTTGGATGCTCCAGAACAAATGAATGGAAACAACAAACAATACATGTTAAATTAAGCAAAAAAAAAAAAAGTTTGTTAACTAAAGGCAAATAAGGAATCTTCGTGAATATTTGTATAAAGTTAAGAAAAAATGGTTATGGTCAGTAAGAAGAGAGGATCTGTGAGTTCAGTTATGTTTTTATGTAACTGATTGGTAGTGGTATTTTGATTATATGTGTAATAGATAAAAAATTTAAATGTCTCTAGATGTAAGCTTGTTAAGGGCAGGAGTTCAATAAATGAGAATGGATTTATTGTTAATTTGAGTGACTATTGAATTTCATAAAATGTTTTAGTTTATGCTACTATATGAGGGCAAGGTAAAATGTTCACAGCCTTGCACAAAGATGGCGTTGATATCAATGAATTTTTTTGTCATGTTGCTACATGTTTTGCAATAATGTTAGTTAATTGTCAACTTGATCTACCAAATAGTTTTGTTTGTACAGCTATTGAAAAAGACATGTTGTGTGTGTGCTTCATGGTTTATTGCCAATGGATATTCATCCAAAGTTAGTGAAGGTTTGTAAGGAATTTGCTCCTGTTAAGAAATTGGGAGCTGTAATTCTCTTGAAGATGGTCCACGTGAGGGATGTCCGAAAACTTCAATCACAGAGGAAAACATTGAGAAAGTGCACAATTTGGTATTGGACAATTGACGATTAAAGGTGTACGAAATAGTTGATGCCACAGGCATATCAAAAGAATGTGTATGGTACATTTTACACGAAGAACTAAAGATGAGAAAGCTTTTTGCAATGTGTGTGCCGCATTTGTTAAAAAGCAAATGCAAAAACGAATTTCACAGCAATGTTTGGACAATTTTAAAAAGAATCCAGTGCAGTGTTTGTTACAATGGATGAGATGTGGGTCCACCACTGCACTCCAGAAATGAAGTGGCAATCAAAGCAGTGGGTGGAAGCCAGTGGCTCTGCATAAAAAAAAAGGTGAAGTTAATGTCATCTGTGGGAAAGGTTAGCAAGTGTTTTAGTCGGTCCTGATGGTGTAGTGGTAGCCATACTTGCCTTCTAAAACCAAGATCATCGGTTCAAACCCGGTAAATCTTAAGTATGGCTTCCTTTGGAAGGGAAGTAAAGCCATGGGTCCCGTGTCGTACATTTACAGCACAAAAAAGAACCTCAAGCCTGAAAGAAGAGGCCTCTGAGCAAAATTTGTTGGCCGTTTCATGCCCTGAATTGAATGGGACCCTGATGACCTGAGATGTTAAAGAGCGTCCATAAATAAATCAAATAAACAAAAACAAAAGCAAGTGTTTTCTGGGATGCAAATGGGATTCTTCCTATTGATTTTCTTGCAAAGGATAAAACAATAACTGGCAAATACTAAGCAAGTCTTCTGGATCAACTGGATGAAAAAATATATTGGAAGAGGCTTGGATTGCAAAAGAAAAATAAAAATCTTTAGCCATGACATTGCACCTACCCACAAAAGTGCCTTGGCAATCGTAAAACTGAGAGTTTTGAAGAACAAATTACTGAAACATCCACCATATTCACTAGATTTGGTACCCTCTGACTTCCACCTCTTCCCACAGCTAAAGACATTTTTGGCTGGAAAACAATTTTGCATCCAATGAAAAGACTATTATAACTGTAGATGGGTATTTTCCAGACATGGCAAAATCACATTTCAGGGATTGAATCTATTCATTGGAAATATGTTGGATTTTTTATTTTATTTTATATTTTTTTTATTTTGAATAGTGTTTAATGCCCATTTTTACTATTGAGGCACCACAGGCGGTGGACACTGGTGATACATGAGAGGAAATGATATATTGGGAAAGGATTTTTTTAAGGAACGAAATGTTCCAGGCCTAAGTTTTAGGGAATGCCTTGACATTTGCCATTTATGAGGACTGAGGAGAACCTGGGAAAAACCTCAGTCAGGGAGGAAGGCCCTGGCAGGATTCAAACCCTGGACCTCCTGCTCAGGAGTTCGCGCCTTAGCGACTTCGGCCACTTGGCTGTAAATATATTGGATAAAATGCATTGACCTCAAAGGGGACTATGTAGAAAAATAAACTCATTTTTGATCTAGAAATCGTAGTCTTTCATAGCCAAGTCGAGAACTTTACACCTCGCCCTCATAAAACAAAGAATCAACACAAATAGGAGGAATGTAGTTGTGAAATGAAGAAGGGGCTTTGCCAAAGTCCTCTGGATATACCAGTAGGAAGATACTGATGAACCCAGAACTGGTGCTTATCAAATATTAAAATATGTTAGTTGAATGGTGAAAATTTGTATGTTATTTAGAATATTTAGTATCAAAGTGACTGAAAATATTGGCCTGGAATAGAACTAGGTTATATTTTAATGTTTTGTGAACTTAGTACTATTTAAATAAATAATAAATGAGACTGGGTGGGTTTCAGCCGATCATACCTAATACATTTTTAAAATCATGAACATGGCTTGACATGGAGCCAAAACCTCAAGAGAAAATGACATTTTAAATTATAATCATACCATAACAAGCATGTTTACTTAGTGGTACAGTTTTCTTGTTTTTTTTTATTAGGCTGTTGATCTGTCAAGCTTGGATGCAAGTGAAGACGACAAGATTCAGGCTATGATGACACAGTCCACACAGGACTACAATCCTTCTAAGTGAGTACTGAAACAGAAACAACTGATAAACGTGTATTTCTTGTGTTCTTATTGAAACCAATCTCTAGTTGAGTAAATTTTCTCACACAGCTATATGAGAATCAGAGGTGCTTGTCAAGTTGGAGAAGTTCCTTCATCATATCGTTGCTTTAAGTGTCATCAGCCTGGACATTGGATCAAAAACTGCCCTCTTGGTTTAAGTCAGGTATGTACACTGTTAACTAATAATTTTATAGTAGTTAATGGCTGATTAGCAACTTTTATTTACCTTGGATAGCATTGCATTATTAGTATTGAGATAAAGGGATATGTACACAGTCTAACAAAAAAGTGTTACATGAAGGGAAATAATCAGAACCTTCTTTTTAAATTTTATTGATGAATTAAGTTGTGCCAATTCAGTTTCATACCAGTAGATACTAGCAGTTCTGCAAAAGTGTGTTGGTACATTTAACAAATGACACTGCTGATTCTATATGAGAAAGATGCAGCAGAGTTTGTGGGACTGTCTCAAATAACTTATAAATGATTGAATTCAGTGTTTTTGAGGTTGTAAAGCATTTCAAGAAATAATATGTACAATAATCTTAAAGATATGAGATGCAGTTCTAAAATAACACAAATTTATAGCTATATGGGTTGTAGTTTTGTAGTAGAATAATCTAGCTATGGAGTCTTCTGTTAGCAATGCAAGGACTTCACCCAGCCTTTGCGTGTTTCTTCATTGGCAACTTGAATGCCAAGTTTATGGTTAGAAATCATAGTCCATAACTTACTTTATCTTCAGCAGATACTTGAAATGTCAGTGCCTTGCTTCAGCACTTTGGAACACATTATTGGAAATACAGAGGAGTTCTTTTTGTGAAATGTTTTTCACTTTTTTACCAGATGATGTTTTTAAGCTTCTCAAGAGTATGAGGATTATTTTTTTATACCTAAATCTTTTAATTTTTCTCATAATTAACAATTACAAGGATTTAAAATAGGGGGCCGCAGAGGTCACAAACTACTGCTTATTATCCTGTATTCAAATATGGACTCATTATCTGTCATTAGTCATTAAAGTATGTGCTATGGAATTATCCTGCATGAAGTGCGCATTTCTCTTTTTGTAATCTATCAATGCTTAAAAAAAATGGGGAGCAGTATTTCATATTTGTATTGTTCTGAATTTATTGCGCTTTCAAAGAATGTGGGACCAGTGATTCATCTTTCAGATATAGCACACCATATTTCAATTTTTGCATAATATAATGGGGTTTTTCAACAATGCATAAGGATTTACAGAACTCCAGTACTGGCTGTTTTGAGAGTTTACATTTTCACATCACTATAAAACTTGGATCAACCAATCTATTATGGATGGATTGCTGGAACCACTTGCAATAATTTATTCTTGCTTCATTATCAGAAAGTTTTGCACCATATGAATTGTACAGTTGTACAGTTTTCATTTCAGAAGCTTGGTAGTCAGATGTGGTCATTTGTAATATGCCGACTTATTGTGCTAAATGATTCAAAGACCTTTTGGAACTGGTTTCTAGTGCGTACCAACTTCATCCATTTCTCCTCTGTTAGGACTTGCCATTGTCTTTTTGCCTTCAAGTCCAAAAATGATCCCGAAGATCAAACTTTACCCACTAACCAGTGGATCATTTTGTAATTAATCTCCTACGACTTCTCCTATGACTATACTGAACAAACATGTCATAAATAGAATTTAGTTCTAAATTAAACCTAATTGTTTACACAAACATTATGAACACACGACTTTCACAAGATTACAAATATACTTTATTTGACAATACTGGCCGCAGCTATCAATAAACAAGTGTTGGGATCATGTGATTGCTCAGCATATGGAGAATTCCCAGTGCCCATTATGCTCTAAATGGAAAACTCAGTAGTTGTGTAGCATTATCTGTGTGGCAGTTTTAGCTAAAGTCGGGCCAATGTTTTTTTTTGCATGAATATTTGTTAAAAGCAAGCTAGACACCTTTTTTTGGTCACTATGTATCATATTCTCAACATGCCTACATTGAAAACTATACTTTAGTCCAAGAAGTTTTGAATATTTTTTATCCCATTTGAAAGTAGGTTTTGTCAAGCTCCCCAAAATAGACATTGTGGTGTTGATGGTTTGACAAAAATTTCTTACCACCAAGCAAAGTTTTGAAGCTAAGGAACAAAAAGAAGCCTCTTAATCTGGATAAAAATAAGGATGAGGAATCAATTCAAAACTCAGATTGTGCCCTTTTTGCAACTTTCAGTATGCTAGATAGTATATGGTTTTGGTAAAAAAGTACCAATCTTATACATATATATATATATATAGAAATACCATATATATATGCAAATCAAATGCATCATTGAATGTTATGCGCTCCCAAATTTGAATCTTAAAATCATATTAAAAAGATTTTGGGATATTGTTGTTTGGCAAATTGGAGATAAACCTATATGCTTCATAAAGCGATCAATTAGAACATGGAATTTATAAATGGACAATTAATTTGTCATTATGTAATGACCGCAATGACTGCAAAGTAATCAAAGAATGAGAAATGTAGCTCTTCTGATTTTACTATTTCATATACTAATTTTAAATGCTCAATCCTTGCTTCATGACTACATAAGCTGCACGTCATTGTTTGCTTTCTAGCTGATCCCTCAAATTCCACACATACAAATTGTTTGATGCACTCATTGTAAACAAAAACGAATAATACAGCACATTATTTTCACACTAACACTTTCACTCACACTCCACGCTAAAAGAAAGAAAATTTTTAAAAGAGACACTATAACATAGGCACAAAAAAGAAAGAATTGTTTAGAACAGGAACAATAGATGCAATGACTTTCACAACTCCAAACAAACACTAAGAAGGCAATAATTGATATGGAAAAGGGCATATGCTTTTAACAGTATAAGTTCTGCAAAAATAATTTTTTTAAGAATTGAGCATTTAGCATTTTTAATTTAAATTAAACTAAGCTAACCAAACCAAAATTTGCAACCTGTGCATCAACAGTGTAACTTTAATTTATTTTTAACCTAAGATAAATTTAATTTATTTTTAACTTAGGTTAACCTAACCTAAATTTGTAATGAACATGAAATAAAAGTAAAATTGCAACCTATGCATTGTTCTTCCCAAAGAAGATAACATTTATTATAGTAAAAAAAGTGTAGTCAAGTAATGCAGATTTAAAAGAAATAAAAGTTACCCAAGGGGGAAGTGAACTCACTACCTTTCCGTTAGTAGCATGACACTCGAACCAGCTGAACCACCAGAACATCATAACTATCTGCATTAGTTGACTGATTAAGCTCGGTTTTTTCCGCTGCCATCTGTGAAAGGAGGCGTGAATTAAATGTGTTCACTACGTAAAGATTACTGACAATTATAGTTACATCTTGGAGCATGTAGGACAAAATTTATTACTCATGCTATTGTCAGGACAGTTGGCATAGGAAAGAAGAAAAAGTTATTTCTTATGGAGTCGCTAGTTACAAATTATCCATTCATCCTCCTTTTATGTACAAATTCCAAAACTTTTTCTTCAGTGTCGGGATGTCTTCCTTTGCAAGGACCAGTGAATTTGTTCCATTTTAGTTGCAAATAATGCCAATTTCTGTTACTGCCACAAGTGAACATTTCTCTCATTTACTTTGAACTCTCTTCCTGCCTTTCTGTTATAATTTTTTTCAGTATAACAAATTACTTTATGCTTGAAAATAGCATCATAGGATGTTCTTATCTGTTTGCCCTCAATTTTGTGACTACTTACTATTCAAATGCTCTATGCAATAATAAGCCAACAATAAATGTAAAGTAGTCAAGAATTGCAGTTGTGCATTATGACATAATAAATGTTAAATTTGAATGAAGTTACCAGCAAACTATGGAACGGATTTGCACTCAAATCTAATGTGCACCATAATTTTGAATATTACTAGATTAAAAGGTGCCCATTAGATTTGCGTAAATATTGTAGTTCTTTCCACTAGCTTGTGTACAACATTATTTGAGAAGGAAAAATCGGACTTGAAAAATTTGGGTAACGATTGGGATTCAAACCACAGATCTATGACTTTGTATGCTGACATTTTATCAAATTGAGCTACTATGTCCTTCAAGTATACAGAACCATGAATCTCTCTCAGCTGATTGTATATACCTCAAAGATATCCCTAAGGTTTTCTCTACTATGAGAGACTTATTTTTAAGAAGCGACTTGTAAATCTTTGAGTACTTTTGATTTCTAGTTTAATCACCAGTTATATAGGGATTAATTTACTTATAGAAATAGTTCTTTAATGGGAGCCATCTGTAGAACATTAGTAGGAAAGGAATAAAAAAATTTGGGCCATGGTTGTGATTAAATTCATGGATCTTCGGCCTTTTGTGCCAATGCTCTACCTAACTAAGCTACCTTGTTTCCTTGAAGCACAGAACCATGAACCTCTTTCATCTGATTCTATATATCCTGGAGACTTCTGTGTAGTTTTCTTTCCTTGAGAGATTATTCCAAGAGATGAAACATGATGCAATGAGTACTTTTGATCTGGTCTTCTGGTAGTTTAATTTCCAACTTTATAGGAGTTAATTTATATTTAGAAATAATTCTTTCACACTGGCCATGTGTAGGGCAAGGAAAGGAAAAATCAGACTTTAATAATTCCAGTCATCAAGGTTGGGGTTCAAACTGGAATCTTCAGTTTTCCATGCCGTGACCAGAATTTTACGAGTCTGATTCTTCCTTTCTAGCACCAATCTTGTCTATTTTTTATTTTCTTTATTGAAGTAATAAAGCAATGCTATGTAAAAGGCTCCTGTTATTTTTTATCAAGTGGTCTACTAAGATAATTCTTTGGGAATCGCAAAAAAATGTGTCCATCACCTTTCCAGCCAAAAAAAAAAAAAAGTTCATCTTCTTCAGCACTGTATCCATGATCACAAATAAGTGAATAGTATATTGCAGATTTCGATTAAACATCACCAAACACAGCATTGAAATATCCTTTTCACATGCATTTTTAGTTCATTGTCAGTAGTTGCAGCAGCCATTGTGTACACATCTTGTTCATATGGAATTGTGTCGGACATTGTGCACTCATTCATTGGAGATGTATACTTATATAGTCTGCAATTCACTTGGCAGTCTTCCATAATAATTCCATGTCTTTTTTCAATGACATAAATTGGTCATCTGAAGCACACATTCAGATGATTTTTTTTTTTTTTTAATGTTTAATGCCCATTTTTACTACTGAGGCACCACAGACGGTGGGCACTGATGCTACTGAAACGAACTCATATATTAGGAAAGGATTTTTTAAGTAAGGAAACGTTCCAGACCTAAGTTTAGGTACCTCCCCAGCATTTGCCATTCATGAGGACTGAGGAAAACTTGGAAAAAACCTCAGTCAGGCAGGATGGTCCTGGCAGGATTCGAACCCCAGACACCCGCTCATGGGTCCATGCCTTAACGACCTCGGCCACCCGTGGCAGTACATTCAGATGAGACATTACCCAGGAGTTAGCACAGAGCTGCTTTCATAAAAATGACTCATAGCACACAGATATACTAGCATGATCTTTAAATAGCATATCTTTCCTTTTGCTCTATGTTATGCTGATGCAAAAAAGTGCATTCCCATTCTGTACCTGGACTGCCAAAACATTGCACTTGATAGTTCACATAAGTTTACGTAATGTTGGTTATCCTGCAGTTGCAATGTTGCAAAAGCCACCTTTGGTTAATGACTGATATTGTACAGTTTTTAACTTTGCCTAGTAAACATACATATATTAACAGTGTATATATTAATGAGTTACTTTACTCTAGAAGTGTTAATAGCCATAATTAAATTGCAGTATAGCATGAAAGCATAATAAAAACTAATTTTTGACTGTGAGATTCTACTATGTGAGTATTTGTTCATGGTTTTATGTAGGAAAAAGCTTCTAGGCATTACACTATGTACCATCTCTAAAAGAGCATTTGCATCCCATGACACCCTGATGCAAAGGATTAGGTATCACTCACTCTGCAATGAAATCCCTTTTTTGGGGGATGGGGGACATTTTCTTATAACTGCAATTGAAATATTTTATTAAAAATTAAAAATAATTATGTTTAATGTACGTATTTACTGAAGATCATAGGCAGTGGGCACTGGTAATAAAATAATAAATTGGGAGAGGATTTTTTTTAAGGGAGGGAAGCAATGCAGACTTAAGTTTAGTCAGTTACCATTTATGAGAACTGAGGAAAAGCTGAAAAAAATCTGTCAGGTCCTGGCAGGAATGAAAGCCCAGTCTTCCTGCTCATGAGTCCAATAACGACCTGGCCACCAGTGTCATCATCAATTCAATAGTCACAGTAACTCAACTACAAACACATGATAGAAATCAGCTGTACACACAATAAGAAAAACTGGCAACAAAGAGCTTTAGCATCAAAAGCAACCAACCGATTAATACTACTTTGTAATTGATTGAGAAGGTCTAACAAATAACATTTCTCATATTAATCTATAGCATTGCCAAACTCAAAAGATAGCTGGCAAGTGAAAAATTTCTGTATCCTTGGTATCAATTGCAGGAAGTTGGAATCCATTCCCTGAATTAGCTGGCAAGAACTCCTGACCTATATCCTTCCCAAGCATGCATTATGGGAAATGGTTGGATGTTGTATTACTATTGTTTACTCGCATGATTTATGCATCCCAATTTTTAAACCCTCTGAAAGTTTTATTTTTTTAAAGTTGGCTATTGACCAGTTGCTGTGACAAAGGGTGCTTTTCTAGTTAAGATCAAAATCCACTCTCCACCCCATCTGGTTGCTCTTCAGGCAGTGATAGATCTCATGCTGTGTAGTTAATAGTGCTTTATTGCTTGATGAACATTATGTTACAAGAATGAAGGATCAGCATAAATCCAATACAATAAAATGAGGTATAATAGATACAATTAATGTCAATTAATATTAGATTAAGAAATTGTGGGAATGACAACCTGGTGCATTACTTTGCAAGAAATCTTTCCTTGTGCTGGACAGTTTCTGCGAACATCTTATCCAAGGTATGAAGTCTTGCTTGGAAGCTGGAAAGACTGGTTTGGCCGTGATTCCTGGAAGGCTTAACTTTTAATATTACAACCTATTGGCATGTCAGTGAACAAAATAAAATTAATGCAAATTATGTTAGTTTTTCAATTTTTGTATAATTTTTGCACCCTTATTTAAAGACCCTCTTTTTTGTGCACAAAAGTGCAAAAAATATATCAAATTTGAGCATTGAATCTTGATGTTGAACTTTTACAGTAATTGCAGCTAGAGATGTCAGTATACCGTATTAATTGTGTTTACTATAGTAATTGGTATAGTTTGTGCAACCTTTTCTTAAATTTATGTAGAAAAGATAAAAGTTTGATGCTTTTTTTGGTAGGCAGTGTATATATGTAATTGCCTTAATATATGCTTGTTAACTTTGCTAAAATTCAATTGTATTACAAGATTTGCTCTCATATTAGACTTATTTTTGTTTTCTTCAATTTTTATAACTAGACAAATTAAGGGCAGTCCATTATGTCGTAACTTTATTTTATATAGCGAAAAAATTATATATAATGTGAAACAAATTGACTAGTATCAACTCAATATAAAGTTTTTATCTTCATTCTAGATCAGTAACAGTCATAATATTGGTATTATATGAACAAAACCGCCACAGGTGGCCGAGGTTGTTAAGGTGCATACTTGTGAGCGGGAGGTCTGGGGTTCGAATCCCGCCAGGATGTTCTCCCTGACTGGGGTTTTTCCAGGTTTTTAACATTCCTCATTAATGGCAAATGCCAGAGAAATACCCTAAACTTAAGCCTGGAATGATTCCTTCCCTAAAAATAAATCCTTTCCCAATGATATACATTTCATCTCGTGTATCATCAGTGTCCATTGCCTGTGGTGCCTCTGTAGCAAAAATGGGCATTAAATACATGGTGTAGAGTATTTTGACTTTAACTTCAAGCAATGTAATTGCAAACTGTAATATGTTTTTACAAAATAATAAACACATTTTAAAAATCCCTTTAAAAAAAAAGAGGGTGCCAAAAAAAATGTATACACACTTCAAGCAAGCAAAGAAAAAACTTTGTTGACATAACAAAACTGCATTCACACAAACAAAAAATGATGAGCACTAATCATCTTATACTTTTACAGTTACAACAGTTGCTCAAAATGCCCACCATCGGCTTCAATACACTTCTGAGTATGTTGAATTACTGATTGAGCAATGTTTGCAAAAGTGTCCTCAGTGATCGTAGCAAATTCCATTTCAATTTCTTCCCAAAGTGCTGCCAGTGTAGCTGGTATATGATACCACAAGTCTCAAATTTGCCTCGAATGTGTGCAATTGTTACTTGCATTGGCGGTTCTGTTCTGCATACATGTCTCCATTGCCTTTGAACCTCATCAACATTCTTGGTTTTCCAATACCACTTCAAAATTGCTTTTTGCTGTTCATACGATAATCTTGGCTCCTTTTTGTTGTAGTAACACTAGCATCATGTAATGGTTATCACATCTGTTTACTGAACATCACATCATCTTTGCTTCATTTGTTCATTGTTGACTTACCTGTCATGTAGCAATGCTATCATAACGTAATGTGAGTCACATCTATTTACAGAACATCATGCTGCACATTACTGTGGTTTTTCGACCCAACTTTGAAAATATATATATTGTGAAAGTGTGTATACATTTTTTTGGCACTCTTGATCTGCTCTGGTCATATGTTCTGTTACAAATTTTTTGTTGAATAACAATGGTGTGTATATATTTTAATGCAATTTTTATGTGTGATACATCTATTCTGTACTACAGTTCCAATCATTTTCACAATAGCCCTCTTTTGCCCTCACATATGATTGGAGTCTGTGTAATCATTAATCTTGGCAATGGTATCTCTGTAGAGAATCCATCACTAATGCCTCCAAGGATTACTTGAGGTTTTCCCAGTATTGGGGTACTTTTCTTACAGTGGTAACCTCAGGCATTGACCACAGCTTGTAGTCCAATGGGTTGAGGTAGGGAAGCTGGAAGGCCAGTCTTGAACAACAATAAAATAGAGAAAATTTATCTGAGACCTTAGTGGATCTTGCATTGTTAACTGGTGCTGAATGCTACTGGAAGCTCCACTGCCTATCTGGAACAAAGTGGTGTGCAGGTCTTTTACTACCAGTTCTGGAATACTAGTTTTGTAGACATTTGAAGTTATCTCTGTCCTTTTGTGGTAGAAATGCCACCATTGTAGGTCACTTCTCATCAAACCATCACTGAAGCAGGAAGGTCTCTATGGTCCTCGGAACCCTTTCACCAGCTACTTGGGAAGTTGAAGCATACATACTGTCATTTTGGTGGTGTAACTTTATAATAATGAACATTATATGAATCAAACATTTTTCTGTGCCCATTGTTAGAATAACACTGAAGTACGAGGTGATATCCACAATATTCGGAACTGGTGCTGCCATCTCGACTATAGTTACAGTGGAGTTTTTTACCGCTAGGTGGCAACACTAGTACATCTGATGAGTGAGTGTTTAAAGTTTCATACAGCTTGGTAGATGTATTGAGATTGTATAGTATTTTTCATGATACACATGTATGTAGTGTGTGGCGATTTTACGATGGATCCAACAATAGAACAGAGAGAAACAGAGAGTGTACATCAAATTCTGTGAAAATCTTGGGAAAAATGCTATGGAAACCCTCGCAATGATTCAACAAGTATTTGAGGGACAAAGCACGAGCCTTACACGTGTGTGTGAGTGGCATGCTCGGTTCAGGGCCGGCCGCACAGCAATTGAAGACGATACTCACGCCGGTAGGCCCGTCACCTGCACAACGCCTGACATTGTTGCCAAAGTTCAACACCTCGTTCGTGAGGATCGACGTCGAACCATTGCCCATGAAGTGGGAATTGGTTATGGGACATGCCAACTAATTTTAACGGATGAATTGGGCATGCATCGTGTCGCCGCAAAATTTGTGCCAAGGATTCTGACTGCTGATCAGAAGGGCAGCGTGTTAAAGTTTGCACGGAGCTTCGTCAGGCCGTATCCGATGACAAGTGTCATCACCGGCGACGAGAGCTGGATGTACGCTTATGGCCCTGAGACAAAACAACAATCCTCCCAGTGGAAGAGCCCGAACTCGGAAAAAAATAAACAAAAAAAAACGAGCTAAGTGAAGATCAAAGTCAAGAGCATGCTCCTCGTTTTCTTTGATACCAAGGGAATTGTGTACAAAGAATTCGTTCCACCAAATGAAACAGTGGAATCCACTTACTACTTTGACGTTTTGCAACGGCACCGTGAAAATGTGCGGAGACGACGGCCCGAACTTTGGCGACAAGGGAACTGGCTGTTGCATCACAATTGCTTGCTCTCCAGAAGCTTTTTGACGAAAAGCAACATGACGGTTGTCCCCCACCCACCGTACTCGCCTGATTTGGCACCGTGCGACTTTGCTCTATTCTCCAAACTGAAAATCAAGTTGAAAAGACGTTGGTTTGACACATTTGAGAGGATTTAAGAAGAAATGCATCTGTGCTAAACACCCTCAAAGAACATGACTTCCAAAATGCACTTGGAAAATGGCAGAATCGCTGGGACGGAGTATACGTGTGGAATGGAAGTACTTCAAGGTTGACGGCGGTCATTAGTCGCGAAGTAAGTTTTTGACCAGATGGCAGCACCAGTCCCAAATATTCTGTATACCACCTTGTATTTGATGGATTTCAAATCCCTCTGCTTTTCTAGGCTTGGAGTTAAAAAATGTCCAGTACTCTGGCAATAAGTCTTCAGTCTAAGGTCTTCTTTAAGAACTCCACAGATTGATTTCCTGGGGATGCTCATCTCATGGGATACAACATTTTGTTTCATGCTATGTTATGTCAAATACAAACTGCTACTGCTTTCATCACCATATTGGTTCTCAAGAGTAAAAGTATGTGGATCTTGGACAGTTATGCAAAATACCAGTTTCATGTTGGACAGTGCAGTACACAAACATCCTGCTGAATTTCAACTTCTTAAGGATGTGAAAAAATCTCAGTTAGTGACTTTCTAATCTTATGAAGAGCAATCATAGGAACATGATTTTGGTAACATCTTGACTCTATGATTAAATATTTAATTAGTTAAACTCCCACAGTTGAACTCAACAATGTCCATGATATCATGCAGTGAGTCCATTATCTTGTCGCCAAAACAACTGGTACAACCTTTTAAAAAATTTGTAACTTTATGTATGGTTAGACGAAGTATATACATAGTGGACGAAAAAGCCAGAAAAGTTGAAGGGCTCCATCTTCCAAAACACTTGACATTTGATTATTATTCATGTACTGTTGGAAATAATGGACTTTCTAGATTGAAGTGACATATTTATTGCATTGAATTATGGCCATTTAAAATCTCGGAAGGTTAATATCTGATGGAAAAATAACTTTTTTGAGATAATTTATTACTTTAAAATACATTTATAAATGTATTTATACTGTCTTCCTTGGACATTTACATTTTTCCATTTCTTGTATGGTTTTATTAAGCTTCTTTAGCTCTTCCTGGGGTTTGCAGCATTCTTATGTTGCACCTGTTTTACTTTTTATGGAACTTTGAAATTCTTCCCACTACTTGAAATTTGGTATTTTATTTGATTTTATTGGCATTAGAGTGTATTTTTTTTTAAACCATAAGGGCCTTTTGTGTACTCCTTTAATCCTAACGTAATTTCAGATCTAGAACTTGAGTGAACTCAAAAATCTTCCCTACAAACATAGGAAATACATCCACAAAGGAGTGTATCCTAATAGAGCTTCAATTTCTAGTAAAATGTATTGTGCAGTCTTTTGAGATTGTTCACATAGTCAGCGTTAGTAGTGTCCTTAGATGTTTCCAGAGTCAGCATTCATCCCAACAGTTTTTCTGATTTGCTTTCTATCCCTAGTTGAAAGGAACAGATTTTGTAAACAATGAAGGCATCCCACCCAATGGGATAGCACAATAAGCCTTAAGGCTGGTGTGCTGGAGGATTCAAAAACTCCATCATATCCCCTGTTATCCATCCATCCCTAATTGATATGTTCTTAGTCAGGGAGATATCAAATGTTTTAATAAGAATTTTTCCCAGTACTTGACTAGGGAAAGTTCTTCCATCTTATTTGATGTTTGTTCTTGTACTGTAATTCAGCAGTTTTCTTGCTAATTCATCAGAAAGGTTATGGTCCTATGAAGTCAGTTCCTTGATTTGCCATATATGGCACTTCATTGCCCTGATGCCCAATAAAATTTTAATTGATTAATTGTGGAAAGATTTATGAAAGCTTAAGAGACATTACCATGGACATGTAGGGATGGGATGGAGTCATATCCAAATTATACAGCAAAGGGTTGTAAGTGTTATGGATCAATGGCATTATGTTTTGACAACTCTGGATTGCTGTTTGCGCCTTCAAAGTAAAGCAATAGAGGTTGCAAACCTCTAGTTTTACTCAGTTTGCCACCTCTGGTCTGATGTGATTTAATGAAATATGTTTGCATTTTTCATGACCATTCTGTAAAATTTCTACAGTTTTATGCACTTGTGCCACCTGTAAACAAGATGCTGTGTCCCAATTTCATAAGATTTCTTCCTGTAGTTCCAGGATCATGCGCAAACATTTTCTTTCAGTTTGTATTCAATAAAATGGCAAATATAGAATGCCTTCTTCAGAGAGATGATAATCTGAAGGTACCAGACCTGCACTATAAACAGGATGAGTTTGTCCCAGTCTTCCAGTCACTTCCCTTGTCTTCTGTTGCTGTCAGCTTCTTCAAGATTTATCAAAGATGTTTGTTTCTCCAGCCTGGAAGTGTTTTGCTATCTCGAAGTGTATGATGTCAGTGGTATTGTCACCATAAGATTTTCTTTTGAGTATGAAACTAATTTCTTCAACTATAAGGAATCTGTTGCTACTCTTTGTTTTATATGGGCATCTTATACATTTGCCATTTTTAATTGTTACTGCTGAGCATTCATAAGATATATCACATCGTTTCGTATGATGAAAGTGGAGATATTTAGATCCAGGTTTGAAATGGAAAAAAATAAATGACATTACTTTTGTAGCAGTGATAAATAAAATAACTTCTATCTGACTGATTTAATCATTAAATACTTCAACCATTAAATACTTCAACCATTAAATACTTCGAACAATTACGCTTGGCATTTTTTGTCTTTAACAAAACAGATGTCACATTAAATACTTCGAACAATTACGCTTGGCATTTTTTGTCTTTAACAAAACAGATGTCAGTACATAATGTTATATAAGTAAGTCCTCATAACCATGGATTAAAATGCTCACTGAATCTAACATAACATCTCTTTAACTTGGTTGTTGTGGTTTACCATTTTCCATGAACAGAATTCTTTATATACATTTTCATATCTTTTTTTTTGATTTACTTGTATTGAATTTTTCCATCGCTTTGTTATTTTTTTTGGAAGCTCACAAGAAATATCTAAATCTATTACTGTGATTCTTCCTCTTTCAACTTTGTTTGTTGGCTATTTCAGCTGTCTGTTGAATGATCAGAATTGTGTACCCTTTAACGAGTGTAATGCATACATACAATATTTGTATTTTGACATAGTATGAAACAAAATAGTTACTACAAAAGTGCTTTACCAAACTTATTTTAAAATGCTAACGGAGCTTCCATTTTACACAAATCATAAAGAATAGTAGTTATGTAAATAACTAAAAATTCTAATAGAGTTAAAAAATTTATGAATATTAAGTAATTTATATTAGTTCAGGTATTAAGAGCAAAATTTGCACCATAAAATAGTATGTTGTTTAATCATATAGAAAACTTAAATGTTTGCAGTATTTTATTATGAATTTATAGTAAATATTAATATTACCAAAACTAACAGAGAGTTAAAGAAAATTTGTATATAGTAACTACCAGAATTCCAGAATATGTGCTCGCTGCTTGCATGATATTCTTGAACTTTCTAGCAGCCACCAGTTTACAGTCTTTTGCAATGTATTTTTGATGTTATTATAAATATGAATCAGCTCATTGTGTTTGTGAGGAATTTATTTGTAAGTTCGGCAATTGCTCTTACCAGAACTGCAATTTGCCATCTTGTGCATACATTTGATATTACTGGTTCAGTGTAAAACAAGAAACACATGCAAAGATGTACAGTTTTAATGGAAGGTAAATTTGACAAAATTGGCACAACTCTTGGATATTTGCCAACAAAATCATTACTAAAGTTAGCACAAGTTGGCATTTTAGTGCTTTGGCACATATAGCAACAAAAATGTTAAAACTGAAACCTTACAAGGGTACATGTGTGCATTGTCTATGACAAGATGATCCCATAGCATGTGTACATTATTGTTAGTGGTTTCTTTCACCATTGACTGAAGGGTTAACTAACCCACAGCTTGTGTTCTTTTGAGAAAAGACACTTTTTTTTTAGTAGTGTGTAATGCCTGTTTTTACTACTGAGGCACCACAGGCAGTTGACAATGATGTATCATGAAATGAAATGATGAATTGGGAAAGGATATTTTTTAAGGAAGTAAGTGTTCAAGGCCTAAGTTTAGGGTACCTCCTCGGCATTTGCCAATTATGAGGACTGAGGAAAACCTGGGAAAAAAACCCAGTCAGGGAGGACGGTCCTGGTGGAATTTGAACCCCAGACCTCCCGCTCATGAATCCGTGCCTTAACGACCTCGGCCACCTCTGGCGGTAGATGAGACACTGTTCCACCAAAATGGTCATGTGAGCACTTATAACAGTTGCTATTGGTGTTCTGAAAATCCAAATTGTATGGAAGAAAACTCTTTATTATAGGAAAATTGGAGTTTGGTATATGATTAGCACAAGATGAATAAGGCACAGCCAGCTATGGCATGTCCAGCTGCCAAGGCATAAATCTCCATTTGAGGAGTAAAGACATGTTCTGGAAGCCCTGTTACTTTAACATGTATGCAAAAATTTAAAATATTTCATTCAGATTGAAATATTGGAAATTTTCATAATAGGCTTGCCTTAATGTATTGCTTTTATTTAATTTTTCTGAAATATTTTTTTGCATCTGTTAGTAGTTTTCTTGTGTGCTCTCTTCTTGTTAAAATATCCTGACTGTGAATTTTTGTGCTCTTGGCTAAGCAATTCAGATTTCTAACCTATTTTATCATGCTCCCATGGTTTTTTGTTGTACAAATTTCTTCATAAAATTGCTTTGTTATACTGTGATATCAATAGTCTTTAGGTATAATTAAATTACAGTGACACTTCACAAAGCTATCATTACACTAAAAAGAAAATATTAATGAAACTAGTTAAAACAAGGACCACACAAAAATACAGCAAATAATTGAAGTAACAGAAATAGCAGTCATACTTTGTTTCCCAAATGTTTATTGTAATCTGACAGTGCAGTAAATTGTACAGCAACTGATTGACTGGCATGATATGGTGCAGTGGTTATAATTATTGAAATGCACTCCCTTCCATTACAATATGTAGTTGTTCACAAAGCTGGAATTGTTTTAATTGAACTGAAATTTTGCTTCTGCATGTAAATCAGAGCTGTATCTCTGGCAAGAACGTGTGGTTTATGCTGATTAAGAGTAGAAACCAGTAATTTTTATATTCTATTTTGTATTGGTAGTATTATTTAGTGCTATCTGTAGATTGAGCTGCATGTTTGTGGGAGTAAACAGCCTTAGAATGAGTTTAAACATTAAGACATACCCACATTTTTCTTCTCCTGATTAATGCAATGGTACTTTATCTTCCATTGGCTGCAACTTTTGATGCAACTACAGTTGAATCCTGCAAACTTGACTCTTGATAGTTTGACATTCTGTAACACTTTTCTTTGTTGTATACAAATATTTCTTAAACCAAAAGCAAACAAATAAGAAAAATTAAAAATGTAAACACTATGATTGGAATAAATGACCTAAAGATGATGTTAGGGAAAATGAGGCAGGATGAAAATGAGATGTATAAAATTGTACCTTTAGAGGAGGAAGTTGAACCATTGAAAAGGATCTGGAGAATGATGGGGAAAATAAAAAGATGACTTAATGTGAAGGACTAAAGGCCATTAACCCATGCATGTCATATTTAAAAACCCTTTCCAGGTCACAGAAATGCTTAATAGTCCTAGATAGTTGTAGGAGCATGTTTATAATAGTTATAAAAGATAAAATAATCATTTTTATTGAAATTTTTTCATTAAAAATCCAATGATTTCTATATATAATATTTAATTTCATATTTAATTTCATGTCGGAACCAATACAGTGAAGTTATTAATATATTTTTTAAGAACCATCGAAATTACACAAATTCGAAAATTCTAATTGGAACTAAACACAGTGAAGCTTTTGAAATGTATATAATCAACTACTTGTCGTCTAAACACTCTTATGCTTCACACTATTTTTGAAAACGACGGGACCGGTTTCGGAGCGACATCCATTCCATTCTCGACCAACTCGACGACTGATTGGAGAAAAATCAACGGTTATGAAGAACTGCGGCTGGTGGTACTTCTATGAACTGGAAATTTGTATTGCATTCTTCCGTCAAGTCAAAATTCAATAGATGATCCCTGTGTTTATAAATAAAAATCTTCTCCCATGTATCCAATTCTATGTATCCTTGTGCTTCTTTTAGTAACTTTATTTCTTCAGCCGCAGTTCTTCATAACCGTTGATTTTTCTCCAATCAGTCATCGAGTTGGTCGAGAATGGAGTGGATGTCGCTCCGAAACCGGTCCCGTCGTTTTCAAAAATAGTGTGAAGCATAAGAGTGTTTAGACGACAAGTAGTTGATTATATACATTACTAATATATTCTTAATTATCTAGTGAGTCGATTTGATAATTAAGAGTATATTGATTTCCAATTATATGTTAGTATTGTGGTTTAGTATGATGTATCTTGAAGTGGTCTGGCTATTGGAAAGCAACCCTATGCAGTCCTGATGGTATTTTGGTAACCATGCTTGCAGACCCAAGGTTGTGGGTTCAAACCCTGTCAGGATTGAGGACTTTTTAGGATGAATCAATCCTAAGCATGGCTTCCTGGAAGGGAAGTAAAGCTGTTAGTCTTGTGTCATGGATTTACACCAAAAAAGTGAATGAAAATGCCTCTTTGAAATTTATCAGCCATTTATGTCCTGAATTGAAATGGATGCTAATGACCAGAGATGTTAAATTACCCAAATAATATGAAAACAACCCTACATTTTTGCACAACAATGCATTAACTTCCCTCCTCCATTGTAGCTAATCATACATCTTTTAGCTAAATTTTTCTTTTTGTCACTAAGAGGAATGTCCATCTGAAAATGATCCCAACTTTTGCCTTGCAGATCCAAGAGTAAAACTGGTAGAAAGTTGATCTCGAACAATGTTGCCAGGCATTTCTGCAAACTTGAATAACTGTCAGGCTGTGTTAACTCTGAAGCCTGAATATGTTTCTTTCCTACCTCCATGCAAGTTTGAAGAACAAGCATTGAACATGTAGATATCTAAAAGGAAAAAAAGTTTTATTCTACTCCTTTCCAGCCTGATGGATGATTGGAAACAGAGCCATGACTTGGTATTGTAAAAGTAATCTGCTTCCCTTTATGACACAAAGACTTTGTTATTTTTTCCCAGGTTATTTGTCCTTTCTTCCTTCCTATGGAACTTTCCTATGCCTTAGGTCAGCCAATTTGTGCTTGGGGGAAAGAAAATGAACTTCTATATTAT
This sequence comes from Metallyticus violacea, assembly GCA_030762175.1. Taxonomy (NCBI): domain Eukaryota; kingdom Metazoa; phylum Arthropoda; class Insecta; order Mantodea; family Metallyticidae; genus Metallyticus; species Metallyticus violacea. The sequence goes on along the minus strand of CM060837.1, from coordinate 33,702,975 downwards.
CTGTCTATTTCACACATAATAGGTTATCAGTTGACCAGATTTTTTACTCTCCATGACTAAACTATGGGGCTAAATACCAGCTTCCATAATATGTTCTCACCGGTCGCATGGAATTTTGCATCTTGGCCAAGGCTGGATCCCCTCCCCACTTGCTGGTACCTCTCTTTTCTTGAACTTCTGAGCAGCCACCTGACTACATTCGTTCTTGATGATGACAAGACAGCTGAACTTAGAGCACTGAATTTTTGTGTTTAATGTTATCATAAATATGAATCACCATGTTGCATTTGTGAGGAATTTATTTGTAGATTCCAGAACTGCAATTTACAATAACGTGAATAAATTTGATATTATTAGTTCAGTACAAAATAAGAAATGCACTAAAAGATGTACAGAAGACAAATTAGATGAATTTGGTGCAAATCTTGAATAAAATCACTTCATAATTACCACAAGTTGTGATTTCAATTTTTAACAAAATTGTTAAAACTCAAACTATACAAATGTGCATGTGTTTATTGTCTACAACAAGGTGATCCTGTAGCATGTGTGCATTATTGTGAGTGACTTTCTTTCATCAGTGACTGAAGGATTGATCAACCCAATGCTTGTGTTCATTTCAGACAAGGAGTGGTTCCACTAAAATTATCATGTGAATGCTTACCATACTTTCTCTTGGTGTTCTGAAAATCCAAATTGTGTACAAGAAAATTCGAGTTTACTGTGTGATTAGCACAAGAAACTTCCTATTTTTTTATGAGAAGACAGTAAACAGAGATAGGTACTGAAATGATATTCCGACCCCATTTTTTAATCACCATGCGAGAAATAGAGAAATCATATGGGCAATTTTAACAAGATTCTGCCACTGCTCATACAGTAAAGAGGTCCATGGGTAAAATTAGGGAAGTGTTTGAAGAGAGGATTATTGCTAGTGTGTGGTCCTCTCACTCCCAGATTTAGCAGTCTGTGATTATTATTTGTGGGGTAATCTGAAGGACAAAGGGTACAAAACAAATCATTACACATTGAAAGAACTCCAGGAAAACATACATAATGAAATCAGAAACATTACAATGACTAAATTGTGTCAGTCTGAATGTGTGTATTAGTGCAAATGCCTGTTTAGGGAGTACGATTTCCAGCATATGCTAAAAGGTAAGATTTTGTACACAGTTTTAAGAAGCAAAGTCAGAGTATAAGTGCAGCTGATGTGACCTGTCTAGCTCCTGAGATGCAAAATTCTGTGCAAGCAGTAAGGACATATTGTAGAATCCCTGCACTTTCATTGTCAGTACAAGTGATATATCTGGTAAAACAATACATGTGATCCTATGGAGCAGTGCAACAATATGAATGCAACTTATGCGATTTAAATGTTGAAAATACTCTGTGACCACAGTGTCATATGACTTTAAGGGTTAAGAGAACTGGGGTGTTGTGAGCAGCAAAAGGCACCAAGTGTGATTATTATTATTATTATTATTATTATTATTATTATTATTATTATTATTATTATTATTATTTGTGTAGGGGAGTTAGTTTTAATTTCTGTTGTAATTATATGTTAATTTTATAATTTTTTCCCCCTTTCTTTTTCCTGAATGTTGTTTAATAGAATAATTCACCTCACAATATTACAAGTTGTGAATAATCTGCTTCTCAAGTCAGTAAAACTTGCTATTTCAGTAACTATTTGCCTCTTCAGTTCACATGAAGTTGCCTGCTTGTAACATAAATGTCTAGTTTAACGTTGATCATTTGCTCTCTCTTTACATTAAGCTATTTACACTGAACTTTATAAAGATGCATGTAATCTCAAACTTGAATATTTAAGTTACTGGTAATTATGGCTAAATATGTAACACATAAAAACAGAGTATTTATCATGATCCACAAGTTGTTATGCTAAGCGCATAAAATACAAAAAATGAAAGGATAGCTATGCTTTTTCTTTAAATCCAAGACAATGTAACATTATTAGAGGATGGTTCTTTAAATAAATTTGGCAAAGAGCTGTTCATTTCAAAGATAATTATCATTCTGTTTAACAGTTTGTAGTGTTGAAAAACTAATCACTTGAGCTCTTAATTCTTATGCATTTGCTATCATATAACACTGAATAAAAGATTGTTTACATGGGCAAAGGTCAAAGAATGATATGGGCTATATGTTAAGAGAGTATTCACAATGAAAGTTAAACATAATGCTATGTAAATAGATCTTACTTAATGGAATGGTGTTCAAGCAATATTCACACCCACTGCTAAATTAGAAAATATTCTTGCTAAGCAAAAGATCCCTTGCAACTTCTTAACACAACAGAAATCTACAAAATCCTTGTGAATGCAGAAAAGTTCATATAAATATGACTAGGCATTCCAAAAATGCTTACTAGAGCAAACACGTCTGGCTCTGTTTTCCAGAGCTCTGGGCTAGACAGTAAAGGTCTTTGCATTATCATTTACTCTGGTGACAATGTAATCATGCATTGTTTGTTGCCCTTCTGGTCAACCTCATAATATGTGCAATTGTTTTATTCCCTGCAATTTTAGCAAGGATTAGCTTCTTAGCTGTGTGGTAATTCCTAAGTTACTACCCAAAGAGAGTCACTTGTAAACCCTTCAACCAATCATAATTCGTCAGTGAAAGGATATGAATACCTTTTGTTTATTTCTAGTGCAATTCTTGTGGTGATTATAGAATAAAATTTTGCATTTTTCTACTTGAGAATGCTTGTTGATAATTTTATGCATCAGCCCCATTACACCAAAAGAATGGCATTTCAAAATATTCTGAATTACTAAACTGTGTGATCTTACCTTTTACATTCCTTTATTTCAAAGATAGGCAGTTATAGATAAAAGCACAGTTGAAGTTAGTCAGTATACATGAAATGCATATGATTTTTCTCTTACAACTTGTCTGGCGTTTCAACATGCTAAGTATGAATTGCTGTTCTCTAGCGCAAAATCCATTTCCAAAATTCAATTAATATATTATTAAAATTAAATTTAAGAAGGTTCAAATACACAAAAGTTTCCTGTTCTGTTTTTCACAAAGAATCATCTTGTATTATCATTATAAGAAAATCATAGGTTCCCTTTCATCCTTTGTCTTATCGTCCTTGACTGCTGCAATAGTCTCCTCTCTTTTAGGAAATGGATTGTTAAATTATTTCTGTTCCTCTCCTTAATGAAATAATTACATTATTACTGCTCAACATAGTCCCCATCAAACTAATAGTGTAGATACAAGGAAAAAAAAATACTTTTAGGAGATGCACAGCCTCTCATGCAATGCTGACCAAACTATCATAGTTTCGAAATTTCTTTCTACTCAACATGTTTTTCAGTGGAATCCAAGAGTGTGAGGTCAGGAGAGGTAGGGATGAGAGATGGACTCAAGGCACAACTACTCACTAATTAATTCGGTTATTTAGCAGTATGTCTGTGTGCTTTTTAGTATTGGGACACGTTCTCATCATCAACAAACTCTTTCCAGTTGATAGCTAGTTAACATAAACACAGGATATTCCCTACCACTGAGGTGTTATGAATACAATTCAGCTGTGGCAGATATCTGACTTCAGATGTTCCCTCAAAGTTTAATTAGGTGGTACTGATTATGGTGCTTTCTGTAGTCATGAAGTACTATAAGATTGGGTCTATACTTTGCCTGTAGATTACTGCACTTGCATTTTCTTTGATTTTGGAGTTGGGTGGCATCACTCTGTGCTTTGTCACTTTCATTCTGGAATGTAGAATTATACCCAGCTCCAATTCCCAGTAATAATATGCTGCAGGAATATTTCAGCATCAGGTTCATGCTGGTAGAGAAGCTCCAGGCAAGCGTGATACACCTAGTTAAATATGTTGGACTTTCATAATAGTGATGTTTAATACTAAAAATTTAAAATCACTGAGTTGTATTTGTAACACTTACATCACTAATATTTTAAAAAAGGAAAACAAAGTTTCTGGAGCTAATCGCTCCCATTGTCAGTTCCAGATTGACTGCCAGCTTTGTTCTTCGTAGTGGTTTGGTTTGTCTCTGGTGGTGATTGGATGAACTTGTGTATTATGATATCACTTGGCAGGATTTCAAAGTTGAAAATGTTATTTTTGTTCTTCCAAATATAAATGTTTTCCTAGACTGTAATGTTTTTCTTGTAACATTTTTAAGTAGTTTGGGATTCCTGTTAATACTATGCTGTTCCCTCCAAAAATGCCAAGCTACCCCTGATTTTTCTTCCTGTCTTTGATTTCTGTTCCTGATGTGTTCCTTTGCTCATGTTTTTATTTTTCTTTTAGTTTTTCTAATATACATTTTTTCACAATGGTTACAATTCATCTGATATATTCCTGATTTGTTCTCTTGTGGAATATCCTCTTTTAGGTTAGAATTTAGTATATTTTTTATGGAGTAACTGTTTTTTGAAGCTAAAATAATGAGGTGGTGGTACAAATTACTGATGGCACGAGCATTCCAGAAAACTTAAAAAATGGACAAATTTACATATTTTCGTGATTATGTTTATTTAAAATTAGAAAATTGTGTTATTTTCATTATAAAGGATTATATTTTGCTTTTGTGCTCTATTGTGGTATATATAATTTTTTTTTTAAGAATAGATTAGAATATTTATTATTTTACTCAGTCATTGCAAAAAGTTTAACAAATGCTTTTACATTTTTACCATTGTTCCCAGATTTAACATTTCTGGATCTTACACACTCAACACCCTGGTTATATGTGTTAGATCCCACTTCCCAGGCTCCTTCCCTATCTCCATATATACATTCACTGTAATCACTCTTTTCCACCATTTCTTTTTTACCTTCCCTTATAATCACCAAATTTTCTCAAAAACTCCTTGTTACCAGTTCCATAATTTTTTACAATTTACAATGCTACCTGTAAATTGTCCCATTTCTTAATCCATACACTTCTTCATTATTGTGATGCACTATGAATGTATTATAAACATTGTTTACTCAACTTGTATGGTGAGATTTAATTTATAATTGTTAGAACATCTAAGAAAATTTTGTGTTCTTTAGACAATTTTGGTGTGTTTAATATATCTAATACCCAGAGAAATGCTTCAGTACTAGCCTTGCCAAAAATCAAATGTACAACCTGGGAACATATCAGATAGGAATTGCAATTTGTTCATTTGCTGCTTTCAGAAATTATTAGAAATCTGAAAATCTTTTTTCTTTCTGGACATTTTTAATGACTCAACAGTTTAAGACAAGCATACTGCTTAATCTTGTTGAATTAAAAGTAAAACTACTAAAATCATGTCAACACATTAAAACTCTCTTGATGTTTCACATTAAAACTTTTTTTATTAAAAAGTAAGTTGGAACTAGTTTCGTGAGTCACTTGCTCACATTGTCAACCATTTGAATCACAATCCTTACATTGATCCTATATATGCCTCAACTATCTTCTTTTGATCTGGGTTCAATTTTGTTTAGATTCAGCAATTTGCCCACACTGTATCTATTTATGGGTGCCAAAGTGATGTGTATTATTTGAATGTTTTTTGAAATTTGTGATTGGTGGTACGTGAACTTTTGATAAGCTTTTTCTTTATATAAATTACTGCTTGTGGTGATTTGTTTTATTTTCTTTTTTCCTTTGGATCTTTTTAATTTTTGATCTATCATTTGTTTGCTAAACCCATTAACTTTTGCTGTGGGTATTATATGTGAGTACTCATTCTCATATTCTTCTTTTTTAAGTGGTACATTAATCAACCTATAAATCATACTATTGAATGCTGCTGCTTTGTAAGGTCTAGGGTTAAAATCTTTAGCTTTTATGTAATTATCGGTGTGTGTATCTTTTCTGTATATGCCAAATTCTAATTTCTTATTATTTTTTATTATCTTCAAATCTAAGAATGGTTCCTTTTTAATTGAAACTGCAAAACGTTTTTGTCATTTACTTTTTCATGTATATGCAGTAACAATTCAGAGATTGAGGCTTAGGCAGGGAAAATCAGAATTTTCTTATCTTTTTAAATATCATAGCTTTCTGCTACTTTAGAACTTATCTTCTACAGTAGTGGCATGACATTTCCAAGGACCTGTGATGGAGCTGAATTAGACCTGTATTCATATTGATATATAAATTGAAAACAAAATAAAACAGAAAAAAGAAATGTCACACTGCTTAAAACAATTTGACAGCATACATCACAGTTGAGTCATCTCCATTTCCCACAAAAATTCATTGTTTCTGTGTAAAGTTGGCAATCAAAATCACCAAGCCTGCCAGTTTGGCATTAGGGAGGGAAGAACTTAAGAACACATGCATGTATGATAAGTATATGACCCATGAGAGAGCTTTCTTGAGAAGCAGTTAATAATTGATGAACTAGGGTAAAATTAATCCCACTGCAAGAATTTTATCTGAATGGAAAAATGGTGAAAATAATGCTGTTTTTGTCTTTAAAGTTATTAACACATACTTTATGTTTTGTCTTGTGCACTTCTTATAATCTCCATTCTCTTTCATTATACTTGAGGTTAGTGACAAAGGTTTGTATTCTTTTACATGCTAAACTTTTAAGCTACTTGTTGGTTGACAGCTAGATCATTGAAAAGTTCTTATCAGAATCAAAAATAGCCACAGTGGTTCATTATTTTAACACACTTATTATGAGCAAGATAATACTATTGCACAAGTGTGCCCATGCAGGGGTCCTTTGAGAATTTAAATATTGAGAAAATTATTCATTAGAGACCAACTTTGAACTGCTAAGTGGATGATTTACTCCAAGCTTCTGATTTATAGTGTGATGCAATGTCACGAAGCAGCAACATACCTAATTGTAGTTTCAATTTTATGTACTAGTCTTAAGGACTTCGGAATGCTGTGTGTATTCCAGAAAGCTGTTTCCATTTTCTTTTTGGCAAACTGTTGTACAGAAAACTTCTTACAGGCTAATACTAATGCTTCCATTGCACGAATTCCGAATTCTTATTTGGTTGTACATGGTGATGCACTTCTATTCATCATGAAAATTAGATAGATTTTCTCAAAGGAGATCCAAATTCTGAAGGCTGAATTCCAGGTGACATGCTTCTAATCTGGTGAGAACATTCAGTATCTATAGAGAGAATTTTACTATTGAAACCAATTCTTTATGCATCTACACAATTTGTGTACTGGCATGGCAATTAGCTGCTCTTCCAGACTACAGAATCATTGTCCAAGGAGGCAGTTCTTCATACTTAGAATAAGATGTTGCTAGGTTGGGACTATAGGATTGTATCAACATTTTCAAAGGTATTCTCGAGAAAAAAAAAATGAGTTGACAATGTGAGCAAAGGCATTGTTATACAAATGCTTTACAGATCTCCATCCTGGATTTGTATTAATGAATAAATTTATTCCATTAACTTTGTTACAACAATTTATCCTGAATTTACAATAACAACTATAACTGTACATACATTATTAACCTACTCTTTTTACTCTAGATCCTAGCAGCATCCTCCAAAATACAGTTTCCTACTTCATTAACCATGTGGTTGTCTGACTGTAAGAAACCTCCTTTTACTTTCTTTCTATTTCATTCACACTTCCGTCTAACTTTACCTAAAAACTCTCCCATTTTCTGGACGTTTTTATACTCTTATTTTATTTAACACTAAATCCTTCTGTTAAATGTCCCGTTTATCGTCCCAAACTTTTTCCCGCCATCATATGACTTTCTCGCATTCCAATAAATAATGGGACATCCTACCCATTTAATCACATATTTCAATATATTTCTCTCATCCCCAATTCTGTGTGATTCTTTTATATATGACCAAGGAACTTTTATCATATAAACTAGCCCAAATTTCTTGCTTTTCAATATCTTCTATCCTTTGTCACACTATCTTCCAAAATCTGTTAACATTACTTTCATCTGCTCTCCATATATTCCCCAAACCTATTTTTTCTAGTACCTTTGGCACCTCCCCATACCAGGTCTTCCTTTTCAAAATCCCTTTTTGATATTTCAAACATTCCTTTAATATATTTGAGCTTTCTAATTTGAGGATATGATACCAATTTTTCATTGCTCTCTCTATAATCAATTCTTTCCTGTCCATCCTTCCTAATTCAAGCAAACTAACCACCTGAGAGAACATTTGGGTAATCCCAACACTTACTTACAAAACATTCATTTGCAAGAACACTGATAGACTTCTGGATCTAGTGTAGCCATAAATACTGTTAAAATTTTTAGTTTAGTAACTATAATATATTTGAACATTTTTTCATTTACTTTTGATACTTTGTTTTCTCATGTATTCTAGGTTTTCAGAATGATCTCTGTTTGTCCTCACACATGACATAGGTCTTACTGGCCATTCAGCTATAGTCTCCATTTGGTACTGCCACTGCTGACTCCAAGGACCACTTGAGTCTCTCAGTATTGGATGCCTTATCTTGGAAACAATACCCTCAAACACTGCATAATTTGTAGTCAGGAAGCTGAGGTGGAAACTGCCAGAAGCCAATCTTGAGCACCAATAAAATTTGGAACATTTCTTTCAAACCAAACCTTGGTGTAATTTGCTTTGTGGGATGAAGCTGAATTTTGCTGGAAACTCCAGTGCTATTCTTGAACAGAATCGTGTTCAATTTCTTCACCACAGATTCCAACAGCTAGGTTTTGTACACTTTGGCTGTTGTTTTTAATCACTTTTGACAGAAATAGCTCTTGTGACACCATAGCTCATCCCCCATTGAAACATTATTGAGACAGGATGGTGGCTTCTGTGGGCCTTCAGGACACTCTTTCAGGCTTACATGGCATCATTTTGATGGTTATAGCTTTCTTCAGCATTGAATACTTTCTCATTAAAAGATTTTTCCATACTGAAGCAGTCATTTGCATTTCAACACCCTCTGCTGCTTCAGTTCTGCAGTTACAAAAGCCCTCAGTTCAAGCCCTTGTCTAAGCACTCTGGATATGGATCTCTTGGATATTTTAATTTCAGTGGTCATCACCGACTATTTCTGAATTGACTGCCAAACATGAACGGCCACTGCTTTGACAACAGCTATGGTCCTCACAGAGCCTGAGGTGCCTTTCTCAGTATCAATTTCAGTGAAGCTTTGAATGGTGTGGTACACGAACATCCTACTGATTTCCAACTTTTTAAGGATCTCTTGATGATTTTACAACTCTCCTTAGAGCTATCTCATCAACACAGTTTTCATAATTTCCTTTTTCATAGCTAAGCCTCAAATAATGTACTGTTTCTGCTGATCTGAATGAGGGTGATAATATCTGGCAGCAAAACTATAATCTGATTACCAAAACACTTGGTATAGTTCTTTTCAAAAATTTGTAACAGTATTTAAGACAAGACTAGGTATAATACTTTATGGTAGTTTAGTTTTACAGCATGTTAATGAATTGCCTATGGTGTCTCAGTAGTAAAAACGGCTGGGGAGGGGGAAACCATGTGCGGTAATGGCTGCTTGTTGAGAAGAAGTGGCCTTCATTTTCTTCCCCATGATTTCTGGTCTCTTCACATTGGTCAGAAACTGCATGTCTGGAAGACACAGCCTAGTGATTGGGACTGGTTTTGGAGTAAAATTAGTAAATCCAAATATTATGAGAGAATTAATTTAATTTTTAGGTTTCTTCTAAGTAAGAAAGTCATAATTCACCATTTCTGCCCATTGTTTTTCTAAATAGTCTCTCTCGCTCTTGATGGAAAATTACATCTTCCAGAAACAATTATGGAAGCAACCATGTCACACTTTCTTTAGATTAACTTTCTCTTCATAGGATGTAACATCATCTTATAAACTCCCAAACTGATGGTCCCTCAAAATTGCCTTGACTGTTACAAACAGGAAGCCAGATCTGGACTGTATGGTGGGTGGTCACTCACAACTCAAACACTTGCAGAAATTCCATTGTTTTCAAAGTGGTGGGTGCAGAGGCATTGTGATGGTGAAGCATGCAACCCAGATTTTGGTTTTTCTGTTAGTGTTCTGAAGAACCTACTGTGTGTACCTGTTGATGACTGTTTTTTGTTCCTGGAGTGGAATGGTTACATTGTAGCCAATTGCTGAGAGAAGAAACTGGCAACCAACTTTTGACTACACTTTGCCATTGCTTAACCTTCACTGGGGGGCTGTCATTTGGGAAGGCCCAGAGATTGCTGACTGCACTTTGATTCCAGGTTGTATTAAAACCAGCTTTCATCAGCATGAAGATACTTGAATGCATTGGGAGCTGTCATTGTTGAAACATTGAACCATATCCAGGTATAATCTATTTTTGCTGCCTTTTGTTCTTCTGTGAGGTAGGTGGTATTCGTTGACAACAAGAATCTCTCACATGAAGATATTTGGAAGGATTTCTTACACCCTGTGGCAAATGAATGTTTAGAGACTCCTCTACCTCCTTAGAAGTCTCTTGCAGGTTGTTCTTCACGATGGCTTCTATATGAGTAATTTTTTATCTGGGACTTCTGTTGCTGGATGCCCTGTGTGATTTCAAGGCTGTTTTTCCTTGTCTAACTCTGCAAACCAGTAATAGACTTTTGTATTTGAAGGAGCATAGTCTAGAAAAGTACTCTGTAATTTTTCCAGGCATTCTTCAATTGGCCAAACTTACTGTAAAAATAATTGTATGAAAATGCTCGGGTCACCTACATCTTAGAACACCAGACAGCAAATGCATTATCACAATTAACATTTTGCTGCAGTTGCAACAGCTGCACACTAGCTTATGCTATTGCTACTAATTAGTACATTCTCTTTCCAGTGCTGCCAATAGGAAACTTATCTCTCATTATTTCTTTAATTCCCAAAGGTAAATAGTGACCCTTGTATTATTTGGTATGTCTGCAACCTAGCAAGTTTTTAATTCCTAATGCTTTCTAACATTTTCCTGTCTTATTCCGCCCTAATCTGCTTATGCTCTTCGATGAGGTTGGAGGCACCTATCAAGAAGAAATTTTTAGTCATTCTTAAACGTTGATGTAGGATGAAGAAAGTATTTGAATTAATGCCTAAGAGTTTCTCTTCTCTCGCTTTGTAAGGAATTTAATGATGAACCATGCTCCAATTCAGTCAAGTTCTTCATAGACTCCAAGCAGATCTGTTGATCTGAATCCTTGTTTCCAGCTGACCTAAACTGAGGGCGTTGCATGCGTTGCAGCAAGAAACTCAGTTTCATAGCACCAATGGGTGATGTGGGTAGATAAGTTATTAAATATTTCTTGTATTAACTGAAAATAATGAATCAATTTCTGGTTTTCTTATGTGGAATTTATTGACTTGCTACTTTGTATAATCTTTGAAGTCCATCTTAGTGAATAGGACTTGGTATTGTGTATTGAAGTTGAGCATCTTGTTTCTCTTGTATGTGATGTTAAATAGGAACCAATAGAAATTAAGAAGAGTACTGGTATCCCACGAAGTTTTATGGTTCCTGTAGAAGGACCAGGAGTCCCAGGAGCCATGATGACCCCAACAGGACAATTTGCTGTACCAGCCATTGATCAGTAAGTTGAAAACTTCCACATTCTACATATAATATGGCTTTAGTCTTTTACAGTACTAAGATATGGGGCATGCTTATTATATTTAGATGCACAATTCTGCATCTATTTGGGTAAAAGATGTAAAAAAAGTGCAACTTCCAGTAATTGCAGTTTAATGTAGAGCCAAATGTTTATAAATTTTCAATTGATAAAATTAGTAAGTGTTCTGGAGAAAAAATTCAAAAAGTTATACCATTAAATTTTCACCCAAAATGAACTTTAAGGAATTGGGTTTATGGTTATATCAGAGTGAACATCTGAACTGTTACAGAAGTAATGGCCTAATGCTAACATTATACCATTCATTTGTTTGGGCATAACTTATTCATGGAATTTTGTTGAACACTTTGGTAAGACAGACCACTTTGTAGCATCTGTTTTAGAATGATTCCAGGTGATCACTCGAGATATTCAGTAACTGTTGCAAAGGAACTTTGCTCATAACATATTTTCAAATCTCCTTGGCATAGAATACAACATTCCATCCTCTCTAAGCACACATGTCACTTGTTTTCTGATACTGCAGCCAGTTCCTCTGCAAAAGCTGTGAGTGCCTTTTCAGGGCTGGAAAATTTCTGACTTGAAGGCGAAGAGGTTCTTTACAGTTAGGAAAAGGAAGAAGTCACATGGTGCCAGTTTGGGACTGTATGGTGGATGTGTCGAAATTTTACTTCTGTGGTCTCTAAAATGTTGGTGTTGCTTTGGCAATGTGAGTATTGCGACGGTATAATGAAAGCCTTGGCTCTCATGGAGTATAGTTGCACACTTTGGGAAGGCAGACCACTTTATAGCAACTGTGTTAGAACAATTGTTAGAGGACCGATTGTTGGAAAGAAAGTGGGTAGTATTTCTTTCAAGCACTGGCTGTGCTTTTTGAGTTTCATGAATGACTTGTCATCAGGAAGATGGTTTCAGGATCATACTGGGAAATCTAAGTTTCATCTCTTGTAGCAGTGTCAAGATACTTGCCAACATCTCTATTCTTGGTCTGCTCTTTTCACCTGAGATCATTGTCCCCCCTTAAATTTGCTGAATCAGCATAATACTGTTACGTAAGAAGAAAAAGGGCCACCAGAAGCCTGCCATGTAATTGTCTCATTTAAGCCACTTTAAAAATCATAAAAAACTCAAAATTGCTCTCTATCTCCTTGGCTTTATTGAGGAAGTTTTCACATCACATACTTCAGACCTGGACTGCAGAGGCAATAATGACTGGAAAATTTTCTGTTACACCAGTAATATGGAAGAATGGGTAATTTCCACCGTAAAATGATTTCTAGCCCAGATCTTTGTATCCAAAACTTTTATATATATTTATCCTGGTATTTAGGCAGGAGAAGGTAGATGCTATGCAGTGATAGTATAATTTTCTGCTTCCTATTTAAAAGTGCATAAATGAATTCATTGAAATGAAATTTTACTAGGTTCTGTTCTGTGTAGATTCTGTTATGATTCTCTGCACCTTTTCGATGCCATTTTAATTTAGTTGTGTTTTACTCTGATGCTGCATGGTATTTTAGTTAGCTTGAAGCAGTATTTGTCAGTTAAAAACATTTAGCTAAGTAATTTTATAATATAAAGGTATAATTTCTCAAAAACTAGTTTTTATCACTGTTATGCTTGGGACCTGAAGTAGACATAGATTATAATGAGTGAGCATGTTGCATGAAAACTAGCTAGGAATAGTAATTAATAGTTTTATTAAATTATATTTACTTTTGTAGCTTTATTATACCAAGTATATTGTTTGATGTTTACAGTTTATTTGCCTAACACAGTTTCTATATTACTTTTGAATTGACTCTCATACTCGTGTAAAATTTGATATTCCTCATTAGAGCTGAAATGTGAGTAGATGTTGAAGATTCGAGCCATGAGTTCAAATGACCATTAAAATTTTAGGAAGAGTGCAATGGATATATAAAAAAGATGAGAACATGATGATGGAATGTTTGATAAAATGATAAAGTAATTGTAATATTTAATTAGTCTTTTTATCTTTATTTTAATACCTTTCAGCATCTTCATTTTATGAATAGCATGAAATGATAAATTATGATAAAACATCAGCTATTTAAACTAATTGGGTACCGACTTGTGTGTTTGGGGTCGCTAAGATGTGAACTTCCTTCAAGTTTTCCTCAGGCCTCATCAGTAGAAAATGTCTGGGAGGCACCTTAAACTTCCTGGAATTCTTCCTTCCCAAAATTCTTTTACCACTTGATAATTTCATTAAATGTATCATCAAAGTTCACCATCTGTGATACCCACAGTGTTAATAATGGGCATTAAATGTTATTGAAAAACAGCTAACGGGGACTGAGGGTAGTTCATTAAGGAGAATTGCTTATATAAAATAACAAATCATATGGTGAAAAACAATATATATAAAGTGGCCCATGGAAAGAGTTCTAAGCCAATATCTCATTAATGGACTATAAAACCAAATGCTGTTTCTAAACTTATTGCGGAATGGGCCTTCATAATGGTACCATAGGTAAAACTTGAATGGGCCCCCCTTATGGGGCTCAAGGGCCATAACTTCAGAATTTTAAATGAAATGATGCTATAATTTTTTTATACAGTGGTCAATTTGAAACCTCAGATTGAAAGAAATAACACTTTTAAAAATTGTGATCTGATCATTACTCTGCATTACATTCTATACAACATCTCGTCTGTTGAAACAATTTTGTAAGTGCTGAATGACATGCTTGTTTAGGTGTAAATACATTCATATGCAGCTTCAAGTGATTCAAAGCATTTACCATGGATTTTTTCTTTTATTCTTCAGAACAGAAAAAAGTTTCATGGGACCAGCTCTTGAATGTAGGGAGGATGTGGCAAACATTTGACTCCTGAATCCTGCAGAAATAAGTTTTTTCTGGTGCAGTATGGGCAGAAGAGTTGTGGTGCAACAGGATTCCACACAGACCAGTCTTAGGATATTTTGTTCTCAGTACATTTGGGGCAGGCTTTTTGTGGTGTACCATCTGGCAGTGACATGGAACTGTCACAATGTGGTCACTAGCTGAGAGGGAAGAATAGAATCATTTTCTTTCAAATCCTTCCTTGCCTTGTTTTTGTTAGGAAAATCCAGACTGATGACTTTCATCACCTATTGTGATATATATTTTTTGATCTTCCTCTAACAAATTTTTCTGGCATTTTCTGGCACCAATCAAATATGCTTTTTCCTGCTCATCTGTGAGGTGGTGGGGGATCTGCCTACAGAGCATCCTGAAATGAAATTTTCTTTGAGGATTGTTTTCATTGCTGCCAATTCAATATTCAGGGCTCCTTGAATCTGATGTTTACAGTGATGATCCTCCCACAACATATACTGCTTTCACCATACTTTTATCCATTGTTCCAGGCCTGTGCAATATTCATCTTTAAAGCAGCCATCTCTTAAAATCTGCATATCATCGATAAATAGTGGATTGCTAAGGATAAAGATCTCCAAATGCATGATGCAATCTTTCAAGACATTCTCTTTCCCCTGACTTTAAAATAGTAAATCATAATGCAGAAATGCTCTTGCTTGAGATCCATCCTAACATCTAGTGCAGAAACACCATATATATTTACAGAGTACTGAGCGTTAAGATCATTGTGTGATTGAGTCGAACTAACACTCTTTTGCTTCCACTTACTTGTTTAAATAGGTAGGACCGGTTTTACAAATCCTTTGTTCACATTATCAGCCCATTGTCGACAGGAGGATAAACTGTTATGCTGTGTAATCTGCACTGGTGGAAGTGTGATGAACTTGAAGTTTATGTTTTCATTCACAGGAAGTATCAAAAGTTCATTAGACTGTCTTTGTACTTGTAAATGTACATTTTCTCCCATGTTGCTAATTCTCTAGATCCTTGCATTGATTTTAATAATTTTGTTGTATTCAATATGTCATGGTTTTCTGTCCATAAATGAGATGCTGTCTAGGGGGAAAAAAAAAAAAAACTTGGGACACAGTTAAATGAACATTTCAGTAACATGAAATACAAGCGGTTGAAGAAATCAGCAGTGGCATCTCATTTCTGGACAGAAAACCACTACATATTGAATAAAACAAAATTATTAAAATCGTTGCAAGGACTTACAGAATTGGCAACATGGGAGAAAATCTACATTTACCAG
This sequence comes from Metallyticus violacea, assembly GCA_030762175.1. Classification (NCBI taxonomy): domain Eukaryota; kingdom Metazoa; phylum Arthropoda; class Insecta; order Mantodea; family Metallyticidae; genus Metallyticus; species Metallyticus violacea. The sequence continues at coordinate 33,687,250 of CM060837.1, read as the reverse complement.
TACAAAGACAGTTTAATGAACTTCGATATTTTTGGTGATGAAAACATAAACTTTAAGTTCATCAAACCTTCACTAGAGCAGATCACACACATCTCCACAGCATAATAGTTTATCCTCCAGTCGACAATGGGCTGACGATGCGAATGAAGGGTTCATGAAACTGGTCCTACACATTTAAACAAGTAAATGGAGCAAAAGAGTGTTAGTTTGACTCAATCACACAATGATATTAATATGATTAGCTTCACTGTGCAATGTTCCAACTAACAATTTTAGTGCTGAATATTGTTATATTGTTCAGACTTGCACATGTTGCTATCTAAACTTCAATCCAAAATTAGGAAAAACCTACACTGGCTTCTCAACCTCATTGTTGTCCATTCTCAAAACTTTTAGATTGACCCTCATGCTAGGTAGTCTGCAAAAAGTTAGGAAACTTTTGTTTAAAACATTTTTTCTGTAATTAAATCTTGTGAAGTTATAGGGCATTAAAAAGATACTTTTCAGAAACCAGCTATCAATTTGCATTATTTTATTAAATACTCAAAATAAGCTCCATCAACATCTGAACATTTAGCAACTTTTTTTCCAAGATTTTCCATAACATTTTCTAACTTGCATGGAGTAGTGCCACAAGCTTCCATATTCAATGCTTCATATTGTCTTTTGTTGAAGGTTTAAATTAACCCCAGAAAAATAATCTAAGGGTGTAAGGTCAGGTGGGCAGGGTGCCCCAGCTCATCGAATTCATTAATCATGGAATTTGGTTGTAATCTTAAAAGAAGTTAGGAACAGTGAAGTTGTTACAAATACAACTGAGTCAGTATTAGGTGACACTAAAACTTCACTAACTGATTAATTATTCAGAACATGTTTCAAGAGCATTCGCTGTCATCTTCAGCTGGGGACTGACCAACTCTAGCAGTTGACATTAGTGGCATTAGATAACGGAACAGGAAGTCCATTGGTGGAATGTCAAAATTCATCACTCTGTTTATTTTTTAAAATATAAATCTTTTCCCATATTGCCAAATCCTTGGGATTGGTGGTAGCTTTTAACAGTTTGGCTTCTCCTGCAATGTTATGATCGTAAGTTCAAAAGTGATCTGCAACCGCCGATTTATCCACTTGTTTATATCTTAAATTTCTGAAGTGTTCTTTGGTCCTTGTCTCCAAATTTTGTATTGTTTTGCCTATATATATCTGATCACACTTCAAACAGTCTATCTGATACACTCCTGACTTCTTGCTGGGTGGAATAACGTCCTTTTTGTTGCTGTTCAGAAGCTTTCCAATACTAAATTTATTTTGTGCAGCCAAACGTATATCATAATTTTTAAAGATTTTCATGAATGCCCTGTTTGCCCACGGATGATATGTGAATCTTTTAAAAACCACGTTCTTTTTTATCATGGAGAAAGTTGTGGTGCTCTTAATATCTTTCTGTCTTTTGAAATGTTTGATCTTCTTATCAACTAAAGAGCTGCTGAATCCATTGTTGATGACTGTTTTGATGATATAACGGTATTCTGCTGAATATTCTTCTTTGTTGAGTGGGATGTTTACCAATCTATGGACAAGGCTGTTTATAATGGCATGTTGGTGTGGTTTAGGGTTGAAACTGTTATGCTTTATGCAGTTAACTGTATGTGTAGGTTTCCTATATATGCCGAATGAAATTATGTCATTTCTCCTGTATATTTTTAGGTTCAAAAACGGTAAAAGACCATTTTCCTACAATTCCATAGTGAGTTTAATATTTTGGTCCTGCAAATTTAGTAATTTTAGGGCATCTTTTGTTTGTTTTTTTGGGACTATTGCCAGAATGTCATCCACATAACGAAACCATGCTTTGTTGGTTAAAGGGAATGCTGTAGTAATGTGTGTTTCTACAGCACTCATGAATAAATTTGCCAGAAATGGAGAAAGGGGGTTACCCATTGCTAAGCCAGAAATTTGTTGGTAAATTTTCCCATTGACTGTAAAAAAGTTTTGGTTTATACACAATTTAGTGAGATTGGTATAATCCTGAATTTCTTCTGCTGTCACTCTGGAGTACATTCCATCATACATCCGGAGGGCACTCCGGAGTATGCAGTGATAAGCCATGATCCACTGAAGGAATGTATTGAAGCCTTTAACTCTTCCTTGAAACAGAGCAAGGGCACTCCTGAGTATGCAGTGATAAGCCATGATCCACTGAAGGAGTGTATTAAAGCCTTTAACTCCTCCTTGAAACAGATCAAAACGTTATCAGAAAAAGAAAAATTAAAAATTAAAACAAATAACCCACATTTGCCCAGGATTTATGGCCTGCCGAAAGTACACAAACACGGCAAGAGCATGCACCCAATAATCAACAACATCAATTCACCAACCTACAATTTGGCCAAGTGGTTGGTAAAAAAATTTACATCTTTAGAACAATTTGAGAGTAGAAGTATCGTCAATTCATATAAACTTGTGAACCAATTTATTAATGAGCGGATTTCGCAGAATGATCTCGTTTGATCTCGTTTGATGTTGCATCTTTGTTTACTAGTATTCCTACAAAAAAACTGCTCCTAAATGTACAGAATTGGCTGAAAAGTATAAACTTGACAGCAGAAGAAATTGAGGATTATACAATCTCACTAAATTGTGTATAAACCAAAACTTTTTTACATTCAATGGGAAAATTTATCAACAAATTTCTGTCTTAGCTATGATATTAAAAACACCATAACTCTCTCCACGATGAAAAAGGATGTGGTTTTTAAAAGATTCACATATCATCCTTGGGCAAACAGGGCATTCATGAAAATCTTTAAAAATTATGATATACGTTTGGCTGCACAAAATAAATTTAGTATTGGAAAGCTTCTGAACAGTAACAAAAACAAAAAGGACGTTATTCCACCCAGCAAGAAGTCAGGAGTGTATCAGATAGACTGTTTGGAATGTGATCAGATATATATAGGCAAAACAATATGAAATTTGGAGACAAGGACCAAAGAACACTTCAGAAATTTAAGATATAAACAAGTGGATAAATCGGTGGTTGTAGATCACTTTTGAACTTACGATCATAACATTGCAGGAGAAGCCAAACTGTTAAAAGCTACCACCAATCCCAAGCATTTGGCAATATGGGAAAAGATTTATATTTTAAAAAATAAACATAGAGTGATAAATTTTGACATTCCACCAATGGACTTCCTGTTCCGTTATCTAATGCCACTATGTCACCTGCTAGAGTTAGTCAGTCCCCAGCTGAAATGAGAGCGAATGCTCTTGAAACATGTTCTGAATAATTAATCAGTTAGTGAAGTTTTAGTGTCACCTAATACTGACTCAGTTGTATATGGAATTAGGTGTTTAATAATATGTGCATCTTGCAAAAAGTGGGGGTTCTTCATCGTTTTGGTGCTTATTTTCATGTACACTTAGAGGAAAATTTTCCCCAAGAGTAGGTAGTACATTGGTGGTGCTTTATCTTGCTGTTAGCATATTTTTTCGTGTACACTTAGACGAAAATTTTCCAAGAGTAGGTAATACATTCCTAATAGTAGAATTTTAATATTATCCTTTCTTTCCCAATGGTTCCTTTTCAGATTTACAAACTGTATTAAGCAATAATTCAAGTATGCTATAACTTCTCAAGATTTATATTTATAAAAAAAAAATTAAAAAGTGCTGGATTATCTAAATATCTCAGCATTCCATTTCAAATTTGAAATTTAACCCCCTCGCCCCAGGGAGTCCCAAAAGGAAACCCATTTAAGTTTTTCCATGGTGCTATTGTAATGGCCCCTTCCTGCCATAAGTTTCTAAAATCAGCATTTGGTGTTATTGGTTTTCATTTAAGAGATGTTGGCTTGTAAAACTTTATATGAGTCACTCTGTATATGTTCAAGTGTGTTATAATAATCATTGGATTTTAGGGAAAAAGCCTATTTTGTTCATTTAGGAGAAAGGAAAATATAATTATTATTATTTATATTTTGTGAAAATTGAAAGCTATTCATAGAGTGAGATAGTGCCCAAAATGATTGTTAGAGCCTAATTTGTTAATATTGGGCTTAAAATGCATAAATCAGTGTAAAGTTTTCTTAGTTCACTAATTATTCACATACTCGTACTTGTAAGCAGTATTAAATGGCATTTTTTTTTTTTTGATTGATTGATTGATAATAGCAGGAAATGTAAAATGGGTGGATCATTGTATTTTCATCACATAGGATTTCAACAACAATGCTTTATTATGGTTGGTCTGAATATGTTAGCCTCTTTCCCTCTCCTTATTTGTGTTCAGAAGTTTGAAGTGGTAGGATGTCATCCTTTGCAATTTAATGTGCCAAAAGATAAAAGTGCAAAATCTATGCTTATCGAGCAATGGCTAACAGAATTTCCATACTTCACTTATGATGGAAAAATAATAATCTGCAAATTTGGAGCAAACTGGTATATAACAATATTGAAATATATTTTAATGAGTAGGCTTATATAATATTTATACATTTGACAGCGGAAATTCTTTTAAAGATAACTATACCTTAAACTTTTTAATTTCAATAGTTAAAGTATTTATGGGTTATTGAAATTTTGGTTGTTTGAACCAATTAGTCACACTTTGTGGTAGAAATCTGGCAATTCAACATTTAGGATTTTAATTCAATTAACTTCTACACTTTTTAGATTTTGCAAGAAAATAACTGCCACCTGAGGCAGAATTTACTAAGGCAAAAGCTCAGCACAAAAATCAAAGCAAGCAAATTACTGAACAGCCTTCTTCAACTTCAGCAGCAATTTCTATACAGACTTACCTAACCAGGACATTAGTTACTTCCAACATTTCATTTAATGCAATTGAAAATCTGGTTTTAATACAGTTTTTATAAGAATCTGCATGCAAAAATCCCCTCTGAATCTACCTTAAGAAAAAATTGAGACAGAATGTTGATAAAACTTTCACATCCATTTGGGAGGATATAGGTGATTCATATATATGGCTCTGTAGATAAAACCTGAAATTCTGTGAATGGATATGTAGCAAAGTATGATAGTAAAGAAACTTAACACTGATGAAACTTCAATTCCACACCTTGTATGTGTTAAGGAACTTCCAAAAGCGAATAGCAAAACCATTGCTTATTTTGTTAACAAAGCCCTACAGTTGTTGCACTCTGGTAATATAGGTGATTCCAAAGTTCAGTTGTTTTGTACTGATGCTGACTCATATATGGTTGCCTCAGCTCCAATTCTTGAAACTTTTTATTCTCATATCATTAATTTTAGCTCACGTCCTTCATAGGGTTTCTGAAACAATCAGAAACAAATTCTCTCTTATCGTTTCATTCATTTCCAATATGAAAAAATATTTTGATTCAATGTTATGAGAGAAATGCCCAGATATTCCACTTCCACCTCAGCTTGTTGCAACACGGTGGAGAACATGGATTCGGTTAGTGGTGTATTATTCTAAATATTTTAAAGAAGTTGTCACATTTATTGAACAATTGCCTGTCCAATACTGCAATATTCCAATACTGCAGTATGTGTAAAAGTGGCAAGAGAGTGTCTGAATGACCCATCATTGAAAAAAGATTGCCTGCATAACATCAAACTTTTTTTATTTATTCCTGCAAGCATTGACTACTTTGAATGTAAACATTAATCTCTTTGTAATCAAATAGTAATAGTGAATGATACCCAGGAGAAAATGCTTTGGGTGAAACTGGGAAAAAAGATAAAAGTGGGGCAATTTACTAAATAAGAATAAGATTTTCATTGTTGGAAAAAGTATCAAGAGTAATCCCAGGGGAAATTGTAAATGTTCCAGTAGGTACTGATGTTTCTACTATAGCTAATTTAGAATTTGCTCCTCTGACATCTGTTGCAGTAGAAAAAAAGTTTTTCTGCTTTCAAAATTACTCTCACTGACAAACGGCAAAGACTGTGGAGAATTCGGAAAAAAAATCTGGTGATGTACTGTGCATATAATTATGAGAGAGAATGAGCGTGGAACTAAATTTCAAAAATTTCAGAAATATGTTTAATTTTTTCAATATATTCAGTTTGTGCAGCTATGCCTTCATTTCTTAAAATATAGTTTTTTGGGATGTTTTTGTGTATTTTAGTATATAATTTTTTTGTATATTTTAGTGTATAATTTGTTTATTTCAGTGGAATAAATAAGTTGAAGCCTTAGTCATATGTGCCTGAAATGCCTAGTTTTACTGAAACAGGGTCTAATTTATTAAATTTTGAACGTATTTTAAGCACCTAAAGCTGCAATTTTAGTGCCTAAAAATCCAACATCTAGTTATATTTATACTAGAGATGGGGTCTTGATACTCGAGGTATTAGATATCAAATGATGCTCCTGTGCATGAGCTGGATACTTTGTTAATACAACAATTTTGAATTATTATTGCTACAAGAAAAACATTTTAAAATGGATATGTGTCCTTCATACTGTCACGACTAAAGTTGTGGCTTAGGGGTAGCTACTTAGGAGGGTGATGGTAGAGACAAACCCAACGTGCCAAGCCAACTCAATTTATAGTAAAGGAGACAAAGTCCCCAATATGAAGTGATTACAAGTGATAGCCCTGATGGACCCTTACCTTTTAAGGATCTGTTGCCGTAATGCTGAGAGTGTAGTCAGTAGGTCACTCTCCAAAGATGACAAGTAGAAGACAAAGACCAAAGACAAAAAGAGGCAAAAGACCCTGAGCCTTAGCTCTGGTTCCCCTTATATCATTTTATGATTGCCTAGGGGAGGTCTCTGCATTATGACATAAACTATACCAAATATGGTGTTCTACTGCCTTAGATTTGAATTATATCAACCAGTATGAATGAATGTTTATTTATTTATATCATTTAAATACAAAACATATTTTTTTAATGAATGTAAGTTTTACAAACAGCCCCAGTCCTCAGTTCATCAGCACATTTCTTCTGGTCATAGACACAAATAAAAGAAAAAAAAAACAACATTGCCTTTAAATATAACAATTAGGAACAGTGCCTTTGGCAATTCCAGGAGGCACTGAATCTATTCAAAATTTGTTCCAATTTGATTGGCTCAGCCCTCCAGTCCCCGGTTCATCAGCAGCTACCTACTGGAATATCCAGGGGACCGGGCTTCGATCCATCCAAAAACAAAACACAACATTAAAAGTAATTTATACATTCAATACAATATTAGGTTATATTATCAACCAGTACGAAAGTACTGTGTAGATGTATGGCCCTTTCCAACCCTGAGGGATAAATCCAAGCTCAGCATGTTTTGCATGTTACCAGGCAAAGGTTAATGTCACTATAAAATACCGTGTAAGTAGCCTCTGACATGATTGACTGCTACACTGAAATTTCTAAAGCCATCACGTTAAAGAAAGATATGAAATATAAGATCAAACTTAGCTTTCAAAAATGTTAATTTGCTACACCCCTCAGCAGTACATGCGACAATACGCTTCTAAATAGCAGATAAATTGGGTGCATTTGTAATTCTGACCAGTAAATTTATAATAAAAGCAGCATTAATCTGAAAGTGAGGGAACATTGACCATCAAAACACTTCCCTGCTTCCAAGATATCAAAAGTTTTGGTTGGATTATACGGTTTATTTTGGAAATAAATTAGCATATTCATACCTTCTTTCTCTCTCTAAACACAGCTATAATCATAACAACCATGGACGGCCCTTGGCCCAAAAAATCCCACATTGAAGCACTGCTCAAAGGTACCTTCTTGCAACTGTTATTTTGCTATTTTCTCATGTTGCATATCACCAATTGTCACTGAACTAATGCTGCCATATAGTTCAGTAGCCTCTTTAAACATTAGTACCCCAAAGAAATTTGTGACTAACTTAATGACTTTTGTATTTGTTTCTGCAAATTTTTAAAGTTATGTCCATGTCGGGCAAGATGCTGGAACTGCCTGACTTAATTTTTCACTCATTAGTGGCATCTGCTATAGAAATTACTAATTACTCTTCTTAATCCTCTTAGAAAAATTGAATTATTCTCTTGGTGGATGTTATTCTTCAAGTGTTTAAAGTGTGTTTCAGGCATGTTGTCCTACGCACTTCATCTTTTGATGTATGTGCCTCAGAAATTAGGGAGTTAAGTAGGCTATTGAGAACTCTTTTTAATGAAATATTTGTGAATTAACTGCTCATTGACTATATGTGCCATTACAGTCTTAATGTAAATGTGCAAAATTATGAAATGGTTTGCATATACATATGGCTTTGGCTTCCTCAAAATAAATTAGGCCAATTCTGGCTCTGCTAAACGTGTGCCACTCTCTTGGGTTATGAAAATGGTTCTTTATGGAGCCAGTGAGATTCTTCTCGAACTCCTATATTAGCTTTGGAAATATTCATACAAGTTGAGCCATTCTGAATTGGAAAACTAAAGGATGTGAAAATTAATATATCTGTCTTGCACTTAAGTCATACAGGATCACTTGTTATTCCAACGTACTAAATTTTAGAAGTGTAGTGTATTATGTGAAAGATGAAAAAAAGGCCCTTTGGGGGGACTTCTCCAGGTAATATACAATGTCGTCCAGAGTGTCTTCTGTGTGCACTATATATTATATTCACTTATCTTTAACCTTCCTATATTATGTACTGTATTAACCAATTCATGAATTGTAGTAAGACCTGAATTTTGTAGGAGACTACATATTCTATTAGGCTATTAAAGCATCCCCCACCCCAAAATATTGGTCATGGCCAAGTTAAGATACCTATGTGCACTGTGCTTACATATTATAAATAATTTTTAAAGTTAAACGAACAATTAAATTTGCTAGACTTTGCAGCATTATATACTGTAAGATTCTTTGAAATTATGTGTATTAACTTCTTTTGTTTCTAGTCAAGCTTATAAAGAAGGAAAGAAAGAGAGACCACCTTTCCAGCAAGAACCAGAACTCATGATGGAAAAGCCAGAAATTCCAGAAGATCTCCTTTGCACTATTTGCAAGGACCTCCTCACTGATGCGGTTATGATACCCTGTTGTGGCAACTCTTTTTGTGATGAATGTAAGTTGAGATTATTTTCCTTTAGTGACAATATATTAATGGCATAAACATTAGGAAAGTTGCATGATAAAAACTAAAATTTTTAAAATGTCAACAGATTTCATATTATTCTTAACAATTTGAACATATAATATTGTACTTACAAAGCTGTTGACAATGGAGGGTAATATATCCTAAACTAGGTATTAATTTTTTTACACTAAACTCCATTTACTTACATAAAAATAAGACATGTTTCTGGAAAATCTCTCCCATCTTCAGTTGCTCACCAAACCGCCGTTACTCGAAAAGTAGGAAATTGCTGAGTTCATTCATACAAGAAAACTCGAAATTCATTAGGTTTTTTCTATTTTTTAATATAAACATTTTTTACCGAGTGGATAACTCTAATGGGTTGTGAAGATGTTTCAGCAGTTTAATTTCCAGTTTTATTTCATGGTTTTTGGTCCAAAAGTGAGCTGCTGCTGCTGCTGATTTATCCACCTGCTTAAACCAAATATTCCTAAAATGTTCTTTCCTCCGGATTTCCAAACTTCTCTTTGTTTTGCCTATATAGCTCTGCTCACAATCTGCATATTTTATTTCGTAAATTCCTGATTTCTGTTCAGTTGATATGGAGTCTTTTACTGTGCAATCTAATAAATTCTTGAAGTTGTATCTATTCTTTGGGGCTAACATTAAATGAAGTCAAAACACTATTCACTACTGAAAAACAGAATATCACACAGAGTAATCCAGTACTACCCAGACTTTATGCACTACCTAAAATACATAAAAATGATAACATGAGACCAATAATAAACAATATCAATTCACCCACATACCAGGTAGCAAAAAAATTGATCAAAGTCTTCAATTCTTTTAAGAGATTCCAAAGTTTGAGCATTAAAAATTCAGTTTACCTAATCAAAAAACTTAAAAATAGCAAAATTACGACTAGAGATATAATGGTTTCATTTGATGTAAAAGCCTTATTCCTGTGCATTCCTACAGAGAAACTTATGCTTATGCTAAAAAAATGGTTAACATCAATAAATTTAAAAACAGAAGAAATAGAAGACTTATTAAAACTTACTAATATTTGCAGTAAACAAAATTATTTCATCTTCAACAAAAAATATTACCAATAAGTTTCAGGCCTGGCCAAGGGAAAACGTTTGTCATCTTTTCTAGCAGAGTTATTCATGAACTCATTTGAAATACATATCACAAAAGCCTTCCCTTTAATTTTCAAGTCATGGTATAGGCATGTGGATGACATTTTTGCAATAATACTGAAGAAGCAGTCAATAGATGCCCTGAAACTTGTTAATTTGCAACATGAATCTATACAATTTACTAGAGAAGAAGAAAGAAATGAGTGACTACCATTTCTAGATTTAAAAATTATAAGAAATGGAGATTATTTGAATCTTGGAATTTACAGAAAAGAAACACATATGGAAACACATAACCCCCATTCCACATAAATATGCAGTTTTTCACAGTTTGGTTCCCAGATTGATGAATATTCCACTCATAGAAGCAGAGTACAAAATAGAATACAAACAAATAATAAAGACAGCTATAAACAATGGTTTCAACAAAGACACAGTGATAAAAATTATCAATAAATCTAAAAGACAAAATGTGATAAGGGAAGTTTTCACACTGAAAACACAAAAGAAGGATACATATTAAAAAATTTCACCTACCATCCAATTTACCACAAGTTCAAGAAAATTTTCAAAGAACATGGCATAATGTTAGCCCCAAAGAACAGGTATAACATCAAGAATTCATTAAGTTGCACAGTAAAAGACTCCATATCAACAGAACAGAATCAGGAATTACCAAATTAAATTTGCATATTGTGAACAGAGCTACATACGCAAAACAAAGAGAAATTTGGAAATTTGAAGGAAAGAACCTTTTAGGAATATTTGGTTTAAGCAGGTAGATAAATCAGCAGTAGCAGCTCACTTTTGGACCAAAAACCATGAAATAAAACTGGAAATTAAACTGCTGAAACATCTTCACAACCCATTGGAGTTATCCACTTGGGAAAAAATTTTTATATTAAAAAATAGAAAAAACTTAATGAATTTCAAGTTTCCTCTTATGGATGAACTCAGCAATTTCCTCCTTCAACCAACAGAGGCCACCACAGAAACATCCGGATATCCAGCTATCATTTCGAGTAACGGCGGTTCGGTGAGCAACTGAAGATGGGAGAGGTTTTCCAGAAACATGTCTTACTTTTATGTAAATAAATGGAGTTTAGTGTAAAAAAATGAATACCTAAGTTTAGGATAATTTGAACATATTTTGAAAGTTGTTGGTCATGCTGTACTTCTTCTTTAGCTGATTGACTTGGTAATTCAAAATTCATACTTTTACTGTGCTCATTATATGGAAAACTTTCCCTACATACCTTCATCTTTTTTCTCATGAAAATATTTTCAAGAAATGAACTTGTTATAAAGTTGATATAAAATTAGTTTGGCGACTTACTTCACATACTTGGTTTTAAATGGACATGTTTTGGAAATATTTGCTCCCATCATCAGAAGACCAACTGAGAGAAGCATATTCTATAGGCATTTGGAGGAACTTATCAAAGTTGGAATCTTGAAGTTCGTGAAATGGTTTTTTTATAAGGCTTGCCCTAATGAAACTGATACTTTTATTGTAGCATTATAGTTTAATTATGCGGAGCTTTGTATGTGCTCTGCTAGGTGACATTGTATGTAAGAAAGCAGACTGATATGATAGCTCAGTGTGTTGTTTACATGTACAGAAGCATGTTAAACTGAATATGTTTACAACAAGAATACATCCAAATAGGCCCAACGAGCAGTAATTCAATTTTTGAAGGCAGAAGGCATTAGTGGAGCCATTGTCACGTGAACAATGTATGTGGGAATGCATGTCTTGTCATGCAGCATAGTGTTCAGATGAGTTGGTGAATTTTGTGATGGATTTGTACACACTTAAGACATACTAGACCTGGTCAAGCTTACTTAACCATCACTGAGGAATTAATTGCAGCCATAGACAACTTGTTAGTGCAAATTGCCAAATCAACGCCTGAAAAGAAACATACTCAGCAAAGAAACTGTTCATATCATTTTCCATTGGTGGTAGGGATACCATAAGGTTTGCATCAGTGGGTTTCCAAGCAAATCCCTGAGGAGCAGAAGGCTTGGTGAATGGGTGCGTGCATGGAGCATCCATCAGCTGCAGAGGAAAGTCCATTTCTTTGAAGATTGATTCTGCAGTCACCATGGACATTCTCTCAAGTTATCCATAACATTGTGATGTGCTGGGACTCTTTCTTGAACAGACAAAGTGCTATGTGTATCGGATATCACTCTTGCTTCTGATATGTTCATATATTCCAACTAATAAATCATTACAGGAAAGGGGGGGGAAGAAAAATCTCACTTTCATTTGGGCAAATCATTTTTTTTTGATGACTATTTTCTTCCATTTTGTTAATTATAAAGGATTGCTGGTTTCTACAATAATTTTGTTTCAGTTTCCATTTCATGTTGGTTTTTTTTTTTCTTCTTCCTCTGCTTTGATCAAAAGTGTGATGCCACTAATGCTTTCTCTATCTGTTTGTAGCATATATTTCTTTGGTATGGGTTTCCAAATTAGTTTTTATTTTTCCAATGTATACAAGATCACAGCAATTAATGTAATATGTGAATAATGGTTTCACAGGATATCAACTGAGCATTTTCTGGATTGTCAGTAAAGCCTTTGGACCATCTTGACTCATTGGCCTTCCTCAAGGTACTCAGGCCACAGAATCGAGATGATTGAAAGCTTGGTTGACAATCCAAGCTTAATAGACAGTGCTTGGTTGATATTCCATGAAAACAGCATTTTCAACACAGAGAGAACTTCAGATCTTTAATGAGATAGATACCTGATCTCTTGTTAGAAAGTTTATGATCTTTGCAGGATAATTTTAGTAAGTTTTCAATACTGTGAAAGTTTTGAGGAGGCAAAATTATATTATGTTGTTAAAATGTTTGGCTGCTCAAAACATCTATGGTAATAAAAATTTATATCCTGGTTCGACAGGATGTCAGGTAAATGATAGATACAGTGCATGTTCATAAATACTGCCAAATACGTTAATTCAAAGCATGCCAGACAACATTTCAGATTGAATCTGATGAAAGAGGTGTACCATAAAAATATTGCTTCTAAAAATTGGTTAAAAAGTTAGAGACACAGGAATCCTTTTCACTGAACATTCATGAGGCTGCAAAATGTGTGAAGAAACAATAAATTGTATAATTGAAATCATTTTTATGATATAGTCGAACTACACACTCTTATGCTTCACTTACTTGTCACTATTGTAGACCGGTTTCGAGAACAGTTGTTCTCATCATCAGTTCAAATCTCCGACTCGATTCAATTATATGATTGGCTTCACTGTGAATGTTCCAATTAACATTTTTAGTTAATAAATTGTATAATGGAAGAATTACTGGTATTACCATCAAAATCATTATAAGGCTTTCCCAAGAAACTAATCTCCCATTTTACATTTCTTATAGAAAAGAAATAATACTACCATGTGTAATGGTCAAGAATTGAATTTGATGGATTTGAAAAACATCATGTAATGTTTTGTGACTTTCTTTGGTGCCTGTTGAAGGAAAAAATGTGCCAGAAATAAACCCTCAAAATTGAACAACTCAGAGAATGTATGAAATTGTTATTGTCCCCACTTTGGAAGAAATATTCCAGAATTTGGAGAAATACATATAAGAGGTCATGTCTTGTACAGCATAGGTATGAACAGGTCTGTTTTCCATCATTGAAGATAAATGCATATAAGTTTTGCAAGCATTATCTAATGAAAATAAATTTTACATGCAATAGTTTGAGGCCTCTAGTGAGGGAATCATTCTGTATATAAATCACAAAACAGTGCAACATTTTCATTATTTATTGGACATTTATAATAATTTCTTTGTATTAATTATGAAGCCTAGAGTATTAAAGCGCTTTGAAGAATGCTTAACTTTCTCATTTTTGGGAATATTAAATATATTTTAGCAGTAAATTCACTAACTAAATTTAAATTTGGTCTCCATTATAATGATCATATGTACCTTTGAGGCCTGGTTTCTGAAACGTCAGATAGCAGTTCAATAGGCTATTATATAAATAAATGTTTCTGAAACATAAGAAACCTATTCCATAACTTTATCTCTTTGATAGGTGTTCTGAAATGTTAGGTAGAGTATATCAAACAGATATCCTTTTGATAATTTATCTGGCGAAAAGTTATCAGATATTTCTTTGATAAGTCTGATGTGTAAGATGGCGGACAGTAATTTACATGTGTTGAGTTGCAGCTCGCAAATTTTTAATGAAGAAGGCTGGAATATATTTTCATAGAGAGCATTGCTACATATGTTATAATTCGGCACACTTTATCTGAGATAAAACCAGAAAAAAAATTGAATTTCCACTTAAAATTCCAACTTAGTATATGTTAGTACCATCAGTTCTTTTATTTTTAATTATATATTTTTCTTTGGGCACTAACTCAATAGTTTTATTTTAAATTCATCAAATTTCTTATGTTTAATTTTCATTTGGCCGTCAAGTGCAATTCAAGTATAACATTTGAACTGACATCCTTTTGTTTCAAATGCATATTTTAGCCCAGCATCGTAGTTTATGTTTTTTGACACCATTTTCATAAATCATGCTTTTATTAAAAATATGACTTCCATACAGTATAAATAAAAATGATCAAATAAATGTCCAAGCACAATTTGAAGCTCTGTTTTTCTGCCATCTCTTAATGAAATTGATGCTATCACATAGGCATATGCACAGAAATATAACTTATGTCCTCTCAAAATGAATATTTTTCATGTATATTGGCAAATACATAATAAAATTATAATTATAACAAGTTGCCATTCTTAGATATTAAAATAATGAAATGTCAAGGAATATACAGAAAGAACAGCAGTTAAAAATGACTTTAAAAAAAGAACTACTACTCAAAAAGGTGCAGAAATTCAAGAACAAAAACACATCAAAGAAACCACAACACTTTAAGCAAGAAAAGATAAGCTAATTTTTAAAAAATTCACATATCATCCATGGGCTACAAAAAATTTCAGAACATTCTTCAAGATTTTAATATCAGGTTGGCACCGATTAATAGATTTAATGTTAAAAACTTACTGATAGACAATTTAGTGACACTATTCCACAAGAGAAAAAAAGCAGGTATTTACAAAATAAATTGTGCAGAATGTGGAAAAACACAGAAATATAGGCACATGGTTAAAGGAACATTTCAGGAACATAAAGTACAAGCAAATAGAGAAATCAGCAATAGCATAGTCCTTTTTGGACACAAAATCATGACATAATGAATAAAGCAAAATTATTAAAACCAGTACAAGGACCTAGCAACCTGAGAGAAAATCTACACCTACAAATACAAAGACAGTCTAATGAACTTCGACACTGCCAAAGATGAAAACAAACTACAAGTTTATCATACCACCACCAAAGCAGAATACACATTCCTACAGCTCAACAAATGATCCAACAGTTGAACTTTAGCCTGGCTGATGATAACTAAATGTTCTCGAAACCAGTTCCATACATTATGACAAGTAAATGAACCATTAAGAATGTGTAGTTCAACTAAATCATACAATGATATGAATTATATAATAAAATATGTAAATGGTCATTATTTCTGAGAAAATATATCAAACGCGTATAGCAGGAATAGTGATGATGATAATCCATACTGTGCATTAAAACACAAATTTATTACTAAGAAATGGATGTAACATAATTCAAGGTGGCAAACATCTGTTCTTCTACCTTTCTCTTCCACTTGTAACTTCTTACTAATACAGTACATTCTTACATGACACATAAATTTAAAATTCTGCACTTTAAAAGGACTTGTACTAATACATTTATTATTTTTTGGACCTACTTTTGTGGTATAGGGCCCTTTTGTTTTGTCTTGGGTGTTCTGTAGTTTCACAACAATAAAAATATAAAATCAATAGTATGTATGATGCTATTGGCAACAGCAGGTACATGATAAAAATAGAAGTTACCATTGTTGGACAATTCTGAACTTCACTATCAAACAGACAAATATTGAAAGGTTAAATTCTAACTCAAAAACAGATATAAATTATCCGCCCAATAAAATTGATGAAACAGATACTTATAGAGCAGATATCTCGGGCTTTAGGCAACCAACCTTAAACAGGCTATTGGGCTACCATAGCTTTTTTATATGGAAGTAATAATGCATGTTTACGTTCTGGTTTAAGATATTCTATAAAATAGTTTCAGCATAGGTTTTTTTTTCTTTTTTTCTTTCCCCCCTCCCATGTCATATATTTACAGCACATTAAGAATCTCAAGCCTGAAAGAAGAGGCCTCAGAGCAAAATTGATATTGTATTGTATCACGCCCTCAATAGATGGGGATGCTAATGGCCAAAAATGTTAAAGGGCATATTGAATATAAGAAGGAATACCAGTACATAATAGATACAGCAATTTCTAATGGTTTAAAAAACAGATGATTGATCAAAAAATTGTAAGAATTCAGAAACTGAAGAAAACTAAACAAATTGCCACATTGGGTGCTTTATATAAAGATAAGATCTACAAAAAGTTCACTTACCATCCACAATGGAATAATAAATTTCAAAAAAATTTTAATCAGTGCAATATTATATAAACTGGCTCCTCAAAATGGATTTAGTGTTGGAAATAGTTGAAAGCAAACAAGGTAGATAGCAGCCCCAAAGAGAAACATTGGTATCAGAATGAAGGAACACATGAGAAACATTAGACACAAATGGATAGAAAAATCAGCTGTAGCGGCACATTTTTGGAACAAGCACCATGAAATTGTTGAAGATATTAATTTATTGAGAGCTGTCCAATTTCCTAAAGAACTAAGCATATGGCAGAACATTTTTATTAAACAAAATGAACACATACGTATGAACTTCAAAATGCATGAAGCAGATAATATTTTGTATAAGTTCTTTCTTAGCCCACCAGAGCCCCTTACAGTTTCCCGCCTCTCCAACTCCAGCTGACTTGTTAGTCTTATCAGTTTACAATGTGATCATGAAACATGTCCTGAATTTCAATAATTTAAAGGGTGAAATGCTTAAGAGTGTTGAATATTTTAACCTTTTTAGAATTTTAAACTTTCCCATGGGAAAGAGGTTTTAATTGGTTTAAAATAGGTATAAAGAAAAGTTAAAGGGCGTCCTTAAGTAAAATAAAGCTAATCAGCCACATGAATTTCTGCATTTCATGTGCATCTTCATAGTCTATGCAACTTCCATTGCACAGTTCAATATAATACTGTAGTACTCTAAATGAAGTCTGACATAGGACTGATATATCGACAATTTGAGACAGCTTGCAGCTGTGCTCTAACTTGGTGGAGAGAATGATTGCACTATCTTTGGGATTGAGTTTGCAGACTAATACTTTTAGAAGTGTCTGTTTATTTCAGAAGAAATTTTTATAATGGCACGTGCCTCATTGCATACTAAAGTTCAATCGCTTGATGTGCAAGTGTTTGCAATATTATTTTGCAAAGTTCCTTTTTATTTTTGTTTCAAAAAAGATGAACCTCTTCATGTATTTATACTAAATACAATCCAGTGTAACCTTTTGTGCCTTTACTCAACAGGTGCACGCACAGTTCTTCTGGAGTCTGAAGATCATGAATGCCCTGATTGTAAGGAGAAAGATGTTTCTCCTGATACATTGATTCCTAATCGGTTCCTACGTAATGCAGTAAACAACTTCAAAAATGAAACAGGATACAATAAAAGTATGAGACAGAATCAGCGACCATCACTTAAGCCTGTGCTACATGGACAGCCTGTACAAGTAATTAATGTTACTCCAGTAGGTCCACCAATGTTGTCTGATGCTGTGGCACCACCTCCTGAATACAGCGAACAGCCAGCAGGTGAGTCATTATTATACACCTTAAGACAAAAAATATATGCATGATTTTTGAAATGTAAACATGTTTAAGTTCACTTCAGCACATATAATGATTGCCAACAGTTTTATGTCCAGTAAAAATGAGTTATATGTGCATGAATTTATCTCAGTGGTATTGTACAGACTATGGTACAAGAGACTGTAAGTTTGAAAACACGAATTTTTTCCTCGTTAACCACTGGACTATGATAATATGATAGATAAGCTTAATGGGTATTAGTTGTATGTGAAACATGCATGAATTCACTGGAATTGTAGCAAATGAAGACATTCACCTTATTTTGAAGCCAGCTTTACTGAGCTAGAACACCTTTGTTACGAACTCTTGCAGTGAACCATTTTTTTTTCTTCCATAACTTAAACTTCAGTAAAATGTGAAAATAGTGACTTCTAAGGGAGCAGCATTTTTGAACTTGACATTACAAGCGGGGCTGAAAGCACTAATGGTAGTGGGATCATGGAATCTCTTGCTGCTTGCAATGCCTGAGTGATTGGCCAGTGTAATGATGGCATTGTTAGGCGAGTGAAATATTGTAATGGTGGGAAATGTGTTCTTATTCAATTCGCAACTAATTCATGTATATACACACTAACCCAATCTGTTGTCTAACCTGGGGCAAATCCTAGAAACTGGTGGACCCAGTGGTTTAGCGAGTAAATCATTAATTAAAACATTTTTTAAAAAAGAAACTTGTTTTTTAAAAAATATATGGAACTAACACAGTGAAGCCAAATCATATGAATAAAACCTTTGTCTTTGAAACTGGTTCCAAATATTACACAAGAAAGTAAAGCAATATAAGTGTTTAGTACGACATATATCACATGATTTTATTCATATGAGTAAATCATTGTAATTGTGGCAACAGCTCTTATTCCAATTCACAACTAATTCAGCGAGTAAATCATTGTAATTGTGGCAAAACTCCTTTAACTCAGGCAGGATTAGAGAGAGAGAGAGAGAGAGAGAGAGAGAAAGAGAGAGTTCAGATGGTACAATTTGAATCCACTATCTTAACTATAGCATGATGCTCTAACCGCTTCAGCTATCATGCCACTGCTTGTGAAGCCTTATTACCTAGCTTTAACTGTGCAAGTCACTACCTTTGGCTATCTCCACTGTTGCTTGGGATGATTCCATGCTTTCAGCCTGCTTGTAACAACAAATTATTTTTGACACCTAATTTGTTAAACATGCAATGACATTTTCTGTTCTCTGTGGTGCATTGCTAAAACATTGGCACTAAAACATTTATCAGATTTCCCAGAAATTAAAGACTTGATGTATGACTATGAGAGACTCAAGTGTTCCTTCTTTATCTCAAATTAATTTTCAAAATATCTTTGATTTAAACTTTGTTGGGAATATAAATCACACAAGGTCTGTTTAATTTATTTCAGATTTTAATTATGACTAATTTATTAAATACAAATAACATGCAATCATTTGTTTTAATGGCTCCTTTGATCATATATGAATTAATACAGATCTTGTATTGGTGGTGAAATGATTATTTATTAAAGTCAAATCAATATTCACTCTTTCTGTTTGTCCAAATCAATGATTGTGTTTATTTCTACATTTCCAGGTGATATAATTAGTTCATCTAAAGTTGAGGTAATTACTTCAACAGGAATAGCAGTACATCCTCCACATTTGCAACAGGCTACGCCACCATTATCTACAAGCACGATTCCTGTGCTTGGAGCACGTCCACCGCTTGTGGAACGCGTGCCCCATGTGAGACAAGCGCCAACAGCACCAGTATCACAGGCACCACAGGCAGTACCTCCAGTTGCATCTGGACCATCAGGTATATATGTTTTAGTAGCTAAAACTGACATCTGTGGTTGATACTACCTAATCTTGCACTTGCTTTTACGTTATTTGACTTGTCTTAAAATCTATTCACTTCTGTTCCAAAGCCAAGTGAGTGAAAAACCATTGTAGCAGGGTCATTCAAAAAGTTTTTGCATTTTTTTTTCAAATACATAATCCTCTTGCTTTGTAATAATTGTTTTCCAGCATCCTGCTAACTCCATAGTGCCATCAGGAAAGAGAGTCTTTGTTGCATGATAATCACTGGTGAACTGCTGCTTTCAGGAGTACTAAGCCAACACTGAAGGAGAAAGAATGTGTAATTTTTTTTTTTTTTGGTGGATTTATTTATGGACACTGTTTAACATCTCAGGTCATCAGCATCCCATTCACCTCAGGGCATGAAACGACAGACTAATTTTGCTCAGATGCCTCTCTTTCAGGCTTGAGGTTCTTTTTCGTGCTGTAAATGTACTACACAGGACCCAGGCTTTACTTCCCTTGCGAAGGAAGCTGTACTTAGGATTTTTACGACAAAATCCATCGATCCTGGCTGGGTTCGAACCCGTGATCTTGGGTTTAGGAGGCAAGTATGGTAACCACTACACCACCAGGACCGACAAGAATGTGTAATGAGAGTGTTAGAAATCTATAAGTGAAAGTGGGTTAAGGAACTGGGTGTATATGATCATGGGAATAGTAGGAAGGATTGATAGGAATAGCTGTCCAAGTGAAGTTAGTGAAAGGAATAGGAGCCAGTTATGTTGGTACTGGATTGAGGTGTGAGGGGCACAATAGACTACGAGTGGAGAGGTCCGAAGCTACAGGGTAACCATTACGAGCGTAAGCTCAGCCAACACAGCCAACTCTACTAGAGCGCAAGCTCTGTCAAGAATTGGTTTGTTTGCAATTAAAGACCTAGATTGAATATTGAAGGAAAAAACTGAGGATATGGCAGTATTTAGGTGTATAATTATAATATTATTAGTAATTGGAGGAATGGAAATGAATCATGGTTCTAGGGATGGTAGGAAGCTCTAGAAGAGATTTTCATTAGTGTAGAGAGTATGGAATAGCAGTTAAGTAATAAAATGATTAGAATGGCTAAAGGAATAACAAGTGAAGGAGAAACTCAACATATATATAGTGAATGGAAGAATTTGAAGGAAAAAACTGAGGATATGGCAGTATTTGGGTGTAAAATTTTTAATATTATTAGTAATTGGAAGAATGGAAATGAATCCTGGTTCTAGGGATGGTAGGAAGCTCTAGAAGAGATTTTCATTAGTATAGACAGTATGGAATAGCAGTTAAGTAATAAAATGAATAGAATGACTAAAGAAATAACAAGTGAAGAAGAAACCCAACAGATATATAGTGAATGAAAGAATTTAAAGTAAGGGTGGATGGAGGTGAAGAGAAGAATAGAAGATTTAACTTGGTCTTCATTGGAGTGAAGGAAAGCAGAGGAAATGACCAACAGAATAGGTGGAATTAATTGTTAGAGAGAAACTGGAAATGGATTTAAAAGGATATGAAATTGTAGAAGCCTTCAGGGTAGGAAGAAGTAATGGAAAGAGAATGATAAATTAAATTTGTAACAAGAAGTTTAATATTGAGGATTTGAAGCTTTCTTGGTGGTCACAGGAGTTTCCTGAAACAGGCCACAGAGTCACGATAGCCGAAAGCTTGGGGAACAACAAGATCTCCACCAGGCTAATTGCCCATGAAACCATCATTAAGACGTTTAATACATGAGATATGAATTCATTTATTATTTGTATTGCTTGGAATGGAACGAGGGTTAGCTGCAAGCTATATTAACTTTGTCTGCTTTTAATTAATTTCACATAAAAATGTTCTACCTTTTAAAGCTTTTTTGAGTGCACCAGAAAGATGGAAATCAGATGGGGTTAAATCTGGTTGATTTCATCAATCATTACAATCTTCTGCAAAAAGCTTTCAGATTCACAACAGGCAAAATTGCAGGAACCTATTTCTATGTGCTGGTGCTTACGCTCATTTGTCAGTTCCTTAGGCATCCATCTGACACATACTTATGAAACTTAAGGCTGTCATATATGAGAAAAAGACATCCTATTCTAACGTCCAGCTTTCCTGCACTTTTAATTGCCTTTTGTTTTTTTGCATACAATTTTTTTTTATTGATTTATTTATGGACGCTGTTTAACATCTCAGGTCATCAGCATCCCATTCAATTCAGGGCATGAAACAGCAGACTAATTTTGCTCAGAGGCCTCTCTTTCAGGCTTGAGGTTCTTTATCGTGCCGTAAATGTACGACACGGGACCCACGGCTTTACTTCCCGTCCGAAGGAAGCAGACTTAGGATTTTTACACCCCAAAAAAATCCACCGGTTCTGGCCGGGTTCGAACTCGCGATCTTGGGTTTAGGAGGCAAGTATGGTTTGCATACAATTTCTAAGACTCATGGTCATGGTGCTAAATTTGGATTTCATCATTTGTTACAAATGCTTTACCTTTGCAATAACGGGCCAAATCTAGGAATCAATTTTCTAAGCACTGGCATGTATGCATTTGTCCGTCCCTCAGGCACCTATCTAGCACACACTTATGAAACAATAATAGTGGTAGTGGTAGCAGTAGCGGTTATTATTTTATTGCAGACCATAGACTCCACACTTGAATTTCAGTCATTGTTAGAAAATACATTAATGATATACAGTTTTATACAAGAGGCAAATTTATTTCCTATAGCAATAGGGTATTTGCATTTATTCAACAAACAATTATATTCAAATTTAACAAGCTTCACTTTGTGAGTTCCAACAGAATTTTTTAAAAATGTCTTATTTTTCGAAAGTTCTTAAATGAATTGTATTGAATTATATTTTATACACATATTAAATTCATTTATCCTATACATAACATTTATGTATCAAGAATTTTCAATTTAGTTTGAAACCTTTTCTCTCTTTCACTTTTAATTGTTTGTCTCAGTTTATTATAAACAATTTTACCAATAACTGTTGGATCTCTTTCAGTAGCTTTTTTGTTTACATTTGTATGATAATTGATCATTTGAGTCCAAGTGCTATAATAGTGGTAATCCTTGTTTAGGATCCTTTCTGTTCATTGTTAACGACAAATAGAACTACCTTATATGCATATAAGTTAATGTAGTTAACATTTTAGATTCCTTGTAAATACTTCTACATAATACTCTCCTGCCTACCTTATATATATCAAACAACCTTTTGAAGCATTAATAGTTTATTCATATTTACATCACATGTACTTCCCCAAGCCTCAATTGCATAAGAAAAATATGGATTGATTAAGCCATAATATACTAACTTTAGACTATCTGAATTTAAATATTGTGATAATTTCCCTAATGAATATATACATGTGCTCACTTTGTTATAATTTAGACTACGTGATGTTTGAAAGTTATAATCAATAATGACTACCAAGAAATTTATATGATTATTCTGCTCTGTTGCCTCTCCATTAATTATAACATTTATGTCTAGATTCTCATGCTTTGCAGTTGGGAAACATAAGTGCTTAATTTTTTTGCTCATTTAGTATTAAATTATTACTTAGTAAGAATTTATAAATTGTATTTCATTTTAATTTTAATACTATTAGGAATCAACATAGTGAAAACGTAAAAGATCTCTAGTAGATAAAATATATAGGTAAATGAGTCGTTTAACAGTTGACATTGTGACGACTTCCTTTTCCTCTAAGCTGTTGCTTAGGAAAGTGATTATTTCATCTACACATTTATCCAAGATTCCTTCTTTTGGCCATTGTTTCTGGACAATTCTTTTGCTGCTGTGGGAGACCACCACCACCACCCAGTTATCTGGTATTATTTCTTGAATTCCCTCCCTGGTGAGGCACTCTGCTCTTGCAATGGAAAACTTTTTATTGATTTTTGCTATGTAACCCTTCAGATGTTTTTAATTAAATAAAAATGACAATGGTAAGTAGGAAGTTTGATGATGCGACCTTTTTTTTTGCCATTCCATTATTTCAGCTTTGGTAATATAAACAATAATATTTTTGCTTTTGGACATTACATATTCTTCCAGCCTTTATGTTCTTTTTCAACCATTGTGAGGGTTTTTGTTTTCTATTAGGGAATGATATGGTGCATTATCCATTACAATAGTGGATTTGGGAGGGATGTTCTTTAGTAAAGAATGGTGTTTATCTCCTTGTGGTAGTCTCCAGTTTTTTGCAAATGAAGCCATGGGACAAAACCTGGGAAGTGCTGCATGAAGAACGACTCTCCCTCCTTTGCCTAACAGTGCTTTCGTTGCACCCTTGGTTGAGCAGTCGGTGCACCCCTTACCCTTGGTATAACCTGCATTGGCCCACATCTCTTCCAAACATAGTTTTCTAGTAATCTTCAGCTTTAATTTCTCTCAAATAGCAGCATCACCAGGCAACAATGTAATGTCTTTCCATTAATCCAAACAATTTGAAAAGTCTTCCAAATTAAAACCTATTTCATATTTTGAAGTTTGAAGTGAGGATTCACTAGCATTAAAGAGATTGGCTTCTTTAAGGCTATTGCGGAGTTTCTTCATTGTATGGTACTCCTTTCATACTAAGTGTAAATATGCCACTAAATTGTATCCTGTGGGAGCAATACAGGTTTTTGACTCTGTATTTATAATTTTGAGTTTTTCCCAGGGTTTCCAGTCCTTTTAAAGATGATCCAGCTGCTGATACTACTACTTCTCCTCCTTGCATCTCCTCTTCTTCTTATTCACCAATCCCCTTAATTTCTTTTATCCACCTACAGTTCATCGTGATATATTTAATGCAGTCACTGTTCTTTCTACAACCTTATTGACGTTTATCAATAGTTCACCATTTTCTCTCTTCCTCTCAAAATAATCACATAATGTGCAAACCATGTTATGAACTTGACCACAAAGGACCCATCCATGCCTATCTCTTATGCTTGGTTTTTTCATGGAAATATAGCCCAGGCTACCCTCGTTTGCATAAGCCACTAAGTTTGTTACATGCTTTAAGTACATATATTAAATAAGTATGTTACTCATCACTAGTAACCCACTATTGTTTCTGCATTAACAACATGCGACAGCACCGATAACAATAAATGATAATATAATATTATTATGCGATAACAGTAACAACATAACAATAAACAATAATATAATGGTAATAAATGACAACAGTCATGAAAACACTAATTAATTATTACAAGAATGAGTGCAAAACCAGACAGAAAGCATGTGCTGCAAGGAATTAAACTAAATAGATATGGCAGTGTAGGTCAGTTTGTAGGCGAGAGGAAACGGGAGTTGATTACAGCTTATTGGCTAGAGTGAAAGAAAAAGGAAGAGAAAGGGAATATTCCCCTCATTCCAATTGCTGGCTGTTTCAGCATGGATTTTTTGATTTATTAAACATGTCTTTGTCATATTGCATATACTATGGCCTCTGATGGAAAAAGTCACATTTGCTGATTCAAATTTGTGGTACTTATGAACCATAGCATGAATGAGGTGAATAATGTGTCTGGTATCATTTTTATTTTGGCCGGGGTACGAATCACAAAAAATTTGCATATTTCGAATTGATAGGTCCAGATGATGGAAACAAAAGTCAAAATAACATTGATGCAACCTCCTTTCCTGTTTTATTGTAGGTATACAGGTATACTACTCTGGAAGCGAGAACTTGCACATTAAACATGTAAAATGAATTGATATCATTGTATGATTCAGTTGAACTACACACTCTTAAAGCTTCACTTACTTTTCATAAATGTATGGAACCGGTTTCAAGAACATTTAGTTTCCATCTTCAGCCAGGCTAAAGTTCAACTGTCGCATCATTCGTTGAGCTGTGAGAATGTGTATTCTGCTATGGTGGCAGAAATTCTGAAATTTTTTTGTAGCCTATGGATGATATGTGAATTTTTTTAAAAATTTGTTTATCTTTTCTTGCTGAAAGTGTTGTGATTTCTTCGATATGTTTTTGTCTCTTGAATTTCTGCACCTTTTGGTGTACTAGTTCTTTTTTAAAACCATTTTTAACTGCTGTTTCTTCTATTTGTTTGTATTCATTAAAATATTCTTCTTTGCTAATTTGTAGGTTAACTAGCTGGTGTGTTAAACTGTTAATTACTGCATGTTTGTGCGCTGTGGGATTAAAACTGTCAGCTTTGATGTGATTATCTGCATGTGTATTCTTAAGTATGTAATGTATGTACTAGATACATTTAAGTATGTAAAATGAAGTTGCTATTTGTAGTAGACATCATTTGTACTAATATTTGGCACTGGAGGGTTTTTCATAAAATCTATGCACATTGCCTAATTGTTCACCTAGCTTTAATTTTGGATCTATGCTTTCATTCATAGAATATTTCAGCCCTCTTTTTATGTAATAAATTAGGAATCTCTAACTGCTTCAGTAGAAAATTAAAGAATTTTCTACTTGTGTGCCACTGCTATCATTAAGTTTCCTTGCAAGAAGAGATTGTTTTGTTACTTTGAACTTGTCACATGCAGAGCAAGTGTTAGACTGGGGTACCCAAAAGCAATATTGAATTTTCTCTGAAGAATATTTCGATGAAATTCATATGAAATTTCTGGAAATTTCTCTGTGTACATTTGATGCAGCAATTTAATGTTTAAATCTTCAGATAGATACATTTTAGAGGAGGCATGAAGGCTCTAGTGAGAGGGATAGAAGGGATCTGATGTGTTCCATTACATATTCAGCAGTTTGTTGACTTTTTCATTGGTCTGGTAGAATGAGAACCTTGCTGGTCAGTAGGTGCATGGCCAATAATAGAAAAAAATTATCTTATTGTGATTATATTTTGATTTGTTGAACTATGAACACTCATAAAGGCTTTGTAGCAAACTAGAATTTCAATAGCTTTTCCTTCCCGCTGTACATGTACCGTGTAGGAGTAAAAATGGTTCCTAAGATTGCTGTTTTCTTCTAGTTTCCATGGTCTTCTTTGTTTCACGATAAAACTGATATTAAAGAACACAAATGTGCACTCTGTATGATTTTATCACCAAGTAAATTGAATTCATGGATTAATAAATTGCAATTGCAACTTTCACAAAACACTGTTTTCTACATTTGTGATACTCACCAGAAATATAATTCATTGATCTAATGCATTTGTTTGCACCATTATGTCCACCATGTTTTGATCTTTTCTTTTGTCTATTCTGATGAACTGTAATATTTTCATCACTTGATTCCAAGTCAAAATTTTATGGACTGCATGTAGTTTTTTCCCCTGTATGAATGTGTTGGAATATTACATATCTACAATCCATTGGCAGCAAATTTCACCAAAAGTGAATGTTGATCGTTTTTGTTTTTCCCCCATATTCTTCAGTTTTAATGCTCTTCTGCTTCAAGATACAAGTGATGCTTACCGTAACATCATCTATGATGTCAAGAATGCTTTAGCTTGACCTTGCCCCAGTATAGGTATGATAGTTTTATTGGGATCAAGGCTGGATCAATTTATTTCTTGTGGTAGCTGTTGGCTTGTAAGGCCCCCAGAGATGATTCAGATTAATTATGGGGGCTCTCAGTTATAGCAATAGATTTGGCTTAGTGAATCAATGTTTTAATTAAAGTTATATTTATATGCTGAGTGATGATTGGATTATGCATTCCAGGTATTAATAAACTGCAGGAAACCAGCCAGGAATGAATTATTTTAGTAATATTAATGCTGGCCATGTAAGCCTAAATAATATTACATGTCAATACTCTGTGGAAGTTGAGAAGCAATTCTACCACATCCAGCCTCATAAAATACAACCGGTTGCAATGCAGAGCCACACACAAGTATTTAATAAATAGTTAAATAGTATACCACCAAAAAGAATGAGGAATCTGTTGTACAAATTGCCCAGATTGCGATAAAGTATATGCCGGAAAAACAAAAAGAAACATAAGTATGCAATGCCAAAGAACACAGCAGGAGCATAAAGTATAACCATATATAGAAGTCCCCTCTGGCAGCTTATTTTTGGACAGGAAACTATGAAATTTAAGTAAAAATATATTTAAATACATTTAAATAGCTGTTGACAATGGAGTGGCAATATGACCTCAACTTGGGTATTCATTTTTTATTCTAAACTCCATTCACTTACACAAAAGTAAGATGCGTTTCGGGAGAATCTCTCCCATCTTCAGTTGCTTGCCGTTACTCGAAACTATGGCTGGACAAAAGTTGCTCACTGAATCGCCGTTACTCAAAACTATGGCTGGACACCACAGGAACATCCGTTTGTCCAGC
Source organism: Metallyticus violacea (assembly GCA_030762175.1). Lineage (NCBI taxonomy): Eukaryota > Metazoa > Arthropoda > Insecta > Mantodea > Metallyticidae > Metallyticus > Metallyticus violacea. Next base: position 33,659,016 of record CM060837.1, on the reverse strand, counting down.
CATAGTTTCGAGTAATGGCGGTTCAGTGAGCAACTGAAGATGGGAGAGATTCTCCAGAAACCCGTCTTACTTTTGTGTAAGTGAATGGAGTTTAGTGTAAAAAATGAATACCCAAGTTGAGGTTAAAAATACAATTGTTAAAGGCAGTATGGGTATACAGAACTGAACAAAGGGGAAGGAGAACACAAATCCACAAATTAAAAAAATATACTAAAGAACTTTGATATCTGGGGTAGAAAACACTTCATTTCACATGCATCAGATGTCCTCCAGGACAACAGTACATTCTCCAAGGATTATGGCAATCCTCACATTGAACAAGTAGCTTATGATGCAAACAAATATCTGAGAAACATGGTCTAATGAAATAAGTTAGTGAAGCTGCAAGAGTGTTTAGTTCAACTCGTAACAACATATTAATAGGTCTTGTACTTACGAAGCTGTTGACAATGGAGTGGCAATCTACTTCAACTCATGTATACACATTCTTACACTAACTCCATTCACTTACTCTTAAGTAAGACGCGTTTCGGGAGAATCTCTCCCATCTTCAGTTGCTGACTGAACCTCTGCTATTTGAAAATATGGCTGGACAAACTGCTGTTCCTGTGGTGGCCTCTGTTGGTTGAAGTAGGAAGTCGCTGAGCTCGTCTATGGGGGGAAACTCGAAATTCATTAGGCTTTGTTTATTTTTCAATATGAAAATTCTTTCCCAAGTGGACAACTCCAAAGGGTTGTGAAGATGTTTCAACAGCTTTATTCCCGGTTTTATTTCATGATTTTTGGTCCAAAAGTGAGCTGCCACTGCTGATTTATCCACCTGTTTGAATCGAATGTTTCTAAAATGTTCTTTCCTTCGAATTTCAAGATTTCTTTTTGTTTTTCCTATGTAGCTCTGTTCACAATCTGCACATTTTATTTCATAAATTCCTGATTTCTGTTCTGGTGGTATGGGGTCTTTTAGAGTGCAACCTAACAAATTCTTGATGTTGTATCTGTTCCTTGGGGCTAAAATTATTCCATGTTCTTTGAAGATTTTTTTGAACTTGTTGTGGTAAATTGGATGGTATGTGAAACTTTTGAATTTGAATTCTTCTTTTATATTTTTCAATGTGGTAACTTCCCTTATCTCTTTTTGTCTTTTTGATTTTTTGATAATTTTTATCACCGTGTCCTTGTTGAAACCATTCTTTATAGCTGTCTGTATTATTTGTTTATATTCCATTTTGTATTCTGCTTTTGTGAGTGGAATATTCATCAATCTATGTGCCAAACTGTAAAAAATTGCATATTTATGTGGAATGGGGTTATAACTCTTATTTTTAATGTAGTTTTCTGTATATGTTTCTTTTCTGTGAATTCCAAAATTTAAACCATCTCCATTTCTTATAATTTTTAAATCTAAAAATGGTAGCCACCCATTTCTTTCTTCTTCTATAGTAAATTGTATGGATTTATGTTGCAAATTAAGAAGTTTCAGGGCATCTGTTGACAGTTTCTTTGGTACTATTGCAAAAATGTCATCCACATACCTGTACCATGACTTGAAAATTAAAGGGGAAGGCTTTTGTGATGTGTATTTCAAATGAGCTCATGAATAATTCTGCTAGAAAAGGTGACAAAGGGTTTCCCATAGCCAGGCCTGAAACTTGTTGGTAATATTTGTTGTTGAAGCTGAAGTAATTTTGTTGAATGCAGATATTAGTAAGTTTTACTAAGTCTTCTATTTCTTCTGTTTTTAAATTTATTGTTGTTAACCATTTCTTTAGCATAAGCATGAGTTTCTCTGTAGGTATGCTTGGGAATAAGGCTTTTACATCAAATGAAACCATTATATCTCCAGGTGCAATTCTGCTATTTTCAAGTTTTTTAACTAGGTCAACTGAATTTTTAATGCTCAAACTTTGGAATCTCTTAAAAGAATTGAAGATTTTGGTCAATTTTTTTGCTACCTGGTATGTGGGTGAATTGATATTGTTTATTATTGGTCTCATACTGTTATCATTTTTATGTAACTTCGGTAGTGCATATAGCCTGGGTAGTACTGGATTACTCTGTGTGATATTCTGTTTTACAGTAGTGGATAGTGTTTTGACATCTTTTAATGTTTTGTATAACATTTTATTGCATTTTCTGAGAGGATTCTTTTCAATTGGTTTGTAATCTTTTCCTTTTAGCATATTTTCAACCCTATTTATGTATTCATTTTTGTCTAAAATGGCCATTTTGTTACCTTTATCTGCTTTTATGTATATTACTGGTTTTTCTTTTAGTTGTTTTAATGTCCTTCTGTAGTTTATTGATTTCTTTCGGTTTTTTATGTTCTCTAAAACTTTCTTGCATTTGCTTTTGACGAACGATTTTTCCTTTTCGTTTAGTTGTTGGGTGGCTATATCTATGTCGGCTATGTAATCTTCCATATTATCTGAGAAATCTATGCAAGTTTTTAGGCCTTTGCTTAGGAGATTGATCTCATTTTCGGAAAAAACGGCACTCGAAAGATTAACTACTTCGTCTGTTGTGTGCGCGCGTGAGGGTGGGACCGTTTTTATTTGGTGTTTCTCTAAGTTCCGGAGTTTCTTTTTCAATTTTTGGTTTTTGTTTCTCATTTGTACACTTAAATTTTTTTGTAGGTGGTGGTGTAAATTTTCCCATACGTGAAATCCTAGTTTTTTCGTTAGTTTTAAATATAGATCGTAAATATCTACGTCTATTTCATGTGGTTTTTTATATTGTAAGTTCTTTTCAATTTCAATTACCTTTGTTTCTGCTGCCTTCTGGTGTATGCTATTATTGGTTTTGACGGTTTTCTTCACAAATATAGGTGTGACTTTTCTTTTTTTAGACATAATTTCAGGAAGTTAATGTTGGCGGCAATGTGTCTTTTCTTGATTTGTAATTTTATATATGTTTGTTTATGTTGTTTATGTACAAATGAGAAACAAAAACCAAAAATTGAAAAAGAAACTCCGGAACTTAGAGAAACACCAAATAAAAACGGTCCCACCCTCACGCGCGCACACAACAGACGAAGTAGTTAATCTTTCGAGTGCCGTTTTTTCCGAAAATGAGATCAATCTCCTAAGCAAAGGCCTAAAAACTTGCATAGATTTCTCAGATAATATGGAAGATTACATAGCCGACATAGATATAGCCACCCAACAACTAAACGAAAAGGAAAAATCGTTCGTCAAAAGCAAATGCAAGAAAGTTTTAGAGAACATAAAAAACCGAAAGAAATCAATAAACTACAGAAGGACATTAAAACAACTAAAAGAAAAACCAGTAATATACATAAAAGCAGATAAAGGTAACAAAATGGCCATTTTAGACAAAAATGAATACATAAATAGGGTTGAAAATATGCTAAAAGGAAAAGATTACAAACCAATTGAAAAGAATCCTCTCAGAAAATGCAATAAAATGTTATACAAAACATTAAAAGATGTCAAAACACTATCCACTACTGTAAAACAGAATATCACACAGAGTAATCCAGTACTACCCAGGCTATATGCACTACCGAAGTTACATAAAAATGATAACAGTATGAGACCAATAATAAACAATATCAATTCACCCACATACCAGGTAGCAAAAAAATTGACCAAAATCTTCAATTCTTTTAAGAGATTCCAAAGTTTGAGCATTAAAAATTCAGTTGACCTAGTTAAAAAACTTGAAAATAGCAGAATTGCACCTGGAGATATAATGGTTTCATTTGATGTAAAAGCCTTATTCCCAAGCATACCTACAGAGAAACTCATGCTTATGCTAAAGAAATGGTTAACAACAATAAATTTAAAAACAGAAGAAATAGAAGACTTAGTAAAACTTACTAATATCTGCATTCAACAAAATTACTTCAGCTTCAACAACAAATATTACCAACAAGTTTCAGGCCTGGCTATGGGAAACCCTTTGTCACCTTTTCTAGCAGAATTATTCATGAGCTCATTTGAAATACACATCACAAAAGCCTTCCCCTTTAATTTTCAAGTCATGGTACAGGTATGTGGATGACATTTTTGCAATAGTACCAAAGAAACTGTCAACAGATGCCCTGAAACTTCTTAATTTGCAACATAAATCCATACAATTTACTATAGAAGAAGAAAGAAATGGGTGGCTACCATTTTTAGATTTAAAAATTATAAGAAATGGAGATGGTTTAAATTTTGGAATTCACAGAAAAGAAACATATACAGAAAACTACATTAAAAATAAGAGTTATAACCCCATTCCACATAAATATGCAATTTTTTACAGTTTGGCACATAGATTGATGAATATTCCACTCACAAAAGCAGAATACAAAATGGAATATAAACAAATAATACAGACAGCTATAAAGAATGGTTTCAACAAGGACACGGTGATAAAAATTATCAAAAAATCAAAAAGACAAAAAGAGATAAGGGAAGTTACCACATTGAAAAATATAAAAGAAGAATTCAAATTCAAAAGTTTCACATACCATCCAATTTACCACAACAAGTTCAAAAAAATCTTCAAAGAACATGGAATAATTTTAGCCCCAAGGAACAGATACAACATCAAGAATTTGTTAGGTTGCACTCTAAAAGACCCCATACCACCAGAACAGAAATCAGGAATTTATGAAATAAAATGTGCAGATTGTGAACAGAGCTACATAGGAAAAACAAAAAGAAATCTTGAAATTCGAAGGAAAGAACATTTTAGAAACATTCGATTCAAACAGGTGGATAAATCAGCAGTGGCAGCTCACTTTTGGACCAAAAATCATGAAATAAAACCGGGAATAAAGCTGTTGAAACATCTTCACAACCCTTTGGAGTTGTCCACTTGGGAAAGAATTTTCATATTGAAAAATAAACAAAGCCTAATGAATTTCGAGTTTCCCCCCATAGACGAGCTCAGCGACTTCCTACTTCAACCAACAGAGGCCACCACAGGAACAGCAGTTTGTCCAGCCATATTTTCAAATAGCAGAGGTTCAGTCAGCAACTGAAGATGGGAGAGATTCTCCCGAAACGCGTCTTACTTAAGAGTAAGTGAATGGAGTTAGTGTAAGAATGTGTATACATGAGTTGAAGTAAACATATTAATAATTATGTGATTTGCTTTGTCATGGCAGTTTCATTTATATTTTGTGTTAAAAATTGATTTGTTTTAGTTGTTCCTCCTGGAGTAGTGCAGCATCCTGTTCCCACAGTTCATCAGGCAGAGCCCCCTCCACTACATCACCAAGAACCATCTCACACAGGTCATCCTTCTCAAAGAGGACCTCCTATTCGTCAGCATGTACAGCTGGTTCCTCAACCTCCAGGTAGCATCACATTAAGACACAAGTTTATGTAAAGCAGTGTTGTTAAAATTATGAATAATACCTATAGCATTGTATAACGATCATATCTATTCACATATTAAATCCATTTTTTTCTATTTTTAAAATGGAAAAATACAAGGGTTTATGGAAGAGCCTTCCCATATCATGTGACAAACAAATGGTAGGAAAATGCTATTCACTAATGGAATTGGTTATATCATTATGCAAAATACAAATTGTTATCTAGAGAGAACTTCATCACTTTAAAAGCTGCTAATTTCAAAAGTATGCAATTTATCATAACTAATATTCATAGCAGTTACATTATTGAACTTGCTTGTTACACTATAAAAAGGCAGAACAAAAAAATACATTTTTATTAGTAATTCCTAATAATCCTAAACTTAGGTATTCATTTTTTACACTAAACTCCATTTACTTACATAAAATAAGATGCATTTCGGGAGAATCTCCCCCCATCTTCTGTTGCTCACTGAACTGCCGTTACTCGAAACGATGGGTAGACACCCAGATGTTCCTGTGTTGGCATCTGTTGGCTGAAGTAGGAAATTGCTGAGTTCATCCATAAAAGGAAAGCTAAATATCATTAGGTTTTCTTTATTTTTTAATATAAAATTTTTTTCCCAAGTGGATTACTGCATTGGGTTGTGAAGAATAATACTATCTATAGAATGAAAAATAATAATCACATGTATTTTGTACAAATATTTGTTTGTATTAAAAAAAAAGTACCAAAATGCTTTATTTATGTGACAACAATAACGCAAGAAGTAGCATACCCTACATATTGGTAGTTATTATAAATTGCTAGTAAAAATGTATTTTTTTTTATTCTCCCTCATTTATAAAGTATAACAAGCAAGTATAATAATGTAACTGGTATATATTTAGTTGTGATAAATTATGTAATTTATTATCAGTAGAATGAAAAAAACAAATTTTTTTTGTATAAAAGATTATAAAATATAACCCCTAGTTAGCATATTTTTTTACCTTAAATGGACTTATCTTATTTTGTTGAAATGTGTATTTAAGGTAAACACATTTTCTATCATTCTTGGTTGATATTGACAAAAATGGTACCAAAATGCATTATTTACATGACAACAATAACACAAGCAGCTATGTACCCTATGTTCTGTATTGCAGTTACAAAACTTTTTCTATGTCATAAATATTGTAGTCCAAGATTACAATATCCTAGTATTTATTTCAAACATCTACAAAATAAATATTTTTGTATGACAGCAACACAAGAAGTTACTTTGCAAGTTACAAGAAGTTATATGTGTGTATATATATATATATATATATATATATATATATATATATATACATACATATTTATAAGCTCAAAATGTCCATCCCCCTATAACAGAGTTATCCACTATAAATGATGGGATGAACCTCCACACAGCTCGACTGAGATGGTGGTGATTGTATTTTATGATTTGCATCATCATAGACACCATTATCAATCTGCTTTATTTAAGAGTAAAAGATAATAAACATAATCAGAGCTTTCATTTATTATGGCAGTTTACTACTGATAACATAAAAATTGAATTTTTCCATTTCTTAGTAAATTTTGTAACTTATAGCAAAACTATCTAATTTAACTGAAATAGCATGTATGAACAACTGAAGCCAAGCTTACAATCCCTCTTACACACTGATCACTGAACCAGGAAACTAATGCTATAATGCTAAAGCTCAAACAAAGCCATCATTAATAGAAGCGAAGTGGATTTTGTTTGAGTGTAACATTGTCATTCTGCAACTTTGCTTGATCCGGGAACTATGTTATTCAAGGACATATATATCTGCAACTGCTGTGCATGGCTAAGGTTGGATTTTCTTACTCTAATGCAGGTTTACGCTAAACCAAATATGAAATTTCATTGCTCTTATGAAATAATTTTCAGGACTTGAAATTTCTTGCATAAATGAGAGTTTATGCTAAATCCAGGTCATGCAAAATTGGGATTATATTGCATATATTCCTAGCTATCCAATATCTTCCATTCATTGTTTTATTGCTACAAGAAGGTTTCTTTTCATAAAGATTACCAAAACATGAGCTAAATTTAAAAACTTATAAATGAAGTCTGTACGAGCATTCATACTTAAACTTTGACTGTATCAGTACATTATTGTCAATAGCTTCTAAACAGATGTTTAAGTACTAAGCCCTCACAAAAAAAGACCTACTGACATTGAAGAAAAAGTTTTCAAATTCATACATGAAAGGAGGAAGAATGGGCAATCTGACTAGTTACACCATAAGAAACAACTTTTTCTTCTTTGACCTATGCCAACAGTCGCACATCCTGTATGGATTTTGTCCTATGTGCTCCAAGATGTAACTAACAATAGTTCACTTATGAATTCTATATAAAATAAGTGAACTTTTGTAACAGTGATGTCAAATATTATTTTAAAAAATTGAGTCGAGATTGTAACATACACACCACTAACATTCAATAAAAAGGAAGACTAGTTTCTTGAGCCATCGCTCCTATCATCAGTTCCTGGTCGACTGCCAGCCTCACTGTTCGTGGTAGATTGATTCATCTCTGGTGGAGGTTTAATGAACTTTTGTATTAGTACATCACTTGGCAGGATTTCGAAATTAAAAACTTTCTCCTTATTCTTTCAAATATATATGTTTTCCCAGACTGTAAGTTCTGTTTTCCCTTTAATGTTTTTAAGTAATTTGGGGTTTTTATTAATGCTATGTTGTTCTTTCCAAAAGTGCCAAGCTACTGCCGATTTTTCTTCTTGTTTTGGTTTATATTCCTAATGTGTTCTTTAGCTCTTGTTTTTATGTTTCTTTTGGTCTTTCCAATATAAACTTTTTCATAATCATTACAGTTCATTTGATATATTCCTGATTTATCTTTTTGTTGTAGGTTATCTTCTTTTTGTTTTGAGTTAAGGATATTTTTAATGGAATAATTATTTTTTGGAGCCAAAACATTGTCGTATCTTTTAAAAATCTTTTGAAATTTATGAAAGGCTGATGGGTGGTATGTGAATTTTTTGTATGTTCTGTTTTTTTCTTTGATAGGAGTAAGTGTAGTGGTGTCTCTAATTTTCTTTTTATTCTTTGCTCTGTCTATTTTCTTGTGCACAACTTCTTGTTTGAAGCCATTTTCTATAGCTATATTCACTATATTATTCATTTCCAGTTCATATTCCTCCTTGTTCATATGAACATTAGGAATATAAACCAAAAACAAGAAAAATCGGCAGTAGCTTGGCACTTTTGGAAAGAAGAATATATTATTAATAAAAACCCCAAATTATTTAAAAACATTAAAGGGAAAACTGAATTTACAGTCTGGGAAAACATCTACATTTGGAAGAATAAGGAGAAAGTTATTAATTTTGAAATCCTGCCAAGTGATTTACTAATACAAAAGTTTATTAAACATCCACCAGAGGCGAATCAATCTACCAGGAACAGCGAGGCCGGCCGTCGACCAGGAGTGATGGCTTCTGAAACTAGTCTTCCTTTTTATTGAATTTTAGTGATGTGTATGTTACAATATCCACCCAATTTATTTAAAATGTGATAAATTCTATGTTCTAATTTTTTTATGAAGCAGATTATTTATTCTTTGTTTTTTTTTTTTATTAATTTTATTTAAGGACACTCTTTAACATCTCAGGTCATCAGCATCCCATTCAATTCTGGGCTTGAAACGGCCGACAAATTTTGCTCGGAGGCCCTTCTTTCAGGCTTGAGGTTCTTTTTCGTGCTGTAAATGTACGACACGGGACCCATGGCTTTACCTCCCTTCCAAAGGAAGCCATACTTAGGATTTTTATGCCCGAAAAAAATACATCAATCCTGGTCGGTTTTGAACCCGCAACCTTGGGTTTAGAAGGCAAGTATGGTTACCACTACACCACCAGGACCAACAAGAAGCAGATGTGCTTATCTCCGAGATGCCATATTACAATATGCCAAAATCTTTTTTTATGATTTTAAATTCAGGGTGCGCATTACATTTGATGACATTTAGATTCGCATAAATATGGTATATCAATATCCTTCATCATTAACCCTCTGGGAATGCTTCTGTAGGAGTCTATTTTGACCACTGGAAAATATCTGATGCAATAGCAGCACAGCTAGTGAATGTGCAACCACAAAGAGTGTTTTTCATCATTGGAAACAACCAAAAGTTGCTAGGAGCCAGGTCAGGTAAGTAGGGAGCACAAGGAATCGCTTCAAAATTATTTTCATAAAGAGACTGCTGCATCACATTTGCAGGATGCACTGGAGCATTGTCTTGGTGAAAGAGCACATGTGCAGCCTTTTCCGGCCGTTTTTCACCCAATCCTGGAAGAGCTTCTTCAAAACATCTTCCCAGGAATGCACCTGTCACCATAGTACCCTTTGGAAAGCAATGAGTAAGGATTATTATATCACTGTACCAGAACCTGGCCACTAAATTTTTTCTGCACTGGTGCTTACCCGAAATTTTTTTTGGTAACAGTGAATCTGAAGGCTTCAATTCAGCAGATTGGCACTTTGTTTGAGGATTAAAAAATGGCATCCATTTCTTACCATTATTACAATTGATGAAAAGAATGTCCCATTCATGCCAGTCATGTGTCAATGTTGCCTGGCAACATGCCACTCAAGCAGCCTTGTGGTTGTCCATCAGCATTCGTGGCACCCGCCTGAAGGACACTTTTTGGATTTTCAGGTCTTCATGCAGGATTGTGTGCACATATCCGACAGAAATGCTAATTTTGAAGGCGGTGTGTTCCACACTCATTCGGTGATTCTCCAAAACAACTTTCTCCACTCGATCATGTCATCAGACCGGCTTGTGGGCTGAAATTGCCTTGGTTTGTTTTCACATGATGATCTACCTTCCTTGAACTGTGGCACCATGAATGCACATTAGACACATCCATGACCCAACACCACATGTCTCATTCAACTGGCTATAAATTTCAATCAGTGTCAAACCACACAAATGGAGAAAATAAATGATTACATGCTGTTCTTGTAATGAAAATGTCTCCATTTTGAAGTATCATAAACAGTCCTCACTCTTACTGTTGCCACTAGAGTTCTGTGTGCCAGCTCTGTCATGCATTGACGAGTGCCTGCATATTTTATAACAAACCGCATGTGTCTGTCTATTTCCAGTTCTGAGAAAAAAAATTGGAGGTGTTATAACTTGATTGCACTTTGTATAATAGGAAAATTGGAGATTGGTGTGCATTTAGCACAAAATTCATAAGGCGCAGCCAGCATGTCCAGCTACTGAGGGGCAAAACCCATGCAAGTGGGTTTTTTCTTTCTTTCCTTCCTTCTTTCCTTCTTTCTTTCTTTCCTTTTCTTTCTTTCTTTCTTTCTTTCCTTTTCTTTTCTTTTTTCTGTTTTTTTCTTTTTTCTTTTCTGTTTTTTCTTTCTTTTGAGTAGTGTTTAGCGCATAGTTTTACTACTGAGGCACCACAGGCGGTGGACACTGATGATACATGAAATGAAATGATATATTGTGAAAGTTTGTTTTATAAGGATTCCAGACCCAAGTTTAGAATATCTCCCTGGCATTTGCCAGTTATGAGGACTGAGGAAAACCTTGAAAAAACCCCAGCCAGAACGGTCCTGGGGGATTCAAATCCAGACCTTCCACTCACGAGTCCATGACTTAACGATCTAGGCCACCTGTGGCAGTATATGCAAGTGGTAAGGGCATATTATGGAAGTCCTATATAATACAGTATCATTTTGCTACTCCAGTGCTGTACTTTTTTGTCACCTTTATGTGAAGTGAACATGTCATAAAACACAAATAGGTCCCTTAATTGCACCAATTCCTGTACTGCCCACACTTTGATAGAAAGCAAAAATTTGTGATCCATTTGAGCCGCTTTCAGATTTCAACTAATACCAGTGTCTGAATGAATAAATCATACTAATGTATTATTATTTCATGTATCATTTCCATTAATGGCAAAGACCATTATCTACTGTCTGCAATTAAATACTGTTTGTAGTTTTGGTATTAATTCAATTTTTTGATTTGTATTTTAGAGCATAAACTGAAAAAGTATTTAAAAAATAAAAACTTGTTTAAAGTTCATAATTATATTGTTACAGGTGTAGGTGCTGCATCTGTAGTAGTGCAAGGTAATGGTGGACCCCCTCCACCTGGTGTGCCTGCACATGTGCTGCTCCCTCCTGGACATGATGCACAGCCAGCAACTCCTGCACCAACAGCAGTACCAGCGCCACAAGTTGTGCAACCCCAGCCTCAGCCACATGTTCCACATCCCATTCATCCCTCAGTGTAAGTAGCTGACCACTGATAGACCCTGTGCTGCCTTATACAGGGTGAGCAATGCTGGACTACAGGACCGGCCGGTAGTGCTATGTCTGCGTAAATTTCCCCCCTGTGACTCTTTAGTGTAAGTTGAAATCTTGTGCAAGTAGCACGTGTTCATTAGGCGATGCATCCAGAATATTGAGTGAAAGTGTATCAAGTAAACCTTGCCGGCTGGAAGCATGCTGCAAAACCAGTTGCGTGAAGTTGTTCATCCCATAGAAAATCATTGCTTAGATTCAATCTATTATCCTCCATAAATTTCCTTATTTTGGAAACATCCTATATATGCAGAGTTAATGAGTGCTCTTAAATATTTTTGCTATTTTAGGGATCTTAGCAATTCAAAATAGGGAACTTAAATGTGCATGATTTCAGACTTACATGTCAGGGCATAAAATCTTCAAAATCTACCAAGTTGCATTTGAAATATTCTAAACAATGGTTGATGTTTTCTGTGATGCTTGTCACCAATAAAATAGTTATATTTGTTTCTGATTCACTTCTTTTAACCTTATTTATTTATTTTTTGTATATAATGGCATAGTATTATGTCAGATGAAAAAGAAGCATAATAGGCTATCATGTTTCAATTTCATTACTGAATTAATGTATTTCTATTGCAACAATTCATGATTCTAAGCATATTCTTTTGGCTGTCAGTGATTCAAATAAACAATTGTATGTAGTTACTTTTTAAAGGCAAGAAATTTAAGGTAGAATACACTGAAATGTTGTAAACAGATAGGTAAAAGGAAAATGTAATAATGTATATAGTTTTTACAGAAATTGCTTTAACTGGCAACCTCCAGCAACAAGGCAGAGATGACATTGTTGCAGATAAGATTCTTGGTTTTTTAAATTTGTTAGAGCGCTGCCGTATGATTAAAAAGGTTATCAACAATAATATAAAATAATTTAGTAAGAAAAGTAGAGTTGCAACTTTGTTGCCAACATGCAATGACATGCAGTTATGTGATTTATCTGTAAATTTTGCACATTATATAGGTTGATAACAATAAATTATAGTGTAATGCTATTAATGGATTATTAACAACTATTTTGTTTCATTCCTCAAGGAAGCATGAAATCATTCTAATTCAAAGTTAAATATATTTCACTTTACTATTCATTTCGGAGTATCAAATTGTAATTACCTTAATGCCCTATACCACTGACATTTTATATTGGTGATTGTGGTTTCTGTGTCCAAAATTTCTTGTCTAAGACCCCCTCAATACCAAGTGAAAATATTTTGGTGTTCATTTGTATTGCATATTTGTAATTCTGTTAGTATTAAACATAAATTTAATTTGTACAGAATAAAATTGTTCATTGTAATAAATTTTTAGTTATCACACAATTTTTCCCGCTCTATTACTCAGCTCCAAATTTTGTGAAATAAGGAGGAAAGTTATGCATGTTTTCTGTCTAATTCTTGAATTCACCTAGAGAAAGCACTGAGCAGCTACAAACATACTTCATTTTAGCATTATTAGTGTAACAAACTAAGAGTTATAGACTAGAGATGCTAAATGGAACTTGTACAGTGAAGTCAATCATATAATTGAAATCATACTATGATCATACTTTCATAACATGCTTGAATTTTGAATTCAGGCCTAGAAGATCTGTTGAGGAACGCCCAGGCACTCCCACCATAGATGAACACAATCAGGATGTACAGGCACCAACCTTACCTGATACTTCTGTACCACCACCAAATTTTCCTCCTGGAGAAGAGCCGCCCTTTACAACACCAGCACAGCAGCCTCCTGTGCAGCCAGCTCCAGTAGTGTCGCAACCTCCAGCACCTAGTTACCACATAGAAACTCTAGGCGCACGTTCCCAACAACATAGACCTCATGGCCATCCATATAGGATGCCTGCAGAACATCCATACGGACCTCATCCAGGAAGGTAAGAAATATGCTGTAGTTTTTGATTGATTTTGACAAATTAGATGTACAGTTGAAGGCAGTCACCTGCTTCAAAAATAGGTAAACCAGGATTAAGGATTATTAGAAGGAAGAAAACTATTTGTAGAATGCATTAATGTTACATTATGATTAAGTTATTAATTTAAGAAATCTGAGTTACAGTGACTTTTCTTTTACATCATGAGCACAGGTATTACAATGTATAATAATAAACGCCAGTCCTGGTGGTGTTGTGGTAACCATACTTGCCTTCTAAAAAGAAGATTGCAGGTTCAAACCCGGCCAGGTTTGATAGATTTTTTCGGGTGTGTGTCTTCCTTCGGAAGGGAAGTAAAGCCATAGGTCCCTTGTACATTTATGGCATGAAAAAGAACCTCAAATCTGAAAGAAGAGGCCTCTGAGCAAAATTTGTCGGCCATTTCATGCCCTGAATTGAATAGGATGCTGGTGACCTCAAATATTAAAGAGCATCTGTAAATAAATAAAATCAATGTATAATAATATATTTTCTAAATGCTTGAAATGTGAATTGTACATAATTAGCACATAGGCAGTTTTTATAATTTGAAAAACTATGTTCCACAACACATAATGTAATAGGAGTTAGTAAAAAAACACAAAATATAAGAGTTGCTTGAGATTTCCTGACTGAGTAATGCGTCCCTCATTTACACGTTTCTGCTTACTCAATATTCTCTAGAATACTTTTAAGTTTGTTACCCATTTTAACACTTCCTGTTTGTACTTGATTCTCTGTTTCTGAAACTTGATCTATTGTCTCGGGACCTTCTAGCATTTTTAGTGTAGACTATTGTAAATAAGTTATAGCAGTTGCATTATTACTGAAATGATTCTGAATATATGAAAGATCTTCAAACAAAGCTGGTGAAATTATTTCCTTCACTGCACATATAGCAACATTCTTCTTCTTGTCAAAGGCATTAATTATGTCATAGTTTTGAACATAGTATACTGCAGCCTGTAGCCTTGTTCCCCACCAAGTTATAATTTGTTGTAGAAGCAATTCCAGGTGCAATCTCTTTAAATATTAACATTTTAAAAAAATTGAGTCAAGATTGTAACACTTTAAATATTTCGATTCTTGAGGGTGCCTTGCAAAATATCTTTTTCATGTTGACTGTAAAAGTATCAATGTCTGGAAAACAGGCCCTTCTTCTGCAAGTAGGTGAAGACCATGTGCTAGACAGGTTAAATGTATTAATTGTGGACATAAATTCCACATTCCTGTGGCATCTTTCTTCATATAAGACACCCCATCCGTAATCAGTAGCAAAACATTTTCTTCCTTAATACCAGAAAACCATAACAGAGACAAGGAATAATTAAACAAGCGAGTAATAATAAAATGATTAACCTCCTCCATTTCTTTCGAGGTTAAGAGAAGTGTTTTTTACCTGCTTCTGCTGCTGCTGCTACTGCTATATTATTTAGGCATTGTAATAGGCTGTTGGTAGTTATTTTTTGCATAATTGTGTTTCCAAAGGCATTTTTCAGTTAGTATATTTGTTTATGAAAGCTACGAAACAAGGATGCTGTACCTACCTTTTTTTAAAGGAACATCTGCTCCTATTAGTGTATGACATACATCCTGGAAAAATTATATGATCTATAATTTGGGACTGAGGAGGTTGAAAGTCTACTTTCCTCATTGTTTCTTTCTAATAATGTCACATATTCTTTGTGTTTCCTTAAATTCAGTGTTGTTTATCTCTGTGTGTAGTAATTAGAACCACCTAGGTTCAAATCCTCATGTTTTATTTGTTGATTTTATTAAGTAAAATTAATGTTTTATATAAAGCAATGATATAACCTTTTAGTGGGCAACATATTTTAATTTTAAGGTACTAATGCTTAACATCAAAATGTAAATAATCTTTTTTTTTTTTTTTTGAAAATGAATGCCACATTAATATTCTATAGTGAAAAACTAAAAAAAAAAACATTAAATTGTCCCTATTTCATTTTAAAAGAATTATCAATTTCCTATATATTTTGAAAACAAAGATTACTCTTTTTTAAGCATAAATGCCTTATATCCAAATAAGTTTTTGAAATTTGAAGCTATAATATCAAATATATTTTAAATATTATTTTGAATTGCAAAAAATAACAATAAAATAATTTATGCATGAGTAGGATTTGGTAGATCACATTGGTAGACACCTACTTTTAACCACTTGCCTGCCAGCATACTCCACAATGGAGAACTGGGTATGATTCGTGATAGCAGAATAAGGCTAAAAGCTGTAGACTTGTTTGTGCACAGACCATCTGTGATGCCTCAGTAGTAAAAATGGGCGTTAAACACTAATCAGGAGGAGAAGAAGAAAGGAAGGAAAGAAAGAAAGAAAAAATTTGTACACAGACATGTGCTGTGGATTGAGTGCTGAGCCAAGCATAACTTAAGATGCATTAACGCTTAGAGAGTCTGTTAATTTTCTTTGTCTTAGGGTATACAGCAAAAATAGTATGTTAATTATATGTATGATATGTGAAAAGAATGGAAAATAGTGTGTTAAGTTTTTTTTCTCCCAGAATGTTGTGTTCTATTCTGCATTAGAAGAGTATAGCTGATTACTGATGTTTGTGTATTCTACTGGCATGTTTGCCTGGTTTTACAAGCTTTGTTCTGTTCAAATCAGGGTGGTGGGGCAGCGTTAGAAATGGATGTAAACAGTTTGCAGCACTGCCACGAAAATTGGCAAATGTAACATAAATAGATAATACCTATAGGACTGCTGTATAAGTCAACATTACTATCTTTTATAAACCAACTTAGAAACTAAACAACACACTATCTTAATTTCTTTAGAAGCGACTCATGAACTGTTGTGGTATATTTGTTTGAATGATCTTGTGCTGAAGTAGCAATTATGCTTTGATAAGGGTGTTGAAAGAGTCTGAGTGATAAATACCATCAAAATTGAAAGTTCATTAGCTATCATTCTATTTAATGTAAATATGTAGGAGACTTATAAAGTCACAATCAAAAAATGAAGCCATGATTTTTCTAAATTGTATGCTTTCAATTAAGGTAAATACTAAGTGTGTACAATATTTTTTTTTTTTGATTGATTGATTTATTTACGGATGCTCTTAAACATCACAGGTCATCAGCGTGTGTATAATATTGATGGGGGGGGAAGGTAAATATGATTTGACGAAAGCTTAACATATACCTTTTCTATTTAACTGCAGATGCAGATTAAAAATAAGTTTCAGTACATCAGCATGACAAGCATTAAAATTTTCTACTGCAGCTTTTTAAATATCAATAGCCAAGAAAAGTAAGTAGCTCTTAACCAGTTACATTTGAAAGGAGGAATAAAACATGTAATTGTGAAATGGGTAATATCAATTGTTAAAAGATGTTTACAATTCTTAAGGCAAAAAGCATAATTTAATTATCATTAATTGAACATTCTCTGATTTTTCAGAAACTACGGTCGATCACATTTTGACCATGGGCCATCATACCACCATGAATCTGGTAAGTTTTTGGCTTAGTGATTAATTGATTATTTTATTTCACTTTTATATTCAAAGTCAGCAAAAGAAATATAAATGTTGAAGGATAGAAGTTTTGCTTCTAAATGAGATTAATACATTTGGGTAGGATAGGATAGCAGAATTTGCTTTACAAATAATTTCATCCCTATGAATTTTGCTTAGAAAAGTGATTCATTGAACTTTTTCCCAATTTTTCAGGTCCAAGACCACCACATTACAGTGAGATGGACAGAGATCATCCAGTGCGAGGTTCATATCGTGGTTATCACAGAGGACGAGGAAGAGCAATGCATGGTAAGATAAGTGTATAATGTACTAGACATTTCCAAATTTCTGTATTGAATTTAAAATTGATTTGTGATCAATTTCCTTTAAAGCTTATTGGTTCTATATTCATTTTATTTAAGTTATGTACAAGAGCTATCTGGAAAATATCTAGGCATTTAATGTAAAATAAAAGTAGCTGATCTAAAGAATGATGCCTTAACTCTCCAGGCTACTCCCTAAGGACTGTAATATTACAATTAAAACTGGACAAACATCTGTAGATTCCCACTTATATCTTGCAATTATGCATCTTTCTTACTTGCTGCTGTTTGGCAGTTTTGCCAATAAAGGTAACAAGAGTCGGTGAAACAGAGTGTGATTTTCATACTGTTTTCCAGAAAATAAAAATAAAATAAGCAGAAGTCACAAGTTATTAGATTAGTTTTCTGCTATGGCAAAGGTAAAAGTGTTTGCTAAACTGGCAGACAGCACTCAGTTTTGTTAGGAAGGCCAAGCAATGAATTGATCTAGCTGTGCAACCCCATGTTGCAGAGAGAGAGATGCTTTCACTGTTTCTCCAAATCTATTCCTTAAACAAGTTGCAGTGTTTTGGTTCCAATGCTTGCATCTGTTCCCAGGTCTTCCCTGGTAATAGAAAGAGTAAGTCTCTTGCTTACCAGGAATGGGCAGTTAAACAGGATGTGAAAGCAGTCTCCTCATCCTCTTTGTACATTCTGCAAATGGGGTTGTGTTTGTAGAGCCCCATTTTTCATAGATGTTTTCTGGAGTGACCAGTTCAGTAATTAATGTAACTCTTTTCTTATTCCTCTTCTGTCCAATTTTAGGAGAGATGAGGAAAGAGTGTTGCTTGGACCTAGGACCAATTTTCTAGGGTGCATGTTTGTTTTTTTTGTTTTGTTTTTTTGTTTTTTTTTTGTTTTTTTTTGGAGGGGCGGGTCTTTCTCAAGAATAGGTTTTGCCACCTAAGTTGGTGTTTTTCACCAATGCATGTTTTTACCATAGTCTTAGCATTACATGTATCAATTCCAACTACCGGTTCCATAAATGCCCCTATATCCTGGCACCCACTGCAGTTCAAGTGATAAGCCAGGGCATTTTGGCATGCCCATACTAGTTTCAATTTTATCTGGTCAGAAAGAAGTGCTTTAAAAGTACTTTGGCTATCTGTGAGGATGAAAATTTATTTACCAATGTTTTCTAAAGTCCCCTAAAAACACAGTTCAGGATAGCAAACCCTTCTGCCTGAAAATCAATGCATTTTTTTCCCAAGACATACTAATATTTGTCCTTGGAATTTGGCCATATATGGCCTGCCCTTAATTATGTCCCTATGCCGAGTCCATTGGTGAACTACACAAGTTGGTCACATCCTTTTTCAGGCGTAATTCCTTCAATCCAAATTTTCTTGAGATCTGAGAGTTACCTTAAATGGAGGGGGAGAAAAATGTTGAGTGTTTATTAGTACTGAAATATCCAGAAAATTTAGAATGAAGGTGTATCCAGTTGTTGCACATCTGCTTCTCAAATTCCCTGGCTAGCCTCTGCTTGTAGGTAAATGTCCATGGGAGGAAAACCCAACAGAGTCTCCAATACAATGGTTGGAGTACTTTTGAAGATACCTGTAACACATAGACATGGTAAACTTGCCTGCTATAATAGTTCGTAGCATTTTTCGCTACCAGACCATGGAGCCGTAAGATATCTGGCACCTAACATTGTGCCTTATAGCCAATGGCGATGTATGACTTCAGGCCTCAGGTTGTTTTGAGTGCATTTAATGGTTGCAAGAGACCATATGACTCTACAGAGAATGTCAGTATGACCATTCCAGATCTAAATATTTAATTGATTCAGAATATTAAAATATTCCACGATTGGGTTTGGATTTTTTGAATTTAGTAGGCCTTTAAGATCTCTCCTGTTAGTTAAAGGAACATCAACTGTTTTATTTAAAAATTATATATGGAACTAAACACAGTGAAGCTAATCTTCACTGTGTTTAGTTCCATTTTTTGATGACAAAAAATTAAATCAACTGTTTTGCTAGGATTCATAGATTGACTCTCCTGCATGCACGAGCTGTGAATTTTTCTGAGCCCACAATTTATCATTTCTGAGTCTGTATTGGGAAATTTCTCAAAAATAAACAGTAGTATGTCATCCGCATAGCCTTGTATATAATATCCCTCCTGGATCATATCTTTAAGCAGACCTTCCACCACAGACTCCTACAACTCCTCCCTGTGGGCAACCCCTCTTGGCGATGATCCCTTTCATATCACAAGTTTTTATAATTTTTACCTTCAGAGTTGTGTACATAAGGAAAATTTCTGGCCAAAAGTTAAAATGGGCTGACTATAGGCTGTACGGGGTCAACAGACGTAATGATCCCTCTGTATCATGGTTATGAATTTACTTCTATAATTTTTGAGTTTTGTTACTTTATGGTTTAGAATATGTTCCTGCAGAGGAGTGGTCAATATGAAATTAACAAACATTAATATTAGCAACTTTAATATATCTTCAAGTAGGATATTTAGAACACACTTTATGGCTTATCAGGGGAAAAAACAATTAAAAAATTCATTTACCACCCATCAGCCAATAAGAAATTTCAAACATTTTTCAAGCAGTACAATATCATCTTAGCACCTCAAAACTGATATAGTGTAAAAATTTATTGAAATTATTTCAGGCCCAAAGAGAAAAAATCTGATATTTATCACATTAATTATAAGGATTGTGTAAAAAATCTATGCATGGAAGATGAGAAATATAGGCATTAGGTTGAAGGAACATTGGAGAAACATCCATTATAAACAAATAGATAAATCAGATGTGGCAACACATTTTTGGAATGAAAACCATGAAATAGAAAAACGCATCATGTTATTAAAAACTGTTCAACAACCGAAAGAACTAAACATATGGGAAAGGATTTATATAAAAAAACATGAGCATAACCTTAAGAATTTTGATATCCTGGAAGCAGACAGCACTTTATTTAAGTTTTATCACTAGACCACCAGAGTCAGCCGGATCTACTCAGCTTCTACGAATGATCCAGCATTGTTTAACAGCTGATGATGTGGAAAAAGTTCTAAGAAACATATGTCCTGAGTAAATCTCATGTAAGTGAAACCATAAAGAGTGTCCTGAATATCCTACTCAGAAGAGGTTATTAATGGGTGTTTCACTGTGTTTGATTCCAAATTGAATTAATATTTAAATTAGCAGCTTTGTTTGTTTTTCAGGATATCGTGGCAGCCATCTGCATCATCAGCCTCCACCTCCTGGTCTTGGAAGGGGTGTCCATAATGGAAACCAAGTAGGGTGAGTTTTATCAAAGAGAATTGTTCATACTCCTGCTTCACTTATTTTGGAATTGATACTTGTGTGCACTGTTACCTTCCACAGCATATTTTGCAGTAGCTAATTGCTTAATAGGAATAACAAGACTAACAGATACATGAAAATAGAGAGGTTGATTTCTTAGAGACAGTTTTAAATATGAGGGCAATTTTTTTTTCAACTTCTGATGGGGCATGAAATCAAAACCAGAGTGAATAGCAAAATGTTTTCATTGACAGAAGTTAAGTAATCTATTGGATATTTTTCAACATAATCACCATGAAGATTAAGATACTTGTCAAACCAGCTTTACATACCCTTTGCTAAAACATTGGTGCTGCCTGTTGAGCCAGGTTTGCACAGTCCTGAAGGTCCTCATTGGAGTGGAAGTACTGTCATCCCAACCACTTCTTCATTGCTGAGAAAATTTGAAGTCACTCAGTGTCAGGTCTGGGGTGTAGAGAGGGTGATCAAACAATTCCCATTTGAATCTTACAAGAAGTTTTTTGGGTTGATGCAACGCATGCAGTAAGGCATTGTCATGAAACAAGACAGTATCGAAGTCAGCATACCTCTCTTGTTTTTGTATGACTCTTTGTAGTCTGCGCAATGCAGCCACAGTATGCATCTGCATTGATTGTGGTTCCCTGGCTTCATAAGTCAACTTGATGGCCCCAAAACACTGTAGCCATCTTGTTGCTGAATGTGTGTTTTAACTTTTTGGACTTGTTTGAGGAATTGGTGTTCATCCACTATTGTGGCTGCTGTTGAAATGAATCCACTTTTCATAACCTGTCACAATTGTTTTCACAAACATTCACCATCATTTTGTAATGGAGCAGAAACATTAAGGCTGATACTATTCACTGCTCTTTTTGTTTGTCATTCAGCACCTTGGAAGCCCATCATGCACAAATTTTATGGTATTAAAGGAGATCTGCAATAATGTTGTACAGGGTTGATTTGAAATTTCCAGAAAGTCTTAAAAATTGGGAACGATTGACCCACTCACTGCATGAATGCATTTATCACCATCATGGATATTCATTTGGCCATCTCTAAATTTCCTTGAATCACTTTCCACCGTGCTGTTACTGTTAACATTTTGAATGTACACATAGCTTAATCTCTAGTGAATTTTGAATTTCTGCAGCATTATGACCCTCTGCCTGTAGAAATTGATAACACTTTGCAACTTGCATTTAGTGGGAGAGTCAATTGTTGCTCACATTCTGTAGCCAAACTTCAACTGGTGAGTTAGTCAAATTAAACTGCATGACATCCTGCCTCCTATCACTTCACGGGCCAACTGGTGTGCCATAGGAGATTGGGGAGGAAAAAGGAGCCCTCATACATAGTCTTGCCATAAATTCTGTTCCCTATACTATAAACTCTTGTCTAATGGAGAAAATAGAACAAATAAAAGTAAATTTATTTTAGGCATTTATTACTTACTGCATATTTGACAGAACATACATGTTACTCAAAATGTCCACTTATTACATTTATGCAGTGCTTTAAACAATCTGGCCATGCATCTATCTCAGCATGCACCTCTTCCAGCGGTGTTGAGGCTGCTGCCTTCATAAATCTGCTTTTAGTGCCTCTGTATTTTGTTGGGGAGTAGAACAGCCTTTTCCTCTGACATGTTGCTTGAAAGGATTAAGGGTTGAACTTCCTGATGGCCAATCAGCAGCAGTGATAAACTCAGGCATATTGACTTCCAACCAATGTTCACTTTGTTTTGTGTACCTGCCAGCATTGGATCTTGTAGGAATATCTAATTGCTTTCCTGCAAACAAGATGGTACTTAAGGGCTTCACCACTTTCTACAAAATATCACTTTAGTAAATATTGTACTTATGAAGCTGGACAATGGAGTGGTAATATATCCTAAACTTAGGTATTCATTTTTTACACTAAACTTCATTTACTTACATAAAATAATACACATTTCAGGAGAATCTCTCCCATCTTCAGTTGCTCATTGAACTGCCATCACTCGAAACTCTGAAACTTCTTAATTTGCAACATAAATCTACACAGTTTACCGTAGAAGAAGAGAGAAATGGATGGTGGCTACCATTTCTAGATTTAAAAATTATAAGAAATGAAGATTGTTTGAATTTTGGAATTTACAGAAAAGAAACACGCACAGAAAATTACATAAAAAATGAGAGTTATAACCCCATTCCACATAAATACGCAATGTTTCACAGTTTGGCACACAGATTGATGAATATTCTGCTCACAGAAGCAGAGTACAAAAAAGAATACCAACAAATAATAAAGACAGCTAAAACCAATGGTTTCAACAAAGACACAGTGATAAAAATGATCAATAAATCTAAAAGACAAAAAGTGATAAGGGAAGTTTCCACACTGAAAAACATAAAAGAAGGATACATATTCAAAAGTTTCACCTACCACCCAATTTACCACAAGAAGTTCAAGAAAATTTTCAAAGAACATGGGATAATGTTAGCCCCAAAGAACAGATACAACATCAAGAATTTATTAGATTGCACAGTAAAAGACTCCTTATCAACAGATTAGAAACCAGGAATTTACAAAATAAAATTGCAGATTGTGAGCAGAACTACATAGGCAAAACAAAGAGAAGTTTGGAAATTTGGAGGAAAGAACATTTTAGGAATATTCGGTTTAAGCAGGTGGATAAATCAGTAGTAGCAGCTCACTTTTGGACCAAAAACCATGGAAATAAAACTGGAAATTAAACTGCTGAAACATCAGCACAACCCAATGGAATAGTCCACTTGGGAAAAACTTTTCATATTAAAAAATAAAGAAAACCTAATGATCTTCAAGTTTCCTCCTATGGATGAACTCAGCAATCCCCTACTTCAGCCAACAGATGCCAACTCAGGAACAGTGTTGACACTCCTGGTGTCTAGCCATCGTTTCAAGTAACAGCGGTTCACTGAGCAACTAAAGATGGGAGAGATTCTCCCAAAATGCATCTTATTTTATGTAAGTAAATGGGAGTTTGGTGTAAAAATGTATACCTAAGTTTAGGAATATCACTTCAGTAGTTGATTGCATATGTTTTAACATCCTTATACAATGCTCTTCACCTTCCCACCACTGAAACTGAGTGGTTTTCACTTTCCGCTCTAGGAATTTTTTCCATGACTTCCTAACCGCTGTGAGCACAAATTCTATCATTTTGATAATTGTGTTTTTTTTTTCTACAGTGAAGATATTTTCATTCATGAGAAGGATTTACCTGTAACCACCATTTGTATGATGGGAGAATGGTCCTGGCAAGAATTGAATTCTAGACTTCTCACTCATGACTGCATCCCTTAATGATGTTGGCTACTCATGGCTGTGCAGTGCATAATGTATTGGGTTGGATTGTTTGGGACAGAGGAGGATATTTCAATATTACATCCTTCTCATGGCTGGCCATTTGTGCCTATGCCCCCAATGAGGCCATTTCTGGGAGGAAGGCATAAGGGGGATGGAGATATGGGGCAGCCAGGGTTTGTGGGTTGTGATGGCATAGATGTAGATAGGGTCCCTAGCACCGGATGCCAAGAAGCTCCTCCCACCACTTCCCAGGAGTAAGGTCTGCTTCCATACTATATACTGGGGCAGAAAACTTTATAAAGCACCAACCCACCTCCCTGGCAATTGAAACTTGTAGCAGGACAACCAAATAAAATCATAAGTAATGGAAGAGCATAAAATTCGCGGAGAGTAGATATATCCTAGCATTTGCTTAAGTGACCAGGGGTAACCATGAAAGAACCCAAGGTCAGGATGGCAAACTCCAATGAATTTAGTCCCAATATCTTTGGAATGCAAGTCCCAAGCATTGCTGCCTGATCCAGTTTTAGTGTGGCAACACTTGAAATGGCTCTCTCTGATTCCTCACCAAATATTTCCTGCACAGCATGTCGTCTTTAGCTGAGGATCTTCCTCTATTGTGTAGTGTACATAAATGGAGGAGTGTGAACTCCACATATTTGGAAGAGTTATGATAAGCAGGGACATAACTTATGGCAAGACTATGTATGCATGGTAAACTTGGCAATAACTTCCAGTTTGATCCTATTCTGTATTGTGCTTTATCACAAACTGTGTAGAATTCCTCCTAGTTTCTTAGGCTCTTTTTGGTGAGTTTGGTGATTAACTGTTTAAGAAAATGCAACAGGAAACTAAACCTATTACTAACTACCTCATATACTCTGATTATGAAGCAAGAGAAGAATATGATATTCTTTTTCAGTATTGGCTTGTCATCATTGAATTTTCTGCTTTTTTTTTTTTTGCCACATATCTTTGTGGTGCATAAGAATAAAGTAATGCATTAAGGCCAATGGTGAAGTGAAAAAAACTTGCTAAAGGAAAACTATTGAGAAGATAAAAACAAATATTATTAAACATTAAGAATTTAAAGCTTTCTCAATATTGGTTATTAAGGATAATTTCACAGGAAACTATCATTAGCAAGATTACGATAGCTTTGTCAAAAAGTATAAAATATGTATGTAGTTTTGCATTTTTAAACATGAAAATATGCACTATGAACTAGGAAATATGTGATGTCAATTCCTAAACTTGTACATTAAAAACAATCTCAAACATACCTGAGATAGTATTCATTCTTGAACTACTGTTAACTGTTTTATGTCCCTGTGCGTCCTGTTAAGGCCCAAACTATAGTTGTTCAGATGAGATGTACACCTTTGAGAAAAAAAAAATGAGTTATCCCATATTCTAAGTGTCGATTGGAGAACTTGGGGATACTCATAAATGCTGTATTCACAACATGCATGCAGCAACTGGCATGCTGCAGTGGGCGCTTTACCTGTATAAATGCAATGGTCACAATAGTAACATTGTTGGAGCAGTTTAGAAGGCATTATTCTTCTGCATAAGCTCCTGGGTTCAAATCCTAAACATTTTTGTTTATTTTTTATTATTAGTTTTATAAGTGTATATGTAGAACATCATGTTACCTTAAAATATTATATTTTAACGTATCATTTGAATTTTATGGCATTATTTATGCACACAGGAAAATGTAATCACAAACTGACATATTCTTTACAAATAACTAAATAAATATGTTAATAGAAACCTGTATCTTCAGATTTCTACAGTAGTGTGGACAAGAGGCATTGATATATATATTAATGTTAAAATTTGTTGTGTATGGGAAACAAAACTTATTTGTTATAATATGTTTCAAAGGTTTATTAAAAAAAATGCTTTATGCTGGGAGGTGAAGCTGCACACACACACACACACACACACACACATGCACACCCACACCCGCACCCGCACCCACACACACCCCGCGCGCACGAGTGTGCGCTAATCCATGTCTTTAGTGCATACCAAATAACCAACAGCTGCAGTGGCTATAAAGCTTTGCAGCATACCTTGTGAACCGCACACTGTAACGAGTAGAACTTAGAAGAATTTGCATTCAAGAGATGACTAATGTTTTTTGTCAAAGAGTGTACATAGCAGAATACTCTGTTTGATATAGATTTCCAAGAATGTACTTAATTTAGAATGCTTTAGTTTGTAGAGTGGAATGTCGACAGAAATAAAGGTTCACATAATATGTTGACAGCTGTGGGACCTAAGTTGAACAAGTTATTTCATTTGTGCTTAGCAGAGATTGTTTGACTGTCATTTTGTGTGTTAAGCTGTCTTCAAATTTTGAGCAAAAATCTCATACAGTGCAATCTAAAACAAAACCTAATCACAATTTATTACTGGCAATATGTAGACACCACCAGAGTCCGAAGCAGCTATCTTTGTGGGGTCTTTACCTGGCTACTATGCAGAGAGAGATAGCTGTATGTTTAATGGAGGTGCCAAACCTCCATGTCCTGGAAGCAGCTATTTGAATAAGAAAGGAAAGAACTTATACATACAAAGTAAACTAAGATAATTAGTAATGGGAGAATACAGTGTTAGTGTTCGATGGGATTATTATGACAGTGATAAGGTGGAAGTCTCATTATTTGAAGGCCATGGTTCTAAGTGATAATGTCAGTTTCATGTTTTGCACCCTGACTTGTTCATTTTTTCCAGTGTAACAATGCCACCTGTGTCTGTATTACAGAATGGGAAATTTCTTACTGAACAGCCTAGCAATTATGCCTGCCTTCGCATTGTTGGTGCAAGGCTCTTTATCTAATTGAAAGGAATGGAGGCTGGCATTGTCCTTAACAATGACAGAGATAGAGGCGGTATAAAGCAATAATTGTTCCTCAAACCATTTTACGAACAGAAAATATGTCATTTCAGAATGATACTGTTCAATCGATTTTGTTCTAAAATTATTGTACAATCTGGAGCAAAATTAATTTTTTTGCAGAATAGGCATGGGAAACAAAAAGCCCCAATTGGAACTTTTATGCCACCAGACGATCTTCATTTGTCCAGCACATCTTCTCTACTATTTCACCCCTTTCCAAAAGAAACTTTCTCCCATCATTAAATCGCCTATATTTAAAGTGCATGTACTTTGAAAAATGCAGCATTGTTTACTTGCCCCCCTTTAAAACCAATTGAATTCTTCATTTTAACTGCTGGTATATGTGCAGTAGGAAACTCTATGTTCTTATATATGTCAAAAATCGAGTTAGGTAGAATACCTTTATCAAAATCATCTAAATCAGTTACTTTTTTTTTTTTTTTGCACATATGATTTTCCTCTAGCAATCTGGAAAGAATTATCATTCATGTATGTTCTTGTCTCTTTAGAGATTTTCTGCGCAGTTCTCATACCATTACCACAGGCTTCAGCCGTGGGTTCTTGACAGTTGGCAGCTCGTTAGCCAAGCTGCTGGCCACGTCTTTTTCTCATTCACATTTTCAGGATTGCTGTTATCCTGTGCTGCAAAATCAATCTTTCCAAACAGTATCACCTTCTGAAGCACTGCCTGTGTTGCCTCAGAAGTTAAAATGGGTTTTAAATACTATAAATATATATATATATATATATATGAAATAAATCTGAAGCATTCCAGGGCATTTGAAATGCTTATCTTCAAAATCTTTTGTAACTATTGCTGCTGTCAGTCCCAAGCTCATTTATCCAATCACACATCATTTCTATTGTTGGTTGTGGGATCTTTCTGTCTGGCATTTTATGATCCATGTATAATATTTCATGACATTTTCTTTGAACAATTTATTTTTACTGGCAACCAAGATTGGGATACTAAAGTGAGACCATGGAGATAACAACAATATCATTTTTTGATTCTGAAAAAATTCTCCTTTTTTCTTTGCCTTAGATGATTTCAAAAACTATTCCATACCAGGAGGACTAGCTGATGAAGTAAAGAACCTGCTCCACTTTTCTTATCCAGTCACAGATCATATTCTTTGTTCATCCATCCTTTTTTTATGTATTCTTACTTGAATGCCTTTTAAAAATGTAATTTTTGGTATAGTTTTTCTTTTGAAGATAATGTAAGTTAATTTCCTTCCATCTACCATTATTGCTAACATCATTGTGCAGTGTATTTTCTTGCAACTCATTGTGTCAGTAATTGTAGACTTTCAACACTGAAGTCACAGTTATAGGTGAATGAAACATCTGAACAGGAAGATGCCAGCAGACCACGCCCTCTCTCCCCAAAAAATTCTTCCACCTATAATTAATTTAATTAATTGTACTTGTAGCATCTTCTTTGGTTTTGTTGCCCATTTCATGCCAGCTGGCAGGCCAACAGTAAGAGTGGTTTAGCTCCCTGCTAAGTGGTTATGTTATCTGCTCAGTTGATTTAAGTCTTGTAATTACAATGAAAATAACCATGTGCCTTATGATAAGAGATGTTGGAAATGTTGCCCTGCTACCCCCAAACATTTCTGACATCTTTTTAGAAAATTATCTTTCACAAGCATCAGTTTATATCTTAGAATTGAGTCAGTTTAAACTCGAATACAAGTTCACAGTTCTTGGGTAGATTAAAAGTAAAACTACTTAAAAATCATGTTAACACATTAAAAACACTTTGGATGTTGCACTCTTAAAACTTTTAAAATTAAAACTGGACATGTTTCGTGAGACCTTCTCACATTGTCAACCATAGAACAACTTTTAAACTATGTTCAAGGTGTAAGTGACTGTGGTAGCTCTGGTGGTTTTAAATTTAAGTTAATGTTAATGTTTAACGAACTTAAATTTAAGACCACCAGAGCACCTACAGTCATTTACACCTCCAACATAGTTTGAATCGTCAATCATTCTATGATTGACAATGTAAGCAAGGTCTCACAAAACATGTCCCAGTTTTAATTTTAAAAGTTTTAAGAGTGGAACGTGAAGAGTTAGTTTTACTTTTAATCTATCCGAGATTTTATGATTGTTTCACTGGGTGAATTTTTATATTCATCATTAATTGTAAGTAATTGTAAGATCACAGTTGTCCACAAATTGCAGGCTAATGATCTTGATATTCAGATAAATTTCTTTAATTGGATGCTACAGAATGTTAATGATAGAGTACTTGTTCTGCACTTAATATTCTTCACTGATGAAACATGGTTCCATTTTTGCACCCATGTTTTGATATAAAATCACATATATTGGAAAGTAAAAAACCAATTTTATACACAAAATCCCCTTGCATGACAACGAAATCTGTGTATGAACCATGCTTCATCAGTAAAGAGTATTAAATGTTTATCAACTACTCTATCGTTAAAATTCTGTAACATCCAATAACAGAGAAATATCAGGATCACCTACCTGCAATTTGTGGACAACATGGTTTCAGGTTTAAATTGATTCAGTTTTGGAAGTTGGACCGACGTGTGTGAATGACAATTTTATAAAAAATACCGGAAATGTAAGGATGTAGCAGGATAACATTTCCATCTCCAGTCATAAGGTACATATTGCCGACCTGCCAGCTGTTGTGAAAGGGCATCTAAATCATGAAAAGTATGCACTTTCTCCCTTTTTAGCAATTGTTGTGTTCATAAGCATATCAAAGTAGAGAGGCATCTGATCTGCATGATTTATTTGAAACAACAGATAGTCCTTATACTTTCTCATTTGAATAACGAACTTATGAAATTTCACAATTTTATATTCCAAATCTTATGGCATTCTTTGACAAAGAGATGTTTGCTTCCAATGACAATCCATATCTTTTTATATAATGGCAGATCAATCTCTGCTTGCTTTAAATGCATTGACATTTATTCCTAAACCTGTTGCAATTGACATGATAAGCGTTGCTACTTTTCATTATTACACACACAGGTATGCATTTCATTATTCATTTTCAATAGCTTAATATTTGCCAATTTTGGGCCATTATTTATTATTATTATTATTATTATTATTATTATTATTATTATTATTGCCTTTGATCACTGCAAACTCTTGACTTGTAGCTCCACTGGTACTCTACTACAGAAGACAAAAATTACTGTACTTTGTGTTATTTGAAAGGTCTGTTTACTGTATGGGGGAGGGGAGAAAACTTTAAAATTCTAATTAGTCTGTCGTTTAACACCCTCTTATGCTTCACTTACTTTTAAATATGGTGGGACCGGTTTTGAAGAGACATCCTCTCCATCTTCAACCAACTTAATGACTGAACGACGACAGTTGTGTTGGTTGAAGATGGAGAGGATGTCTCTTTGTAACCGGTCCCACCATATTTAAAAGTAAGTGAAGCATAAGAGTGTGTTAGATGACAGATTAATTATAATTTACATTTAACAAGCTTCACTGTGTAAGTTCCAACAGAATTTTTTTAAAAATGTCTTATTTTTTGAAAGTTCTTAAATGAATTTAAAATTCTGTTATATTTTAGTTAGAACCAGTCATCATAAATAACTCATAAAATTAAATTATTGCATGATTGAGTTGAACTACACACTCTGGTGGCTTCACTTGAAAAACACTCTAGTAACATTAAATCCAAACAAATGAAAAAATCGACATTGACAGCTCAATTCTGGACATAGAACCATGACATAGTGAAAAAAGAAGTTATTAAAAGTCAGCCAGGTACCCACAGAGCTAGCAATATGGGAGAGAATCTATATCCATCCATCCATCCATCCATCCACCCATCCCATCCCATCCACCCCATCCACTTATCCAGCCATGCACCCATCCAAGTGAAGCTAAGCTAATCTGACAGAGGCAGATTAATGAACTGACACTTCCAGCGATGAAGACATCAACTTAAAGCTCATCACACCTCCACCGGAGCCGAATATGCATCCCCAAAGAAATGTTATGAATCATCCAGCAGTCAACAATTAGCTGAGAATGCAGATGACAGTTTGCTTAACAACAAGAAAGTGAAGCCACAAGGGGATTAGTTTGACTTAGCCATACAATAATTTAAATATGATTTGCTTCACTGTACACATTCCAATTCACACTTCAAGTTAATAACTCATTGTAATTGAAATTTTACTGGCAAATCAAACAATAAGTGCAGCCAGCATATCCAAGATATTGTTGAAAATAGGATGCATACATTATGCAGGAATTTTTTTCCTGAATTTGAATTTTATAGAGAAAAACCAGAGAGCATACATTATGCAGTGACCTCTTTTATGCAAGTAAATATAATAATTTAATAGCACTGAGTTAATTACTGCTCTGAAATACACAGTTTAATGTGCTAGTGTTCATGTGTAAAGTTAAAACTACAGAGCGTTCCATATATTTATCCCAGAAAACAAGAGCTGTGGATTTGGATAATGGCCTCTTGTTCTGAACTTCTGTGGATGTGGTGAGCAACCACATCTCCATTCGTTGGATTGTGTTCCATGATTTCCGAATTATGTGTTAAGATTTTTAAAATAAACTATGCCCTCATTTCGTTAATCAATCAGAGTTTGTATACACTAGTGGAAATCATTTGATTTGATTTGATTTGATTAGCCACACAATTCCCTGCAAGGCTGGAGTTTAAGTTTAGGAAATGCAGCAGTTGAGCTTACTCGGTTGTGTTTACTATATCAACTGGTTGTTGCAGGAAGTGTGTATGTGTTTGTGTATTGTGGAGTATGTTGAGAATGAGATAAACATTAGAACAAAGTTATGATTGAAAGTGCAAAAGACATTGTACAACTACTGCCGGAGAGAATTTTGTGCTAAATTTCCAGGAATAACGTCTACATCAGAAATGGAATTTTTAGAATGCTGAAGTTTGAAATGTATTTTCACTGACAGAAGCCAAGAACAAAAAACAGGGTTTTAACAGAGGAGAAGCTTGATGCAATGGCTATTAATTAGAGTTTTTTTCCTCAAAATTCATTAACATTATTAACTGAGTAAGTTGATGTATTGTCAGCATTGCATATAAGCCCACTCTGCTTCTGCATGTCCATAAAATTATACTTTACCTAAATTAAAAACTCGTAGAGATGCTGAAACATCATTTAACAATATTCAGGAGGATGAATTGCAGCAAGTGTTGGGCGTAAAAATCCTAAGTATGGCTTCCTTCAGAAGGGAAATAAAGCTGTGGGTCAGTATATTTACCGCATGATAAAAAACCTCAAGCCTGAAAGAAGAGGCCTCTGAGCAAAATTTGTTGGCTGTTTCATGTCCTGAATTGAATGGGACGCTGATGACCAGAGATGTTAAAGACCATCCATAAATAAATAAAATAAAATAAAATAAAAAAAAAAAAAAATAATAATAATAATAATAATAATAATAATAATAATAATAATAATAATAATAATAATAATAATAATAATCGTATTAGGATTGCCCAAGAAAATGTGACTCTTGCTGCATAAACAGGATGATATGCACAGTACATACTAGTTACACAGTTGTTCTGTGGTGACATGGTGTTTAAAATATATGACATTTGACTGTGAAAGAGGAAATTTTTCTTTGTAGAAGTCCGTTTAAACAGTTTTTACTTTAGAGTAAATAAATGCATTTTTTGAGCTTGTATGCCATGGTCTAGCAAATTGTAGGAATCCCAACATTTTGCCTTTAACCGCATCTGGCATTTTCCAGGGCATGTCAGCTTTTCTTTCAAGCCATGAGCCAGCTATGTTTCACAGTTCTTAAGTTTTAGCAGCAGCTTAATTTGGCATAATTCCAGCTATAATTTGTGGAGCATATGTTCGACTCCATTACCTGTAACTAAAATTGAAAGGTGATCAGCAACTTTCCTTCCAGTAAAATTTGGCACCAGTTTGTGTCCTGCTGCAAAACTATCACAAGTGTTGGATTTAAACAAGAAATTACTTTCTCCAACAGAATAAAGGAATGCGATTGTTTTTGTGTCTGTTACCTTTACATGAAGCCTGTTTCCATCCTCTTTTTTTGAGAACTAAGAGATACATTGTTCATTGGCAGATTCACTATTGTAATGATTGTTCCATTTCACCTCTTCGTAATCACTGATGAACAGGGTTACAGGTATGGTTTCTGTTTCCTTCCTATGCTTCTCAAGGTGGTAATTTATTTATTTACTTGCCCTTCTTCTGCTCTCTAGCACTTTTTGAGCCTTTCGTCTTTTTGTTGCCCCTTCTTCCTCTGAACCAGAAAAAAATGTTATCTTCTTCCATTTTCATCACAAATATTAACCCTGAATTTACAATAATTTCTGGACATTTTTTTGTCGGCCACAATTTTACATTTTTTTTAAACTAAAGAAATATCCTTGTATTCAAATCTCAATAGCAGTTTTAGTAGCTACAGCTGCACTTTAAAAACAGGGTTTCCCAGTCAGATGTAAAAGGGGAGCTGGTAGCATAAGAAACGCCCAATTAATGAAACATTTGTGTCTTTTACAGGGTTAGCAGAATCCTTTTATTCACTAAAGTTAATCTAAAGTGAAAATATAGTTAATTTCAATTGTCAGTAGAGTAGAGGGACCAATCCCAAGACCATTAGAAAGATCTATAGCTGTTGCTCGGTTCTGCATCATGACAGGACATGACATGACTATATACAAGCCCACCTACACCGCATAGGTTTGGCTGATGACGATCTGTGTCTTCTTTGTCGAACATCAAGGATGGAGAGTGATCATCTATTCACATGTCCAAGACTGCAACATCTACCTGATGATATTACCCTGCACTACTGGGAGGCTCGACGTCAAATGGCCGAACAGCCACGGACAGCTGTTGGCTAAATAAATAAATAAAAAAAACTTCAGTTGTCCTCTGCTTATTCTAAGGCATTTTACAGAGTACAGTGCACTGGGAGTGTGTTATATTTGGTCTGCTATGAGTTAGGTTCACTTCTATGTGCACAATAATTTTTAAACCTAAGGGAGAAAACCCTTGGCTGAACTGCACTCTTGGATTGCCTGATGACATCTGAACTTACTGCACTAAGTAGACTGTTTACACTTTAGATTGTCACAAAAGGTTCTGAAGTGTACTAATAAATTATATGTTACTGCAGAAAATGTAGAACTTTTATATTATTAATGAAGTTTCTCTAATGTTTCTGACAGTTTGATATTTCCAAAAGAATTGCTATGGTCTTTTGCAGTGAAGAATACTTCAGCAAGTGCACTTAAGTAGGATTTCCAAGGGTTCATTTGAAAAGCTATGTCTGTTGAAGTATTGTATAATGTGTGCGATAAGTGCTACATCAGTATTTTAAATGTTAAGTGTATCAATTTACAATAAATTAATAATGTACACTAATTTAAAAATGAATGCATCTATGTTTAGCATTAAGATGATGATATATAACATTTTTTCAGATTTGGTAGTGGCCCACATTAATATTAAAAGTTTTTAATTAAACAGTTTCAAAACATGCCCCATCCAATTTTCAAAAACTTAAAAATAAGGACTACCCTAATCCTCATGTATATTGTTGACAGCCTGGCACGTGCAAGAAAATCACGCCATTCCCTGAGCCAATCACATGAGACTGCACTTGCTGATGGATACAAAGTTTTGTAAGCTAACATAAACAATAGCTTCATAGTTATAAGGAACAAAGTATAATGACAATGAGCTATTTTTGTTTTTATTAAAGTTACATATAAGCAAAGAGCCTTTTAACATAATTCTTACACCTCAACATTTGGTTCCTCATTCTGGTTACGACCATTTTCTCAGAAATTTTGTCATTGTTCAATTCCAGAATGGAATCTTGTTACATAATAGAACTCCTTGGTATATTTGGTCGTAATTTTAAAATATATTTTTGCTTTGGTAGTATATTAATTGATGATGATGACTACAGTGATTGCTAATGTGAAATGTGTAAACTATTCTCTAATAGTGCACCAAAGTTGGTGGAACATGTTGTGATAGATGAAGATGAAATGTAATGTTAATTAAAGACTTTGACACCTATAAATTCTGTTGGAATCAAAATTTGCTTTGCCACAGTGGAAGGTGGTCTAACCACTCAGCCTTGGTACTACCAATTTTTATAAAATATTGAATTCTCTGTATTTAATTATGTCTTGTTCTTACTGACAATATTCTCTACCTAAATTCTTAGAAAATTTATCAGAAGACAATTTTTCTACATAAGTAGAAAAAATTTTGCATGTAAAACTGAAAAATTATCAGGTTCAGACCCAACCGCCACGGGTGGCCGAGGTCGTTAAGGCACGAACTCGTGAGCGGGAGATCTGCGGTTCGAATCCCGCCAGGACCGTCCTCCCTGACTGGGCGGTTTTTCCAGGTTTTCCTCAGTCTTCATAACTGGCAAATGCCGGGGAGGTACCTAAACTTAGGCCTTGAACGCTTCCTTCCTTAAAAAAAAAAATATATCCTTTCCCAATTTATCATTTCATCTCATGTATCATCAGTGTCCACCGCCTGTGGTGCCTCAGTAGTGAAAACGGGCGTTAAACACTACTTTTAAAAAAAAAAAAAAAAGGTTCAGACCCAGCTGAGGTTGACGGATTTTTCAGGATATAAAAATCTCAAGCACGATGTCCTTCTGGAGAGACTTTAAGCCATGAATCCTTGTCATAGATTTATGGAACATTAAAGAAATCCATATCTGAAAAAAAATATATCGTCCCTGGACAAAATTTGGCAGCCATTTCATGCCCAAATAATATTGTAGCATCACACCTAGAAATAACTTGAGATGATAGGCGACCACCTATCCTACTTTTATATTGCCATGGGGGCCGAGGTCATCAAGGTACGGACTCGGGAGTATTATATTTGGGGTTTAATTCCTGCCGTTCTTCTGACAGGTTTTTATCCAGGTTTTCCTCAGTCGTCATAAATGGCAAATGCTGGGGAGGTACCCTATACTTAGGCCTGGAACCTTTCCTTCCTTTTAAAAAAAAATTCTTTCACAATTTATCATTTCATCTCGTGTAACATCAGTGTCCACTGCCTGTGAAGCCCACAATAAAAATGGGCATTAAACACTATTAAAAAAACTATGCTTCTGGCATCTGTAGTGCTAAGTGTAACAAATTTAAATGGTTCATATAGTCCCACAGGACCTGGAACTGGCCTTGAGCCTAATCCGTATGAGTATGTTTAGGACCTTGATTAATGTGTCTGAAAAATGGATTAAATTTACTATCACAAATTCAGCTTGCAGATAAAAGTAAAAAGAAGACTACAGTTAAAAGGGAAGGATAGGATCTGCCGGACTGTTCTTTTTGGATGATGAGACCTTAAAATATCATCCAAATATGGTATCAATATGATATATATATTTATACCATAAATAAATAATGTATATATGGTTGTTATTGTTACTTTGCTTGTCTGTTTATGGAGGGTGAGGCATTTATAGTGTTGTGGCCATTTTACTCCAAAACACTGTGAAATTGAAAAATGCTGCAGACAAAATTTGAAACATTCATAAGGGGATATAAGATAGAGACCTTAACTTGTCCTTGAAATGCATTTCCTAATATGATTTCAAGTTCAAAGTGTTTTTTCAAATGGAATGGTGTATTTTTTTTTTCTTTCTGGGAATGGAAAGAGCATTTAATTTTCAGTATAAAAGTTATAGTACATCTATCAGCTAGGAGTGATGGATAATGTGACATTTGACAAATAACCCACTATATTCATCTTAACAAATTTTTCAGGAAACACAAAAAATGTCATAATTTTTAATTTTATTCATTTGTAAAGTCACTTTTACTGCCATTCCTTTACATTTCTTGAAATACTTTATTGTTGATGCGTTCTACAAAATGTTGCCATTTAAAGACCAAAAATTACAACAATTTCAGATTTTACTGCACATAGCGGGTTTTAGCTGTGCCGATTCGAACACTTAAGAGTATTTTGCTGTGCATAGTATTAGTACTGAAACGCATCTTATGAGTTAGATAAAAATAAAATGTTTAGGAATTTAGCCAATTATACAGAAGACATCGTCTATAACATCATACACAGCATGCATAAAAGGGAGCATGACCTTCAATTTCCGCACTGTCAGCAGACTGTATAGATGAACATTGCAGGTGGCATTTTCTGCCGCGTTTCGGTTATTGCAACTCAGTGGTACAGTATGCAGTGATATTATTTGTTTTTATCATTAATATTGTCATTTTATTAACAAATAATAGAAATTTGATCACCAACCAGAATTAGAATATGTGATAATTCGTGTGGTAACAGTGAAAGTATAGCCAATTTGAATAGTAATATTTTATTAATAACTCACAATATATGT
Organism: Metallyticus violacea; assembly: GCA_030762175.1. Lineage (NCBI taxonomy): Eukaryota > Metazoa > Arthropoda > Insecta > Mantodea > Metallyticidae > Metallyticus > Metallyticus violacea. The sequence goes on along the minus strand of CM060837.1, from coordinate 33,621,582 downwards.
TTATATGTAATGAGTATTATCACATTTTTCTGTCAAAATATAATAGTTACAACAAATGGAAGTGAAATGCAAGTTGCAGCGAGTATTTGTTTTCAAATTCAAACTTACAAGTAGTAGTAGTAAGTTTCCAATGAAAGTAATGTTTATAATGTTAAACTATTAGTGTTACATAAACATATCACCGTATAATACCTTTTAAGCAATGTTACTCATTTTAACCAAAGAAAATAGCTGTAAATTTATTCATAATGATGGAGGATTTTCATCATTCATTAATAACAACAAAAAATTTAACATAACAGACTTGAGATATGAACAACTACATGTCTTCCAACATACCAATAGTATATTAAATTAGTCATGCTTCCGGTTGGCGTAGAAGAGGTGACGGTCTTTATACATAAGAATTTTGACTTTCAAATTTACTTTGATCAATTTTCATCTGTTCAGTATACAGGACGTTGGGCTCCTTCTGGTTTATTTTTTTTTCTTTTTCTACTTTAACGCTCTTATTCTGCCACTGTGAGATTGCTTATTTTCCTCCTTGGCCTGATTGATTGAAAATTGAATTTTGAATAAACTATGTATCACATAATGGATAAAGGCTTATTATTCTTCTTATTTCTTCTTGCCCCCTCTATTCTTGTTACATAGTAAACAGGTGAATACAATGGTAGAGTGAATACATGTTCTAGAGTGGAGTGACTGAATAAACCTCCATCATTGCATGCTCTTTCTCGAATATTAACTGTTCAATTTCTATGTTTTGAATTTTGGAAATATCAGCCAGGATACTTGCCAGGACTCTATTTTTGTTCTGATATACAGATATATCACAAATAAGGATATTCTTCTTGTAATTGGTGTTTAACTTTATGAAGTCAGTAATACATATGTGAACTCATTTATATTACCTTTTCTTCACCTTCATGTCATATGTATAAGTGAACATCATTGCTGTTGGTGACACATATTGTAAAGTTATTACTTGCCATTTCTGACTCTAATATTGCTTTGACACTAATAATTTGGAGCAAGTCAAGATGCTGTGTACATACATAGTTATAACAAGAAGTTGAGGTTATAACACTTTGTTTAGCAACTCTAGCTTCCTCCTAAAAAGTTATGTGCAATCTGTAGTCCTCTTCTGGCAAATTTCCATCTTTGTATGAAACACAATAGTTGCGCTGATTTTTTCTTGGCTGGAAGATGGAGATCTTTTCACAATCCAACACCTCTATTAACTTCTTTCCTTCAATAGTTGCAAGACCAATTTCTTGGCATTAATAAACTTGATACACATGGGATATAGACGTAATACCGTTTTCGACCTAAATACAATACTTTTAGAATTATTTGAAGCCATTTAAGTATGCTGTCTGATTTCACTTGCTTCATTGATAACTCTCTCTCTTCCGTCTTTTTGGTAGCGCTTGTAAACATTCATTTTTGCCTTCCTCGTCCAATTCGTGTAGTGTTATCATTCTGTGTTTCATTGTTGGATTTTACTCACGAGCTAAGAGAATTTTTTGTTATATACAGAACAGAAAGAAAAGAATTCCCGGCAAATCCGAATTTTAATTCCGTCTGTGTTGGGAATCATATGAATTCTGCTTACAGGAATGTTCTGAATCTAAATGCGATAGGCGCCTGAAAATCCACTAGTCCTGCCTTTTTTCATCCCACGTATTCATGCTATCTGATGCCAATTCAGTGACCATCCTCACCAGTTTCATTGCCCGCGTCCATGTTTTTATGTATAACACGATTATAACTATTACTTAAATGGGTCGATAATCAAGTTTAAATATAATATGGCACACCGTCTTTTCAAACGTTATTGAAAGTATGATCGAATGCGTAAAAGGCATGTGGAATAATTGCTAGCATATGCAACAAGTGTAACCTAGCTATATTTTCATTGCTTACCTCATCAGAGTATAAATCTCAGGTGTCGCACAACATTCTTTACTACTGGTGTCACCAGGAAACAACTGGCAAAAACCGGGAAGATGCACGTAAAATGTCTCTGTTACACATAGCGCGTTTGGAGTGCAACATTCACTTGTAGTTTCAAGGACAAATGCGGCTATGTGCTGACTTCTGCACATAGCGCCTTTAGGAGGAACAATTTTTCTGGAATGTGCATACGTTTTCTTTTATTTACAGACAATGAATTTATCGCCTTGAGGACGAATCCGCAATAGAAAATTGTGCCTAAATCATCAAACATGCGGAAAACCGAAATATCTGCACATAGCGGGTTTTGTAGGCGCAAGGACGAAATGTTTTTCACTTTCACTTCTCTCTCTTACATTTTGTTGTTGCTATGAACGAAACTCATATGATTATACGCAGATGCTCATTTGTTGACATCGGTATACAAACGAGTGCTCGTTAAAGCCAATTCAAACCTCAAATGTTCTGTCACTTCCATTTCGTTTTCAATCATGAATGTTTGATACACGATCAATGAGAGGATCGACAAGATTTACATTTGTGGCGAGGCTCATAAGAACGCTAGAGCAGCTTGCAATTTATTATATCCTGAAAGGACACAGCCGTCTGTTAGAAATTTTCAACGACGTGCGAACTTGTTCTCGGAAGGTGTCACCAAGGAAACACCATTGAATGAGCAGTGCTACTGGGAAAAATTCGGAAGTCGCTGTATTAGCTGCAATTGTCGCTTATCCTCACGCAAGTTCCCGTTAACTGGAACATGATTCGGAAATCTCTCAAAGGAGTCTTCTTTGAATACCATTATAAATATCATTCATATCACATTAGCCTACATCAAGTCCTTCATTGGCATGATTTTCAAAAGCATGTTTTCTCTATTTTCTAATGAGACAACATTCAGCAATCATATCAAGTAAACTGGCATAACATGCATTATTGGAAAATCCAAGATGGTTACAGGAAATAGAGCACCAGTGACAATGGGGTGTGAAGATAAACTTAATGGGCTGAAATATTTTGGACTCAGAACTTTCACTGTTGCTTGAAGATGTGCCCCTCGTGGATTGGGCTGCAATATGGTATCAACATGATGGTTGGCCATCTCATTACTCAGCTCTAGCTCGAGAAATCTTTAACAGAGAGTATCCTGGTCAATGGGTAAGATGCAATGACCTGTCTATTGGCCCGCCTGCTCCCTGAATCTCACTTCTGCAGACTTTTTCTTATGGGGATACATTAAGGATAAAGTTTATGAAGAAGTACCAACTACACCTGTGAACAATGTCAAAAAGTTATAAATGTCTTTGAAAGAATCAGCGAAGAAATGTTGAGATATGTTCATTAATTTTTCAAGCATATTTTTGAAAATGCATCGAGGTTAATGGTCATGCTTTCAAGCATTTGCTGAATTGAAATTGTTGGTATTGAATTATGGTTATAAGTGTATGTAAATTGATACCAGAAAGGTGAACGTGAGGGAAAAACATTTGCTGTCTTATTTGTCCAATATCACACCATATCACTTTGTGTATATACATACATATATATATATATATATATAACTTGGTGAGCTATTCTACATTAGTTGTTTCTATGCTGTTTAACACATTCTGATTTGTTCTTTGGTTACTCCATCTCTCACTGCACTAGTTGCTTCTCGAGAGATTTCCATTTTTTTCTTCCTCTTGCTACTCTTCCCTACTTGTTAGCAGACCTTTGCCCTTAAGGGACACAATAGGCTATCTTTATCTTTTTTATCACCCCTAGCTTATAGATGTACTAGAATTTTTATACTCAAAACTGAATGCTCTTTTCATTCCCAGAAAAAAATTCACCATTCCATTTGAAAAAAACAAATTGACCTTGAAATATCATTGGGAAATGCATTTCAAGGATGAGTTAAGACCTCTATCTTATGTTCCCTTATGAACACATCAAATTTTGTTTGAAGCTTTTTTTGATTTTTCCCTTTGTTTAGGAATAAAATGGCCACGACACTATAAATGCTTCACCTTGTATATTTGTTTATATATTGCATGTGCATGAAGCTGAAGGTTTTTGGACACACTGACATTTCCAATTTTTGGGGAAATAGGAAAAAATAAAATATTAATATCATGTGGTGTAGATATTGAATTTAGACCATAATAAAAACAAAAGCATGATTATAAAACATGCTTTTCTGAAAAATAAATTACACTTTCTCTTAATAAAATAATTCATGTTGATTAAGATCAGTTATGGTACATTTGAATATGTTTTTCCAATATCAAATGAAACTTTTTTCATCAATATATGTGTTAAGATAAGGTTAGGAATAAGAGTCAAATGGAAAAAACTTAATATCACATATATCTGCTGTACAATTGTTATTGAAGAGCTGTTTTCACTACATTTAAGAACATATAACCCACATGCCTAGCATATACAGAATTAATACTGATTATACTTTTTAATGAATCGGTAGCCAAAATCTACCAGAAATGAAATTGAATAAAATTAGAATAATGATAGCATTTACAGATATTTCTAATGTAGCTAGTTTATGTGTAATCAATGTTAAAATTTTATCCATTGAAAGCAAGTGAAAGTAATATGGTAAGTAAATAAGTATTTTTAGCTGATTCTCACTCTGTTGTTTTCTTTCAAATTATCTGAAACTGGCCTTATCTCCTGAATTGACACTTCTTTTATTTGTCCTGTTGGGAAAATTGAAGAATGTATACTACAAGGATGTGCGGACTATACAAGACATGCAACATGTGTAACAGCAGCTTTCTTGCTATTTCTTCTTAAATTATGTGTAGCAATTCTTGCATCAAAGACTGGACACTTTGTTGCAGTGAATGGTCACTATACTGAATATTGATGAACCAGACACATATTCTAAACTCATGGTAACAGGGTATGTTAGCTTCCGATAATTCCTTGAAACAGGAAAATTTTTAATAAATTAACCATATTATGAGGTTGTATACAAATGATTTAGACTATTTGGTATGCAAAACCTGCTAGTGACCAATCGATGACAATTCAGAAGTCGACCTTGAAGAATGAATAATGATGCTGGAGGCCAATAGATTTCAGTAATAGTTTGACTAGTGCACCATCTGAAGGCTATATATTTGTGTCAATGACAGATCATGGAAGTTTGATTATCACAGGCAGAGTGGACAGCATGGTTCCTGTGGAAGGAAGGCAACATGCCCCCAAACATTTATAGCAGATTGCATGCAGTGTGCAGTAACAATATGCAGCTGGGTGATAGGATTTGAAGATGTTTCTGAACTTATTGATGAAAATAAGCGCATCATATTTGATGAGCTGTAGTAGGAAACTGGTTTCAACCACTGCACATTGCACCAAATCATCCATGATGATGTGCAATGATCAAAAATCTGTGCACATTGGATTTCACAGTTTTTGGCACCTGAACAAAAACAAACCAGAATGATAGGTGCATTACATGAAGCTCAGGGCCACTCCTGTACCAAAGAAGTTCCAGTCCACTGGAGTAATGGCCTTCTGGGACAAAAATGACATCCTGATGCTAAATTGCCTCCTGCCAAAAACCATCATCATCATCATCATCATCATCATCATCAATATGTATTCCACCTCTTTAAAAAGTTGCATTGCTAGGTAAAGCAGTGTTGCAAGGAGAAGTGGACCAAAAACTTCCATGATAATGTTGGTCCACATACCAGTCGTCAGACAGCTGGAGTTGAGGTCACTGGGGTTGATTGTGTAGGCACAGACTCCATATTCACCAGACCTCGCACTCTGTGACCAACCCCTCTTTAGTGAAATGAAGCAGCTCTATATGGTGTCAGATTTCGGGACAATAATCCTCAGTAAGCAGCCTTCATAGACTGGGTCCATGGCACCCCAAGAGTACATTTTGGCGTGGTGGCTACAATGAATAGCTCTTCACAGTGAATATATGGAAAGGAACAACCCGTGTACTCTTCACTTGCTTTTAATGATAAAACTTTAACATTGATTTCTTGTAAACTATTTGCATTGGAAACATGTGGTAAATGCTATTTATTCAAGTTTTATGCAGTTTATACTTATGGTCTTGATCTCTTTATAAAAATACAACCCTAGACTGAAAATAATTAATTTTTTTTGAGCAGTATTATCTATAGCAATGCTCTAGTCATGTGCCACTGTGAGACACCAGGGTGTAAGCCTTCTCCATTGTGACAAATTAAATATAACATTTTATTTATTGATATGTTTTATATGTTTTTATTTCTACAAATGCACTGAGTAAATAAGATGTCTTCTCTCCACAAATTTGAACACTATGTATGAAAACTGATACTCATTCTAAATGTTGTGAATAGTACGAAATACAATTTAATGAAAAATGGCAAGATTTAGGGCTTGTAGACTTCAAGGGGGAAAAGTATCTATTGATTTATTTATAATTCATTTAGTCATTGGGAGAAATATTCATCGTACAGCCGGTCCTGGTGGTGTATGGTAACCATACTTGCCTCCTAAACCCAAGATTGCATGTTCAAATCTGGCCAGGATCGATGGATTTTTTCGGGTGTAAAAATTCTAATTCATGGGTCCCGTGTAGTACATTTATGGCATGAAAAAGAACCTCAAGCCTGAAGGAAGAAGCCTGTGAGCAAAAGTTGTCGGCCGTTTTATGCTCTGAATTGAATGGGACGCTGATGACCTTAGATGTTAAAGAGCATCCATAAATAAACCAAATTTGTTGTACAAAGATGGTGGTGGTATTTGCCAATGCCCGGCTTACATGAGTTCTTCCATCTGCCATTAGATGGCAACAGCATATTCCATTTAAATGTGTGCACCAAAAAATTGGCATGCTACATTATGATGAAGATGGGGATCAATGGCTGAAGAAACTGGAGACTTGGAGAAAACCTACCCAGACATTGCTTCATCCACTGTAATTCCCACTTACAGGCACTGGGATTGAACCCAGGATGCCTCAGTGAGAGGCAAGCAATCTAACCATTTGGCCACAGCATTGCCTATTGTACAAAGATTACTAGCATGTTCTCTTGTCTGACTTGTCTGTGGTATCATAAGTATGTATTTTTAAGTGTGGTGAGCACATCAACAGAGGAGCAAAAAAATAAAGATGAAGCACCGCCAAACAATTACAAGAAGAAAACCAGTGTCAGATCTTAAAAATAAACCTAATAGCAATAGAGTGAGAAATACAAAGAATATTAGAACTCGGCTGCAAGTAAATAATGTATCTAGTCTTATAATTATGACCACAACAACAATAATAACAACAATAACTTTGACTATAATGTAATTATTATAGCATATAGGTATCACAACATACACTTTTGAAGGGATTATTGTTTGTTGTTCCACTTTCAGTTCAGGGTCATTTATGGTGTGCTGTGAGGATAAAAATTTGTAGAACACTGATTTGTGTGTCTTTATATGCCCTTAAATCTAGTGAAAACTGCTTTCTGATATAGGAGCTATTTGAGGTGTTATTTTTAATCACCCTGTATATACTGATGGGTGACTGAGGTCACTAAGGCACAAACTCATGAACTGGAGGTTTGCAGTTCAAATTCTGACGGAGGTTTTTTCTGGGTTATCTTCAACCCTTATCAATGGCAGATGTCAGAGAGGTTAAACTTAGGCTTGAACTTATTACTAATTTTATGTTGTGTATCGTTAGTGTCTACCAGTTGTAAAAATGCACTGTAAACACTATTAAAATAAAGCATACTCTATGTTCTGTGTTGGAAAACTTGTCTGCAGTGTATTTGAACTTTATGTAGTATCACGGTAAAATATATATATTTATTATTTGTAAGTTATGTGATTCAAATCTCTTTATTTAATAGGAAGTCAAATTAATGAGAACGATATGAATTAAACTTTCTGTTTCATTATCAAAATGTGTATATTTTACCAGAACTATTGATGATCCACTGGAAGCTTTTGAGCGAATGTTGAGAGAGAAGGATGAACGTGATCACAAACTTCGTCGGACTCGACGTTCCCGCACTCGTTCCTACTCCCGGTCACGATCACGAAGCACCAGCTCCAGATCATACACCAGATCAAGAACAAGATCGCGTACCAGATCAAGGAGCCGGTCAAGATCGCGGACTCCAAGGTCAAGAAGCCCAAGATCTCGAACTCCTCGCAAAAGGTCTAGGACGCGTACAAGGACACGTTCTCGTTCCAGATCTTTTACAATTAGCAGGTATGTGATAAATAGAGGTTAAGTGAGCATTCATAGCTGGAATTACATAACTCTGTGTAAATTGATTGTATTCAGCTCAAAGAAGTAATGGTTAATAATATACGGAAAAAGTTCAGTTATTGAAAACACAAATAATTTATAACGGTATGTAGCTGGACTTTATGTGTGAGATTGTTTGTTATCAGAATTTAAAAAGATTTGATTTTTATTTGCTCATGATAATCATAACACTATATGTAGAGTTGCCCCACTTAAGCTTGAATTGCTCCCCCACTCCTTCCAGTTGGACATGCTCAAGTATGCTATCGTGTCAGTTTATCAGAGTGTGCCTGCAGTTTGCAGATGAGAGCAGCAATGACACAAGAAAACCTCTAACACAAAAGCATTACCAGCTGCATTGGAAAATCTAAAGGGACAGTTTTAGGATGATCCAAATTTAGTCTAGAACATTTGTAAAGCTTTTCCTTGTTTTCCCAGATGAAGTTGGAGTGCCCCTTTTGGCCCGCTTGATGTTAGTAAATAGCACTGGGTTTGTTTGTGTCATTAGATAAATACATACTTCATCCAAAGAAATCACCCATTGCCACTTTTCACCGTTTTATTACGTTGGTGAAGTGTTCGCTTATGTGCTGTTCTTTCAAGCCATGCCTGCGTGCTTTATGCCAGGAGTTCATGGTATTTGCAGGTTACTGAACCTGGGGAAAACTTAACAACTTAACTTAACATTCACAGAGTTGCAAAAATTGTAAAAATTAATGCAGCTTACTACCAAAGCAATGTCATGGACCCACTTTTCAATGAAATTCTCCGGTTGTAAGGTGAGGATTTGATTGATTGATTTTTTTTTTATTTATGGACGCTCTTTAACATCTCAGGTCATCAGCGTCCCATTCAACTCAGGGCGTGAAACGGCCGACAAATTTTGCTCAGAGGCCTCTCTTTCAGGTTTGAGGTTCTTTTTCGTGCCGCAAATGTACGACACGGGACCCACGGCTTTACTTCCCTTCTGAAGGAAGCCATACTTAGGATTTTTACGCCCGAAAAAATCATCGGTCCTGGCCGGGTTCGAACCCGCGATCTTGGGTTTAGGAGGCAAGTATGATAACCACTACACCACCAGGACCGATAAGGAGAGGATGCCCCAATTGTTTCAATCCATGTAGATATAGCATCCAGCTACACTTTTCAAACATCCCAGGATCTCTACCACTTGAAAGCTGTGGAAACGGGTGTCAACGAGATTTGCTGATATAGCACCTTGCTTTTTGATGTCCCATCATGATTCCATGGACATCCAATTGAACAAAATCAGTGGTGGCAAAAGGGAATCTCATCATGAAAAAATGTAAGTAAAATGCATGAGTTTAAGTGGGGCAACTGTGCATATTAGTGGATTAATTATAATTGAATTCCACTACAGTTGGTCATCTCAGCTCAGAAGGCAGTTAACCTCTACCATCCACCATGCAAAGAAAGAAATATATCTGAGATGCTATTATATGTTTGCTTACAGATTTTTTGTACTCAAATTACAATCTTGTATTTATGAATTCAAGTACTAAGATCTTTTAACAGTATAGAACAGTAAACTCTGTGTCTCCTAATTGCTTTTTTAACATTTAAAACAAGGAGTTTTCATGTGCTGAGTAAACACCATTTCCGTCTGCTAAATTGTCCATAGTAAGCTTAAAAAGTACTGACAGTTCATGCAGACTGGCCAATACCATATTGAACATTAAATTTTGCTGAATTTTACAACATAGGTTAGTGGTATCATTAGCTTTATATTATTATAATTGGACAAGGACTGGTGGTAAAACATTACAATACTATAACTGTGTGAGTAACCTAAAATAATGAACAATAAATATAGTGAATAAACAATTCAGAAAAACACAAAAAGCAATTTTTAAATTTAAGCCATTAAACATTAAGTTGCTCCTGTGATTCAAGGCAGCTAGTCAATTGTTTTTTAAAACTCTTCACACTTGTAGGACTGTCTTCAAAGGTTGCTGCAGGCTACTTTTTGATTCAACAATATTACAGTTCAGAAATGAGGATTTCCCGACTTTCATATGCTGTTTTTTTCCTTTAATCCTACCAAGATTATATGTATTGAATGTATACATCTAACCATGCCTTTTGACCATATGTGATCTACTCTTCCTGTGCCAATTTCTTAGTAGTTTCTATTTAAATATTTGACTGGTCTGAATATTTTTCTCCCAAATAAATTTTGCTGCTGTGTGTTGTACCCATTCCAAGAAGTCCATATGATTTAGATTATGTGGATCCCAATCTGCATTCCATATTCCATTAGCAAATACCATTGACACCTATACTAGCTTCTATACATATGGACAAACTTTGCTTAATGTTTTAAATATGAGCCTCTTCCATGCTTTTCTAGTGACATAATTAACATGATCTCTCACATGACCCCTATCACACCCATGCTAGCTTATATACAAATGGACAAACTTTGCTTAATGTTTAAAATACGAGCCTCTTCCATGCTTTTCTAGTGACATAATTAACATGATCTCTCACATGACACCTATGCTAGCTTCTATACATATGAACAAACTTTGCTTAATGTTTAAAATATGAGCCTCTTCCTTGCTTTTCTAGTGACATAATTAACATGATCTCTCACATGACCATCTCTACCAATGTGATTGTTTAGATACACCTCCAAAAATTTTCGTGGAATTGTTATCCCTTCCAATTGATATTTAAGTTATATTTAATTATGTAACAAGCTCTTTAGTGAATATCATCCCATATGAACCACCTAGGAGATATAAGATACCACAAAATAAAACAGTAAAATGTTTAATGAGTACTAAAATATTAAATCCAATTAAAAATGTAACCTGCAGCACCATCCCTACAAGAGGGAGGTACATACAGTCCTTATAATTTATGCAACTGTTTTATCATTATTGTGACAGTGCCTAGCTGAAATTTGTTTAAATGCAATTATTAAAAAAATATTCTGAATTATTAATCTTATTATTATACTTGAATATTCATATGTGCATAATAAAGTATTTAAATTATCATTATATCTAAGAATAAGTACAGGACCCATTTTGCAGGAATGACAATAATCTGCACTGTATATTAAAAATATGAATTTATTGCTAAGGAGGTGTCAACCTCATTCAAGGTAAAGCAAACAACTATTTCTCCATCTTGCTCTTAAGTGATGTCACTTTAACTTTTTACTAATATTTTACATAAGTTGTACTTCTTTCATGGATGAGAAAGTTACAAGACCATACTTAACAAGAACATGTACTAGTACACTTGTAATGTATTGGACCATACTTTTGTGGAATAAGGCCCAGAAGGATCATTCACTGTACAGCTCAAGCCTTTTCCCAAGTCTTTTTTCCAATCTGACCCATGACAGTGGAGATTCATGAATGATAATGAGTTGAATGACGTTTCTTTCCAACATGTTGCAGACAAAGCATTGAACTAATTTATTTTAATTTATTTTTATTTTTTGAGATTGAAATGGTAATTTAGAGATATGTATATGATGGAAGTAAATGGAGATTATGTTGAAAAATAATACCTGTTGTTTTATTCTGTATCCTACCAAACATTGTCAGGCCAGAAACTTATAGACCGCACATAATATAACTCTTAATATCAAAATACAAGACCAATAATTTCTTTCAAAATTGGATATAAAGGATCTAATATTTAATGAAAAATTATTTTAATAATTTATAACCAAAGAAGATGGATAGGGTCCTATTTGTAAATAAATATGCTAGTCAATGTTTTGTCCTTTAAAAGCTTAGCACTTACTTTGCTTTTGTATGCCATCAGTTTCGTTTTTGAAAGGGTGAAGCTGTTCTTGTTCTATTTGTTTGCAGCATCTGCTGAAGCTCCTAGGTACATGGAAATTTTGGTGGTGGAGGTGCCATTGTCTCCATGTTCTGCACTAAACAAAACTTCATTGTTGAATTTTGGAGAACTCCCAAGGTTTTCAGGAATATTACAGAGATGTACATAGGGCAGAAGTGTGCTTTTTGAAAAACTTTAGTACATTTTAATGGTCTCAGTTGGTTATGCTAACAAGCCCCATTTGAAAAATAGTTTACATGGAACTCTGCCATGTGCAATATTTTATAATTGAAATGTTTGTAGCTGGTAGAAGATGCTTATTGCTTGCATGATATTTTCTTATTTGTAAGTACTTCTGAGTTACCTTTCCTGTAGGTTATGAAAACTTGTTTATAAATTGCAGATCCCGGTCTAGGTCATTCTCACGCTCACCTACACCCAGGGGCCACTCTCCTCGAAGTAGTCGGGACTATTCTCCTCGAAGGCGTACTTCTCCACGCTATCGTACCCCTCCTCGTTCTCCTCCCAGGTATGCCTGGAATGTTCTATTGGAACTTTGCATGTCTTAAATGTAAATGTGGCAATAGTCATACCATAGAAAACTGGTGCTATATACCTCTTGGTACATTTAAAGGCATTTATGTGCACCGATGAAAAATTCACATTCATACAGTTTTGTTTAGTGCAACTATAATTTTGCTTAAAACTATTGAATGATTCTCATTATGTTGTAAATATGTTAATTATGCATGCTGATTATACTATGATCATAGTGATATAAGCAATTTTTCATAATAATTTGATCTTATAATGCATTTCCATTTAACTTGGAATTGCCATTGTCACAAAATGCACTGGCATTAGTCAAAGTTGTAGCTCTGAAAGCATGAACAAATGGAGAACTTTCCATTATTGGTGTGAAATTCTTTTATAAGAAGAGCATATTTGTATACTAGGAATGGTAATTTTTTAAAATTGTTTCATTTTATATATTTTATTGTATGCATTTATTTTTCTAAAAATTACTGGCCTTTTTTAAATGAAAATAATGCTAATATGCCAGTTTTCTAAAGCATTTATTATTGAAAACCATTATGAACTAATTAGATTAAAAATTCTTGTATTCTTTTAAACAGTTTGGCTTCAGCCATTTAAATGTTCTCAGTACTTGCACATCAGCCAATATTTATTTTAATTCCAGTAGATAATTTAAATGTTCATTAAAGTGTAATTTATCCTCTACGTTCGTAAGATATCTGAGTGAAACAAAAGCTGGTACTTATTAATTTAAATTTCCAACTATAAACAAATCTATGTTGTAGGTAAGTATGTTTTTTATGTATTTTTTACATTAAACAAACTTTTATTATTTCTGTAAATTTGCACAAGTGCCAACCATTACGGAATATGCATAATTATCACAGATCCCCTCACTTTTATGAATCTATGGTCAAATGGAAAGGGGGGAGATTCTAATCTTTTTTATATATGTATTGGGCAACTAAGTAAGACAAAATTGTTACTTCAAACTGTTGTGATAGCAGCAGAAATTCTGGTGGAATAACATTTAACTTCTTGGTTAGCAGGTAGCAAATTTCTCTTTCCTTTTATTTTCATTTCCTGTTTTGATGATCCAGCTTCCAGAGTGACTGTGATTTAGAGTATTCCAATTTTAATTGATTTGTTTTGTAAAATGAAACAGCTCTCAAATTGCTTGCAATAGCAAAAAAGATGGCAATAGTAGAAAAATATTGATTGTTAATGAAAGAATGGTCATATTTACTTACCTAAACTTAGTAAAAACAATGTTTTCTGCATCACAAGGAGAGGTATGCTTTAAAAAGAAATATTGCTCAAAAGCAGATGCTAGATGCAAAATATATAACAAGACTTTTTTTTTTAATTGCAGAAAAACTGAGAGGTAGTATATAATTATGTACGGTGTGCTTTAGACCTGAAATTTGGAAGATCTGGGAGTTCACATTATAAGTACTACTGATAATCCATCTGAAAGATTGGCACCTCTGCATTTGTATCCGACTTTGCATTAAACTAACCTGGATAAAAAAAATACAGTTGAGTTGGTACTTTGTTTCTGCTTTGCCTGTACAGCACAAGAATTAGCTATGTAAATGTACTGTTGTGTTACAATGTTATGACTAAGGCCCATATTTTTAGGCTTTTATAAACTAATTTATAGCCTTCCATTATTATTGAATAGCCTCTTTTAAGTTTTAAACAGATTCTTTTAGCCTTTTATAGTCTTGTAATGGATAATGTACAACCAAGACTGTTACAAAATTATATGTATGGCTTCCTTTGGAAGGGAAGTAAAGAAGTTAGTCCCATGTTGTAGATTTATGACACATAAAAGAACCTAAAGCCTGAAAGAAGAGGCCCCAAGCAAAATTTACCAACCATTTCACATTCTGAATATACTGGGACACTAATAATCGTTGTTCCTGGTGGTGTAGTGGTAACCATACTTGCCTTCTAAACCCAAGGTTGCAGGTTCAAACCCGTCCAGGATCGATGGATTTTTTCAAGTATAAAAATCTGAAGTATGCCTTCCTTTGGAAGGGAGTAAAGCCATGGGTCCTGTGTCATACATTTACGGCATGATAAAGAACCTTAAGCCTGAAAAAAGAGGCCTCTGAGAAAATTTGTCGGTGTTTCACGCCCTAAATAGAATGGGACGCTGATGACCTGAGATGTTAAAGAACACCCTTAAATAAACAAATAAAAAAATCACTAATAACCACAGATATTAATCAGTGCTCTTAAATTAAAAAAATAAATAAAATTAAAAAAATATGTTTACGGAATGTCGGAATCCACACAGTGAAACTTTTGTTAATCTTATTTTGATTTAAAGTAAAACACTAAAAATCATGTCGTCACATTAAACTCTCTTTAAGTTTCACAAACACACTTATAAAAGTAATGTACCTCACGAAACATGTACCAAAACCAAAACGACGACTGAGGAGTCAATTTCAGCAAGGTATATATGTTGCTATGTTTGCTCTGGTGGTCTGTTAATGAACTTAAACAATATGTTGTCTGCTTCTGGTATTTGATAACAGACAACATATTGTTTAAGCTCATTAACAGACCACCAGAGCAAACATAGCAACATATATACCTTGCTGAAATTGACTCCTCAGTCGTTGTTTTGGTTGACAATGTGAGGAATGTACCTCATGAAACATGTACCAAAATTACTTTTATAAGTGTGTTTGTGAAACTTAAAGATAGTTTTAATGTGACGACAAGATTTTTAGTGTTTTACTTTAAATCAAAATAAGATTAAAAAAAATATGTTGCAAACAGGAAAAATTGAATTCACATGTTTACAGTATTATTTTAAACTTCCACAGTGTTTCGAAAAGAAATCTATATAATTTGGTATTAAATAATTATTTTAAGAATTTAAATTTCAGTTGATGCAAATGTATTAAGTAGGAATGTTTTCAAAATTTAAATCTGTCCATGGATAAAACTACTAATATGACTTACATATATTTTTCAGGCTCTTTTATTGTTAATGACAGACTACACAGAAAATTTTACTCATCCATTAGTATTAAAATTGGAGTCTTCCATTGCTGCATTGGATTCATTTTTGAAGATTTTCCTATAGGTATCCCAAAGCTACAGTTTTTAACATTGCAATTGGCAATAGATTTTATTGTTTTAAGTATTAAGCAGCAAAGTGGCAGTCAGAGAAGAGCAGGTTTGAGACTGCCATATGATGACAGTGTGCAGGTCCATTGTTACAAAGATGGGAGACTACAATGCACTATACATTCAGTGAGGTTTGAGGTTAATTGAACTATGGCCCCCCCCCCCCCCCAGCAGAGCACAGCTGTATATTGTTAAGCTCATATACTGCAAGTGCGGTTTGAAGCTTGTGGTTAGTTTGAGGAATGCTTTGTGGTTGTGTGTTTGTCTATTGGTGCTTTCATTGTGTATAAATTGTGTACTAATTGTTCTTCATTAATTATGCCACTACATAAATTTAGTCTTGAAGAACAGACTTTTATGTGTGATACTTAGGTGAAAATGGATTTGTGCAGAGAAGTGCTAAGGCAATTTACAGATTTGAAATTTATTAAAATTTATGAAAAGTGCCAAGAAAAATACAAACTACAAGGGTCTCCATCTATCTGTACCAGGCCATTTTAGGTGTACCTCCTGGCGATTACAAAAATTTTAATATACTGATGATTTTATGCTAATACTTCATCTAAATTCTAAATAATTAAATAAAATACAAAATTTCCTCTTAGATTGCATCAGACCCCGGTCCCCAGTTCATCAGCAGTACCCTATTGGAATTCCAGGTGACTAGGCTCCAACCCAACACAGAGGGCTAAATTGAAATATTTCAATTACTGTGCCTATACATTATTTTATCAGCAAGCTACAGTCTCTACAAACTACTAATTCTTTTATTTCTCAAATACCAACTGTAATGCTACATGTATTCACTTTCTAGAGCAATTTCCAATATCCCAAGCTCAATAATTAATAAATTTAACATAATTTCCCTCCAAACAATTCCCAGACTAATGAATTTTTCATAATCATACCAGTATTCTTTATTATCTAAAATTTATCTAAATTACATATCTATCAACTGACCATTTCCATTTCATTTTTACCTTCCGTAAGAACTCTCCTAATTTGGATATCTGCTCATGGTCTTCAAAGATCTTTCTCAATACAATTCCTTTATTCCTCATTAACCATTTCTAACTTTAATCATATCACTTCCTGCCCATTTAAGCATAAACTCACACGGTTCTGCAGCATCATTACTTATATTTAGGCAAATCATTAAATTAATTCCGTGCATACACACTTTAGCTATTGCTGAATCCAGCATCTTATAAAACCCATCAGCCCTTCCTGGGGTCCACTTTATAATTGTCGGTCCTGGTGGTGTAGTGATAGCCATACTTACCTTCTGTTGGTCCTAGTGGTGTAGTGGTTACCATACTGGCCTACTAAACCCAAGATCGCGGGTTCGAACCCTGCCAGGATCGATGGATTTTTTCGGGCGTAAAAATCCAAAGTATGGCTTCCTTCGGAAGGGAAGTAAAGCCGTGGGTCCCGTGTCATACATTTACGGCACGAAAAAGAACCTCAAGCCTGAAAGAGAGGCCTCTGAGCAAAATTTGTTGGCCGTTTCATGCCCTGAGTTGAATAGGACGCTGATGGCCTGAGCTGTTAAAGAGCGTCCATAAATAAATAATAAAAAAAAAATACCTTCTAAACCCAAGATCACGGATTCAAACCCGACCAGGACAAATGGATTTTTTGGGCGTAAAAATCCCAAGTATGGCTTCCTTCGGAAGGGAAGTAAAGCCCTGAGTCCTGTGTCGTACATTTACAGCATGAAAAAGAACCCCAAGCCTGAATGAAGAGGCCTCTGAGCAAAATTTGTCTGCCATTTCACGCCCTGAAAATGGGACGCTGATGACCTGAGATGTTAAAGAGCATCCATAAATAAAACAAATCAACAATCAACTTTATAACTAATTATCTTAGTACCAGATCCACATGCATCCTCTCTTCTATTGTCATATATTGTCAGCACTCTTTGCAGCACCATGCCACTATTAATGGAAAATGAGAACTTGTCCGAATCATGTTCGTTACCTTGAATAATTTACTAGATAATATCCTGGCAATCATGTTCCAGGTAGAGAAACTGTTTGTGAACTTGTTTAAAAGTTACAAGAGAAAGAATCTCTCAATGACAAGAAACATGTTCCAAACCACCATGCTCTTCAAATGAAAAGTTAGATGAAACATAGGAATGTCCTGTGCAAATGCCCAGCTATGTATTGCTGCTGAGGTGCATCATTTTCTTCATTCCTTAAATCACAGGTTAGTGGTTAAGTGCAGCATAATTTTATGCTTTCAGGAAAAATGTAAATACTAAAATAAAAATACTAATTTTATACATGGTAACCCTCACTCTTTCTGGTTATATCAACTACATTTCTCCAGTAAGCAATCACACTCAAGTGGCCCATAACTCAAATAATCTCACTATGTTTAGAAAATTTATCAGTCCAAAACTAGGCTTCTTTTTGTGCTCCTTTGGATCCTTAAATTCTGTTTGGCCATTTTGAAGTCCTTAAGTCCTACTAAGCCTTTTTTTAGGTTAAATAGGATTCTGATTCAGGGGGCATGAAATAGAAAGGTATGTTAAAGTTTCCTATTTATTGTATAAGGAAAAAATTACATTAAAACCTAAAAATCCGAGTTCTAATTATGACACATAGGAGAACTTGAGAATGAACATATCGAAAATTCTAAAGCACTGTATACAAAATGCTGGAAAACAGCATCCTTCAACACATCATTTGCGAACCTCCACCCTTGAACATCTGACTTAAGTTTTAAATACAGGTAATAGTCACTGGGCCAAGATCTGGGCAATACAATTAATGATCAAACTCCTGAAAAGCCACAGGTATGCACAGCAGCTGTGTGGATGAGTGCATTGTCATGCGGCAAACGCACTCGTTGAGACTCAGCATTCTACACCTCTTTTTCTTGAGGGCACTGTGCAGTTGATGCAGTAGCTCAGCATGGTAGTTCCCAGTCATAATTTTTTTAAGTTTATCATTAGAACCCCTCTGCAGATTCAAAAAATTGTTGCCATGATTTTCTTCATGGACTCTGTGGCATTGGCTTTTCTAGTGAGTGCTTCACCCTTTTTCTGCCACTCCATATATTATCTTTTTGGATAATATAAGATGCCCATAGCAGAGGACCATAGTTTCATCCTGGAAGGATGTATTCCAGTACTTCCCTCTCATTACCATGGCAAAAGTTTAAAACTTTGGAAAGCATTCTATATGCACTTCCATTTGAATGGCTGAAAGATATGTTCAAATGTTGATGAAGGATGCAAAGCACAATAGTTTTAGAAAGCCCCAATCTTGCTGCTATTTCTTTTGTCTTCAGATGAGAAGGGAAATATTTTTTTGTGTCAATACATCCACCAGCCTAATCTCATGTGGGGTCATCTTCAAGGCTCTCTCTGCCTGATGAAAGTAATTTTGACCACTTTGGGAAGCTTCTCTATACACACCTTCAAGGCATTTAATAGATCTGGGTGAAAGTCCTTATTTAGTTAAAACTTTAAACACTGCTCTATATTCATTTTTGGACATCACGCTGTATTACACAACATACCCGACTTAAATGAGAACGAATGACGTGACTGGAAAGGAAATGCAGTGCTTACACCCTGAAAAACATATCAGATGATAGTGTGAACATTGCAATAGTGAATCATGGCTTCTATTTCAGGCCAAAATCTTATTAATCACATCTTGTAGTTACACTTCAGCTCATCAACAGTTTCCAGTTAAAAAAAAAAAAAGATTTTAATGTTAAACTAAATACTTAATAATACAGTGGTGGAAATATTTATTTTATGAACTCCTTGGCATTCGTAATCAGGTTTTGACAATGATTCATTGAAAGCTTAAGTATCTATTGTATCTATTGAATATCCTTGTATATTCTTGTCCCCAGTGTTGAACTTCCAAGTGCATTTTATTAACAGTACAAAATTAATGCTGAGGAAGCAAAGTACTATTCTTGCTTATTCCTCCATTGGTCTAAGCACTAGACACATAACCTCTAGAACAGGTTTCATCAGTCTACCATTTCAAGAGTATTAAAGGAAACACAGGGAGAAGGGAAAGGTTGATCGGGTGAAAGAATGAGGCAGGAAAAGTGCATCTACTCCGAAACAGGACAGAGTACTAAAAGGAATTTTTCTCGGTGATCGTTGGCTATCATCCTCAAAACTGAAACAACAATGGAAAGACATATGTGGTATCTCAGTGACCAGCAGAACTATCAGAAGTTAAAGCAGAACTTCCTGCTCGTCGACCCATAAAGAAATGTTTGCTGACTAAAACAATGCTATAGAAATGACTACAATGGGCAAAAGAGCATGCAGCATGGACAGAAAGATGTGCAGTAGGTTAATTTTTTCAGATAAGCCTAAATTTAATCTGCATGGCCCCAATGAGAAAATGTACATGCATTGCAGGAGTGGTAAAGTGCTCTTGCCTTCATGCATAACATAAACCGTGCAGCACCAATAAGGTCAGATAATCTGGGAGTGCTTTTCTTGCCATGGCATAAGTCCCATACTTTGTAAGGGACACTGTTAATGCAGACTTCTATTTTGGCATCCTTGAAAACAAATTTATGCCCACTACATGACCATTTTGGTGTACCTCCAAGCTGCATTTTTCAAGATGACTATACCCCTTATCATTGGGCTTTGAAGGTTATTATTTTAATTAATAATTGTATTAAGTTTGAATTTAGGTTATGTGGATGCATCAAACATTTCAGGTAAAAGCATTCCTTAGAAAAAACAGAGGAAAGATGCTAGATTGGCCTGGTTCAGAACTGAATCCAATTGAGAATTGCTGGAAGGTTATGGAGAATACTATTGCAAGAAACTAGCCAAGCAATAAAAGAGAAAGGAGATAATTGGTGCATGTGGTTTCATGAATTGATTCGGGAATAAAATAGACTTTGCTTTTCTCAATGTGCAAATGATGCGAGGCAATGATTCAAACACATGGTGGACCAGCCAAGTACTAATGAAACAATGCAGTCAATTAAGCAGCTGGGTTTTTCAAAAGTTGAAATTTATATTTTTTAATATGCTATGTACACTAATGAGTGTTTTAACCACATTATATATTGAATAGTTTAAAATGATAAATAAGCAAATTTATTCACAATTTAACTTTAGTTCTTTATGTGAGTATTTTGTTTCTATTTTTTAATATGTATACTAAATAAAAATAATAAAGTGCATAACAATAATGTCTTAACACATTTATGGAAAAATATAGTGGAAATAAAACAATCAAAATAATTGAAAGATTCGAATGAAAATATTAAAAAATGATGCAATAAATTTTTGCAGCACTATTTATAATATAACATGAATTTCAAATTTGTACATAAATCTAGGTCCTAAATAATCTATCATATTTCAAATAGATAAATAAAGCTAATGCTTCTTCGGAAGCATCTGCTTAAGCCAAGACCTCTCAGTGGTCAAACCTACACTAGATAGCCAACCATATCATACATATTTAAGTTGAATTTTAACTGGAAAGTATTAGTGTTACATCTGCCTACCTTCCAGTGAAATATTACTTTGTTCTCATTCCTACCTCTTTTCACGTAGTAGTTTCAAAGATTGCCACTGATGTGATCGCAGAACTGGAAATATCACATTTACCTGAATGCCCCTGGATTTTCCAATGGCTTCTGTAGGATTTTATATTTTTGGTATTTTTGTTGATCAAATATGTATACATTAGGGAATATTTACCTAAAATTACAATATATTTTGAAAATGTATGAGAATGTTTTGGCATTCATGTGGGTAGCCCTATCAACTCATATTTAACATAGAACATTTCCTAAAGCCTGCAGAAAGTTATTGGTTAAGCTATATTGCTGTATTTTACTACCAGTGCCAATACGCAACATTCTTCTTCTTTACTTTCGTTCTCACTTTCATCACTTCCATTACTGTCTTCCAAATCTTGTCATATAATGTCATCCTCATAGCCGACTAAGTGTAAACAAGTGAATGCCGCAGTGAATCAGATAAATGGTTGGTCCTGGTGGTGTAGTGGTAACCATACTTGCATCGTAGACCCAAGATCGCAGGTTCAAATCCGGCCAGGATCGATGGATTTTTTTGGGTGTAAAAATCCCAAGTATGGCTTCCTTCGGAAGGGAAGTAAATCTGTGGGTTCTGTGTCGTACATTTATGGCAAGAAAAAGAACTTTAAGTCTGAAAGAAGAGGCCTCTGAGCAAAATTTGTTGGCCATTTCACGTCCTGAATAGAATGGGACGCAGATGACCTGAGATGTTAAAGAGCATTCATAAATAAACCAATTAAAAAAAAAATCAGAGATCTGTGATCAGAACTGTGAGTTAGTATGTCATTGCAGTAAGTTACAATTGTTTTATATCAAATAGTGGCAAGTGAGCACTGAGTTATATTTTTGTCCTTAGTTCCAGGCTTGACAAATTATGTAAAAGCGGAACAACTGAGCATTGCAATGCTGCAAAATAAACTGACCGCAAAGCAGTGATTGGTTACAATATTCCAACGTGCATACAGAAAATTTATGTTTATAAAAAAAAAAAAAAAAAAAAAATCACTGAAAATTTTAGCAATTCTGTTCTTGTTAATAGTAAAATTGATATTGGTTTTTGTAATGTATTGCTGCACAATATGTAGTGCAAAATTATTCCCTTGTTGGAAAACCTGTATTATATATATGACGTCACAATGTCAAGGTCTGCACCAGATAATTGTTCAAGTACAATATGAAAACATTGACCCAACTGGTTTTTATTTTTTTAATATGCAAATTCAAGATGACCTCCAATTTTCAAAATGTAAAAACAGGATAAAACCTCATTAAATATGATTATTACTCACAGTGTCACATTTAGATGACAACAGCAAGTGGTTGGTAGCTATGTTGCCAGCTAAGTCTTCTTTGTGCTGTGAATCATTACATATTTTTGGGTTAATTTCCATTACTATTGAATCATATTGAGTGGTAATAAATGTTGCATCCATAAGTTGCAATTTGCTAACTTTCTATTCATAATACTCTGAATTTTAACATATGACAGTGTTACAAACATTAACATACCAGAACAGCATGAAATACTTTTAAATAATAGTAAATAAATTTCATTGGTAAAATTTTTTCCAAGGGTAAGAAAATTTTCACCTAATCTGTAGTATAACAACATTTCCAGCTACATTTTTTTAGGGAAGGAAGATAGTGCATTGATGTGCTCAAAACATCACTTGTCAGAAAGTCATTTTATCAAATACTGAAACATGAGATGATATGTTTTTCCATTCATCAGGTATCAGAGACCTTATAAAGAGGTGCGCCCAGACTTTGAGCCTGCCCCATATTATGATCCACCAGAATATACATATACAGGACGTGGTGGTGGACGAGGTCGAGGTGGTGGTCGCTTTGGTCCAAGGAAGGACTACAGTGGTGGTGCAAACAAAGACTATTATGATGAAAACTACCCAAACACAGGCAGCAGGTATCTAGTACAAGCAATACATGTACCAATATGTCTAATTCAATGGGATACTGACTTCTTTCACAGATACAGAATATGCTTCAGGTTTTGCTAAGTATGTAACTAGCTTTTGCATTGTGATAAACTCATCTCCATATTTTGTTCAAATAAATTTATGTTCATTTAAATGAGTACATAGTTTTATTATATGAATTTTATTTGGATAACTATATATGGAATTGCGAATAATGTAAATTAAGATTAAAGCCTTCCTTTTTGTCTTAAGTTTTCAAATGAACTGTCAGTATTTTATACATTGAGATTAAATATTATAATTTAATTTAAAAACAAATATATATATATATATATATATACACACATAATTTCTGAAAAGTTTATATCTGAAGTATAGTCTGTGTTTATAAAGAAGCAGTTGTTCAGAAAAACATGGGTCTTTAATAAGATGCTTGTGCCAAGAAAATAGTTTGAGAGTTAATATTTTGAAAAAATTCTTATACTCTAATATTCTATTTTTCACATATTAAATTAAGTTTGAAATATTAATAACTATCAAGATTTTTATACCATTTTATTAAACCAGTTATGGCGACTTATTCAAAGGCCATGTCAAAACAAATTCATAACTGCTACCAAAATTTTATATTTGTAAGTCAAATGAATATGAATGCTTTTATTTATGCAAAATGACAATTCCAGCAAGAATAATAATTATTTACCTTAATGCTGTTTGCTGCATACTTTTATTGTGTTGCATTGTCTGAACATTTTGCAAGCAGTCATCTCAGTTCAGTGCTTCTCGAAATCCATTTCATGTTTTATTATGATGTTGAATTTAATTTCAGAAGAATAAGAAAATGTATGTGATAATATTCTGAATTTGTAATGTAATAATGCTTTGAAGGAAAGCTTCTCTAGAGCTGTTATGAAAGATTAAGATGAATTTTCTTGCATTTCATATTTAATGCATTAATATTTGTAAATATTGCTAATTTTCATAAGCAGCAATTATTTTGTATAATTTGGTCTGCAAATTACAATTTCCTAGAGTACTGACAAATTATTATTAATGTCATTAACACAGCTGCTTTTCAACTTTGTTATTCACAAAGCTCTCTGATAATATTACACTTCAAAAATATTTCGTACAATATTGCTGCTGCTTTTCCTTTAGGAAAATATGTAATATGTTTTTCTGTTTTATGTATTTTTATGGTACAAATAATAGAAATCTCTATATAGATACATGCAGCCGTGTGTATTGGATGAAATTGATGCAAATTGTGTTATCATAATAGGTTATTTGAACCATGAAACCTGCAATATCTTTTGACTTGGAAAATGCATATGTTACCTGCATCTGATCCTGTTAATGTTACAGCAATTAGAAGCTAGGATAAACAAGAATAAAAGTTCTTAAAAAGATTATGTCCTGCAAACGAATGAGAATCTCATCTACTTTGAGAATGTCATCTATTTTCATGCATGTATTTAAAATTATCCAGCCCCTCAAAAAAAGATAAAATAATCAATAGCATAACGTGAACTTAGCATTAAAGTAACCAGTTTATGTAAGGGCTGCGCTTTATGCATTGGATGAACATTTAACATCTTTAATGAAAAGTAATGTGTTTATGTATGTTCTACGTAATTTCATTTGACCACAAGTAGCACATGTCCTTCTATATTGTAAAATACACATATTCAACTGAATTGAAATGCTTTTATAATGTACATTTTGTTGATCTTGTAAAGATATACTTTTTTTGTTATTTGCATGTGTACTTGTGAAGTGATATGCTAAAACTTATGCACAAAGAAGCATCCTAAAGTTTATAGGAAGTAGTTGGAAAATGCCATTTGCAATCTCTGTTTGGGAAGATTATCTTGGCATATCAAAATCAAGATTACTATTTGCAGCTGCAATTATTCTAATCATCTAGAAAGGATTTGGAGAAATACAGGATCTTTCACAGTCAAATCATCCACTTCGCAGCAGCTGGCAGACTAGCCATTCACAGCAATAACTCCTGGCAAATTGAATATAATATTCCTACATCTGATTCAAGTTGTCTTGTTCACAGTACAGTTACAATGAAAATAAGCATGTACCTTAAGACAAAAGATGTTGTAAATGTTATCCTCCCCCATCCGATATTCTGATGGCATTTAGGGAAATTTTCATTAATGTTTTGCAAAATCCTATTACAGAAATCTATCCAAATCTGAAGCAGCAATTCGTGGACAATAATGACCTCGTATGCTTTCAATTTCAAGACCTTGGTAGCCTGCCACACTGAGCTCACCAAAATTTCTGTTTCCTGAGAATTTTTGAGGAGAATGTTCTAATATTTCTTCAACTTCGTCTAGTTTTTCCTCTTATTGTTATCCATGCTAATGAATATTTGACACTAATACAAGTGCATTAAAAACTGATAATTATGTAGAAAAAAATAAGTGAAATTATCGCCTGAGCATTCAAGCAATTGCTGATTTACTTGGTATTAATAAATAAACTGTTAAAAGATTTTAAATGTTCATTATAATATGAAGAAATTGTACACAATTTGTTAACCAGTTTTCTCATAGTATGTCCATGTAAACAAGTATTTCTGAATATTCTTTTAAAAGTTGCCTTTTAACTTCCCTGCAAGAAATTGATTTCACATATAAATCATACATAAAAATTCTTTGTTGTAATATCTGCATATGTTTATGCGTTATGAAAACTATAACTAAGCACAGATAACATGGTAACACTGTATGAGAGTAGTTTGAAAAGTCAAATTTGCATTTTTTTTATTTATCTCATCCAGAAAAATTCAAACTCTGCAAAATATTAATTAATGGAGACCATCACTTTGTTTGGTGAAAATCTCTTCCCACCAAGTAAAATTTTCAAGTATGTGAATAGGAAAAATTCACTTAGGGCTAAATCTGGAAAATTGGATGGATCAGGAATCAATTCAAAGCCCAACTCATGCACTTTGGCCATTGTGACTGTGGCCATGTGTGCTGAAGCAGTATTCTGATGGAAGAGCACTTTTTTTGTGTGCCAGATAGTTTTTCATTTAGTGCATGTTTTAAATGATCCAACAATGAAGCATAATATTGGTTCTGCCATTTTCCAAGAATCTATCGGGATTATACCTTGGAACTCCCAAAAAAGACTGGCCATGCCATCATCTTTGCAGCCGACAAAACGGTCCTCACCCTCTTTGGCATGCTCTCACCACCCTTTGTCCATTTGACTTATCCCCCCTCTTTTTTTAAATAGCGTTGAGGTGAACACTGATAGATGAGATGAAATGATAAATTGAGAAAGGATTTTTTTTTAAGGAAGGAAGAGTTCCAGGCCTAAGTAAAGGCTACCTCCCTTGCATTTGCTATTTATGAGGACTGAGGAAAACCTGGAAATAGGCTCAGCAAGGTAGCATGGTCTGGCATGAATTGAACCGATTCAGCCACCAGTGGGGGTCATTTGACTGTTGATTTATACTTTTTCATGCAGGATATTGTGGGCTCATTCTTGAGATGCCTACAGTCTCCATTATCTTGCTCATTTTCACTCAATGGTCTTGCATTATTATATCATAGATAATTTCCTTTGTGGTAATCTAAATTCGAATGAGTTCTTACCATTGTGAATAAAATGCAATAGAACTCATACGGACACAAGTGAAAAATGACGTTGTGAAACATAACATTTAAAAACAAAGATGTGCATATTCTACTACAAAAAGCTCTTTCGAAAGTGACCTAAGAGAATTGGAAATCGGCCTGTGGACATGTATAAACCATTGAAGATAGATACTGGTAGAGAGAAATTATAAAGGGATTCCCCCCTGTTACCAGGGAATGTTGCCGTGGGCAAAATTTTTCAGAGATCTGCGCATCCCGTAGGTTTTTGCATTAGGACGGCACCTAGAAGCTATTCCGACCCGCCGTTCGGCTGCAGACCTTTGCGACGCCCAGACGCGCTAAGTTGCCTTAGCCACCAGATTCTTACCGGTGGAGAGACTCTAGCTAGACCTACTCGTGTTATAGAGGTGAGTCACCCCAGAATTAAGGTAGCCACCACCCTCCCCGACAGCGATTCAGGCGAACCTGCCCCCGGGGTACACGCCATAGGCACTCCCCTGGGACACGCTGCCGTCGTGAGTACTCAATTTCCCGTGAGTTGCGGGACCATTGCCAAGCCGAGTCCAACCCAATCCGGACAGCTCCCTTGCGGGAGGGGCTCGTTTCAAGTCCGGCCCGGCTCCTTCTAGTAACGTCAGAAGTACCACGGGTACTCAGGGTCCGCAGAGCCCGCACCAGGAGCATCTGAAGAGCAACGACCGAAGCCGCGCCCCCTCCTTACGGGGTAGCCAATGAACATAGTGACCTGTTTGTAATAAATTTGGTAGAGATAGATGATGAAAATGAAGACCACCACTGACAATACAGGCTGAATGGAGGAACTGTCCTTCTTACCTCCGTCACCACAGTAATATCAGTGGTCTTGCATTATTATATCATAGATAATTTCCTTTGTGGTAACCTAAACTTGCTGGAGCGTGCTTCATCTTCAGTGCTTCTTCGACCACGTTTAAATTCATTCATTCAGAAATAAACAGTTAATTACAGTCATAGTCTGCATGAACTTCAACTCTGTTTTATGTTTTGCAACACAATCCTTTGGAAATGTTTAATAACAGCAAGGAACTTTTTTTTTTTTCATTTTCTACAGCATATGTGACATTGATCACTTCAGATAGCTATCAACAATTAAATGAACGTCACATATTACTGAAAACTTACATGAATCACTCTTACCATCAATAGTGCTGCTTAACAAAATTTACCCCCATTTTATGAAAATTTACCAAACTTATCAAACAACTCTCATACAGTATAAGCATTTTATATGCAGGACCACAATTGTTAAAAAGAACTCTAATACTGCTGCAGTTAGACTTGAATGATGCAAAGGTTACATTGTGTGCCAAAGCATAAATGACTATAGCTAGAGTTACCAATGAGGCTGGCTGGTGAACAAGGTGTTGTCCAAGGAGGGCGACTTGACTGTGAAAGACCCCAAAATTACAATGGTATAGTGGCATAAGATTCTAGGTAATAGTGATTCAGAGAGGAGCTATTTTCATCCCCTCACATTTTTTCAAAAATTGGCTTTGGTCCTTATCCTTCGCTGGCAGAGAGAATGAAGTTTCAGACTTTCTTTTTTTCTTCCTCCCATGTGATAATTACAGGAACTTTCTTATCAATGTTTTCCACTTGAATAAGAGAGTAACAGATAAGTTTTGAGATACAATGATCCAGTGATAGGCATTGCCATAAATTAATATATTAATTAAAAGCTGGAAAGAAAAAATCAACTTTGTAAAATCTAGATCATGGCTAGGATTTGATCCACAGATCTTCAGCCTTCCATGCTGATGCTCTAACCAAGTAGGCTACCGTGTCCTTCTCCAATCTCCAACCACAAACCTCTCTCACCTGTCTCCTCTGATTCTAAAAATCGAAAACCTTAAAAAGGTGCTTGGAGAGGACATGGTAGCTAAGATGATTAGAGCATCAGTATGAAAGACTGCAGATCTGTAGTTTGAATCCAGGCCATGATCCAAATGTTTCAAATTTGATTCTGCCTATCCAACTAATGTTGTATGCATGGCTAGTGTCAAAGAAATATTTATATATAATTAAAAGCGCCTCCTTGAATACAAAAAAATAGCAGTTTAGCATGGGTTAAACAACTGTGTAGTTGTTTAAATTGTTAAAATCATAATGTGTAAAATGCAGCTTCAGGGAGTGAAACATTTTGTGCAATGATTCTAAGTTCAAAGGCAGGCATCTCAGTTTTACGTAATTTTTCTGTTCTTATTGCTGTGCCTATGGTGTAAGGTACCCATACTTTGTTAACAAAAATATTAATGACTTGATACTTTTTATTTAGTACAAAGATAGTGAAAAGATAGAAATAACTTCAAAATACTGCAGTGAGGAATGTCCATTTGCAAATGTAAAAATGACTGAACACATCATCAGATGCTTCAAATAGTCTTGCAGATTTCACTGCAGATGCAGATGCACTGGTAAACATGATTTCCCCCTCAGCCCTAATGTATAGATAAATGTGTGTAATTGTAAAATTGATGATGCTAAAATATGGTACCTGTAATGTTAAAAGAGTATTAAATCTTATGATTGAAAAATTATGAATAAAAAGTTAAAAAATTTATTAGCTACAGCAAAGTTAATTATATAGCCATGAGATCATTTCAAAATATAAAATTGTTCCTTCACATTTTTTTTTAGAATCTACAAATAAAATGCTAAATATTCACTTGAAAAAATATAAAAAAGCATTAAAATATAAATTTTTTTGCAAATACCGGGGTAAGTACATACAAAATGGATGTTTTACATGCTCGAAGTATTTCACAAAGCAATAATTTATAATATAGTCTCACAAAAGATTTGATTTGCCAGATACCTACAACTCCAAATTTCCACTTTTTTGTATTACATCCATGTAAACAAAACCTGCAGTATTTCTCAGCTATGCAGGCAATTCCAGCCACAATCACTACATAGAAATAAGGAAGTGCAAAATAATTTTAGACTGCAAGTAATGTGTTTTTTCTTCAAAATTATTCCATGCTACAAAGTCAAAATATAGTACAGAATGTATTTAGGTAGATATTATGCTGCTGCTGCTAATAATAATAACAATAATAATACTAATAATAATAATAACAACAACCGCCATGGGTGCCCTAGGTCGTTGAGGCTTGGACTTGTGAGAAGGACATTGGGGTTCCATTCTCATTAGGACCATCTTCCCTGATTGAGATTTTTCCAGGCTTTCCTTGTCCTCATAAATGGCAAATTCTGGAGAGGTACCCTAACCGTAGGTCTGTAACACTTCCATCCTTTAAATAAATAAATTAAAAAAAAACTTTCCATTTATCATTACATCTCATGTGTCATCAATGTCCACCACCTATGTAGCCTCAATAGTTAAAACAGGCGTGAAACACATTAAAAACAAAATCAAAATTATCCTAATTATTGATTACATATATTCTGAAAAGCCGAAAATGCTCAGAATAATTTTTAATAATGACTAAGATTTTCAAATATATCCATTCAGAAGGCACTTAAAACAGTCTACAGCATATCCAGGAAATAAGGCTCAGTGATCAACAATAGGCTTCATGCCACATTGTTGTTTAAGGTTTTGACTGAGATATTTAGCATTAAAAATAACAATAGCATACCTAGATAGTGTTGCTTTCAAAATACTTTCCTTAAGATGTTACACTCTTATCTCAATTTTCCTTCAATTTTCTAAACAGTCATGTGATCACTATCAGTTTATTGTTGCATTCTCTATAATTTCATCCATGGTCTGAAATCTCTTTGTCTACAGTATCAAAAAGCCAGAGGTTGTAGGGAGTCATATATGGTCAATTTAACATTTTATATATGTATTTTGCTATTAGATGCTCCATTACTTTACATATGACATATGTAAGATTTATAACTCTATAATTTTTGATTCTTCATGTCTGTTTTGTCACCAGTTTTGTAAATAGGGATTATGATGGCCACTTTCCAGTCTTTGGAACATTAATTATATTTTATTGATATGCTAAAGAGCCTTATTAAATGCAGAATCATGGTTTCTCCTCGTAACATAATTATTTCTTCAAGAATGTTATCCAGACCACACAATTTTAATTTTGTTACATTTTTATTGTTTGGAGCTATTTCAAAAACTTTGGAGCATTTTTCATCCCCTTCATGATTGTTGTTCTGCTTTACATTAAATACAGATATAAACTGAGAGTTTAGCATGTCTGTCTTACATTTGTTTTCTGCAACGAGTTTTTAACTCGTTGCAGGAAACTAGACATTCTAGATATTCCAGAGAATATTAATATAAATGTTCAAAAGTGACGAATCTCAACATTATTTTTGAGCACAATTTTTTCATATTCAAATAATACGTAAAATCTACTTAACAGTTTATTTATTGCTGCTAACTAAGTCAGTAATTGCTTGAATGCTCGGGCAATAATTTGTTCTTAGAATTTCATTTATTTCTTGTATGTTATCATCATTGACAAGGTTGGTCGATGTGCAGGTCTCTTGAATGTCTATCCTGCCTTTTTTAAATTTTTTCAACCACTCAAAAACTTTAGTATGAGATAGACATTATCATGAACTTACATCAGTGCATACCAAATGTTCCTGTAGCAGATTTTTTCAAGTTTTTGAAGGAATTTCACATTCATAAACTGCTCCACTCTTGCACTTTACAGTTTTCTGATGCATGTCATATCCACAGTCCCTTTCAAACAACTGCTCATCATATATCTTGCAGGCCAGAATGCAGAGTAAATGCAAGTCAATCGATCTCTGCTGCTCTGCTCTGTGGTCTTAACACTACAGCGAACCGGGGGATCAATCTCGTAATTTTATAGCCACACTTCACATGTATATATACATTTTGCAAATGAATATTAA
Organism: Metallyticus violacea; assembly: GCA_030762175.1. Lineage (NCBI taxonomy): Eukaryota > Metazoa > Arthropoda > Insecta > Mantodea > Metallyticidae > Metallyticus > Metallyticus violacea. The sequence continues at coordinate 33,589,837 of CM060837.1, read as the reverse complement.
GAAAAATTCATTACTCTGATATGCTGCACAGAAAATGTAATGTTTGAGGTAGAAAACATTCTAATTAAAATGCAGGTAAATGCATAGGTGACTTTCATATAAAAGAAAACATCGTTGTAAAGCATATTTGTAATAACATGCATATATTTCATATAGACTCATATATCACAAATAATGCTGTTATATTTCTACTTTGATAGATCAATAGAAAACTTAAAGTATTTCACAGAATAACCAAATATGTTGTGATCAGCTTTATACAATTATAGAGCAAATATACTGAGATTGTATTCATTGTATATCTCCTAAAAGTTATAAAACAGCTTTATTGCTATGCCATCTCCATCTTTACATACACATCCACAATCTATTTCTTAATCATAAATACCATTGCATTTCAAACATTATGATGGTTATATTAAAAAAATGAATACTATGATATTACCAAATGTCAATTTTTTTAAAATGTTATCTGTTAATGTGTTTTAATGCCAACAATGTAAGAACTTTATTTCACTTTGTGTTCTTAGGGAATATGCGAGCACAAAGTATGAGTGCTTGATTTTGTAAAGGATAGTAGATGAATATTATACTCCACAGTTTTTTAGTTATTACTTGTTTAGTATTATTCTGTGATAAAATTTATAAATGGCTCTGATATTTAAAAAAGAAGCGAAGATATTTTATTACTGTTAAATGTTTGACATTATTAGCTACAAATTAACTTTCTGCTGTGACAACTGAGTTGTAATTTTTCTTCAAACACATAAATCAGCTTCATAGAAGTTTCATGTTTGATTGAATATACTTTTTTGTATACTGTAGATTTGCATGTGATATCTCATTTCTGTGCATGCAAAGGATAAGAGTGAAGTGAGGTCTAAACAGAACAGGGTAGCAGTTATGGAGTTGCTTATTTTTAATGTAGTTATTAGAGCAGTATATTTAATATTTATTGTAAACAATGAATTGTTTTTTAAATTTCTTCATGTCTTTCTTTTGAATTTTGTTAACCAATACAAGAACAGCATTTTAGAAAACAAATTTCTATAAAGGAAGTATGACTATTGTGTTTTTTGTGATAGTGCAACAAATTAAGTTGATGTTTATTTTTCCATGGATAGTGGTATACATAATATACAGAAAATTAATGAACATTTATTCATTTGCAGTTAATTATTGATATGTACCATGATATGTTGACAAAATAGTTTTTTTTTAATTTGCTTATTTATTGTTTGTTATTTAATAGTTTCTGTTCATATTGAAAATTGTTTTAATCACTCATGATATGCAACCTAAACATAACTTCGTTGCTCATACTTATAAAGATTTCTTGTGCACACATTCCTTTAAAGTTGGAGGCATTTGTATAAGAGAATGGATCTCATCATGTATGTGAAGAAATTTTTATAAATTCTGTGTCAAGAATTTTAATGAAAATAACGTTATTTGGTGACAGTTTTTTTTTTATCCAAAGAGAGAAAATTGTTATGAAAAAAACAAATTTCTGTCTGACCTAACCTGGTTCTTATTGTCTTTTGCTTTCTTTAGAATCTTTGTCTAAAATAATACACAGAGGCCAAAAAGCCAGTACAAAATTTAAAATAAGTAACGTTTATTAAAAATGCTCAAACCAATAAAAAGAACAGGTTAATGTAGTTTGATTTCATTGGTGTATTGTTTATAATAAGGCTAAGCAGAAAACATGATATGATTCTACATACTTGAAGTATTAAATAAAGAAATACATAATTTTTTAATGAATTAAATTTTCATGTGGATCTCTATATGGCTATAATTTTTTATAACCATTTGTGTCAATGGATTCTGTTTGATTATTGCACAGGTTATTTACCTTCAAGAAAGCAATGACTACTTATATTAAAGCAATATTTTTCCATGCTAGAATCATACAAAGTAACTGTTAAGTTTAAATGCAGACCATATGGTGGACAAACTCTAGGAATATGAAGTCTTGAAGGTAAACTATTGAATGTAAACTTACTTCCCCACTTTTCTTCTGGTGTTACCAGTAGGATGGATCTTTGTTATTAAGTGTGAGCACTTTTAATAAACTGTTTTTCTGAGAATAATTTTTTGCAATAGAATGAGTTAAGAGATTTTTTTTTAGTTATTTATTGTCAGTCAAACCATTTATTTAATAGAATACCTATTACACATCAAAAGAACCATGTAAAAATGTTAAGGTGTCCAAACATGAAATCTATCTTTCAGTTCAATATGAATCTTTATTAAGTGTTAGACTTTGAAGTTTTGCCACTGTGTATAAAGATTACTAAAATATTCTCAATGAACTTCAAAATTAGACACAGTAACTCTAGCCATCCAGACAACTCTGTGGGTCGAAGGAATTGGTTAACAGAATTGCAGACCCAGGTGTGATGCCTGTGGTGGCAGAGTGCATTTGCAGTGGACGTAGTGGAGCTTTTCAATTTTTTTCATGGGGATCTACTATTGACCCTCATTTCATTTCATTAATGCACTTTATTTCCTCCATCCATTGTAACCATAGGTATGTTCTGGTAACCAACAAAGTTACATGCAGACCTTTTGCCACTAGCTCGCCTGGTTTTGAGCCATAGTGAATCTTACCCAGAGCTGGAACCTAAGGCATAAAAATTGTAGGTATTTGCCCTGGACCTACCTTGGGCCAATTGAGAACAGGTGCCTTGGGCTTACCAAGTTCAGAACCTTGCACTAAGTGAGAGTAGGACATTTCCTTGGATACAGTGGGAATGATGGCATTGGAGGTCTGTGGGGCATGTCAGGGTGGCATGACACTTTTAGTATTAATTTATCTTATCCTGTTCCACATTGAGAATGATAAAAGTTCCAGAACTGCAGTTCAATTAAGGTGTAGCATAGAGGAGTTACATTAACAGTAACAACTTGTTGAAATCAGAGTGTCATATTTTTGCTCGTGGAAGAGCCATTGAATTGTTTAATTATGGTTGTTGTATGTTGTTAGAATTTTTAATAAAACAGTTAAATATAGCTTAAAAACTAGATACTGTAGAAATCTTTACAAGTATACTTTTTTGTTAAAACATATTGGTTAGCATTAAGGAAAAACTTGCCTTTATTTATTTATATATTGAAATGTTATACATGTTGTTTTGGGGGAAAATTTAAAATATGAGAGGGAGAAGGAATATAAAGTATACATATGTGTCATGTATTTGACAGAAAGCTTGAATTTAATTTTTTAAGGAAATATGTGGAAGTATTATAATAGATATGCAATTATGTGCACAAATGTATTGCATGTTATAATTAGATTGGTAGAGCAGAAGAGAAGGCCTAAGGCCACAGCTCTACCAAAATAAATAAATAAAGGAAATAATAAAGGAATTGCTGTGATAAGAAGGAATATACTACTTAAAACATTTTTTGTTTTAAGGTTACACTTCTGTATTTTCTGCCCAAAGAGCTATTTTCTAGTGTTACATATACTTTTTATGTATGTATTGTCCAGCACTGAAGAATATTTTGTCACGTTAATGCATAAGCACTAAACTACTTTAATGAAAACAATTGTCCAAAGAGCATGTAATTTATTTTTGTTCAAAAAATAGATTAAGTACATTTATTTTAATGGTCAATCCAGTTTGTACATATTCTTTTATATATGTCTGCAAATGCAGTCATTGAGAAGCATGTTAATTCAGTTCCTAATTGACATGAAGCCATTATATGTAGCTGTGATAATATATTATTGTAAGAAGTGAACTGCTCATAGTGTTATTTTTCTTTTTATATGAATATTTTTAAGAGATTTTAGTTGTTTGAGTAATCGTGCAGACGTTTTGTAGTCATTGCATCAGCAAAACATTAAATGAATGATATTCTGATAAGGTAGGCAAGGTTTAAAAAAGAGGTTTTAAGAAAACGTTTGAGATTTTATATTTAAATGTTCATGACAGAAATAAAAATCTAGGAAATCACTGCCATCTTTATTTTAACATTGTCAGATTAAAGTGAGCTTGTTTGGTTTTTAAAGCTACATCTGAATGCTTTAACTGTTTTTAATCATATCATCACTGAAAGTATTATTATAGCATATGGTGGCAATATGATAAAAATTATGGTTTGCTGATTGAAATAAAATCAAATATTTTACCCATTATGTCACCCCTTTTCCACTCTTTCCCCACTTTCTTCAAATTTTAATTTTTCAATAAAATAAAGGTACTGAAAATATTTGGACAATACTAAAAACCCTCTTAAAATTAAAATAATTTTGGTCACTAAAAAACTAACTCAACCCTGCAAAGAAACACAAACTCACCAAAACCTCATTTTATGCAATATCATTAAACGATACTATTCACCAACAGCTTTAAAAATTATGCCATACATTCCAGTAATCAATGCTTTTCCAAGCTAACATGCGTTAGTATTGCCACCACACTTATATACAGAGCTGGTATCAAAGGAGGTGGCAGACTTTCGATATGACCATTACTGAAGTATCCCTACAATAACTCTGACAAACTCCCCTGAACTGTAGTTAAGCTGCCATTCAACAATGTGCTATATGGAATTTGTTTACTGTTAAATCCTAGACTGCCAATGGCTGAAACTGAAATATTATTGGTGCAATCAGACAGGGATCTGTATCACAAGTGCAATTGATCTCAAAAGCTCTGAGAAAATTAAGCTGCCATTCAACATCTTTCCACATGGAATTTGTCAACTTTTTAATCCTAGATTGCTATTGACTGAAGCTAAAATATTATTGGTGCAGTCAGAGAGGGAATCTATGTCTTGGCAGGTACAATTCATCTCAAAAGCTCCGAGAAAAATGTGACAATATAAGCTGCCATTCAACATCACTGCTCTTGGAGTTTTCTACTGTTAAATCTAGAGTGCTATTGGCTAAAGCTAAAATATTTTTGGTGCAATCAGTCAGAGAATCTCTATCACCAGGCAAATACAATAGATCTCAAAAGCTGTGAGAAAAATGTGCCAACTGTAAGCTGCAATTTAACATTACTTCACTTGGAGTTTGTTTTTACATCCTAGACTGCTGTTGACTGAAGTTAAAATATTGGTGCAGTCAGACATAGAATCTGTATAGCTTGGCAAGTACAGTTTATCTCAAAAGCTCTGAGAAAATCATGGTACAACTATAAGCTGCCATTTAACATCACTGCACATTGAGTTTGTCTACTGTTAAATCGTAAATTGCTATCCACTGAGGCTAAAATATTATTGGTGCATTCAGAGAGAGAATCTCTCTACTAGAAAATTATCACTCAATCTCATAGGCTCTGAGAAAACATGCAACTACATATCACTATTATCTATTCAAAGTAAGCCAGTTAGATACAAGATGAGCGTGGTGATTTTACCTTGCTTCTGGCCTCCCTCAATTTTCATTGTTTATTCTGAGAGCAGTGCACTATTGGGAACCATGAAATATAATTTATACTACAAAACTTTAATCTTCTAAGAAGTCACATGCATCCAACAATCATCACTGTACTACCAGGCAATATATAGTAGTTAATATCAAATAAAAGAATTTTCTGTTTTGGGGCCGTGTATCTCAAATTTACCACTGCGTGATCCTCCCCACTCTCTCGTAGGGTACAATTTACATAAAGTAGAACATTTTCGAATTAGACATATTATTTAAGAACATGCACATTCATAATTGCTATGTTTGATTTACTTTCTGAGATTAACCTAACCACTTGTTTATCATTGGAATTCATTGCCAAACACTATATGTAAGTAAATCTGAGAACTATAACGAAGCACATCTGCTGTATTCACACTAGTTTCCTGTATAAATTATACTTTCCTCATAACACCCCTTACTGTAACATAACATGTTTTGAGAACCATAGAGAACCATTTGAGAACCTTGGTGCACAAAATGCCGTACTTTTGGAAAGAACTAAAATGGCTGTAAGGGCTAAGCAAATAAAGCAAAAGAGCATTGATGTATAAAATTACATAACAAAAAATCTGGAAACAATGTGTTACAGTAACTAGAAATGTTAATTTTAACTTGTACAGTGAAGCTAATCATATAATTGAAATCATTGTATGAATGAGTTGAATTAAACATTCTTATTGCTCCACTTACTTATCTATAAATGTAGAACTGGTTTCACAAACCCTTGTCCACATTATCAGCTAAAACGTTGACTGCTGGATACTTTGTTGTGCTGATGACGCGGATGAGGGTTCATGAAACCAGTTCTATATTTATAGACAAGTAAGTGGAGCAATAAAAGTGTTTAGCTCGACTCAATAATACAACGATTTCAATTAAATGTACTACATGTTTATCATTTTCTGTACTTTAAATTTAAGCCAATGCTTATTCTCTAATCTAAGCTTATCTTATTTTTTGTAAAGCCAAAAAATCTGTCATATTTAAACCTGACCTAGGGCTATGTTTTTGAGAAATTTTATATACATTCAGCTGATACCATCACAATACCTGGCCAGTACAAATAAAATAATGCCCCATTTCCAAAGATAAATTTATATCAAAGAAAGGTATTATAAGCTGTAACATTTGTCCCACTCACAGAAACAGTTTTACTAAAACAAAACATTTATTCTTTCAAGCATTCATAAATTTTTCACACTTGGAAAATTATTGTACATGAATAAAGACCCTATGTTCCTCGATATTGAATGGAACATTCTTACAAATTTTCCAAACAATAACTCTACAAACCTTGCATACAGAAATTTCATTTAGATCCCATGTGAAACAGAAACATTTACATCTTCCTGCCTCATCAGCTAAAGTGAAACGTGTCACTTATCCTTGTCCACCCAGACTCGCTAACCTTAATAAAACTGTCACACCAATATCTATAAACAGTTCCCAAAGCTGTCACTTCCTATATGAAATGACACAGAAAAAGCCCAAAATGACCTAGACAGAGAAGAAAATCCTGAAATAACAAAAAATAAATCTGGTCTTAGGTTCTGTTACAAAGTTTTTTTGGAATAGGAACAAAGTATTTCTGTGTTTTTAACATGTTTTATTAAGTGTAATATTTCAATTGTTCTCTACATAAAGCACCAGCCATTTTTTAGAATGGCTCCCTTTTGAACTCATACTTGACTGAAGTGTCTAGCAGTTCATCAATGGCAACAAGCACCGTTTCCATGGGAAATCGGCCACTGCTGCCTCCAAGGATCACTTAAAGTTCTCAATATTGGGATATCTTTTCTTGCATGCCATACCCTCATCCTAACCACAGCTTGTGGTCCAAACAATTGAATTTGGAATGCAGGAAAGCTAATTGTGAGACAATAAAATTAGGAACATTTCCAAAAGTTGTCTGAATGAAGCTCCAGTGTTTTATTGTGAAACAAAGTGGTGTGCAGGCTTTTCACCACATGTTCAAGATATATTTAAACACTTTAGGCGGAAATTTCACCATTTTAGCTGACTCATTAAATCACCACCTGAGGCAAAATGGTGGAATCTTCTCAGGAGCTTCTCGGGAGGTTGAAGCCCATACCATGTAATGTTGACAATTGTAGCTCTATTGAGTGATGAACATTTTAATTCACAAAAAGAATATATTGATGTTTATCTGTAGCATAATACTCAAGTAGGTATCTGTACTTCAGCTCCCTATACTTTTTAGGCTTGGAGTTACAAACTGTTCATTACTCAAGCAAGGTCTTTTCACAGATGGTGACTTTGTTTGGAGGGCATTCACAACACAGTTCTGCTAATCTCTCCACCTCATGTCTAAACATTTGACTAAGTATTCTTTTTCACTGCAGTTAAACTCAACATTTATCATGGTAAGAGTCTGTCAGTAAGTGAATTATCTAATTCTCAAAACTCCTTGTACAATCCTTTAAAAAGTTTTGTACATTGTTTATGGCAAACTAAAGTACAATCATTTATATAAATAAACAGATGTTAAATAAAATGAACAGTAAATAAGTGGTTTTCGACTTCTTCTGTAGTCTAGTAGCATTTGTGACTACTAAACTGGTTAGGATCCCGGTCAGGTCAAGCTGTCTGAGTAAGATTTTTTTCTGAGGTTTCCCTTACCATGAGAAGGTGGATGTCAGAAAACTTTTAAGGCACCAAGGACTTTGATCTTACTTGCGCTATCATTAATTCATTTCATTCATCCGTACAAACTTAATACCTATAGTATTCAGTCCACAATACAGGACGCCATGAGATGATTAAGTCAAAGAGACAATAAAAAAAAAAAAAAAAAAAAAAAAATAGTGTTCAGTACTACACAAATTGTCATGATCGGATAAATAATTATCAATGTAAGTATTAGTAACTGGAAATTAGCTTCATAAGTGGTACAAATTCATTCATTTCCTCTTGACAAAATTATTCATAAGACCTTTAGAGAAACTTTCAAATGGACTACCATCATAATAACAGTGACCTTTCTGTATGTTTTAGTCAGAGACCTGCAACTTTTAGGGCAGTTATATTTATTAGCACATGAATAAACAGCAGCTTTACTTCTGAACAATTTTGTTATCAACATATTATATGAATAGTGATTGCTGCCAAGATTACAAATATAAAACAATATGTAGAGCATTAAAAGAGTAGGTATAATTTTGTGATATGTAGATATTAAATGAATTAAGCAACTTAGGTCCCATCCAGGGCTAGGGCTTCCGCAAGCTTGATCTCATTGATTCCTCATATGTTGAGCTTGTCCATGTGAGTTATTGTCCCTATGAGTTTGTTAAGTCTATAATGTTTCTTATTTTACAAGTTTAACACCAATTTAACTAGAAGGTTCAAGTACTGAGTCTAGTAAGTTTTTGTATTGTAAATTTGGTATCACTTTCACTATTGGCTTCTGTTGTTCTCTTCTTTCTGCAGCTCTGTTCCTAGGCTCTTCCAGGTACTGCATTCTATGCTACGCTGTTCCATTGTAGCCCAACTGCTTTCCTGAAGGAATCTGCCCACCTTGTTCTTGGTCTCCCTCTTCTCTGATATGTAGAATCCATGTGGTAGCTATATATCCCCATTTGCTGCTTGGTAGTCTTGCTACATGTGCATCCCATTTGTACTTCAGGCTGTTTGCACATTTAGCCACGTCGTTTAGTCCCTCTGAACGTCTTTCTGAATTCCACAGACGATATTTCATCCATGAGGGATATCGTAGTATTTTCCGCTCCATTTTACGTTGGTAGATGCTAATATTATTCTTTTCCACTTGTGTTAGGCTCCAAGTTTGGCATCCATATAATAGTATTGGGAATATGCACGAGTCCAGCATGTCTAATTTGAGTTTTCGGCTTAAAATATTGTCCATAAGTATGAATTTCAATGACCAGAATGCTCTCCATGCTGAGGAAATTATTTGTTAATTTCTTTGCCCATATGTTGCAGGAATGTAACTATTTGTCCTAAGTAGACGTACTCTGATACGTATTTTAGTGTTCGAGTTGATTCTAACAGTGTTACTTGACTGTTTGTCATGATTTGTGTTTTCTTCATGATCATAGACAGACTGGCAGTTTTACTGTACTTGTTGAGATCCTGTAGCATTCTTTGATGGATCTCTGCTGATCCAGCAAATAGAACTATGTCGTCTGCAAATCTTAGGTTCATGAATCTGTAACCATTTATGTTAATTCCAAATCTGTTTCCTCAATTTATTTTGGAGAATATATCTAATAAAAAGAGAAATGAGTTTATTATAAACTTAAGAAAATATTTAGGAAAAGTATGAGAGAAATGGTTTAGAATAGTAAGAAAATGCATGTGGAAGAAAGATATTTGATTTAAACTCAATTAAATGTACTTATGAAGCTGTTGACAATGGAGTGGTATATATATAAACAATGTAATACAGTTGTAAGTGAAGGAGTTAGTGTGAAAAAAATTGTATTACATTGTTTATGTATTTGATTTATCTGATAATCAGATTCTTATACACCAATGGCCATGATGTTAGTGTGTATATGATCCAAAGACAACCAACTCTTAAAGACACAGTGGTTAGATGTATTAGTTTGTTTTAAATTTTATTTGAAAATAAATGTGGAAGTATAGATAGGCTAGGCCAAAGCCCTGTGGATAATCTAGTAGAAAACTACTGATGGACCAAGGACTGGGGTGTAGTCAGTATTGTTAAAATATGGGACATTCCATCTCAAATCAGGCATTTAAAAAATTGACATCATATTTTTTAAATTTGAATTTTTTTAAATATATGAAGCATCAATAGAAAATTTCTGCAAAATACAAAACCCCTGTTCCCCATATATTTTGTGATAATAAATATTGAATATTTGGCATTTTAAGAAAAATTGCTTCTTTGAAATAAATATATCTGGAACTAGGCACTGCAGAAACCCATTTAAAACTATACATTCCCTACCCTATTATTAGAAACTTTCTGAATAGTATATGACCAATGTTTATTTATTTTACCAAGGGCTTACTATTTCATTACAACATATTTTATGGAGGTGCATTTGCTTTAAAAGTTTGAAATGCATGTTAAAATATACTTTAAAAATTGAACGGTTATCATTTTTCAAAAATATTATATATCAGAAACAGTTTACAAAACTTAAAATATCTTCTAAAACTTTATTTCAGCATGCAGTAGAGAGTTACTGTACTGCACAGCCATTCTTGTTTAGAAATGGACTTGCACTATAGTAACACATGCCCATAGCATGATCACAAACAATGCTTTCACTGGGGCAACTGCACATGAGTGGAAGTGATTTGAAATAACCTCTGCTTCATTCCAGTTATTTTCTCACTTATTCTTAAAGATGCCAGTCATCTGAAAAGTTATCTTATTCTATATACGAGCATAGACCCATAAGTTTCCAGCCTAACCATTTTATAGGTATGATAAAGACAAAACCTATATTTCACTTTTCAATATAGTTACCCTTTATTGCAATACACTTCTCACATCTTTGAATTAACATTTCGATTCCCCCCCCCCCCCAAATAGTCGCAAGTCTTGTTATACAAAATGGGCAAAAACAACATCCATCACTTCTTCGTCACATTTAATTTCCTTTCTAGAAGGTCCTTCTTGAGTTTTGAGAACAGGAAATAGTCACTTGGAGCTAGATCTGGGCTGTAGCTTGGATGGTTGATCTCCTTGAAGCCACATTTCTTTACAGCTTCCTTTGCAAAAAGACCTGTGTGCACAGGCACTTTGTCATGAAGAATGTGCACACCACCACTTATCTTTCCTCACCATTTCTCTTTGATGAAAGCATGTAGTCTGTGCAGTAGGCAAACATAGTACTCCCCATTTACTGTGGTGTTCCTCTACTTGAAGTCAATGAAGAGTGTACCTTCACAGTCCCAAAAGAGTATGGTCATGATCTTCTAGGTTAACTGAGTGACCTTGGCCTTTAGAGGCAGTGCTTTGCCAGGTTTATGCCACTCCATTGATTCTCTTTTGGACAAGGGATCATAGTAGAGAACCATTGTTTCATCTCCTGTAACAATGGTTTGCATAACTTTTCTCTCTCTCGTTGCCATGGCAAAGCTCCAAAAATGCCTGAAATATATAGCTTTTGAACTGAGGAAAGAAATCTAGGCACTCATCTCACACGAACCTTATTCATGTTTAAATGTTCATGAATAATTTCGAAGAACTGCTGTTTCAAAAAGGCCCAACCGTGCTGCTATTTCTGTAACTTTGAGCCACTGGTCTTCCATAATTTCTCTTTCGCACAAGAGCGATGATTTTAGGTATGAGCACCTCCAAGGACCGACCTGCATGCTCTTCATCTTCAGTGCTTTCTCGATCTATTCGAATGTTTGGCACATTCTTTTACAATAGAATATGAAGGGGATGCTTCCCGATATACACCGTCCAATGGCTGTTTAATTTCATTTGGAGTAAGTCCTTCTTTTGTGAAGAATTTAATAACAGTTCAATACTCCATTTTGAACATGCCACAATCTTCTGCACATATCATTTTTATGCAACTTTATCTGAACAATTGAACACAGCTGAGTGGAAGTTACAGCTGCTATTATTTACTTAACATTTAAGGGTTTTATGAAGCAATAATCCTTATCGGTGAGGCCAGAAACTTATGGACCTAACCTCATAAGTAAGTAATCAACATGGATTGTAAAAATATTTTAAATTAGCTGCAAGATGAAACATATTAATTCCAAAAATAGCCCCTTAAGATAAAATAATATTTAATGGAGACCATTTTGCATTTCAGAGCTTATTAGGAGCTTTCACGTAATATAAACTTTATTTATATATTTCTAAAGATTTCAGAGTTGTGTATTTGAAAGTTCAAAATACTCTTAACTTAATATCCTTCAGCATAGAAGCTACTGGAGATAAATTACCCATATTCCTTATGAAGATTACCCTCATATGTCCCTTAGTTTACAAAGTTTCATTGAAATATAAACATTGAAGGGATTTGGCTGTCAGATTTCACGTGGACAAGTCCATATTATTAGTTAATTAATGTTGCAAGGATGTGTTGGGTTTTAGTTGATAATTTTAGTTGCATATTGATAAGGTGGAAGAGCCATTTCTGTGCAGCACATCAACAATACATCTTGTGAGTAGCTAAGCATAGCACAGAACTGTGATTTTCATGATCAGCAATGTTATGTAAAATGTGGCACTGCCTTAAGTGATAAGGTGAAAGTAATCAGACTAAAGGAAAAGAAAAATAATGTTTAAATTTAATTGTGGAAAACCTTAGGTATATGACACTTTGAAAAATAAAGGTTGCATCATAGTGATTTGCAGGCAACAATGGCAACATGAAAAGAAAACAAGAAAAACAAGAGTTTATGAAGAAATGAACAAATTGCTATGGGAATCATAGCCATTTTTGGACTATTTTGCAGGCCAAAACTCTCAAATTGCCAAACAAACTGGAATCCAAGACTTCTGATGACAAGACAGCTGCAAATGAGCACAAAATTATTTTGAATCAGATCTATGGAAAAGATAGTGATCTTTCTGAGCGACTGGAATGACTTAAAACATATTAGAAAGATATCAACCAAGCAATGTTTGCAATGGGGATGACAATGTTCATAGTAGAGCACTTGCTATAAAATCACCCTCTTTGTGCTGATAAAAATGTGTAGGTGGCAAAATGTCTAAAGAATGCACCTCTGTCTTTCTTCTTTTTAAAATACTGAGATGATGAAATGGTTAATTTTAACTTCATACTTGAATCACATGGAAACCTGTCCAGAATGGAAAAAAACTGGGATCAAGTTGGTTGCTTCTTGAACAGGCTTCAGTATATGTAAACTTGGGTAATATGTTACGCAGCATTTCATTCTGCAAAGTATTTTTCGCTCTCTTTGTAGGCTTTTGTCACTTTTCTTATTACTTATGTATTTTATAATTTATTTTAATGAGATAAAATATGGTGCAAGCTTAAAATCCAAGCAGTTATTAACAATGGTTAATGCATAACTGTTATGTATGCTCTATTTTGCATGCATTACTTCTTTGTGTTTGTTGCTTCTAAAACATTGCATAGTCACTGCAACATTGTATATACTGTAAATTGATATGAAATAGGCATACAGTTATTGAAATTAGCTTCATGTGAATTATGTTATTACTAAAAGATAATCTTCATAAAATTGTGATTATGTTTTATGGAATTGATACTAAAATGGTAAATGTTGAAATAATTCTGTGTTTTACAGCCATTGTAGTAATAAGAGTTAATATACTATATTTTCACATAGTTTAATAATTAATGGCTATGTGCCAGACAAATTATTATTATTATTTTTTTTCTAGATCTTTTGTAGAAGTGTGCCAATGAAATTTGTTGTGCTAATTGAAATAATTACAAATAAGCCAATGAAGTGTTTAATTAAACACTATTTATTATTAAATCTTACCATTTTATGTGCCCTCTCAGTTTAAAGGTTTTAAAAAAATGTATCTGAGTTAAAGTTTTTTGAGAAAGAATGGATACATTTTTATATAGCATTTGTTCATAATAAATAGCAATATCTCACTTTTGAGTATAAATACTATTTCATTTACATTATACATTAAAAATAAAGAAGGCAAATGGCTTTAAGCAGAATTCAGACATACTTTTCTAAGCGTAATTTTTGGAGATAATGTATATTGTTACTGTACAGATAAAGCATTTAAAAAACCGGAAGCATTTCTATAGCAGTTAATGTCACCAGCATAATTGATATAAATATTTTTAGGTATGCTTGCCCTAGGGTTAGGAGCTGTACTTCTTACTTGGATAGATCACAAGTAGATACATTTGATTTCAGAAGAAAAATTCAGCCGATTGTGTAATGTAGCTTATTTAAATTTACCTTGGAGGGAGTAATTTCCATTTTCTTGCTAATTTACGTAATCATAGATAATGGTAAACTGAGGTATTCAATTTTTACATTGAGCTCCATTTACTTACATAAAATACAATGCGTGAGCAACTGAAGATGGGAGAGATTCTCCCAAAATACATCTTATTTCATGTAAGTAAGTGGAGTTCAGTGTAAAAAATGAATACCTAGTTTAGGATATATTACCACACCATTGTCAATATCTTCGTAATTACAAATTTATAGATAATGGTGTCTAATGTCATAGAGTTGTTTAGCAGAATTTGTGTTCAGGTATGCATTAAGGATGGCTGGGCACTCCAAAGCATATAGTGCAAGGTAATGATAAAGGCGTCTGTAAAATAGAGGCAGAAAAAAAAATGGAGTTGCTAGAGAAACTTGTCCTGCTACAAACTCTAACCTGAGATTGGAATCAAATGCAGGTTACCTGTTTAGGGCAAGTAGTCTAACCACTCTACCATCATTCTGCCTCCAGGTGATAATTCAAAACTTACTTCTTACCAAAAATAATCATCGCTAAACAGGATTTTACTCCATTCATGCATTTTGAGCCCATACGGTATCATAGAGCATAGTCAATATGTATCAAACATGTGTATATCAATATGGGATTGGTTAGGTTTAGTTCTTTAATTTTATGTAATGAAAGCATTGCCAGCTTAGGAATGGGTTAGTACCTCTGTTTTATGTAATAAAAACTATTAATATTGTAACCTGGCCAGGACCAATAGATTTTTTCGGGTGTAAAAATCCTAAGTATGGCTTCCTTCAGAAGAGAAGTAAAGTTGTGTGTCCCATGCATGTCCCGAACATCTACAGCACAATAAAGAACCTCAAGCCTGAAAGAAAAGGCCTCTGAGCAAAATTTGTTGGCCGTTTCACACCCTAAATTGAATGGGATGCTGTAGACCTTAGATGTTAAAGAATATTCATAAATAAACAATTCTAGTATGTATGTTGCTGAGTACCCATTATTTATATAAATATGATGCGAAGGTTGCTCTGCTGGTTCAGGCTGGTGTATTTCTTGATACCTTGTCTCTGAAATGCTCAGAGGACAATGCTTGGCACTATTTGAAAAGTACTTTTCCCATTACTAAGATAGGGTTCCCATTCCATTTTTTGGTAAAATGTTCCAGTATTCAGACTTTTTCAAAATGTCCCACTTTTTGAGAATCATTCCTAAAAGAGTGAATTAAGGAATTTATTCATTTTAAACTATGTAGTGCTCCTGGTGGCTAAATCTTAAAGCACTGTTTCTATTATGATGTCAATAATTTTTATGGTTTGAATTATTTGCTTATTTTAAAAATTAAGATATAAAGACTAAGAATCTGATATGCATGGTAAATTTTTTAAGTAAAGGAGAAACTATAAAAAATCATCCTATTTTACTCGGGAGCCAAGTCATGGCTGTTTTAAACAGAGCATCACTTTGTATCATGAGAGAAAGATCATAGAAATTCAGGCCTTGGTACTCATGAAAACATGATCAGATTAACATGAAATATGTTTCATAATTTTTTAAAATGTATTACAATGGCAATAATAGCAACAAATGCTGTATAAGAAGAACCAATCAGAAAAAAGGGAAGACAAGAATAATGAAAATAAATGTTTCAAAAGTAAACATGAAAAAACATGCAACAGAGATTAGTAATATGACAAAAGTAATAAGAGCATAACAGTTAACAAGAGTAATGAAAATGATGAGTAATAAAATGATAAAAGTAAAATAAAGCATAATAATTAGTATATTAATAATTACACATGTCGTATAACACTTGAAAATACATATTTTAGCAATTTACTTCATTCAAGCAAACATTAACATGATAACTTAAGTGAACACCTAATCTGATATAACTGAACTCTTCAGTACTCTCCATTAATATTATACTTTCATTTTGATATTTTTACCTGCCCTTTGCTTTTTTTTTTTTTTTGACACAAAGGATAACTGTGCTTTTTACTTCACTTTGTTTGTCAACAGCTACAAATAAAGTTGTTAAATTTAAATCTGTTTTTTCCATTTGGCAGTTCAAACTAGGAAGTGCACTTTCTAATTATCCTTGAATTGTTAGGCATAAAAAAATGTAAATAATTCATTGAGTGTAAATTAACTCTTTAAACAAGGAGCATTAATTGAAATACAACAATACTGCAAAATGCATGATCTTTCTTCTTCTTTCTTTTAATTGGTGTTAAAACTGGTATCCCTCACTAACTAATTAGAAAAGAGTACTAAAGGGTACATTACTGAAAAAAATATAAAGGGTATGAAAGTGTGTGCATTTGTTAAGTTAAAAAACTAGCTGCTATTGACTATTAGGAGCTCATTGGCAACCAATAGCAAGTTGGGAATTTTTTGAACTACTATACCACTGTGATATCCCAACACTTAGAGAGCAAGTATTTGTCTCTGCAATGCGATTTATGCTTGTTGAGCATCTTTGTTTGCATGTTTTCTTTTTTTTGACAGCAATAAAGTGATTTGACTGAAATTTTTTAATCATGACCACCTAAGTGGGATAGATGAGATGTAGATATCAAGATATAAAGGAAGAAGCTACTGGCATTTGCCTAACTACTAAAAAAAATATTTGATAACTAAAATATGAAGAAGTAACCTAGAAAGCTGCAAATGTAAAGATTAAAGATGCTTAAGATCATTGTATGATTGAGCCGAACTACATACTTGCCCACATCCTCAGCTACGAATGAATGCTGGATACTTCATTATACTTTGGGGATGTGTATTCTGCTTTGGTGGAGATATGATGAAGTTTTAAGTTTTAATCCCCAAATATGTCAAAGTTCATTAATCTGTCTCTGAATTTATAAATATAGATTTTCTCCTTTGTTGTGAACTCTGTAGGTCCTTGTACTGATTTTAATCATTTTGCTTTATTTACTATGTTGTCGTTTTCTGTTCAGAAATGAGATACTACTGCTGATTTAAGCATTTGTTTGTATTTTATGTCCTGATGTTTTCTTTGAACCATTTAAGCCTAATTTAAAAGAACATTTCAGGTTTCAACATGTACTACACAAAAACAAGTAATTGGAGCCAATAAGAGTGTGTAGTTCGACTGTATCATACAATGATCTTAATTATATGAGGAGTTCCAATTAGCATTTCAAATTAAAGATACTATTACTATTGAAGTGGATAATTGCTCTATACTTTGCTGTGATTGTTGGTTTAAATTAATTTAAAAACTAGAGTTATTGCCAATGTTACAGTTGGTATCAATGAACTGAAAGTGCCCGGAGAGGCTGAGGTACAGAACTATTAGAAGTGGAAGGAGGATAGGAATGTTGGGAAAGTTGTGATGCAGATGTTGTTTGTTGACCAGTAACAGATTGCAAGTGTTGCTTATTTGAAAACCTCTTTGTTTATGTCATCTGAATGCTGCTCTATTTTTAAGGTCTGTTCTGTTGTTCCAATTACTTCTGTATTTTATTTCTTCAATGACATGTTCTGCAATCATAGATTTTTCTGCCTGATTTAGGGGAAATGTGCTTATTTTCTATGAGCAGAATTTTAATGGATGTTTTGGTCATACCAATGTATATTTCTCCACATTTGCATGGTATTTTATATGCTCCAGTGAATTCTGGCCTTGAAAGCCTAAATGTTATTAAATGTTGATTTGTTTTATTTGCAAGCACTCTAACATCTCACCGCCATGGGTGGCGGAAGGTTGTTAAGACACGGACTCGTGAGTGGGAGGTTAAAAATAAAATCCTTTCCCAATTTAACATTTCATCTCATGTATCATCAGTATCCATTGCCTGTGGTGCCTCTGTAGCAAAAATGGGCATTAAACAGTATTCATTCATTACTCTAACATCTCAGGTCTTCAGCATCCCATTCAATTCAGAGTGTGAAACAGCCGGTAAATTTTGCTCAGAGGTCTCTTCCTTCAGGCCTGAGGTTCTTTTTGTGCTGTAAATCTACGACACAGGATCCTTAACATTAGTCATAGCTACTTCATAAGAAATCATCACTTAAGACAAGGAGATAAAAAATTAAGGGTATTGGTTCATTGGTCTCAGGAAAATGTATATAATTAATGCTGATATTGCTTAATTGGCTGGTTTTGAAAATAACAGTTGCTAGAAATATTCCATACATTAAAATTTCATATTGCTTCTTCCAAGGTTAGGGTTTAGTCAAACAGCAGTTTTAGTCAAATATGTATACAGAGACTTACTTCACAATGGTCATGAAAATCATAAAAGCATTCATCTATATGTTTAAACATCTACAGCTTCATTTGGCTGACATAAGGCAGCACTTCTTCAAAATTGTACATGAGGATTTTCTATAATGCTTAATATATATCCAGCCTCTGGGCCCTACTTCATAAAAAATGACAGTGACAATAGTTTACAAGTCAATAATTCGACAAGTTTCTGTTTTATAAAGCATGTCAACTTACAAAATTATAATGACAAATTTGTCATATTCTGTTTCATAAAACTTTTAGTGTCACTGATAAAAAGTGACAATTTGTAGGAAATATTTTGACATATTTGTTTTAATGAAAAGTAATATTGTCACATACAATTGACATATTTCTAATATTATCATACAAATTTGACAAGAAAATGTTTACTTGTCAGCATGTGTGGCAGCAATACAATCATACATTATTATCGAATCTTATATCCTGCAATATAGGATATGATAATTTTAGACCTAATTTGATATATAAAGCCTAAGCAATAATGAACTTAAGTTTGTAAAAAAGTATTTATTTTATTTAATTTGCTGTAGAAAGCAGCAATTATTATGTTTTCTTCAGTGCTCCCATAGTATATCTGAAATTAATTTTATATCTGAGTTAACATTTTCAACCATAACTAACTTATCGTTTGAGTTGCTTGTTGACATTTATTATAAAATATGTGGTAAGGTGTTGTATATCATCCTTTTAATATCAATTATAACAGATAATAATGTACTAATAAAAGTAATTGCATTATAAGTATTATTTAACACATTGCACATTGTCAGATTTAATTTACATTACAATATAATATATTGTTATACCAACACACAGAAAGTAAATATTAATTCTGAATAAATAGCAAAGAATCTTGAATAAATATTGGTACTGCTTCTATGATCATAGCAATACAGTAATTTGTTGAGAATTTGTTTTTATATAAACTACAATTTGCTTTGTGACACGTTTTTATGAAACACAGCCCTGGGTGTCTATTTCTAAATAATACAAATTGGGTAACAGTGTACGAGTTCTGGTTGATAATTCCGAACTTAAATTGAAAAATTGAGTGTTTATAAGTACATGCATTCTGTTATTCTTAACCAGTGGTCTGCTTCAGTAATCGGCAGTCAGTTGGTTACATGAATCCTTTGAAAGTCCCTGATTTCAAAAATGTAATTCAGATGGCATTTCATTTTTCATAAATGGAATGTGTTCAGAAGATAGTTTAGATTTGGTTTTGTGTATTATGTCTCTTGCTATACTTTATGCTGTTTCATGCATTTTATAGAAAACACTCATCTTAAGTTGAGTTCTAATCTAAATGCAATTGCCAGTCATTCTGCACAGACAGCAGAATATGCACAGCAAGAATGGCAAACTCCATTGTGCTGAATAATGATGCTAAGATGAGAATGAAATGATGATGGAGCAATGGAGCAATGACAAAATGAGTGGCAGGGGAAACAGAAAACCAGCCCGGAAGCTGCCTTGTTTGCTATTAATTCCACTTTTGGTGCTGGGATTAAACCTGGGCTGCTTCAGTGCGAGGCATGCACTGTAACCGCTTGGCCATGGTGCCCCTAAAAGAATCCTGAAGTACATTTTTGAAAAGCATATTGGTTCCTATATCAGCCAAACGAAATGTTACACAGATGAATACTTTTATTTCTTCTGTGGCATTATGAGGTAAGTCTCTACAATTTTTTAACCAAAATTTCCTGTTTGAGCTGAAACATTACCCTTGTCAGAGATAGAAGTCATTATTTAACACCAAATAATATATCTGAGGCAAATATGTGGATCTACTCCAATGTTTAATGATTACAACACATACATTAAAAACTTCTTAGAATTGGGAACTATTTCATTTAATAGTCAATCATTTTATTCTAATTGTAAAGGGTGGCAGTCCAGGGGAATACTTTTTACTGCGTCCCAGTTGCACAGTGAAGATATTATGTACATGATGAGTCTACATCGAACATTAAGCCTTATAGTAATAGTAGTAGTAGTATTTATTTCTCATGCATCACATACAGATATTTTGAATACAAAATTAACACAAATAATAATAAAAAGAAATCATTACTTTTAAATATAACAATTAGGAACAGTGCCTTAGGAAATTCCAGAAGGCACTGAATCCAATCAAAATTTATTCCAATTTGATTGGCTCAGCCCCCCAGTCCCTGGTTCATCAGTAGCTACCTACTGGAATATCCAGGGGACCGGACTTTAATCCAACCAAAAACAAAACACAACATTAAAAGTAATTAATACATTCATTACAATATTAATTATATTTCCTGCAATACCAAACCTTCCTTCTTTTTTAATTAAAACCCATTCGGCCAAATGTCTGTCCTTGAGAGTTGCTTATTCCTTAGGGCCTTATACAAACTAACACACTGGTTCTTGGTGTATAAGAATCCTGTTTAACTAATATTAGATAATTAGCCCCATAACCTCCCTTATTAATTTCATCCTCCTTTCACTATCTGACAATATTATTCTCATGAGCATTTCTGAAGTGTTTTACACCCATAACCATGTTTGTCTTACTTTGCCTATGTATTTTCCTAGTTCCTTAATGTTTCCATCTGATTTTAAATTTAAAATTCTTCTACCTCTTATTTAAGCCTTATAAACAATAAGAAGGTTATATGTTTCTTCTTAAGGAATAAATAGCAGTGAACTTTAAATAAATAAAGCATGTAACTAAGATCATTGTATGATTAACTTTACTGTAAAAGTTCCAATTAACATTTTTATTGAAATAAAGCATAGTTGCTTGATAAATGAATATGCTTCTAATAATGAAAATGTTTAAAGCCATCGATGAATACATGCCTATAAGAAGGTGGAGCTGTTAAAAAAAAAAAAAGAAAGAAAGAAAGAAAAAGCAAATTACAGGCTTCAGCTAAGCTCATGCAAACAGATTTTTGGGATGCAGATGGTGTTATCTACTCAGAAAGTTATATTTTGATGCTCTGAACTCCAAACCAGTTATCAAAGAAGATTTTAAGGAGAGTGGGAAAAGTTATTATGCAACATAATAATGCGAATCAGACATTTCATGTACTATTACAGCAAAAATTGAAACTCTGAATTTGAAATGAAAAATCAGACTTAAAAAAAATTTGGGTCACACCTAGGACTTGAACTGTGAATCTTCAGCCTTCCAGGCTAATGCTGTAACTGAGCTACTGCATCCTCCAAGGATGGAACTGCAAACTTCTCTCATCTGATTCTATATACCTTGGACACCTCCCTACAAGGTTTCTTTACAATGAGAGATTAATTTCTTAAGATGCAACTCATAATATTTCCAGTACTTAGACCCAAGCTTTCAGTAGGCTTTCAGTTCAACCACCAGCAAACCATATAGGGGTTAAACTATATAGGAATATATAGAATCAGGAGAGAGAGGTACTTTTCCATGCTTGGAAGAGGACATGGTAGTTTAGTTGGTTAGAGCCTGGAAGGCTGAAGATCTGTGGTTCAAATCCTGGCTGTGACCCAAATTTTTCAAGTCTGATTCTTTGTTTTCAACTGTCTTCCACATGGCTGGTGTGAAAGAATTGTGAAACAATTTCCGTATATAAAAAGCTGAATGTCACTAAACTACATCATTACCTTATAAACTATATATTAACCACTCCGTATGTTTCTGTAAACCTTTGTGAACATTACTATGCATCCATTAAAGAGGTTGAAACAGCTGTTAGGAATTAATTGTGGAAATGGAGGCTGACTTCTATAACAATTTCTTAAAACTTTTAATTAAGATCACTGCATGATTGAGTCTAACTACACATTCTTATTTCTTCACTTGTGTAGTTCGACTCAATCATACAGTGATCTTAATTATATGATTACCTTCACATTACAAGTTACAATTAACATTTTTAGTTTCTTAAAATTTGTTCATTGTTGGCAGCTATCTGGTGACTGCATTGAATAACGAGTACAGGAAATTAACTGGCACATTCTAAAGATTATTTCTGCATTTCATTTATTGAAATATTTCCAGTTAATCATGAGTAATGCTCATGGGGGTAAAGCGTGCTAATCAAAGTGAATAAAATCTGTAAATGTCTAACGAAAGTTATAGTGGCATTCATCACACTTTAAATATTACAAACGCTTGTTTTTATGCAGTTGTTAGTAAACAACATATAAGAAAATATTGTATTCACTTGTGTATTTTCCTCCTCCTTGTATAAGGTGTGATCTGTAAATAAAGTAGAGTAAAATACAGTATCATTTTTCAGCGTAATGTCCCTTTACTTCATTGCATTTCTCACATCTCTGGATTTACATTTCAATCCTCCTAAAAGAATAGTTTGAAGCTTGGTATCCTTAAGTTTTTAATTGTTCCTGAATCTCTGCCTTCAAAGATTAGATTTTAGCTATATAGTGAGTGATACAGCTTCTGAAAGCCACACGTGTTCACAATAGCCTTGGCAACAGCAGTTGTGTGAATTCCTGTGTTCATGCAGAGATAAACTCCTTGACTCAGCATTCCATGTCTATTTTCCATAATAGCACTGTGCAGTTGATGCAGTAATTCTGCATAGTGCTTTTCAATCACCATTGTACGTTTTTCTTTGAAGTTTATAATCAGAACTCCCCTGCAGTCTCAAAAAAATGTTGCCATGATCTTCTTCATGAACTCTGTGACTTTTAAGTCTTTCTAGGGAGTGCTTCACCATTCTTCCATTTGAAGATTCTTTGAATCTTTTTGAACAAGAATCATATTAGAGAATAATAGTTTCATCTCCTTTGACAGTGGATTCTAATACTACTCTCTTATTACCATGGCAAAAGTCCAAACATTTCTGGTGTCATTTCATGTGTCATTGAACTGCTGAAAGAATTCAGAGCACCAATCTTTCTTTACGCATGTGTAAATGTGCATGAAAGATATGACGCACAGTTGCTTCAGAAAGCCTCAACTTTGTAGCTATTTCTTTTATCTTCAGATGCATGCCATTTAGAAACTTCATCCTCAAAAAGGAAGATGGTTTCTTGCATTAACTCATCCACCAGCCTACCCTCACATGAGTCATCCTCATCAAGGCTCTCTCTGCTCAAACAAACAGTGGAATATGAAGGGTAAGCTTCCCCATAAGCATTTTATAATATCTTTGGGTTTAAGTCCTTAGTTGAAAATTTAACCATTGCTCTTAATTCAGTTTTGAACATCATGCTGTATAATGCAACACGTCGGATTTAAATGAGATTTTTTAAGTAAATGAATTATATGCCCAGAAAGGAAATGCAGTGTTTACAGTCCTGAAATGTGTATCAGATAGCTCGAATATTACAACAATGAATCATGGGCTCATGTGATGTGTTTGACCGAGTGTAATTTACCAGTATATTTTTGGAATAATGGAACAAAAGAACACTAATCATGTTTAAATTTCAAACTTTAAATTATTTTTTCTTATTTAAGAATAATGAAATTTTCCCCTCTTTGTTTTTCAGTGGTATAAAATGAGGAAAGACACACAAATAAATACAGTAAATTGTACCATTCTATGAGCAGTTGTCTTACCACTATCATTTATAGCTCCCAAGTTCAGTGGCAGCTAACTTACATCTGTATTCTTTAGAGAAAATTAGTTGTTATTGAATTATTCATAAGAAAAGCAACGTTGCAACCAGAATAGTTGAAGCTGGTTCAGTTTTGTGTTTAGAAGTTGCTTTGATTTTGACATAAAAAATTCTATTTTTAGAAAATTCATGGGATACCTCTATGTAAGTTTTTTCACATCAGCATACATTAATGTGAGATTCAGAACTCATAATCAATATATTCCAAATTTGGATTGTGAAGCAAAAAATAATTAAATGTTTTCATTGGATGTTAAATTTTCAACTAGCAAATAAGCTTTGCCAAATTTAATTTATGTGAAGTGTAACCAAAATGAGCTACTAAAGGGTTTGCATAGTTCAAACACATTTCTTAGAATGGTTTGACTCACCAATAAAACAAATTAATGTACAGACAACACCCTTAAATAAATTGTACTTAAGATGCTGTAGACAATGGAGTGGTAATATACCTGACACTGATTTATTCAACATGTTCATACTAACTCCGCTTACATAACACTAGGATATGTTTTGGAAGTACACGCTTACATCATCACAATTCACTGACTCAGTCTATGCTTCCGAAACAAGTCCTAGTGTTGTGTAAGTAAGTTAACCCTCAGAATATGATAATTGGATGCAATTGTGGTATCAGTTGAATTTCCAATGGAAATCTATCTAGGAAACAAAGTTTTTTTTTATGAGTAGTTTATTGAGTATGTAACAATGTGCAGTATAATTACTAAGGTTATACAAATTTAGAAACTTTCCTTAATCATTTTGCAAATATGTTGTGATAAATACTGGCAAATGTAAAGACATTTGGAATAATATAACTTCAACAGTAAGCTAAAATAACTTTTTCCATATCCTTGTCCAATCCTTTACATGCTTCATCTGAGAGGAAACATTCAAATTGATCAATACAAATTTATTTAGCTATGCTTGGTCAAAATCTGTATGTTAAGTTTCTGAAATGTAAAATTAAGTCCACGTTCATTAGATTCTGTGAGGATTTCTCAGTACTTGTTCTTTTAAAATAATTTTATACTTGCTTGTTAGCTTAAAAAACATGCAATGATAAACATCACTGATGTTGCTTTTGACTGAGAAAATGTATATGTAGGATTATGACACATTTTTGTAAAAATTATTGTTTGTGATATACAGCAAAATCATAAAATATAGAAATTTCAATTAAACAATTTTCTTTTTGTGAGATATAATTTTATAACTCTTGTCCTTACCTAATTTATCCTAAGTATTTCCTGATTTCATAGTGTATTTTTGCATGAGGTAAAATTATTTGTTTAGCAAATATATTTCTTATATCTTCACAATAGTGTTTTATAGTGATATATGTGTAAGACTACCATTACATAAACTTTCAAGCTAAAGGCTCTGAAAATCAAGGTTTTATTACGTGTTTTGAGTGAGTGCTATTACTTCCAAGCAGTTTATTCGGAAATTCTGCAGTTGGAGACACATTTGGACAAGCCATCATTTTCTACTGATCAGTTAAATGTTTTATTCCACATAAAAACTGAACTGAACTGAATGAAAATAGCTCTGCATTGATGTCACTGTAATTATTATTTAAGTTTTATGTGTAAATGATAATATGTACTTTGTTTGATCAATCTTTGTATTGCTAAAATCAGGTTGGTATTAGAATTCCATTTTGTTTACAAAATAGGGAGGCTATGGCAGAAGTGATGGGTAACTATTGATTAAATAATGTGGTGTCCATGGGATGAACATAACCTTCTTCCAGGCTTTGTGTAATGTTTTTCTTGTTTTATATGTAGCACTTTTTTTATTGTGAAACATTGTTTACGTAAATATTATATTTTTGAATGAGAAGCTAATTCATGTGTTGTTAACATTAAAAAAAATCAGTTTAAGAATCTGTTTGTCATTTTTTGGTGTAATGTATTTTGATGTTAAGAGTTGGAATGTATATAATTATTGAGATGGTGATAAGAAAACTAAAAATGTTAGTGGCTATGGTTTTAAATTTTGAGGTTAGGAAATAATGTACAACTAAACACTACTATACTGAATGATACATTGTACTATCTTAAAGCAGTTTATTAATATTCTATTTTATTTATTAATGTTTATAATTTTATAGTGTACATTTTTATAATTTCAACTAATGAAACTAATTCATTATTATTTCCATGTTTTATGGTATAGTTGTTGCATTGTTTGTCTGCTAATTTCTCCTTATAATTGTTATGCTCTGTACTTTTGTTCTGGCAGTAGATTAGTGAAATATATTATGAGAACACTGCATTTTAGTCTGAATTGTAAAGCTTGTTTTGCTGTGAATTTGTTGAACATTAAGGCTATTCTTAAAAGATACAATGAAGAAAAAAAAGAAGTAAAATGGTTTAGTGAACAGTAGGCAAACAGATATAAAGATGAAACCATTGATTACTGAATTATTGTGACATAGTCGTTTGATGAAAATGCAATAGTTTTTTAGTTTGTGCTCATTAATTTCATTCTATAAGTGAGCTGTGATCTTTGAGGAAAAAGGAAAGAAAAAAAAAATAATACTTTACCACTTTTAAACGTATTAATAGCATATGGGTTATGTAGAGCATTTCTGAATACTTCTTAGGAATTAATAATGATGTACAAACTGTTTTACTGTATTCCTAAAAGTTAAATAGAAATCACCACATTTCAAAGCATTTATATAGAAAAACAATACTTATTCTGTATTGTAGATATATTTTTTAATGAATGTTTAGAAATGCACCTATTAATGGATTTCTTAAAAAGCTTTTTAAAATAACAATAACAAACATTAAGGGCATAATTGTACATACTGGCTAGTGCAGTGTAAATTAAGAGGGGAGGTAAATATGTTTTTGAAAGTAGTGCTGCTCTTCTATTTACTAAAGTTGTGAAACTTAATGTAGTCGGTTCCATTCGACCTAGACATTGTATCTCATGAACCTTGGACTTGCTTGCAGTCAACATTTATGACTGATTCCATATCTCAGACTCAAAAAGAAACAAGGTTCCTTATGCTTGTTTTAACATCTCTGATACATGACCACAAATGAATGAAATGAATGAATAGTGTTTAACGCCCATTTTTGCTACAGAGGCACCACAGGCGATGGACACTGGTGATACATGACATGAAATGATACATTGGGAAAGGATTTATTTTTAAGGAAGGAATCGTTCCAGGCCTAAGTTTAGGGTACCTCCCCGGCATTTGCCATTTATGAGGACTGAGGAAAACCTGGAAAAAACCTCAGTCAGGAAGGACGGTCCTGGCGGTATTCGAACCCAGACCTCCCGCTCACGAGTCCGAGACTTAACGACCTCGGCCACCCGTGGCGGTCAAAGACCACAAATGAGCAAACATAGTCTGCAAAATATGGGGATTCACACATCATTTTATGAAGTATTTGCATGAAATTTGTTGTAATGTTATGAAAACTACATTTTCAGCACAATTCCCAAATAAACTGATTCAAATTAACTTCTGTAAATAAGCTGACATATAGTAACCTCTACATTAAGTAATGTTGATGAAAAGCAATGCACAAATAAATGAAACATTAATTAATTGTATATTTTCTATGTCAATGTAAAAAAGGCACATTTCAGTTTAAAATTATTTTTAACTTCTTCCTGTATTTGCTTACTAAATTAACATTTTGAACTGTGTTGTAATTGTAATTGTTATGGATAAAAATGGATTTATTCGATTTGGGTTCAGTTGACTTCTCCTGCTTTACTAAAATTTTGCTCACTAGCACAACTAGTAGCAGCATCAGCCAACATGGCCAGCATAAATGTATTCCATACTTAAGTCTTTCCTTTTCACTAATTTATATTCATTTGCAAAAATCCTTTGCTCCTACCACATCTGCTGTTTCTCTCTGCATTCTGATGATGGTGCCTACTAATATGTAAAATAGTTGTGAATCTGAAGATTTAAACTGAGGTGTTCAGGAATGCAGTACAATATTGCCAAATATTAAGTCTCATGTTTGTGTTCCAAGTTCGATGTTCATTTGTGAACTTAAGTAACATGCAATTTGGTGCATGACATGACCTTTTTCTTATACTTGTACTGCTCAGACTCTGTCATTGCATGACTACTACCTACATTACATTCCTTGCATCTTGAGTATCTCTCTCTCTCATTCACTCTCTTCTCCTTTGCCTAACTAGAGTTTCTTTCCTTACAGTTCTGACTTAAGGAGTGACTGTGACTGGGGAAATGGTATATTTTACCTTTTAGATTACAA
The DNA here is from genome assembly GCA_030762175.1 of Metallyticus violacea. Lineage (NCBI taxonomy): Eukaryota > Metazoa > Arthropoda > Insecta > Mantodea > Metallyticidae > Metallyticus > Metallyticus violacea. The sequence goes on along the minus strand of CM060837.1, from coordinate 33,561,341 downwards.
CCTTGACTGGACAGTGAAAAAGCAGCTGTAGTTCAGCTCTTCGTGCTGCATGTCCCACATGATACTTTTTATTTAGATGCAAGACATGTTATTTCTTTACAATAAAGCTACTATAATGCTGAATTGTTTATAATGTTTTAGGCTGTTTGCAGCAGAAGCAGATATTAATTTTGGAATGTTTCTCTTAAGCAAATCCAAGATGCAAGGTAGAAAAACATGTGTATCGACAGTATAATGTTTATAAAATGGGAAGTGATTAAAAATATACTGCAAGGGATGAGAAGTTAATTTCTTTGAAAGATTGGCATTTAATAAGAACAAATGTTGACTTTTTTGATGCATTATATAGTACACATTTATGTTCTGTGATGGTTTTGCTGTTAATAAAGGTCAGTGGAAGTATGTCATGAAGCCCAAAGAGATTATAGCCAACAAATTAGTAGGGTGAAAGAAAAATTTTAGGACTGTGGAAGGAAAGTGCATATTGGAGTGGTAGGGAAGTAAGGGTTAAAAGTACAGAATAGAATGTAAGTTAATGGTAATGAATCATTCAGGAAATAATGATTACAAGGAAAGTTAAAATAATATATAAATCACATGAGTACACAATCCACAACAATCTTACACTTGTATTTTAAACCCAAAGTTAGGTTGAAATTAATCAGTTGCATCAGTGGAAGAAATGGAAAATTAGTGGAAATATATCTGATTTCTGTAGTTCATAAGTTGTTTGCATTTGTTGGGTTTATCATAATTTATGTTTGTAATTCTTTTCTTTATATATATGTGAAAGATACGTTTAATTTTCTGTGGACCCTATAAAGCACATCTAAGCTTCATTGACCACCATGCTAGGAAAAAAAAAGCATTTCTTGTGGTACAAATTATGTTTTTGATGCAAAACAAAATCGCAAAGCTGAAATGCTGATTAACTTAATAAGTAAAATATTGTTCTTATGTACATAGATCACAGTTTATGGTTTGGTTACTTTTAATTAAACCACCAAGATGTGTTTCTTTCTAAGTCAGATGCATATAAATATTAAAACAATAGTTGATTAATGATTTTCCTTTAGAAGAGGTGTTTGTGTTTTAGTCAAAATTGTTGAAATAGATAAACTAAAAGTTGGAAAGAGAACCCTAAGCAGCAAAGGATATTGTTAGACCGAGTATTAGGAGGAATTTAATGATTCACTAGAATATTTTGGTTTAGAAACTTTTTAACATTATGTGATTCATAGAAATTACATTGGATTCCACAGAAGAAATCCCATTAGAGTGCTTGTCAAATGGAATGGTAATTGATCTTGAAGCTTTCAAGTGTATCACCCATCCAGAGATGTGTGACATGGCCACTCCTCCTCCTGCTACCAAGCCTATACTTGTGGAATTAGTCCTCTCTTGTAATCATCATTTACACTAGATCAAAATATTGCATTTTTTGTTAATGAAGCAGTCAAACGTGTTAATAGACAATTTTGTAGCATATTGAAAACCATATTTTTTAACCAAGTAGTTTTCATTATAGAGATGAATAATTGTACCCATTGACCATAGCTGGGATACCATCTAGGAAACTTTATAAACACATCTACCAGCTTACCGCCATGGGTGGCTGAGGTCATTAAGGCACAGACTCATGAGCAGGTGTCTGGGGTTCGAATCCCACCAGAATCCTTCTCCCTGACTTTTTTTTTTTCCCCTCCCAGGTTTTCCTCAGTCCTCATAACTGGCAAATGCTGAGGAGATACCGAAACTTAGGCCTGGAATACTTCCTTCTTTAAAAAAAATCCTTTCCCAATTTATCATTTCATCTCATGTATCATCAGTATCCATCGCCTGTGGTGCCTCAGTAGTAAAAATGGGCATTAAACACTACTTAAAAAAAAATCTACCAGCTTAGGAATCATCTCAAAGTGATTCTATGAATGTACTTCATTTTCCTCCCCAGTATAAAGCTGTCTTGAAGTGTTTGTGAATGAAACATAAAGCCAGAGCTTGGCTTATCCTGCACAAATTAAAAACCATAAATAATGAAGGGATTTGACATTCAGCTAATAGATAATAAGAAATGGAATTTGAGGGAAACAGTTTTTTTTGTATAGAATAAACACATTTTTTGCAAAGGCATTGATATTGAGTAAAGCAAGCATGAATAGTGGATTTAGTGTTCTAAAAAAACGGGCATTTTGCAGTCAGGCTTACTATTGCCTGTATAATCCAATTAATCTTGTTGGGCTCAAATAAATGCATATGATTGAATTCAATTTATTCACTGCTCAATGTAGTAAATATAAAGTAAAATTCAATATACGGAATTATACATTCAGCCTATCACTATAACTGCTTTGTATTTATTAACTATAGATGTTTTTATTAATATTTTATATCATTTCAGTTGTTTGTTTTCTTACTGATCCAGTATCTACAGGACCATAGTTATCAGGATATTGAATTCATTCACATAATTAAAACTGTTATATTTAATAATTTTCTATACATTTCATTTCTTTATATTGTTTCTATGAATTTAAATCCATTATCTTATTCCTAATTACCTCTGTTAAGATTACTCAATTTTCCCAAAAGGGATTTATTCTTCTGACTAATTAGTTTCTTTACATTTTAATATCTTTACATTCTAATAAACCAAGCCAAATATTATTCTTCCCACATGTTGAACACATCTTTGTTTTCATTCTTCCGTTCAATTTTGAAGAGGTCTCTTATTAAAATTTATCAATTGTTTCAAGATCTGAATTGAATGGGACACTAATGATCAGAGATGTTAAAGAAAATCCTTTAACCAAATAAATAAAATGAATCCTTATTTGACCCATGCAATCCTTCTCTGTCATCCTTATTACAAAATTCAACATATTTTTCTCTATCCCAAATGGAAATGCATATAGAAACATTACTTTTAAACTGGAAAACAGCAAAACTTACGCATGAAGAAATTGACAAGGTGATGCAAAGCTTGCTGAAAAACTAAAAGACAACTTTGTGAAAGAAATAGAACATGACATAATTTTAAAATTTGGGCAACACTCAGACAAGTAATGACAATGAACTGCATAAATATATAAATGAATTTATTGACAGTGAAACTGCCAGGGTGCCCGAAGTTATTAAGGTGTGAACTTGTTAGCGTGAGGTCTGGGGTTTGAATCCCACCAGGACTGTCCACCCTGATTGAGTTTTTTTCCCCAGGTTTACCTCAGTCCCCATAAATGGCAAATGCCGGGTAGGTACCCTAAACTTAGACCTGGAACGCTTTCTTCCTTTAAAAAAAAATCATTTCATGTATCATTAGTGTCCACTGCCTGTGGTGCCTCAGTAGTAAAAACAGGCGAAGAAAAAAAAACAGTGAAACTGACATAAAGCTGTTAGTAGTACTACTGGAGTAATATAACAGGTATTTAATTTATTGTGTTAGGGTGTGTGTGTGTATTTTTGTTTTATTTGTTTGTTTATATAGCTATTAAGAATAATAAGTTAATTATTGTTGATTGAGGTAGTACTAGAGCATGTGAGTAAGGAGTGGGGATTACAGACATGGCAATGTTCTGCTAATACTCAATTCTGATTTTGCTACTGCCTAAAACTCTTCCCATTTGATCTAATGTATTGTGGTGGTTTTTGTCCAGCTATGTGCATTTTATAATTTCAACAAACATGGCATGTGTAAATACAACAATTATAATTTTAAACATAATGCCAAATTATGCCTTTGCCCAGCAAAAATGTAACCAAAATATGATTCAAGTATTCTTTAACACACATTAAAAATATTTTTATTGAAATTCATTACTAGGTGCACTTGTATTTTTTTTCTTTCTTTTCTTTATTTACCCAGCTGTTTCATAATGTTGTTTCTGTTATACAATGGTTGCTAAGTTTAAGCTCATAGATCTTACAATTGTCTTTTTATAATTTTATGGTCTAGGTTAGTTTCAAGTTATTAAGTTTCACATTTCTGTATAATATAATGATGAAAGAGTATTATTTTATGGCTTAGGAAAGTTTAAGTTGGACAGTAATATGAAGTATTGCATTTAATGATATGCAGAATATATATTTATTGATGATGTAACTCAATTTTGTGATGCTAGGACAAATTTAGTGAGCTGACCTAATTTTCAGTGTGAGTTAACCCATATAATGAGATATCTCAAAAAGGTATGTAATTAGAAGCATTCACATTGAATGCTGCTATTTTACTTTAATAATATCATTATACTGGTTTATTTGTTATATAAAAATTAGTAATTAATTTTATTTGACAATTTTTTTTAAATAATTAAAAAATTCACTTTAAGACGAAAGTCTGTATAATGCAGACCCTACTGGTCTAAATTTCAAGTTTGTTGTTTTTCATTGCTCCAACATTTTCAGTCCTCTGTTCTGAAATTACTTTGTTCTAATGTTGGATATAATGTTCCTGTTAGTGCTTTGAATTTTTTGCTCAGATGTACTACCGCTTGTGTTAGGTCCCCCTCCTCCCCCAAGTTTTCTTCTTTTCTTCATTGAGGCCCAACCTAATCACCGTATCTTCTAGTGTAAATGTAAGCATTAAATATATGTGAACTGCCTGAGTTTGCTAAACCCATAAACTTTAATCCTACAACTTTACTGGTTTATTTGGAACATAAACTCCAAGGACAGTTAGTTACCTTTGAAAGGAGTAAAGAGTAGTATTATTTTCATAACATTACAACTGTTGAGAATTTAAAATGAGCCTTTTAAAAATTTCAGATATTGCTGCAGCTAGATCTGATTTATTCCTTTCATTTTGAGTGTTAGCATCATCAAACTGAAGACAAGTAATTAGTATCTGAAAACATTTCACTTAAATGGCAGCTACAAAAATTAGGTGACCAATGTTTGTTTGCAAAACGAACATATCTGGCATCAGAGAATTTGAAAATTGAGGTCATTAAAAGGATGAATAATATCTTTCATTTTTATGTTACCAATGTCCCTACAACTAGAAGAATTTGTGAATAATAACTTAATCTAACGTAACTTTTCATTTGTTGTACAGTTTCACTTATGCTTATTTTCATCAAATAAGTTCCCCATATTTCATTTTTAGAGTAATTTTGTCCTAGAGCTCAACTCTTAGGGGTATGCCACATATAATGTTGAAGTGTTCTTTGTGTCCTAAATGGCTCAGCTGTTTCCAAAACATTTGTTTTGCCTTATAAACATTGTTTTACTTTATTAAATCTGTCGTCTAACACTCTTCGTGCATCACTAACCTTAAAAATATCTGGAACGGTTTCAAAGATATGTTATCTCCATGTTCGGCCGTAGACGACTGGTGTGAAAGGTTGTATTTACATAAGGTTCATTTGATGAATTTTGACATTCCGAAAGAAGAAAATATAAATTTTAACTTCATAAAAGTTTCACCAGAGCAGAACATTGCTTCTGATACTATATAACCACAACCTGTCACACCAGTCATCTACGGCTTAAGATGGAGATGACATATCTTTGAAACTGGTTCCAGATATTTTTAAGGTTAGTGAAGCATGAACAGTGTTAGACAACAGATTTAATTCATGTGAGCTTCACTGTGTTAGTTCCATATGAATTTTTTAAAGTTTTTACAATTTTTAAAATTTTATTTGTTTTACTTTATTAATGGACTTTCAAAACTATGTTCTACATTTTAATCTTCATTGACTAGGAGGTCATTATTATCATAAAGTTAATATCTGATTCTTGATTACCATTTATGACAAAATGAGAATTGCAATTAGAGTTGTCAAAATTTTCAAAATCATGTCATTTAACCAGTGCCAGATTTGTGCATCTAAGTCAGCAGCATTTGTTACATGCCTGCTTGCTGACAAATGGTTCAAGTTACAGCAGAAAATGTCAAAATGGCAGTAAGAAACACCAAAAGAAATGTAAAATAGAAAAGTACATGTTTAGAAACATGTGATCTGTGAGATAACTGAAAAGTGTATGTAGCAAGAAACATATGGTCTCTTTGACACTCAACCCTCCAAACATACAATTACAGTATAAAAACACTCAGTTTAAACTGCCAAATAATGGCAATGTCATACTCATTTTATCAAAAAACTATATAGGAGGGGAGTATTTTCAGTTGCTGTTGCCACAATTTAAACTTAAATTTTTATATGGGGTCTCAGAGAGCAATTTTATAATTTAAGGGTTAGCACGGTGTTGCATGTGTGCACATCTATTTTGCATTACTTTTGTGTATGTTTTTAATCTGGAATAATGATGTTCATACTGTACTCTAAATTACAGTGTTAGTTTTTACTATCAGAGAAATATACCCTAGGAACTTGGGGAATCATTGTCAGGCACTTTTGCATAATTGACCAAAGTTAAAATATTTATTAATGAGTTATTTAATTTCCATGGCACAGTTACTTTTTTCTGTGAGTATGGTCAAATAAAATGGTATTTCTTAATGAGTTATTTAATTTCCATGGCACAGTTACTTTTTTCTGTGAGTATGGTCAAATAAAATGGTAATGCAGGCAGTAGAAATCAATTCTGGCATAATATAAAAAATCTCATGTGTTTTTGATGTTGACTGTGAAAATATCTTACTTGATATTTGTGTAATGTAACATTTTCATGGATAGGAAAAGATGATAATGGGTAATGATTCATTTGGTTTTTTGTCCACATTACTAATTTAATTCTATGATGAAAGAAATTTGCAAAAGTACAGCATATGGAGTGATTGCATATGAATGAATGCATTTTATTTGAACAAACATTACAATTATAGTTACATATTACTCTTAATTCATACAATACCAAAAACTATTATTCATTTTTTAATTGTAAATAATTAAATAAAAAAATTTCCAATTCGATTGCCTCAGACCCCAGTCCCCGGGTCATCAGCAGCTGTTTACTGGAATATCCAGGGGATCAGGCTCTGATCCAACCAAAGGTACAATAAGAATACTATTTATTACTCCACTTATAAAATCCAAATTACCAAATTTAATTTATCAACCTAATATTTAAAGCTCCTTATTTTTCTGGATATAATACACATCAACTTCCTGGTTATTTCTGTATGGAATTCAATTTGTTTCAAATAATTAGCCCATCTTTCTGCCTCTACTATTCCCATTTTCAATTATTTCCTCACAATTCTAAACCAATTATCTCTTGCCTGTACTTAATACTTTCCTAGTTGTGTAATAAACTCCTTTCTTTTATTGCAAGTTTTTTTTTTTTGTTTTTTTGTTTTTGTGTTTTTTTTTTGTTTTTTGTTTTTTGTTTTTTTTTTTTTTTTTTGCCAATTTCTTATTTTCCAGACAAAGCTATTTTTCAAACCCCAGATCTTTTCTCCATAACTCTGTTTTCTTGCACTCTAAGATACAATGCAATGTTGTATCTAAAATTTACATTTCCAGTTCCCCTCTAAGCTCCCTTATTTTGTACCCCCCCCCCCTTTCTTGCCCAAGCATATCCTTCTGATTCTGTTTTGTCATGTACATCAATTTATCTGTCTCTGCCCCATTACAAGTTCAAATTTCTATATAATTGTAATTAATCTTTATCTTTTACACTATTGAATAAGTTTTGTTTCTGAATATCCACCAGTCATGTCCGCACTTTTCTCCAAAAATCTCTTTTTAGTTCAACACTCCCATTTCAAAACTCTCTCATCCTAAATTCTTCTAAAATTTTTTCAACTGTAGAAAATCAGCCACTTTTCCATTTCATCCTTTCTTGATATGTTAGACATTGCTTAATAATATTTCCATCATCCAAGGACTTAATTCTATAGAAGTACAAGGGTCATGGTAAAAGTTTTCAGAATAGACAGCAAGAAGTTATAACAAGCCAGTGCAGATTTTCCTAGCTTTAGATTGAAATTTAGATTGCAACATGTGCAAGAGTCTGCTCCAACAAAGTGTAGTATTAGCACTTCTGTGTATGTATATACAGGTAATGCCTTGCTAGACGCTAGGTTTTGGTTGGCCCCAGTGGTGTAGTTGTAACCATACTTGCCTTCTAAACCCAAGATCGTGGGTTCAAACCCGGCCAGGATCGATGGATTTTTTCGGATGTAAAAATCCTAAGTATGGCTTCCTTCAGAAGGGAAGTAAAGATATAGGTCCTGTGTCGTACACTTACGGCACGAAAAAGAACCTCAAGCCTGAGGCCTCTGAGCTGTTGGCCATTTCACACCCTGAATAGAATGGGACACTGATGACCTGAGATGTTAAAGAGCATCTGTAAATAAAACAAATCAAATAGACGTTAGATTGAATCTCAAGAGAGAGCATTTCAACATTATGATTTTCTAAGACTTTAAAGTATGTTTAGGGGATAGTGAATGCCTTGAAAGATTGCATTGTGCATTTGAGCATATTTTCCCTTAACAGCCACTATTTATCTATGGTTTGTAGATTTTAGGAGAGGAAGGAATTCTCAAAGATGAAGACAGTGCAGGACAGTCAACTATAGCAACAGCCAATGAAAATGTGATCAAAGCAAATAGCATGTTGCAGAAAGATCAGTAGTTCATAACTTCGAACAGAACTTTGTAGATAAGCTCTCAATCTAATCCATGAACAGGTTTTGGAAATTGCAGTAGTATAAGATAGTTAAAATGAAATTTGACTGTCGCAAGTCAAGGGAAGAAGTTAAACAGTGAATTAAAACTTGCCATTGTAAATTTTTGTAACAGAAGGTGATGGAGAGCAGCTTTATTCTTTTAGCTGGAAACTAAACAAATGTGAAACTAATTCTCAGTAGTTTTTCTTTAATTTTTCAAAAAATAAAGAATGTGTATGGGAAATGACAATGAACTTTAGGGAAGATGGATTAATGTCTCCTAGGGAAATTGCTCCAATTCTCTTGTTTTAGCAATGTAAGACTGAATATTAATATAAAAAAAATTCCGTTGTCAAAAGTTCTGGATATTTTTTACCATTATTATATCTAACATTTAAGTATATCTTTTTAGTACTTTGCATCAACCTTTTGACTGTGTTCCAGAAATTATATTAGAAAATTCATTCAGCTAATAGCAAAAGAATTACATTACTTCTCTTGTATGTCCTTACAATTTGAGTTTTTTGCGAGCAGAGATTCAATATGTTTAGATTCATTGCTTGACAATCAGGAATGTGGCTCAAAATTGTCTCCAGGACTCCATTACTTGTCATAATGAAATGAAAAAAATTGTTTTCTTCTGTGGGATATCATTCAGGATTTTGTTCCACCATTGATTTTAACCCATGTTTAGCACAAGTATGGGGGCAGGCAAATGATGTGGTTCAAAGACACCAAATATAAATTGTCTATGTTTAGGATTTATCTATTTTAATTAACTTATTCAATTGTGATTTAGGTGTAGAATCATCACTTATTTAGTAAGTGTAATAACATAGTGATTTCAGAAAATTTTAGCAGTTGGCTTTTTAATTCTACAAAAATATGGCATAGTATATAACAGATAAAAATGACAGATTGTGAGAGCTGATTTTTCTTCTGAATGCAGTTCTCAAAATATTCTAGATGCCTTTGTCCATAATAATCTCCTGTAGTTAGCTCAAGTTTTGTAATCTGCCAGCAGATCAATAATGCTGGGATTTGTTCAGTCAGTATCCTGATGCTTTTGTATGCATGGCTAGCACATGATTAAGCAGATTTGGTACGTTCAGTCTGTTCACCGCATTGGTGTTTGCAAATTCTTCCTCATTAACCTCTCTTGTAGAAGTGATTTGACAACTGAAAGTTCATCAGTGTAAAAAATGGATTGCCCACGGATTTGTTGCAAATGTTCGATTTTCACAAGATTATCATTTTGCAAAGCCATAACAGAATCTGTATAAGAACTTTTCTTTTGGTATTTTTTCATTTGTAAAAGTGACAAATATTCCCAGGAAAAATTAATATTTTTTTTCATATTAGACTGAAGTTTATGAACTGTAGGAACACCCTTCATTGCAAATTATACACTTATGATTCATCAATGTTACTATAAAATGTTCTGTTCTTTTTTGTTGCTTCTTTCCCTTTGTAATCAGAGCACTATGTGGATTTTTTTTTGTTGCTGTATAAACTGCAGCTCTTGATGAACTTATGAAAGTTAAAGATACAGTGAGGAACATTTAAATCCCTTTTGCTAAAGCTTCTTACCATGACATCTGTCTGGAACATAGACTTTGAAATTCTCAGCGACGTCTGGTGTAGCAGGCTGAACTTTCTAAAGAACATGCAAGATAAGCAACAACATTGCTAAAGTTAAAATTTTATATCATTATTAATTAAAACAATGGGGGTAAGTTTCTTACACATTTCACTTACTGTATTTAACTTAGGACGTATTTTGGGAACTAACCTTCTCACCCTCAGTGGTTGACCTATGTTGGTCCCATGGAAGCTATTGTGTTGTATGTGGTGACCTCTGATGGATATGAAATGAATTTAGAAAGATAATCCCACGACTGATATTCATTGCAGTTTTTTTTTAGAATGAAAATATTCTCCCAGGTGGGCAATTTATACGGATTGTTTAGTTCTTTAAGAAGTTTTATTTATGGATTTATTTCATGGCTTTGGCTCCAATAATGTTGTGGTACTGCTGATTTTTCCATCTGTTTTAATTTGATATATCTAAAATGTTCTTTCTTCCAATTTGTCAAATTTCTTTTAGTTGTTCCTATGTATTTCAATTTACAGTTTAAGCATTATATGGTGTATATTCCTGATTTATTTTCTGCAGTTATCTATCCACCAGAGGTCACCACATACAACATAATTGGTTCCTGAAACTGTCCTTACTTAAATACAATAAGTGAAGTATGTAAGAAATCTACCCGCATTGTATTAATATATAACACTATTCTTCACTTTAAACAACCTTAAAATTAAACAAATAAGTCATTAAGTTAGAAATTAGGTTCATTAGTGCAGAAGAACTGCTACTGCTACTGCCTCACAACCCATTTTCAAGCCCTAGCCTCCTCCATCTTCTTTCTCCATCTTTACCTCTCACTTGCCAATCTCCTCCAAGCTGCTGTCCCTAATAATATCCTGTCACTGCATCCATCAATCTGTTCCTGGGTCTTCAGACTGGCCTCTTACCTTAAAACTTCCCCTCCAACACCTTCTTTAGGATTCTGTGTTCTTCCATTCAATATACATATCCAGCCCATTCCAATCTTTTCAGTCTAATATAAGTTACAATATCTGGACTTCTGATTATATCTAATCCTCCATTGTGAGGTCTCTTGTACTGGCCCAAAAATTCTTCTTAAAATTTTCGTTTCAAACACACCCAGTTTCTCTTCCATCTCTTTATGTAGGGTCCACGTTTCGCATGCATAAGAAAGAATACTTCTAATTATCATTTTTTTTTGAGTTTTATTCTCCTATGCACATTATTAGATCTCATAATTCCAATTACTTCTTATTTACCTTCCCTACTTACCAAATTTTCTCAAAAGCTCTTTGCTGCCAATTCCAATGCTTTTCAATGTCAAAATTTCTATTTGTAAATTATCCCATTTTCCAATTCTCACTTCTTCTTTCCATACTTTAGTTTCTAAACATCCAACTATGCAATGTAAATCCTTTTCTAGTTTTCCACATAGTGCACACTCTTCCTTTTTCACTTTTAATTCATGTAATCCTACTATTCCTGTTCTATCCCAAGTAAATCCCTCCCTTCCCCCCTCTTTTTTTTTTGATTGATTTATTTTTGGATGCTCTTTAACATCTCAGGTCATCAGCATCCCATTCAATTCAGGGCGTGAAACGACCGACAAATTTTGCTCAGAGGCCTCTTTTTTCAGGCTTGAGGTTCTTTATCGTGCCGTAAATGTATGACACGGGACCCATGGCTTTACTTCCCACGGAAGGAAGCCATACTTAGGATTTTTACACCTGAAAAAATCCATTGATCCTGGCAGGGTTTGAACCCGCGATCTTGGGTTTAGAAGTCAAGTACCACTCACTACACCACCAGGACCGACCCTCCCTTCCCCTTCTGTTATAGACATCTACATATTTTTCCTGCCTCCATTCTTTCTTAAAGTTCCTGTAGTATTTCAAGGTGCTTTTATTGTAAACTAATCTATATTTCTTGCTTTTCAATATCATTTATTCTTAGTTTCACTTTATTCTGTAATCTGTGCCTGTAGATTATCTGTTTTCTATCTAAATCTCCTATTCCAATCTCTTGAACTATTTTCTATATTTGAGATAACTGATTTCTTTCCCATTTTATTTTCTCTTGTGTCCATAAGCAATCTTAGCTATATCTCTTTCCTCAGTTTTTTTCTGACATATGCCAATATTTCAATATATGTTAACTACCATACCTTTCCTGCCTACTTTTCACAATTCAACTAATGCTACCCCATTTTGAGGTGCCCTCAGTAATCCCAACACCATTTTACAAATATTCTATGAATATGATCTACATACTCCCACCCTTTCTCCGTTCCTCAAATTTTAACGCTATACATACTTTTCAATTCAATCATAGCTGAATAAATTCTCTTGAGCCATGTTACATTCATGCTTGGTATCTTTTTCAAACAGGTTCTTATAGTATTAATAGTTAGCTTTCCCTTGCCTAATACATTTTTCCCTGATCTGTCCATCTTCCATTATTATTTATCCTTACCTCAATTTAATTAAATTGAGGTTTACTACCTCAATTTAATTACTCTCAAGCCTCTTTTTTCTCATCTCTTTTTAGTTTAATGCCTTTTTTGCATACTATAATTTTACATTTATTTTTAACTCACGTTTTTTGCAATATTTCATTGTTGTTTCTATTGTTTTGTTTAGTCCTTCTTGTTACTGCTGTTGCTGCTAAGTCATCTACAAACAGTAATCAGTGTATATCTTTATTATTAATTATTGGGCAATGTGCATTTTCCTTTCCTATTTCCTATAATATGCAAAGAGTTTGAATAAAATTGGGCTTATTTTGCATTCTAGTCTTAGGCCCATATTATTGGATATCCACCCTGTGACTTTATTTTCTGTGTATCTAACACATTTTTTCCGTATACAACCTCTATAATAACTGTTATGAACCTCTTACTTACATCCTTTTCCCCCAACTTGGTCAAAAATGCCTCTTGTAAATCAAAAAATATATATACCCTTCCTCTTTTATAGGCTAAGTATTTATCTACAAATGTTCTTATTATAAAAATGTTATATATGGTAGATCTCCCCATTGTGAATTCTATTTATAATTCAGATAATTTTCTTTCTTCATCGGCCCAATCTTGCAAGCGTTCTGCTAGCACCCCTGTATATACTTTCCCTATCATGAACCAGAGGCAGATGCCTCTGTAATTTGCTAGATTGTTAATACTCCCTTTTTCATTATAAATTGGCACAATTACTCTCATTTTCCAATTCTGGGGAATCGTTCCATATTCTTTTGTTATATTAAACGATTTAACAAGCAGTAGTCATCTTCCCTCCTCCACACACCACACGTTTCAATATTTCCCTGTCGTTTCTGGTATTGTAGTGGTAACCATACTTGCCCTATAAACCCAAGATCGCGAGTTCAAACCCGGCCAGGATCGATGGATTTTTTGGGCATAAAAATCCTAAGTATGGCTTCCTTCAGAAGGGAAGTAAAGTCTTGGATCCCATGTCATACATTTACAGCACAAAAAAGAACCTGAAGCCTGAAAAAAGAGGCCCCTGAGCAAAATTTGTCTGCCATTTCACGCCCTGACTAGAATGGGAATGTGATGACCTGAGATGTTAAAGAGCATTCGTAAATAAACCAAAAAAAAAAAATATATATATATATTTCAGTATATCATCAATTCCATTAGCTTTGTTACTTTTTAGTTGTATAAGCTGCTCATTTATCTCATTTTGCCCTGTTTCATAATCTAATTTTTTCACATAATTATTAAACTTCCCTAATGTTTTTGCTTGTATTATACCAGTTTTCCCCCCAATAATTTCTTAAAGTAGCCCCTCCATCTACTGGGCCCAGTCACTTGATTAGTAAAAAATATCTGTTGGTCGTATCAGACTTGTGAAGTCACAGCTTGTTCACTGTGAGTTTTGCAGCAGATGCATATTAGATTGTTTTCCAAAGTGTCCTCTGGGATCAGTCGAAGCAAAATGGAACCTGTTAGTAGAAACTCATTAAGGTACAGAGGGTGCCATGAAAAAATACTTTAAGTTTTGACAGAAATTTACATACCATGGTTACTGTGACATATGCAGAGCAAAGTAATTTGTGCTGCTGTATCTCCGTCCAGGCTATAATGGTTGAGTTTTCAAGTAATATTGAAATAGCCATAAATGTTAATAATAGATTAGGAACCTGTCAGCATGATTTCTGTTCTATGTGTGCATTTTAAATTAATTTGTATATAACTTGCACAACATTTTTAAATATATGTTTTTATATTGTTTAAATTATTTTTTTTATTGTAAAGACATTGAGCTTGGAAAATACATTCTAATGTCGTTAGCCTAAACAACTAGAGCTTACTTGCAAAATGCTATACTGTATATTACAAACTTAAAAGGAGTAAATGACTTGATTAATTTTTGTGTATATTTTATATTATATATTTGAAAGAGGTAATTTTTTTAAATAAAAGGCATACATAATAAATAAAATTTATTTGTTAATTATAATGTTAAAAGTAGATATTTTGTCACAATAATTGCACTTCTGTTATTATCTTCTGTGTTCAATGACCTCAGCTTTCTTTTATAATTCAAATATGTCATTGTTTTTTAAACTTTGTAATGTTCTAAGCATTTATGTATTTTATTTTTTATTTTATTTTATTTTATTTATTTATTTATTTTTTTTTTTTGTGCTTGTACACGATGTAACTGTATTGAGTGCTCTTAATTGTTGGATTATGAAGATATTTTAGAAAAAGATTATTTTCATGCAATTTACCAATATTTGTGAAAAAAATATGTCTTTATTTCTTGGATATTCCAGGTTGACATTTCAGTAATGTGGGAAATGTCCTTTATTATGTTAACTGTGCATATTTCTGTACAAAATGTGTTTTTCTGCAATAGTTTGCAAATGTATGCATTTTTGGAATATCAGAATATTTTTGTAATGCCATCCATTTGTTTGGGCCTTGCTTTCCAAGACAATTGATAGTTGCAGCCAACTGAAAATTTGTTATAGTCAGGCAAGGGTTATCGGATGCCATGCAATTGAGGCAATTTAAATCAATTATGCAAACATTAGATGAACTGCAAAGCCAAATGCAAAAAGCGTTAGTTAACCTTCTAGATTAAAAATAGCCGCCACTGGTGGCCGAGGTCGTTAATAGGCAGAATCGTGAGTGGTCTGGGGTTCGAATCCCACCAGGACCGTCCTCCCCGACTGAGGTTTTTTCCAGGTTTTCCTCAATCCTCATAAATGGCAAATGCGAAGGAGGTACCCTAAACTCAGGCCTGGAACGATTCCTTCCTTAACAAATTCCTTTCCCAATTTACCATTTCAACTCATGTATCATCAGTGTGGTGCATCAGTAGTAAAAAGGTTAATCTTATTTTGATTTAAAGTAAAACACTAAAAATCATGTCGTCACATTAAAACTCTCTTTAAGTTTCACAAACACACGTTTGTGAAACTTAAACATAGTAAAAAGGTTGTTAAACACCAATAAAAAAAAATAAAAAATATTCAAAACTGCAACTATGAATAAAAATTCATCTTGATTTTTTAACGACTGTCTCACAGCAAATGATGAACTTTTGCATCTCCTTTTAAAAGGTAAGCAATTTGTAAATGTATTTACACTTTTGAAATTACAAATTTACACTATACTTTAACACAGTTGTCTTTAGTGTTCATTTATGTAAATATGTGTGTATTCTATTATGCCATTGATTGATAAAATTGGGACTTACTTGAGCAGGCAGTGTAGCAAGAACTGCTGTCTACTGGGATTATTCTGCTTAAAATGAGGCCCAAACAAATGGATAAAACCATATAATCTGTAAGGTTGAAAGAACTAAAAAAATGTTAGTGTTATAATTTAAGACTACATTCTGAATACAAGCTTTTACTTTCATAATTAAAATGTTTATTGTGACTCTTAAACCAGTAATTGAAGTTTAATCACAGAAATGCGGTCTGTTAATCATTAAAGGATCGTTATTTTTAAGACTTTAAAAGTCAATAGCTGGGATAAAAAATTAGGCTTTGCATTACTTGAAAAGCATGATAAATACTATGAACTTTATAGGGGGTTAATTTTTATTTATTTCTAGTTCATTGGTTGTAATGGCTTAATATTGTGAAACGATAAGCATGGATTTAGGGAATACAGACATCCACATGCATAAATGCATGTAAAAGTAAGCAAATACTGCCTTTTTCTATTATTATTATTATTATTATTATTATTATTATTATTATTATTATAAATTTAATTTCATTATGTGAGCTATTAAAAATTGGAAGGCTGAGTATTTTTCACATTTATACTCAGCAAAAATTGTAATAATGAAAACATGCTTTGCAGATGTATTCTTAATTTAGGGATTTCTTTTGTGAGCATCTTAGCCTGGCAAATCTGTTATAGCAAGTTGCCATTTGCTGATAAATGGAAACTTTATGGATGGCAGCATTATTCTTACTGTTTTTGTTTTCTTTTATTGTTTATTTTACGAGAGTAGATCATTAAGTAAGTTACAAATGGATATACAATAGTGGCATTAATTCTGAACACTTTTCATATAATTTGTATCATTTTTTAAATCTTACAAGATATACAAAGATTGCATTGTACTAAATCAACAGATTGCCGTCTTTATTTTGTCTATGCTGTTTCTATACCATATTTAAGAAAGATGAAACGTGCTATATTCTGTATAGATATTAGAAACAAGTTTAATTATCATCATTCAGTAACTTCAATAATTCCATCTTAGTGCAGCAGCAACATAAAATGTTGTGTAATTTTCGTATTTTCAACCAACACAGCTCTTGTGTTCGATGTTGTATTGTCTAAGCACCTAAGAAGTGTGATCAACTTTGTTGCGTAGCAATTGGCAACTATTGTGAAGTGAACATGTTTCAGAGTGAGTTGAAAAGTGATCCATTACTTTGAAATAATGACTCCTAACGTAAAACACGCTGATTGGTCACCAAGTAAAATGAGGCTATAACTAAAAGGTTGGTTGGTGGCGCTACAAAATCAGGCATTAGAAAAGTTTTTGCAAGTGGTACGAAGTAACTGGGAGCCAAGAACATCTTCAAGAAGTGGCAGAAAACCAAAACCATCTGCTCAAGAATGCCGCAGAATCTACCGCCTTTCTCTACAAGATCGCCAACATACGGCAAATTATATAAATGCCATCTTGAGTTCTTCTGGGCTGCAAGTCCCTGACCGAACAATCAGACAAAAACTTTTGAGAAAATAGTCTACGAGCGAGGACCCCAAGAAAGAAGCCTAAGCTCGTGGAGTGGTATTGGACGCAAGAAGACTGGGGTAAAGTCATTTGAAGCGATGAAACGACGATCATCATCTTTGGAAGTAAAGGCATCACGTTTGTGCGTCGCCGAACAGGTGAGGACAAGTTACCTGAGTGCACAACTGTCGGTCACTATGCAACATCCTGCCAGCGTCATGGTATCAGAGCGTAGCATTGTTAGAGGGGAACATTAATGCCACGAAATACCAAAACGAGGCCTTAGATTTAAAACTGCTGCCTACCATATGTGATTTGTTTGAAGGTGACAGTTCGTGTGCATCTTCCAGCAGCCACACCTTTCTAATCAATCAGAAATGGTTCAGGTACCATTGGCCAGGGAACAGTCCTGACCTCAACCCAATTGAAAACTTATGGTCAAGGCAGATAGTTTTGGTGTCACGCCGGAATTCCAGTAACAAGAGAGAGATGCTAGAGGCCATCATCTAATCGTGGTTGAGAGTGATAACAACAGAAGACCTCCAGTATTTGATGTATTCAATGTCACGAAGAATGGAAACCATAATCAAATCAAAAGGATGCAACAAATATTGACATAAAGCACTTACATAATTCATATGAATGTATCCAAAATGTACAATTTACAGCTATCGTTTTGATAAGTAGTAATTGTAATTTAGTTTACGCATATGAAACACTGAACATCAAGACATATTTGTCCAGCTTTCTTGAAAACTTGACTTCAATAAAAGCACAAATTGCAATAAAAATCAAAACCTTAACGTAATATTAAACATTCTCCAGAGTGTCCAAAATCAATGCCACTACTGTAGAACTAAATAAACAAGAATACTGATTTCTGAACGCAATTTCCCCATTGAGGCACTTGTCTCATCATTTCACAAGTTCCTGAAATTCAGCAGCACAAAATTCTTTGGGCTGCTATGACGTCCCTTTCTACAGCAACTTCATCGTTGGAAAAAGATTTATCTGAAAGATGTTGAGCGCCGACAAACTAAAGTCGCTTGGAGTAAGGTATGGGCTATACGGAGGATGCTCGAGGAGGACTCCACTGAAAATTTCGCAGCATCTCATTTGTGTTGTTGGCAGTATGAGAACGCGTGTTGTCATGCAAGAGCAACGCGTCTTTATTGAGGAGTCCTAGTCGGTTCCATTGAATGGTCTTACGAAGTTTCCTAAGGATATTACAGTAGGAATCGGCAGTTGTGATTTGCCTTTAAGGCTGGAATGCGGTCAGTATGCCTTCGTGATCCCAGAAGACTGCGAACACCACTTTCCAGGCTGATGACGTCACTTAAAACTTTTTTCTCAGGGGACGCAAGATGTTTCTTCAGCATTGACGCACGCTTTGTCTCGGGCTAATAATAGTGATTTCAAGACTCACCACCTGTGACAATTAGAGCTAGCATATCGTGTCTTTTATCGTGGCAGCGATTGAGATGCTGTAATGCCAGACCCATTCTTTACATTTTGTGTTGTGGGGTCAGCAGGCGCAGCACCCATCATGCAACACTGTGAAAACATAACCTGTCTGTATTATGAGACAGCCTATGCCGTGTGAACAATCAATAGCAACGGCATAGTTATCTTTTTGTATGCTCTGATTAAGTCTTCATCTCCTAGCAAATTCGTTTCTGTTGCAATCTCCGTTGGCCGGCCGACCGGTGTTCGTCTTCGATAGGTATACATTCTTCAGAAAACTAATGCTTACAATTGTAAACAACTTGACAGGCACCTCTCACCGTAAAAGGGAAGCATTTCTCTATTAAAATTCTTTTATTCCATACCCTTTGCCCATAAAAAAATGAAATTTTTCTCGAGGGTTGTACACTCATCAGACGACGCCATCTTGCAATTGCTGTTTCGCTATTGTAAACATCTTTCTCTTGCCAAATGTCACCAATTGCCACCGGACTAATGCTGCCATCTAGCAGCAATAACCTAATGTGCCTTATTCAAACATATTGCACCCCACATTAATTTGTAACTTACTTAACGACTTACCGTTTTAAATGCTTGACACTTGAGCCTTTCACTCTCAGACATGCAAGTATTTTTAACAGGTTACCGGAAACTTTCTGAAGTTCATTTTGGTAAAATCTGCCGCAATTCCAATAAAATGCAAGACCCCATGTCTCTATATGCACTACTGTAATCAAAATTGTATTATAATTGATGGATACTTAAGTTACAGGTCCATAATTGTTACCATACTTTGAACAGTTAAGAAGTCATAGCTGGTGTCTACGCCAAATCTAATATACCAAATCATGACTGAGAGAGCTTTGCTGAAATGGATAAAACAAGCAGTAGAGCAGAGCTCATTTATTTAATTAAGCACTGCTGAATTTATTTGAAGTATAGATGTAAGGAGAGTGAAGGTTCTAAAAAAATTCAAATACCTATGGAAGATGTGTGCTGAAGTCTCTGGTAGCAATCTCCAGCAGCTATTATTCAGCTTTACCTTCTAGTGATGTCTTGAACATCAAGATGGAAAATAGAAAAGAGACCTTATCTTAAATACAAAGTGTCATCATGGGAGAGCTAAAGTATTCAGCTTTCCCATGTATGTCTGTTAATGTCCATTTTTCAAAATTCTTCTGTTCAGTAAGATTGAAATGTTAAAGTGGAACATTCAACAATAATAAAGAGCAGGTTTTGCATCTTCTACATTATCACTGGTCTCCAGCTTTGCTTAGCTCATGCATCGGTACATTCTCAGCCTAACTTCCTTGTTGTTTATTCATAATTAGTAAGTGCTTAACTCAATATATTGTTAATTTAATTCTCTGATTTGAAGATGGGAATATTTTTGATTAGAGCTCCAAGATGATGTGGATTGCTCTTATATGTTTTCTTTTAAGATTACTCAAATAAATAACAGTCCCAAAGATTAAGATTCTAAGCTGTAGAAGGCCACAAAGCATTGTTCTGTCGTTGAACACTTTATATTTAATATTTCATTTACATATCACAGCCTGCAATGTACGCTTTTATTATGATTTCAAGACACATACATCCTATTATGGCTGGCAAACTAAACTTCAAAAAGCAATATTAATACTTACAGTGCTTCAATGTATATTATCTTTAGTATTAAGACTGAAAGAAGCCTTGTCACGAAAAAGGTGAAATTGTAAATCAAGAATTATATTATGCACTAGTCAGTTAAACCAGTTACCAAACTGTACTCTTTTTTGATAATCCAAAGGTTTAATTCTTTTGCATTACACTATAAAATAATATAGAAGCTTTGTTGATTTCCATGCACCCATAGAAATTCTAACTTATTGTGCCAATAGATATCAGAATTTTTAAGAGTGGCCCAGGTCATCTGATTTCATCTCTGTTAAAATACCTTATTCTGTTTCAAGTTCTTTTGTCAATAAAATTCCCTTCACTTTACACTTTTTCACTAAATTAAAATTTCATACTTTGACTGACTTTATAATCCAAGATATTTACTATGCAACTTCTTTCTGCATTATTTATAAAATGTGTTTTTCATATAGCAGTAAAAAATGCACATACCCTGTTCTAAATTGTATCTTATTCTTGCTATGTGTGAGGGTAGATTCATAAATTGCCGGCCTAACCATTTTCTAGGTGTGATAAAGACAAAAGGTATATTTCACTTTTAATATAATTACCCTTTATTGCAATATACTTCTCACATCTTTGAATTAATATTTCAATACTCCCCCCAAATTTGTCAGAAGTCTTGTATGCAAAATGGGCCTAAACAACATCACTTTTTCATCACACTTAAATTTCCTTCCTCAAAGGTCCTTCTTGAGTTTTGAGAAGAGAAAATGGTCACTGGGAGCTAGATCTGGGCTGTAGGATCGATGGTAGATCTCCTTGAAGCCATATTTCTTCACAGCTTCCTTTGTAACAAGAACTGTGTGCACAGGAGCATTATTGTGAAGAAGGTGCACACCAGCACTCAGCTTTCCTCCCCTTTTCTCTTTGATGGAAGCATGTAGTTTGTGCAGTAGGCCAGCATAATACTTCCCATTAACTGTGGTGTTCCTCTCCTTGAAGTCAATAAAGTGTATTCCTTCACAGTTCCAAAAGATTGTGGCCATGATCTTCTTGCTAGACTGAGTGACCTTGGCCTTTAGAGGCGGCATAAGATTGTGGCCATGATCTTCTTGGTAGACTGAGTGACCTTGGCCTTTAGAGGCGGTGCTTTGCCAGAGTTACACCACTCCATTGATTCTCTTTTGGACAAGGGATCATAGTAAAGGAGCATAGTTTCATCTCCAATAACAATGGTTTGCAGAACTTCTCTTTTGTTGCCATGGCAGAGTTCCAAAAATGCCTGACAACTGATGACTCACTGCTTTTGGACTGAGGAAAGAAGTCTAGGCACCCATCTTGCACTAACCGTATTCATGTTTAAATGTTCATGAATAATTCGAAGGACTGTTTTAGAAAGACCCAACCTTGCTGCTATTTCTGTAACTTTGAGCTGCCGGTCGTGCATAATTTCTCCTTCCACAAGAGCAATGTTTTCAGGAGTGAGCACTCCCAGGGCTGACCTGCAAGCTGTTCATCTTTAATGCTTTCTCGACCCATTCGAAAAAGTTTGGCCCATTCTTCTACAGTAGAATATGAGGGGGATGCGTCCCCATATATACTGTTCAGTTGCGTTTAATTTCATTTAGAGTAATTCCTCTTGTGAAAAACTTAATAACAAGTTGATACTCCATTTTTAACATGTCACAATCTTCTACACATAACCTTCTTTATGCAACTATATCTGAACAACTGAACACAGTGGAGTTGAAGTTACAGCTGCACTTATTTACATAACAGATAAGGATTGACATCAGATAAGGGTTTTGTGAAGGCGAGGATGGTAACTTATGCACCTCCTCGTATTAGTATTTATTGGTGTGCTAAGAAACATTACAAATTGGCAACCATCTGATTCTGATCCTTGCATATTTTTAGGTGTTGTCCATTACAGATTCTTATACAGACCACATATTGTAATTATAGGAAATCTTTATTTTTAAAGCAAATAATTTACTACTCACTACATATACCTGTCTTTGGCTCATTAGTAATCTCCTACTGGGATATCTAGAAGATATATTTTTCAATGTCATCTTATTATTGTACAGAAATTATATCTCATATTAACAATAAGTTTTTTTTTGTTTTTTTTTTTTTTTATCGAATATATCTACATACACAACCTATTGCATGTTGCATATAAACTAAAAATTTAACAAATTCTAAACTGTAAAACTACTGACTTATAGTAAGGTTCCTAACTAAGCTCAGTATTTTCCATCTTCTGTACTAATCATTTCCTTTTCAACCTTACTTTCTATAATAACTGACCTAATCTCCTGGGTTGAATTTCATCATCAAAATTTTTCTTAATCATCAGCTCCTTAATCTAATTAAACCTTTCCTCCACTACTCAGAGCCCTTACATTCAACAAAATGTTTGTAGCATTTCCCCGCCCCCCACTATTTATTGATCGTATATCCTGTGGAATATTGCATATTCCTCAAACTCCTCAACCAGAGGAGTCTAAACATACTGTTTATTCTTTTTCCTGTTTCGTGCATCTTTCAATATACATCTCCTTCATAAATTCTATCTTGAAAGACTAATAACATGGGTGATTTAGAATGAATGGGACAATCCCCCACACAATGCATGTCCCCATAAATGAAAGACAATGCAAGAACTCCAAGCATCTGGACTGCACTGTTGCCGGAGATGCAAGGAATTAATTTCTAGGTGTTGGTGTGGTGCAGGAGTTAGTGTTTACAATCAAATGTGAATAGAACGAGCTTTCTAGCAACTAATCTACTCATGTACCTGCCTTCCCACTTAACTGTATACTTACTATGATTAGTTAATGCCTTAACTTTGTGCCAAGAGAACATGGCAAAGTATTCTGTGATCGAAACGGCTGACATGGTTTTTGTAAATGGGGCTGCAAATGGCAGTTGTACACGCAGCTGCAGTATTCCTTATTCATGTGACTGTTTCAATGACTAAGTGACACAGGAGCATTGCAACCACAGATATATTCATGGGCGGAACAAAGTATCATGCCTAATTGCAGATGGAAGTAGATATCTTGGAGTAGATTGGACCAAATCCCAACAAGCACTCATGCTGTTGCCAGAACAGTTGCATAGGTCAAAGCACTATATGACGTGTACTTCAGGACCAACAACAGTATCCATAATAAAGTGCAGCATTTGACACCAGCAGTTTATCCTCGAAGGATAAGCTACTATCAGTGTTTTTACAACAGGTTTAGGAGGTGTCCCATTTTACCTGTCTGATTTTATTTACTGATAAAGATACCTTCACATAAGTTGGTGCATTTGATGTGCACAGTGAGCATATATGGACTCAGGAGAGCCCACATGTTATTCATATTGGTAGGCCTCAGGTTTGGTGTGAAATTGTTTTGATTCATTGGATTGGTCTTGTCATTCTACCAGTATGTTTAACAGGGCTTGTTTACTTTGACTTCTTGTTGAACACATTATGAGGACAAGTGGAGGATGTACCTGTCAATGTATGACAGCAAGTGTGGTTTCAGTACGAAGGTTGCATTGCAGTCACATGGCACGGCAGGACCTTACTGTGACTTTTAGAGATCAATGAGTTGGTAAATACAGTCCAATTGCTGGCCTGTCAGATCACCTGACTTCAACCTTCTGGATGTCTTTTTCTGGGCCATGGACAGAGTATGGTGTATGAAGATTAATTGTGTGGAAGATTTCTGCTTAGGATAGGCAGCTTGTTATCACTACAGCATATGCCAGATATTTTTGAGAGGCTGAGGCAGTCGATGATAAGGTGTCAATATTGCCTAGAAGTAGGAGGTTGCCACTTTGAACAATTGTTGTAAAAGTGTACACAACAATTGTTGTAAAAGTGTACACAGTGTACTGTATAGTTGTGCAGCTGGTACTGTGGGTTTCATTGTGTCTCCTGCACTGCCCACACTCTGTGTCTTTAATTCTTTTATCTCTGGTAATGATGCAGTTCAAATACTCTGATTTTTTTGTTGTGTTTCATTTGCAGGGATCTGCATTATGTAGGAATTTGTCATATTCATTCTGAATCACCTGATAAAGATTTTTTCTCATATATTAATGAACCTGAAACTTGCATATTTATATCCTTGAATCTGGGCTAAACATCTCTCCAAAACCTTCTTAACAGTTCTTCCTTGCAAACAATATATCACCTAATCCATTCTTCTTAAATTTGTCCTTTATACCCTAGTCAATTATTTCTTTAAGTGCTTCTCCTGATATATTAAACAAACCTTCAATATAGTATGTTCTAGCACTGAGTTATTCGAAATCAGTGTTTCAGTATTCTTTCCATCACGTGCCTATCTCACCAACTTTTACTAATTCCAAGAGAGCCCCTATATTGACTGTGTTCTGAGTCACATCTAATATTAACTTGCAAAAGGATCTCAGAATGAGGTTCAATTTTTTGCTATGTGATAATATTCCACTTGACTGAGATCAAAGTCTGGAGTGAATGTACAATGCGTTTATGTATAGCACTGAAGGTCATAAGCCAGGAGGATATTAGCAGCAGCTGACTCAACAAGCATTCAAGGCTCTCATTTTCTCAGCTACAGCAGTAAAAGTAAGTAAAGCTGACAAAAGAATTCTCATAATCTAACCAAGTATTTTTCACTTCTCTAAAAAGAGTTTGTAATTGAATTAAACAAATGGTGTTTGAGGCAAAGGCATTTGATCCATTGCTCATACAAGGCCTGTCACATTATTATGAAATATTCATGTAGCATTCCTTTCTTGAAGTTAGTCAAAAGGATTTCTTGGAAATCCCAAAAGATGACATTCTCAGAGACTATGTACTTGAATTTTGTTGATGGTGCTTCAACTGGTTACATTATTACATAAAGAACCATGGTATTATCCCTATGACAATAGATACCAATATTTCTTTCTGATTATCTCGGCAAAGCTTTGAAAACTTGCAGCAACAGGTTTCAAAATGTTCCTTCTGAATGTTCCTGCAGAAAGAAATTGGGACATCCTCTTGCACTGAGTTTCATTTGCCATGTAAAGCTTTTAATGAATGATTCCAAAAACAAATGTACAGATAACTCCAGCCTTGCTGAGACTTCTTGAACTTCGGCCATTTGTCATTGAGAGCTCCTACTAGACAAAAGAGACATTTTTTTTTAGGTTTGTTATTAACGAGGATCATTTGTTATGTTTCCTCTTCTCATTTTGATATGAAGTAGCAGCTTCCATATAAACACCCAATCAATCTGCTTAGAGAAAGCCTTTTTTTTTTTTTTTTTGGAGAAGATCTTTATCACTATGCAATACTCAACTTTTGTGTCTTTAGTTAAATTACGTATAGAGCATTAAAATTTGTATGTTTATCACCTCTCTTTTCCGATCATGGGACACTTATTTAATATGTCAGGCCTGAAACTTTTTGTAATTTGTGAACCATGAAATCAATATTAAGGCGGCATGTATGATATAGCTGCATATTAATGTGATGCATAAATGGTCAGGTTATTTGTATTATTTTAAACTGCATAGCTCAGTTCTAGTGGCCGAATATGAAACTTGTGGCAAACAAAGCTACACCGGGACAAGCTTCCGTCATGTACTTCAGGCATCATTTACTCCAACAGTGAGTCATTTTAACCTTTTATCATCTTCCTATTATCCTAAATTATAAAGTATGTAAGTAGTTGATCATCTCTAACAACTTTTACTGCAACAGAAATAGAATACTAAACCATTGTGCTTGAGGCACAAGCCTGTTATCCAATGTAGTTTCTGGACCTTATGTAATGTGAAAATAGTGCGGTTAACCACTTTATCCTGCAGGAAATTTGGTTTTAAATGAGATGTCACAGATACAGTCATGCCTTCATAAAATTATTTTTTATGGACTTGATGAATCATAGAACTATATCAGGATTACTATTATTTGAGGGACTTAATTTCAATAAATGTTTAGTACTACATAATTAAGGTTAACAATTAATAGCTAGGGAATAAACATATTAACATAAGAAGGATAAAAAAATTAACTTGGAAAGCTCTGATAATGAGGTGGCGAGGAAAATTTATTGTTTCTACAGCATTTAGGAAACACCAGGTAAGTATGTGAGGTAAAATTTTACAGGGGACCTAAAATCGGCTAATTGAAACGCAGAAATTAATGAAAACAATTATTTTGATGCTCTCTTTCAATGTGGTACAATTAAAGTACAATTATCTGTACCTTTAGGGCACAAATTAACTTTCTTCTTCTTCTTCTTCTTCTTCTTCTTCTTCTTCTTCTTCTTCTTCTTCTTCTTCTTCTTCTTCTTCTTCTACTTTTTCTTCATTTTTTTCTTTTCTTTTTGGGCATGAAGTGAACTTGCTGTTTTTAGTTTTCATTTTTGAGATTACCAGTCAGTGATTTATTCATAAAATACAAAACAAACATACAAAATGATAACTTCAGTAGACATTGTCTTGTCTTATATGTGAAAAATGCAACTAATTGGAGCTTTGAAAGCTCCTAGTAAGTTTCAGCTTCAGCTTCTTTAACATTTGGATTACTTGTAGGAATGTCAACAAAAGGAAGACTCAATAATTTATTAACTGCCACGGGTGACCGAGGTCGTTAAGGCACGGACTCGTGAGCGGGAGGTCTGGGGTTTGAATCCCGCCAGGACCGTCCTCCCTGACTGAGGTTTTTTCCAGGTTTTCCTCAGTCTTCATAACTTGCAAATGCTGGGAAGGTACCCTAAACTTAGGCCTGGAACATTTCCTTACTTAAAAAAAAATCCTATCCCAAAATATCATTATTTTCATGTATCACCAGTGTTCACCGCTTGTGGTGCCTCAGTAGTAAAAATGGGCATTAAAAATCAATAATTTATTGCTTGATATCTTCTTCTTTTTTGTTCATGATTACTTACTAGTTTTACTTAACGTGGATCTGAGCATAAGGATCCTACAGTGCATTTAACTCATTTTTGACCAAAAGTGGAGTTACCTGGCTTTTCCTAAATGCTGTAGATGTAGGCATAATTTTATGTAGCAATGGGGAGGATGGCAGAAACGTTAAGAAAAAGACATTAGCTAAAGGAAAAGTATCATTGAAGGTGATAAGGTGATGTCTGAATAAGATAGTAGAGATGCATATATATATAGAAAGAGTCTTTGAAGCAATGATAGAAAATAAAAATTTATATGACACTGAAGTTTGGAGAATTGAGGCAGGGTAGATAAATGTCTTTCAGCAATATAATCTTAAGCTTACTAAAAACTCGCCAAAAAACAAAGCACTAACAGAACTAGGGAACTTTTAGTAATATGGGAAAAATTATAGAAAAAAAAATAAAATGCTGGTATAGAATAAAGGGGTTGGATGACCAGAAATTTTTCAAAAATATGTGTAATAAATCAAGAATAATAAAAGAGAAAGTTGTGGATATGCATGATACAGAATGCCAAGAAAAGTTTGGCACAAGTAATCTACGGAAAGAGAGAGAGAGAGAATGTAGGAACGGGCTTATATAAAAGAATTAAAAATAAATGTAGAGGATATAAAAAGATAAAATATGCTAGCTAGCTTCATTGAAAAGAAATTGCTGAAACTATAGAGGCCAAAGAATATATGGGAAAGAGAGAAATATATAGATTGTGAGATAAATTAGGAAAGGAAGGATTTGCATGGGCTAGGAGAAGAATAATAAATCTAACAGGAGTAAGGAATACATGCCCATGTTTAGCAAAATAGCATATGACATGTTTTGGAATATGAAGAAAGAAAAAAGAGTGAGCAAGTGATACCTAAAAAATGCAGAAAGCTGCTAATATAAATAAAATAAAATTCAAACACTAAAAAAGAAATTTGAGTTTTTAGGATAAAATAATGATGGTATTTGAGAAGATGTGATCAACTTAAAAAGGTGATTAATATTGAAATATAGAGCAACCCAAAGAACTATGTACAACTTGCAGTGTTCTGCCTGTATGCAAGAGCACTGCTCATTGCCATCTGAAGGTATTGTAGAGTGGCGCTGACATAACCATTCAAAAGTTTTTTTTATTTATTTTAAAAGGTTTTACCTACCAACTTTATGAAAGGAAGTGGTGAAACTGGCCACTGTCATCCATACATTTTTGGCACCTCTTCAAAAAAACTATCCATCACTTGCTGTAGTTCACTTAAATAATACTGGATATTTTGTAGGGGATATTTTGTGCTAATCATTCCAGAGTGGAAGTGGGCAAGTTGAGCCAAATGCAAGTTATACTATGCTGACAGAGCAAATCACCGAAGGGTTTAAGTATATTGTTGATCAATAACATTAAGTTATAATGACTCTGGATTGCTATTCCATTTGAAATGAAGTTATATGAGTTGCAAACCTCTAGTTTATCTCAGTGTTGGCCACCTCTGTTCCAGGATATGTGGGTTTGTCTTGTTTACTGTATTTTTTAATTAAAGTGGAAATAAAAGCTTGCATTGTCAGGGGATCAAGGGACCCACAAATCCTTACTACATTTTGTCATTCTGAAACACACTTTCAATTTCATCAAAAGTTCACTGTATGAGCCGTGGCAGAGTCTTGTTGAAAAAAGCTCCCTATCAATTAATTCTCTTAAGGGGGGGATATTTTTTCAAATATGCCACATTTATTGTATACAGTTTTAACTTTAACAATTTAGTAGCTTTGAACGAAGCTGTAAGAAATGCATGTTGTGAAAGATGTCTTAGTGATATATGGGGAAATTTTCCAAATAATGACCACCATTGTCATCTAACTTTCTTCAGTGAGTTCCTTAAGTTGTGTATTAGATTTCTTAGACTGAACTCTAAACATGGCTTTATTATAAAGATTATGGATCGTTGTATGACTTGGAACTTTTACACTTGTTAATCTTTCTTAAAATTGGCTTTGAACTTGACAGACAACTGAGTTATCAAATGTGAATCATAAATAAATACAATTGTGCAATAGAAAATATATGCTGAACTATAATTCACTTAATAATTAAATACAGAACAAAACACTCCACTTTAATAACTGAAATGAGCTCAACTACTATCAAGGGTCTACTTAGGGTCACTCTTAAAAGTTTTGAGAATGGATGCAATAAAATTGTAAAAATTTATTCAGATCATTCATCTTTTCAAAGTATTCTCCATTGCATTCTATAAAATTTTTCATCTGTTGATGAAGTTTTTCTTTGAAGATTGTTTTCATTGCTGCTGATTCAATATTTAGGGCTTCTTGAATCAAATAATTGATGATCTTCCCTCAACATGCACTCTGCTTTCATCACATTTTCATTGGCTGTTGCTGTAGCTGCCTGTCCTGCATGGTATTCATCTTCCAGAAATTCCTGTAGCAGATTATTTAGACTAAATTTGTTAACCTAAAATCTGCTCAATTCCAGTGATAATGATAAAATACCTGATGAAAAGAAGCCAGGAATCTATAAAATCAACTGCTCTAAATGCAACAAAGTATATATTGGCAAAACAAGAAGAAGCATTGGAATTAGCCTAAGAAATACTGGAGAAACATTAGGTACAATCAGATATTTAAATCAGTGGTTGCACATCACTTTTGGACAGATAAACATTATATAGAAATAGAATTCATATTACTGAAATTCATAGATAGACGTTTGGAGCTGGGAATATGGGAGGGAGGAAATATATATATGTATATATATAAGATAATTATATGGGTTTTTGAATCGGTATGGGAAAATATATTCTTGAATGAAAACAAAGAAAATTTAGTTGATTTTGATCTTCCAAACAACAGCTACCTCATCAAAAAATTTATAAAATCCATAGAGTGACATCTTAATACCATGCTGGAAAGCTGATAGTGGAACCATGCTGAAGATGAAGGAAATTTGTTTTTGAAACATGTCCAAGTAAGTGGAAAAAACTAGTGAAATTTGAGCGACTTCTTCATAAATAATTTGTTGTATGATAACTATATTTCACTGTGAAAATCCCAAACTATTCAAATTTATTAATTGATATCATTGTATGATTCAGTTGAACTACACACTCTTAAAGCTTCACTTACTTTTCATAAATGTATGGAACCAGTTTCGAGAACATTTATGAAAAGTAAGTGAAGCTTTAAGAGTGTGTAGTACAATTGAATCATACAATGATATCAATTAATATGATTAGCTTCACTGTGCAAGTTCCAATTTACATTTTAATTAGTTATTCAAATTTATTTTCTGTTGAGTTGTTATTATGGAAGCAGCTCTTCTTTTTGTTGCTATTCTTCTTCCTCTCCTCTTCTTCCTTGTCCTCCTCCTCCTTCAGGATGGTCTCACTTTTAAGTCTGAAGACTTGGGGAGAGTTTATTATTTTATAAGTGAATTATCAGTCCCTCTCAACAACCCTGGAGAACAGATCATGGCCTCTTCTGCCATATTTTAAAGTTCTTGCTTGGCCTTCGCAACTACTGTAGAAGTCTTGGAAGAGACAAAAATTGTTGTTGTTGATCTAATGTGCAGGATTTTGATCCATCAATTTTTCCCTGGCCAGCCAATATAATTTGTGTATTTTCCCGTCAGGTGCAGCTTTCCTCAGTTCTGTGCATTCCAATAGATGTTCTTCATTTAGAATCTTGTCAGTATTGCAGATCTTACATGTGTTGTCATTCATGAAACCAAATCTGTGTAATGTTCTGCCAGACAATCATGTCCAGTGGCCAGTCTGAAATGAGCAATTGCTTCCTTTCTTGGTAGATTTGTTATTTTATGTATGTTTTTTATGTACTGTTTCTTTTATATTAGAATACTTTTTATTAGATATTTCCACTTGAATATTATGTTGATATTTTTATTCTATGGTCTTTTGGTATTTTTTAATTTTACATTTAATCCACAGGGCTTTGTTGGTTTTGAATATAGCACTGCCCCCTTTTTAGTCAGAAAGTCTGCAATCTTGTTACCTATCACTCCCATATGTGCTGGTATCCACATTAGTATTATTTGTTGAAATTTTGTTTGGAGTAATCTATAATAAGATCTCGCGTCCCTTACATTGTAAGATTCATATGAATTATCATATCATTCTATAGCTTGTATAGCAGAAGCTGGATCTGTGAGAATCACTATTTATTTTCTTTTATATCAGTCCTATAGTATATCTGTTCCAGCGCTCATTGTATTGCCACCATTTCACCTTTGTACCTTGTGGATTGTCTAGACAGTGTAAAATAAGGCAAAAAATATTTACAATATATACCACCTCCCACATTATTAGAGACAAAAGTCTCAGCTATATATCGTGCAAGCAGGCAATTCTCTACTTTCTGTTGTGCACCCCTTAGAACAAGGGCTATAGAAGTTGGGTTTTAAGTTGTTACTTCATAAAAATTTCAACATTATGGATTTCTGCTATTTTCTAGAAGTATTCATTTAATTGTATCACAGTTTTTTATTTCTATTTATTTTTGTATTTATATATATATATATATAACTATACATTTCTTTGTTATTATTCAAGTAGTTAAAATTATTTTTATCTTTTCAATTATTATTTGATCATCAATTATAATTTTACTCCTTATTAGAGAATTTCCTCTAAAGAGTTACAAGCTTCCTGAGCACAGCTACTTACTGGGGAAGTACAACTGCTGCAACCAGAAAAAGGGAATTACCACATGTAAAGTTACTATTTATGTTTTTTTTGAAAGCATAAAATGATGCTGTATTAAAATTGATGATAATAATAGGCATTAACCTCTGTTGTAAGAGGATGCTGAAAAAGTTGCCCCTCAGTGCAATACCTTGTTGGCATCTGCATAGGAAATTCTTGTATTTCATTAAACCTTTCTTCTGTAAGAACACGGTGATTCAAAGCATGACTTATGTCATTGTGATATCTGTCTTTCATAATATTGTAACAGGTTGGCAAATCATCTGAAAAATGATTGTCAGGATATTTTCTTACAAATTTCTTGCCACTTTTATGCAAGAATACATTTTCATGCGTGTATCAAACATAAAAACTCATTCTTCAAGATTATATTAATGAATGGTAAAACAATTAAGAACAATTAAATGATTTACATATGATGGAAGTATGTAATAACACATAAACACAGAACCACTTGTGTTTATGTATCAATTCACCCACATACCAGGTAGCAAAAAAATTTATCAAAGTCTTCAATTCTTTTAAGAGATTCCAAAGTTTGAGCATTAAAAATTCAGTTGACCTAGTCAAAAAACTTGAAAATAGCGGAATTACGGTTGGAGATATAATGGTTTCATTTAATGTAAAAGCCTTATTCCCGAGCATACCTAAAACTTATGCTTATACTGAAGAAATGGTTAACATCAATATATTTAAAAACAGAAGAAATAGAAGACTTATTAAAACTTACTAATATTTGCATTAAACAAAATTACTTCAGCTTCAACAAAAAATATTACCAACAAATTTCAGGCCTAGCTATGGGAAACCCTTTGTCACCTTTTCTAGCAGAGTTATTCATGAGCTCATTTGAAATACACATCACAAAAGCCTTCCCTTTAATTTTCAAGTCATGGTATAGATATGTGGATGACATTTTTGCAATAATACTGAAGAAACAATCAATAGATGCCCTGAAATTTCTTAATTTGCAACATGAATCCATGCAATTTACTATAGAAGAAGAAAGAAATGGGTGGCTACCATTTCTAGATTTAAAAATATTAAGAAATGGAGATTGTTTGAATTTTGGAATTTACAGAAAAGAAACACACACAGAAAACTACATAAAAAGAGCTATAACTCCGTTCCACATAAATATGCAATTTTTACAGTTTAGCACACAGATTGATGAATATTCCACTCACAGAAGCAGAGTACAAAATAGAATACAAACAAATAATAAAAATGGCTATAATCAATGGTTTCAACAAAGATGCAGTGATAAAAATTATAAATAAATCTAAAAACAAAAAGGGATAAGGGAAGTTTCCACACTGAAAAACACAAAAGAAGAATACAAATACCAAACGTTTCACCTACCATCCAATTTACCACAACAAGTTCAAGAAAATCTTCAAAGAACATGGGATATTAGCCCGAAAGAACAGATACAACACCAAGAATTTATTAGGTTGCACAGTAAAAGATTCCATACCACCAGAACAGAAATCAAGAATTTAAGAAATAAAATGTGCAGATTGTGAACAGAGCTATATAGGCAAAATAAAATGAAATTTGGAAATTTGGAGGAAAGAACATTTTAGGAATATTCGGTTTAAGTAGGTGGATAAATCAGCAGTAGCAGCTCACTTTTGGACCAAAAACCATGAAATAAAACCAGAAATAAAACTGCTGAAGCATCTTCACAACCCAATGGAATTATCCACTTGGGAAAAAATTTTCATATTAAAAAATAGAGAAAACCTAATGTATTTCGAGTTTCCTCCTATGGATGAACTCAGCAACTTCCTACTTCAACCAACAGAGGCCACCACAGGAACATCTGGTTGTCCAGCCATCGTTTTGAGTAATGGCGGTTCAGTGAGCAACTGAAGATGGGAGAGATTCTCCCAAAACGCGTCTTACTTTTGTGTAAGTGAATGAAGTTTAGTGTAAAAAATGAATACCTAAGTTTAGGTTACAGAATCACTTGTTGAATTAAAAATAAAACTACTAAAATCATATCAATGCATTAAAACTCTCTTGACGTTTCACATTAAAACTTTTTTTATTAAAAAGTAAGTTAAGACTAGTTTCATGAGTCACTTACTCACATTGTCAATCAATTGACGACTCAACCAATTGTCAATTGATGACTCAATTGGTTGACAGTGTGAGCAAGTGACTCTGAAACTAATCTTAACTTACTTTTTAATAAAAAAAGTTTTAATGTATTGACATGATTTTAATGGTGTTACTTTTAATTCAACAAGATTTATGATAGTTTTACTGTGTGGATTCCTACATTCATTTTTAATTGAACAGAACCACTTGCTGACAAAGCTGCTTAATGCATAAACATTGTATGGATTTAACGACTGGCTTAGGTATTAAACTGAATCCTTTATATAAACCTTTGTTAAAGTAAATTATTTCAAAAATTTTCCACCCCTTGTTAACTACACAAGACATTTTTACTGTGATTTAAATTATAATTTAATGTTAACGCTAATCATTTCTAAAATAGAAATCTAGGTAGAAAATGTAAATGAATTTTGGTTGTGATTATTTTTTAATGGGCATTTGTGGTAATAAAGTATGCACAATGAGAATTTACAGAAACATATATGGTTTGCCCAAAGGAAAGTCAGACTTTTTTCTGTAATGATTTATTGGTTGGAATATATGAACATAGAGAAAGTAAGAGTGATACATGGGTGACATATTTGCTACTCATAGTCACCTCATCCATTCAAGCAAGTGTCCTAGTGCATTATACGGTTATGGATAATCATGCTTGTGTACCCACTATGCGCTAACCTTGTGGTATCCCAACTATCGATGGAGAATGGTGTTCAATGACAATGTTTCTGCAATATCTTGACTGGTGATTCAGCAACTCTCCTTACAGGATTTTCTATGGCTTCAATTGCTTGCTTGGTGATAGTTAAGTGAGCTTGACCAGGTGTACGCTTGTTCTAATTGCACACGTGTCCAATCACGAAATTTACACTACCATCTGAACATTGTGCTGCATGACAGACATGCATTCCCGTACTCATTGTTCATATGATGATAAATTTTGGCTCCAGTAACACCTTTGCCTACAAAAATTGAATTACTGCTCAGTGGGCCTGTTTGGACGAATCCCTGTTGTGAACATATTTCATTCAATGTGCTTCTGCACACTGCATGTTAGACCATACTAGTTTGCTTTCTTACATACTGCGTCACCTACAAGAGCAAATCCAAAGCTCTACATAGTTGAGCTGTAATAAAAATATTATTTTTATTTGGGAAACCCTTATATTTAGGCAAGTGGATTTATAGAAACGGAGCATTTGTTACAATCATAATTTGAGGATACTAACTCATATGATCTCAAGCTTGGGTTGGTAAAAATTTATATAAAAAGTTGAAGTGTTTAAGTGTAAATGCCCTTTGAGGTTGTAAGCATTTCCCATTAATATATCGTAGATTTTTTGTTGTGCTATACTTCTTTATATAGTTCTGTAAATTGGAATAAATAATTATGATTAAAGTTCTTGAAATTTTTTTTAAGATGCTACATTTTTTATCTCCTTAATGCTATCAAAATTCCATAAACATCCATGCATGTCATCCAGCTTTTATTTTACATGGGTTGTTGCTATTGCTAATTACAAACTTTAATAGCACTGTAGTAACAGTGCAGGAAACTGATACAGCATAGACCTTGGCCTGGTACACAGTACCTTAGACTCTAAGAATGGGTAGAGAACCTTACAATTCCAATCTAAGTATAATGTTTGTTTTGTAAATATCAGAGACACAGCTTTGTTCTGTTCATAAGAACAAAGAGTATTAAATGCTGATATGTCATTAATATTATCCATTAGAAGTGCTACTACTAACATTGACTACATAAAAATCTTACTTAGAAGCTTTGACAGTGAAGTAATAATACTGAAAATAATAAGAATTGCCGACACAAACTCCACTTGATATGTTTCAATTTGAAAATATTTAGGATTTTAAATCTACTAGCTCATCATTACAAAACATCAAATATAACAGGTATATATTCAATAGAATGCTAAGAGAGTGAACTAAAATATGGCAGGAAAACAAATAAGAAAATTGGGAAACTGGTTTAAATCGGGTGGAGATATTGGCAGCAGTAGCACATTTTTGGACACACAACTATGAATTCAATCATAACTCATCTCAGCTTCTGAGTTTTGCTGCTAGAATGGAGTACTGCCTCTCTTACTCCTTCTTCTATCTGATTGGTTGGGCAGTGGTCAATAGGGGATTTTTCAAGAGAGATTTCCAAATGTTATTTAATAATTTAAACAATATCTCCATTAAAACATATCTTTTAAAAAAGAAACTTATTTTAAGAATATATGGAACTAACACAGTGAAGCCAAGTCCTATGAATAAAATCATGTAATGTATGTTTTACTAAACACAACATGTTTTGTTTTTATATATATATATAAACAAAATTAATATTAACAGAGATATTTATGAATAAAATCATGTGATATATATCGTACTGAACACTCGTATTGTTTCACTCACTTGTGTGATATTTGGAACCGGTTTTAAAGACCTTTGTCTTCATCTTCGGCCAAGGGTACGACTGGTTGGAGAATCCAACGGTTCTGTATAGATGAAGCACTGCCCTGGTGGTGTTTTAATGTACTTAAAATTTGTGTTTTCTATCTTTGGAATATAAAAGTTCATTAATTGAATTGATGAGTATATATATATATATATTCTCATTTGGAAGTCTCTCTTGGGAAGATTTTCTGCTAGTTAATACACAACCAATCAATTAGGATTAGGAGGGGCGACACATCAGAGTATACAAAGCATTGCAGAAAATTTTTTTCTCACATAATAAGATTTGAGGAATTGCAACACAGAATGTGCAAAAGGTCAGCAAGAACATCTTGATGGGATGTGCCTACACCTGGAAATTTTAAATGAGTCATATTAACACAAGCCAAGAAACTTGAAACAGCAAGAATCAATATTGTTAAAGGAGTTTCATACGTGGAACTGTGTACTTTGGAAAGAATCTTCATTTTAAAAAGCAAGAAAGAGTCTTGAATTGTAACATTCCACTTCTCGACATTTCACCAAATGCCACTATAAAAGCAGCTCAAAAACCAATAAGAATCTCACTAAACAGTTGGTCAACAGCTGATGACCGGAATAATGCTTTCCGTAAACATATCTGAATTATAAATAAGTAGAGTTTATATTAATAATTTTTATACATTTTATTTTTTATTGACTGCATTGTGGTATACCTAATATGGAAATTGATCTTCACTAGCCATGTGTAGGACTGAAGTTTGAAATGAAGAATCAGACTTGAAAAGACAGCTGGAATTCAAATTATGGATCTTTGGCCTTTCAGGCTGAACAGCTTCCATATATAATTTAACCACTATATAGTTGGTAGTTAAACTAGAAGTCTGTATCAAAATAATTATAGCATTATGAGTCACCATTAAGGAATAAATGATGCTTTCATAGTAGAGAAACCTTAAGGAGGTCTCCAGGTTATATAGAATCAAATAAGAGGATTGTGATTCCCTGCTTGGAGGAGGGCACAGTTGCTTAGTTGGTTAGAACAACTGCCTGGAAGGCTGAAAATCTGTGGTTTGAGCCACAGCCACTAACATAAATTTTTTTTCAGGTTCTATTCTTCATTTCGCACTGTGTGTGTATGTGTGCTTGCGTGCATGCATGCACTATTTTAAGAACTAGCAGTATGACGACGTAACCCCATAGAGATTTTGTGAAAGATAATGCACATGCATAATAAAACTTATTTTTAGGAAAAAGAGCAGTTCTTACAAAACAGTATAAATGTTAGAATAGTGATAACTGGTAAACAGCAATAATAATCAATACATTTTTAATAGAAGTTCATTGCAGGATGATTGCAAAGCATGTTTGTCACCATACCTAATGTGGAAATGGTGAAAGAAGTTTAGAAGCTATAACAGAAGGAGCAAACCTCCTTGAGCAAGAATTGTAAGAGCCAGGAATCATGTACAATTTAAGTTGTTTTTGAAGATAATATCTCAGAAAACTTAATTTCCCCGGCTTTATTAAGGACCATTTATTTTCTTATCTATCAAAATGTGTTTTCAAAATGGAATATGAGTACATTTAAATATTTATATCTATAGACAAAAAAGTACAATCTATTAAAAGGATTTTGATGATCAGTATAAGAATTTGTAAAGTTCTTTGTTTGCTTAACTTATATATCTCCATTTTATGTATAAAAATGTATGTGTATTGTTTGTTACATTAACAAAAAATGTTTTAAATTTGCCGTCTAAAATAATCTTATACAAACATGTTTGTTTTTAATATGTTCTATATTATTATAATAAAATGGAAAAATGACTGGTGTTGCAGTAATTAATTGCATTTTTGACCATTAGAGGTCTCTGAAGACAATTGCCACTTTGAAGCTTAAAGAGTGAATCAGCAGGAAAATAATTATGTACATTCTTTGACAAAAAAATGAGTCATATCATGAACTCAAAACTTTTCTTCCACTGAATACAGTGTGCAATTCACAAGGTATCCAGCAAAACTGTTTAGCCACTGCAGCAGTTGTTATATGCCGTGAACTAATAACGCTGACTAGTGTGTGTGTTCCATTAGCTCTGTGGCAGAGTTTGTAGTGATGCCATGGTTAAGACCCCAGCTTCAATTCCCAGCATGAAGCATTTTTTTTTTTGTAAACCTTGGTTACATATTATGACTAAAGTTTTGTAATATTGTTTCCCATACACAGCAAGCTAATGTTAACATATTATATACATTATAATGAATATAATATTTCCTTAAGTATTTGTTCTATTAATGCAATATGTTGCACATGTATTCCTTGCACATCCATGAAGGGTAAAAGATGGCTTATGGGCACATACTCAAGAAATCTGGGATGTTGTAGCCTTTTGTTCACACTAATGTAGAAATCTGATATCATCTGTGTCCCGAAGACTGAAGGCAGTTATACATGCTGAGGGTTCATATACCCAATATTAATTTGTGTTTATTTCTATGTGTTTTCACTTTAAAAGATAAATATTTTTGTTCATTCATTTATTTATTTGTAAAGAAATATATTAGTATGTGATTACGTTTTTGCCTGTGCATAGGTAATACCATAAAACTCAAATGATACTTTAAAGTATAAAACATAAATGGGGGTGGAATTTGAACCCAGGAGCTTA
Source organism: Metallyticus violacea (assembly GCA_030762175.1). Classification (NCBI taxonomy): domain Eukaryota; kingdom Metazoa; phylum Arthropoda; class Insecta; order Mantodea; family Metallyticidae; genus Metallyticus; species Metallyticus violacea. The sequence continues at coordinate 33,521,939 of CM060837.1, read as the reverse complement.
CGTAGAAGAACAATGCCTTCTAGATCTTTCAGCCACTGCTATTCTACCTTAAAGTTCTATTTCTAGATGCTTATGATTGTGACCATTACATTTACAGGCGAAGCGCCCACGTAGAATCTGGAGATATTCATTTTTTTGTCAAAGGGTGTACCTATGTGCAAAAGGACTTTGCTTCTATCACTTCATTATGAGTGCAAGTCTTCAAAAACTAAGACAATACATGAGCAATAAATCTGCTCTAACTACCTGCTATGCATGAAGATGGATTCTAGAAAAATTTGAAATGTTCACATCCTGTATGTATATTGCAGCTAATGTTACTGAGGAATGCATCAAAATATATAGCCTCTATCTGCATTTTTGTTTTATTTAATTGGTTTCTATTTTCTCCTGATACATTATTAATACTCATTCACTGCATTGCCAAGAAATACTTCAGATGTCCTTACCTGAAAATATAAAATCTGTTATTACTGTGACTTGAGAGGACAATATTAGCAGTATATCGGATGTTGTATTATTAAAACCAATTTGCTTAAACTTAACTCCTTTTATCATAATGAATAGAAAAAAGTTATTGAAATTAATAGATGTTATCACAAGAGTTAATGGAATAAAGATGATGGTAAATTATATATTGTATAGGGCAAAAGCCCTATTAATAGTGAACTGCAAATGTTATTGCTCTAAATATATGTAAGGTCTTAAGATATTATATCTGTAATGTAATGTCTGTAAAATGCAAAGCTCTTCTTCAAGATAAAGTTTATGTGAAGGAAATAAATGAGAATAATGCAAACTTGTTAATCTTCAAGCTCTGTGGAACATAAAATTAAAATATTGTTAAAAACGAAGTTTTACCAATATGGAACCTTATCTTTTTGAAACAACTGTTATTGTAATATTTTTAATGTGTTTAAGTGTTTTATTTATTAAATAAGATGATTCATGGTCTAGTGGTCAGCATCTGTCAATGTTGATTCAGAAAACCCAATTTTAATTTCTCCACATTCCTGAGGAATTTTTATATATATACACGTGTGAGTTTGGAATGTACTAGCAAATAGTGGTCTTGAAAGCTGAGATAAAAGCTGATGAGATATTGTTTTGTTTTGAAATGTTTAATTTCATGGAAATACTTTGTAAGGCATTTAATTAAATAATCTTTGTTATTAAATGAGATGCTGTGCTACATTAAAAACACAATTATTATGAAGTCAGTTAGCATTTGTTTTATTAATTGAAGTATAAATGAGTGAATGAAATTTATGAACCTTACTTTGTAAAATCATCAATTATGTCAGAAATTTTCAATTATTGAAATTGAAATAGACAATAATAATAATTAACAAAAAAAAGTAAAAATGAATTTTTTCTTCAATTCATATATTTTGCCTTCAACAAATCCGGAAGGCAATAGTGCACTCTTGAATATGCATTGATATTGTTGATACTGCTCTCTTTGGAATTTCTGGAAGAGAGATATTTCCCAACTCTGACCTCTACTAAATACAATCCCGTACCATATACCAACCGAACCAGTGCCCTCAGCTACTCCAGAAGGCACTAGCTGCATCATAGGAGGTACGATCCATAAGTTTCTGGCCTGACCATGTTAGGTAGGTGATAGAATAAAAATGTAGGTATAATTTTTTAATTTAATCTTTCTTACTTCAAAACATTTCTTACATCTCTGGGTTAACACTTCAATTCTACCTAAAAATTATAATTGTCCAAAGCTTTGTTGGCAAAATACTGGAAAATTGCATCTTTTAACTCATTATCTTTCATGAATCTCAGCTATCAAATGTAACATTTCAGTTTTGAATACAGGTAATAGTCACTGGGGTAAAAGTGTGGGCTGTAATTGTGGGTGATTCAGCTCGTGGAATTCACATATATTCACAGTAGCTGTGTGGACTAATGTGTGCCATGCAACAGACGAACTCCTTAACTCAGCATTCCGCACTTCTTTTCCCTGATGCAGTAGCTCAGCATAGTACTTCTGAGTCACCACTTTGTTTCTTTCTTTAAAACTATTATCAGTTCTTCTGTAATTCCAAAAAATTGTCACCATGTTCTTTTTAGTGGACTGTATGACCTAATGAATGCTTCATTCTTCCTTTGCCATTTAATTGATTCTCTTTTTGAAACCATAGTTTTGTTCTCTGTAATAATAGATTCCCAAACAACCCCCTCTCATTTTCATGGCAAAGGTTAAAAAACTTCTGACATCATTCCATACATTTAAACTACTGAAAGAATTTGGGACACCCATCTTGCATATGCAAGTATTGATGAATGATTGGAAGCACAGTTGGTTTAGAAAGTCCCATCCTTGCAGCTATTTTTATCTTAAGGTGCCAGAAATTTCTTGTTGCAACATATTCATCAGCCCACCCTTACTTGGGTCATTTTTAAGACTCTCTGTGCCCCCCCCCCCCAATAATAATTGTTTCGACACTTCATAATGAAATATGAAAGGAAAATTAGCTGCTCTTTCAGATGGGAGAGAATCATTGCTTATTCTTCATTTAATGATTTCATGTTACCATCCAGCGCAGTGATATAAAATTTTTTGTTTGCATGCAAAGAGTTAAGAGTGAAATATGCAAAATTTAAAAATAATATGAGCTGTAAAGAAATATGTAAAATGTAACTTTTTTTTCTAATTGAAGACCTTGGGAGGAAATAATAGTTCTTGTTGCTATAGTTTTGAGAAAATGTAAAATGAAAATTTGCAAAATTTCTGAAGCCCCAGTACATTTATTTATATACTATATTTTATCTGTATGTGTGATTTCTAGTGCCAACTCACTTGCCTATCACAGGCCACTGCCCTCTGCACATGTGGCAGAGGGCAATAGCATAATCCATTTGTAATATGTACACTAATAATTGGCATATTAAATTATGCTGAGGTATGATGATGATGATGATTATGATTATGATTATGATGGTGCAATGATGGAATGAGTAGCAGGGGAAACCAGAGTACCTGGAGAAAACCTGCCCAGGTGTCGTTTCGTCCACCACAAATATCACTTGTGATCGCTGGGAGCAAACCCATGCCACCTTGGTGGGAGATGAGCAATCTAACCACTCTACCATGGTGCTGCTTAAACTGCAATGCAGAACGTATATTCTATCAAATAATAAATATTTTGGGCAACTGGTTTGTCTTGTTTAATAGACTTATTAGAGTGATGATAATGTTGTGGCTTATTACTACTGAGTCTTTCATGGTTTTGTCACCCATTTCATGTCCGCTAGAGCAGTAACTCTTGCCAAAGCAGATGTAATATCCATGTAACTGATTCACGTTCTCACTATTACAACTGCAATTACAATAAAAATATGACCGAACATGTACGCCAATTTACCAATTTCTTGAACTGATCAATGGAGAATGAGGTATGTAACTGTTTGAATTGGACATTAAACATTTTTCAATTTTTGGGCCATTATTTACCTCTAAGGTCTCCAATTATTGTACTGTCTAATCAAATGATGATTGAAAACAGGTATTTTTTCAAACCTTTGCAAAAGTGTTAGGTTGTTATTCAAAAAGAAAATATATTGTTTTCCCACCCCTTCTTAAGCATAGGATGACAAAATGAAGGGTTATATAGGAGTAATATTAAGTAGTCTTGGAAGCTGGGAAGTATGATAGAGAATAATAAACAGCCATGAGAACAATTGGAGTATGTGTATCTAAAACTTCTATATTGAGTTCAAGTAAGGTGGCTTAACAGGATTGAGTCTAACATAGATTTAATTCATAGAATGTATAGTAAGGAGGTATTGATATGATTAAATGGGGAGCATTAAACAAAAAGGAATATTTATGCAGAGATTGCATTAGAAATTTAGGCTAAAGCATAATATACTTAAAGAACATATGAAAATCAAAAAGAAGTGAGGAGGTAAAAACAGCTGGAATAGAAAGTGGGAAAAAAGATAGAAGAGGGTGGAATGTGAGATATATCCCAGAAAGAAGATAGGAATGTTGTAGGATTCTGGGAGAAGACAAGGAGAAAGATGGAAGATATATAAAAACAGGAGATTTGGAGTAGTTTTCAGGATAAAACATACTTGAAAGTGTATCGGGCGATAAAAAAGAAATGGGGTAAAGAGAAATATGTGAACTATTGTGATAGATGAATGACAAAAGGCTTTGCTTGAATAAGATCAGGTGGAATGTATTTTTGAAAGACTTTAAAGAGGATAAATGAATTGAATCTGTCGTCTTAACACTCTTCATGCTTCACTAACCTTAAAAATATATGGAACCAGTTTCAAAGATATGTTATCTTTGAAACATAAAGATATGTTATCTTTGAAACCGGTTCTGTATATTTTTAAGGTTAGTGAAGCATGAAGAGTGTTAAGACGACAGATTCAATTCACATGAGCTTCACTGTGTTAGTTCCATATGAAAACTTTTTTTTTAAAGATTTACAATTTTTAAAAAATTTTGATTTAAAGAGGATATTTCATTCATAATGGAAACTGAAAGATGGAGAGATGATATTTGGGAACAATAATGTGATTGGAAGAAGAATATAGCAATAAAAATGTTAGTAATTGTGTAATAGAAAGAAGTAATAGAACAGGGATGTATTTAGCAAGAGTACAAGAAAAATGGATTTTGAAGGTTAAGAAAAGGAGACTGAAGGAAGTTTAAAATATGCAGTAAGAGTTGTAAGGCTTGAATAGATAATGGGATCTAAACATACCAATAATCATGGGAAAGTTCATTATAAGAATTCTGGGATAGAACTGTGTTAGATTATTTAGAAACTAGATCAATGTACAGGTTGGCTGCACTTATTGTTAGAGTGTATATTGTTAAATTAAACAAAATTTATAATGCTAATTATGTAGAGAAGTCAATGAAGCATCAATTTAGTTCACTGCATGGAATGTACTGTTCAGTAAGATAATTCCATAATATTCATTTGATGTTTATTTAATAATTACATTGTATTAGGTTGTAATGGAAAGAGAAAAAAATAACTTAAGTTCATGCTAAGTAATAAATATATTATTGAAATTATTATTTTTAGATATTCCTTTATCCTCCTGAAGTATCTGAACTACCAGTTTTTGCAAAAATAGCAAATATTAATGAATATATAGAAGAATTTTTTCTCCGTGTACAAGTAGATTAGACAGTAAATGGAATAAGAGTATAGGAATGTTTTATCTTCAGCATTATTTATGGACAAAGCCTCATGAGAAAAGCTGTTTTTTCTTGATTTATATTAACTTATTGCAATGTTGCACTTGTTAACCTTCTAAAAATGAATATGTGGAGTAATTCCTTATTGCTGTCTTCTGTTTTTAGGTATGGGGATCGTTTTGGCATGCCTCCAGCTGTTGGTGGTGGACCCCGAGACTTGCACCATCGTGGACCCATTGAACCTCTTTTACCCCCTGGAGTGACCTCTAGATATGAATCCCAGCCAGCACCAACATTCCGACGCTATGATCACTATGATGTAGCTCCTCCTGGAACGGGTCCTGACATTCCAGGAATTGGTCCCTATGAGAAGCCTCGGTATGATAGACCATCTGGTGCAGGAAGCAGCTATGATCGCCCAGGTAGCTATGAGAATCGGTCTACTCATGAAGATTTCCTGACTCCTCCAGGTGTTGATCATCGTTATGGGGGCTCTAGAGAGCGTGATAGAGATCGCAACAGCAGAGAAAGGGATATTGCTCCTCCAGGAGTGAGAGATCGAGACATTGGTCCTCCAGGAGTGAGGGATAGGGATATCTCAATTAGAGATCGTGATCTAGGATTGAGAGAGAGGGATATTGGTCCCCCTGGAGTAAGAGAAAGAGACCTGCCTCCTAATTCTTGGGATCGGGAAAGAGGCAGGGATGAGCCTGGTATGTTATCTAGGGATAGAGATGTGGGACTGCGAGATAAGGAGAGAGACTTAAGAGAAAGTGAAAGAGATAGAGATAGAGGAAGTCGCGACTATTATGAAAATGATCATCGACGCTCATATGAAAGTAAGAATTTCAGCTATAATTCTCCAGAAACTAAAAAGCGACGACAATCACTGTCTCCACCACGACATGGAGGGGCTGAAAGTCGGGAGCGCTACTCCAGTGGGGAGCGACATCATCGACATGGTGGCCGTAGCGATAGCCGGCGAAAGGTCACCAGCAATCAGCCAGGGAAGGAAAATCGACAACTGACACAGCCTGTAGAAACTGTAGTGGATGCTATGGGACAGCGTGATAAGGACAAAGAAAGTGGTGGACAGAAGAGAGAACGTGTCCTTGTGGAAGTGCGTAAAGAGCCATCAATTGACCGTGATCGTGCTAAGAAAGATGACAAATCAAAATCTAAAGAAGAATTGGAAGACAAAAACAAGAAGAGCAAAGATAAAAAGAAAAAAAAGAAAGAAAAGGAGGGAGAAGGAGAGAAGTTGAAAAAGAAGAAACGTAAAGAGAAAAAGGAAGGAAAGAAAGAGTCCACACAAGAAACTGTGGAGAGAGTCAAGACAGTTGTAAAAACATCAGATAATATTAAAAAAGACAAGCAACCTGTGCATAAAACTCGTGATGACAAGTCAGAATTTAAAACAGAAAGTAAAAATGAACCCGAGGTGGAGAAGAAAAAGCCTGTTCAGAGTGATAAACCCAGCAAACCAGCTATACTGCGAACTTTTGATGCCCCTCCTTCAGAGAGCATCGTTGATGGTCTTTATGGTGACATGGAAGATACCCGCATTGATGACAGTGTCATTGCCAACTATGGTAAGGTGATGGCTGAGGAAGGCTCTTTAAAAGTTAAAGAAGAAAAAGGAATGGAAAGTGGTGGGGAAGCAGATGCATTAGAAAGTAACGAAGGAACAGAATCCCTTCTCATGCAGCAAGGAGAACAGCCAGAACAAGCTGCTAAAGAGGAGATCATAGAAGAACCAAGAATCAAATCTGAAGGTGGTTCTGATTCAGATAATGGAGGCAAGTCAGAGAAGGCCAATGTTATGCTTGCACCATTACCAGAACCTTCAAAATGGGAGCTTGAGGAGGAATTTGCCTCAGGATCCAATTATGAGAAGAAGGACAGTGAGGATCGAGCATCAACTGGATCCACTGGGCAGGTGGATAAAGGATCTGCTGGCAAGGTAGTTACTTCAGAAGTACTAAAACGTGCTGAAAATGCAATTTTCCAGAAAGCTATCAATGCTATTCGACCAATAGAACCTCCAAAAAAGGTTTCTGGAGACAGAAAACCATACACTGGCACAGAAAAGGAAAAGCGAATTCCAGGAGAAGTTGTGGTGGCAGCAGTGGTAGAGCCTAGTGACCCTAATGCACGCAAACTTTTGGATAAAGACGCACGAGAAGCAAGAAAGACAGCTAATTCCATCCAGATTACAATTCCTATTGCAGGAAACCACGCAGAGAGATCTGTGGAGATTGCCTCAGTAGAATCATCTCAGCAGCCATCGAAAAACAAAGCAAAAATAGAGAGGCCAAAGTTTAGTGGTGGAAGTGGGGGTAGTCAGTGGGGAGATGCCTCAGATAGCATGTCACCACATCGTGTATCTGCCAAGGAGCGCCTGGGTGCAAGAGTTGATGGAGAAAGTGAGAAAAAACATGATGATGAGCGCAGCCGAAGTAGAAATGTAGGCAGACATCGCAGTCGTAGTGATAGCAGAGATCGTAAGCATGGAACGTCAAAGAAAGGACTGAAGAGTACTGTAGAGAAGAAGAGAACCCTTTCACGATCAAGATCCAGATCTCCTCATCATAGTAGGAAAGTTTCTGACAGAAAGCACCAGGAAGGTTCTGAATCAAGGAGGTATGCAAATGTTGAAGGAAGTGGTGATCGTAGATATGGAGATTCGGTACCAGATAGAAAATATGCATCGTCCTCTGATAGGGGAGGGGACTCTAGAGGTAAAAGGAGTGAACGTGATGGGCGCTATGTAGAAGGAGAGCGTGATCGTCATGTACAAGATCGCGGAAGTGAGGGTAAAAGAAGGGAACATAGTGAAACTAAGAAATGGGATGATAAGAAAGAGGTAGTCAAGAGTCCAGAGAGAAGAAGGGAACGTAGTGATAGTCGAGACAGAAAGAGTGACAAAACCCGTGTTAAGCAGAAGGAAGAAAGAGAGAAGTCTGTAGAAAAGGTCAAAAGCAAACATAAAGCTAAGAAGAAAACAAAGAGACGATCAGAAAGTAGAACCAGAAAGAAGTCTCTTTCTGATAGAGAATCAAAAAGAGGAAAGAAAAAAGACAAAAAACACAAGAAAGAAAAAGGAAAGAAACACAAAGGAAATGAGAAAGAAAAGACTGAAAAAGAAGAGGAAAAGGGTGATAAGGAAACATCTGATTCACTGCCAGCAAAAGACTCAAAGGCTAGTGGTTCCATGAATGATGCAGCTGATACAACAGGAAATGAAACTTCAGTAGCAGCAGACGAAGATCAGAACAAGGAAAAGTCATCAAGAAAAGGAGGGAGAAGAAATCCCCGGCTTGCTAGCGACAGAAAGAAATCTACACTTGATGAAGCAAGTTTTGAACCAGATTATGATGCATCATCCTCTGGAGACACTGAGGCAGAAGAAGGTGGTGAGGGAGATAAGAAAAATGAAGGAGTGGATAAAAAGGTTGTAGGATCCAAGGATGCATCTCCAACAGGTGGTTCACCTGCAAAGAAACGAGATAGGTCCACAAGTGCAGATCCTGCAGATCAGAAAAGGCCCAAACTTGATAAAGACTCAGAGAAATTAGAAAAGGGAGGAGGTGAGGAGGGAAACAAGAAGTCAAATGGCAATGGAAAGAATAGTGGAACTTCAAAACCTGCAAGTAAAAAAAGAGGTCGTTCAATTAGTAGTTCAGACAGTTCCGACGAGGACTCATCTGATGATGACGATGATGATAGCAGCTCAGGAAGCTCAAGCAGCTCAGAGGATGATTCTTCTGATGATTCATCAGTACATAGGCGTCGTAAGAAAAAGGCAAGGCATAGACGACGGGGAAAACGTAACAAAAAGTCCTCCAGGCGCGCTTCTAACTCCAGTAGTGATAGTGATACTGAATCTGAATCTGGCTCCAGCAGTGATTCAGGTAGTGGTCGAGGCCGGCGTGGTGGCGGACGCAACAAAAAGCATAAGCATCGAAGCAAAGTGAGCAAAAAGAAGAAGAAGTCAAAACATCGATGAAACAAAATTCATATATCCTTACCCTAGTCATTTCACCTGTGAAACGAAGTATAAAGGCAACAGAAAGAGTAAAGTATTTGAAAATGTTTTCTCTCTTGCTGTTTAATGTCTGACATTGGGTTAAAAACTGTTTCCAGGGAGGGTTTTCATTTTTGTGGCTTATGACCTGCGTATAGATTCTGTGAAAGTTGGAACTTAGGTGTTCTTCATATAGACTTAACTCTAAATCATGCTCATCATCATTGGGAACAATTAAAATGAGGATGAAACTTCAACTAGTAAACAAAATGCATGTTTAAGCTAATGACTTTGATGAAAAATATGGTACAAGTTCTGAAAAATGTGTTAAGATCTTATAATTTGCTTGTACAATGCAGTAGAACTATCCCATTTTTTGTGTTAATTTTACATTTCATTTAAAGTCTTTGGGGTTTCCTTTTTCATTACAGTGATGAAAATTGTGTTATTGTAAACAACAATCCTGCATTTTCCATATCTGAAACATACAGGTTTTAATTTCATTGTTGCATTCTTGGTAAGTATTTTTGTGCAACTTCGTAAACCAAGACAGAATAGTTTGTTGCAAATTGTCCCCTAGTGCCCCAAAGCAGACTTTTGAACACAGTTATTTTTCAGTGTTACTTTGTAAATAAATAAAATAATAAAATTGAAATATCTTGATATAAATCTAGGTTTTTTTTTTTTATCAATCCTAATCCTATGCAATACATAGCATGTAAATTAGTTCTTTTGAACATGATATTCTACTTTAGGGTACCATAATCTCGTTAAAAGGAAGTATTAAAATAATTTAATACAGTAAGATTATTTGAGTAATGGGCCAGATGAATTACTGTTTACTGCAACTGGAAAAAGGGAGATAAGAATTGCTGCATTTATTTTACTGAAAGCATAAAATTATACTATATTAATAAATAGTAACATGTGTTATAAGAGATGTTTAAAAAAGATGCCATTCATTGGCAGTATATTGTCAGCATGTTGTAGGCAATTTACTTAATTTAATTTTTCTTCCATTAAAACATAGCAGTTTAGAACACATTTCTTATCATTGAGAATTCTTGTTTCTTGTAATTTTTTAGCATGCTAGCAAACAGTATCTGTACCTGAAACATGATCGACAGGATGTTTTCTTGCAAATCGCTTTACCACTTCCCTGCTAGAATCTCTTTCTCTTTCTTTAGCTCTCTCACCAGACACACACACATACACAGTATATACATATATCAAGGAGGAAACCCAACAGCTAGACATTTACTTAAACAATAGCAAAGTAGTACAAGGTAATACTGTAAAATACCTTAGAGTGATCTTTGACAATAGACTGAAATTTAATCGCACATAGACTATGTAACTGAAAAATGTACCAAACTCATACATTCTCAAAATAAAATGGGGACTACAATTTGATGTGCTGAGAATAATATACAATGGAGCCGTTCTGCCTCTTCTTCATTATGGGGCACCTGTCTGTATAGATGCTATACAGCAGACTTACAATGCAAGGAAACTTAAGAAGAATACAAAGAATTATAAACATCAAAATACCAAAGGCTTTCAGGACAACATCATAGGAGGCTCTGTACATTATTACAGATGTAATTCCAGTAACGAAAGCACTTAAAGAAATTGCCAACTTGTATAATTTCATAAGAGGAAATGAGAGAAGACCAATCATAAACGAAGGATGAAAGGTAGACCTATTTGACAGTGAAACACCATACAGGGAATGGCTTCACCCCGCTGATATACCTAAAATAGAGGAGAAACAAAATGATAGAGTATACATTGAAGAATACACTGATAGCAGCAAAAGCGATGCAGATGTAGAGGATGAAATAATAATGTTTATTAACAATATGCCAGTTCATCCACTATGGTATAAGTTGCACCAAAAATATTCAATTAATCAAGCCAAGCAGTTTGCTATATTGAAAGCCCTGGAACAGTTGGAAAATGCAGACAATAACAAGCGAATAGTAGCATTCCACACAGATAGTCTAATTACACTAGATTTAATCAACAACCACACAAAACATAGTAATCTCTGTAAAAAAAATAAGGAAGAAATTAAATCACTCAACAAGAAAACTGGGAAATACATTTACTTGAGTTAAAGCACATGTTGGCAATGAAGGAAATGAAATAGCAGACCAACTTGTGAAAGAAGCAGCAAAGCAGCAGGATTATCAACTCAAACCAAAATGTGAAATGAAGAATGAATCCAATGAAGAAAGCCTGCCACTATGGGAAACAGAATGACAATGAAGGAAGCAACTACAAAATCATATTTTCTGATTGGAGCTAAAAGGTTGAAAACCAACATCCTTCTAAGCTGCAATATTACAGCAATCATCTCAGGACAGAGAAATTTGGAGCGTACTTTCATCGCTTCAAAATAGCAGAGAAACCATTATGTATATGTCTGGAGGATATACAAGCACATTTTGTGCAACATCTTTAAGGAAGAGTGAGAAATATTCTGGAAAGATATAGGAAAAGTAACTAGGCAATGGCCAATAGACAATTAATTATGAATGAAGGAATCAAGACAATAAAATGATCATAAAATCTTAGGTAGATTAAAAGTAAAACTACTTTAAATCATGGTAACGTATTAAAATCACTCTTGACCTTACCATCTTAAAACTTTAAAGTTAAAACTGGGACATTTTTCGTGAGACCTTGCTCACATGTCAACCATAGAACGACTGATGGTTCAAATTGTGTTGAGGTGCAAGTGACCAGGTGCTCTGGTGGTCTGTTAATGAACTTAAAATGTTGTCTGCCTCTGGGATATCGAAATTCACCTCTTCTTTATAAATTTTTTTTCCCATATATTGAGTTCCTTTGGGTGTTGAGCTGCTTTTAACAATGTGATGTCCTTCTCTGTTTCGTGATGTTCATTCCAAAAATGTGCTGCTATCGCTTATTTTTCTACCGGTTTGTGTTTGATATTTCTCCAGTGTTCTTTCAATCTGATACTCAAATTTCTTTTTGTCTTGCCTATGTACACCTTATTACAGTCTCTACAATTAATCTTATATAAGCCAGAATTTCCTTCTTTAGGTCTGGGGCCTGTTTTATTTTGTTTCAACAATTTGCAAACACTGTACCTATTTTTAGGTGCTAAGGTGGTGATGTATTGTTAAATATTTTTATGAAACTTATTATTGATGGGTGATAAGTGAACTTATGGTAAGTTTTTTCTTTAGATAAAGTACTGAGTGTAGTAATGTTTAATTTTCCTTTTTCCTATGAATCTTTTTATTTTTTGCTCAATTATTTTTTGTTAAATCCATTGAATTTGGCTGTTTCTATAATGTGTAAGTATTCTTTTTTATACTCCTCCTTATTGAAAGGTATAATGACCAATCTATAAACAATACTGTTAAAGGCTGCTTGCCTATGATGTCTATGGTTGAAACCGTGAGCTTTTATATAATTATCAGTGTGTGTGTGTCTTTTTTGTAAATCCCAAATTCCAGCTTGTTTTACTGTTTATAATCTTCAAATCCAAAAAATGGTAAAGTGTTGTTAATTTCAGTTTCTATAGTGAATTTGATCGTGGGTTCCTGTAAATTTAATAGTTTTAGTGCATCTTTTATATATCTGCTATGTTCAATGGCAAAAATATCATCCATATATCTATGCCAAGTCTTAAATATGTAGGGAAAGATTTTTGTAATGTGCATCTCAGAAAAGCTCAGAAATAAATCTACCAGGAAAGGAGAGAGAGGACTACCCATAACTAAACCTGATTTTTGTTTAAAGAACCTTCTTTCAAAGGTAAAGAAGGCCTGATCTAAACATAATTCCATAAGTTTCATATATCTTTAAACTTAAACTAGGAAATTTTGGAAAGGTGTTGAGCTGTGTGGATAATCAATTTGCTAGGTAGTAACAGGGGAGATTAATATTATTAATAATTGATCTCGTACTCTTTCCAGGCTTGTGTATCTTTGGCATTCAAAAAAAGAAAACCTTAACTCTTTTAAGAAAATGGTTGGTATCTCTCATCTTACAGAAAAACACATCAAAGAATACACAGACCCCCCCCATCCCCCCACACACATACACACAAACAAAAACCTGTTCTTCATGACTATATTTAGTATCATAAATACTAAAGAACCATTAACATAATTTATACACAATGAAAGCAATGTAACACATGAGTGCATAACCACTCACTGACAAAGAGGCCCTCAAACAATTACAAACTGCTACCTGCACATGCATTATGAAGCTTAGACAAATGACTTCTCCAAGTGTGCAGCCATGCTCTGCCAGGTCATAACTCAAATAACCTTACTTTGTAATTATCTATAATTTCATTTTGTCACAGTTGATTAGGGCAATGGTTTCCAATTTATTTGATTGAGGATACACTTTACTGAATGCCCACGATAAGGTTAATTTTTTTATTTTTATTAATAATAATAATAATAATAATAATAATAATAATATTGGTTGATTTGGTTTATTTATGGACGCTCTTTAACAACTCAGGTCATCAGTATCCCATTCAATTTAGGGTGTGAGACAACCGACAAATTTTGCTCAAAGGCTCTTCTTTCAGGCTTGAGGTTCTTTATTGTGCCGTAAATCTATGACACAGGACCCATGGCTTTACTTCCCTTCTGAAGGAAGCCATACTTCATACTTCCTTCGGAAAAAATCCTATGATCCTGGCCGAATTTGAACCCATGATCTTGGATTTAGAAGGCAAGTATGGTTGTTATAATAATATCAATAATAATAGTAATAATAATGTAATAACTTATGTGTAGTGTTGAACACCCAGTGTTGTAGATAGGTTGATGTTAACATGCAATTGAAAATTCTAAAAAAAACAAGTAGCTAGTGCCATTACAACAAAACAAAAAGGTATGTGTCAAAATTCCAACCTTTCTATGCTGGACCGATTTTTTTATATTATTTTTGAAAACTCACCTATTTAAATTAATGTGAAATCTGCTCTTTGTGGGTTGCACAGTGTTTCTCTATATGTGGCCTTATGGTTGATAGGCCAACAATTAAATCATCTTTAATATGCAGCAATCTGTTCCTTTGTTTAGATTTCACTATTTTTATGGTAGAAATTGCTGATTTGTACAAGTATGATATTGAAAATGACAGCAAAACGTTTATGGACCTCTTTGCAAGAACCTAATCTAGAAGCTTTACCATTATTGAAAGAGCCCCTAGAGAGCCAAAGGGTTTCAGTGTGGAACAATAAATTAGTATGCTCAGCCCCTCTAGACTTGCAAAGTTTTTCAAACACTCAAGACCTAACTGGTCTTTGTTTTTAATTAATTTATCATTTTAATAGTCATACTTAACAAAGATTCTGAAAATCCCCTTCAGCAGTTCTCATAATTAATGCCTTCCTGCGCAAGAAACAATGAGTTGTCATTATAGTGAGGTTCACTGCTTTCATGAAAAATATAAAATCTTTAATTTTCCCAGGAAATATTATATTCAACAAAATGATTATTAATACAATATTATAAATATCTTTGACTGTAGTAGTGGTTTTGAGTTCTTCGTAAAATAAAAATTGTTCAATAATATCTAAATTATATTTGGACCTAATAAAGGTAATTAACTGGCATTTATCACTTATTATGGCTGGATCTAAATGGGGCAGCTCAATGGAAGTTTTAAATAAAACATATAATAGATATATAAAACCAGTACTAAAATATGGATGTGAGCTACTATTAACAGCAACAGAAGGAAAAATAAATGAGATTGAGAAATGCCAAAATCAATATTTAAGACTGATAACAGGTGCCGTAAAAACACCACCAATAAATGCACTTCTGGTCAGAACGAATAATAATCCAATGAAAACCAGCATTGAAACACAAGCGGCACAATTATACATAAAATTAAAAACAAACCCAAGTAAACATCAATGGTTTCATCAACTATCCAAAGAACACAAACTAAAAACACAGATCACAAATAAAGCACTTAGAGAAGAATTATAATTATTTAAACCTGGCAGAGAAGAACATCCCATATCCCACAAGAATTAATCCAATGGATTATATTAAGATAATAACAGATAAAAAACTGACAGAACAATTAAATAAACAAGAAGACTCAATAGAGGTATGCAGAACTATAGCACTTGAACATTTACATAACCAATTCCCTGAAACAGACTGGCTTAGAATTTACACAGATGGATCTGTAGACAAACAGAGAAATAATGTAGGAGGTGGTATATATTGTAAATATTTCTCGTATTATTTCACACTGCCTAGACAATCCACAAGTTATGAGGGTGAAATGGTGGCAATACAACGAGTGTTCGAACAGATATACCACAGGACTGATATAAAAGAAAATAAAGTAGTGATTCTTACAGATTCAGCTTCAGCTATACAAGCTATAGAATGATATGATAGTTCATATGAATCTTACAATGTAAGAGACGTGAGATCTTAATATAGATTACTCCAAACAAAATTTCAACAAATAATACTACTGTGGATACCAGCACATGTGGGAGTGACAGGTAATGAGAATGCAGACTTTCTGGCCAAAAAGGGGGCAGTGCATATTCAAAACCAATAAAGCCCTGTGAATTAAATGTAAAATTAAAAAATATCAAAACGACCATAGAACAAAAATATCAACATAATATTCAAGTGGAAATATCTAATAAAAATTATTCTAATATAAAAGAAACAGTACAAAAAATAAAAAATCTATCAAGGAAGGAAGAAGTTGCTCATTTTAGACTGGCAACTGGACATGATTGTCAGGCGGAACATTTACACAGATTTGGTTTTATGAATGATAACACATGTAAGATCTGAAATGCTGACAAGATTCTAAACGGAGAACATTTATTGGAATGCACAGAGCTGAGGAAAGCTGCACCTGGCAGGAAAATACATAAATTATATTGACTGGCCAGGGAAAAATTGATGGATCAAAATCCTGCACATTAGATCAACAACAACAACAACAACAACAACACTTTTGTCATGGTTTTTGTCCTATCCCTTACTAATTAATGTTCATATTAATTTCAATGTCATGAAACTCTTCTTTTATCCTGTGACTAACAGTGTTATCCAATAATGAAATTTTGGATATTTCTTATTCCGCAGCATCACTAAACATAATTTTCACAATTTTTTTTGTGGCTGGTAATATTAATTCCTTGCCAGTATTATGAGATTTTTTTCTATTGGGCTATTGATTCATAAACTACATATGAATTATGCTACTCTTTGTCAGAAACAGAAATGCATTTTACAGACATACTAGAGAATTTTTCTCTTGATTTCAAAAGATGTTCAAAATGTTCTCTTGGTTTTGAAGCTACATAAGAATGATTGCTTTCTAAATGTTATTTTAGTTTTTAATCAACATCATAGATTGATTTAAAACAACATTTCTGCTTATACAACACTTGGGAATTTGTTTATATGCATCTCCAAGCCACGTAAAACCATGTTGCAAGTATTCATCACTATATTTATGAAACGGAGTATGCTTTTGTGAACTAAGTTTTGCTCACATTATTTGAATTAGCACTGCTGTCATTTAAACCAGAACTTGATTCAGATTGTCTTTTTTGAATTAAAAATTTGTCCAAGATAAAATGTAAATAAAGCACTTGATAAATTAGTCACACTATTACCCACTCACATGTATATACTGATACTGACTAATTTGTTCTGATGATTCTAAAATCTGTTTATTACTAAGTGGGCAAAGTAAAGAAATTACAAAGCATTGTTATGTGTTATCATTTTTAATCAAATTGTTGCCAGACAGAAAATGAAACTGACATTGTTGCAGGTATTAACATTTCATTAGTAGAGTCTGTTTCGAAATAAAATGTACCTTATAAAGGCTTTGTTGTAAATGAAAAAATGCATCGTAAATAGACTTTTTGAATGACATAAAATTTATTTTTAAATTTCAAAATTTTTGCCACATATTCCATGGGGCTGTGCAACACACAAATCATGTGTCCCGGCACACATGTTGTGAACCACTGGATTAGGGTATAATTTTAAACTAGCTGCTCATGTGACTGAAAGGCATGGGTTTGAATTTGCCTTGGTTCCAGTCAAAGAATGAATTTTGAGAAATTCCAGAATTCATACTTTCCATTCATTCGTTTGTTAGTTCATTCATTCAGAACTATTTCATTGTTATCTAGATCTGCCATGAACATACCTGAATAATTGAAAATTGTGACATATTCTGAAAATGCTGGCACATTTCTCCTCACAAACACATTTGATAAAGCCAAAATATATTTCTTTCCTTCCACTGTACACTAATAGAGAAAAGAGCTTTTTAATTCTGCTATTGTGTCCTGGTATTGCAAAAAGAAATTGAACCATCTTCAAATCTTTGCATACTGTTCTTTACTTTTGCAAAATTTAATAGAGTTGCACTATTTTTCTTGGCTTGTCTCTGCTTTCCCATAATGTGAAGTGACAAATTCCTTTAAATTGGAAAAAGTGATCAAAACATTTACTGTCATTAGTTTTTATACCCTGCTATTGAATCTTGCCATAATATCAAACTGGGAACATCAAAACATTGATTCAATTGTTAATGCACCTGTTATACAGCCAATGTCTGCATTCTTCATTTATGAAATGTTAGGATCACTGAACATAAAGAATGGTAAGTATTGCTGTTCATTGTACAAAACAAAAATGAATAAGTCTTTGATTTGAAAAATGCAGAAAAATTACAGGATTTTCAAAAATGTATAAAGATGGCCATTTTTAGTATTAAAAATGCAGACATCTATATAAATGTAGCTCAGAATGCATCTAATTTTCTGCTTTTATTTGTATACTGGTTTCAACATGTATATTGTCAAAATTCAATATAAAGGAGGAGTTTTAAGATTTGTTGTTTCTTAAAAACTGTTCTTTTTTGCTGCAACATGTGCCTGTTACTGATTATTTTGAACTTAAAGTAATATTTATTTAATTTACTAGTGAATGAAAAGCCTTGGTTATCTTACCACCTTCCTGCAGGTTTTGCTAGCTATTTTATATGTAGAAGTGTAATTTTACAATTTGCATTACTGGAGCAGATCTTGCTCTCATATCCTGATACAAATGTTTCGCAAATAGCATAAAATATATATTTAAAAAGGCAGCAGGTTAAATGTACAAGTTGTTCCTAGGCATGGTTAATATATCTACTTAATGCTTGTGGAAGAAGACTAAATATTTCTTATATTGATAAACAGATTTTGTTAAAATTTATTAACTTCTAAAGAGATTAGAATTATGTTTCTGAATGGTGGGAGAAAAGTAGTGAGGAGTAGAAGTCGTTAATTCCCCTTTCCATCCTTCACCACTCCTTGTGATACCGTCACATGTGTCACATCTAATTCTTGCTGAATTTCCTTATATTAAGTATTAAATCATTATTTTCACAAATAGTGCCTTTATAAATGATCTTTTGGTACTTTGTTGTTCGAAACAACACCACTTAGTTGATGCATGGAATAAAAATCTTATATGGATGCTACACATGTAATAATAACATTTCAGGATAAACATGTGTAATTTATATTTTAAAACTTTTTTAAAAACTTGTGTTAAAAAATATAAGAAACTAACACAGTGAAGTTAGTTATATGATGAAAATCATTTGAGATATGTCGACCTAAACACACTTATTGTTCCACTTACTTGTTGTAAAGTACGGTACTGGTTTCGAAGACCTTCTTCTTCATCCTTGGGACGACTGACTGGAAACTTCACTGTCTATGTGGAAGTGAAGTTCTGCCCTGGTCGTATTTTGATGAACTTAAAGTTGGTCCTTTCTGCCCTCTCAGAGATTGGTTAATGAAGTTTGGTATTCTGAGGGAAGATAATACCAACTTTAAGTCCATCAAAATTCCACTAGGGCAGAACCTCTCTTCCACATAGCCGGTGGAGTCTCCAACCAGTCGTTCCGAGGCCGAGGATGAAGACAAAGATCTTTGCAAATGGTACCATACTTTACAACAAGTAAGTGGAGCAATAAGAGTGATTAGGTTGGCATATCCAAAATGATTTTAATCATGTGCATTTTAATTAAAATTGTTAATTCAAACATTGCACAGTGAAGTTAATCATATATTAAAATCATTGTATGATTGAGTGGAGCAAAAGAGTGTTAGTTCAACTCAATCATACAATGATCTTAATAAATGTGCACTTTGTTTGAACTTATGTGGGAACAGTGAGCATTGTTATAACTACAGCATGCTATAACAATGCTTGTGATTTGTCTACGAGTGAGTCAGGGAGGCTTGACAGCTGAGAAATATCTTTTCTTACTGGCGCTTTCCCCTCTGTGATGGAGCTATCAGTTGTCAATTCTAAAGTCATTTTAATCCTGTAATAAATAACTTGTTAAATATTATTGCCATAAATCTTGCGAAAATATCACACTGTGGCTGTAATATCTCATAATTCTGAAAATTAAAGAATTTAATGGAAGTGGCTATTGAAGTATCTTGCATTTCAGTTCTGACTTTTTGAAAGAAAGGACTTTTCTGGACAACACTGGGCTTCATCATGGGGCTCAGGGATGGGGGCTTCACAATTTTAAATGGAACAGTGGTATAATTTTGAGATATTGTGATTATTCTCTACAAATTAAGGAACTTTTGTTTTAAACATGTTTTTCTAAAATAAAATTTTCAGAAGTTATGTGCAGTTGGAAATAAGACATACTACGTAAAGACAGATAATAAATCAAGCTATTTTGTTTTTATTCATATATTTATACAGAATGTCCCAATGAGGAGGGACTGCCCTTTTCAAAGGTGTTAGGCAGATAAAAAATTATCCAATATAAAAAAAATAAAAATAAATTCTTAAAAATAGTTGGTGTGAATAAATAATTAAACAGTTAGGTATTTGAATAGTGTGTATCCTTGAATGTAATAAATAATTTAGGTAAATTTCAGTTAGGTATTTAAACAATTTTTTTTTCAACTGGTACAAATTCCAAGACTATTTAATAACTAATGGAAGATTGTTATAGGTTTTAACCCATATTTTGTAGAGTTTACAATTCTATAGAAGTTTATTAAGCTGATTGTGTGTTTAATACTTAATTTGGTACATAGAAGATTATTAAATTATGATTTATTCTTATAAGTAAAGAGACTGGAAAGATGTTTGTTTCCTTCAATACATCCATTGCGGATTTATAAACATTAAATCAAAATATTATTTTGATAGCTGTTTTTTACAGCATTTCTAAAGAACGAAGTTGTTCTTTAGTGCTGTTATACCATGTTGCATTCATATATAAAATATGCTTTTAGATCTTTACACAAATCAATATCTTTTAATTTATATAGAATGTGAATGACAGTGTTAATCTTTTCTACAACACGTTCTTTGTGATATGGTGTATGTTAAGTATAAATCTAATGTAAGGCCTGGAAATGTATAACTTCACTCTTTGAATTTCATAATTCATAATTTTTATGAAACGGTAACTAGTGAACTTTTGAAAGCATATATTTTGTTTTCTTAACATTGAGGATTAAGTTATTATTTAAATACAAATTTTGTAGAGTTGTTTAATCATTTGGTATATCTTTCAATACCTGTAATGCACATTTATTTTGATAGAACAAGAATATGTCATATATAAAAATGGTTTACCTAATAAGTTTAATTTTCCTTAATCATTGATAAATGTTAGAAATAAAATTGGACCTAGGACTGGTCCTTGTGGAACACCATGTTTTACTTCAAGATAGGACTGCAATCATTGTTTACGCTAACATTTATGTTCTTTCAAGATAACTTTTAAACCATTTCAAAGCAATTCCCTCTTATTTCCTACAATGAGAATTTATTTAGAAGTAAATATAACTTTATAGTATCAAAAGCTTCTATTAAATCAATAAATGGGCTACCTGCCACTATCATTTTATTAAATGGCAAATGATTTCCTTTAACATCTAAACCTTAGTGATTCTTTTTTTGTAGGCATCCTCTAACATTTTTTTAACACAGGAATAATAGTGCCAAAAGTTTGATGTATTCATTCCTGCAAATTTTTTATGGTTATAGGTACTGTAGACATCATAGACATCAATTTTTAATTTACATATCCTCATAAAAATAAACCAAAAACAAAATGTCAGGTGAATAGGGTGGCTCAAGATGCCCAATCCACCTGTGTCGGAACTTGCTTAATAAGTCACCTTGCAAACTGTGATTGGACCATCTTGCATAACCCATATTTCTGCTCATACATTGCAAGGTACATCTTCTAAGGGTGCAGGTAATAGCTGACAAAATGACACCTTTCCTCACATGTAACTGTGCCTTCAAAAAAGCAAGGATCTATGATAAAGTCACCAAGAATGCCACACTAAATATTTAATGCTGAAAAGACACATTTATCATCCATTTGGGATTTTCAGATGTCCAATAATGAATATTATATACTATTAGAATTTATTAATTATGTTCACACTAACTTCACTACTTAAACATTAGATCATGTTTCTAGGCCAATTGCTCCCATCATCAGCTATTAACGGACTACTTGAAGTAATGGCTGGATCCCAAGGTATTTCTATGGTAGTCTCTGATGGTTCCAATAGGAACTTGCTGAGTTCATTTGGGATGGAACATCAAAATTCATTAAGTTTTTTTCTATTTTTTAGGGTGACAATTTTTTCCCAAGTAGATTAACTTGGTGAAGTTCTTTCAGCAGCTTTGCACCTGGTGTAATTTTGTGATTTTGGATGCAAAAGTCAGCTGCCATTGCTGATTTATCAATTTGTTTAATACGAATATTTCTAAAGTGTTCCTTTCTCCAAATTTCTAAATTTCTGATCGTAAAAAATAGAACATTTAATGAAGTTTATAATGTTCTACCCATGGATGAACTCGGCAAGTTCCTACTCGAACAATCAGAGACTGCCACAACATCAAGTATCGATCAACAGCTGAAGATGGGAACAATTTCCTCCAAAACATATCCTAATGTATAAGTAAGTGGAGTTAATGTGAACATATTTAATAAATTCTATTAGGATATATCATCACTCCATTATTTATAGCTTCCTAATTACAATTAAAATGCAAAATATATCTATTAACATGTCCAATTTTTTAAAAATGCTGCATTATCAGAAGGTAATATTTTGCTTAACGGTAGCCCATTCTATGCAATTGTATAATGCATTCATTCACAAAATACTATGGGCAGCTGGTAATCAATTTATGAGAGTTCCTGATGCAAGCAAATATAATAAGCATGGTATTTCTGCTACTTCAGCTGTGGTACCCAAGATTCCACTGTCTCTGACCAATTTATATCAAATCATTTTTAGATTTACAACTACAGCAGCAAAAACATTAATACATTCTCATTCACTTTTGACTTCATTTTCATGCAATTCCATGTTTCTGAATATATGAGAGCAAAACAACCAGAATAATTAAACTGTTTTAAAATTTTTGTCAGATGTTACTTTTGTAGTTTCTTTCCAGTATTTTTTCTAATTTATAAAATGTGATGAAACTTTATAGTACTTTCTTAAAATTATATTTAAGGAATAAAAAAAAAAACTTAAACAAAAGTTGCTTAATTTGTTAAGGAAATCAGAATATCTAAAACTTATATCTTTATTCCAGTTAAAATTCTTAAGTTACCCTCAATGTGGCCTCTTCCTTCAAACAATTTAGAAAAAGCCAGGATTTATTTATACTGATACATTTAAGAGCAGTTAGCTTATAGCATTGCATGTGGATCATCCTATATACAACTGGTTTTTAAGTTCAGCATTCATTCTGTATTCGTAGTTTTAATTTCTGTTTAACAAATTTTAGAATCAGCTGTAAGAAATTATTAATGTTTAAAGATGAGTAATATTGAAAAGACAACATTCTCATTTTGTAATCCAAAAAGGCGAGAAAGTAATATCCACCAAATAAGCAAGAAGTGAACTATGGATATTGTTACTCTTACTGCTTTTGCCGTTAGCTGATCTGGAATATTCAGCCATGTAACACCTTAAAGTAGTTCATGGGACTGATCTTATTAATAGCAGGAATTTTTGAGTAGCTCACGTAGGAGCATTCAAATTTTTTGTAATCCTATCCATTGTTGGCACATTAATGTCTACAAAACAAAACAAAAAAAAAACAAAAAAAACAAAAAACGTAATTAATCCAGCTGGGTACAATGAACCTTAAGCTATCAAAATATGCACATGCAATTTTAATCATGCAGGCAACGTCGTTCAGTCTGTTGGGTTTAGTCCTGTGCCAATTGCACTCCCAGAGTGACCAAGGGCATATACAGCGTGAGCAGACGGTAATCTTTTTTCGTTGCTGTGCGCATTACGTCACATGGGAACAAAACACGAACGTTTCGCAAACAAGTGGTGTCTGGTATCATGTATAGTTGATGTGATTGTGTTTATTATTATTATTATTATTATTATTATTATTATTGACAGTCATTTTGTGAGTATTATAGTTTATAATTTGCTTTTAATATACTGTATACAAAATGCTTGGTTATGCAATGAGGGATTGCAAATCATATAATCGCAGTGCGAAGGAAAATAACACAGCTGCACAGCTTTCCTTATTATTGAAAATGTTACAGAAAAGACAAAGTAAACATCACCAATGCTAGCATGTGCTTCCTTCATTTTCAGAATATGCTTTTATAAGAGATTTGCAATCAGAGCTGCTTAACTTACGTAGAAAACGTATACTTAAAACCAGGCGCAGTTCCTTCACTAACTTAGCCCGTTTGCATTGCATCAGAGAGTTGTGTTTCCGGCTTAGTGCCTTCAGATCTAATCTAGCTAAATACTGCAGAGATGAGAGAGACGTAAATATTGTGCGAAAACGTGCCTTAGAAAAGTATTAAAGTATTGAAGTATGTGATATCGAATTCGAAAGTTTAGAGTTTTCAGAAACACAAAAGCTTTGGAAAATTGTTTGAGCCTTAAAGGCTAAGAATAAACATTAAAACCAAACGTGTGTGAAAGTTAAAAATCACAATACAGACCTCATTCAACAAATTTCAAAATTGAAAATGGAGTTTCACCAACTTCAAAGTGATATAAATAGTGAAGTTTCTGAAGAGGTGAGAAGATACCAGGCCAATTATTTTCTTCCAGTCAGATCAGCTCGCTTCAAAATAAAGGTAAACGCGTTAACTGGGACGGAAATGCCAAACACTTAGGGCCGTATCTCAAAAATGTTATTCTTTTCTGCCGACGAAAATGCATCAACCTCTACCAGCTTTGCGCCAGTGGGTTAGCCGTCATCTCATTGTTGCTAAATTTTCTGAAGTTAATAATGCGCCTATGTGTTTGAAATAAAACTGTTTCATTTTGAGGTTAGCGGGTCAGCATTACGACATTTCATTTTAAAACTACTGCCACTTTTCTCGTTTTCATTTTATTAAAGCATACATATGTGTAAACATGTAAATTCCTATCACAGCGACGAATAATTTGTACGTATAAAGGAATATTTTATTGTTAAAGATGACACCTTTCATCTTACGCTGTCCTCTAGTTTCTCTCTTGTTCGCCAATGACGTCAGAGCGCCAACCAATAGGAGCGTTAGTTGCGGAAGAACCAACCTTATGTACTCTATCAACCTTGTATGCGATTAACTATACCTATATCCGGGCTGCCGAAATATTGTACGTGACGTTTAGCGTCAGTTCGAGTTATGCCCACTGTGCTGCGGTTGCGACTACTTCCAAAGTAATGAAAGTTTAGCATGCAGCAGGGAGTGCCTGAGGAAAATGGTTTTACGATGAGGTTTCAGATGGTAGAAGTGTGTTTTTGAACAACAGCTGCTAATTGAAAAAGCTGAAATCGTATCCTGACGTGCTAACTACCTTCAGGCAATTCGTAGTTACCGGAAAAAGAAGAGGAATATCGTCAATTGATATGAAGCATATATAAATGCTTGTCACAATGTTGGTTCTTGTGTTTTTTTTTTTTTTTTTTTTTTTTTTTAATGTTTAACGTCCGTTTTTAACGAGGCACCACAGGTGGTGGACACTGATGATACTTGAGATGAAATGATACATTGGGAAAGGATTTTTTTAAGGAGGAAGCGTTCCAGGCTTAAGTTTGGGGTACCTCCCCAGCATTTGCCATTTATGAGCACTGAGGAAAATCTGGAAGAAACCTCAATCAGGAAGGATGGTCCTGGTGCGATTTGAACTCCAGACCTGCCGCTCCACGATTCCGCGCCTTAACGACCTCGGCCACCCCTGACAGTTGGGTTCTTGTTGGCAGTCTCAAAACGAGCTAGGGATTATAGCGCCTATTAGAAAAGGTCCCAGAAGGAGAGAGAGAGAGAGAGAAGGTGATTATCATAATTTGAATGGTACAAATTTTACAAATAGGCTAGAAATACAAGTTCTTCCTAATTTACCCAGTAACTCTGTCACTGATAAACAATGCGAGCTACCACATTGTGCAGAAAAATGAAATGACAACGCTAAAGAAAAATATGCAATAGTTAAGAGACAATAATGTGGCGTTTAATAACAATATGCTAAGACCTGAGTTACTACTGTTAGTGAAATCAATGCCCAAGGAAAAAATGCACATAATTGACCAGATGCTCAGAACAAAAGACCATAACCATATCATGCAGATCGTAGTCCTATAGATTTGGCATGGAGATTAATAAAAGGGGAAACTGCAAAAGACTTATCCAGTGCAATTTTAAGTGTAAAACAAACACTTTGTGAGAAACTCTTCCGTGAATACTCAAGAGACAAGTGCAGAAAATGTTGTGACCATATCCGGAAAGTTGGAGACACATAAGGGCAACCTGATGGATTAATGGATGACGCTATCGAACGTTTTATAATAAGTAATTATATTCGCAGTCGGAAATAAAAACGGACTAGTGAAACTCGGCCTAGCGACTGGACTACCAAGTGCTGCCTGCCTCTCCCTGCACGGTCACATGAATATTGAATACTTTCGAGGTTCTTTTCTAACTTATAGAGTTATAGTTATTGATTTAATAATTTAATCTGTGCATTAAATAGAATGACAAACAAGAAAAGAAAGAAATACAAAATACCCACCAACCTTCAAAATATTCGAAAATTGCGTAAAACGTTGCTCATAAGCTACCCGTAGTGGAATTTATCTACAGTTGGCCACCCTGTCATTAATATTTACACTGAATCAAAAGTACGCTGTCGGTATTTGTAAGACCCCATTCACAATAAAAATTAAACATAAACTAATAAAATAACACGTAATACATTAACTTGGTAGTATGTAGGCATTCATAATGAAAGACACAAACGTACATATTAGTCAATGAAAATAAGAACAAGCGAGGATCAACTAACAGCTGATTAAAAATGGCTGCTTCTGAGCAGACGGCGGTAGCGTTTATGCATATGCAAAGTGCAGTAACTAATTTGCTTGGAGTAACAAGGATAGCTTTGTTATAATGCAATTATTCTCTTGTCCATTGACGCCTCCCGTAAGGGGGTGGGGGGCGCGGCTTCCGTCGTTGCTCTACAGATGCTCCAGGTGCGGGCTCTGCGGACCCTGAGTACCCGTGGTACCTCTGACGTTACTAGAGGAAGCCGGGCCGAACTTGAGACGAGCCCCTTCCGAAAGGGAGTTGTCCGGATTGGGTTGGACTCGGCGTGGCAGTGGTTCCCGGAACTCACGGGTAATTGAGTACTCGCAAGAGCGGAGTGTCCCAGGGGAGTGCCTAAGGCGTGTACCCTGGGGGCCGGTGCGGCAGAATCTCCGTCTTAGTGACATGGTGGTGGCTACCTTAATGCTGGGGTCACTCACCCCTACAAAGGAGTAGGTCTAAGCTAGTATAACCTATCAGCCAGTTAAATTCTGGTAGCTGGGTGCGCTCGGCTCTTGAAGCTGCAGTTCACTTGGTGCGCTTGAGCGACGTAATCGCCTGCGGCCGAACGGCGGGTCGGTTTTGGAAACTAGGTACCGTCCTAAATGCAAAAAACCACTGGGTAGCACAGAGCTCTGTGTTAGGTTACCCCTGGTCTAGAGCGATGGTAAGCTCGCCCTACTATATATGTCCATTGACGCCATTCTGTCTACAGAGTCACTGATCTTCAGCTCTCTCTACCATAACTTGCCCTTACACGGAGCATGGAAATCAAGTGTAACTCCTGCTGCATGTCCCAAGTGACAGCGGACAGAGCCGAACTACTGTGCGTGGCCGCAGTGTAAATGTTGCATGCATTATTTTTTATTATACATAATGTAACCTATGCGTTGTACTCCATAACTTTTAAATACAAATTGATAGGGGATTGTTAGGCGGGTAAAATATTGTAAAGGTGGCAAATCTGATCTAATTGGAATTCGCAATTAATTCATATATATATATATATATATATATATATATATGTGTACATACTAACACTAACCTCGGGGAAAACCTAGAAATCGGTGGACCCAGTAGTTTTTCGTAAATATAAATTGATAGGGGCAGGCATATCACTGTAATGGTGGCAAATCTCCTTTGATTGCAACAGAAAAAAAGTCATAAATATCAATTTATAACGCATTCTGTGCGTAGTACTATTCGCTTGAAAGCCTTATTATTTTGCTATATCTATCTATGCACTACCTTCGGCTCTCTCTCTGTGCTGCTAGTTCGCTCGGAACTAGCAGCAGTAAGCAGCAAGAGTTGCATTTGAATTTCCGTGCTTCGTGTAAGGGTAAATTCTATCATAGAGCTCTACAAACAGAGCAGCTGTGTTCTGATTTCTTAAGTTTAAGTTAGACGTAGATGCAAAACCTTGGACCTTGCAAACTTTCAAGTTTACTCTAATTGTACATTTATTTTTATGTTTACGTAATTCATTCACAATGAATTACAATGCATAGCATTTAGCTTTTAATTATATTTAATTTTCATTGTGAATGGGGGCTAACTTTAACTAAATTTAGAAACAAGAAGGTATTAGACAAAATATTTTGTTTACTTAGAATTAGACAATGTCTTAGTTTAATTCACAATGGACCAAACGCCACATCGTTTTTAGTATGGCCAAATGCTTTCAGCTTTTCAATTTTCGCACTGTGTGAGAGGTTCGGGGCACAAGGGAGCTAAAAGCTGTTTCACAATTTGTGTGTTCTTGGCAGTAATTGAAGTTTGTAACTCCTGTAAAATATTAGATGCGGGGGAAAGATAATCCCACTGTATTCCCGTTTGGAATCACCAGATTTACACCGACAGGGAAGCTTTGTTCGAAAACATTTCACTATCGCGTTAGAGGCAGGGGTTGCAGTGTGCAGTGTTCGAATGCTGAGCACAGCTTTTGAGAACCGCATTTTATCTCAGTACACGAAAACGACCGGTTTAATTCTGAAGTAAATAAAGTATTCATATCACGTATATTACATTAATTATAAAACAAATAGTTAAGAAAAACTATGCTTAAAATCTTTCTTAGACTTAAATAATGTGTCTATTAATGTATATCCTCTCCAATATATATACTGAGGGTGCCAAAATGTATACACACATTCATAGTAGATATCTATTTAATATCTTTTAAAGTTGGACCGAAAAACAACAGTAATGTGTAATATGATGCTTCGTAAAGAGGTGTGACTCACATTACGTTATGATAGCGTCGATACAACAAAATGGAGTCAAGATTATTGTTTGAACAGCGGAAAGTAATTTTGAAATAACCAAGGCATTGGATAGGACGAAGAGGTCCGATTGAGTTTCCACCGCGTTCTCCGGATCTAACTCCGTTGAACTTCTACCTATGGGGAACACTTAAGGATGTTGTGTACCGTAGAAAACGAGCTACACTGGCAGCACTTCGGGAAGAAATTGAAACGGCATATGCTGCAATCGCTGAGGACACTTTCGCAAACGTTGCTCAATCAGTAGTTCAGCGTACTCAGAAGTGTATCGACGCCAATGTAGGTATTTTGAGCAATTGTTGTAACTGTAAAAGTCTAAGATGATTAGTGCTCATCATTTTTTGTTTGTGTGAATTCAGTTTTGTTATGTTAACACAGTTTTTTCTTTGCTTGAAGTATATTGTGTGGATGAGAATCTTATCGCAATCACCAAGATAGTATTTTTATCCTGAACATTTTGATATTTTCTTGATATTAGAATTCATTTTAATACTATTTATCACACTCAAATTTATATTACACTCAAGGACAAAATACATTTTCTAGAGTATTGATTAACTTAAGGAAGTTTAGTTTTGAAAGCAACTTCTCTTTTTAGCGCCGCAAATATCTATATTATTAAACAATCAATAATTTAACTAAGAACAATTAATTGTGTGTTATTTTAAATTTAAAGAAAATATTCGTTCTTTCGCTCTATTTACCCCCCTCCGGTATTAAGACTTTACACCCCATGGAGAAGCACTCCAATGCCTGCATAGTCGCATTTCTAGGAGCATAGAGTACACATTACACACTGATAGGCTGTCCTATGTCAGGTTGCCTCTATGACATCACAAATACAGAAAACACAAACACAAATAGGAATGAAAATGAATGATGAAATGGCAGGGGAATCTTGTGCAGAGAAATGCTAACCCAGCATTTGCCCTGTCTTAAAATGAACTGAGGAAAACCACGTAATTGGCCGCAGGATTTGAATCTAGGGCCTCCAGAACACGCTTGAGCCAACTCGCTTGGTATAAAAAAACACAAAAAAATTAAATTTTGTAGTATGAATGAAAGTTATTCAATAACATGTATTTTAAAAAATTTTTACATCATTACTTAACGTTCCGCAATATCCAATTATAGAAATTTAGCCATGTATCAAATTCAACACGAACTGTGCGTGTAAATAACAATTTTATCAAAGGACGCCAGAAATATGTGAGCATAGCACGACAAAATTTTCAAAAAGTTTCCTGTCATAAGTAAACTCGAATTTGTTGCGCGAAAATTACATCTGCTTCACCGGGGGTTACCGCTTTGACTGCCGATCCGCCAGCTGCTGTAAAATGGACGACATGTTAGCAACTACAGCCTATCAACATACGACATTTCGCCAAGTGGCAAACATGCTGCCGGGCTTCCATTCTCACCCTTCTCACGGAGTTATACATTTCGTTCAAGGCCAGCTCCCCTCCCCATTCGCGCCCCGTGAGCAACCACCAGTCTACATACGTTCACGAAGACTTTAGAGCATCTATTTTTGTGTGCAAATGTTATAAATACGAATCAGCTAGCCGCGTTCGTGAGGAAATTGCTCCGGAAGTTTCCTGGGCAATTTCCTTCTTTTAAAATTGGAATTTGATACTACTGGTTCAGTAAAGAACTAGAAAAACACACGAAGACTTACAGGTTTAACAGAAGATAAATTAGACGAAATTGGCGCATATCATGAACGTTTGCCAACAATGAATGAATAGTGTTTAACGCCCGTTTTTGCTACAGAGGCACCACAGGCGATGGATACGTGAGATGAAATGATTTTATTTTTAAGGAAGGAAACGTTCCAGGCCTAAGTTTAGGGTACCTCCCTGGCATTTGCCATTTATGAGGACTGAGGAAAACCTGGAAAAAGCCTCAGTCAGTGATGACGGTCCTGGCGGTATTCGAACCCAGACCTCCCGCTCACGAGTCCGTGCCTTAACGACCTCGGCCACCCGTGGCGGTATTTGCCAACAAAAACACCACCAAAATTAGCACAAGTTGGAGTTTCAATGATGTCTGCACATAGAGCAACAAAATTATTTAAACTCAAACCTTACAAGAATACAAGTGTCTTTTGTCTACTACAAGGTGCTGCCACTTAGCATGTGTGCGTTATAGTGAGTAATTCATTTTTTACGTCTTTACATAATTTGTCGTTACAAGCAGGGCTGCAAGCATTACTGCTGCTAGTGGAATCGTGGATGCTGCTTGCAACGCCCGAGCGACAGCGGAGAGAGCCAAGAGAGCCGAAGGTAGTAACTTGCACAGTTATAGCTAGATAACAAGGCTTCTCAAGCAGTGGCACAATAGCTCAGGCGATTAAAGCGTCAAGTTATAGTTGTGAAGATTGGAGTTTCGAATCCTACCAACCCAATGCCTCCTTTTCTTATGCCGCAGTTAGAGTTTGCCTGGGATTAGCCGACAGATTACGTTAGTGCATGTGTATATGAATTAGTTGCGATTTGGAATAAGAGCACATTTTCCACCACTACAGTATTTCATCAGTCTAACAATGCCCTCAGTACAGTGATTTACCTGCCCCTATCAATTTATATTTACAAAAAGGAGGCAGCGTAGGCCGTCAGGCCGTAGCGAGCAGCAGCAAACACTGGATTCACCGCTTTCTAGAATTTATCCAAGATTAGCGTTAGGGTTAGTGTATATATATATGAATTAGCTGCGAATTGGAATAAGAGTACATTTTCAACCGTTACAATATTTCACCCGCCTAATAATGCCCTCATCACAATGATTTATGTCGGTCTTGGTGGTGTAGTGGTTACCATACTAGCCTTCTAAACCCAAGATTGCGGGTTCGATCCCGGCCAGGATTGATGGATTTTGGGCGTAAAATCCTAAGTATAGCTTCCTTCGGAAGGGAAGTAAAGCCGTGGGTCCCGTGTCGTACATTTACGGCACGATAAAGAACCTCAAGCCTGAAAGAAGAGACCTCTGAGCAAAATTTGTCGGCCGTTTCAGGCCCTGAGTTGAATGGGACGCTGATGACCTGAGATGTTAAAGAGCGTCCGTAAATAAACCTAATAAAAAAACCACAATCATTTACCCGCCCCTATCAATTTATATTTTCAAAAAGAAGGCAGCGTAGGCCGTCAGGCCGTAGCGAGCCGCAGCAAACACTGGATCCACCGCTTTCTAGAATTTATGCGAGGTTAGCGTTAGGGTGAGTGTGTATATATAGTGTATATATTCATATATATATATATATATATGAATTAGTTGCGAATTGGAATAAGAGCACACTTTCCATCGTTACAATATTTCATCCGTCTAAAAATGCCCTCACTACAGTGACTTATCCGTCCCTATCAATTTATATTTACGAAAAGGAGGCAGCGTAAGCCGTCCACGAAACAATGCACTAATAATTCTTTTTCATAGGGCAACAACACAAGTTACATTATTAAAGAAAATTACATTGAACATGAGACACAAGTGCGCTGTCGCTCGGGATTGGCCAGCCGCTCAGGCGTTGCAAGCAGCAAGAGATTCCACACGATTCCATATGCACTAGTGCTTTCAGCCCTGCTTTTAATGCCAAGTGTTTACATCGGCGGCAAGGGAACAGGCAGGGAAGGAGATGGGCACTTGAGAGAGGCCGCTATTCGACGGAGCATGGGACCCTTAGTTAAAAGATAGGCGACAAATATACAAATATAGTTGTTTGTTGCTCTATCTTTAGACCTCTCAAGGCCAAAATAAAATTATACGCTATGGCATAATGAAATGTCTTAAAGGTCGAAAATTCACCAATCCATTTTTATTCATATGAATTCGGATAATTTCGTTCCTAATGAGAATTGCTCAATAAGTAGCACTAGATTGTTTTCGGCGTTAGTTTGGCAACATGGTGATGGTAGACGGAAGATGTACGAAATGTGTTTGAGAGAGAGTGCTTACATTTGTAAACACGTGTTCAAAATTGAGAAACTCGAATTTCGGGTATTAATAAAACATTACTTTTTGAAAGGGCCAACGCTCACAGAAACTAAAGTGAAGCTAGGCAAAATCACGGCCAATCTGCTCCATTTTTGGTGAGTTCAGTTGTGGCTGAACAGTGTTCTCCAACATGAAGAAGTGGCTAGCAGGAAAGAAAATCACCGAAACAAATGCATATTTTGCAGAATTGAAGAAATCCCATTTTATGCATGGGATAAACAAATTACAAAATTATTGGAATAAGTGCATAGTTTTAAAGGAGAAATAAATAGACCCCCAAGATCTTCTTTATTTTTGCACTGACTTATCGAATAGTCCTGGCTATTTTAGGTTTCTAAGCCATTTAAATTCCTTTTTAAGACTCTTTTTTGTTTTATGTTTAATAGGAATCACATATGAAGCTTCAATGGACATGAAACGGAAAATTACATTAAACTGTTCTAGTTATTTGTAAGGAAAAAAGAAAACTTGCAGCTATTATAGACAGTACTTTTTGTTGGGAAAACCATGTTGCTGAAATCTGCATGAAGGTAAGTTTTCTAATCCATACATTTAAAAGATTAAACGTGTCCCTACCCAGAACCTTAAAAAAGATCTTGGGGCAGTCCCTGGTGATGCCTCACTTCGACTACTGCGATTTCCTGCTAATAAACTTAACGCAAAAGCTACAGCGTGTTCATAATATATGACAACAGCGATGTGCGTTTGTTTGATCATATAACACCCTCCCTCGATATGCTGTCTTGGTTCCGTCTGAAAGACCGAAGAAACATTCATTGTCTTACACTACTTTTCAAAATCATCCATACATCTTTTCCATCTTCTCCATCTTCTCGTTTTCTAAACCTGTCTTCCTCTCATAATCTTAACACACGTTCTATTATTACATTGTACCGTACATCATTCACCGTAACTACTGCCCGTCTCTGGAATGCATTGCCACGGGATGTCAGAGACTGCCAAATTTTAGGAGAATTTCTTAAGAAATTGTTTAATATTATTAGAAACAATCGGTTACCCTTTTGGCACGATGCATGTATTTATTTGTTTTACCCTGCTGTAGAAGTCGGTCCCGGTGATGTAGTGGTAACCACACTTGCCTCCTAAACCCAAGATCGCGGGTTCGATTCCGGCTAGGATCGGTTTTTTCGGGCGTAAAAATCCTACGTATGGCTTCCTTCGGAAGGGAAGTAAAGTCGTGGGTCCCATGTCGTACATTCACGGCACGATAAAGAACCTCAAGCCTGAAAAAAAAGAGGCCTCTGAGCAAAATTTGTCGGCCGTTTCACACCCTGAATAGAATGGGACGCTGATGACCTAAGATGTTAAAGAGCGTTCGAAAATAAACCAAATTGCTGTAGAATTATTCATTTTATTATTTTATTACTGTCATAAATGTTCCTGTCTCCTTCATAGTATTGCCAGGGTTTAATTTTATGTTTTTCTTGTATCTTTACTTCCACTTTTAGGATTTACGTAAGTTGATATATGTATAAATTGTCATTACTGATGCTTGTATATTATTATTCTTTTATTTGAATATTTTTCTTCTTAAGTTAATATTTTTAATTTTTCATTATCAATATTTATGTATTAGATTATGCTCATAATGTTTTACATTGGTTTATATGTGTACGAGTATTGTCAATGTTGTGATTGTAATATTGTCATGTAATTATTATTAGAGCGGAAGAGAAGGCCTAATGGCCTTAGCTCTACCAGGATAAATAAATAATATATTAACACTGGGCAGTCTATTTCATATAATCATAACTTTTGTTTGTGAGGCATTAGACCTTATGAGCAGGTAAATGGTTCGGTAATCTTAAAAACTGACGCTTCCTACAGGTACTGTTTATTGACGATCTCGCGCATTTCGCGCTTGGTTGCCCCGTTCGTTAGTTGGGTAGAGGGTCGTTATCGACTATAGTAGGCGTTACAGTACGTGCATTAATTACAGACACGCGCGAATCGGATGGGTGCCTCCTTCTGACAATTAGAGAGACGCTTCGTCTTCTCCCTCGGTCTCTCAGAAATCCCCTAAACAATTAATACTGTGCTTTGTTCAAGTTCCTTTCCCTTGGAACGTTGTTACGAAGAGAGCTGGGGAGACGCCGAGCAGTTACCTCGAAATTATGTGATTCCTGGAGAAGAGAGGGAACGAGCATTTGATTAATTCTCACTCAGTCACAAAGTGCCACTGCGGACCACTGAATGTCAACTTGTTTTTGAAGTTGGTGCAAGCACCGTTGCTTAAGTTGGAAGCTCCTGCTGCATAGTTTTCGTTGTGTCAAGATTTCCCTCATCCATTTATTTCGCTTGCAGTGGAATTGAGGTAGGCAAGAATACACTTTCAGTTGTTTGACAGAAACGTGGTTGAAGAATGGTGACAATGTGGAACTCAAAGGGCGTGAAACCAGAAGCAATGACCAGGGGAGTATAGCTTTCTTTCCGGTCTGAAATGGCAGCTTAATATCTAAAATAATTATAGATTTGGAAGGCATAGTTGGAATTCATTTGGTTCGCGGAGTAAACTTTACAATTATTGGAATTTACGAGGTGTGATCAAAAAATAACGGCAATTTTTTTATTTCGCGACCTTCATAAATCCGATTTTCAATTTTTTTAGCTTGTTGATACACATATTTCTGACAAATGTTGGCGTTTTCAACTGTTTTGAATGTTTAGTTCATTGTTGACAGTCGAAAAGGTTAGACGTTTTTGGTGTGCTCGGCGATTTTTTACTTTCGAAAAAGACGAATCAAAGAACTTGTATTCAATTTTGCTTGAAAATGGAATAAAGTGCAACAAAGTATTCCATGTTGATTGTGACTTTTGGCGGATCTACTATGAGCAAGACAAGAGCTTACGAGTGGTACAGACGTTTCAAAGAGGGCCGTGAAGACGCTGAAGATGACTACCGCCCTGGACACGTTCTAGCTCATCAATAATCGCCGACAACGTCGAAGAAGTGAAGAAAATGATTCTGGAAAATCACCGAATCACTATCAGAGAGTTTTCTGATGATGTCGGTATAGCATTGGGCATGAAACGTGTGGCAGCAAAGTTTGTTCCGAGATGGTTAACTTTCGAGCAAAAACTGCGTCGAGTACACGTTGGAATTGCTCAGGAATTGCTGAATGAAGTCAACAACGATCTAGAATTTCTTGGAAAGGTCATAACTTTTTTTTGATTGTTTTATTTATGGACGCTCTTTAACATCTCAGGTCATCAGCGTCCCATTCAACTCAGGGCGTGAAACGGCCGACAAATTTTGCTCAGAGGCCTCTCTTTCAGGCTTGAGGTTCTTTTTCGTGCCGTAAATGTACGACACGGGACCCACGGCTTTACTTCCCTTCCGAAGGAAGCCATGCTTAGGATTTTTACGCCCGAAAAAATCCATCGGTCCTGGCCGGGTTCAAACCCGCGATCTTGGGTTTAGGAGGCAAGTATGGTAACCACTACACCACCAGGACCGACGAAAAGGTCATAACGGTGATGAAACATGGATATAAGGGTATGACGTCGAAACCAAGGCCCAATCGTCCCAATGGAAACTGCCTGAAGAGCCAATACAGAAAAAAATTCGACAAGTTAGCTCATATGTGAAGGCTTCTTCTCACTGTTTTCTTCGATTTCAATGGCACAATGCCTTATGAGTTCCTACCATATGGTCACACAGTCAATAAGGAATACTACCTGGAAGTAATGCGCCGTTTGTGTGATGCAATCCGACGAAAACGACCAGATTTGTGGCAAAACCACTCGTGCAAATTGCATCACGATAATGCTCCTGCTCACGCCTCACAGCTTATTCGTGATTTTTTGGCAAAAAAAAAATCGTTGTGTTGCCTCATTCACCATATTCGCCGTACTTGGCCCCCTGCGACTTCTTTCTATTCCCTTCCGGCTGAAGAAATCCATGAAAGAACGACGTTTTGCCATCATTAATTAGGTAAAAACACAATTGCTGAAGGAGCTGAAGGGCATACCGAGAAGTGAGTTTCAGAAGTGCTTCCAAGATTGGAAAAAGCGCTGACACAAGTATATTATATCCGAAGGGAATTACTTTGAAGGGGACAGAATTGATGTGGATGAATAAATAAAGCTTCTTTAAGAAAAACGAGTAATGCCGTTATTTTTTTGATCTCACCTCGTATAATCAGTCAGCAGTGACCAGATACGCGAACCATAACTTCTATAGTGACATGACAGAAACCCTAGTACAATACAGGACAGGAATCCAGGAGAGGATATTGTGATCATGGGGGATTTCAACGCCAGAAAGAACAGCGTAAGAGCAAAGATGGAATATGCTGAAGGCAGGAAATTTCTGGCATTTTGTGACGCTTTTCTCTTGGAGATTGTGAATGGAAAATAAGGCCGCGATTCGGAAGGGGAACTCACGTTCATAAATGCAAATGGTGGCAGAGTAATTTACAACATTTGATTGGCAAAATTAGAAACTTCTGGGTTGGGGACCGCATTGCTCATTCATGCTGGAGCTATCAAATGGAGATGGATGCAACACACGTACTGGGAGCGGTAAGAAGAGAGGGAGTGGCAGGTAATACGCAGGTATAGGTGGAAACCAGAGGAAGATTTTCTGACTAACATAGGGCGGATTTGGAGGGCAGTGAGATCCAGATATCTGAAAAGTTTAAATGAAATGTAGAAATAAAAGGGAAAGGCAAAAATCGTCAGGGTGATATGATCAGGAATGCAGAAATGCCAAGAAGTAAGCGGAGAGGGCACTAAGGACGTTTCAAAGGGTAGGGTGGGATGAAGAACGCAAGGCTAATACTCAGAAGGGAAAAAGAATATAAAGAAATTATGCAGTAAAATCAAGCAAGCTGACGGGGGAGAGTAACAGGAAATTCGGATGGGAGGGGAAATACCTCAGAGATCTGACAGGTGATCAAAAGGCTCAGCGTGCAATGGAATTTCGGTAGAGGTTTGGAGGGAATATTCCAGAGCAGTGTTCGAAGGGAATCGCTAGCGGACCAATGGGTTCGGGGGGCAGGAGGACTAGAAACACCAATGCTAAACACTGCGATTTCTATAAGGAAGTAACAAAAGCAGTCAAAGCTCCGAGGCGAGATTGGTTACCGGAGTCTTTTAAATGGACGATTGGGCCTTGGTTTCGAAGCCATACCCATATACCCATATTTTGTCACCGGTTATGACCTTTTCAAGAAGTTCTAGATCGTTGTTGGCTTCATTCAGCAATTTCTGAGCGACGTTTACTCGACGCAGTTTTTGCTCGAAATTCAGCAATCTCGGAAAAAACTTTGCTGCCACACGTTTCGTGCCCAAAACATCCGAAAAAATTGCTTGGCATGCACCAAATGATATACCGACATCACCAGCAGCCTCTCTGATAGTGATTCGGCGATTTTTCAGAATCATTTTCTTCCGAAAATTCAACAAGATATTTAATAAAAGGGAATACCCAGTCTGTTGGGTTACTGGAATTATTCACCCGACATTTAAGGGGAAGGGTTCAAGTGGAATGCTGGACAACTATAGGGAGTTATGGTGCTTCCAATCATGGGGAAAATTCACAATTTCAGTTGGGACTCAGGGAGGTGTATAGTACTATTTATTTTGGACTCATTAATTTGATACAAACGCGGAAAATTGCACTGTGCTTTTATCGATCTCAAAATTGCATTTGATTCCATTCATCGCGAAGCGCTATGGCACATACCTACTACGAATAAAAGGGATGTCAAGAGAGACGATTCGAGAGCTACGGGCGATATACAGAAAGGTGGAATTCTATGTTGAGTACGACAGGAATAGAGTTTTTTTTTTTTTGAGTAGTGTTTAACGCCAGTTTTTACTGCTGAGGCACCACAGGCGGTGGGCACTGATGATACGTGAGATAAAATGACATATTCGGAAAGGATATTTTTTTTAAGGAAGGAAACGTTCCAGCCCTAAGTTTAAGGTACTTCCCCGGCATTTGTAAGTTATGAATACTGAGGAAAACTTAGAAAAAACCTCATTCATGGAGGACGGTCCTCGCGGAATTCCAACCCAAACCTTCCGCTCTCGACTCCGCGCCTTAAGGACTTCGGTCACCCGTGGCGGTTGAGATCCGGTTTCGATTCCCTGTATCTACTTAGGAATTTTTCTAAGTTAGGGAGGTCTGGAACGGGACCCATCCAACCAATCGTGAGGACAATTGGGAAGCTGCCTGAGACCAGCGACCCCACCCACTCGGGAGACCATCAATAAATTCATGTAATAATCTTTTTCCTTTCAAGGTAGCCATAGAAGGGATGAAGTTTGCTGTAGCACTAGTACTAACTCTCCAAAATCAACCGCTCTCCTTTCTTTTTCAGCAAACACTTTCTCCTTAAGTTTGTTGTTTAGTTGACAACCAGAATCTGCATTATATATAACCTTGTTTGTCCACCAGACCAAGTTTCTCCATTGTTTACCAATTATTTACCAATTAAATAATTGTCGGTCCTGGTGGTGTAGTGGTAACCATACTTGCCTCCTAAACCCAAGATCGCGGGTTCAAAACCGGCCAGGATCGATGGATTTTTTTCGGGCGTAAAAATCCTAAGTATGAATTCCTTCGGAAGGGAAGTAAAGCCATGGGTCCCGTGTCGTACATTTACGGCACGAAAAAGAACCTCAAGCCTGAAAGAAGAGCCCTCTGAACAAAATTTGTGAACCGTTTCACGCCCTGAATTGAATGGGACGCTGATGACCTGGGATGTTAAAGAGCCTCCGTAAATAAATGAATAATAAAAAAAGGTAAATAATTTAGCCACGTCTTCTCTATTCATGCCGTTCCAACATGCAAAAGTTCATCTCGCAGATGCTGCGTAAACTAAGCGAATTCCTCAGCGAGTTGAATAACTTTAAAAATGAATATAAAATCCAAATCAGACCTTATTAATTAATGAAATAAAATAAGTTATGGAATTACTATATGGTATTAGGGGAACAATATTAGAATTCTTGCAATCTATAAATATTATAAAAGAGAAGCCACATTTTTATAATTATTATTATTATTATTATTGAGAATCAACCACAATAAATTAATGATATACTATTAATTAAATGAAATATATGACCACTGATAGACAAAGCTATACTGTGTGGATATTTTTAAACGTAACCATGTTTATGAACTGAGCCTATAATATCATCTTTACATTCACTAAAATAGAAAGAAATGGCAATATTATACTGTGTATTTAAGAAGGTGATGTTCATATGTTTCAATAAAACAAAATATGTTACTATTCAGAAAAAAATACAATGTACTAAGCAAATATACACAATCAACAATATATAGTCGAAAGTTCCATCTATTTTCAATGGCTTTGACATTTAATTTAAGTTTTATTGTAGTAAAAACATGAAATGCAAACGTTTTCTGAAGTTATTACAGAGCACTCTTATATATAAATATAATTATCACACACATATTAAATTAATATTTTACAGTTGCTAGTTAAATATAAAGTATATGCAACATTATAAATACAGTTTATGCGCGGAGTTAATTTGTCCTTTAATTTTGAAACAAAAGAGAAAAAATTAAACGCTAGAGCGATTTTTAAATTTTGGGTTTCCTCTTAATAGGCTGAGTTCACTGATTTTCAGAAACTGTTTTTCTTATTTTGTTTCAATGCCGTGTACTGAGTTTACTTAAAAACAATTGAAAATTGGGGACCGTATAGAATCTTTAAATTTCGCTTTAATAGCCTCTTTAAATTTCCGTTTTCACGAATATTCCCACTCGATTTCCCAGATTTTTAGAAATTATTTTTCTTATTTTATTTAAATGGTATATACCGAGTTTCGTTAGGAAAAAAAAATATTGATGCCGCTAGGGCGATTTTTAAATTTGGGTTTCAGGTAAACCCCCACTTCTAATAGTCTGATTTCACTGTATTTCGGAAAATATTTTATTTTATTGGCATATACTGAGTTTCGTTGAGAAAAAGAAAACATTGCCGCCACTAGAGCGATTTTTAAATTTTCGCTTTTGGTTAACCCCCAACTCCAATGGTCCAATTTTGCTGATTGCTATATATACACTATGTGAGCAATGCTTAACTCAACCGCGGGACCGGTTGGTAGCGCTATGTTGGCGGAGGCGGGGAATATATTTCCCCTCCGCTGCGCGAGGCCTCAGTGTGAGCTGAAATCATGCGTAAACAGCACATGTTTGTTAGACCACGCAATACAGTGTATTGAGTGAAAGTGAATCAAGTGAAATGGACAATAGAAGTATCCCATTCCACAAGGAGTATTCTTCTATGATTCATAAGTGCGTACAGAAAAAGCGCATGCTATGAGAAGATTATTTCAAGAGAAGTTTCCAAATTCGCTCGATTAAACCCCTTGCAATTTTTTTTATCTCTGGGGGCATTAAAGGAGAAAGTGTACATAACAAATTCACATCCTTTAAATGAACTTAAAACTAACATTCGTCAAGAGATTGCTGCCATTTGTCAGAGGGAACTGTAGAGTGTTTTTTTTTTTTTTTTGAGTAGTGTTTAACGCCCGTTTTTACTACTGAGGCACCACAGGCGGTGGACACTGGTGATACATGAGATGAAATGATAAATTGGGAAAGGATTTTTTATTTTAAGGAAGGAATCGTTCCAGGCCTAAGTTTAGGTACCTCCCCGGCATTTGCCAGTTATGAAGACTGAGGAAAACCTGGAAAAAACCCCAGTCAGGGAGGACGGTCCTGGCGGGATTCGAACCGCAGACCTCCCGCTCACGAGTCCGTGCCTTAACGACCTCGGCCACCCGTGGCGGTACTGTAGAGTGTATTGAGCAATTTCCTAAACAGGTGTCAGAAATGCTTGAACAACGAAGGGAGGCAGTTTCAGCATCTCCTTGCAATATACGTGAGTAATTTACTTTTCTTTTTAAGTGTTATGTTATTAATGTTAGAAATAACATACCGTACTGTATTTACTGCGGACTTCCTGTCACTTGCACCTCCATCATAGCAGCCAGCCTCAATTCTCTTTTCTTTATCACTTCGTGGGCACCGAATTTGTAACAACGACCAAGCTCTGGATAGATATAATACCCAGTTAACTGGTATATTAGTTGAGCGGGTTACCCTCCTTCCTTGGTCGGTCTAAATTTTAGGCTTCTCAGTTTGATTTCGAAAAGAAAAAAAAAATGGACAATAACCGGTTGAATTTCATTCATAGTGACGTGTCTTCCGGATATAACAAGACTTAAGGCTATCTTAAAGAACAGTTTCGACATTCTCATTCAAAATTAGTTAACTTGACTCATTTTTTCAAGTATCACCACGGCTTTGTCCCGCTCAGCTCGAAACTTCAGAAGTGTCTTTCTTAGGAATATTGATTATCCCCCGGCCTCTTTACTACACCTGGTTCTTATCCATGCAATCGCCCTAAATGTAAGATCTGTGCATTGTTATCCCCAACCTGAAATTAGAGTTTAAAATTTACTCATTTTTCAACTGTATGTGCAAGTTTTCTTTAGCATTCTAGTTTGGTCTTACGTCAACCCTGGTTTCTATCAGAACGAACAATCACAGGCGTTCAGTCAAAACGCGTTCCCCATTGCCAGTAACACAGCATGCTAATCTCCACCAAGCTGCCTTAGGCGATTGTTTTTCTCTTGTTCTCATAGATGCCGCCCCTCCACCTTCTACCACTATTTCACTGAGAGATCGAGAGATGGCAGCAATAGTTTCACATAATTCCCGGACCCTGCCAGGCCTCAATTTCTCTAATTTCCCTAGGCTTGCCAAGCAACTGCTATGTTACAGTTGGCGGCCCTGCCAGCCGCATTAGGACCCCCAATGCCTCCCTAGAAGAGGTGCTGCCCACCTCAGTTCGTCTTGTCTTACAGCGCGTACAAGAGCCTCGCTCGAAATATCGTGTTTTAGTTATATATATATGCATTTCATTGTCTTTTTGGTGTCTAGTGGGTAGGAACGGTGGAGATTTGAAGAACTTTTTTCAAAAATCTTTTCATGAGTACAACCGCAATACATTTCTTGGGAATTCGCTAAAAGAGAGCCCTTCTGCTTTCCTCAATGAAATGTTCGGGTTTCATTGCTGAATCCCATTAACCACTGTTTACCTGCCATTTTATTTAAATTAGAGAAAGTATGTTTTATTTTATTGCACTCTGCAAATACAAAGGCAGCTCTCCTGACATCGTTTGAATCCAATGGAAATCCCCAAGCACACAGTTGCAGGATTCTTGTTCCTGCTCTTTATTAAATATTGTTTCACTACCATTTACCTTTGCCGCTTTGTAGCCGCCTTTGAAGACAGGAATGCGGAATTCCAAATAATTCTAGCGTAGAGTTGCCTTCTGCCTTCACGGAAAGCTTTAATTGCCTTACGCATGTCATCTTCTGTCTATTGAGAGGTTGTTTTTCATATGTATTTCCCCATCTATAATTATAAAAGAAAATAAATAGAGTAAACTCAATATATCAATTTCGAAATTATTGATCCTTTTCACCTGCGCCGGAAAGACAGGCTTTTATTTAACTGTGTTGGTAGACCTGCACAAGCATGATAAAGCGCGGACACCGACATAACCTATTACTAATAACAAATAATTAAGGAAAATATCCGAACCCTTCCCATATCACATTTATACTATTAAAATACACAAACAAATACGAATTCCTCTCAAACTGCACGATTTTATACAGCGATAAACATGTAACACACTGACTTCTTGCTTCGAACTTCTGAACGAAATTCTAATAGTTGCCGCTTGTTAGTACTTCCTTAACTATGTTTTGTTTAATTTAAAAAACTGATTTTTTAGCCTTCTGACCCATTTCATCCTTCCTTACCCTATATAGGCAAGAATAAACTGTACATTTATAAATATGTAAATCAATAGAACAGAAAGATTACTGTTATATACAGTGGGTTTTACACATGCAAGAATAAACTGTACGTTTTTAAAATAAATAAACAAATAAAATTAAGAAATGTCAATGTTACACAGCAGGTATTATATAGGCTAGAGTAAACTACACGCTTTTAAAAATAAATAAAGAAATAAAACAGAAATGTTGATGATACATATCAGCGAACTTTATTTGGGCAAATATTAGGTATAGCGAGCTTACAAGAAAGAAAACATGGTGCATTAACAAGTGATATACACACAAGATAGCGAGACAGAGATAGGCAAATATGCACAGTGAATTATGTTAAATAAATAAATACACAAAAAATTAGCAAAATTAAGATAGAAAAATAGCACCGTAAATTTTTGAAATAAATAAAGTACGTTACGCAGGAGCTGTGTAAACTAAGTGAATTCCTCACCGAGTTGAATAACTTTTAATAAAACTTAATGTAAAATCCAAATTAGGTCTTATGGCATTAGGGAAACAAAATTAGAATTCATGCAAAACAGAAACTATATTTTGGAACTATTAATTATTATTATTATTATTATTATTATTATTATTATTATTATTATTATTTTATCACAAACATTAAGGGTATGCTATTAATTAAGTGAAACGTATGACCACTGATGACAAAGCTATACCTTGTGAATAGTTCTAAACATTTTTAAATGTAATATGAACTGAGCCCTTGGTATAATCTTTACATTCATTAAAACAGAGAAATATAACTGAAAGTTTCGAGTAATTTGTGGTTTCGAGTTACATTGTGTATTTAAGAAGATGTTCATATGTTTCAATAAAACAAAAACACGTTATTACTCCGAAACAAATACAGTGTGTAAAACAAATAAAAACAATCGAAAATTACATCAGTTTGCATTGCCTTTGAAGTTTAATTTAAATATTATTGTAGTGAATACACTTACGTTACAGTGTACTCAGTCACAAGTATCGAACGTTGGCGGAGAAAATAGAAATGCTTAGTCCCGAACGACAGTGATTTTTGTGAAATAGTAACAACTGTCACTGTTGCAAGGTCCAAACAGTTATAAAGTATCATTTTCATGAAACAAATACTGTTCCGTACGCGGTAGAACGGGAAGATTAAAGTTATAACCCCTTTTACAGGAGTATTAAATGTATTTATGTTATGTTA
Source organism: Metallyticus violacea (assembly GCA_030762175.1). Classification (NCBI taxonomy): domain Eukaryota; kingdom Metazoa; phylum Arthropoda; class Insecta; order Mantodea; family Metallyticidae; genus Metallyticus; species Metallyticus violacea. The sequence goes on along the minus strand of CM060837.1, from coordinate 33,476,963 downwards.
TAAGATTTTATTGTGCTTTTCAAATTTTTAATATCTCTATTAAATGAAATAAATGCATGGTGCTTGTTTTTCAAACATTTTATTAAGCATTTTATGCTTAGCGATTTTATTTCTGTCAAAGACCAATATTAAAATTGAGGCTAGGTTATATCGTTATTAAATCTCAAAATACAGAACGAAATCGTAAATTTTCTCAAGGTTTACGTACATTTTAAATTTATATATTGCAATTAATATAAAATTATAGAAGTTAAAAACATGTTTCAATCTTTGGACCCGCAAAAAAGTTTTAAATCTTAAGTGCAGCAAATCGTATAAAATGCATTAGTAACCCATTTATTTAACTTACATTGTATGTTGAACATGCCCATAAATAGCATATCTTTTAGCATGGCATATTTCACGCCCTAGCCCATAGAAAAGACACATTTATACGGGGGCTGATCAACAAAGACTGAGACTGATTTTTTCCTGTAGCTTCCGTGATAGTATCGTATCTGTAACATAAATATTTGAAAAGAGCGGGTTTTTATGTATAATGTTGGTAGGCGGCAGCACTCTCGTATTGGTAGGTTGGTAGTAATGCTCTATTTTGTAGACCCTACGTGCATTTCGCATACCAGACAATGGAGGTGACGCGAGAGGAGCAGTACAGCGCAATCAAATTCTGTTTTCGTTTAAACCATACAGCCACCGAAACTTATGAAAAGCTGAAGCAAGCGTACAGTGAAGATGCACTATCTCGTGCAACAGTGTTTAGGTGGTTCAAGGACTTCAAAGAAGGCTGACTTGTCAGTGTTAAGCAAGGTGGGCCTGGTGTTTCGGCTTCTGCTGTGACTGAAGTCAACATCAACACAGCTGCTGTGATTGTCCGAGAGGATCGGCGTATAACATTACGTAACCTCAGTGAAGTGTTGAGAATTTCATATGGCAGGGTGTTTACAATTATGCACGACCATCTCCATATGACCCGAGTTTGTGCTCGTTGGGTGCCACGTCTGTTGACTCCCGAACAAAAGGCTGTGCGAATGGAGACAAGCCGTGAGGTGCTGCGTCTCTTTGCTGATGGAGGGGATGCATTTTTTAAATGGATTATCACCGGTGATGAGTCATGGCTGCATCATTATGATCCTGAAGGAAAACAAGCCAGCACAGTGTGGAAATCGCCAGGTTCTCCAACACCAAAAAAAGGCAAAAGTTGTTCCATCTGCAGGGAAAGTGATGGTGATCACATTTTTTGACTGTAATGGAATGATTTACCAGCATGCAGTTCTCCCTCACGCTACTGTTACAGCAGCATACTACACGTCAGTATTGGCTACACTGAGGAAGCACATTGCAAAGAAACGACCAGAGCTTTCTCGGACTGGGTGACGATTTCATCATGACAATGCACGGCCTCACGTCGCAAATCAAGTCATGCAGTTTCTGGCTCGATTCAACATTACCTGTGTACCACATCCACCTTATAGCCCCGATCTTGCACCCTGTGACTTTTTTTTTATTCTCATCACTAAAGGCAAAGCTTAGGGGTATTCGATTTGAGAACTCTGAAGCAGTGCTCAAGAAAAGTGAGGCGATTCTCAAGGACCTGACAAAGAATGGTCTGCAGCACGTGTTCAAGGACTGGCTATAAAAAGTGCATTGAATTAGGAGGGGACTACTTTGAAAAAAATCATGTAAACATTGAATTGGAGTAATAAACATCTGTGAAAAAAAATCAGTCTCAGTCTTTGTTGATCAGCACCTCGTACCTTTGCTCAAAATAGCTTTCGGGAATGGTATACAGTTAGGTTAATGCTTTCTATCATAAGAAACCAATTAAATGTTAAATGAGTAAGTATTAATAGATTTGTGTTGAAATGATGTGTTATGGTTAGCAAGAAATTTTTAATTAGCACCAATTATCCAAATTACATTCCATTTTATAATGACTTTTAAAGGCTATTTTTTAAATGTGTAATGAAGCAGATTGTGAAATTGACATTGAGACATGAGTTATGCCGGTTAACAGTTCAACTTAAATTGTGCCTCATCAGAACAAACAACTTTCCCTACGAAGGTCTCATCCCCCTGCACCATGTTCCGAAACCACTCACAGTACCACATTCTCCTATCAGGTCATCTTCATTTAATGCATGTAAAAGTCTAGGGATGAAAACTTTCAACTTTGCTGTTTTAATAATACGACGTACGCTGGTTCTGCTAATCCCAGTCTCACGTTCATATTGCTTTGTAGATTTCTGCGGTGAGTGCTCAAAACATTCCAAAATCATAGCCGAGGACGCGGGGCTTGTTGCTGTGCGAGGTTTCCCAGATCTGCCCTTGTGAACATCGCATACGGTACCATGAATCTCAAATTTGTCTCAAATATGTGCAACTCACGTTGGCGTTGGCGGTTCTGTTCTGTCCACACATATCCATTGCCTTTGAACTTCAATAACATTCTCGGTTTTCCAATGCCACTTCAAAATTGCTTTCCACTGTTCAAACGATAATCTTGGCTCCATTTTGGTGTAGCAACGTTATCATAACGTAATGTGAGTCACATATGTTTACAGAACATCATAATACACATTACTGTTGTTTTTCGGTTCAACTTTCAAATATATTAATAGATATCTACTGTGAAAGTGTGTATACATTTTTTCGCACCCTCGGTATATTGTGAAATTTTTCTAAGTAGAAACAAATAATAAAGAGTTTAAAATTATCAGTTTTTTATAAATAAGACATTTAGAATTAACAGATATAATTTAAACTTTGGAATTATTAAACTAATTTCTTTATTATCATTATTTATAATCAGTACGAATAAAAAGAACTAACTAATCTAATTGATAATGAGATATAAATTAGAATATTTTCTGAAAATATGACATTTTACGATGAGTTTTGATAGTTAAATTATTAGAACTTTACTTTTAATGTTAAAAATTAATATAATTTTATTATTACCTCAGCTTTAACAAAGTTTGCTACTTTTTTCTCAGTAAATGCCGTACTTTGAAGTGAAGTTGGCAGGTCAGAAGGGCTAATTTTGCTTATGCATATTTTTATCCGATTAAATACATAGCCCTTCTGGAGATATTTCTGTACTAAGCCTGCATATATGAGTAATGCCTGGCAGTTCCATTTCTGAAATTGTTTTCAAAGCCAGAGCTCTGGCAAACCAATCAACGGGAATCATGCACCTGTGGCCCTATGTCATCTTTATGGAATTCGAAATATCGCACGAGAAAGACCTGACCGCCTCCATTTCTCCCCCCCCCCCTTTCTGTACATACGGGTCATGTTCTATGCTTCTTTTCCCTTAGCTCGGAGATTTTGTTTCGCGTTAGTTTGAACTCATGTGAAATGTGGGTTTGTAAGTGTAATTGAAAAGAAAGGGGATTCTCGCTTCAGCTGAAATAATAGCAAAAAATATACAATTTGTTCCTTTAATAAGAATAAAACAACAAGTAATAGAGGAGAAGTAAAACAGAGTACGAGAGAACGGTAGAAAAGAGGAAAGGGGGGATAAGGAAACAGATTTTTCTCTCCCTTTATTTTCGTTATTTAATTCTTAACGTCTCATAAAAAAAGAGTTAATTAACCTTTCATGAGCGAGAAAAAATGGCATTGTTTCTTCAAAATAATTTTCTGCTTATTGAGTATTATATTTAATTACTATTACCACATTTGCTTGAAATATGATCGTAAATAATATATTTTGGTTATATGAATTCATAATTTATAACAAGACAATTAATAATATGGTTTTTAAAGTAAAACAAGCTATCCCCGTAACTTAGAGATTCAATCAATTAATCAAGCAGATGGTAATGCTGATGAATTGCATTCGAGAGGCTCGGTTCAAATCCCTGATCCTTATTTATTTTTTTTCCGTGGACTTCCTAGTCGCTTAGGCGAAGGTTGAATGTTTACTTTCTACAAAATTTCTGCTTTCCTATTTCACATCACAACATTCCCTGGTTATTTTACAGGAGGGAGGTGAGATGGTACTGTGTGTGTATGGCGTGACGGTGGCTTGCGCTGGGGAAAGATTTCTGTCCCGACGTGTGGTATGCAAGCAAACCTAGAGGGCAGGTTCCACCGGCGTCGGGGTATTTTATCTGTAAACACTGCTAAGAGCTTCTTTTATGTTCGCGCCTCACCCCCCCCCCCCTCGGTGTCTGCCTCTCCCCAACCCTTCCTCCCGAAGGTCCCTCATTGGATGTATAGGCACAATACCGAAATGTTCTCCGTCCCTACCAATAAAACTCAATCAAGTCCAACCGTTTCGGGGCTAGAAATTTCACGAAGCTTTCTGCAAATGAACAACACATTACTTAAGTTTTTCATTATTGTTTCTTAGACTGCTTTATTTAATCAGAGAGCCTAGGGGGAAAATGAAAAGAACACTAGCTGCATAACCCTGTTTCAAATTTTCAACAACTTTTATTATTCACTAAAATTTTAATACTTTCAGAGCATTTTATAAATGTTTACTAATAGGCCCCATTTACAACTAAAATTAAACGTAAACATAATAAAATAAGACGTAACACGTTAACTCAGTAGTATGTAGGCATTCACAATGAAAGACGCAAACGTACATATTAGCGAATCAAAAATAAGAACAAGCGAAGATCAATTAACAGCAGATTGAAAATGGCTGCTTCTGAGTAGACGGCGGTAGCGTTTATACATCACATACAAAGTGTAATAACTAATTTGCTTGGAGTAATATGAGCAAGGATAGCTTTCTTATAATGCAATTTATCTTTTGTGCACTGACGTCATTCTGTCTACAGAGTCACTGATTATTTCAGCTGCCTCTACCACAGACCTCTACAAACAGAACAGCTGTTTTCTGATTGGCTGGTTTCTTAAGTTTAAGTTTAATGTTGACACAACACCTTGGACCTTGCAACGTTCTAAGTTTACATATAATTATATGTTTGTTTTTATGTTTACGTGATTCATTGTGAATGGTTCCATTACAATACATTGTATCTAGGCTTTACGTTACGTTTAATTTTCATTGTGAGTGGGGCCGCAGTTCCAATATTCTTTACAGATATAGCTCCAGTCACACCAGAGTACATGTAAACGAACATACGCTGAATTTTGAGATAGATTAGGTTAGGGAGTAATGTCAGCTAAGATGAGCTTAGATTGCCGACAGTTTTAAAAATACCAGGACTGCTTAATAAAGAATAATTATACTTTTTGTGACAACATAACTTTACTCATGCCCATATATTGATGATCTTTCTCAAAGTAGCCCCCTTTGGATGCAATATTCCTGTTTCACTGTTTCTGCCAGTCTTGAAAGACAAGTTGCAAACAAAATTTTGACAAGTCCTTCAGAATCGCCTCCGCAGCGTTTATCACTAATTCTGATGGAGGGAATTGCCTCAAAGTATGGAAAAGGATAAAGTCACAAGGGACTAAATCTGGACTATAAGGAGGGTGAGGGACACACTTCACATTGATTTTTGTGAGACATTCAGAACATTTATGATGTGCGGCAATACATTATCAATCAGCAGCATCTAGCTTATTGTACTGAAACGTGATCTTTTGCGTGTTATATAGGCCGTGCAGCATTTTTAAGACATCCCTGTAGTATTGCCCAATTATAGTTGTGCGTACAGGTACGACATCTTGGTAAACATTCCTTGAATAACGAAAAATGAAAATACCATAACTTTCCCAGCAGAAGCAACCAATCAGTTTTTTTTTTTTTTTTTTTTTTTTTTTTTTAAATGTTGATTGGTGATGACGTAGATTTCCACACTGAACTTTGCTGTTTGCTCTCAGTACGAAATGATATACCCAAGTTTCATCAATAGGTATCAGCAGTCTTGGAACCCACCGTTTACAAACACTTCTCATATGCAACTTTTCAGTTACCAACATGTAGGTGACACAGTAAAATATTCAGAATTCCTAAAAGTGTTGTTAAGTTAATGTTTTCTTCCGTTAGAGCACAAACTGGAACGATGGGTCCACCTTCTTTTAAAATTGATATCTTTCTTTCTTTAAACATTTTAAATCATCTTCGAACTGTGCTATAGGGAAAAGCAAATCCTCTATACGCGTCTGTAAATTGAATAAGTCTCAGCTGAAGGCGAAAGCAGAATTTCATAACAGCATGTTGTTCGACGCGTGTCACCTCCATTTTGCTGTAGGCGGAACTGAACTACACACCTCTTACAGGTGGGAACCAGCAGTGACAACAATGAAACTACCACCACACCTACATTACGTATTAAGCTAACAAGATATCGTAAAGTAAAATATTAGCGCAAAAAAAGCGCTCCTACAGCCACTAGTTAGGTTTAAGCTAGACGAACTGTACAGAACTATGAACGCGAGGTAAGATAACTTTCAATACATAATATCTCCTGCAAATTACTGTAAATTACCTGCGAGCTAAACTGTTTCCATTCCAACTTCACGTTGCCCAAGCTGATTAACTGATTTATAAAAAGTTTCGAAACTATAAAACAGACACAGAATGCGGCAGGTTAGGTGGGTACTTGGATTGTGACTTTGAATAATTTATATCGCTAATGAAGCATTTATCTTCACTTTTTCCCCCTCCTTACATTTAAAGATTGCATTCACGAGGAATAAGTCATAAGTCATGGTAAGTATTTTTTGTAAGGGGGGGGGGGCGTGTGAGACCGTTGCCCTACAGATGCTCCAGGTGCGGGCTCTGCGGACCCTGAGTACCCGTGGTACCTCTGACGTTACTAGAGGGAGCCGGGCCGGACTTGAGACCAGCCCCTCCCGAAAGGGAGTTGTCCGGATTGGGTTGGACTCGGCGTGGCAGTGGTTCCCGGAACTCACGGGTAATTGAGTACTCGCAAGAGCGGAGTGTCCCAGGGGAGTGCCTAAGGCGTGTACCCTGGGGCCGGTGCGCAAGCGTACGCCGGAATCTCCGTCTTTGTGAGGCGGTGGTGGCTTCCTTAATGCTGGGGTCACTCACCCCTATAAAGGAGTAGGTCTATGCTAGTACGACCTATCAGCCAGTGAAACTCTGGTAGCTGGGTGCGCTCGGCTTTTGAAGCTGCAGTTCACTCGGTGCGCTTGGGCGACGTAATCGCCTGCAGCCGAATGGCGGGTCGGTTTAGAGTTGCAAGGTACCGTCCTAACGCAAAAAACCACTGGGTGGCACAGACCTCTGTGTTACAACCCCTGGTAGTACTCGAAATCACATTTAAAGATTGCATTCACGAGGAGTAAGTCATAAGTCATGGTAAGTATTTTTTCTGGCGATAAAGGACAGCACGAATAATCTAAGATATACGATTGAAAGTCTATAGAATGTACTTTCGAATAAAGCCACCAGATGGTGTATGTGAGCAAAGCTGCTTATTTCAGCACGCTCCGAAGTTCAGTTGGTGAGCGACAGTGGTCAGGAATGGAGGTCACGAAGAGCGAACAACTGCGTATATGAAAATAGCATTACTCCGCGGCAGAAATACAGAAAATGGCACACAGAGCTACGGAAATCACTTATGTCGGCGGACAAGGATGTACGGGTGATGGTTGTGTAACAGCGCTTACGCGATGATAGGTGCTGCTCACTTATGGAATCAAGCAGTATTTGTGACACACCCTCATTGTAATATTAATGTAATATGTATATTGTAAACTTACATTTTGTACATTGTAACTAATACTGTAGATATTACGTATATATTCTAAGGTATTGCTTTATATCGTGAATTTGTCTTCCGTCAGAATAGAAAATTCTTTGGGGTAACTCTTTACGAAGGCCAAATTAGGAAGGGGAGCGCCAGGGAGATAATAAATCACTATTCAAAGGAAGAGTAAACACAAGAGACAATTGTTGTGCCGTTTCTTTTTTGTTTGCATAGTATTTAACACCCATTTTAACCACCGCGGCATCGCAGACGATGGACACTGATGAACATGAGGTGAAATGGTAAACTGGGAAATTATTTTTTTTAAGGGAAGGAAGCGTTCTTAGCGCCTTTTTTGTTGTTGGCAGCGATAAATATGTTCTCATCCATTATCCTTGACTCTATTGATTCTCTTCCAACGCTAATCTTGGATGGGAATGGTTGTTGTTGTTGTTATAAATATAAATAACACAAAAATAATATATTTTGAATTAAAAATCAGGAGTTAACAGGTGACGAGCAAGTAGGGGTGCAAAGTACCCACCCACTGATTTTTTAATCTTGCCCATGGAATACAAATGTCGCACGATGGTTGTTGACTAATCGCAGTTAATCACATCTGCTAATTATCCGGTTGTTGACATGGATACTCAGAGAGTGCAAAACCGATGGTCTTCCTGAATGTGGCGAATTGCTCAGGTCAAAGTGACCAACTTTGAAACGACAGAATCATTTTCTTGCCGTGCTTTTTGCAACAGCATTCTCCCCCAACGTTTCAAGCCGCCTTCACTGTCTTTGCTCCTCTATTAAACTCAAAAAGAAGAATGTGTAGGAAATATTAGATTTTTCAACTTGACACCCCATCTTCTTTAATTCACCAATAGCGCAAACATTCTTAAACTGTACAAAATTCAAGGCGTATTTACAAGCACAACGCTCCAAATAACGAATGACAGATAATAAACGGTAAACGAGGCTAAAACCCTACAAAGAACTACAATGAAAACTTTACAGCGAGAATGTAAAAAGATAAATTAATAGAAAATATATACACACAATAAATAATGTTACCAAGGTCCTTGTTTTCGTCAGTGAAAATGAGCTAGAATCTAAATTTAAAAAATTTCAAAAAATAATTTTGTGGTTGAGCCTTGCTGCAGGACATCGTCGCAGAACGACAGGACATGACTTCCCACCCAGCTTTATGATAGCCTCGAGCAAGGACAAGCTCGGAACCTACTGCCATATGTCGACAAATAGAGCGATTAAGAAACTGAACAAGAAAGCATGGCCCAACCTACTTGCAAGAGAAGGAAGACCTTAAAATATTATGATATACCATCTTGTTAATCAAGAAATTCCAGCTGGCACATTGAAAATCTCAGTCTAACTAACAATAAATGCAATTCTAACAGGAACTGAATGTAGCACGAACGCTTTGTTTTAGACCAGGACGCCATACAAGAGAATCGAATCTCTACGTACACACAAAACAGTTGTGATCAACAGCTCCAAACTATATTCACATTTCACTAACAAGTGAATGTTGTAGTTTGCAAGGGATTTTAATATAAAACTTTCACTGTTCATTTCAGTGAATGTTTTAGGAGTAGTTGTAGGTCATCGTCTTTGAACTGTAACACTTGAGTGTGTTTATATGATTCTTCAAAGTTATTAATAGCCTGTGCATAGATTTCAGAAACATGTTATTAATTAAGAATGTCCTTTGAAAGTTCTTGGAATGAAGCACAAAATGACGACAGAGATTTTGGAAATATTCTTAACTTATAAGTCTCCCTTGACACTAACTAACCCAGGTCTGCCTCAACTGATGATTTAAACTCTTTCCACCAAGGAATGTTCTCAGTTTAGGGAATAGATGGAACCAAGGCGGATGTGGCAGTGAATCGTCCCCAGTTCCTGCGTATTTTTTGCCTTCAGCGGGGGCAAAAGTTTAGCATAATATGATAGACGTTCCACTGTGGAGATATTAACAAATAATACACCCTTGACCTCTCTTGTCGATAGAGAATTGTGATGATTCCATTGTTTACACCGCTGTTTTGTTTCAAGTGTGTTGTGGTGCATACATGTTTCATTATTGATCATAATCGACGCACTAAGTCAGTAGGAATCTCTGAAAGTGAACCAAACTTTGCTGAGATATTTGCACCCTTATTCGTTTTAATACTGAGTCAGTAGTCGCAGTACCCATAATAATTTTTTCAAGCACAATTCTTCTCTCAAAATGTCAAATATTTGTTCCCCTAAAATGCCCAGAGCTTCAGCAATTTCGGACACTTTTAATCAGCGATCCTTCAGAACCATGTCGGACACCTTATCCATAATTTCTGGTGTCTTGGCGGATTTTGGTATTCTGTTGCGCGGGTTATCTTCCAAGCTTTCACGATCGCGTTTGTCCACTTGAAAACTGTTGAGAATGATGTTCCATGGTTCCCTAGAGTGTTTGTCATATCTGTATTAACTTATGTTGCATTTACACCCTTCTTTATCAAGCACTATATTCTATATTTGCCATTTTTTTCTCGTATACCTACGCCTGCACCGCAACAGATAGCTATATTACATGTACTATTATACTGGGTGAGTAATGTTTAACGCAACCGCGGGACCGGCCGACAGCGCTATGTCGGCTCAGGCGGGGAGTATAGTTCCCCTCCGCTGCGCGAGACGTCAGTGTGAGTTGAAATATGGCGCAAGTAGCACGTATTTGTTAGGCGACGCAATACAGTGTATTGAGTGAAAGTGTATCAAGTAAAATGGGGCAATACAAGTATTCTATTCCCCATGGATATATTTTCATACGTGCGTACAGAATCGGCGCACGCTGTAAGGAGATTATTTCAAGAGGAATTTCGTGATTCCCCCGATTTAACCTCCTGCGATTTTTATCTCTAGGAGGCATTAAAAGAGAAAGTGTACAAAACAAATCCACACACTTAAGATGAACTTAAAACTAATATTCGTCAAGAAATTGCTGCCATTTCTCAGAGGGAACTGCAGAGTGTAATGAGCAATTTCCTAAGCAGATGTCAGAAATGCTTGAACAACGAAGGGAGGCAGTTTCAGCATCTCCTTGCTTAATATACGTGAGTAATTTACTTTTATTTTTAAGTGTTTATGTTATGTATGTTAGAAATAACTTACGCGACAAACCGTACCATATTTATTGTGGACTTCCTGTCACCTGCACCACCGACACAGCAGCCGAGGCCGCACGCCTTGGAACCGGTTGCGTGGAGGATCGTTTACCCCATACAAGTGTTACTATAGAATATGACTGGTTTTTATGACAAAATTACGTTGGAACTGCTGCTGCAATCTATGACCCATTTTGAAAACTTTTCAAATAACCCTTGTACTATACACAAAAGAAGTATTTTATTCGCATTTTTTAAAAATCAAAATTATATATTTTATAAAAAATACTAATTCCATATGTTACCATGCTCATAACCACCTCTGGTTAAAACTTTTACTGAATTTACCATAATATTCCCACACATATTGAGAGTATGACAAGCTACGCTCCCACAAACTATGAGTCCGATCTACTTTCTAAAATTTGCAGGCCATTTTCAACTCATATTGAAACAAACGACGAACTCTAAGCGTATTCTAATGCAATAAAAATTATTTTATAATCCATGTCAAAATATTTCCAAATATATAATCATTAATAGAACAACATTCTAATTATTATATTTGAAGTGAAAAGGTAACTTAATTACAATAAAATTAAATTAAATGCATGTATTAGGGATCAAGAAGAGAGTAATAATTTTGTTATGTGTGTTTCTGCCACTAGAAATACGCAACAAAGGAAATATAACCCTTTTGACTCGCATGTTTTTCTTATTCCTACTTGTAAACTCTTAAACGAAATGCGAAGTCTTGTTTCTCGAACAAACCACAAACAGAGTGCGAAAAGTCCTGAGGGAAAAACTCGACTCGTGGGAAATCTTTTCTGGAGGAGACAAGAGGTCTGTATTGATCAGGGACAAAGGGCTGGGACGTTTCGTTAAGAAACTCTCGGATTGTTCTTATCGAAATATGGATGCCCATAGCATTCTGCATAGAAGAGCTAGAGACTACAATCACGCCAGGACCGAACGATTGTAAGAAAACAAAGCGCTTGTAAAATAAAACTTTGATTTATTCAATTTTATCATCTTTGTCAGAGATATATACTAACACAATAAAAGACATTATATATAGTGAGGGTGCCAAAAATGTATACGCACTTTCACAGTAGATATCTATTTAATATATTTCAAAGTTAGACCGAAAAACAATAGTAGTGTGTAGTATGATGTTCTGTAAACAGATGTGACTCACATTATGATAGTGTTGCTACGTAACAGGTAAATCAACAATGAACAAATGAAGCCACGATTATCTATGATGTTCTGTAAACAGATGTGACTCACATTACGTTAGGCTAGTGTTGCTACAACAAAATGTAGGCAAGATTATCGTTTAAACAGCGGAAAGCAATTTTGAAGTGGTACTGGAAAACCGAGAATGTTGTTGAAGTTCAAAGACAATGGAGACGTGTGTACAGAACAGAGCCGCTAACGCGAGTAACAATTTCGTCTTACCCGCTATTAATACACTCTAAGGAAAAACATATTCATGCCACTAAAGTGATTCTTAAATTTTGGGGTGCAGGCCAAACAATCCCCCTCTGCTAATAGTTCAATTGCAGGAAATATTATTATTATTATTATTATTATTATTATTATTATTATTATCATCATTATTATTATAATAATATTTTATTTGATTGATATATACGGAACTTCGTTGCGAGACAAATATTAATGCCGCTAGAGCAATTTTTAAATTTTTGGTAGCTCCGCCTGCTAACAGTTCAATTGCACCGATTTTCAAAAACTATTTTTCTTATTTTGTTTCAATGGCACATATCCAGTTTCATTTAAAAAATTAAAATTGCTGCCGTTAGAGCGATTTGGGCTAACCTCCAAAAGTTTTTCCTACTCCCAAAAATCTGATAATTTTCAAAAACTATTTTTATTATTTGATTTAATGGCACAAGCGGAGTTTTGTTGTGAAAAAAACAATAATTGGAGCTGCTAGAGCGTTTTTTTTTTAAATTTTGGGTTTCGGGTAACCCCCTGATTTTCATTAACTATTTTTCTTATTCTACTTAAATGGCATATGAGTTTAGCTTCGAAAAAACACATTAATGCCACTAGAGCCATTTTTAAATTTTGGTTGCAGGCAAACCCGCGCCCCTGCTAATAGCCCGATTTCACTGATTTGCAGAAACTTTTTTTTCCTTATTTAATTTAAATTGTTTATACGGAATTTGGTTGCAAAGTAAATATTAATAACACTAGAGTAAATTTTAAAATTTAGGTTTTAGGTAAACACTCCTCCTAAAAGTCAGGTTTCACTGATATTCAAAAACTGTTTTCTATTTTGTTTTGATGGCATATACCGAGTTTCTTTTAAAAACATTTTGCAACCGCCAGAGCAATTTTTAAATTTCTCTTTAACCCCCAAAAACTTTTCAGGTATACCCCCATTTTTAGTGACCCGATTGCCATGTTTTTCGAAAACGACTTTTCTATATTTATTTTGAATATTTTTAAAGAGTTATGGCATTATTGTGTGGTATTAAGGGAAGCTATTGTGGTGAAAAATCTGCTTATTTTTCAATTATTTTGTTTATTTGTTAATTTTTAATTGTATTCTTAACTAATTCGGACGGAATGTAACCTATTGCTGTTCTACTAATGAAAAGAGTTTTTACTATTCTATCAAAATCTGCATCGATCGTACCTATTAGGAATTCGCTAAAGTTTTTCCATTGGCACAACCACAATAGCTTACATTTCTTCTGAATTTGCTAAAAAAAATAACAAATTAAAAAAAATTAGTCCATTTTTCATGGGTATGGCTGCAATAGCTTCAATATTTGGGCCCTGGAATAAAACAATTGAATATTAGTACTCATTACTTGTTAGTGACTATATTACACTGGACTTTACAATATTGAATTTTAATTTTTATTCCGCAATGCTTATATCCTGATATCTTGTTTCTATATCAGGACATAATACTCCAGATTTATTTTATTTATTCCAATTGCTTTTTTCAATAACTTTAAATTCTACAGATTTTAAAATCTGCAGTACTAATACCATAAACTAAAACTGCAAAAAACTAAACCGGTACTGGTATCCAGCACTATGATTTATAATTACACCTACAATTGCTACTGGTACCCAGTAAAAATGATTACATTTAAAATGAATTAATTTACAAAATTTTATCCAATTTAATGTCTAAATGTACATTTCTGCTAACGCTCGGTATCTGGGCTGCTCCCCTCTGGAATTCCTGGCAACAGGACCGGGTCATCAATGGAGTTGCTGCCGGTCTCAAGCAGTAGCTATACTGGACTATGGTGTGTTGACAGTGCAGTTTCCTTCTCTTCTCTCCTTCTTTTGATCTCTGTCTACTTCTTCTTCTCTCAACTGCTTCCTTTCCTCCCGAAAACTGCCATTATTCCTTTCTTCTGTCAATTCTGTTCCCTTCTTCTGATTCAATTTGGGTGTTATATTCTTTATCACTTTTTTCTTCAATTAATTCTACTTGTAAATATTTTTCTTGCCTTTTCCTGATTCTCTGGGATCTTCTAGGGGAATATACTATTTCTGGCCTTTGGATTTTTTCTCTTGTTTAATTTTTTCTGTTTATATACTCTTCTGTCATTTTGCATAATATTTTATTTGTTAGTTTATTCAATACCCTTTAATCATCTTGATCTCTCACGATGTTCCACATGTGTTTCCCTGCAAGTAGTTATCTTTCCTCTGCCACAATTGACTGGTATTTAGGGCATTCAAATGAAACATGTTCCGGTGTATCGATCACGTCACAACCATACATGTATTATATGCTTGTAATTTAAATCTGTGCAAATATGAATAATATGGACCATGTCCAGTTACGTAATGTACTAAACCCTTACTGGGGTAAATATGCTTGAATTGTGATCTTTGCTTTATGGATGGGAAAATTTCATACATTTTTCTACTTCTTTTATTTCACCCCATTCTTGTTGCCATATTCACAATACTGAACGAACACGAATTTAATTTTTGCCCCTAATGGTTCGGCAACTTCTCGGTCATATCTGTTCTCAGGATATGTGGTATTTTCAGGAGATGCCAACGAAGAAGAACACGATTCTCGACTGCTGGAAGCTAGGAGTATTCTATATTCAGCTTAGAGGCCCCTTCTTTCAGGCTTGAGGTTCTTTACGTGCCGTAAATCTATGACGTGGGACCCACCCAAGGAAGCCATACTTAGGATATTTACGCCTGAAAAAATCCATCGACCCTGGGCGTGAATCCACGATCTTGGATCTATGAAACAAGCACATCCCTTGAGGCCGGCCAGCCGGATTTGTTTTGTTTTTTGTATGGATCTTTCCGAGTTGTCAGATCTTCACAAACAGCCAGCCATTGTCAATCGAACCCGATCCAGTTTAATTCACTGCAACAGGACTTTTTGTGTTTAGGTTATTACATATTTCATAAATAAATGAAGAAAAAGCTTATGATTATTAACGAAAAGTGATAATATATTATTATTATTGATAGTAATAGACACATTGTGACATAAGTATTGAAAGGCACGTAATGCAAGGATCGCAAAGAGTCTTTCAACAAGCATATACATACTATTTTTTTTATTGTATTGTATCGTAATGTAATTTATTTTTAATTTAATTTAGGAAGTTATAAATAACGAGAACTAGAAATATCGAATCAATCTGTTTATATAGTTACGCGTTAGTATATTGCTATTATTGTTAATTTTACTGAAACATTTTGATATGAAAGTTAAACGAAAATTATAATGGAATTGACGAAAGTGCTAAAGATTTTGAAGGAACTGTACCCGAGGTGGTTGAAGAGGCAATATTGCTTAGTATACAGAATAGTATACTAGATAATATATGTTATGAATATGACTACGCATTCAGCCAAGACTCTTATCCAGACATATTCAATATATATATATATATATATATATATAATTATAACGATTTCTTAGTTAGTAAATTACGTAAAATACGAATAAAACGGTATAAGCGAAAACGTGGTTTATTTACAGCTTGGCGTAAAAAGAAAAATATCAGAAAAATTAGTGAGAATGTTATGTTGGAATATTTTCTGGAGATATCGAAGGTAACGAAATCTTCAACATTGTGGTTTATTCGTTCCATGTTAAAGTATTGGTTATATTTGAGTCAGTGTTGATATATCGAAATTTAGAAGTTTGATCGCCTTTTTGAAAAGAAAACTAGTTGAATATATATAAATTGTCAGTGTTTTTACAAGAGAAGGCATAAATACATTTTTGATGGAAGTTCCTTGTGCCGAATATTTAGATACAAAGGTTCGCTGTTTCAGACTCCACTACTGTTAATAAAGTGCCAGGAATTAATTTTAGCCAGTGTATCACATATAGTATAACTATTTATATTAACAGCAAGTAATTTGCATTGTTCAAAAGTGTTGTAAATTTATTGTATTAAATTGTGTGATATAGCAAGACTATACTTTCAGTTATAATTAATAAAACAGTGTCGCAAAGTTGTTTTGCAGGACTAATCTTCAATTGTTTCATTTCAGTGCCGTTAGACTGCTGCTTTCAATTCTAAAATTAGGTAGGCATTATTTACATTAATTACAGTAGTGTAAAAGGTGTTATTTTATCACTATTTACATTGTTAAATTAAACTTTTATTAACTTCTATAATGCACATTTTAAAACATTCTGACTCTGTGAGGTGGTTATAAATTAAAGAGGTACCAAGGAAACCTGAAACTAAAATTATATGCCTGTCGTTGCAGAACAAGGAAACTAACTGAAAATATTCTCCTGTCTGGATTATATATGAGTCGTGTTTGACACAAATTTCTCTCTGTGAGGCTCAAATGCTACATCATGTAATACTGCGTCTCATGGGAAACTTGTATCTGTCGGTGGAATTCCCACAGCTTCACTATGGAGCGATGACGTAACCACCGATTAAGCGAAATTGAATTATACTCAAATCAGTAATGGAATTTCCAGAAGCCTCAAACTGCATAACGTGTTTTACTGTGACGAGCCCATTGCTTACAACCGCTTCTTTGCTTTCAACCTGTTTTCAGATACCCAAATAAAGTTGTTTACTATTTAAACGTATATTTAAGTAGAAATATTTTACAATTATATTAAAAGTAACTAGAATGCTAGGATTTTTACAATATAAAAACATGTTCTTAAGTGTCATTAATTTCCTTCGACTTTAAATTCCAGAATTTTATAAAATCGATAAATACAAACTAAAGATTGAACTGGGCTATTAAAGAGGAGTATATTTCGGTACTTCAGTCTATGGAAGAGCTCCGAGATGCTAGCGCAAGCTCCGCCGCACACTGCACCAGCCCACCTGGCCTGGCACATTCCATTCTGTAAATGAGAGAGTCGAAAATTCGTGGAAAGTAAAGACTCATGTTAACATTTGCCTAAGTGACCAGGGAAAACAACTCGGGGCCTCCTCAATACAAGTCCCAAACGTTACGACTTGGGCAATATCCTTGATAAACTAAAACATTACCTGAAAAGAATAAGAAATTAATAAGTCCTCCCTGCTTTGAGTATTTTGGTGTTGGTTCCCTTTATTCAAAATGATGGGAAATCTGACTAGTCGATAACTTACTAACTAATGCAGAAAAAGCGTATTTTTTCATAATATTCAGGTACATGAAGACAATAAACTCTGAAATGTAACTTTCCAACCAAGCAAATAGTCCCCCATCGCAAATTATACCGCCACGGATGGCCGAGGTCGCTAAGGGATCTGGGGTTCCAATCCCACCAGGACCGTCCTCCTTGACTGGTTTTTTTTTTTTTTTTTTTTTTTTTTTTTTTTTTTTTTTTTTTTTTTTCCCCAGGTTTTCCTCAGTCCTCATAAATGGCAAATGCGGGTACCCTAAACTCTAGGCCTGGAACGTTTCCTTCCAAAAAAGTCCTTTCCCATTATATCATTTCATTTCATGTATCATCAGTGTTCACTGTCTGTGGTGCTTCAGTAGTAAAAACGGGCGTTAAACACTATTAAAAAAATCGCAAATCATCGCCGCCAATAATAATAAGCCTTTGGATAGACGTTTTTGGTGTGTTCTTTAGCAATTTTAAAGTGCTCTTTCCTCTCTTTATGATTCCTTAACTGAAAATTAAACCTAACATTCTTTCAAATATTATTATTATTATTATTATTATTATTATTATTATTATTATTATTATTACTCTTTTGAAATGTTCTACCAATATTGATAGTACATGATTCTGCAGTATTTTATCAAGAAGTTGGCTTGGCTTATGAAGAGTGGGGCACGCTTGATGACGTTACGGGCTGCTGTATTATTTTATTTTAGCGAATTCTGAGGGAATGTAGCGGCCGCAAGGTTGTTGTTGTTGTTTTTTTTTTTTTAACGAAATTCGACGTATTATTACAACTGATTCATCGAGTTGGTTAATGCACATAGTTGAACCATGAAAATTTTAAAATCGCTCCAGCTAACGCAATTTTTATTTTCTCTCAGTTCGGTATATTTCATTGAAATAAAATTAGAAAATATTTTCTAAAAATCAATGAAATTAGACTATTAGGATTGGGGGTTTACCTGAAACCAAAAAATGAAAAATAGCCCTAGCGGCACCAACATTTCTTTTTTTCGCAACGAAACTCCGTATATACTATTTAAATAAAATAAGAAAAATAGAATCTGAAAATCAGAGAAATCGGACCATTAGGAAGAGCAGGAGCGCTCCAATTTCTCTGCTCTAGCGCTCTGTAATATTCTTCACAAATTCCACTGAGGAATTCTCTTACGCCGCTCCTGCGTGACAAACTTTTTATTCAATTTCAGCAATTCTCTAGAAGTATATTGCGGATAACGAAATGTGTTTACCCACTAGAGCAAATGAGGATGCAGTTTGCACATAGAATATCGTTGACTTAACCAGTGATGACTCTAGATATTTAAACCTGGAGGAAGGCGGAGTGAAACAGAAAATATTGATAATAGAATTCATAGAAAAAGTGACCTTTGTTATGAAAATATAGTAAGCAGCATTAACAGAATCATTTTCATGTACGAGGATAGGTCCATACGTTTCCGGTCTCACCGATAAGGATTATCACCTTCACAAAATCCTTATCTGGTGTCTGCCTTATCTGTTAAGTAAATAAGTGCAGCTGTAACTTCCGCTCCGCTGTGCTCAGTTGTTCAGGCACAGTGCATAAAGAACATTGTGACATGTTCCAAATGAAATTAAATAGCGACTGAACGGTGTATTTGGGAAAGCATCTCCCCTCATATTCTACCGTAAAAGAATGGGCCTAACTTTTTCAAATAGGGTGAGAAAATAATGAAAACGAGGCCCTTGGAGGTGCTCTTCCTGAAAACATCGCTCTTGTGGATGGAGAAATTTCGGAAGACCGGCCACTCAAAGTTACAGATATAGCAACATGGTTGGGCTTTTCTAAAACAACAGTCCTTCGAATTATTCATGAACTTTTAAACATGAGTAAGGTTAGTGCAAGATGGGTGCCTAGACTTCTTTCCTCAGTCCAAAAGCAGCAACGAGCCATCTGTTGTCAGCATTTTTGGAGCTATGCCACGAAAACAAGAGAGAAGTTCTGCAAACCATTGTTACAGGAGATAAACATGGCCCTCTACTATGATCCCTTGTCCAAAAAAGAATCAATGGAGTGGCGTAAACCTGATGAAGCACCTCCTCTAAAGGCCAAGGTCACTCATTCAATCAAGAAGATTATGACCATAATCTTTTGGGACTGTGAAGGAATACTCTGCATTGACTTCAAGGAGAGGAATACCACAGTAAATGGGGAGTACTATGCTGGCCTACTGCACAGACTACGTGCTTCCATCAAAGAGAAAAGGCGAGGAAAGCTGAGTTGTGGTGTGCGCCTTTTTCACAACACCGCTCCTGTGGAGACAGCTCTTGTTGCAAAGGAAGCCGTTAAGAAATGTGGCTTCAAGGAGATGAACCATCCACGCTACAGCCCAGACCTAGCTCCCAGTGACTATTTCCTCATCTCAAAACTCAAATTCAAAGATGTGAGAAGTGTATTGCAATAAAGGGCAACTGTACTGAAAAGTGAAATATAGTTTTTGTCTTTATCATACCTAGAAAATTGTTAGGCCGGAAACTTATGGACCTCTAAATGTGTTCAGTTATACACATTTATTATTTCATAGTGCTGTTTTTAAGAACATTTAATGCGTTTGGAATTATGAACTGGGAATAGGAAGTTATTTACCGCAGTGCAAAGATCACGACAATAGTTGTACTTAACACTCTGTATATAATTGTATATGTATTAAAAAGTAGCCTTGAGCTTAATATTGTCTACACAGTAACTAACTTTTGATTCTCTACACATAATAGTACTAAAACAGAATAAAGTGAAATAAAGGGAATCAGATCCTTAGTACTGAAATGCCCAAGTTCATCTTTCCTCATTTGGTGGGAGATTTGGAGATATTTCTGTTCACTGGATTCACACTCAGTCACTTTTATCTTCTGTAACTTCGCTAGTGGCTTACCACGGGATAAAAATATTGCTTTTTTCAACATTCCGTTTCCGGGCTCCCCAACTAGTATGTTTGCGTTACTAGTGAAGTACAGTGGGCTCAGTGATGCGCAGGTGTTTTCCAATGAGCGAGCTGTGGAGAAGGTATCAAACCTGCTTGCTTACTTGTTGACCTTGCTGACTTTCGCAGTCATAGGACAGCTGCTTCAACGTGTGTGTGTGTTGTTCGTTTATTAATTCGACAATACACATAAAGTATTGTGCCTTGTGTGTTTATAACGGCACAGCGTGTCTTTATGTACGATTTGTATGTGTTAACTCATAGGATAAACATTTTACCTAAGTGTACAGTTGTTTCTGTTTCTTATGTGATTACCATATTAGCCCCTTTTTCAGAGAATTAACCTACAGGGAGCGTGATCATAAAACTTTCCAACAGGTCTTGGGCACTACTCACATTGCGAATAATACCATGAGAGCAATTCATAATATGTTTCCACAAGACAGAGTTATTGGAAAGGATTTGTAACCTCTTCGCTCCCCCAGATTTAACAGCCTGCGATTATTTCTGGTGTTAATTAAAATACGTCATGTATAAGACGAACCCGCACACAATACAAGATCTCAAAGATAACATTAATCAGGAAATTGTCCGATTTTCTCAAAATAAGCATAGCGAGTGACGAATTATTTCCTAAAGAGAATTGTGTTTAACCCGCTTTTATACTGAGACGATGGACACTGATGATACATGAGATAAAATGATATATTGGAAAAGGATTTTTTTTTAAAGAATGGAAACGTTCCAGGCCTAAGTTTAGGGCATTTGCCATTTATGAGGACTGAGAAAAACCTGGAAAAAATCTCAGTCACGGAGGACAGTTCTGGCGGGGTTTGAACTCCAGATCTCTCACTCACGAGTCCGCGCCTTAACGACCTCGGTTGGCCGTGGAGGTTTCCTAAAGAGATACCAAAAATGTGCGGAGAATTAAGGCGGGTTGTTTCAAAATTTCATTTGATAATTAAAGAGCCTTTTGAATTGTTTGTGTCTTGTTGTATGGTTGGTTTGTTTTATTGTTTTACCCTCCTGCTAATCACCACGACCCGGGGGCAAGCAAAATTGATCACACAGTACGAGAATAACACAGCCATCAGCGACTAATTATTATTTATGTGTGCAAAGTGATGCCAAACTAAAAATACTTTCTGTTGAATAATTGACAGCGAAGAGACCACCGTTGATTGTATCAAACGATCTAAAACGCTGACTGTAGTATATATTTACTTGATATAAAGTAATTAAAAATGTTAATTTTAAACTTTTTCATTTAATTTATTGTAGCTTAATGTTAAAAATAACATACATAGTTTAAAATCCATGTAAAATTAATTAAGTTTATTAACTTAATGCTTGTTTTGCATAAAACAAATTAGAAATTGATTGAATGATAATTAGTGCTTTTTAAAATTATTTCGTAAAAACTGGGGGGCCAAAACTCCCCTCTTCTGGACTAGAGTGGCCTCTTGGCTTAACCTTCCTGACTCCAAGTTTTTCCTTTCATCTGGAAGACAAAAATAAATTTAACTGTTTTTATTAAATCACTTTTACTAACCCAAATGTGAAAAACTGTAATGTGAAGTGATATTAATCATAAAATAAATGATGAAGCAATGGGGAATAGACGCCAATATCTATAGACCGTTTTGAAAACGAAATTTCACGAAAGCATACTTTTTTCTCTTTGAAGTGCATACAGACGGTGCGTATAGTGAAAGATTCACAAGATATTCTCTTGGAGGGCTCTTGAAAGCTTCAGTTTGAAGTGGTGGTGATTTGGTTACCCTGGCAACCCGTTAATGTGTGATACAATTTATCTCCTAATTGAAAATGGAAGGGGAAACAGTCAGGCAACATCAAAGGCACTTTGAATGTCATACACAATTTCTACGAGGAAGACACCACCCCTCTCGAGTGCATGGTCTGTCTTGGTTGCTTTGGCTTGGGGACAAGGTTGCTATGATGTTTGTGACGCCTATAGTGGGCTCTCCCTAACTTTTTAGAAAGGTGGTAAGAACATTATTTAGTTGAAAGCCTATTTAGTCTAGTTTGAGATGTTAGTTAAATATATCATCACACAAGAATATTACTTAACAACAATTTATATTATTTGGGCACAATTTCTTTTAAAAATTTCTGCTATCCTTTTCATGTACACTTTCAGAAGAAGCTGTTTACTTTTATTTATGTTATAAATAAAATAATCTGTATTTCATAAGATGGCTGCGTAAAAAAATTACAATTTCCTAGGCCATCCACGTGATTTCCACATTTTGATGAATAGATATAGTCAATAACTAATGCAAAAACAATTCTGGGATATACAAGGTATATTGCTTTTATTCTTGTTTATCATCGCGTCTATTCCATAAACCCTGCTTTACTTCTTGAATATGCTTCTGGCTCCAGAACCATTTATTAACTATGACAGTCCAAACGATCCGTAGATTAGGGTGCAAGGAAGAACAGAAATTTAGTATGACAGCCTAATCAACCCTTGATTACCCCTATAAGTTCTCCAAGGCCTATACATACTCTCCAACGTTAATTTCTGGGGCCATATGCATTCGAAGATTTAGAGTCACCTGTTAGGAATAAAATCTCCTCAACGGAATAGCTAAAGGTGGCCAGTTATTTCTCTGGTTCTCGTAAGCAGTAGCGGGTACCCGAGTATGATGCAACGAGTGGCTTCTCAAGAATTCTTATAGCCAGTATACAAGCAACTAAAGCATAATACTCTTGTACTGTGTATAATACCATACGAAGACCTTTTAAAAGTACTAGGCCTGACCAAGAAAACACAAGATTTAGGAAAAATACTTTTTTTTTTAATTTTTTAACATAGTCACCTTGTAAATCAATACATTTAATACGACTTCCAACTTTTTAATACCCTCAATAAATAAGATTTGACCTGCTGCGAAAATAGGCATCTATCTCAACTTCAACACCTCATCATTTGATGAGAATCATCGTTCACCCAGCCATCTCTTCACGTTTGTGAACAAAAAGTAATTGTTGCAAGCCAAATCCGGAAAGTTTGGTGGGTGTGGAAGCAATTAGGTGCGAAGATCATGTAATTTTGAAAGAATAGTCCTAAGCGTGTGTGAAGGCGCATTATCGTGTTTGAAAAGCGAGGAAGTAAGCCTCAGATATTATCTTTACAGGGATCTGACAAAAAATCCCTATTTATGGGAATGAATAGTGTTTAACGCCCGTTTTTTGCTACAAAGGCACCACAGGCGATGGGCACTGATGATACACGAGATGAAATGATATATTGGGAAAGGGTTTTATTTTTTAAGGAAGGAATCGTTCCAGACCTAAATTAAGGGTACCTCCCCGACATTTGCCGAGGAAATTGCCATTTGCCATTTATGAGGACTGAGGAAAACCTGAAAAAACCCTCAGTCAGGGAGGACGGTCCTGGCGGTATTCGAACCCAGACCTTCTCCTCACGAGTCCGTGCCTTAACGACCTCGGCCACTCGTGGCGGTCCTATTTGTAGGCCTTGTTAGAGTTACAATTGAGACTGTAGCCAACGATAGCCCTAAAGGTCCTCCTGATTAATTAAGGTAGAGTTTCAATTGTGACTACAGCCAAGGATATTATTTTTCGCAAATTGTGGAGGTTTAGCCTGAATAGAATCCTTCATTCGGTTCAGTAGGGAAGCGTAATACTCTCCGGTGATGGTTCTGACATTCTGGAGGAAGCACCAAATCATGAGAATCCCAGGAAAATCGTAACCATGACTTTTTCTGCAGATGGGAACTATTTTGTTTTATTTGGTGCACTTTCACCTATTACCACCCACAGTTTGAACTACTCCTTCGTCTCTGGCATGTAGTGGTGAATCCATGTTTTCATCTGCTGTTATGAAATGGAGAAACTTATTGGAATTGTGTTTAAACAAGTCTAAACACTCTTGCGAAATGTTCATTTGAATTCGTTTTTGGTCCATTGTTAACAAACGCGGCACCCATAGAGCGCAAAGCTTTCTCATACTCAAAACTTTGTGCAGTATGTAATGGACATAGCCCATCGAGGTCTTTGCAATGTCAGGAATAGTATATATGTAGGTCCCTTAGCGGCCAACTAAATTTCCCTTTAATTGCCCTCCTCAGCACTGAAGTTCCCTACAATTGCCCTCCTTATGGATACTGGTTGGCAACATAAATTTTTCTTTCAATATTCCTATAGCACCGCTCACGCTCGCTTGGATTTGTACTCCTATCTTAAATGATTAGGGTCATGCGTGTGCTACTTCGACACGGACTCCATTGTAGCTACCTACAAACCTGAAGCAAGCGAACTTAGATTCGAATGTTGTAATAGGAAACTGTGCAACTGGATCTCTCCAGTTCTGTGCAAAAAATGCCACTGCAATATTTAAATATTATAAAACAGTACCCCGGTGTCACATTTTTGGTGATCGCAATGAACATTGCTTTCCAAAGCAAGATTATACACGCTCAAGGACTATGACGTCTCCAGACCAGTCGAGACGTGTCCGAGGCGTTACGTCAGGACAGGCTGTAACATGTTATATCACAACACACCCCTAGACTTATTGTGCTAGTTTAAGTTATTTAAAAAACAAATAAATTGTGCATTGGTTAGCGGATACGTGAAGGAGGTGGATATACGTTGTCCAGCGTGGGCTGTGTGGTACTCCGAAGTGATGGAACAGCGGTGTGGGATGGCGTACGTTTAAGGCTATGTGTGAAAACTACTTTATTAACAAAAAAGTGAAAAAAAGATGTTACATTGCAATAAAAAATCCACATTAGAAACAAACTATTAGCTTTGAAATCAAAAAAGAACTAATTTATAAATAAAAGCACATGTTGAGAAACAAAATATTAACTTTAAATACACATTTAACTTTGCAAAAAAGTTATGTTGTGCAAAAGAGATGTTATGTTATAATAAAATGCATGTTAGAAACAAAATATTAGTTTTGAAAAAAAACAATATTTTATAAACAAAAGTATATTTTGAGAAAAATATTAAATTTGAAAAAAAAACTGGTTACACTATTTAACTTAACAAAAAGAGGTTATGTTGCGAGAAAACGCCATTTCGTTGTCCGCTGCTGGGTATATACATCTAATGTTACATTGCTAACGCGCATTATAAGAAATATTAAGAATGGAAGGAGCGAATTGTATCCGCGAAGGTAACGAACTTTGTACCAGATGCGTCCTTTCGCATTAAAGTATCCGCATTGCGTAAGCATACCGGCCACCTGCACAGCATCCGGTTTCACACGACTGTCTCCTGACGTAATCATCCGGATACGTCGTTCGCAATACAGCATGCGCATTCTTGCATCAGGATTCCGAACACCTGCATCTTTGCCATGTCAGCGTCCCACGACTCCGCCTCCGGATGTGATGAGCTTTGTACCGGATGCATTGTAGTAGGTTTCTCCCGGTCTCAGCTCCGCGTCAGCATCCGACTGCCTGTGCTCTTTCGCGTTATATCCACTTTTTCGTTTTAATTATTTTTTGAGCAGTGTTTAACGCCCTTTTTACTACAGAGGCATCACAGGCGGTGACACTGATGATACATGAAATAAAATTATATATAGGAAAGGATTTTTAAGGAAGGAAAGGTTCCAGGCCTAAATTTAGGGTACCTCCCCGGCATTTGCCATTTATGAGGACTGAGGAAAACTGGAAAAACCTCAGTCAGGGAGGACGGTCCTGCGGAATTCGAACCCCAGACCTCCCGCTGACGATTCCGCGCCTTAACGACCTCGGCCACCCGTGACGGTCGGGTTTAATTATGTGCAATGAGGTAATATTATGTGTTGACAGTGGAGTGAAACGTAGTGTGTGGTAATGTGTGGTAATTTTCCACCCATGGTTTCGCAACAAATTAGATGCTTTACATCTTAATCTCTTGTTGTCAACATCCTGTGCAGGTTGGCGAGCATTTGGAGGAGGTTGGACGGACGGCTTGCAGCGTCCGGTGCTCATAGCTGATGAAGGGTTGGGGAGAAGTACAAGCATTTTTTATTTTTTTTGTTATTTTTTCTAAGTATATATATGTATATATAAGTACAAACATTGTAGCATATGTCCATAGTTAAATAATCTACCCCCTGTGAAAACCCCTTTACAAGTAGTTAGGTGACAACACCCTTCAATTTCCCTCTTCAGCATTAAATCTTCTTCTAGTTTCCCCACTTAAAAGTTGGTGGAATAGATATACTGGCAGACGTGAAGTTATGCTCCTTTTCTCAAAGAGGGATACTAGGTAGCGTTCACCCTAAATGGCGCTAGTATCGTTTTTCAAAAGGACGCAGTTGGCGTTAAAAGTGTATTGGTTAACTTTGGAAAGGTAAAAGCGATGGGGAAGCTCATATGCATTGACAACTCTCAATTATAGTTTTATTTCCGATCTCGTGAACTCTGCAAAGAATGTAAATACTTTATGACTTTTTTTTTTATCAAAATCGGTTTCATGCAAAGTGGGAATATCTTGGGTAGGGATACTTTTATTCTCCCTTTGTTCTTTTCGCAGGGTACCACGAAACACAGAATGTTGGAACATGTTGATGCTCAAGGCCATATGACGTCACCAAACAAAATGGCACGAAAAGGGCCATATGACGTCACCAAACAGCTGAAGACAAGCAGGAATATGTTGACAGCAATACACGTGTCCTTGAAGTAGTCAAGGTTAAGGTTTTGAGTATGTGTTTGAAGTAAAAAATAGTTTGTAATGGTCGTGCACAATTTTTATACTCATCCACTCTACAGCAGGTGTGTCAGCATGTTTGAAGGGGAGTGTGTGTGTGTGAGTGTGTATCGGTTAATGGAAATTTGATATAATTTTACTTTTTCGTGGTTGGGTCGAGATGACGGTCCATCTGCGTGAAACGAGTGAAAGGACGGTGTCCAGGGAGCGGCGTCCCGAGATGCTGGAAAGGCGGGTGACCCACGGTTAAGATTATGAGTGAAATGCGAAATAAGGATTTAACTTTTCAAATAAAGATGTTACGTGGCAAAAAATATTCATATTAAAACTAAATATTAACTATGAAAACAGAAGAGAGCTTTATATAAAAATATTAACTTAGAAAACAAAAAAGAACCTTTGTATATACAAAAGTACAGTTCAGAAAGCAAATATTAACTCTTGAAACAAAAAATAACTGTTTTATAAATAAAATATTTACTTTGAGAAACAAAAAAGGTTATTTTATAAAAAAATGTTAAGAATAAATATTAATCTTGAAAACAAAAAGGAACAATTTTATAAAACAAAATATTAACTTTGAAAACAAAAGGAACAATTTTATAAAAAGTACATATTGAGCAACAAAGTATTAAATTTTAAAACTAAAAATAACTATTTTATGAACAAAATATTAACGTTGATACATAAAAAAGAACTATTTTACAAAACAAAAATACATGTCGAGAAAAAAAATTGAACTTTGAAAACAAAAGGAACAATTTTAATAACAAAAGTACATGTTGAGAAACAAATTAACTTTGAAAACAAAAAGAACCATTTAATAAAACAAAATAATTACTTTGAAAACAAAAAGTAATATATTATAATCAAAAGAGCATGGTGAGAAACACAATATTAACTTTGAAAAAAAAAAAAAAAAATAAAGGAAGTAGTTTATAAATAAAATATTAATTTTGAAAAGAGAAACAACTATTTTATAAAGGAAAGTACCTATTGTGACACAAAACTTTTAAAACAAAAAAGAACTATTTTATAAATTAAAATAAATAAGGCAAACACAAGCAAAAATCCTTATACGAAGTCTTTTAGCCACCGAGGTCTCTACAGGCTCGGTCTATACAAACGCCTATGTCAGCATTGGAACGCGACATTATGCATACTTAACCTTTTCAAGCCATCTAGCAACAAACAGATGTCAATTGTCAATAACGCCATAAAGAAGAGCCAAATGCGGGTTTGGGATTAGTTCATGAATAGAATAAAAGTAAGTGTAATATATATTTGAGATTCGCACACAGATTATTAACAATTGTATAAAATGTTGCACTTACTTATGAACACCTACCTATTCAGAAACCGAAAGAATAAAATAAACGAAAGTCCATTATTACAGCCGCTATCGTTCGAATTACTAATACCAACTGAGAAAAACGAAAGGAGAAAATATTTTACCATTCTTAACATTGTGTTAAGATTATGATTTATGGTGGCTTAGGCAAATATTTACCTTCACAGGGGACAGAGGGCGTTAAGGTGCGGGCTCGTCTTGTGCGGGAGGTCTGGGGTTTGATTCCCATCAGGACCGTCCTCCTTAACTGAGGTTCTTTCCAGGTTTTCTTTAGTCCTCATAAATGGCAAATGCCGGGGAGATACCCTAAATTTAGGTCTGGAACACTTCCTTCCTTTAAAAAAAAACAACTTTTTTCCTAATTTATCATTTCATTTCATCATCAGTTTCCACCGCCTGTGATGCCTCAGTAGGGGGCGTTAAACACCATTAAAAAGACAGATATTGTTAAATAATTATTAATAAAAATATTTCAGACTGACTGAATACGCAAAAACAAGTGCTTGAGTAAATACACATTAAGTTAGTTACATTTACAATTACTGTAAACACAGAAAAGTGATCAATGATGCATGCTCAGGAATTATATAGTGGTGGTATACAGTTGGCTACCCTGACCACAAGACAAATGCACGTCGCGTGATAAAACGGATTTGATAATATTTTTCGATAATTTTTCTGTTATATCCGGTTGTGATGATCAAAATTCAACATTTTGTTTTGTTTCATTGTTCGATTTTAAGATGACATCACACCAGTGAAATAATAATACTTGTTTGACAACTAACGACAACTATGAGGAGATCTTTTAGAACATTCCTAGTATCAAACAATACCGTTGGTTTTTACTTACAATTAGAGGCAAATTCCACGTCTATTTTCTATTTTCCTTCTACTTTGCACTGTTCTGGTATTAAGAACCCTTTCTGCTTAATCTATGTAACTTTTCCATTACGCTTTCAACTGAAACTATTTCAAACTTAAATTTTCTCCGTTCTAGCGTTATCTGCCTTCTGCTTCACTGGCAGGGATCTCATCTTTTCAGTATTTCCATCTCACCCGTAGCTTAGCAGTGCCATTAATTGATTACATTTCCTTTTTATAGAAATGGACATCAAACAAGTTATAAAGAGCGATTAAACTTCTGTAGAACGAAAATAAAAGACACAGTTTTAATAACAGATGCCTACTGAGAAAACACGTTATATAAACATTGTATAGAAAGCAGAAACTCGCCGGATGGAAGTAAATATACGTTAAAAACTTTTAAGCCGATTTTCTCCTCCGTTACAAGCATTATATGAAACCAATATTGAGAATATTAAAACGTTTATAGTAAATATTGCAATAAATGTGCTAAATACGCTCATGTAAACCATATTTTTGCTTAAATTCGCTATAAATTGTGGAGAAGTTCGAAAGAGTAAACTATATAAAGATTATGAACTTTTTATGCTTATTTATAAATGTTAAAGTTAGAATAGTTTGACTAACACCCAGAAAGGAAATGTGGTCACTTTAGATATATAGACTGGACATCCATTTTCATGAAATAACGCTTTGACATAAATAAAATTTATAATACACGTAACGAGTACGCACAAGGGCTGTTACATAGGTCTGTTCACACTCAATAGGTGGTAACACTGGATTGTTTTCAATGTTATCTTAGCAAACTGAAAATTGTTGAGGGATATGTACGAAGGTAGGTCCATAAGTTTCGGCCCTAACCATTTTCTAAGTATTATAAAACAAAAACTATATTTCACTTTTCAATTAGCTACCCTTAATTGCAACACACTTCTCACATCTTTGAATTAACATTTCAACCCCCCTCCCCAAATAATCAGAAGTCTTGTCTGCAAAATGGGCATAAACAGCATCCATTACTTCTACGACGCACTTAAATTTCTTTCTCGAAGGTCCTTCTTGAGTTTTGAGATGAGGAAATGGTCACTGGGAGCTACATTTGGTCTGAGGGTGGATGGTTGATCTCCTTGAAGCCACATTTCTTCACAGCTTCCTTTGCAACAAGAAATGTGTGCTCAGGTGCGTTGTGTGAAGTAGGCGCACACCACCACTCAGCTTTCCTCGCCTTTTCTCTTTGATGGAAGCACGTAGTCTGTGCAGTAGGCCAGCATAGTCCTCCCCATTTACTGTGGTGTTCCTCTCCTTGAAATCAATGAAGAGTATTCCTTCACAGTCCCAAAAGATTGTAGTCCCAATCTTCTTGGTTGACTGAGTGAGTTTGGCCTTTAGAGGCGGTGCTTTGCCAGGTTTATGCCACTCCATTGATTCTCTTTTGGACAAGGGATTATAGTTTCATATCGTGTAACAATGGTTTGCAGAACTTCTCTCTTGTTGCCACCGCAGAACCCCAAAATGCCTGACAACAGATGACTCGTTGCTGCTTTTGGACTGAGGAAAGAAGTCTAGGCACCCATCTTGCACTAGCCTTATTCATGTTTAAATGTTCATGAATAATTCGAAGAACTGTTTGTTGTTTTAGAAAGGCCCAACCTTGCTGCTATTTCTGTAACTTTGAGCCGCTGGTCTTGCATAATTTCTTCTTCCACAAGAGCGATGTTTTCATGAGTGAGCACCTCCAAGGGCAGACCTACACGCTCTTCGTCTTCAATGTTTTCTCGACCCATTCGAAAAAGTTTGGCCCATCTATTCACAGTAGAATATGAGGGGGATGTTTCCCCATATACGCCTTTCAATCACTGTTTAATTTCATTTGGAGAAGTCCTTCTTTTGTGAAAAGCATAATAACAGGTTGATACTCCAATTTGAACATGTCACAATCTTCTGCACATAACCTTCTTTATGCAAGTTTATCTGAACAACTGAACACAATGGAGTGGAAGTTATAGCTGCAATTATTAATTTTCTTAGGTTTTACAACAGACACAGAGCGCACCAATTACGCAGTTAAATGTAGACGTTTGTTATTTTTCCATATAGAGACACCATCAATCCTTTTCAGTTTTGCTAGCGATGAACAAGAGCAACAAATTCCTTCATCGACGGTCTTTTGGGTTATTAAATCGTTTCCAGTGCAATATAGCAACATTAGTTTTGTTATACCGTTCCTTGGTTGTAATCTGCTGATAGGTTTGGATGAGCTGACGAGGTTGGCAAAATTTGTGACAGACGCTTCCCGCGAATGCTTGCACAGGACCAAATGGAAGTCTGTCAGGTTCTGTTCATCAGTTTCAGGCATCTTCACCGGTGACGAACGATGGGTCACCGCTACGACCGCAAAAGTGTATAATAAACTGTATTGCCTACTGAAATCTTGCTCTATTTAACTGTGTAATTGTGTTCTCTATATCTGCTGTAGTTTCTATGAAAATAAATTGAAAGCTTTACTTTTGAAACGATCTTTGTATTTGAGAAGAAAATTTGAAGATGACAAAATATTTAGCCACAGTATGCGTTTGCCACACAGGCTCTGGCATCTTTGTGGTGCAAAGGTACAATATTGAAAAATTACACTGTTAGCTACAGGATATAGAACAATTTCATAGCATTTGGAACCGAAATAAATGAAGCCCACAAAAAGTGTTCATTACTTATTGAATGACCTTCGTGCTTATAGCCGTGGTAACGTACGCTTTTCTCTTTCAGATCGACGGAGAAAATAAAATGCACAACAATTATCGCGAAATGTCTGTTTTAACAAAAAAAAAAAAAAAAAAAAATCGTGTTTCAATTTAAGTAAGATAATTTTGAGAAAGACTGTACATATTTGTTTGAACTGCCGGCAACAAGGAGCACTTCCACTCTAGCCCCAGAAGTTTCACATACCTTGAGTGGTACTTTCCTTTTGTGCTGCCCCACAAGGTAAGAAAAACAGAACCCCTTTAAAGGGAGACAACATTACAAGCAGAGGAAATTGGATTTTACAGTTTTAACTTAGTTGTTCTAACCATCATTTTCATTAACATTTGCAATGAAGTAGTGATTGTTTGGCCCTAGAGACCTATAGTCACATAATGCAAGGCAAGAATTCAAGAGTGTCGTAATCTTCAGCTCAGTTGGGTGCATAACTTGTATTCTCTGATTTCAGAAATGGAGGGAAGTAATGAGTTCTGGAACTCATTATATCGTCATTAATCGCTTCATTCATTCATAGTCTTTAGGAGTTAGCATAAGGTATTAAATAGTTATAAACAGAGCATGGAATATGACAACCTTTTTTTAAAAAAAATAATTGTCTATAAAACTAAGCAAACTTAAAGGTTTTAAAAAACGACTCAAATATTTGAAAGAAAATTCCAGTCCACTCATTGGAATACTGGGTGAGCAGGTTATGAGTTTACCGTGTGCGGCTAATGGCTGCATGGGTCGCGCCGCCTGTACTCACCGGCGTAGGGCAACACGAGTATACGCTTTACCAAATTACAACTTCAATACTGGAGGGACTGGCTAATACTCAGGGTAATCAGACGTCGCATCAGTTTGATATTGTTTAAAATCTTAGTTATTTTTACAAATATTGTTAGGTTTTAAAAACAATAACACATCAATAAATTAGCAATAATACAACATTTTGAAGAACGCTGTAACTTTATAAAACAGTCTTATTATCGTTGCCGGTAACAGAAAATCAGAAATTTTTCCAATACTTTGAAACTTTATTGGGTGCTCAATCGAAAATCCCTGACTTCTGTTCTCTAACAGGTACAAGTTCTGAACTACAATAAGACTTCGTTGGAATATGATCAAGTCATGTAAACAATTTTTTTTCTCTGGAACAAGGGACAACATGATAAATCTGAGATAAACGATTGAAAGTATATGGAATGCACTTTGGATTGCAAGAGAGCAAAGCTGCGTGTCTCAGCACGCCCCGAAGTTCAGTTGGTGAGCAACAATCACGTAGAGTGAACAATGTGTGTTTGTGAAAATAGCATTTCTTCGTCGCAGGAAATGCACAAGAACGTCACGCAAAACTACGGGAAGCACTGGGTGTGCCTGCCCTGACCTATGTGAGTAGAGACCTTCAAAATGGGCAGAATGTTGACTGCCAATCTGCCGCGCAGTGGGCGTCCTGTATCCGCGAAAAAGATGCACGGGTGATAGTGATGGAATAGTTCTTACGCAATGGTAGGTGTTGGACACTTGTGAAATTAGAAGAGCAAACAGGAATTCCGGCAAGTACCGCGTTTTAAAGGACAAACTGAACATGCGGAAAATGTGTACAAAGTGGGTGCCACATCAATAAGTGGGATCACTACAAAACATGTCACATCAACCTAAAAAGAAGAGGAAGCCATGTTGAATCACAACATTGTAATGGATGAAACGTGGGCAAAGGCGTATAAACCAGAACTTAGCGACAGTCAAGTATATCGCGTCACCATGAGTCACCACGCAAACACAAGTTTCGCCAAGCAAAAGTCATAATCATTCTGGGGTATGACAGTCAAGGGTGCTTTTGTGTCATCCGGTGCATGAGGGAGCAACTATAAATGCCCAGTGTTATAGGTCATTTTTGGTGTCACAATTGCGCCGTGCCGTACGCACCAAACGGCCTGAATTGAACAATGCAGCTATTCTCCACGATAACACGACAGTTTACACAGTCGACAGTGTCAAGTGTGTTTTATAGCGGTGGGGATGAGAAATTCTTCCACACCTGCCATATTCACTCGATTCTTCAGTCCCTATGATTATTACCTCATCCCAAAGTGAAGCACACATTGCGTGGAAAACGTTTTGCTAATAAAGGGGACATTAGCAACTCACATGCAGCAAATGGTATTCAGCTCCTTCCCCATCGCTGGCAACGAACCGTTGATGTACTTGGAGACTACTCCCAAGGCTGCTAAACACCGTGAACTACCTGTGTTGGATTTGCTATCCTGTGTAAGTAATTGTGTGTAACTTTAACTTTTCCTCATGACATAATATTCTTCTCTACGAGAGTCGCCTACATTCAGCCATTGATGACACCATTCGCAGTAAATGCCATATACTTTCAATCGTATATCTTACATTTTTTGTTGTCCCTTGTTCTCGAGAGAAAAAATTGTTGCCAAGACATAATATTACTGATTTCTCTTGTATACATACATATACACAATATACTCGTATATGTGTATATATCGGCTGTGTATAACTTTCAGAGCAGCACGCTGTAAAAGGTTAGAGTCACAAGTTTAAACATTATAGCATAAGATATGTTTTAAAAACATGAGATACTGTGACAAAAACTCCAAAACTTCACGACCCTTAACCCTGAACTGTTTTGTGACAAATCTCTACATATTACACCAGGGAACATTTTACCTACTTCAATTTAGAGATGGTATTAATATATTTTGACAAAAATTACCCTCAAAATTCTCCAATAATTTACAATTTTTAAGGAGACGTTGCAAATTATATGCACATTTTAAAAAGGCAAATTTATGACTAAATATTCAACTGGCATTTCAATAGCTACAAATTGTCATCGACTATTTAAAATTAAGTTAAAGGCTGTATTGCTTTCCAATGAAAATGTTTTACAGAACTACAGAATCCTGTATTTCTTGCTGTGGGTTTCAAGGAAGCATGTCTTCTCTATTAAAAGCCATACACAGAGATGTTTTATGCCTATCATACTTTATTCATTGCTTGCAGGTTTCCAAAAGATTTATGACAATTTGCTGCTTTTTATATCTTGGAACATTCAAGAAATAAACAGTCATTATGTTGTTACAGCATGGATAAATAGGATAGAATATATACTTGGAGAAAGAAAAGTGAAATATATGTCCTGATATACCCAAAGAAATATTTTCTTCCATCTTCACATTAAACTTGGGTTAATGAAAAACTTCGCGAAAGCTTTGGAAAAAGATGGAAATGTGATTCTGTACCTTCAAATGGTTTTGCAGAATTTTACATAACAAAATTAAAGGAAGTTATTTTAGTATGACATGGAATGATACTTCTTAAAAACAAAAATCTTTGAACCAAAGCTTCAAACTCTCAAATTAGACTCTTGTAGTTCATTAAACATTAATGAGTGGCTTTGTGAGATATGAAAAGGAAGAGAATATGAATTTCTGATGTCAGAGCAATTGAGTCGTTACAAAGAAATACAGTGTTGTACTTTGCGTTATGGTCTATCTTAGCCTGTTGCTTACTAGGAAAGTGCAGCCGCTGCAACCAATAAAAGGAAAGCAGAGTCGTCGGGTTTAAAGTTAGAATGCTTATTTTAGCATTTCCATTTTTACTAAAAAAATACAATTAAACTGCTTTTAAAACTGTTAATAATAAGCAATAACTTGTCTTATAAGAGATGTGGGTAGGGGCGTCTTCCTGTATTTCAATTAACTTTACTTCCGTAACAACACGTTTGTGGTCATTAAGAGATCCTGTCTTGCGTAATTTTTTAATAAGTTAGCGAGCCTTTTCTGTTTCTGAAATAAAATGTTACAATGTTTTCTTGCGAATCGCCTTATCCCTTTTCTGCCAGAATTTGATTTTACATCCCATTATTACCTAGTGGTATAACTGTCATAAAGCCCTTGGTAACACGTGAAACGCATAGTTACTCGCTGACAAAGCCTTCCTCAAACTAACTACAACATGCTACCTGCACATGCACTATATAGCCTTGACGACTAGCTTCTCTCGTTCGCGCTCTGCCGGCTCGCATCTCGGATCACAACATAACAAAAAGACTATATCTGCTGCAACAGTAAAAAGGAAACTTTCAGGACTTGATCTGAAGGGGTCTGTGGCTAAAGTCTATTAATATAAAGTAAGATATTATAAACAACGTCTACACAGTACATCTGCTGATTAGTGTAAGTACTTTACACAGGTGAACTGAAATATGAGAACTATGTCCGAATATGTCCGCTAATATAAAGAAGAGAATGTTTTCAACAAGTACATTCAGCTGTCAAACATAGTGGGATGCTGGATGATTTTATGCGAATAAAGTTGGGGATATTGTGAACATTGAAGGAAATATAGATTATAAACGATGTCATAAATTCTTCAGTATCATGTAATACCGTAGACTGCATCCAGTAGGGAAAGGTTTCACCTTACAGCAAGCTAACGGCCTAAACATTGATCTGAATACTGAATGGGGTACATTGCATCTAAAAAGTCAAGCAGCAATTGCATAAACTAAGCGAATTCCTCAGAAAGTTGAATTTGTGACGGTTATTAGAGAGCGCTCTGGCAGAGAATGGAGGGAAAACGCTAACTGAATATACATACATATGTATTTAATTAAAAAAAAACACAACTTTCAGGCTTAAAGGTATACGAGGTGGTATCCACAATATTCCGGACTGGTGCTGCCATCTCGACAGTAATTGCAGTAGAGTTTTGTACCGCTAGGTGGCAACACTAGCACATCTGATGAGTGAGTGTTTAATGTTTCATGCAGCTGGGTAGATATGTTGAGATTCTATAGTACTTTTCATGATACTCTGCGTGTAGTGTGTGACGATTTTACGATGGATCCAAGATTAGAACAGAGAGGGTGTATCAAATTCTGTGCACATCTCGGGAAAAATGCTACGGAGACCCTCGCAATGATTCAACAAGTATTTGGGGGGCAAAGCATGAGTCGTACATATGTGTTTGAGTGGCACACTCGGTTCAGGGCCGGCCGTACAGCTATTGAAGACGATGATCACACCGGTAGGCCCGTCATGTGCCTTGTCACAATTCCTTGTTCACCAGGAGCTTTTTGACGAAAAACAACATGATGGTTGTCCCCCCACCCACCGTACTCGCCTAATTTGGCACCCTGCTACTTCGCTCAATTCCCCAAACTGACAATCAAGTTGAAAGGGCATCGGTTCGACACAATCGAGAGAGGATTCAAGAAGAAACTCTGTTTGTGCTAAAGACCCTCAAAGAACAGACTTCCAAGATGCACTTGGAAAATGACAGAATCGCTGGGACCGGTGTATACAAGTGGAAGGGAATTACTTTGAGAGTGACGGCGGTCATTAGTCTCAAAGTAAGTTTTTGATCAGATGGTAGCACCAGTCCCGAATATTCTGGATACCACCTCGATGGTTTTCCCGTATCATCATCATCATCATCATCATCGTCATCATCATTATTTTTTCGTGTATTATGCTGTTAGCTTGTGTTTCCAATTGCAATTAGCCATATAAAACTAAAACGGAATATGATTAACATATAAGATACAATGTTTTAGGCGTACGATTGCTTGTTCTTCTGAGTTCCGAAGCCTTTGGTCCTCTCCACCAGCATTTATTGTAGACTTTACATTACCAAGGTTGATATAGTACATGCACTACAAGATTTGTACATCGCTGCGTATCGCTGCAACATTCCCTAGATTTCGGCTTTTTCCGCTGTTGTTCGGTACTGAAGCCGCAGGTTGACCGCTGTCTGTAAGGGTAGGTCCGATTATTTGTCCGCGCATGGACAAACTATTCCCCTCACACTCTTTTACATGACAGCAACGAGTTTATCAATTGGCGGGAATACCCAATTGTTAATGCAAATTTTAATTCCCCCTATGCCACAACTTCCCCTGGGCCACCTTAATGGAGGTCCTTAGCGTTTTGTTTTCAAGTATAACCCCCTCCTAATGGGTCGATTTTCCTGATTTTTAAAAATTATTTTGTTTTATTTTATTTTATTTATGGTATAATCCGCATCTCTTTGAAAGAAAAAAAACAGATTTTTTTAAAATTTTGCATTTCAGGTAAATCCCTACTGATAATATCTAATTTTGTAGACTTTCAGAAATTGCTTTTATTAATTCATTCCAATGCTATATAGTGAGTTTCGTTGAGAAGAAACAAAAATAGAGCTAATTCTAAATTTTCGTTTTTGGTTAATACTCGCCCCTGGTTCATTTTGCTGGGTAACGAAATCGTTTGTTAATTGATCGTTATATGCCGAGTTTCGTTGACAAAAAAAAAAACAAAAAATAAAAATTGAAGTCGCTAGAGCGTTAACAGACACACACACACACACACACACACACTCACATGTAACTACCAAAATGTATACACACTTTCACAACAGTAGATATCTATTTAATACATTTAAAAGTTGAACCGAAAAACAACAGTAATGTGTAGTATGATGTTCTGTAAACAGATGTGACTCATATACATTATGATAGCGTTGCTACTTGACAGGTAAATCAACAATGACCTATGAAGCCAAGATTATCGTATGATGTTCTGTAAATAATTGTAACTCACATTACGTTATGCTAGCGTTGCTGCAACAAAATGGAGCAAAGATTATCGTTTGAACAGCGGAAAGCAATTTTGAAATGTATTGGAAAACCGAGAATGTTCTTAAAGTTTAAAGGCAATGGAAATGTGTGTATAGAACAGAACCGTCAACGCGAGTAACAATTGCACGCATTCGAGACAAATTTGAGACTCGTGGTACCGTATGCGATGTTCATAAGGGCAGATCTGAGAGACCTCGCACAGCAACAAGCCCCGCGCACTGGACTCAAGGCACTATCCAATGCACTGGATAGTAGAGGTCGAGCGTAAAAATCCAAAGTATGACTTCCTTCGGTAAAGTAAAGCGATGGGTCCCACGTGGTAGATTTATGGCACGTAAAAGAACCTAAAGCGTGAAAGAAGGAGCCTCTTAGCAAACTTTATTGGCCATTTCATGTCCTGAATTGAATAGGATTGTGTTGATCTGAAATGTTAATAAACCAAACCAACCTACGTTTCGAGAATGAGGGAGATTATATAGAGGCAGAATGCAGAGAGAAAATATCGTTTTGTTTAATTAGCGAACTCAACATCATATGGGACAGGGATATCTATATATACTCCCACAAGTTCTCTAAATAGTTCGGATCTAGCGTGGATTAAATTCGGGGCATGGACAGCGACTAAAATAACAGATGATACTGGGCAGATGACATGTGCTTGCTGTGGAGACACCCAGAAATAACTGGCAACTCAATTAATTGTGTTGGAGCTAAGTTTGCTATGTTGAATAGGGATAGGTTAGCATGTTGGGGTATTTTGCACAGGACGACAACTGGCCAAACTTGGTTATTAGCAAAATGCATAGAATTTGGAGTAGACGAGCTCTTTAAATCTGAATGTGTGTATTTGCATGTGAGCCAGCAAGTTGGTGCATATGTATGTATGTGTGTGCGTGCCAAATTTAAGTGATAATAAGCGTAAATGTATTTGATTTGTAGTACAAATGCTTTTTCTATAAATGTCTGTGGTAGGGTCAAAATATCCATGCGAAAAACATGGTTCTAAAGAATGAATAATGAATAATAAATACACATTAGTACTGCTATTTGCTATGGTGGGGTACTCGGGAATGGTCAAAATACCTCCAAACCTAATAAATATATTTCTATGCTCAGTTATTTGTTTGTGTTCCCCTTAGCAATATCAGAAAATGGATAATAATGAACGCCAGTATAATCACTAAACGAAGGTAGCTAATATATTAATGAATGCTGCACTTTCTTCAAACAGTTAATGCAGGAATACATGAAAGCTATCTGGCCTTAAAGAGCGTGTTCTAAAACCTTTAGAAAAGCTTTCTTCCTCCAGAAGCAGTACTGCGTTCATTCAAAGGCAGAAAGTCCTTTTGGAGGCCGTTTTCTTTTGCAATAAAGAAAATGAAAAAGAGAGAAGAATATACCAGGGGATACTGAAAATAAAGACTAGAAACCTCCAAATCAATACCAAGCTGTAGAACATCTCTTTGGTAGAAGCGGCATTTGAGCGATATCAACATTAAAGAACTTGGGTTCGAATCAAATCTCTATTGCATCACAGTAAAGTCTATATCTCTTTTTACGTGTTATACACATTGGAAAACATTCCAAACGAGCTTTAATAATCGCAGATTTTCTTTTATTAATTTCAGATTTAAACTCATAGAGCTCATGTCAAAAAATACTGCTAACTTTTGCATATTGCCTACCAACTCCCGTCCCATGAGCTGTGTGAAAGGCGTATCCTGCTGTTATGTTTGTAAACACTAATAACTAATGGTATCGAAAGTGATATTAGAGATTATCGTTGCTAATGTTAACGATAAATAATGAACTTATAGGGTAAATGTTGCATTGGTAAATGTAAATTAAATTCGCAAACAAATAATATAATTAGAGTTGAAAAAATTGGCTAATGTTAGGTATAAATGTGAAACTTACACGAATATATTTATAAAGATGATATAGTATAATATGGGAAATAAAGAAACATATATACGATCAATAGATCTATAATATATAGTTTATACAAATATAGACAGCAAGTAGTAAAGTAAAAGTATGTAAACTTAGGTAGTTTTAAAGCCAAGATGAAAGCTTCATTTTGTTGCTTGTAATGTATATAGTTTGTTTCAAGCATTGTATTACCATTATATTTTAGAATGTAATCAAAAAAAATTTTGGAGGGAACAGTTGCTTTTACGAAAGTGGAAAAAAACTTACTAAATGAAATAGGAGGCAGAAAAAAAAATTAAATCTAAAATCAGACGAAAATATAACGAAACTTAGAAAATACACCGGGAAGGCCAGACAAAAATGGTTAGGGAAGATGGGTAACACAAATGAGAACATCAATTTTGACATTTGCACTATTAAGAGTTGATTTTTATTTTGTGAATGGTTTATTTACAGACATTCTTTAACATCTCAAGGTCATCAGTATCCCTGTCAATTCAGGGCGTGGAACGGCCGATCAATTTTGCTCAGAGGCCTCTTCTTTCAGACTTCAGGTTCTTTGTCGTGCCGTAAAAATACGACACAGGACCCACGCTTTATTACCCTTTCAAAGGAAGCCATATTTAGGCTTTTTACGCCTAAAATTATCCATCGACCCTGGCCGGGATTGAACCCGCGATGTTGGGTTTACGAGGCAATAAATTGTTATACTTTTATTGTAACATGTTTATTTGTTTATGGAAACTGCATGAAATTGGGATTTATATGTTAAAAATGTTATATCTGCAAGTAAATTGGAAATTTGAAGAAATAAATTCATTCATATTAATACATTAAAATATTTCCATATTAAATTATATTCGAACGCAAAGGCTATCTCATATGAAATCGGTCAGCAAATCTCCTTCAATGTTTATATTTAACCCAAACTTTAACTTGAATAAACTTAATGCAAAATATGAGTAATTTATCACGAATTGTTTCTATGTTAAAAGGCTGTTTTTGAACTTTGGAAATATACAACTTTGAAATGTTTTCCAATATATAAACCAAATTTATATAAAGTGAACATTTCCGATAAGCTGTGTGCTGTAATCATTAAATGTTATTTCGTCTTAGGTGATTGCTTTTGGAATTAATTTGTTTCATCGTCTTGTAGACACTTTAAAGTAAATTGCTGTCAGTTATATTTTCCTCCGCTGCGCCTGGTTTTTGCTATGAGTGAGCCTTGTTTGCCACGCCGTAAAAGTATTAGCAAGCATATTTTCTTACTTGACCTGCTGACTCGCACTCGTTGCTCAGCTGTTCTTGGGTGTTATTGCGTTGTTCGTTTCTTAATTGTTTACAACACAGTGCGTCTTTATGTACGATTAACTCAATAGTGAAGGAATCACAGCAACACTTTTTTTTTTGAGCATACAGTTGATTCGTTACTTATGTGTATACTATACTAACCTCTTTTTTGTTTTTGTTATTTTTTTTCCAAGAATTAATAGACAGGAAGCGTGATCATGCATTTTTTCAACAGGATTCTGCCACTGCTCACACTGCAAATAATTCCATGAGAGCAATTCATAACGCGTTTCCACAAGACAGAGTTATTAATAGGGATGTGTGGTTCTCTCAGTTCCCCGTTAAATAGCCAGCAATTATTATCTCTGGGGTAAATTAAAAAATGCCGCGTACAAGATGAACCCGCTCACCATACAAAAACTCAAAGATAATACTCCTCAGGAAATTGTCCGTATTTCTCAAAATGAATCACAGCTAGTGATGAATGATTTCGTAGAGAGACCCGAAAATGCGTGTAGAATGAAGGCGGGCAGTTTCAGTAACTAATTTGATAAGCAATGAGCCTCTTAAATTGGTTTGTGTATCGTTATATAATAGGCTAACTGGTTAACGAGCGATGTTCTAGCCCAAAGGCAAAACACCCC
This sequence comes from Metallyticus violacea, assembly GCA_030762175.1. Lineage (NCBI taxonomy): Eukaryota > Metazoa > Arthropoda > Insecta > Mantodea > Metallyticidae > Metallyticus > Metallyticus violacea. The sequence continues at coordinate 33,434,403 of CM060837.1, read as the reverse complement.
CCCCCAAAAAAAACCCCTGATCGCACTATATGGTATTTTTGTAATCCATGCTGATTCCTTACTTATACACAATAAGATTATAATGATCATGCCCCATCCCACCGAGTTCCATATGTCTAATGTTGTCGCTTTTTTCTAAACAGTAACACACTACCACGAGAGAGCTTGTTATTCCACTGTAACTTTGGTAAATCAAAGATTGAGTGGAAATTATTAATATTTCCTGTATCTATATTATTAAAAGTATCTGAGGGCGTGTTAATTAACAAACAACGAATAAATGAATAAATAGTTTATTCTCACGTCTGATAGCACTAAACACTACCGAAAGAAACTTTAGCGACGTGACAACGTTGTTTCATGAGCTTCAACCTAAAATTAACAAACAGTTAGATAAATGTAACCTTACTACCAACAAGGCATGCCCCATACTATAGCTACAATGCAAGTCCACGTTTCAACAAGAAATGCCGCGTTTGTACTGTATGCCTACAACCCTCCACTGCGAATTAAAATACTTTTTATACAGCATTTTAAGTTTTGTAACCTGTTTCTGATATCGGGCCATATTTTTTAAATGGTGTTTAACGCCCGTTTTTACTACTGAGGCACCACAGGCGGTGGACACTGATAATACATGAGATGAAATGATATATTGGGAAATTATTTATTTAAGGAAAGAAACGTTCCAGGCCTAAGTTTAGGTACCTTCCCCAGCATTTGCCATTTAGGAGCACCGAGGAAAACCTGGAAAAAACCTGTCAGGAAAGATGGTTCTGGCGAGATTGGATTGCCAGACTTTCCGCTCACGGCCTTAACGACCTTGGCCACCCCTAGTGGGCCATATTATTGAAAACTATTAATTATTCTATTTTACAGTTGAATATTTTAAACTCAACACAACTCTTTAAAATAATTAATAATGAAATAAAACCTCTTGGTTCAATAAATAAACATTGATTATATACTATTAAGAAAGATTAAAAGACGAGGTCATATGTATTATATTTCTAGTTCGAACTATATCTATTTTAAAATATGAACGTTTTCTTTAAAATGTCCAGTATTTAATATTTAATAACAAAGTAGGGAGCAGAGGATTCATATTTTGCAGACATTGTTGTTTCTTGATGATCATATATTTAAAAAATTCAATTTGAAATATATGAGGTCAGTTTTTTAAACGTCTTGCCCGATTTGAAATGGAATATCCCATACACAACATTAAAAAACAGCTGATTCAAATCCACCGGAACTGCAGTTGCATCATGGGAAATAGCGCTATTACCATAACGTTCTGATTAATTGATTACACGCATGTTTGGAATTGTGGTTAAACTTTTTATGGGATAATAATGATTTAATACGCTGTTTAATTCCTTCCCATATCGTTTCAGCTTCACTATACACACTTGTGTTGTTGGTACACAGTTGAGAGTAATATTCTACACTTACATTTTTATGTGAAGGAATGTAATGAAGGAAGCATTTTTCATACGACGTGCAATGCCAGGATGAGCCTTGGCGCATGCGCACGGACCCTGAAGCACACTAGTGTTTTGGGAGTTGTCAGTGCACCTGTAGCTGGCTAGCGGAGCGGAGGGTTGTGCCGTGGTTGTATCTCGTTCTCTACCGATCTACTCTCTACTTGCTGCTTACGTCGGCAGGCATGACAACCTAGACTTTGTCTCAACTTGGTGTAGAGGAACAGTTTTCTCTGTGTGTTTTCGACCATCTTACTGAAGAAGACCATGATGTCTTTAGTGCCAGTGCTCATCAGCTCTTTGCTTCTTCTAAGTGTTGTGGATGCGGGTGAGTACATGTGCTTTCTCACTTGCATTTGAAATATACCGTTAGAGAAATTGGACAGGAGAAAAAACTTTTTTTAAAAAATTGCTAAATGATTATTGCTTACTTCAGTAATAATTTCATGGACAAAATTAGGAACGAAAAATGTGTGAAAAGTTCTATTGTAATAAGATCAGCTTTTAGTTTGCGCTCGTCTATTGTTTGTTATTCGTTACATTTTAAATTATGGAAAAAGGAGGGAAATGCTCTTCCACTGAGAGATCAAAAGGGCCAAATTTAAACACTGTATTAAAAACAATGCCTCCTGGTTTAAAACTATCATACCGGCCTTTTATATTTATTGAGATTTTAATATATGAATCTCACTTTCAAACTTCCCTTCCGTATGTGTGAGCCAGTTTTAAACTTACTAATATAAAAGGAGAGTAAGTAGAGATATTATTACAAAAATAAGCCAGTGTTTCTAGGATTCACTCGAATTTACATCTAGGTTACTGTGTGTGTGTGTGTATTAAAGAAGTAGAGAAATCGGTATATTTTTATTATTATTATTTAAGTGTTTTTTTTTTTTTTTTTCTATTTCTGCTCTCCAGTTCTTGTTATTATAGCTACGTTGTTGCAAGTAATTTTATATATGCATTGATTACGAATTCCATTTTTTTCTGACTGTTGTGTCTATTTGGTTTGTACTTACAAAAAGAAGGCAAGCCTATTATTCTAGGCAAGTTTAAAAAGTTTCACTTGTGAGATGTACATAGTAAATTTAAATAAAGACAAGTGTAATTAAATTAATCACATATACATAAACAAACCGTGCGCTATAGAAATGGTGAAAAATAGCTAAAATAATAATAATAATAATAATAATAATAATAATAATAATAATAATAATACTTTTTGTCAAAGATATAGACGCAGTCTATACAATGTACCTTAAACCTTTATGGGTAAAGTCATACAAAAATAAAGCGATGCACAAGTATTATTTGTTTGATTAAGTATATAATATTTATGTGCCTAAAATGCACATTTATTTACACCTTTAAATGTAAGATAGCACAAATAGATATAACTCGATTCAGGAGAAGAAGCGAAAACACTAAACTTTTCTTTAATTGTACTTATTTTAACCAATTATTTGGAATTAATTTGAATTTTTATTTTGTGTTTAAATGTTTTATTTATTTTTTATGTTTTCTTTTTTAACCATTTATAATTTTAATGTTTTTTGATATTGTAAAAAGCCGTGCCCTTTAATTGTTTTCCACACAGGTTTTAAAATGTTTAGGGTTCATGAATGGATATTTATTCTGAGTTTTATTAACTTTGAAATATGGTATTTCTAGGTAATTCTCGTTTTGGGTGTTTTATATGTTGTACTTCTAATTGGTAGTTTTGTTTTAGATATAACATATGGGAAAGATAAGATTAGTTCTTTAAAATATTTTTTCAATATATAATTTATATTATTTAAATGTTTAATACAGGAAATATCCTTATCCCCCATTTAAAAGCAACAGTGGCTCCATTTGAGTTTCCCCATAGGGTTAGGGCGAGAGGGAATCAAATCTAATATACATTCAGAACCGATTTCTTGTTATATTCTTTTTTATATTACCGTATCGTAAATAACTCATGCCTACTTAATTTTAGAACTGAAAGGAGAAGTCTAGTGACACTGGAATAAAACAATTGAAGATTTGTGCGCCAAAGTAACTGTGCACTCTATTTTATAAATTACAACTGAAACTAGCAGTGTTGCTATATCACATAATTTAATAGAACAATTTAACGAAATTATTCAAGCAAAGCAAATTACTTACTGTTAATATGAACAGTTATACTACACGAGGTACACTGGGTAAAATTAATTCCTGGCTCTTTACTAAAATTGCCCTCGGATTTTTCTTTTTGCACAAGCTGTGAATAAATCATGTTCTCACTCATAACCGTTTTTTAGATTTCTCAGACAGCAAATCGCCATTTCAACCGCCTCGGATGGAGTTCGTTCAAAATATTTAGCACTTTCGTTAAATGTCATTATACTTTTCAATTAACCTTCGTATTATCGATCTATTAAATAACTAACCAAACACTGACGCGTAACTATACAAAAATACGAACAAATACTAATTAATTCGATATTTCCAAATTATAATAAATTAAAAATAAGTTACATTACGATATGATAGTATAAAATTAGTATGTGATACCCACATAAAGCTGAGGTTGCTACTAATGCACTCGGATATGTGCCTGTGAACACTTGAATTACAATAAGTGCATTAATGAATATCACTCTAGCCAACTTTGAACAAAGTTTATTGGCTTGTATTTCCCAATTTAATTTAATATATGTAGGTAACGAATCAATAAGTGTTAAATTAAAAGTGTTACCTATACATAGCTCTGAAAGTTTACTCAGAGATGGAGAAATGGCAGCTATATTTTTACATAAAGCGCGTATAGCACCTGATTTAAATCTTATGTATTAATCCCCCCCCCCCACACACTCTCATTTCTAGTTTCATCTGTTTCCATGCATAACGTTACCTTCGATACTCAATATTTACTTTTATCACCGTCACTTGTCTTCTTGCCATAGAAGAACTCGCAGTAGTTCGAAATATAGCGATTACAAGTGTGACTTTCTCTTAGTGTTTTATCCATTTCTGATTTTATAATTACTGTTAATTTGTTTATATATATGGATTATTGGTATTTATACATTTAAATTGTCATCCTCCTTTTCGAGGATAAATGATATTTTTTCTGTTTTCTTGTATTTATTAGATAATTTATTTTGAGCCACAAGGGAGATTTTTCTCACATGCATTTAGTAAGAGTAGAATATCTGATAATCCCTTATCAAAGAGTGCAGAACTTATCTCTCTCGTGCCAATATTAAACAATAAAATTAATAACAGCTTATATACTCCTATTTCACTTTTATTATGAAATATTAAACCTAAATCTCGTAAAACCATCAAGTAAATTCCTGTTTTTCATACTACTCTTTAATGTAAAAATAAATATAATTTTAGGCAAAGTTACAAATCCGTAACTTTACAATAAAAATATAAATCAACATGTGTCAGTTCTAACCTGGTATGTTATTATAAGATATTTAATTATGTCTGTGTCAAAATATCTAATCGTATTAAAGATGTATTATTTCGTTCTTATCCAAGTTCAAACTGGCATATCCGCACTACAACTGCACGCATGTGTAGAATTCTATGTAAACAAAATATGTATAATACAGATGGAATATTTTTTGTCAACTTTTTATATTTTTATCAGCCTTAAGTGGCTTCGATACACCCAATCTTTCCAAATAGTGCTTATAAAGCGCAAACTTTCTCAGAATGTATATAAACTCGGGGGCTGAAGATTTTAAAGTTGATTTATGAAAGCTTTAAGTTTACTTTTTATATGTTATGTATTTTTACTACACTTTTGTGTAATTTTCTATATGTAATTTCGATAAAATTACTTTATAAAATACCATGTTAAATAAACTACTTATTAGTTGGTAAACTGAATAAAATATACATACCATGTTAAATAAACTACTTATTAGTTGGTAAACTGAATAAAATATACACAATTAAAAAGAGGAACATCTATAAATTATTTTAATATGTAAAATATAAAAATTGAAAGTTTAATAATTTTACCGGGCTCCCTACTCGTATACTTCACAATATATTGTTTATGGCTACAAAAATGGCAGGTGCACAAATACTATACAAACAACGGAAATGGCAATCAATCGAGAACCATTCCATGCTCCATTATACAAATCAAATTGTAAAACAGGCTTTGTTTTGGTAAAATGCTACATTAAGACACTAGAAGCACACAGTTACTATAGTAACATTTACGTCAATAAATTGTTTTCATTGCTAAAGCGCTGTATCAATTGAATATTATTACGAATAATATTAGTGAAACAGTTTATGTATTAATGAAATCAGTATCATTCATTCATGTTCTACGCAGAATACAAAATTACAGAATGAATAAAAAATTTAAGTTAATATTAGGTACCAAATGAATTATTAGAGTTTAATAATGTCAGCCTATTCTGATATATACGCAAATACTAAAGTTTCTGAAATATTCCTAATGTTGTACTGTTCCCCCCATTTAAAGAATCTGTTGTATTTCCTCTAATAAGTATCATCAGTTTAGCCTGTTCAGCTTGGCTAAATTTTTTGCTGTAAATTGCGGCGGGAGTAGATATTGGGTCTTTATTTGTGGGGAGATGATTAATTAAGTCCCACGTTGAAGTGTCAATTTGCGGCAGTAATAAAAAGAATTGTTTATTAATTGGATTGGAATATTGATTTTTATTTAGATTGGAGTAGATATTATGTGGAATGTTGACTGTCACGGCTTCGATGTCTGCGTGGAACACTTTCTCCTGCCGCTATCGAAGAGATGTTCTTCTTAGGGTGTTGTAATTATTTTAAGGAGAATTTCCAGTGATTAAGGCTTGACAAAATAACAATATTGCTCACACTTCACTGCGATTTTTATTTGTCCCTTTCCTTTCGCGATACTTCTGTACCAGTTGTAAGGAGCTGTGAAATTTTGAGATAGTTTCTAACGACGTAAATTACAAATTCACTCGTTGTTCGCATATATAATCCAGCTAGTTTTGAAATAATTGTTGTTCGATGCTTTACACCAAATTATTACTACAGTTTCTCACGATTGCTTTGTCTAAACAAATTTACTCTTATTTCGTCTTTCATAAAACCAATTACACATGTCATATCTTTTAAGTTGAACTTAGTTTTTATACTTCACAAGTTACATTTCTCATTTTCCAAAATGTCCTACCTCGTCTTCCAAAACGAACTGTGTTGGAAAAACCTCTAAAATGCTTTAATAGTTTCCTGACGCTTCTTTTAACGAGAACTCAAATTTTCGAACATTCTAGACGCGTCGTAAGCTTCCTGCATGGCTTAATGTCTTTCTGCAGGAAGTTTCTCGAAGAAACATTTAAAAATTCTAGTACTGATTGGCTAGACTTATTTCATTGTTAGTGGGCTAGAGACGTTGTATAGGAGCGAAAGTTTCTCATTTTAAGGAACGGTTGCCCAAAGTGAAAGTTATTCACTATAGTTTTTCTCAAAGATGAAAAGGTTCCTTTGTTATTGAATGTTTGGTCTTGCAGATGACACCAGGAAGTTGCCTCTGTGTGTTACATGAAGGCTTTACCCTTACAGCAGAGATTAATGTTTCTTGAACAGTCTACTTCATTCTATATAAATACGTAATTTTTTAATAGTGTATAACGTCCATTGTTACTACTGAGGCACCAAGGCAATGAACACTGGTGATACATGAGATGAAATGATACATTGGGAAAGGATTTTTCTTTCTTTTTTTAAGGAAGGAGACGTTCCAGGCCTAAGTTTAGGGTATCTCCCCGGCATTTGCCAGTCATGAGGACTGAGGAAAACCTGGAAAAAACCTCAGTCAGAGAGGACGGTCCTGGCGAGATTCGAACTCCAGACCTCCCAGCTCACGAGTCCGCACCTAAACGACCTCGCCACCCGTGGCAGTATAAATACATCATGAAATATATATTAATTTATGAGAATGCACTATAGCTGTTGATTAAATTGTGTGGGATTAAATCTGGGTGACCTGTTACAATTCCATCTTCGCTAACAACAATAATAATAAACAAAACAACTAAATCTGCAGTACAATGACGTCATTATTGACCAGAGTGGTTCGTTAGAAAGTTGAAATGTATTTTATTTTATTAATCTTATACAATTATGGTACAGAAAATAGGTGTGAAACTTGCTTGTAATGTAATAAAATTATTGCGTTCGTAAAAACTATAGGGAAAAGAAAAGTTCTTCTACGCGGGATCATTGCTCTTGTGAAAGAGAATTTTATGCGACAGTCCCCCCCCCTTTCTCTTTAATGCAATTATAAAGTTTTGTAATTAATGATACACAAGTCTGATCAGTGACTCTGAAGTCACTTTCTAGATAACCGGCCATTAAAACTCCCATAGCATCTAAAACAGTCGTGGAAATCTTGCCTGCAGAGGAATGCTCTAAGCTTACAAGACAGAATAGAATCTCAACGTTTAGCAGAGATAACAGACTTTTTAGAGTACAACTGGAACCATAATCAATGACTTCGGGACTTGTAAGGTGTCAGCAAGTAGAATACCACAAATGTTGCTCATGAACCAAAGCTTTGTCCTATAGGTTATGATAGTATATGGAACCAAACAGTAGTAAATTTTGTTAAAATCAAGGCGCCTATTGTGTTGAACACTTGTGCAAACACTAAGAGACAATTGCCAAAATAAAATGAAAAATAGCTTGAAGATATACAACCAAGTTTCATGACTGTAACCGAAAACAACATTTCTTTTGCAATTAAACCGAATTTCGTAAGAAAACGGATACAATTATGAATTGATAAGAAATGCTACAAATTTAGTTATCATCAATGAATGCCTGCTTTCGTGGTCTTGTGATCAGCGTTATGCAGATTTCGGGTTGGAACGTTGAGGTTAGTTGCCTGGGTAAAGTTTTTTTATTGTTGTTTTTTTGTTTTTGTTTCGGAGTTTTCTCTTATCGTGAAAATGCGAATACCAGGGTACTTCAAGCATTGTGGACTCCGGGCTCATTTACCCAATTTTCATACAAGCATTCATTCATCGTTTCTTTAGACTGTCGTTGTTATGGAGGACGATAAACTTATCAGACATTTGTTAATGAATAAACTACTCAATTGTGGATATTCATATCTAACTAAAGGCATACAAATAATTATCCAACAGCGTTCCCTTGTGCAGATGCTAATGCAATAGTGCTGCTCTTGTGAAACGGTATACATGACCAACTTTCACGAACGGAAAATGGTAATTATTTACAGCGCAGTCAAAAGTTGTTAACTACTTATGTAGATAACGAATTTATTTTATAAACTATGCATGCACGTTAACTTTTACATTACATCCATCACAGAGACCGTACATGCGACGGACAAAGGGTTATAGAAAGTGGAGGATGAAGAATCGATTTAAAGTCTCGCATTGCTTATTAGGGGGAAAAATAATAAAGCAGTAACGCTAATGCTTATAACAATTCTAATCATTGGATTATATCACGAATTATATCAAAATTCACTCGAATGAACACTTTATTTTTATACCTATATGCTTATATAAAGCTATTAACACAAACATATTTGAAAACACACACACCCTTTCTCTCTCTTTCATACGTCTGTACATCATAATTATACATTGTTTAAACACACATAGCTTCTAATTATGCCCACTTTACATACTCAGTTAGCTCTGACCAGTTTTCTTCCTGCTCAAACAAGCCCAAACATGCTAACCTGCCCTTATTCGAGTATGCTAACTCAGCTTCAAGGTTCACCCTTCACAATGTTTTGTATTTAGGCAATGTGCCATTATTTGTTGCCAGTTTTCCATAAAGAGGGCGAACTCTGTCGCTTGTTTCATTTGTCATTATTTGTGCGGTCCTTAAAATTCAAACTATTTATGTGTTATTACTTCCCCCAGTTTAGTTTTAGCTCATTGCTAAGTTCTAATGATATTTTTTTGTCTCTGCACGCTGGTTCTGTCCTGCCTGTTCATGCCAATTAAAGGAAACTTCACTGTGCATTTTTTGATATCAAAATGGCTATTGACACCGTGAACAGAGTTGTACAGACTCCAAGGGAAACATATAAAAATGTAAAATTCTGTATCAGAGTGGACCAGCATTATGTATTTGAAAGTCGAATTACTCCCAATGAGGTTAGACAAGACTGTAAATTGTCACCATTGAAGTTTAATCTATTTATTGTTGATATTGTAGAGTGTTTCTCGCGAGGAGATGGACGCACTGAAATTGACGGAATTAACACACCAATGTTTTCATAGCGGACGACCTAGTAATATCAATGATCAATGGTTGCAGAAAGAGCTGAACAAGCTAGCTGATGGCTGCAGTATATAGGTGTATTCAGCTATAACCAAAACGGTTTTTAAAAAATGGGTTCCTATATAGTATAAGTGAGAAGTGGAAAAATCGGGGAATAGAGCTAACAAATGTTGAAGTTTTGACTATTGGGTTATAACTTTCAGTATAAATGGCAAATGAACCCAGCACATAACCAATGATCTGAATAAAAGAAATATATTTCCAGCATTTACCTTTCGGTTTGAACAATATTCATATTTAATAGCAGTTGTACTCAATTGTAACTACATTTAATCATTATGGCATAGTTGAATCTTCTAAAGACGAAAAGAATACAAGCCCTGTTTTTATATTGTGCTTGACAAATTTTAAACTATGTCAAATTAATAATTTATTTTGTTAAAATTATAAAAAATTCATATTATGTCCCGTTTTTAAAAATATTGTTTTAAAATTTTCTTTTATTTTATATTATTTAGAACAAAGTGCAAAATACACGGTTTAAAATTCCTTGATAACTCAAAACCGACTATATCTTCAGCAAAAATAATGTTATTCATGATGCTACAGTTATTTGATTTTTTTTTAATCTTCATAGCATTGGTTTTAAACCTTTAGTGACATAATTAGTGTTAATGCCATTCCCTAACGATAGCCGTTCGCGGAACTAGGCTGAACATCCAGTTAATGCGTCCTCCACTGTTTGTAGACATAGCAACAACAGTTGTCATAGGGCATTACAGAGTCCTTTGAAGTTAATTAAGGGCGATATTGGGAAAATGTTTATATTTATTTAATTTACAGTCATTTAGTATGGATATTAATATTCCCAATTATTAAACTAATACCTGAGTTATTCTTATTAATGTTTCAATAAAAATACTTTCGATATTTGAAATTATCTAATTAATAACTTTGTCATTCTAAGGTTACAAACATGCAGAATTTTAGGACGTCCCATTGAAAGACATTGAATACAGAGCTGCGTAAACTAAGCGAATTCCTCAGCAGTCAATTTATGAAGGGTATTGCACAACAATTGAGCAGAGATTGGGGCTGCTAGAGCGCTTTTTAAATTTCGATTTTCAGGTATATCCCCACTCCTAATAGCCCTGATTTTCAGAAACTAGTTTTTTTTTTTATTTCATTTAAACGGCTTATACCTAGTTTCGCTGCGAAAAACAAATGTTACTGCAGCTAGAGCGATTTTTAAATTTTGGGTTTCAGATATACTCGTTCTAATGGTACAATTTCCCTGATTCTCTTAACAATTTATATTTTATTTAAAGTATATATGCAAAGGTTATTTGCGAAAAAAAATACTATTGCTGCTAGAGCGATTTTTAAATTTTGGTTTTTGGATAAACCTTCCAAAAACCTGATATCGCTGATTTTCGTAAAACATTGTAATTTATTATTTCAATATGTAATACCGCTGGCAGAGATGCCACCAGGATGTTATTAAAGGAAGTCCATACTGTGATGTTTACAACTTGGTGATGTTCTTCTGTTTAATGCGGTGCTACAATTTCCCTATTCAGTCTCAATGGAGACTAAGACGAGAAGGGATGTTATATTGGGATAATAGACGTCACTTCGGGGAATCGAGCTAGGTCCACTCCTCCAGGAAAGACGAGGTGTACTGAATAACTCAACCAACTCTGTTAAAAGTATATAAGTATTTATTAAAGGGTTTTCTTAACAGTTGAACGTGGATCCTGCAAGTACGAAGGTTTCTCTCCTGCCTCTGAATAAATTCAGGGATCTTTTATACAATTGTAATCACCAAGGAGGGGTAATAATCATCTAGTCTAGACATAAGAGTTATTGTTAAACTTTTCCCACCACCATGAGGTCGACAGTCACCAGGTCCTGACATCGTAAGTTCTAAGTTCTCATGGTTTGGGTTTGTTAAGCTTAAAACTAAACAATATTTCATCATCACAATAATTCTGTCTATCTATAATATACACACATAGACATAATATTTTAAGTGAGTGGAAAAGATGGGTTGCTTTTTGTTTATGCAAGTGTTTCTCTGAGAGCCCTTTCAGATCAACCTCTTCTGGGTGGCAAAGCGTCACCCTTAATATTTATTACGTCTACGTCTTACTATGTTTGGATCTATACAACATGTTTCACTAACTAGGATATACAGCGTACTCTTACACAATATCATGTTCTTATTATATCTTGACAACGTTACAATTCTTGTAATACCTCGCTTTCGTTACAAAGCCGACTCCTCATTACAAAAAGGCATATACTGAATTTCTTTGAGAAAAAGAAAAATTGCAACATCTAGAGCGATTTTTAACTTGGGTTCTAATTCCCCCCAGGACTGTCCTCTCTGATTGAGGCTTTTTCCCAGGTTTTCCTCAGTCCTCAAATGGCAAATGCCGGGAATGTACCTGAAACTTAGGCCTGGAACGTTTCCTTCCTTAAAAATCCTTTCCCAATATATCATTTCATCTCATGTATCATCAGTGTCCACCGCCTGTGGGCGTTAAATACTATAAAAAACCGCTTTAGGTTAACCGCCACCCCAAATGGTCCAAAGTTGCTGGTTAACCAACTCGATTATATGCCGCGTTTCGTCGAGGAAAAAAAAAAATTCGGTTGCTAGAGCGTTAAAAACAGAACTTATATATTATTTAATCGTCATTTTTTCAAAAACTTTTCATGGGCACAACCGCAATAGTTATATTTCTTCGGAATTTTCTAAAAGAGTGTCAAAAGGAAATACAGCTCGATGCAGGTTTATATTTATGATTCGCAATAACATAAAATCAAGTGTAATTTAATAATACGCATTTAGTACTAAAATATTTTGGTTATGATTAATTTCGTTATTAAATTCAGCGATTTACACCAGAAACTTGTGCACACCAGCGCTCTCGGCGAATGGGTAAAAGAGTCAAAAAAACAGTCAAGCACTTCTTTTTTGCATGAACAAGAGGGTGCTTTGAACGATCTTGAGGGTCACAGAAGAGCTACAAGGGCGAGCTTTGACATTTAGTAAACACACTGCTAGCAAGTGGGGGTTAACTTCATCTTTGTAACGCTCAGCTTTATCCAAGTGTCACCACGTTTTCTGCTGACTTTGGTTATGAATATCGCTGAGCGAGTGTTATTTGTTTTATATCCCACCTCCATTTTAGCGTAACCGTGCAAGGGAAGTCATCTTTTATTAGCTATAACGCAGGCTGCATGTTGCGATATTTATACATCTTTTTCTAACGTTGCCACAGTTTCCGTTGATCACGCGAAGTTTCCTTTCAGCCTGGCGACATCATATCCACTGGAATCTGATTTTTATATAATATCGATTAACAAGCGACTCATTGATTTGAAGGAACCTGTGGACATCTCAGTACACGAACCTCGTGCATATTTTCGGTTTTTGCAGAATTTCCAAAAATTTCACCTGGGGATTCGCCTACCGTGTGCAAAGCTACCACAACTACACGGTTTTCGTAATCGTCCCATTCCATCTTGAAAAGTAACACAATCAACTTTCCACTTCTGCAGTTGAACATTCGATGACTCACCACTAGCACCACAACTCAAAAATGTGCAGGCTGTTAAAGGGGAAGTAGAGTGTAATGAGAAGTCGGTTTTGTAACCAAAGCGTGGTATTATAAGGAAGCGTAACATTGACAAGGTATAATAAGAATATGATGTTGCTGTATATCCTAGTTAGTGAAACTCACTGTATGACCCCAAAACATAGCAAGACGTAGATGTAATAAATATTAAGGGTGGCGCTTTGCCTTGCCACCCAGAGGTGATGTGACCTGAAAGGGTCCTCAGAGAAACTTGTATAAACAGAAAGCAACCCTCTTTTCCACTTACTTAAAATATTATGTCTATGTGTGCATGTTATAGATAGACACAATTATTATGATGATGAAGTATTGTTTAGTTTTAAGCTTAACAAACCCAAATCATGAACCTCTTAGAACTTAGAACCTGGTAATTGTTGACCTCATAGTATTTTAACAATAACTCTTAAGTCAAGATTAGGTGATTATTAGCCCCCTTTGGGCATTACAATTGTATAAAAGTTCCCTGAATTTATTCAGAGACAGGAGAGAAGCCTTGGTGCTTGCAGGGTCCACGTCCAACTGTATAAGCAAAACCGTTTAATAAATACTTGTATAGTTTTAACAGAGTTGGTTGAGTTATTCAGTACACCTCGTCTTTCCTGGAGGAGTGGACCTAGCTCGATTCCCCGAGGTGACGCCTGTTATCCCAATATAAAACCCCTTCTCGTCTTAGCCATTGAGACTGAACAGGGAAATTGTAGCACTGCATTAAACAGAAGAACATCACCAAGTTGTAAACATCACAGTTTGGACTTCGTTTAATAACATCCTGGTGGCATCTCGGTCGGCGGTGTTACAATCTTGTAACACAGTATTTTGGAACTCATTTTAAAAACCGCTTATAAATTACGTCAAAAGAGGCTGAAAATGTTCACTTTTTAGCATTTTTAAAATGTTGCACGTTTTAGAAAAGAACACGGATTATATAGGACATTAATTTTCATTCGCTTACCTTTTTTTTAAAAAAAAATATGCAGTTATATTTCTTACTGGCTAGTCGTAATGGAAATAATTTGTTATAAGCACTTTTGAGTGAGTGCACGATACAACTTTAAAAAGCATTTTATTTTGCAAGCAATGATATTTGTGGTAGGCCAGCATAACAAGTCTACCAACAAAATAAATCTAACTTTCAAAACCTTTATGAAGCAATTGATTAGAAAACCGTTCAGATTTTGTAAATAAATGAAATACAAAACAATTTTATTAAACCTTTTGCTTTCTTTAACGAAAACAACTAGCATCGTTTGTCATTTGTTTGAACAGCTGGTTTAACTTGCTCACTAGCGCTGTGCACTTGGTCCAGTGAGTTTCCTATTTATTCATCCCTCCGTAAATAATGTTGACCACTCTTCACACTAAACTATGAAGGGGAAGCCTAGCCATGCACACCATCGAGGCGTTGTTAATATCACTGGGCCATCTATAGTTAAACTTTTAATCACTGCTCTGTGTTAAACTGTGAACATCATGCTGTAAAATGCAACACGTCTAACTTAAAGGAGCATTTGCAAGTGAATAGCGTGGTCGGAAATGAAATAAAGAAACATTGTTGTAGCCATGTTGTATCTACTGCAACTAAAAAGCCGTCCTTTATAACACCACCAGTGTTATATTGTTTATCAATGCATCGCTATTTACCCTGGATCCGAAATCCAACGCACTATTGGGTAGGACGTAGGGTTGCATAGGATATAACCATAAGATAGAAACGTATTAATTTATAGAAAATGGTCACAAAGGATATAATTTTATGCATAGTGGTAGCTCCAAGACTGCTCTTTTAATTTTAATAACAACTCTTAAATGATTAAATTTCAATCATTTGCCTCTATATTTACTGCAGAACTATTTGACATTCTTAATCATCTTAATCCATCTTAATCCATCTTGAGTTGTTGTCTATTAAATGCACTGAATCCTTCGGTACACTAAAATGACATGTATAGTGCTCATCCCATGCAGAATTAATCCCAGATTAGATATATATGAGAGTAGGTCCATAAGTTTCTGGCCGAACCGCTTTCTAGATATGATTAAGACATAAACTGTGTTTCACTTTTCAATATAGTTACCCTTTATTGCAATACACTTCTCATATCTTTGAATTAACATTTAAATCACCCCACCCCCAAAAATAGTTAGAAGCCTTATCTGTAAATTGGGCATAAACAGCATCCATCACTTTTCGTCACACTTAAATTTCCTTCCTCGGAGATCCTTCTTCAGTTTTGAGAAGACGAAATAGTCATGAGAAGTTAGACCTAGGCTGCAGGGTGAATGGTCAATCTCCTTGATGCCACATTTCTTCCGAGCTTCCTTTGTAACAAGAGCTGTGTGCACAGGCGCGTTGTCGTGAAGAAGGCGCCCAGCTTTCCTCGCCTTTTCTCTTTGATGGAAGCACGTAGTCTGTGCAGTAGGCCGGCATAGTACTCCCCATTTACTGTGGTGCTCCTCTCCTTGAAATCAATGAAGAGTATTCCTTCACAGTGCCAAAAGATTGTGGCCATGATCTTCTTGATTGACTGAGTGACCTTGTCCGTTAGAGGCGGTGCTTCGCCAGGTTTACGTCACTCCATTGATTCTCTTTTGGACAAGGAATCATAGTAGAATACCATAGTTTCATCTCCTGTAACAATGGTTTGCAGAAATTCTCTCTCGTTACCATGGCAGAGCTCCAAAATGCCTGACAACAGATGACTCGTTGCTGCTTTTGTACTGAGGAAAGAAGTCTAGGCACCCATCTTGCACTAACCTTATTCATATGTAAATGCCCATTAATCATTCCATGAACTGTTGTTTTAGAAAGCCCCAACCTTGCTGCTATTTCAGTAACTTTGAGCCTCCGGTCTTCCTAATTTCTCCTTCCACAAGAGCGATGTTTTCAGGAGACGAGCACTTCCAAGGGATGGCCTTCATATTCTTCGTCTTGACCAATTCGAAAAGGTTTGGCTCATTCTTTTACGATAGAATGTGAGAAGGATGCTTTCCGATATACACCGTCCAATCGCTGTTTAATTTCATTTGGAGCAAGTCCTTCTTATGCGAAGAACTTAAAAGCACGATACTCCATTCTGAACATGTCACAATCTTCTACACGTAGCCTTCTTTATAGAACTATATCTGAACAACTGAATACAGCGGAGCGGAAGTTACAGTTAAAATTATTTACTTAACAGATAATGTATGACACCAGATAAGGATTTTGTGAAGGCGTTGGTCCTTATCGGTAAGGTCGGACACTTATGGACCTACCCTCATATATGTATTCTTTTTGGAATATTACACGTTGTTGAGTCTGTGTCGTTAGATATCAAGCCTTTCTTATGGAAGTGTAATCTTCAAAACTGGTGCCATACCTGCCAGTCCTGACGAGCTGGAATATTTCCTTCGTAGTAGTAGATCTGAAGAAATAATTATTGGGCAATTTACAATTGGATATTGCAATTATTTTGGCCATTTTCATCTTGATCGAGACAAGGCTGCTCTCTGTGATCATTGCCATGCCCTCTCATTGTAAAATATGTACTGTTTTGTAACCCTTTAGATTACTTATTTTATTTAGTACTTAACAGCATCTTAGTTTATGTTAGTCATTACAAAGGCCAGATTAAAGCTTTCGTGTTTTACTGAAATATTACTCTTTTAATTGTTTACCTTTTAATTCCAATTGTATATATTTAATATTGTTTAACGTCCGCTTTTACTACTGAGGCACCACAGGCGGCGGACACTGATGACACATGAAATGAAATGACATATTCGGAAAGGATATTTTTTTTAAAGGAAGGAAACGTTCCAGCCCTAAGTTTAGGGTACTCTCCGGAATTTGCTATTTATGAGGACTGATTTAAACCTGAAAAAAACCTCAGTCAGGAAATCGAACTTCAGACCTCCCGCTCACGAGTCCGCGCCATAACGACATCGGCCACCAGTGCAGGTATATGAAGGTAAATCTTAAAGTAATCTATAAATTGGTATAGAACTTAAACAAGTGATAGTACAGAATTGAAAAAAGTATAATTTTGTTATTATAATCTCTCTGTACACTGAAGAATTTGTCACATCGTTTCCCAAGCCCTTGAAATCCAGCAACATACAATTCTTTGGGCAGCTGTCGAATGGCGACGACTTATCTTTCTACAGCTTTTCGTCTGCAACATGTTCACTCGATGATGCTTAAGAGGGCCAAGCAAATGAAAGTTGCTTGGAGTCAGGTCGGGGATGTACAGAGGATGCTCGAGAACTTCCCACTTAAATTTCACAGCATATCATTGTTTTGTTGGCAGTATGAGGACGCCTTTGTGATCCCAAAAGACTGCGAGCATTACTTTCCCGGTGGTTGTTGTCACTCTGAACTTTCTTTCCTGCAGGCAACTCAGCAGGTTTCCACTGATTGACGCACGCTTCGTTAATTATTAACCCCATGACTCAAAACTTGTGACCAACATATCGTGTCTTTTATCATGACACTGATTGAGATGCTGTAATACGAGACCCATTCTTTGCATTTTGAGTTGTGAGTTCAGCATGTGTGGCAGTCATCGTGCACATACCCTGCGAAAACCTATCATGCCTAAACCTGGGTATGACGTGTGAGTGGTTATAGGGTCTATAGTTACTCTTCTATCTACTCGGATTAAGTTTTCAACTTGCTAATTGTACCATCACGGGTGGCCGAGGTCGTTAAGGTGCGGACTCGTGAGCCGGAGGACTGGGGTTCGATTCCCGCCAGGACCGTCCTCCCATACCTACGTTTTTACCAGGTTTTCCTCAGTCCTCATAAATGGCAAAAGCCGCCATAAACTTAGGGTTGGAACGCTTTCTTCCTTAAAAATCCTTTCCTATGAAGCAGGAAATGTTGTCCCAAAATTTTCTTTTTAAGTATAATTACTTCTGACAACTACTATAATAATAATTGTATCTATTTTAGGTAATCAAGGGTATTAATATTGTAATTCAAAGGAGTACCCCAATATTATATGTATTAATGTATGTATAGATATATCTTGTTATTAGTAAGCAATATTCAAGTTATCTTTCTATAATACCAATGATTGACAATGCCTATGTAACTTTATGTTTTGTAAAATGAATAGCGCATGCTGTCCTTGCCGGAGAATTAGCCTTACCTGGGAAGATGGTCTTAAGCACTACCCTTTTAAACCCTCGGGACACTCGCCGGTCCCAGGCACCATAGTTCGTCTAAGCGGCTAGGGATTGGCATTCAATTGGAAACGGCACTTGCCCTTTTCAAAATGAATGCCGCGGACAGAGACACGAATTTTCGTAGAAACCAGGACCTTACATAACTAAAAGGGAAAAATATATTACTTTAGAAATCAAACATGTAAGGAAAGTGCCGAAATTTATGACAGGCCGTTCTTGGAAAACTCAAGCGTTGTAAAAATTGAAGATCAGAATGGGAAAAACAATTTTGGCCAATGGGCATCGAATAAAAATCAAGGAATGAGGAGAACTTAGCGATATAATAAATTTCTTAAGATAGCCAATGGCGTACATATAACTAAGGAATAGAATATGAATCAAGGGAATTTAATTTAGCTAGAGGCGTGGCGATGTTATAGAAAACTGGAGTGCAGGGTCAGAAGTTATTCATTCAAAAGTCATTTCTAAAGTCAATCGAGGGCAGTCTAAGTCATTCTAAAGCAGTCGAGGTCAGTCTAAGCCATTTCGAGTTCCGTCGAAGGCAGTCTAAGGAATTCTAAGTCATTCTAAAGCAGTAAGAGTCAGTCGAACAATGCAACGTAATAGCAACAATAATCACCATCGTGTTCAAGTGAATAAATACGCGAGTGAATACTGCGAACTATAATCCTCCGAAGAACAGCATGTTCCAGAACCTTCCAAGTTGTAAAACAAATTAAATGTTCAACCAGTCCCGGACTTCATTGTTACAGTGAACAATTTCCTTCCCTCCTAATGACTTTACGTCATTAAAAACTGTCCAAAATTTACCCTCAGATCCCATTCCATTTACATTACATTGGAACAACAAATACCGTTCCAAAATTATCGACCTACTTTGGGGCAATATTACCATTGCACCTAATATATCATCTCATATATCATCAGTGTCCACCGCCTGTGGTGCCTTAGTAGCTAAATTGGGCGTTAAACACCATTCAAAAAAATAAAAAACCTCTATTGCAATCTCCACTGACAGGTCGACGTGGTGTTTGTCTTCGATAAGTGTCATCCTTCAAAGAACTTCTGCACCCAATCGTAAACAGCTTGACCGATCAAGCATTTCTCACAGTTTCTATACCTTTTGCGCAGAAAAATCGCCTGAGAGTTGCACAAAGAGAGGCGCCGCCATTTTGCAACTGCTGTTTCATCGATTATCTCGTGTCAAATGTCACCAATTGCCACCGGTGTAATGCTGCCATCTAGTGGCAATAGCCTCAGGCGTTTTATTCAAATATTTAATACTGGACATAAATTTTTATTGGTGCTAATGACCTTTAGTTTTGAGCAGCCCTTAAAACTAATTCACCCACACATGCGCACACGCATCGAACTAGTTTGCCTAATGTTGGTCAGAGGTAAAGCAATATACATAACGTATGATATACATTTAATTTAAAACGAACGATTTTTATATCTTGCAAGTTTTATTTAGCTATTTTTCATCCACTCCAGTTTGCCATTTATAAACTTTGGCGAAGACGCAATTGAAATTGGCAAATTATTTCGTATGCTTTATTCATTAATTCCGCGTTAATATCTCGACTTTACCGAATTGGCATCTCTTTTCCGGATTATGAATAGTGTACTGAACTGGCGGGGAACCACAGAACTTGCAGTGAATGGAATGGGGCAAAACCTTCATGGTATTCAATTGCCTGAACATTCCTCTCCCCGCAACAAGTAAAAAGAATCCGCGCATGCGCGCCTCAAATCACTGCATACCCAAACTGCAAACATCAATTGCTGTAATGCAAGCTACCGCGGTGTTTCAGAGGAACCTTGTTTCAACCAGGAATCCATTTTATGATCTCGGAGGCAGCAGATGTAACATGAATTTTAATATCACAACAAATCGATGTCCATAACCGTTGTCGTAAAGTGCGGAGCTGTCAGGAATTTGTAATATAAACTTTACCCTTTGTGAAACACACACACAAGGGGAAGGAGTGCTCTGGACATAAGGTAAACGGACGTGCAGTAACGAAAAGGGAACTCCCGCAATGCTCCATTTGTCAGCTAAAGTGATAGCATAATTCACATTTTATTTTTGAGTTTAAGTAATGCCTTAACCGTTCTGCAATTCAGATATTTTTAGCCTTAATGAATGTCACGAAATAAGTTGCAAAAGCTAATTGCAAAATTAAATTACCCTCCAATATTTTCCTCAGTTACAACCACCACCACCGTCATCTTAAAGATGAATTAAAGCCCCTGTCAATCACTCAGTAACATTCCGGTTGTCCTAGCGCCTTCCACATTTTTATGACCACGTAATAATCTTCAATGCTATCTTTGTTGTCATTATCCACTCAAAGAATATGGAAACACAGTTCTTTTCTCATTATTTAAATTAAGCATCTAATTCAATATCATTACGTGGTGTATATCCGAGTAGTGGTTCCTCAAGAATTTGCTATAAATATTGCTTAATGCCTTTCTAGTCTTATATCTTGCTCCTGATAATTATATTTGCGTTTATTGTCTGTAGGAAATTTGGTAAGTTGGTCTGGTATTTTGAAAGGGGACTTTCCCATAAGAGCTATGTGCGCATGCACCACCTGAAAGCAGATCCTGTTGCAACAATCTTTTTATCCAGTGTGTTTGTAATCATCAATTTTATAATTTTCGTTCCGCAAGTCAGGGGAATAAGGCGGGTGTGGCAGCAAATGGTACCCATTACTTGATTTTTGCCATTGCAACAACACCTGTGTGAGGACGAGCATTGTCGATACCGTACTACTACAACGTGAAGCAATAGAGAAACACCCTAATAACTTTAACAGAAAAGGAGAGACTCCCAAATTGAATAAAATCTGGCCGAAGGCCGAGGTTAGTGCTCAGCCTGTATGTGGTTGCTGCGTATCTACCCTGTGTTTGGGTTTAACCGCAGAGAAGGGATGAGGGTTTTGTTGTTTTGGATGTTGGGCGGAGGGATTGTGCTTATAAAAGCTTATCCTTGATGTAGCTGGCGGATTTGACATTCTTGGATGTTGCTTGATATTACATGCTGCTTACTAACTTTGTAAACAGCATGGCCATACCGCTATTTGGTTTTTAGTTTTGGTGGGGAGTTCGAATGTTTTTCCTGTTGCTAGGTTTTCTCTTCGTTATCCAGCGTGGCACCTTGAATTTTGGCTTAGGCCTATTGCGAAAGGAACAGTTTCCGAGTGTTCGAACAAGAGCGCTCTCATCATGTGGTAAAAGGGCGTAGACTTTTCTGGCTCGGTGTCTAATTTCGTCCTCAATATATGGGAGGGAGGTCTCATGTAGTAGCCTAACTGTAAAGCAGCGATATACAGAATAGATGGTCCTGAGTCCTTTGTTCTGTGCCCTTTGAAAAAGTCTAAGCCAACTGTCAGCTGTCATACCCAAGATTTCACAGGCGTACAGCATGACAGGGATAATCAGGGCTTTGAAAAGGTGTAATTTCAGGTGGACTGGCATCGACTTGGAGCTGAGCACAGGAAACAGTTGAGCTATTGCTCCCTGAGCCCTGTGAGAAGTCCCGGCTCTATGTCCCTCGAAGGTTAGACCTTTGTCGAGTTGCATTCCCAAGTAGGCTATGGAATTTTCCCACTTTAGCTTTTGTTGTCTGTATGTCAGTGTGAGGAGGTTTGCTGGTACGCGGCGTTTTGTGAAAATTATGGCGCTGCTCTTTGCCAGGTTGATTGACATTCGCATCCGTTACTTGAGCATACAAAACAATCCCAAACACACGCGAACCAATCAGTTATCGAAGTGGAGATGCCCTGCCCACCGAGCACACACCCCCTGCTCCAGCAGAGCCAATCCCCTACGAGAAACCCGTGTATAAATACAACACCTCCAGTCAGCGATGCAGTCGTCCCTGAACCTTCAACAACAAGACTTAGACTTCGTCACTGATTATGTCCTCTGTAGGCGGGGACGAAACGTTTGGATATCAAATCTCCAACGGGCCAAAGTTTCTAAGCCCGGAAGAAACTTTTAGTCATAATTGTTTTTCTTATCTAATAAACCCGGCCTTTTCTCGCCAAAAGTCTTCATGTTTCATCGTTGGTCACAAACCTAGGCATAAAATTGGCGAGATTTCTCTGAAAACGGACGAATTTTGCTGAGAGATTTGCACCTTATTCGCTTTTTATCCTGAATCAACAATCGTGGCACCCATCTTGCCAATACTTTTTTTAAGCACAATTCTTTCCTCAAAATGTGAAATATGAATTCTGCTGAAGTGCTCAGAGCTTCAGCAATTTTACATGCCTTTAATCGTATCCTCAAGAACCACGTTTTTGCATCTTATCTATAATTTCTGACATCGTGATGGATTTTGGTAGTCCCCTGCATGGATCATTTTCCAAGCTTTACGGCCGCATTTAAACTCCAACCGTTAAAAATGATGGTGCAATGTCTCCTAAAGTGTTTGTCATAGCTGTATGAATTTCTATGTCATTCATAATCTTCTTTACCAAGGGCGTATAACTGTATGATGTTCGATATTTGCCATTTCCCCATATGCACACGTTTATAATAGCTACTACGATTCATGACCAATCATTAAGATACATATGGTTCTTCTATAGAAGATGCGGGTTTTTATAACCAAGCTGCTTTGGAACTGCTGCTGCAATCTGTGGGTCATTCCGAGAACTTTTCGAATTACCCTTGTACCGTGCAATCACCTTTGTTTTCCCCGTAGGTGTTTTGTCTATGGGCAAGTGTGCCTCTCGTTTGCCGGTTAGCCGTACAGCCGGGTCTCGGTGATTAGCGGGAGGGTAAAACAATGAAACTACTTACACAACAATACACAAACCATTTAAGAGGCTCGTTTTTTGTCAAATTATCGAATGAGGTGTTGAAATTGCGCACTTTCATTGTCATTTCTTTAGGAAATTACTCATCACTTATTTAAAGAAAAGCGGGCAATTTCCTGTCGAGTATTATCTTTGAGTTCTTGTATGATGTGCCGGTTTGCCTTATGTACGTCATTATTTTGTTTATTCCAGAGAAATCGCAGGCTGTTAAATTGGGAGACCAAGGGAGCCATAAATCCTGCCTTGTGTAAACACATTGTGAATTGCTCTTAAGGACTTATTCGCATTGTGGGTCCTGGCAGAGTCCTGTAGAAAAAATGCATGATCACGCTCCCTGTCGATTAATTCTCTCAAAAAAGAGGGGCTAGTATGGAATTCGCCTAACAGAATGAACTGTATACTAAAAAAATGCTCCTATGATTCTTTCACTATTGAGTTAACCACATATGAAACGTAAATAAAGACATGACTAGGTATAATACAATTTATTTATACAGTTGAATTAAGAAACGAACAACATAGCACACAACTGCGCTTTGATTGCGACAGTCAGCAAGGCCTACAAGTAAGCAAGCAGACTTACTACCCCCTCCACGGCGCGGCAAACCAGTGGGTACTAGCTCATACGAAAAACCCCGCACCGCGAGCATCACTGATCGCAAGGGTATGTTTCATACATAATAGTGGAATGCACTGATATAATATTTAAATAAACATTTTTATAATCTCTGGGCATTTAAGTGATTTTATTTCTTAAATTGTCGGTCCTGGTGGTGAGGGGGTAACCATACTTGCCTCCTAAACCCAAGATGGCGGGTTCAATTCCGGCCAGGATAGATGTGTTTTTTGTTTCGGGCGTAAAAATCCTTCAGAAGGGAAGTAAAGCCGTGGGTGGTAGATTTACAGCACGAAAAAACACCCCACGTCTGAAAGAACAGGTTTCTGAGCAAAATTTGTCGTCCGTTTCACTCCCTGATTTGATTGGGACGCTGACGACCTGAGATGTTAAAGAGCGTCCATAAATAAATAAAAAAATTATAAATTGTCGAGAAAACTAAAATTATGACCACTGGTCTATGCTTGTATGACTCGTTTTCTCTGTAGATACGAGCCGCCGCTGTTATAAATCTGTCTGCACATAATTAACCACCACTATTAACCAAAGATGATATAGGCGTAGCCGACAAAACACCATCTCATCATCTCACAGGAAATCGAACCTGCGGTCTATCAATTTATAGCCCGTTTGCTAACTGGCTCATGGTATCTGCCGCAGCGGTTAGCCGATAATTACACTACATGAAACAATAGGTAAATGGTAGAGCGAACTCTGCGGAGACCAATGCTATGCTTTTTAAAGGTTATACCATGTTTTTGTCGTTCGTAGTTTGTTGTTTCCGTTGGCAATTAAACTACTTGAATTCCAACTGGGTGCCGCGTCCGTATAGGATTTATCCGGTAGATGCCCTTTGTTGGCTCTGATTTGCTCGGCGTTCTAATCCAATTTGTTTCAACACATGTGCTTCCTAAATCGTTCATTGTTTTTATAAGGCTTTTAAAGCCGGAAGAAAAATTAATTAAAGCGAAGCATTTGGAACGAGGGCGGACAATTTGTTGCATCTGTGGGTGCTTGACAGTCGACTGTTATGCGGTTACCACTAGCTTTGGAATGCATGGTTCCAGGATTTATTTTCCTCACTATTTTAGAATGTCATGCTTTCCTTATGTTTTAATGTGAGTACAGTGTGGGCAGGAAATTATTACACCCCTTTGATGGCATCCATTCAATGTTTAGAACACAAGTCTACAAATATTGTGTCTTAAATTGGTTTAAAATCTGATAGTGTTATAACATATACAACTACACAACTTTAAACGAGATTAATATAAGAACGAGCCCTGGGGATTTAGTCCATTTCAAAATCATTTTGTGAAAATGTTGTGGAAATTTAACCCCTTTTTTAAATTCCTTTGTTACATTCGGGTTGATGCATAAATTCGTAGCGCTTTTGTTATCACAACACTGTTGATAGAACGTTGTTTAGGGCTTGTCATCTGTCATTTGTTATTTGAAGCGTAGTGCTTGTAAATATAGTTTGAATGTTGCAGATTTGAAAAAGTTTGAACTATTTGTGGGGGAAAAAATGGAGTGTTAAGTGGGGGGGGCAGTGTGGAAGAATATTTCTGGCAGTTATTTTTTGACTTTAGTAGAGGAGCAAAGACAGCGGAGACATTTGTGCCGTCTACAGGGAGAATGGCCAGAATTCCATTAGAGAAAGCATAGCAAGAAAATGGTTCTGTTGTTTCAAAGAAAGCCACTTTGACGTGAATGATTCTCCTCTTTCACAAATTGTCGGTCCTGGTGGTGTAGTTGTGGTTACCATACTTGCCTTCTAAACCCAAGATTGCGGGTTCGAACTCGGCCAGGACCAATGGATTTTTTCGGGGCGTAAACATCCTAAGTATGGCTTCCTTCGGAAGGGAAGTAAAGCCGTGGGTCCCGTGTCGTACATTTACGGTATGAAAAAGAACCTCAAGCCTGAAAGAGAGGCCTCTGAGAAAAATTTGTCGGCCGTTTCACGCCCTGAGTTGAATGGGACGCTGATGACCTGAGCTGTTAAAGAGCGTCCATAAATAAAATCATTCATTCTTTCACAAAGACTATCTGAACTATTTAATCTGTGATTAACTATGTCAGTTAACCCCAGAATTAGCAGGTGATGAAATGTGACCAATCAACCATCGAGCGACATTTGCATTCCATGGGCAAGATTAAAAAATCCGGTTAACAGGCACTTACTGCACGCTTCAAGTGGGGAATAAATAAATAAATAAATAAATAATAAATAAATAAATAAATAAATAAATATTTGTAATTTCGTGAATAATGTCCTATCCAAAATTGTTTTTGGTGGCCGAAAATAGTGCTATGACAACATAAAAACAAAAAAGAGATACAGGAATGGCAGCGTCCTAACAAAAATACAACACTCCTCGCAAAAGTTTCTGTCCATTCACAGAAAATGATGTTATGCATCTGGTGGATTCAAGAAGGCATCGTGTGGTACGATTTGATTTCCAGGAATGTAACCATAACTGCTGAAATTTATTGTCAACATATCAGACGCCTTGCGGTCGCAGTTGAACAAAAATCCGAGAAGACTCCATCAAGTGCTGCCGCAACACCCCCACACCCGCTACTAAAATAACGAAAGCAGCTATCCAGGAGTTTGGTTGGAAGTTGATTCCACATCCCACGTATTCTCCTAATCTTGCGCCCTGAGATTTCAGAATTTTCCTTTCTCTATGCACAATCTTAAAGGGAACTCCTTCGCTAACGAAAATGCTTTACAAACTTGGCTTGACGACTTCTTAGCCCCAAACCAGCGGATTTCTTCATTGGGTGATTTGATTTATTTACGGACGCTCTTTAACATCTCAGATCATCAGCGTCCCATTCAGTTCTGGGCGTGAAACGGCCGACAAATTTTGCTCACAGGCTTGAGGCTCTTTATCGTGCCGTAAATGTACGACACGGGACCCACGGCTTTACTTCCCTTCCGAATGAAGCCATGCTTAGGATTTTACGCCCGAAAAACACTACACCACCAGGACGGACAGATTGCTTCAGACATGTAATCGGTGCTGCGAGAGAGTATAACTGAACAGTTTCTGTATCACAGCAATAATTAATTAGTATTTATTCATGAAAACGATTAACTGGCAGTTCGGGCTGTGATGAACTTCTGCACAGAGCAAACATTCCGCTTTAATGTCACTTTCCAACGTCGCACATAAACTTTCTCTCGTATCGCATTTAGGTGCCTCAGCAGATTACCGCTTGGTTTCTGACACTCGACGTTACAACTGGGTCGAACACAATCTAGCGAGCTGCTGGAGGAATCTCTTGCTGCTAGTCTCCGTGCCGGAGAGCCGAAGGTAGTGTAACACAGCTATTAGCTAGATAATAACGCTTCTGAATCAACAGCGCAATAGCTCAGGCGGTTAGAGCGTCGTGCTATACTTGTGAAGATCAATAGAGGGTTCAAATACTACCACCTCATGCTTTTTTCCTGCCGCAGTTAAAGGAAATTTTCCACAATTACAATGATTTACTCGCTAAACCACTGGGTGCACCGGTTTTTAGGATTTGCCCGAGGTTAGCCGGCAGATTAGATTAGTGTGTGTGTGTGTACAGATTTAGTTGCGAATTGGAATAAGAGCGGCAAGCAGAAAGAGCAGATTGCTGCATTTGTTCAGGGGCTGACGTCAAGTAACTGAAGGGGACGAGAAACGACAGAAAGTTTAATTGATGTCATCTAAAGGTGTTGTGTAATTTAAGTGATTGCATGATGTAATGTTTTTTGTCGCATTCGTTTAATAACTGCTTATGTAGAATGATATCACTATGGAAACATTAGTGTAAACTAATAAATGCAATAATTATCTTAATATCTTACTGAATGTAGTAATGAACTAAAATAGCTACTTAAATGTAGGCTTTTAAATATTTTAATTTTCAGTATAGATGGTTTAATTATTGCACAACTATTATTTAAATGTAAATGAAAATTCTATCTTAGGACTAATTTGATACAAACGTTCTCATGTACTTTTATGTTTCTTATTTATTAATATATACACATACAAAACATTTTCTGCTCATTGAGACTCAATATTTCGCCTATCTATATCTCGCAAACGTCTGTTAACTATTTTCCAACTGTTCCGTGTAATGTCCTCTCCCTTTAACCAAATAAGACCGCCACGGGTGGCCGAGGTCGTTAAGGCGCGGACTCGTGAGCGGGAGGTCTGGAGTTCGAATCCTACCAGGACCGACTGCGGCTTTTTCCAGGCTATTCTCAGTTCTCATAAATGGCAAATGCCGGGGAGGTACCTAAAATTAGGCCTGGAACGCTTCCTTCCTTAAAAAAAAACAAATCCTATCCCAATATATCATTTCATCTCATGTATCATCAATGTCCACCGCCTGTGATGCCTCAGTAGTAAAAACGGACGTTACACACCATTACAAAATACCCCAATCCAATTTCATCTAAGCCTTTCCTTATTTTTGATGCCCATCCCGTATCCCACCCTTTCCTTATTTGCTCCCTTAGACAAACTGCTTGAAGAAGAGCTTGATTCCCCCGTATTATCCTTAACCCCAACATTTAATTGTTCTTATTTTTAAAGTCAAACTTTCGTTATAAATACTAATGGCTTTAAGAACTCCACAGTTTGCTGTTCCCCTCCCTACTTGTAGCACTCGTTTTAGGAATAGTGTTTGTACCTGATTAAGTTCCTCTGTGTTTTCCCACCCAAAATTTTGGCCTCATACGCCATAATTGACAATAGAATAATACGCCCACATGGACGAAGGCTTATATGATTTTGATAAATGCTCGAAACAAGCAAATAAAACTTTCTCAGTTAATTACTTTCTTTCGTATCATTTTACATAGCACTTATATACCAATTAATATTTCATCTTCCATTTACTTGGCAGAAGCGATGAAACAACCATCGAAGCATCTAATTCAATATCTAAGGTAAATTGTCCTCAGAGTTATTCATTTTCGAAAAAGAAATACTTTCCTTCCTCGCAGATTTTTCGTTCGTTCTATTTAATGGTATGTCAATTGTTACCATAAACAAAAGAACATCAATACCATGCTCATAGATTATTCATCTGTTCTGTTTATTAGTATATCAGTTGTTACCATAAACAAAGGAACATCATTACCATGCTCTCAGATTTTTCGTCCGTTCTGTTTATTCGTATATCAATTGTTACCACAAACAAATGCACACCATTATCATGTTATTTCTAAATACTAAGCATGTTGCACATTAAATCATTAAAAACAATCCGCTGTAAGTAATTATTATAAAACGAATGCGGATGAAATATTATATACACTGGTGGGATGAGATTTAATACAGTTCAGCAGTAGCGAAAGTCTTCCGACCAGTTATATAAATAACAATTAAGTATTTTCATAGTTTCATTCTTAATGATAATTATTCTCAATTTCGCTTAATTTAATTATATGTCGGAGATAAAGAGACATTTAAAAAGTTATAGTACCGGTTTTATTTTATTATAAAAAAATGTTACGCCTATAACATCGCTCCCGCCTCCCCCCCCCTCGTAAGAAAGCTTCTAATTTCAATACTGCTGGTATTCTTGGGCTAAGGAGTACAGAACATACAAAGTTTAAATCCATATAATGCAGAAATAGTTTTACAATTTCGGTCCAGCGAAAGACAATATCTTAAATGTATAATTTCGGAGTTGCATCAGTTTCAAGCGTTCATAAATTAAAGTGCAAGTGTTAAATATTTTTCTTAACGAATTAAATGCACGTATTTCGCAATATGTTGGCAACGCTGTTATTTTACACTAAACGTTTGGACAAGCTGTAAGACTAAGCATTCACACTCTCTGCAATGGGCACACAGATATTTACAACATATGACACATTTAATTAGGTTAATTCTCTGCCTGCAGGAGAACTCGAATATTTGCACATGCGTCAGAAATTGCTTTATGCTCGTTGACAGTTACAATTTACAATAATGCATTCGTATATGGGGTACGTAACAATTTTATAACAATTTGATTATTTACATTGTTGCCTGAAAGCGCGCATAACTCGGCATCACCAACAAACATTGCACCCAGTGATTATTGTATAGGGCATACCAACATAAATGTTTACTCCAGTACAATATACCATGCGGTGTATTTTAGCCCTGGACTGAAATAGGTTAGTTTAGTCTATTGACAACCACAAGAGGAAACAATGAATCTTTGTGTAACTTTCGAATACTGATATACTTTTTTTCAATTCTGCTTTTCATTTAAAAGAGATGCCAAAAATATATAAATTTTCCTCTGCGCTATAACCTTCACCTTCACGAAGTAAATATTTTGTAGGTATAAAAGATAAAAATGAAAGAAGGAAAAAACTTAATATAAGAATGCGCAAGAAATTTTTATTTCATTTTAATATACTGGACTTTTATTTAAAATTTTGGTCAGTCTTAATAATTAAATTATTTACTTATAAGTATATTTTAAATTAGTTATATAATAAGAAAAATTTCCGAAATTACAATTATTAATTATATAGTAACAAGTATATTTTGCTATTACTGACCTATCCGTTTACTTTTGTTCTTTCATGTAAGGTAATATACTTTAAAGCTATTTATGACTAAAGTACAACTATTGTATTAAATACTCAGCAGTTTTTAAATCATCAATCTGTACCAAAACCATCCAGGTTGCCAGGGAATGATAGGAAGGACACAACAATTGGATCCTCTTTAAAATGAAATGCCATAAGGTAGGGGTGCCATTTTAAATTTCGAAGTGGGAAGGTGAAGCCTAAAATGTAACCAACATTGGTTTTAACCTATCGCTCAACTCTCGTGCTTTATGTTTAATTTAATTTTACTTATATACACAGGGTGCCAAAATGCATACGCACTTCAAGCAAAGAAAAACTGTGTTAACATAACAAAACTGAATTCACACAAACAGAAAATGATGAGCACTAATCATCTTAGACTTTTACAGTTACAACAGTTGCTCAAAATACCCACCATCGGCGTCGATACACTTCTGAGTACGTTGAACTGCTGATTGAGCAACGTTTGTTCTCAGCGATTGAAGCACATGCGGTTTCAATTTCTTCCCGAAGTGCTGTCAGTGTAGCTGGTTTTCTACGGCATACAACATTCTTAAGAGTTCTATATATAACTCTGCACAGTTAAAATCAAGTTACACATGTTTTAAAGCAAAACTATAGCAATTTTTAACTTTCTATATAATTCTTTAGTTATTTTTATTTAATCTATGGGTAGAAACACTCTATCTCATGTTATCTTTAGCTGACAACTAGTAAAAGTCAAATGTGAATGTAGAGGGTAGGTATAAGTTTCCGGCCTCTCCGATAAGAATTATCGACTTTACAAAATCCGTATCTGGTGTCATATCTAATCTGTTAAGTAAATAAGTCCAGCGATAACTTCCGCTCCGCTGTATTGCATACATTCGGCTATGTGTAGAAGATTGTGATATGTTCAAAATGGGGTATCGAGCTGTTCTTTACAAAAGATGAACTTACTCCAAATGAAATTAACAGCTATTGGACGGTGTATATGGGGAAATATCCCCCTCATATTATACCGTAAAAGAATGGGCCAAACTTTTTGGAACAGGTCGAGGAGCATTGAAGACGAAGAGCATGCAAGTCGACCCTTGGAGGTGCTCACTCCTGAATACATCGCTCTGGTGAAAGGAGAAATTATGGAAGACCGGCGGCTCAAAGTTACAGAAATTGCAGCAAGGTTGGACCTTTCTAAAACGACAGTCCTTCGAATTATTTATGAACATTTAAACATGAATAAGGTTAGTGCAAGATGGGTGCCTAGACTTCTTTCCTCATTCCATAAGCAGCAACAAGTCATCTGTTGTCAGGCATTTTTGGAGCTCTGCATTGGCAACGAGAAGTTCTGCACTCTCTCCACTAAGTTCTCCACTAAGATCCTTTGTCCAAAAGAGAATCAATGGGGTGGAAAAAACCTGCCGAAGCACCGCTTTTAAAGGCCAAGGTCACTGAATCAACCAAGAAGATCATGGCTACAATCTTTTGGCACTGCGAAGGAATACTCTTCATTGACTTCAAGGAGAGAAACACCACAGTAAATGGGGAGTACTATGCTGGCCTACTGCACAGACTTCGTGCTTCCATCAAAGAAAAAAGGCGAGGAAAGCTGAGTGGTGGTCTGTGCCTTCTTCACGACAACACACCTGTGCATACAGCTCTTGTTGCAAAGGAAGCTGTGAAGAAATGTGGCTTCAAGGAGATAGACCATCCACCCTACAGCCCAGATGTAGCTTCCAGTGACTATTTCCTCTTCTCAAAACTCAAAAAGGACCTTGTAGGAAGGAAATTTAAACGTGACGAAGAAGTGATGGATGATGTTTATGGCCATTTTGTAGACGAGGCTCTTAGCTGTTTTTGGGGGGATGAAATGTTAATTAAAAGATGTAAGAAGTTTATTACAATAAAGGGTAACTATATTGAAAAGTGAAATATAGTTTTAGTCTTTATCGTACCTAGAAAATGGTTAGGCCGGGAACTTATGGATCTACCCTCGAACATCGCGAAGGTAGTCGTAAGAGAGAGGTATTGTCTTGGTGAAACAGCACTTTACGTCTCAACTTAGCGCGCCTCTTCTCGTTAATTGCTTCGCGCAATTTTGTATTCAAGTTGGCATAGTTAATTGTTATGGTCTCTCCACGATACAGGAAGTCAATCAACAAAACTCCATCATCCCCAAAAACAGTCTCTAGAACCTTGCGAGCACTTGCTTGTAGGAAAGTATTTGAGAGAGGGGAACCACACAATGCTTCTATTACAAGGGACAAGACCTAAACCTAACATGGAGGCAAAGGTTTATGGTTAATATGCAACGAGTGATATGTATTAACCAGAGCAGGGAAGTAAGGCAAAATACCTTTTCTATCTGGGTGGATACATTTAACAGCCAGATGGAAATGAACATGTTTCTGTACATTTGGGGTCGGTTGGGCTAGTCTTAATGTTACTTTTTTGTTGTTGCCTATTTTAAGGTTTAAACCCCCCCCCCCTTTTTTTTGGTCGTGGTGGATTTTTCTGCGATTATTTACGTATTTTAAATAGTAAATACAGATTTTAAATATATAGCAGTGAAAAAAGTTATAAAAATTAAATGGCATGTTCATCTCTCAAAAGTATTTTGAGAATATTATTATAATTATTTCAGGGACGTTCTAGCAGTAAAACGAAAATCCTCGGACAGCACTGGTTGCAAGTTGAGATTTTCCCAAGGCGCATGCCTCAATTTATTATTCTAAATCCAAGAAATTTACAATTAAAGGTATTCTAAATTTGTGAAAAAATTAATATCTGGATTGCCGCAAAGGAGCATTGTTGTTCCTGACAATGCACTATATCACAACAAAAAAGAACAAAGCAACACCAACAGAACAACACCAGACTCAGAAATGACAAATGCGAGCCTTTTAGTTTATGCAAGATAATATGACCAAATTAAACCTATTATATGACAATATGAAGATACTTCACACCTCTTTGGATTGCCAATCTCTTACTCTAATAATCCCATTGCAATATATTAGATAAAGAAATTACTGAAGAAAATGGCGACCATTTCTCTGTGACCACACCGAAAGCATTGACAAAAGATGCCAGTATCAGCTGATGACTGGATAGGTTCCGTTCAGAAGGTGAATGTCATTCATGACATGTATTGGAAACGAGGTGCTCTTATGGAAGATTAAATTAAATGCACAATAATTAATCTGGGACTGGGGAGCAGCGATGAGTCAGGAGCTGACTCAGAGACTGATACAGCAAGCGTCGGAGACATTGCAGAGTAACGAAAAGTTTTCTTTTAAGCAGACCGGACAGGTAATATTAAAAGTCATATATGTGAAAGTATTTGAGAACGTAAGTGATTGTTAATGACTTGAAAATACAGGGATATTCAAAATGAAGGAACAGATTTCAAACATTTATCTCTTCCAAAATACAAAAGATAGAAACACAATTCCAACGTTCCTGGAAAGAGAAAAGTTCAATTTTCACTTTTTATGCATTCAATATGAGCACCATGTGTTAAACAACAAATAGCAAAACGGTGGCTCATTTCTTGCCACACACGAATCAGCTGGTGTCTAGTTATCAAATTCACAGCTTCAACAGTTCGATGTCGCAGACTTTCAACAGTGTCAGGCATAGGGGAGATAAAAACACGGTCTTTTACGTAACCCAAAAAATGAAAGTCACAAAAAGTGAGGCCTGGAGACCTGGGAGGCCACTGGCGATGAAGTTGATCTTCTGCTCCTCCTCTTCCAATCCAACGTCTTGGAATGGTGTCATTCAGGTAACGTCGGACGTGCTTAGAGAAATGAGGCGGAGCACCATCTTGCATGAAGATGGAGTCATCTAAATCATCTTCAAGTTAAGGAAATAACCAGTTTTGAAGCATGTGTAGATTGGTTAGTCCTGTCACAGTGTTCTCCGTGAAGAAGGAAGGTCCATAAATTTTGTTTACAGATATGACACAGAAGACGTTAATCTTCGGCGAATCTCTTTCATGTTCTATAACTGACAAGGATTTTCACTTGCCCAAATTTAAAGTTATGCCAATTAACTCTACCGGAAAGGTGAAAATTGGATTCATCGGAAAATATTAGTCGTTCAGGAAAATTGTCTTCTTGCATATCATCTAGCATGCTTATGCAAAATTCGTACCTTTTGTTGTGGTCGTCAGGATGCAATGCTTGCAATAGCTGCAGTTTGTACGGTTTCAGGTGCAGACGGTGTTTCAGAACTCGCCATACCGTTGGTTGAGGAATGTTGAGTTCCTTGCTTGCTCGTGCTCCTTTCGTAAACTGTACGAATACGCTCGACATTTTCTTTCGATGTGCGCGGACGTCCCGTGCTTTTCCGTTTGCAGATGCAACATCTTCTATGAATTTTCGATGTCACTGGTAAATCTGCTTATGCGCAGGCGGTTATTTATTAAACTGACGGCGAAAAGCACGTTGAACTCCAATAATGAACTTTAGTTTTGCTAATTGCAGCACACAAATTGCTTTTTTTTCCCTGTTGTGTCGCCATTTTACTACAGACAATCAAAATGGCAAGCAACAGCGCCATTGCGGCCGTAATTGGAACTTCTACCTAGACGGTTCAAATTTTAAACTTTCATATATCCAGGAACGTTGGAATTATGGTTCTACTTTTTGTAATTTGGAAGAAATAAATGTTTTGATATCTGTTCCTTCTTTTTGAATAGCCATGTATATAGTTATATCACAAAAACATATTTGACATAAGGTGCAAACACTTTTCGTAATAGTAACGCGTGTCGACTCATATGCAGCCAGTTTATTGTTTGCTTTGTGCTCTGTATGTGACTGTACGTCAAGAAGGTCAGGTTTAATCGTTATCCGTACCACTAGCGCTGCGCAATGCATTTGACGAGCTATATGCAGGAATTGAAATTTACACGATTAGAGTTTACTATTGAGAAAAACTAATTTTTATACTGCATGTTTTACATATTTTATAGATTTTTTGCTATTACTTTATATTTACAGAAATCCTCGCATCTATAACAGTTTACGACCGCAACTTAAAGTTGGTAGATATTTATTTAACAGAAGGGCGTAGATGAGGAAATCTGACACGAGGCAAAGTACATAGCAACAAGCAAGTAAATATGACTCAGTAATTTCACGGAATTGGTTACTGGAGTCTATGCACTAGACGATTTCTGGAGATATCATTCAGCACATAACATGAATCTCGTCCTTGAAATTTCGTTGCCTAGTAAGTGGCAGTTTAATCTGAATTGTGATTCTTAATGTGTGTAAATAAAGTTCAACTGTCATTTTGAGACGGAAGTTGAAAGAATGGGGGGATTGATTATCTGCCCCCACGTTGGAAAGCCAAATTTGCAATGATTTATTAAGAGATGACAAGATTGATGAAGGAAGGTGATGTTTACTGTTAACGTAGTATATCACTGCCGAAAAAGAAGTCCGCGTTGAACCCTCCTGCTGCCGCAATCGTCTCATGGATGCTGAAATTACTGCAAGATTTTTCTGGAATTTTACCAGGGGAGGAAGGGAGAGGAAACACTGTGGAAGTTGCGGATTAAACTGTTCACACTTCACTGTTCACTTTGTTGTTCCTTTTCCTTAGACGACACTTTCTTACCATTAGCAAGGGTATGGAGAATTTTAAATATTTACTGATCCTGTACTTACTAATTCTGTAGTCGTTCTCATCGCATATTTAAAATTACATTATCAATATCTTCCAAACAAATAGTTTTACTGTTCCATTCACGAGTTGTATTTCTCTTTATTGAACATCCTTATCTCACTCCCGAAAGCGAAGTGTATACTCTCGTCTGTCAAGTCGAACTGAACGAAAAAGCCTTCAAAAATGCTTTTACTAGACTTTCTACGCGTCTTCTACGGGAATTCACATTTCTAAACATAGCAGATGCACCACCATATTTCCTTCCTATTGGCTTAATCTCTTGCCGCTGGAAGTTTCTCGAAATGACATATAAAATCCGAGAACTCATCGGTTAGTCTTGATTAATTATATGTTAGCTAGAAACGTTTTTGAGGGAGCGATAATTTCTCTTTTTAAAGGACAGCTGCCCAAGGTGAAAGCCATTCACTACGGTCTTTTTCAAGTAAATTTTTACTTTGATGAAAAGAAAGGTCCCCTAGATAACCTTGCTTATAGCACTAGAAAGTCGCTTTTGTTGCATGAAAGTTTTCATCTTCCAGCCAAGATTTCCGATTCTCGAACAATCTACATCCTTTTACATAATTGTATCAGAAAATATTAATCTACGTAAATTAATTAATTAAACAGGATTACATCTTTATCTTAGCTAATTAATTATAGGTGATCAAATCTGGATGTCCCGTTGCAATTTATTCTTGTACATGGGCTGTCCCATCACACTTTTTGACAACGTACCTTTACTCAACATACTTTTATGCTCTCTCTCAAAGCATTCTCTTGAACGCAATGCATCTCTCCCAGCCTTTCTGCCAGTTTTTAAAATAAGCGGGAAACCATTTTTTGACCACTCCTTCAGAATCGCCTCCGGAATCTTCGACACTGCCTCTGCTGATAGAAAAATGCCACCCACCAATGAGTTTCTTCAATTTTGGGAAAAAGGAAAGTCACACGGAGCTAATTATGGGTTTTAGCAAAGGTTAGGGGCATACTTGACACTGCTGTTTGAGGTGCAGCATCCAGCTTGTTGCGACTGATAAGGCCTTGCAGAATTTTCAGGACATCTCTGTAATATTGCCTAGTTACAGTTGTGCGTGCATACCATTTCTTGAATATGGAAAAATGAGATGACCATACCTCTCCCAGCAGAAGCAATCACTTTTGGTGTTGGTGATGGAGATGTCCACACAAAGGTTTGCTGTTTGCTCTCAGGATTGAAATGATGTAACCAAGTTTCGTCACCTGTAAATAAACACGTGCATTCAAACATTTTGTTCGGGAATCAGTAGTCTTGGAACTCAATTTTGTTGTTGATTTGCTTTATTTACGGACGCTGTTTAACATCTCAGGTCATCAGCGTCCCATTCAATTCAGGGCGTGGAACGACCGATAAATTTTGCTCATAGGCCTCTTGAGTTTTTTTTTTCGTACCGTAAATTAACGACACGGGGCTCAAGGCTTTACTTCCCTTCTGAAGGATTTTTACGCCCGAAAAAAAAAAAAAAACCCATCGACTCTTTCTGGGATTGAACCCGCGATCTTGGGTTTACGAGACGAGTATGGTTACTACTAGAGCACCAGGACCGATTTGGAACCCAATGTGCAGAAACACATCTCATGCGAACTTATCAGTGCTCGTTACTGTGTAAGCTAGTCTTGTTCGCAACTCAATATGGTTATGTCTGTCCTCTTCCGGGATTTTTTAAAATATGAAGTACAACAGACCAGGATGCAGACGAAATCAATTGAAAGTATAGTATGCTCTTTCACAGTGATAGCAATGTTAATGTTTTCTTCCGTTAGATCACAAACTGGAACGTCGGGCCCACCTTGCCCTGAAATTTTTTGTCACCTCTCTTTAAACATTTTAAATCATCTTCAAACTGTGCTACAGGGAAGAATAAACTCTCCATGCACCTCGGCTAAAGCTTTGTTGTGAAGAAAGTAGAATTTCAGAGCATCATACTGTTGTCGGGTGTCACCTCCAGTTTGCTATAGGAAAACTGAACATTTCTCCAAATATTATGGCGACATTTTCATATAAAAGTGTTTTTTCTTGCTGGTAGTAATCTCCGATCTTGTACAACCTTTTTCATATGCAATTTTTCATATAAAATAAATCCACGGATTCTTTTGAAATGGTTACAGCCTCAGCAGTTTTCATGCACTTTTTAACTCCTGTCAAACACTAACTCAATGAATTCTGCTATAGTTGCACTTTTTGGACGTCCTTTAAATGGGTATCTTTGGGGCTGGTGGGGACATATATTTCATTTTTAATCGTTGAAAATGAATAATATGCGTAGAGTTTTATAACTTTTTACAAGAACTTCATCATATAATATCAGGGTTATCCATTTAATGGAATACCCACAACACGCAAGCTGAATAAGGCTGAACCTTCCAAAATTAGTGTGTTGGCTCGTATGTGTTAACTTTCATTGACGAACTGAATTATTGCATTATTTAAAATAAATCTGTCTACCGGAAGCTAACATGCACTGCCATCAAACATTTCTTCCGCAATTATATAAGTACGGGGCTGATTAGAGATGATTAGACTATTACTGGTCTTGGACCGAGGTGGAGGGAGTCAGGTGTATAAATACTGTTAGTCCCACAATGAGCACATATCTATATATAGAGCTTTCATGCGCAATTAAAATGATTATTGGTTAAAACCTCTCTTACAGCTATTTATTGATCATTTTATTTCTTAATAATCGAAATAACAAGGTGAATTAGTGGGTATTTTGTGAACCATTGGAAAAGGAGAAGAAATACGACGTTTGTATCATAGTATGTTACATATGACGTGGATACTCTATCACTATTAATTCGGTCGAAGGTTCAAACTGTCTTGCGCGGCGCAGTAGTGATTTTCTCGTATATGTTACCGTTAGGGAGAGGTGAAATGGAGAGGCGGTGTCCTTTCATCACACTTTCGTTACTGTGAGGCTAGGCCTTGGTCACGCTCATGTGATTATGTATGCCCTCTTCTGGGATCTTGTAAAATCTGAAACCCAAGGACCAAGGTGCTTACGATATCAATTTAAAATACAGTATTTCGCTGTAAACACACGATTATGTTTAACTGTATTTATACCATTCTTTAAAAGCATTTTAATTTACGCCGTATCACGGACCATATGACACATTAATAACTGTAAGTTATGTAGCTGCTTTCCTGCTTCTTTTTTATATAAATGTCAACTAGCGAAACGGTTCGATATCTTAGAAGGATTGTAGAAAAAGATGCATTAAAATGTTCAGTGAGACGTCAAGCGTTCATTTCAAGCGTGGTTGATGGTGTGTACAGATAAAAAGACAGGAGGATTTTAAAGCTGAGTAATGGAACATGATCATGTTTTAATGCATGTCATTTAATAATTACTTAATTATTGATAGTTACACGCTGTAATTATGAACACGAAAAAATATGTGGTAGCATTCCAGAGCTATATTCAGATAAATGAAATTTTCTATTACTGTCAATTTCCTCTGAATTGAATATATTTATTTTATTTATATTAAAGTCATAAAGAAAAACATTTAAGCCTCACTTTGCCGCCAACGACACCGATGCTTTAGAATAAATTGTTTGAAGCAGTAACCTGCTTTTTTGAAAAATGTTAGTACAGAAATACAAATGTAAAGAAACCATCTTACCAATTAAACCAAATATTACATAAATGAATATAAAGGAAAAACAAAAAGAAAAGAAAATTAAATTCTATTTGATAATAAAATCTATTAAAGAATAACTTCTTCTTATAGCCTTTTACAACCCTATATGTCGGTCCTGGTGGTGTAGTGGTTACCATACTTGCCTCCTAAACCCAAGATCGCGGGTTCGAACCCGGCCAGGACCGATGGATTTTTTCGGGCGTAAAAATCCTAAGTATGGCTTCCTTCGGAAGGGAAGTAAAGCCGTGGGTCCCGTGTCGTACATTTACGGCACGAAAAAGAACCTCAAGCCTGAAAGAGAGGCCTCTGAGCAAAATTTGTCGGCCGTTTCACGCCCTGAGTTGAATGGGACGCTGGTGACCTGAGATGTTAAAGAGCGTCCATAAAAAAAAAAAGCCCTATATGGGCCTTGGCCTACCGCGACGACCGCTGCGTCTTCTACTTCCATCACAGGATATCATTGGTAGAGGGCAGTATTGCAGGGTCTGTCCTCATGGTGTAGTGGTAACCATACTTGCCTTCTAAACCCAAGATCACGGGTTCGAACCCGGCCAGAATCGATTTTTTCGGGCGTAAAAATTGTAAGTATGGCTTCCTTCGGAAAAGAAGTAAAGCCGTGGGTCCGTGTCGTACATTTACGGCACGAAAGAAAGGCCTTTGAGCAAAATTTGTCGGCTGTTTCACGCCCTGAATTGAATGGGACCCTAATGGCCTGAGATGTTAAAGATCGCCCGCAAATAAATCAAATCAATGGAAGCATTGCAGGGGGTATGTGATCAGCACACCGTATCCCGCCGATCGCTTTATCGCGACTTACTAGATCGAAGATCGCCACCTCTCCATCGGGCAGCTCCCCATTTGTCCTCACGAGGCTAGGTGACCCGTTCCAAACCTTCCTTACTTAGAAAAATTCCTAAGTATGTACTAGGTATCGAAATCGGGCCTCCCGGGGCGCAGTCAGCAACGCTAACCACTATTAAAAATAACTACTTTAGTTTAAATATGATTTCATTTCATTTTTAGGGCAGATTAATTCCTCTTTTATTTTTTAATTTTTGGTTGAGGATATCAACTTGTCTACTTACAGCCGATGTCAAGAACTTTTCAAACAGGCCTGTTAGTTATCTTGGTATTGAGTTTAATGATGTTAGATTATTGGGCGTTTAGATAACTTTTAGGCTAAACTTTATTTTGTGCCAGGCTTACGTCTCAACCGAGTAATTAGTAACTTAAAGCGACAAGATACATGCACATTTGTCGCCCTCTACAAGTAGTGAAAGAGTCTTGTGTTCAACGTATGGGGACTCTGCGCGGATCAATGACAGACAACTCTGCAGTTCCCCGTACTGGGACAGAATATTGATATCGCGTCCCCCCCCCCCCCACACACACACACACATTCTGTACCAACAACTTTCTGCTGTGTTTTACAGACATTTGTTTCACTCAAGGTAAAACTGTATCAAAGGAGCTACTCTTGAACAATTTCGTAACACATATACACATAATGTTCCTTCACTTCAATTGGGAGAATTCATCTCGTATATGTTTTAAAACTATTCATGTGTAATAACTCGCAAACTACTATGGAGAATTCATCATGAGCTAAACAGAAAAACACGATCTACTAAAAACCCGGGTTTTAAAATGCAAAAAGCCGGACACTATAACCATTTTAAAATGAGAATATCTCACAATTAGACCTACCCATCCTTTTAAATTATATTTCCAGCTGTGTCATGGCTACAGGACTAGAATTCCACCCGAATTGTATTTTTGTAGATCCGTGTATCTGAGTCTAAATTTTGGGGTATTTCGAAAGGATGTAAAATTATTCCTACAATGGTCATCGTAATTTCCGTTTTGCTTTATTCATGTCACCCACAGACGAAATTTGGTCAACGTTTCCAAGTAAAGCAATTTTTTGTTTTGTTTTGAAATTTAAAAAAAAATAGAAAATTCCTATGTTCATAATATACAAGGCGTCCCATTTAACTTTCCCACCCAAAATAGCTTTTTCATGGCGTCAAATGAAAAATTGCTTCAATCAAACTTTTTTTTATTATCATTGGGGAGTTCTTGCAGAGGGTAT
This sequence comes from Metallyticus violacea, assembly GCA_030762175.1. NCBI lineage: Eukaryota > Metazoa > Arthropoda > Insecta > Mantodea > Metallyticidae > Metallyticus > Metallyticus violacea. The sequence continues at coordinate 33,392,367 of CM060837.1, read as the reverse complement.
ATTTTTGTATCTCATTAATGTAGGAGATGCGGGATATAGCCTCGTTTTATGAATGGCACCATTCAAGTATTCCACGTACCCTGTACAAGAACTATTTAGAAATGTATCGCACTGTACCATTTAAGTCAAGAAAGCACTAGATATGGAAATAATAAATAACACATTAATTCTTTTATTAAATGAAATTGCAGTGCATTTGTTTAAATAAATCATTTAACCTCTTCATGGCACATTTAAATATTTCAATATAATGATCAATAAACATTGAGGAATGCAATAGGATAGACTGTATAGTAGGTATATGGATCTTGTTATTGTACTGTACATATCACTTACCAGAATTCAGAAGTAAAATGACCCTTAGTGGCATTGGTGCTACTATCATTACCTACAACAGAAACTCATACTTAAAATGGTGATCAATGCATCCATACATACGAGTAGGTGCACAAGTTTCCGGCCCCGCCGATAAGGATTATTGCCTTCACCTGGTGTCATATCTTATCTGTTAAGTAAATGATGCAGCTGTAACTTCGACTCCGCTATATTCTATTGATCAGATATAGTTGCATAAAGAAGCCAAATGTAGAAGATTGTGACATGTTCAAAATGGTGTTTCGAGCTATTATTAAGTTCTTCACAAAAGAAGGGCTTACACCAAATGAAATTAAACTGCGATTGGACGGTGTATATGGGGAAACAATGGGCCAAACTTCTTTCGAATGGGTCGAAGACGAAGAGCGTGCAGGTCGGCCCTTGGAAGTGCTCACTCCTGAAAACATCGCTCTTGTGGAAGGAGAAATTTATGGAAGACCGGCGACTCAAAAGTTAAAGAAATAACAGCAAAGTTGGGCCTTTCTAGAACAACAGTCCTTCGAATTATTCATGAACATTAAAACATGAATAAGGTTAGTGCAAGATGGGTGTCTAGACTTCTTTCCTCAGTCCAAAAGCAGCAACGAGTCATCTGTTGTCAGGCATTTTCGCAGCTCTGCCGTGACAACGAAAGAGAAGTTCTGCAAACCATTGTTACAGGAGATGAAACTATGTTTCTCTACTTTGATCCGTTGTCCAAAAGAGAATCAATGGAGTGGCGTAAACCAGGCGAAGCGCCGCCTCTAAAGGCCAAGGTCACTCAGTCAAACAAGAAGATCATGGCCACGATCTTTTGGAACTGTGAAGGAATACTCTTCATTGACTTCAAGGAGAGGAACACCACAGTAAATGGGGAGTGCTATGCTGGCCTACTGCACAGACTACGTGCTTCTATCAAAGAGAAAAGGCGGGGAAAACTGAGTGGTGGTGTGCGCCTTCTTCACGACAACGCAAAGGAAGCTGTGAAGAAATGCGGTTTCAAGGAGATCGACCATCCAGATCTAGCTCCCAGTGACTATTTCCTCTTCTCATAACTCAAGAAGAACCTTCGAGGAAGGAAATTTAAGTGTGACGAAGAAGTGATGGATGCTGTTTATGCCCACTTTGCAGACAAGACTTCTGATCATTTTTGGGGGAGGGATTGCAATGTTAATTGAAAGATATGAGAAGTGTATTGCAATAAAGGGTAACTACATTGAAAAAGTGAAACATAGTTTTTGTCTTTATCATACCTACAAAAAGGTTAGCCCAGAAACTTATGGATCTAATTTATGACGAAATCTGCATCATAGATTTAGAATAACTCATTATTGGATCTACAGATTGAAGTGATGTGACATGACCTACGGATTTGCCAATGCCTCGCACAGCTCTACAGCCCTTTGTTTTTGCTGAATTTCAAATCGCCTAATGGAATAATTATTTTCATGCCTGTTAATTTGTCTTTACATACTGTGATGTTTCTAGCTAAACAAAGATTGTCTTTGTTCTTGATTTCAATGATCCCTGTTTACTACAATCATTTCAGTATTTGTAGCATAAATTCGATACCTCCTTTCTCCAAATACACGAAACTTTGAGTGGCCATTGCTGTGCGGATTTTAATACGACCTCGGGATTCACCTGCCATACCTACACGCGTTCATGTTAAAGAACCTATCAGGCGGCTTGATATTATGAACAGAAATTGCTACAAATCCACGTTCATTTAACATATTCTCGTTTGTAAATGATAACAAATCTTAAACACTTAGGGTCTTATCTGAATCTTCGGGCATCGAACTCGCTAACATGTCCGTTTCGGAATACCGAGAACAAACAAACCATCCTCTGCCTATAATCGTTATTTTTAAAACTGAGTGCAAGGCTGGATCTGCACTCGTAGGCGCCCCTAATCGATGACGTATTGGGAACAGAGATTTCATATTTTGCAGATGCTTCATATATTAACAAAAATTCTTAGACATTAGAAAACGCGAGGGCAATTTAATAAATGTCTATTCGATGTGATATGCAATGTCCCATATACGAGGGGCATTCTTAAAGTTCTTGGAGTGACGAAGAAAGAACAAAGTTTAAGATTTGTTTTTAATTTTATGTTTCAATATTGGAGATCAATAAATTTAGCCCATAGATTTTAGACAATTTTAATGCCTCCAGTGACATAAAATTTGTCAAATTTGTCAAATGTGAAAAATTAACATTTATCTCAGCTTTAACCTCATCATTTTATGTGAATCTTCATATACCTCGTCATTTCTTCAGGTTTGGAAACAAAAAATAGTCGATGGGAACTAAATTCGGCGTATATGGCGATTGTGGAAGTACTTGGCAGCGAAGGTCATGTAGTTTTGCAACAACAATCCCAGATGTGGAAGTAGGCGCATTATCCCAGGTGTGTAATACTCCCAGGTGATAGTTTTGTCCTTCTGGAGGTAGTCAACAGAAAACCATAGCTATGACTTTTCCTGCAGATGGAATCGTTTTAGCTTTCTTTGGCGCACTTTCTCCTTTTGTCAGCTGCTGGCATGTTGTGATGAATCCATGTTTCATATACTGTTGTGAAACATCGCCACTGGAATTGCGTTCAAACAAGTCTAAACACTCTTGCGAAACGTCAATTCGAATCTGTTTTGGGCTATTGTTAGCAAACGCCGCACTCATCAAGTGGAAATATTTCTCATACCTTTAAATTGGTCATTATTGAGTACTGCATCGTTAATTTTTGTCACAATCTCGTCGGCCGTAGCAGTTTTAATACGCCCTGAGCGCTCTTCATCTTGAATGGGTATACGACCACGTTTGAAATCAGCAGCTCACTTGTTAAACATTGAAACCCAAGGAGAAGTGTCCTTTAATGTGAAATCAAACCGTTCAAAACGAAGTACTTTATCTCTAGTCGTATTTAAGTTTTATAGAAATTGTTTCTATCACTAATTTGTTAACACGATCGTCTGAAACAAATGACTACACTTAGGCGTCTGAAACTTTACTGCACGCTATCTAAAGGATGATAACTTAACCTACTATCTTAGTAATTTGACCATCTTTCCGACATCTCTGAGTCAGGCCGGAAACTTTAAGAACACTCCTTGTAGAAGAGCAATATTAACAAACGGTATAAATCTAGGAGGAACGCGGGACAGGCGTTTCAAATTCGGGATGGCTTTGATAATTTCAAATCTCGAAACAGATAAAAACATCCTGGGGTTTTATTGTAAATATCCTAAATAGTTTGTGTTTTTACTAAATCCTTCAAGTCTGTCATCTCTTGTACAGCCCATATTTGGCTTCTGCCGCGACTGTGCATTGCAGAATAAATGGAATGATTGTGATAAAGAATAATTTTTCACGGCATTTTACGAAAGGAGAGACGATTAGAATGAGACAGGGAAAAGTATGTCGTATTGCATAGTGATAAAGTGTGCGAAAGAATAAGCCATTTTTATTAAAAGGATGAGTATGTACAGAGTGTTATTCTGTTCCATGTGGAGTGTAGTTATAGGTAAACCTTAACTCATCACTTCGTTCTGACTTTTGCTTTTATTATTACAAATACAGTCGCCTTCAATTTGGGGGTCATTTTGATCGTTTTGAGAATGAAAGCATTTATATTGCTATTCCAGCAAAGTGAAAAGGACAAAAAAGTTGACCAGTCTTTCAATATGCCTTGTTAGTGTGTTTAATATACAGGAGGATCTGTTTGTCACACAGAGGTTGTTGTATATATGCAGAAGGGATGAAAGCTTTGAGTGGGCGGTGTTTCGAACCTCATGCCATCTCAGCGCTAGCGTGCATGATAGAGAAAGTGGTGGTCACGCCGTAACACCGCGCTCAGTGTGTTGTATGGTATGCAAGAGTTTCAAGTATTGTAAGGACCCAGTAAGGTTATTGACGTATGCAGTTGTCGCATTGATAGATTGCTAAGTAGCACAACATATTCCTGGCCAATGGTTTGACGCTGCCTCAAACAGGCGGAAGGGTACGTGATATCAACAAAGAGTAAGCTATTCGACAGGCCCACAGAAGTTACACCATCGCTTATCAGTACAGCATGGTACTCCATACGTCAGACAGTACCCCAAGATGTTTCCACCACACTCAGCGCAAGCAAGCATTGTCGCAGCCTAATTGTGACACCCGTCAACTTTACTGCCTTACAAAATCACACAATATAAAGCCGATCTATGACAGAGGATAGAGCGGCCTTTGAATGGTTCACTTCAGAAATGCGCACGCGCGCGGTATAAGTTGTGCAGCATCCGCAGTGACGGACATACGGACATGTCGAGTACTATACCACGTGATAAATATAATTAGTTTCTTGTATATAAGGTTTTACTTCTCTGACATCCCAAAACGGATCACCCTGTATATCTGTAAGATCTAAAATATTTTTATTTGTCTTTTATATAAAACCATCTCCTAAGCTATGACTCATTCGGTACAATATATCACTCAGCTGCGATTAGTAGTTTAAAAACTATAAAGGAAAATCTAGGGCCGAAAGCGAATGAAACATTCCATATTTACTTTTCCCATTAGTTTTCAAAAATTACGTCTGGTGAAACCGCCACGGGTGACCGAGGTCGTTAAGGCGCGAACTCGTGAGCGGGAGGTTTGGGGTTCGAATCCTACCAAGACTGTCCTCCCTGACCGGGTATTTTTCCAGGTATTTTTCCTCATAACTGGCAAATGTCGGGGAGGTACCCTAAATTTAGGCTTGGAACGATTCCTTCCTTAAAAAGAAATCCTTTCCCAATATTTCATTTCATGTATCATCAGTGTCCATCGCCTGTGGTGCCTCAGTAGTAAAAACGGGCGTTAAACACTACTCAAAAAAAGTTTGGTGATGGTAAAATTTATGAAACTTTCTTGTTTGTTTTTTGGAGGGGGGAGTATTGCATCTAGACGCCTAAATAAACTGCCAGGGGTTAAGGACTGCCGAGGTCGTTAAGGAGAAGGACTCATGAGCGGGAACTCTGATGTTCGATTCCCGTCAGGGCCATCCTTCATGACTTGAATTTTTTTTTACTAGGTTTTCCTCAGCCCTCATGCCGGAGAGATACCCTGAACTTAGGCCTCAAACGTTTCCTTCCTTAAAACAAATAAAAAAAACTTTATTTACCATTCATCTCATATCCATCGCCTGTGATACCTAAGTAGTAAAAATAGCTGTAAAACACTATTAATAAGGTCTAAATAAATACAGTACGGGACTCAAGAATAATGGCATTACGCTGTTTCTTTCTGCCAACAGATTATATAACTTCGCTTTTGTCTCACAGTCGAAGGAAGACCAAGTATTTCACTCATTAAGTATGCGCAAGGTGGCATTAGCAAGGCCCCTTACCTTCATAAGATCTTGTGAGATTCTTTTAAAGTTTAATATCTTGTAAAATGGTATTCACCTTCTCCCCTCGCATAGTTCGTAAAGGGAACATCATTTGTACCATCACAGAGGGGTTGCAGTCTAGACATTCCCCGCTTCGGAAACACGCAGCTCGAATCGATTTAAATATTTAAAATAGGCTGAGCTGGATCTAAATCAGTCAATTCCATTCCAGTCCTCTCGCCCCCACTAAATTAAATCCCTACTTGAAGGGAAGGATATTGACTGTGAAGATAGGAATTGTGGTTGAACTTAACTTGCTTAACTAACAACGTGGTACAAATTCCCACTTCTCGCCTGCAGCGTTCTTTTCTGTGTGTAACTTAAGTCTCAGATCTGACCCAGAAACGTTTAAAAAATGAGACGCATTTCAATAAAACAAAGGTGGTAACTTGTGCATTAGCGTGCCTTATTGTTTTTATCGCCGCGCTCAAGCTTTGTAGACTCGGATCGTGGATTCACTTCCGGTCAGGGTCAATGGATTATAAATATCTTCCTTCGGAAGAGAAATAAAGCCGTGGGTCTCGTATCGTAGATTTACGGCATGTAAAACCCCAAGAGTGAAAAAAAGAGCATCTGCGCAAAATTTATGGGCCGTTTCACTCCTTGGATATAAAGCTGATGACCAGAGATGCTAAAAAGTGTCCGTAAAAAGTTAACATGCGGCATTACCCCATAACTATTTCCTCTTGGTGAATACACAGTTTGATTTGGTTTATTTCAGGACGCTCTTTAACTTGTCAGGCCATCAGCGTCCCATTCAATTCAGGGCGTGAAACGGCTGACAAATTTTGCTCAGAGGCCTCTTCTTTGAGACTTGAGGTTCTTTTTCGTGCCGTAAATGTACGACACGGGACCCACGACTTTTCTTACCTTCCGAAGGAATCCATACTTATGATTTTTACGCCCGAAAAAAATCCATCGATCCTGGCCGGACTTGAACCCGCGATTTAGTGTTTAGCAAGTAAGTATGGTTACCACTAAACCATCAGGACCGACAAGAGTACACATGTACTGTCACCACAGTTGTTCATCCAGTGTAATTATTATGTACCCAATGATCACGTGGTAGCAATTCGTGGTCAACGGTGATCTTGTATGGTTTAAATTTTAAGAACTCATCAATTTGCGGTTTTGTATGCAAGCCGTCCCAGAGATTTTTTAGGAAAATTTTCTTGTCATTCGCCAATTTCTGTATTTTATCCTCACTTCCTTGCCCTTCCTTCTTATCGAGAATCGAACGAGTTTCTCTAAATTTATTTAAACATTTTAACACGACTTTGTTTATAGGGCGCACACCTGGGAATCTGTTAAAGATCGCCGTGTTGCTTTCTTGTACGATGTAATCATATATAAATCGTACATAAAAACACTTTCGAACTTGACACGACTTGGGTAAGATTGACAAGGAACACGTCAAAACACTCATATTGAAACATACCTCAAGAATTTTCCTGTGTCATCTATATGCTATAAGAAGTCCATGTTCTAAAAATCAACTGCTGTTTTCAACTGCAAGCACCCGATATCGATACTGAAAATGTCGGGTCGATACAGTGGAAGAGTAGGAATTGGACATACCCTTAACTGCAGCCTGGCGTTTCGGATGCGCGGAGACGATCGATCGTCTCTGTTAGTGTTTTACAGGGACGAAAGCAAAATAAAAGTGACTGGTTTTGATGCAGTGAATGAAACACAGTCCTTTCGGCACTGTGCACTACAAATAATCGCGTCATTTTCACATTCTAATAATTGCTCCATTCATGGAGTACCCAGCCGGTTTACTTTGAGCAGGTAACAACTGTGTCACCACACTCTTTTGAGAGCCGTGATAGATATTCTCTATCTTGCTGCACCAAATATATTTTACCTCGAGCCAACGGTAAGTTAATAATAGACATACCTACTCCATCCACATGGAGCGATATTGAATGGCAGCCTATAGTCGCCAAGTTTTCTCTCTGCCTTACCGCACCAATTATATTTTAGCTGTAACTAATTGTACTCTAGGATTAACAGCAGATACGTGTACAGCTGCGGGAGAGTTTATCAGTGATATTGTTGGATACTGAGTAATGGTCATTATCAAAATTTTCCCGTTTCCTTTGATTCCAGCTGGGTATACGATGTGCGTGGCAATAATATCTGTTATGCATATGCGGACGAAAGACTGTCACCCCTCAGGGTTGTCCATTTCCTTCTCTACAGTACTAGGTTATGTTCTCTTTTATGTTTCAAAAATTTGTCAGCTAATTTTAATATACTTTCACATGAAAACAGCAACTCATTTTTGGAATTTGGACATCTTAAAGCACATAGATGATACAGAAAAAATGTTGAGGCATGTTTCGATATGAGTATAGTGGCACGTTCCTCTTGAGGAACGAGCAAATGTAAGCCAAGATCGCAGAGTAGCGCCGACCGGTCAACATGTATGTGAAAGATGTAATATATTATATTTATATTTTCAAGAACCTGAACTGTGTATGCATAACTTGTACTTTAAACACATTTCTCCACAAATTCTCCTCTATATCAGTCAAATGCTGAAGCCGAAAAGTGACCACACTGCCACAAACAGAAGGGATCACATTTCTTTTCTTCGCTGATTCTTTGATGCTGGCTCAACCAGTTCAATTGGTTTTTAGTTACGCTAATCTGAGTGCTTCATGACCATGAGACTTTGCAATTTCATCAATGTGTGCTGGGCCTATGCTTAATAATTATAATTAATAATTAAAATAAATTCGCGTAGATCAGATTAAGTAAATACATAAACATTTTATAAGTGATAATTAATTGGCTTAAATTCATTGCAAACTTGAGAAGAATTAAATGACAACGGCTTTAAAACAGACAGCATATTATGTTTGCCAAAATGGCCGAAATAAACGTTACAATCTGTAAATTAAACAGAACAAATTACATTATAACAGGCTGTATAAGTAATCCATTTAAACTACAGTCGATTACAACTGTTCAAGACTGTAGAACATGGAAAATGCGGACACTGATAATGCATCAAGAAAACGCCTTTCCTCCCAATTTTGAATTTGTATCTTGTACCATATAATTAAATTAAATAGGGTAAAATTTGCACACATTCTCGCGTGCGGAATAAATTTAGAGTTAAACAAAAAGTTAAATCATTGACATTCCAGGGAAAAAAGGCATTAAAGATGTAAAATAGTACTTAATAATTAAATGATAGCAGAGGTCACCGTTTCAATTATTTAAGCTACAATGACATCGTAGAACGGGTCACCCGGTTCAGTCATTTAGGCTAGAACATTTCGTATGGACATAGGAAAAATATAGACACAAAACTAAATAAATTTCAAGCGGTCAGTGGCAACAATCAGAAGAACATTAAAAAACAAAACAAGAAGAGGCACCCAGTTAACACTGTATAAAACAATGGCAAGCCAGTTTTCTTTTATTGAAGTTAAAAATGGACAGACGCAGACAGAACAGGAGAATGGAAAGTACAAAATGAAATTTCTTAGAACTTTAGATGGATACAGATTAATAGATCAGAAGACAAATATAGGAATAAGGGAAGATTTACAGATTACAATCTGAATGAACAAACAGAGAAATGAAGAATCGACGGGGGTCAACATACGAGGTCCATAAGTTTCCGTCCTAACCATCTTCTAGACATGATAAAGACAAAAACTATGTTTCACTTTTCAATATAGTTACCCTTTATTGCAATACACTTCTCACATCTTTGAATTAACATTTCAATCCCCCCCCCCCACAATAGTCCGATGTCCTGTCTGCAAAATGGGCATAGCATCCATCACTTCTTCGTCACACTTAAATTTCCGAACTCGAAGATCCTTTTTGAGCTTTCAGAAGTAGAAATAGTCGCTAGGAGCTAGATCTGGGCTGTAGGGTGGACAGTCGATCTCCTTGAAGCCACATTTCTTTACAGCTTCCTTTGCGACAAGAGCTGGGAAGGCGCACACCATCAATCAGCATTTCTCGCCTATTCTCTTTGATGAAAGCACGTAATCTGTGCAGTAGGCCAGCATAGTACTCCCCATTTACTGTGTTGTTCCCCTCCTTGAAGTCAACGAAGAGTATTCCTTCACAGTCCCAAAATATTGTGGCCATGATCATCTTGGTTGACTGAGTGACCTTGGCATTTAGAGGCGGTATTTCGTCAGCTTTACGCCCATCCATTAATTCTCTTTTGGACAAGGGATTATAGTAGAGGGCCGTAGTTTCATCTCCAGTAACAATGGTTTGCAGAGATCCAAAAATCCTGACAACAGATGACTCGTTGCTGCTTTTGGACTGAGGAAAGAAGTCTAGGCACCCATCTTGCACTGATATTATTCATGTTTAAATGTTCATGAATAATTCGAAGGACTTGTTTTAGAAAGGCCCAAACGTTGCTGCCATTTCTGTAACTTTGAGCCGCCGGTCTTCCATAATTTCTCCTTCCACAAGAGCGATGTTTCCAGGAGCGAGCACTTCCAAGGGCCGACCTGCACGCTCTTCGTCTTCAATGCTTTCTGCACCCATTCGAAAAAGTTTGGCCCATTCTTTTACGGTAGAATATGAGGGGGATATTTTCCCATATACACCGTCTTATCGCTGTTTAATTTCATTTGGAGTAAGGGCTTCTTTTGTGAAGAACTTAATAACAGTTCGATACTCCATTTTGAACATTTCACAATCTTCTACACATAGCCTTCTTTATGCAACTATACAAGTACAGCTGAACAACAACGTACTTAATAGATAAGATATGACACCAGAAGGCTTTGTGAAGGCGATAATCCTTATCGTATAGGCAGGAAACTTATGGACTTACTCTCATATAACGAGAATACAAGATTTGCGAAAATTATAGCTAATTATGTACCCCAAAGTTATAAAAATAGAGGCAGACCGTTTTTAAGATGGCAAGATCAATTTAACTTACTTGAAGTGGGAACACCCCCGCGCCTAGTCTTGTGGAAGAAGAAAAAGAAGACGTTAAAAGGCACATCTCGCCAATTGATTTTTACAGCCTAAATGTTCGCAAAGAAAAATGTAGAAAAGCCTGTACAGAAGAGGAATTGTTGATTTTGTTTTATTTATGGACGCCCGTCAACGTCTCAGGTCATCAACGTCCCATTATGTTCAGGACGTAAAACGGCCGATAACTTTTGCTCAGAGGCCTCTTCTTTTATGCTTGAGGTTCTTTTTCGTGCCGTAAATGTACGACACGGGACCCACGGCTTTACTTCCCTTCCGAAGGAATCCATGCTTAGGATTTTTACGCCCGAAAAAAAATTCATCGATCCTGGCCGGGATTGAACCAGCGATCTTGGGTTTAGAAGGCAAGTATGGTTACCACTACCCAAAACTTCTGCCAGTATTGCTGTTCATGTTCTATCTCAGTGTCGATGTCTGACTCTGTGAGCCGAGCTAAATAGAAGTTGTGTTTTCAAATTTTTTTCATAGCAAGTTTGGATGGCACCTTTCACATCGCAGAAATACATTTTGGGAGAAAAAATAACCTGAGTAATTTATGAAAACAATCGAATATTTCAATAGAAGAGAGACCTTAGCAATATATCAGCATCGGATAATATAAACAAAGAGAATTTTTTAATAATCAAGACATGGTTTCCGTTACTAGTGAACAAAAACTGCTACAACTCTATCAACTCTCTGCCTCTCCAGACGCATTCACTAATGATGTTAGCCCCCGTAGCCAGCGAAAGCATTGTTTTTTTTTTTTTAAATTTCATCAATAACCCGATAGTGATAAAGCTTAATAATAACAAATTAGTTACTGAAAATTGGTGTGTGACTTTTTCACAAGGAAATTTGTGAAATAACTTCCTTTTTGGTTTTCTACGCCTACTAGCGCAAAACTGGATACATGTTATAGTACATCACTCTACCAAGAAATAAAGCCAGTGACATACTGCTAATAACAAATGACACTCGATCAGCAGCTAGGCGTATAAACAAACGAGCATTTATCTGCTTAAAGAGAAGGAAATTAAAGCAAAAAGGCCCCTCCATTATTCCCATGCTTTTGCAACAGAAATTAGCCTCCAGCCTAATCTGAATTTCCTCGATTTTCCATCCTTTTCACTAATGCCCGCCTTCCGCCGTAAACAGAAGAGGAAGGTTATTAAACTCGGCATGTCTTGCAAGCAAAGCTCTTGTAAAGAAAGGGATTTTAATTGCATTAAATTTTCAGCCGCGCTTTCGACTGTTGCCTCCGAAAGAGCGTAAATAATTTAGAAATACTGCCAGAAACGGCGGTTCCGACAGCATACGCAGAACCCAGTAAACTGTACTCGGGGAAATAAAGTTTGTGAATAAATGGTGTTAGCAGATCGTGAGCGAAATGCGACACAGTTAGTGCAATTAACAAACAGCAAGAAATGTTTATAATTACAAGGGTCATACTGACAGAATGAGCAACAATTTTTAAACCTCTTAATATTTATTTTTTACATAAACCAAGTACATAATCGCAATCTACAGACTTTTCTCTCACTTTTAAATATAGTCTCCATTTCTTTGCACACATTTTCCCCATCGTTCTGCAAGTTTGAAAATACCCTTACGATAGAACTCTGTTCCAGCTGCACGAAGACACTGACGCTCTACTTTCCGAATATCCTCCACCGTATCGTAGTGTTGACCTCGCATCTGTTCCTTAACAACAAAACCGCCACGGGTGGCCGAGGTCGTTAAGTCTCGGACTCGTGAGCGGGAGGTCTGGGTTCGAATACCGCCAGGACCGTCCTTCCTGACTGAGGTTTTTTCCAGGTTTTCCTCAGTCCTCATAAATGGCAAATGCCGGGGAGGTACCCTAAACTTAGGCCTGGAACGATTCCTTCCTTAAAAATAAATCCTTTCCCAATATATCATTTCATCTCATGTATCACCAGTGCCCATCCCTTGTGGTGCCTCTGTAGCAAAAACGGGCGTTAAACACTATTCATTCATTCCTTTAAAAAAAAAAAAAAAAAAAAAAAAAAAAAAAAAACGGTGTCAAGTCGGGACTGTACGGAGGATGTGGAAGAGTGTCACATCCAAATGTTCTGATCTTCTACATTGTGACACGGATGATCTTTCTAGGGCGCTTATCGCGCAATGCACGACGGAGCTTCCAAAGTGTCTGGATATAGCGGGCAGCATTTATGGTTTGTCCAGGTTAAAGAAAATCAACCAGAATGCAACCCTGTGCATCCCAGAAGACGCCACCCATAACCTTCTCAGCAGATCCCACTGTCTTCGCGTTCTTCTTCGATGGCGAATCCAAATGGTGCCATTCCATACTCTAACGCTTTGTTTCAGGCTCGTAATGATGGAACCAGCTTTCATCGCCTGTCACAATACTGGTCAAATAATCATCACCTTCATTTTGAAATCTCTGAAGATGGTTTTGGCTGATGATTATTCTCTGAAGTTTGTGGTCTTCGGTCAAGAAACGTGGGACCCAACGGGGACAAACTTTTCGATAACCCAAGCTTTCTATCTTTTCTTGCACTGCACTATGTCCTACAGCAAGTTTTGCAGCGATTTCATCCACAGAGATACGCCTGTCTTCTCTAATGAGTTCATCAACTTTTTCTCGTTGCATTTCGCGGGCGACCGCTACGAGGCTCATCTTGGATACTCGTTTTCCCATCTTTGAAATGTTTCACCCATCTCCTAACACTGCTAGCATCCATGCAGACATCTCCATAGACACGTTGAAGTCTGAGGTGCATTTTAGCAGCAGATTTTCCCTCTTTAATAAGGAATTTAATGACAATATGCTGTCGAAACGAAGCATTGATATCCGCCAATTTGGAAATACGTCACAATATGGCAACATATGGTGTAAAGTCTGTAAATTACGATCTTACCGTTCTTTTTGTTACATTTTTGGAATTTGAATTTTAACGAGTGTACTCACGACTTTCGGTATCACCCTCTTATAACTTAATTCCCAACAATCTTTATATTGTATGCCCATACCTTTAAAATATGTTTTTTTTTTTTTTAATGTTTCATACATTCTGATGTGAATTTTAACTCAAACATCAATAAAAGTGCATTAATCAGATTTTGGTCTTAACTTATTTTCATAATCTCCAATATATCGAAACAGTGAAAGGTGTGTAAAAAAATTGTAATTTAAAATAACATCACTGTGTATACAGTAGGGAAAGCTTGTGTCGGCACCTTTGATGCTCTTATTCCTAAAATTCGGCCCCAAGTTGTCTGTAGTAGATGACATTTTATTACTGCAGCTAAATTGCAGCAATATAGAAGTTATGAATTCATTAATTAAAACTTTAACCGTAATGAAAATATACAGTTTTTCTTTCTAAAATATTTATAGAGTTCCCATATTTGATATTTAAATAAAAGATAATTATGTAGAACGCAAAAGTAATTAAGATGGGTAAATTTTTTATATCTGGCTTTCGGTTTTGAATGTTTATTGGTTTCTAAGTAACACAAGCATTTTTAAGTATTACTAGTATTTCCTTTTTCCTAAATTCCTACTTGATGTTAGTTGGTCCTGGTGGTTTGGTGGTAGCCATAATTTCCTTCTAAACTCAAGATCACGGGTTCGATCCCGGCCAGGATCAATGGATTTTTTTCGGGCGTAAAAATCGTATGTGTGACTTCCTTCGGAAGGGAATTTAAGCCGTGGGTCCCGTGTCGTACATTTACGGCACGATAAAGAACCTCAAGCCTGAGAGAAGAGGCCTCTGAGAAAAATTTCACGGCCGTTTCACGCTTTGAATTGAATGGGATGCTGATAACCTGAGATGTTAAATACCGTCTGTAAATAAAACAAATCAAAAGTCAATCTACTTTATGTTTGAGTATATATAACAACGTTTTTCATTAATTATCGCGTTTCTGATAAGAAAGAGCTGGGCCCTATTTCACAAAAGTATGGTCTAATACATTACGGACTTGTAACCTGTAGTTATTAGTAAAATTCTGTTCCACAAAGGTTTCTGCCACACTTGTACTTACAAGTGTACAAGTGAATTTCCGTAGTTTTGTTCCACAGAAGTATTAGCATTAGTCGGACACTAGTAGTTTGTATAGCTTTCTCTACAAGGGTAGGAACAGTGGTAACTTCAAATACTAGCACAAAATTTATTATATTTTTAATGATTTTGGGAGTCAGTTGACCCAAATGTGCTAATTATTAGCGAAAGTGATGCTAATGATGAGTAGGAATACGTGTAAAGAAACAATAAATATTTGTGTATATGATAAAGTTAGGTTAAGAGCAAATAAAGTACCGCGTATGATTGATGCATATGTTAGACCAGCATCTTAGTTAATGTATTTGTAAGCTTCTTGCTACATGCCACGAAAACAGTTTCTTTTCATTTTTCATTCTATTTTGGTACAATGATTCCAACTTTTTGCTTATGATAATGTAATTGTCAAGCGAAATAAACAAATAAATATAAAGGATAGATGGAATAATAAAATAAATGACTGAGAGAAATCTGAAAGCTCAATTATTTTGTCATCTCTCAAGGGCTGAAATTGGTGCTCCTAAATGTAACCTTATGGGACCTTCGTCTCAGTGTATTATTATGCTTGAATATATAATGAGGTATTTAAATAATCATTATATCTGAGAAAAAACATGACCCATTTTGCAGAAATGACAATGATCCGCTCTATACATTAAAAAACCCTAAAGATTGGACATAATTCAAGGTATGACGACGACATATGGCAAACAGTTGTTCCTCCATCTTGCTCTTATATGACGTCACTTGTAAGTTTTTACCAATACTTTATCAAAATAGCATTTCTTTCCTGGAACAGAAATTTACAAGACTATACTTTACAAGAACCGGCACCAATACACTTGTGTACCACACTTTTGTATGGGCCCTGGTGAGCGTAGCTAGAGGTTTTGTACTAGCCATTAATGATAATATCCGAAAAGCATATATTATATTTTTCGTGCTTTAGAGCATTTTATTACATGATATTCATTACTCGAATAAAGAAACAAATAAACAAATACTTTTTTGTTAACAAATAGTAGAAAGTGAGAAGAATATTATACGGAGATAAGAATGGTGTACTACAAAATTAATATATAAAATAAACCATTAACCAAGAATAAATGTCACTGCTTGAATAAATACCCCCTCGATTTTTTATTTTTTCTAATTAATTTTCCTGGTAGCATTTTATATGTCAACAGCCAATCATTACCGGAAATAATAATAATAATAATAATAATAATAATAATAATAATAATAACGAAGAAAGGGTCGAGCTATCAGTATTAATTATTATTCCGTGGAACACTATTAAGAGTTTCCAGTATTGAAAAAAATATTAACTTGAAACTTATAGGGTTATTTGGTCAGAACTTCTAAGAGGAATTTGTTTTTACATCAAAAGTTGTATTATTGCCTTAACCTATGCAAGTGCACAACCAGAAATTTATCGCAGGCTTTAGTTCACAAGAACGGATAGTGCCAACATAACAGCCAATAGCCGATAGCATACCATGCCTGATAGTTGTTTAATTTATTAAAAAGACCGTCAGGCAGGAGTTGCATAAACTAAGCGCATTTGAGTTTGTGAAGGTTAATACAGAGAGCTAGAGCAGAGAATGTAGTAAAGGACGGTAACAGAAAATATTTACATGTGTATTTAAAAAAACGTAACTTTCAGGCTTAAAAGTATATGCTTTTCGATTATTATTATTATTATTATTATCATCATCATCATCATCATTATTATTATTATCATCATCATTATTTACTTTAGATATATAATCCTAAAACACGTGATTAATATTTAAGGTACATTACTTTTAGACATACAATTACATATTTTTCTGTGTTCCGAAACCTCTGTATTCTCTTCGCCTGCATTTATTATACCCTTTACACTACTAGGATTGATGGAGTAACGCATAAGGTTTGCATATCACTCCGTATCGCTCCAACATTCCTTGAAATTCGGTTTTTTCCGCTGCCGTTCGGTACTGAAGTCGCAGGATGGCCGCTGTCTATAAGGGTAAGTCGGTTTAATCGTCCATGCACATGCGCAGACTGTTTTTCCCCATACTCTTTCACCTGACACAGAGTTTATTGCTTGGCAGGAATACCTAATTGTTAATGCTAACAATAAACAATCCCCAGTATGTCACAATTCCCCCAGAATCACCTTAATCGACGTCTTCGGCCATTACAAAAATATGGTTGTCAGGTATACCCCTTCACTTCTAGTAGATCAATTTCCTTGATTTTCAGAAAGTATTTGTATTATTTTATTTAAATGGTATAACGAGTTTCTTGCAAAAAAAGTTTTTTAAAATGTTGTGTTTCAGGTAAACCCCACTCATAAAAGTCACATTTGACTGATTTTCAATAACTATTTTTATTATTTTATTTCAATTGCATATACAGAGTTTCATTGATAAAAACAAAACTTGCATCTTTACGGATGCTCCAGGACTTCCCATTTGAAATTCTTTGAGTTGACATAACAAGGACGGGCGTTATCATTGAAGAGCAACATGTCTTTGGTGTTAGTTTTGGTTGCATTTGAATTGTCTTAAAAAGTTTCCTAAGAATTTTATAATAGGAGTCTGCATTTATGGATTGTCTTTGAGACTGGAACGTGGCGAACAGAATGCCTTCGTGATTCCAGAAGACCGTAAGCATCACTTTCCCAGCGGATGGTGTCACTTTAACTTTTTTTTCGCAGGTGAGGCAGGAAGTTTCACTGCATTGCCTCACGCTATATCTCGGGCTGGTAATGGAAACCCAAGAATCACAATTTGTAACAATTCGGGCTGGCGTTATCGTGGTAGCGATTATGTTGCTGTAATGCATTTTGTTTTGTGGGGCCAGCAGTGCCACAAACTTTGTGAAAAACTAACCTAACCACCATTATGAGTAGATATCGGCATTATAGGCATGGACTTTTTGTTTTAGGACCTAAAATAGACTACAAAATGATTTAATTAGGCACTATTTGTTTTGGCGTTTAAAATTGCACACATAATGGTTAAATTGGAGGAAAGTAAATATTATTATAGTTTTATTTATGGCTACAAGCACAATAAGTATCACATGCTATTTATTTACATCATTTCCAGTACAAAATGTCATGATTTTTCCAAATTTTCAATTTGGGCTATATTTTTGGTCTATTAAAAACATTTTAAACGTTGAAAATGACCTTTCCACTAAAAAGTATGTTATAGAAGCAAACTTATATTTTGTTGCATTTTTCATACCCATACCTTTCACCACTGATCTGATCAGACAGAGGGTTTCCTTTGTGTTCTAACTTCGCTATTGTTTAAAGAAGAATGAGAAATTTGCCTTTATGTAAACAAGACCACCCTTCAACGTTGAATTTGTCAACAGTTCCTTTGCAAACAAAACACAAGCTGTACTCTCAGTAGGAAGTTGTTTTAACATAGCAGCAAGGTCATCCCTATGTTTTTCATAATGTAGAACTGTCTCTATCCTAGTGCCCAGCGTGTTAAAAATAGGTTGAAGAGAAAAAGAAGTTTCTGTAAAAATTTTCTTGAATGCAGTTGGGGCTGGAGCTTTTTGCAGAAAGTTTTCTTCATATCGGAGATCGGGGTACTGACTTGCGGAAGTTCGTTTCACATGGTTGCCGAGATCCGGTGAAAGGCATGTGTGAAACAGGTGACATGTATAAGGTTAGGTTAGAACGTTTTCAGAAGAAAAGAGGAAACAGCGCCTGTGCAAAGTACAGGGGCACTACTCTCTTCAACACCACCAGGAAATAACACATTTTGTTTACAATGAAGGCAACGAACTTGACTTTATGGAGCTCTCTGGTTGCTACAAGACGTGGAGACGAAGTTTACAATGTATTTGCTTTCCCATGAAATGTGTATATCTGCTGAGTAGTGTTTAACGCCCGTTTTTATTACTGAGGCACCACAGGCGGTGAACACTGGTGATACACGAGATGAAATGATAAATTGGCAAAGGATTTTTAAGGAAGGAAACGTTCCAGGCCTAAGTTTAGGGTATCTCCCCGGCATTTGCCAGTTATGAGGGCTGAGGAAAACCTGGAAAAAAAAAATGTCGGAGAAGACGGTCCTGGTGGGATTCGAACCCCAGACCTACCGCTCACGAGTCCGCGCCTTAACGACCTCGGTCACCCGTGGGGGTGAGAGATGTGTATTGTAGTAATGGTGGTGGATGTTTTATTGTACGTTTTACAATTACATCTGTCGCCTGGGCCTTACGACCGTACATGCTAATGTCGTCCTTATAGCATTTAAAGGGGCCATACTCATACATACGTGCGTACAAATATTTATATATATATACATACATACAAATATACATGCATACATACAAATATACAAATATTTCGATATATTTACGCTTTCTATTAATAATTTATATACAAATATATAAACGTGAATGGAACCCTTGCTCTTTAGCCCCCCTTTCATTTACTCACACCTGCTCCCCAACTCCCCTCTCTTCTCTATAGTCACTAACCTTCTTTATCCGGTCATATCTAGAAATATTCCCAAATTGTGTGAGTATCTCGCATGCAATACTTCCCGGCACATGTTCAAATTTCTATTGGAATTCAACAATTCCGGTGATAAATGCTCATTTCTTAAAATCTCCGTTTCCCTGCATTCTGCCAAAATATGCCTCCAGGTATCGCTTTCTCCGCACAATGGACAAATTCTTTCCCCGAGAGCATTAACTGTTTTATTTCCTTTCCAAGCCCCTAATCTGAACCATGTGAGACCACTTCTTTCTTCCATGCACAGATATCTAAATAACCCCCCTCCTCCACACCAGAGATGTGTGTAAATAAATGGGGTGCACATTATTTTCTGTTCTTAAATGTTTGACACACTTTTCATAGTTTTACGTTCTAACGTTACTGATATATTTCTGTTTCCCAAAGTATTGCACCGAAAGTGTACACACACGCACGCACGCACACACACACACACACACACACAAAATTACACCTCAAAACTTTCCAGTTTCTCTTAAGTACTTTGCATTAAACTTTGATTTTTAAAATCTCTTAAGCGTTTGAGATCTACACGAAACAGTTTGGTGTTTCCAAGGAAGATGGTCAGTCTGCAATACACCCAGAGCTCTAAATCTCTCCTGCGTTAAGCCGCAACCCACAAAGTGGCATGCTCATTACTGATTCAGACCACTAGCCGCATGTGGAATTACGGTCCCTGGAAAATGTAAACCCTCGCAATCCGAGATATTCAAGTCATCTCCATGGAAAGTGACCCAGCACAAATCTAGCAACTTTCTCGCCTGATGGTGTTTCTAGGCAACGTGTTCGCGTTTGTAAGATTCATTTGTCATAGATCCAAAACAAGTAAGTTTCGTGTTTGATTCGTTACTGTTTAGTTTTTGTATCTCTGAAGCAGTCCATTGTAAGAAAACAACGAGGAGAAAGGTTATAAAAGAGACGATTATGGCTTTCAGTCATAAACTTTTATACTTGGTGATTTTTTCTTCGCGGGACTGCTTTACATGCAGTTGAATGCACCTGACCGAGCTCTGCAGTTAGCTTAACAGCGGCCATCCAAAACAGCATCAGAATAGGCGAGTCGTTCCAGCAAGAATTTCAACAAAAGAAGAGCGAATTGCTGGAAAATCTATCAACAATGACCGACCATCACTGGAAGTTCGAGATAATTATATACCCTCCGGCCGTGGAAGCCTACGAGTACATTTGCACCAAATTGACTTTGAACTAATTTTTAAATCAATTTATTTTCCATAAATAGTCTCTAAGCGGCTTTGCCTTGCTCTCAAGTTGAAACTTTAGTCTCATTGGGATGACTATAAGATGCTAATGACTGTTTTAGATACGTTTAACAAAATTAATTCTTTCACGGGATGAAATATTTGGAAACTCGCTGCACCCAGTTTTCAGCAACGTAAAAAATGAAACATAGAATTGTTTCGCAACCTTATAAAATAACATTCACAGTTACAAACGGAACGTAGAGCAGCTCTATGAAACATAGAAGAGGAAGGTGTATCCTTTTTGTTTATTGAATTCCCAAATGTATTTCACAACTCGTGTGAAGACCTCAGCTCCAATTTAACTCACCTCCATTGCCCTGTGTCCGTCCATTTTGCCAGTTAGAGAGAAGCACTTTACTTTGACAAGTGCATTAGTGCTAGTGTATTTGCCTATCTCCGATTACGGTCCTAGTGCCACTCTACTCTCATCTTATGCATATTTATGGCACATAAACAGAATCCAAACATGCATTAAACTATTCTCTATCAGTTGAGTTTCGAACCCAGGGTTGTTAAGGGAAAACGTTCTTGTTTTAGAGCATTTATCGGAAGACGGTGAGGATATTTTATATTATCATATGAATTAATGACTACAGGGCTTCCAGATGTATCTTTATCGCTCGCACAGCTGCACATTCCATTGGCCACCGCTCTTTTTGCGTCTTATACTAATCACACACCAAACTGTCATAAGGAGTTTTTTCTTTTGTACTATTTGAATTTTCAGAACACCAATCTGGTCTGAAAAGAATACAACCCTTCAGTCACTGATGAAAGAAACCACTGACAACAACGCATACTTGCTACGGGATCACCTTGTCGTAGACAATGGAAACGTACGATTTGAATTTTAATAATTTTGTTGCTCTGTACAGAAGTCACTGAAACTCCACCTAATAGCGCTAATTTTGTTAGTGTTTTCGTCAGTTTCTCTAATTTGTCTTCTTTTAAAACATATGTATTTCTTGTTTTACACTGAACCAGTAGTGTATAATTTATTTGCAATATCGCGAAATACAGATCTGAAAGGAGACAATTGCCCAGGGGAACTTTGAATAAATTTCTCAATAAATTAGGTCTGACCTCATCCTCGTTCTGGAATATCTAGGAAATTTAGGATGGAAGTACGTCCTGTTTCAGTAAAGCTACTTCTCCAATTTCCTGTGCATACCAAGCGATTGTTTGATATAACACAATATGTTTAATTAGACATTTCTTAATAAATTATAAAACAAAGAGACAGACAGCTATTGAGAAACTGAGAACAGGAAGTGGAAATCAATTGAGTGAACAGAAATGTGTGTCATTGATTGGCTGCCCCGTTTCAGAAGGATGCGCGAGCCAGCGAGCATTGCCAGTTTGCTATATATACTTTTTTGATACTTGTTTTAAAGTTTATATTATTTAGCTGCTTGTATTATAGTCTGTAGCTACAAAAATACAGCTTTTTGGATTGTTAATGATTACTTTAATTTCTATTGTATTTATCTCCGGCTATATTAAAGTGGTTGATGTGGTACTACTGCTTATAGCTTCGGTTTTCTATGGCGCCATTCACTGCATAAGGTGAATTATTGCATTTATTTAAAAGACGTACTCACAATGAATATTATCTAAGCTAATTTTATTTTTTTAAAATTTTATTTTTCTATCATACACCTGCTATACTACCTCTGTTGTCTAGTAGTTTTTTACTATATCAGCCTTTTGTTGTGTAATAGGCAGTCAAAAACAGCGAGGAGACATGATTGTCTATATCAGTGTATTTTTATACTCAAACTGTTTAGTATATACTGAACATTATTTTCAAATTTTACTACTTATGTTGCGGTAGGGCTGCACCTACTTTTTATGCTCGAGCCGTCACTGATTTTTCATTACGATTAACATTTGCAGTAGAAGCAACATCAGAGGAAATCATTAAGAACTAAAACATAATTGAAGCAGATTTAGGATCCAACTACATCGTAGATAGCGAAGCAAGCAATACATCTCTATCTCCTTATATTATAGTCACACTGTCAAGTGTTCCAACTTTTTGAAGACTTAAAAAAAAAAAAACAAAAAAACATCAACATTTGCGTGTGGCTTTTGTTTGTTTCTACTCTGGCAGATGTTTTCTACTCGGCATGTTCTTTATACGCTAATTGCTGCCTTCAGGATCGTTGTAGGTCTGCTTCAGTGCTAATTTTTGTTTTCGTGTGAATAGTGGGGGGGGGATGTTTTCCGGCTATTTGCATTTGAATAGGTTTGCACTTTTAATTTACAAAGCTGCTCCAGGTTTGGACAATTAACACATTTGCACCGGCTGTTGCAAACAAAGGTACAAAATGAGAAAGTATAACACCAGTTAAATTTATACTGCAATATAGTGAACATTTCTTTACGGTTTTACAGTAAGACGATTTCCTACCTGCTAAACTGTTTTCTTAGGTGTGTGTTGTGATTATGATTGCATCTCTATTACGAATATAAAGGTATTTAAATATTTTCTTAGAAAAGGAATGACATATCTTTGAGTATAGAGTGAAATTGGATGGACAATAGATACACCATTTCAAGAATAGTTTGACTGAATAAAAACTTTTATTATTGGTAAATTACATAAAAAATTTCACGAAGACTGCTCACCACATTCCAGCCTCGAGGACAAACCGAAAACGCGGACTTCTACTATAACGTCCTCAGGAAACTTTGTAAGGCCATTGGACGGAAGCGACAGCATTTCTGCCGTCAGGCGTTTTGCTCTGGCATAACAACAGCTAAAAGTCCTCGAATATCCTCCGAATAATCCCGCATCTTCTCCAAGCGATGTTCATTTGCTCGGCCCTCTATTTTTTTTTTTTTTGACATTTTCCCAATGATGTACCTGTAGAAAGAATTGTACCTCTAGTGATAACGGTGGAACAAGTGCCTCAATGTACAGAGATCATATTGAGAAATAAAATTATTTTTCAAATCGGTATTCTTTACTTATTTAAGTCTATACATTACACACACACACACACACACACACACACACACACACACACATTTGTAACTTACTTAATAGCATGCCCTCGTATTTGGATTCCAAGATATCAATATTAGCAACAAAATCAAATTGGAAGATTGTTTTGAATTACTTATTAAAATTAATAGGGGTATAAAACATATTTTTGCAAAAATATGAGAAAAGATTGAAATTAAGAATCCATAAAGTAATAGCAAAACCGGTTCTTGGTGTCTAGGTAGTTGTGAGACGTTTACAATCAGTATTAGAAGTCGCAAGAATTGATCCCCTAAGGAATGTAGATGAAAGAGAACATTTTTAAATCCCATATTTTGGAATGGAGGGGGTATTGAAGTTACAAATATGAAGATATCCCACTTTTTGATAGAAAAATAAAAATGCTCGTTTTGGTGATATGCGCAATTATTTAAACTTTTTGGAAAGCAGACGAAAGGAATTGCTTCGTTCCTCTGATATGGACATAGCTACCAAATACAACAAAAGAAGCAACTTCGGATCAAAGCTATTTCACGCAACGTTTTTGCTGTGCGCTTACGGGGCTCTTTCTATCATTTACTGTGTGGCTATAGCTGATGGCGCTGGCTATTGGAAATCAATTTTATATTATTACGTTACGCCTTTTGAGGCGGGTAGTCAGTTCCTTAGTGGCTGTAAGTCTTGTCATTGGCTAACGCTACACGCAGCAATAAAAACCTCTCTGCCACACATGTACAGCGACGTTATTAACTTTCTGAAACACGCGTGTGATGCATCCTGCCGCATTTTGCGAGTTGTAGCTTGTAATATTTATAAGAATTGCTTATCGATAAAGAATTTAAAAAAATTTGAGGTGTAATCCACAGATCTAGCCGTCTTAGACTTTGATTTCTGTGAATAAATATTTTAAAATATTTAGTTTACAAATAAAATGCACCAAAAATAAATTTAAAAGCAATGTAAAAAGAAAAAGCAAACAATTAAAACTGGTTCCACCTCTGTGTCGTACAATTTGAACATCTTATTTGAAATATTCGCCACATTCGTGGCAAGTGTTAGAGCTGATAAAGCGACATCGGAAAAAATGAGGCGGTGCCCCATTGTGCATGAACCACATGTGGCGTGCTAATTCAGTGGAACTTCGTCGAACAAAAAAAATTTAAATTGTTACTACTGGAGGTGTTTTAAAGGTTCTCGGCCTGACGCAGAGATGTGGTGGAAATGGCCAAATTGCTATGATAGTTGGATAGTTTAGATGGCCAAAAGTTTTAGACACCAAGTGTAGTCACTAATTTGTGACGATCGTGTAAACAAACTAGTGTTAACATTTTCTAAAAAATGGACAAAACTGAAGCACGAGAACTGATAAAATATTTCGTTTTGAAGGGATGATCCCAACAGAAATAGAGTTAGATTCTACATTAAAGAATTCTTCCCCTTCCCACAAAGTGGGCTGCTGAATTCATGCGTGGTCGTGTACCCATTTAAGACGATAAGCGCTCAGGGCGTCCCAAAACTGTGTCAAAAATTAAAGATACCGTTCTAAATGATCGCCAATTGAAGGTATGCTAGTTATGTAACGTAAGTGGCAATTAAATTAAATTACATGAAACATTAAAAAAGATCACGTTTTACAACATAAATATGTAGATATATAAACTCAATGCTCCGGTCCTCTTGCAATGAATTTTTGACTTGTCATTAAACTTTCTCTATAATCGTAACTGATATTGTACAGTTCACAGTTACTTAAAAATAGCACGGCTAAGGCCCCATTCACAATGAAAATTGAACGTAAACATAATAAAATAAGACGTAACACGTTAACTAAGTAGTATGTAGGCATTCACAACGAAAGAAGCAAACGTCATACTAGCTAATCATAAATAATAAGTGAAGATCAACGATTGAAAATGGCTGCTTCTGAGCAGACGACAGTAGTGTTTATGCACATACAAAGTGCAGTAACTAATTTGCTTGGAGTAATACGAGCAAGGATAGCTTTCGTATAATGCAATTAATATTTTGTCCATTGACGCATTTCTTTCTAAAGAGTCACTGATCTTCATCTCTCTCTACCATAATTTGCCCTTACACGGAGTACGGAAATCAACTGCACTCTTGCTACTTGCTGCTGCAAGTCCCGAGCGACGGCGGAGAGAGCAGGACTACTGTGACGTATAAATGTTGCATGTATTATTATTATTATTATTATTATTATTATTATTATTTACATATTGTAACCTATGCGTTGTCCTCCATAACTTTTAAATATAAATTGATATGGAATTGTTAGTAGGGTAAAATATTGTAACGGTAATATATATTAACGTCGGGAAATTACTAGGAACTGATGGACCCAATGGGTTTTCCCAAATATAAATTGATAAGGGTGGGTAAATCAAGTATTGATGACAAATCTGTTTTCATTGCAGTAGAAAATAAAATTATAAATACCAATTTATTGCGCATTGTGTGTGTGGTACTATTTGCTTGAAAGTCTTATTATCTTGCTTTATATGAGGAAGTCACTACCTTCGGCTCTCTCCGCCGTCACTCGGGACTTGCAGCAGCTAGCAGCAAGAGTTGCATTTGCTTTCTGTTTTCCATGTAAGGATACATTTTACCACAGAGCTCTACAAACAGATAAAAAATTGGATGAAAATGGGTTTATAATGTTATTTCCAATGTTATTGAATTATAATATAATGATTTTCCATTTATTTAAATGCAGTACGTTTCAGCCTAATCCATACAAAATGCCATTCTTCTCCATTGGTTATACCCTGCGATCAGTTTCATTTCCCCCCGGAGTGTTCATGAATACTACTGAGTTATCTACTATAAATAAAAATACAGTTAGCAAGGTAAAGGTAAAATTCCATATTTTGAATATTCGTTTACAATGAACTGAACGTTTTACCCCTGACATTATCCTTATTACTTTCTAATACCATTCATTCGCCAACATTGCCTGCCAACATACCACGCTCGCACCCTAGTGGTCGTCCATCAGCACTCGTGACACCCACCTGGAGGATACTTTTCGCATTTTCAGGTCTTCATGCAGGATTGTGTGCACAGATCCCACGGAAATGCCAACTTTGGAGGCGATGTGTTCCACACTCATTCGGCGATCCTCCAAAACAATATTCTCCACTCGCTAGATCATGTCGTCAGACCGGCTTGTGCGAGGCCGAGATTGCCTTGGTTTGTTGTCACACGACGATCTGTCTTCCTTCAGCTGTCGCACCCATGAACGTACATAAACACATCCATGACACCATCGCCATGTGTCTCACTCAACTGGCGATGAATTTCAATCGGTGTCAAACCACGCAAATGGAGAAAACGGATGATTACACGTTGTTCTTGTAATGAAAACGTCGCCATTTAGACGTTTTTAAAACAGCTCTCACTCTCGCCGCTGCCGCTAGAATTGTGTGCCATACAGTGCTGCCATCTCTGTCGCGCATTGACAACGAGTACCCGGGTATTTTAAAACAAACCTCATGTTCCTATCCGTTTCCATCCCTGAGAAAATAAATCGAAGGTGTTATAACTTGAATGCAACTCGTAAATATTTATTATTTTGTATACACATTTCTCCAGAACATTATTCCACAAGTAGTTAAGGAATGGAAATAAGCATAATATACTGTTTTTGGCATGCTCTTATTTATAAAATGATCTGATCGTAAAGCACGTGGAACTTAATTTGAATAAGATGCAATCGTGATAGGGAACATGGCCTAATTGTAGATTTAGCCGCTGTCATTGCGAAAACATGGGGCTTCTAGTGCACATAAAGCTTTCTGATTATTGCAGTTTCCTGAATGTGAGTCCACGTGAATGTGAGTCAACTATCTACAAGAACCATCTACAGCAAAAAAATTCGTGAATGGTACATAAAGTTTGAAGCTACTGGCTGCTTGTATGATGGACAATGAACAAACCGGCCAAGAGTGTCGGATTAGACCGTTGAGCGTGTGCGAGAAGCATTAGTCATGAGCTCTAAAATGTCGACACGTCGCGCGAGCCAGGAACTGCAGATTCCGCAGCCAATATCTGGCGAATTTTACAAGACTTTAAGTGAAACCATTTGGATACCGCTGTTGCAGGCGCTTAGTCCTGATGATGGAATAGTCATCTTCAATTCTGTGTTGATTTTCAACAGCGGCTAGAAGGAGATGGTTTTAGCGGCAAAGTGAACCTCAAGATGTACACATTTGGGGTACAGAAAAACCTGGTGTTATGGTAAAATACTCCATGATTCCCCTAAAGTTGTACTGTTTCTTCGTCAATGTTTACGGCCCATTTTTCTTTGCGGAGAAAATGTTAAGTATGCCTGGAAATGCTTCAAGAGTAACCAATGCTACAATTACATGCAGATAGTCCAGCTTTTATTTATCAGCAAGATTGAGCCGCGCTTCATTTTCATCTTATCGTCCGTGAATACCTCCATGCAGAAATTCCTCGTCGTTGGATTGGACGTGCTACACGAGACGACTGTCCTTTTTTTCCACGGTCATCTGACCAAACCCCATGCGATTTTTTCTTATGAGGTTATGTCAAAGATCGTGTGTTCGTGCCGCATTTGCCATATGATTAGCACAGCTGCGAGAGAGGGTCACGCATTCAGTCGCTGGTATCGATGTTGGAACGTGTGTAGCAAGAGCTTGACACAGGATTGATATCTGTCACGTCATAAACGGAGGACATATGGAACACCTGTAAGGTGTATATAAAACTTGCAGAGCTACTCTATCCACTGATCTACACGTTTCCGCTATGTCTGTCATGGTTATTGTTCTATCAACCCCCGAAACCAGTGAAGGACTTTACAATCACCCTGTATTATGATCAAATATAACAAGTAATTCGATGATTACAGTATCTTCATAGTATTTTTAAGTTTCATCTTTGTAATTTTCTGTGTTAAAATTAATGGTTTATTTTTTTTCAAAAATTATATTTATGAATAAATCGTTTATTACTGACCATTCATTTTCTTATGAATTTATTATAATGTTTTGCTTTCTATTGGATTTGTATGATGAAATTCATTGATAAATTTTGCCGCTAATACCATAATACAGAACAAAACTCACCACTTGACCTTGGTTCAATCACACGTATTTGTTTTTAATATTAACGAAAACCATCCTAAAACAGAACTGAGTGCACCTTTTCAGTTTAACCAAATCTCTCAGTTTTGCTTTGACGCATTACTTAAACATTGGTACAATTCATAGCGGCGTGGAAATGTTAAAGGAACGCTTCACCGTTTAAACAAAATGGCGTTTTCCGTTGCGCGTACACAAAAGCCTTAGCATACATCCACCAAGCTCTGTACCTGACAAGTGACAAGCGAAGAAAACAAAACAAACCCAGAACTGTCACACAAAGAGCCCGCTTTGCTACCGCGGAAATCTTTCCCATAAACTTCCTTCACAATAGTTGCTCTTAATAGAGCAAAAACTAAATCAGCTGTGAGGGAATCTGGGGCAGAACGGGGTAACTGAAGTTTGTGGTCTTCTGGAAAGTAGACGGAAAAGATAAATGCTTTCAGTTAATATTTTAAATGTCCTTTAAAGTTTTTTCAAGAAAACGTAGTTTTTATTTAATGCCAATTAATTATCGTCCACCTCCTAATCATTGGCTAAGATTTGTTGATACCGCCACCGGTGGCCGAAGTCGTTGAGGCACGGACTCGTGAGCGGAAGGTCTGGGGTTCGAATCCCGCCAGGACCGTCCTCCCTGACTGAGGTTTTTTCCAGGTTTTCCTCAGTCCTCATAATTGGCAAATGCCGGGGAGGTACCCTAAACTTAGGCTTGGAACGCTTCCTTCCTCAAAAATTTTTTTTCTTTCCAAATACATCATTTCATCTCATTCATCATCAGTGTCCACCGCCTGTGGTGCCTCAGCAGTAAAAACGGACATTAAACACTACTCAAAAAAAAAAAAAAATATTTGTTGAGCATTCAAACCAGAGCTCGGAATGTTTATGTCGGTAAAAATGAATATAATTTATTTTATAAAATATGTTAAAATACCGAGGGTGCCAAAAATGTATACACACTTTCATAGTAGATATCTATTTGATGTATCGCAAAGTTGGATGAGTTATCCCCCCCCCAAAAAAAAAGTTAAAAAGTGGGTTGCTGAATTTAAGCGTGGTCGGATGTTGAGCGCTCAGGGCGTCACAAAACTGCTACGACCGGCAATGTCGTATACTCAATGATCGCCGATTGAAGGTACGCGAGCTGGTCGAAATTGCAAAGATCTCGATAGATCGTGTCCGCCATATTCTACAGTAAATTTTGGGTATGAAAAAGTTTTCCACTCGATGGGCAACGCGTTTGTTGCCAATGGATCAAAACGCATTGGAATGAACATTTCGCAAGAGTGTTTAGACCAGTGAGTTTCTCCGATGTTTCATAACAGTAAATGAAACATGAATGTATCGACTAGCCAGAGACAAGGAGCATTCAAACAGTTGGTAGCAACAGGTGAAAGGGCATCAAAAATAAAAAAAAACCGTTCTATCTGCAGGAAAAGTCATAGTTACAGCTTTCTAGGATTTTCGTAGTCTGGTGTTCGTAGACTACCTTCAGAAGGGCAGAACCATTACCGGGGAGTATTACGTTTCACTACTGGACCAACTGAAGGATGCTATTCAGGCTAAACGTCCACATCTTGCAAAAAAAAAAAAAAAAATTCTCTTCTATCACAAGCGTCTTTTGTTGCTGCAAAACTGCAACTTTCGCTTCCAAGTGCTTCCACATCCGCCATATTCGCCGGTTTTGGTTTCCAGCGTTACTTTTTGTTCCGAAACCTGAAGAAATGGCTGGGTGGACAAAAATTCACATTAAATGACGGGGTTGAAGCTTCCTATATGCAACAATTAATTTCTTCCATTTGTTTCCCTGACAGTTTTCTGTATAATCATGTTTCAGTATTGCGTGTAACTGTAATTAGCTAAGAGTGATATTGTTTTTAAGCGTACCTGCCCATAATTTTGTTCTGTTTCCTTTGTCGCATGTCTATTCATAATAAACAATATATGCATTTCGAAATTATGTTCTTTAATTTTTTTAATTATTTTATAGGAAATATGCAACGTACCTTGGTGATTATAATTTTAGTTTAAAATTTTCTGTGTGTATACTCCTTAATATACCTAAGTCTCTTTCTGTGTCTTGAATAAAATACTGTTCTTTTGTTGTAATCTTGTGCACGCATTTGCTTAATGGCGGTGAAACTTTCGTTGTGAACCTCATCTCACGGTGTTTGGGGTCTTGTTCACAATACGGGAGCGTGAAGACGGATCAATTCCAACCCCTCTGCGGACTAAACCAACCCCTGAGCAACAAAACTTATGGGGAAACTGGACACGTGTTCCTTTGGGATTTTGCTTCTCGAACTGCAGGCAGAGAAAACGTGCGGGTTTTCTATTTGAAAACTTTTGTTTCTTTTCGGTTAACTGTATTGCGCTGCACACTGTTGTTATCAAGAAATCTGGACCACCCTTTTCCAATGGGAGAAACGAAACTTCTGAATGGTTGAAACAATGTTACAACAATACTGCCAGAAAACAATAAAAGAAATATATTCAATTTGTTGATTATTAATATAAATTAGTTTTCACAAAAGATAATGTTGAACTGACTTCCTATGATATATGCTTTCCGTACTGAGTGACTTTACTCCACATAGAGTAACTAAACTTCTATAAAATTATTGTAGTGCAAGAACATAAACCGGATGACCCTGCATCCAGGAGTAGTTTTTGTGAATGGATTTTGAAAAGTGTACATGAAGGAGAAATTGACAATCTAATTTTCTTTACGGACTAACCTTAATTTCAGCTAAGTGGGTATGTTAAATCATAAAACAACTGATACTGGAGTTAAAAAAACTTAACCTGATTCACTAGGAACACCTGCATGATTAAAAGATAGTGTGGTGCGCTGTTAGCGGCTAGAGAATAACAGGCCCCATATTTTTCTTTTAAGAAACAAGTAATAGGTACAGGTATGTGCAGAATGTTTTGCAACCCCTTGTCCGTGAATTAACTGAGAGAGAACGTTTGTAGGTTCGCGACTTTCCAGCAGAGGTCGGCAACGGCACATAAGAGCCATACCTACTTGCTCACAATCCATGCATATTTATTCGACGATAGAGTCATTCATCACTAGACAATATTTGACTTCCTCGGTCGCCCGGTTTAATGCTCTATGATTTTTATCTTTTTGGGAACATTAAAGGAAAAAAGTGTACAATATAAAACACACACACACACACACACACACATTAGACGAACTGAAAAATTATATTCCTGAAGAAATTTCTTCCATTTCTCAAAGAGAAATGGGGTTAATTCCATAAGCATATGTCAGAAATGTACGGAAAATAAAGGGAGGCAGTTCTTGCTTGTTAATGGAGGGTAAATGTACCTTTTTAAGTGTTTAAATGTTAGTAGTAACTTACACGAAAATTATAGTTGCTGACTTTGAGTTTCTTGCACCGCGGTACCAGCTTGAACAGACCGACAGACCGCCCGCCCAAGGAGCGGTCCCACGGTAGAAAAATCACTCATTATAACCTATATCGTTATTACGTGCAGTTACTCTATATATACTGGAACATTGCTAGGCCGTGAATGGTTCACATTTCAAACATCTATTGTTATTTAAATGATCTGTAAGATATTTCATTTTATATAATTTTTAATTCATAATGTGGTATAGTTATTATTTGTTAATATGTTTGGATTATGGCATTTTTATGAAGCTTAAAAACATATAAAATATTAGCATATAGTATACTTAATAATGCCCTGTATATCTCCGCATATAAGGAAGAATAAAGAGAATTATTATGACTTAAATTTCTAATGCAGTTTTAGATAGGTAATCACTGGTTCAATGTGCAGCGCAAGACATTCATCATTCAATTGTTTACACAGACATCCTTTTAATTTCAGTTCTAATGGAGAACTTTATACAGTATGTAGTTTACCCTAGATGTAAGATAATATTTGGGATGTTTAAATAAAGTTTAAGTTTGACTTTAATTTCTGCTCATTTCATTAACTTGGCGAAGTGTAATATAATTTATTTTAAGTGACAGGTGCGGAAAGAAACTTTTTCAAGCAGTTATTTATACTCCGTGCTGGTTAGGAAACTTCTCCGTCATATTTGTCTTGCAGTCTGCGGGATTTCCAGGCGCTGGCGGGCGCATTCGCTTGAAGGAAAACTATACGCGTTTGTATATAAATGCTTTTGCAGCCGGTTCGGGAATTATAATATCATGTATGGAAATTTATTTGAACTTATTTTATGAAAAATAAACATGGAGTAATTTAATATTTTGAAATTTGTGAGCTCTAAAACTTAGGTGTTTTTCCAACCTCCTTCGCATTTCTTGGTCCTTTAGTTCTTTTTATATCTTGCCATTTCCTTATATTTTGCTATATTTAATTACATTGCATGCTAAGAAAATATATTTTAATAGTATGATAAAAGCATATATTTATGTTATATTTAATATTTTGCAAACGTGGTACTTATGCCTAGACAAGGTTAATTTCTGAGAATATCTTTAACCCGAAGGGTGTTAATATGTTCTGCATTTTGTTTTCATTTTTAAAATAATAAACAAAAATGATACTATTAAACTTAAGCTAACAATTCGAGCTTTTAGAAATGAAGTATATATAAACGTGTATGAGGTATGTTCAAAAAGTATATATGCAAAATCTGAGTAGTGATGAAGACCAAGCGCGTGCTTGCTTTTATTGTAGCCTAAAAGAAACAGAACCTCACCTGGCTCCGCCGTGCTGTTTAGGCATCTTTGCCTTACCTTCGTGGAATACACGTGTTCTCAAACACATGACAGACTGCGGCAAAGTAGTAATTGATCGATTTTGACTAACATGGCATATACCCAGGTACATTTCAAATTAATTCCTAAAGGTCTAACTGTCAACAACGAAACATATATCTCCTGTAACAATAGTTTTCAGAACTTATCTCTCGTTGTCACATGAGACCCAAAATGTCTTACAACAGACTCGTTGCTGCTTTTGGACTGAGGAAAGAAGTCTAGGCACTAACCTTATTCATGTTTAAATGTTCGTGAATAATTCTAAGGACTGTTGTTTTAGAAAGGCTGCTATTTCTGTAACTTTGAGCCGGCGGTCTTCCATAATTTCTCCTTCCACAAGAGCGAGCGATGTTTTCAGGAGTGAGCACCTCCAAGGGTCGACCTGGACGCTCTTCATCTTCAATGCCTTCTCGACCCATTCTTTTGGTCCATTCTTTTACGGTAGAATATGAGGGGGATGCTTCCCCATATACACCGTCCAATCACTGTTTAATTTCATTTGGAGTAAGTCCTTCTTTTGTGAAGAACTTAATAACAGCTCGAAACTCCATTTTGAACATGTCACAATCTTCTACACATAGCCTTCTCTATGGAACTATATCTGAACAACTGAACACAAGGAGTGATAATCCTTATCGGCGAGGCCGGATACGTATGGACTACCCTCGCACCTTCACTGATGTTCAGTATTGCAGGCAACTCTTACAGAACTATTCACGGAATGTATTGACAGGCTCAGTGTTCTCGTCTGTTATGTAAGTACTTGACCGGCATTTCTCTTTCATTTTTAAACACCCTGCTCCAGTCATAGACACTAACATTTAAAAATGTACATTCTCATGAATCTTGAACAGATTTCTATCGTTTGACATTAGAAATTCTATTACAATGCGTTCTGTACCTGACAATGGTATAAATACACAGACAGCTGGGTATTTTGCGGGATCGAATTCTTAGTGCGCATGTCACGAAATTGACTACTTGTATTTCCCTTCAAATGGCTCTGCATAAAGTAACGACACAATTAAATTCAAACGCAGAATGTTAATTATTAATTTTTTAATAAATTTGTTGATACTATCGGCTGTATCTTGTGAATTAAAGACTGCGCATAATTTTATGGATGCAAAGGTTGTGGCAACAAATTCAAAATTTGATGCTAAACGGAATTACAGCAGATAAGGATTTTGTGAAGGCGATGATCCTTATCAGCGAGGCCGGAAACTTATGGACCTACCCTCGTATGTGGAAGTAAGAATCGTACAAAAGCAGCGCGCATATATTAGTAATAATTTAAATTTGAGTTAAAACGGAAAACTGTGAAATTAATAATTAAGGACCTGGTGTACATAATAAGTCGGCTCTAAATTAAATGATTTTCATCGTCTTGAAACACTTTAGTAGTTTAGCGGGACGTTTGGGGCTTACAGAATAGTCTGATTTGTAAGAATACCTTATTAGTTAACATTACCAGAGGAAAAGTTGTTCATATTACTTAGATATACTTTTTAATATTTAATTCCTTCATAGAGAAAGAATTAGAGAGATACAAAGGATGTAAAAATGTATCCAAAATTTAACCATAACCGGGTCTTTCCTATAGGTAAACCCGACCATCGCGTTTAAAACTAAAAACAATGAAATAAAAATAAAAAAAAAAAAGATCTCTACTTATGTTATAATCAATTTTATCTTATTTTTTGAGAAAGTTGGTCGTGAAATTCTTCCGCGGGCTGTTACCGAACAAAGGGAAGTGCTGCAGACGGCTAAATACACAACGCGGAGAACGCCTGAGAGAATTAGAACAGAAATTAAACGAAAGTGTGTTTATTGTTCGTTCTTCCGCCTTTATCGTTTATTAAACTGTATTTTCCATTATACTAAGAGGGTTCATCCTCATTTCATTTCTTATACAGGGTTATTACAAATGATTGCCGCGGTTTCATATATTTACTGTCGCTATATCATTGCCATATTATCAAAAACTTTAAGAGGCATATAAAAAACCAAAAGATTTTGTTTTCTTTCATCTGCGTTTCGAATTTCTGCTGCGAGACCGCAGCTGCTAGCAGAGAGTTAAGAGGGACTGAGTAAAGCATACGAGGTGGTATCCAGAATATTCGGGACTGGTGCAGTCATCTGCCCAAAACTTACTTTGAGACTAATGACCGCCGTCACCCTCGAAGTAGTTCCCTTCCTCACGTGTACACCGGCCCCAGCGATTCTGACATTTTCCAAGTGCATCTTTGTCATTTTCTTTGAGCACAAACAGTGTTTCTTCTTGAATCCTCTCAATTGTGTCGAACCGACATACTTTCAACTTGATTTTCAGTTTGGAGAATAGAGCAAAGTCGCAGGTTGCCAAATCAGGCGAGTACGGTGGGTGGGGGACAACCGTCATGTTGTTTTTTGTCAAAAAGTTCCTGGTGAACAAGGAATTGTGACAGGGGCATTATCGTGATGCAACAGCCAGTTCCCTTGTCACCAAAGTTCGGGGTTTCGTCTCCGCACATTTTCACGGAGCCGTTGCTAAACGTAACAGTAGTACGTGGAATTCACTGTTTGATTTGGTGGACGAATTCTTTGTGCACAATCCCCTTGGTATCAAAGAAAAGGAGGAGCATGCTCTTCGCTTGTCTCGCTTTTTTTTTTTTTTTTTTTTTTTGTCTTGGTGATTTCGGGCTCTTCCACTGGGAGGATTGTTGTTTTATCTCAGGGTCATAAGCGTACATCCAGTTCTCGTCGACGGTGATGACCCTGGACAAAAAGGCTGCGTCATCGGATACGGCCTGACGAAGTTCCGTGCAAACTTCAACACGTTGCGTCTTCTGATCAGCAGCCAGGATCCTTAGCGCAAAATTTGTGGCGACAAGGGGCATGCCCAATTCACTAGTTGAAATTCGTTGGCATGTCCCATAAATACTTTCCATTTCATGAACAAGGTCTTCGACGTCATCCTCACGAACTTTGGCTACAATGTCAGGCGTTGTGCAGCTGACGGGCTTATGGATGGGAGCATCGTCTTCAATAGCTGTACCGCCGGCCCTGAACCGAGCATGCCACTCAAACACGTGTACGGCTCATCCCCCAATTACTTGTTGAATCATTGCGAGGGTCTCCGTAGCATTTTCCTGGAGATTTGTACAGAATTTGATGCACACTCTCTGTTCTGATCTTGGATCCATCGTAAAATCGCCACACACTACACATAGAGTATCGTGAAAAGTACTGTAGAATTAAACACACCTACCCAGCTGCATGAAACTTTAAACACTCACTCATCAAATGTGCTAGTGTTGCCATCTAGTGGTACAAAACTCTACTGCAACTACTGTTGAGTCCCGAATATTGAGCATACTGTCGTATACCGTCTTTGAATTTCATTCACATCAATCTGTAACAACACTTAGAACGAAGCTTAAAACAGATACCCTACTGCCCACTTTACTCGGCGCACGTGATATGTGCAGTTTACATCTTAGCGGAAATCAGCTAGTCGGCCTACAGTGACTGAAGAAGCTGCTGACGGCGTGCGGCCGAGTTTTACACATAGAGGAAAGAAGTCGACGAACAGAGCGAGCAGGAGTTGAACATTTGACAATCGACTGTTTGGAAGACCCTACGGAAACGGTTGCAACAGAAGCCTTCCTTACTACTTGCAATTGCTCCAAGCTCTGACGTTCGATGACAAAGTGCGGCGCTGTGAGTTGTCTGCACTGCTAAAACAACTTGTGGAAGAGGAAGGGTTTAGTGAGAGACTTATCTTCAGTGATGAAACAACATTTTTTGTGAATGGCAACGTGAACAGAAATAATGTGCAAATCTGGGGCTCTGAAAACCCCGTTCTGTGGAGTCTCATTGTTTAAAGTTAATGCTTTCTTTTTCTTCTGCGAAGATACCATTACACGACACGTGTATCTGGACATGCTGGAAAATTGACTCATACCACAGCTGGAGACTGACAGTATGGATTTTCTCTACTAACATAATGGTGCTCCACCTCACTTCCATCACAATGCTCGTGAATTTTTAAAACGAGATTGAGAAACCAGTTGGGCGGGGTGATGTTCAGCAATCATGGCCTCCACGCTTCCGCGGTCTAACCCTATGCTTTTTTTTTTTTTGTGAGACTGTTTTAAAGATTTAGTGTTTGTGCCTTCTTTACCGGCAAATCCATTAGATCTGCGAGCTCTTATCAACATTCCTTTGAACACATATTGCGTCGAGTGTGGGAAGAACTTGATTGTAGATTTGATGTTTGTAGAATCAGTAAGGGGACACTTGGGTCATCCGTAATGTGTCAATATATTTTTTTAATATTTCTATATGCCTGTAAAGTTTTTGGGATAACATTTCAAGCAATATAGTTATAGTAAATTTGTGTTTGAATAATCGTATTAATTTCTAATTTACTTACCATATCTACCTCTCACTTTTCAAGTACTCTACTTGAAGAATGATGCATTGCTCCAAGGAATGCTCTAAATTTTTGCATGTGCGGAGAAGTTACAAGTAGATAGGAAGTCGAAAAATAGGCACTTTAAAAACAGAAAATAAAGCTGCTGCAGGCATTACTTCCATAGCTACAGGACTGAAAACCCATTGGCAGGGATGCATTTTGAGTACTTCAGCCTTGTTCAAATTCTGATTGTTTTTGTCTCTGCCCCTCCGGGAAGTGAGCATTGCCCCGTGTAACCTGGGGCAATGAGGCGCGGAAGGGTTCCATCGGCATCCCTTCACGGAGTTCGAGTCCCTAAGAAGGGGTGCTTCCATACCAGACACTGGAGTAGAAATGTTTAACAGACGCAAGTCACCGTGACACCGCACACTGCACCAGGAACCTGATCTGGAATTTTTTATCCTGTAACGAACAAACGGAGTTAAATGAGATAGCGGAAAATTTGGGGAAAGGAAAAACCCACCTCGGCATTTACCTGAGTGACTAGGGAAAAACGCCAAAAAATCTCAGCATTGCTAGCCTCCCCCTCTCTATTTACTGTCATTTTTATTACTTCGATTTTCCTTTCTACGTTTTCTCTTCTTTTCCTCTATCGGTTTATTAATATTTATTTTCCTTATCTTTATGTTTATTATTTTTGTTTTATTTTATTATGTGATTTATTTTTATTAGCAAAATTCGAAATAATGTAGCTATTGCGACCGTGCCTATATATAATTGTGTGTCCTTTCGCAATTTTTGTTTTCTCTCAACTAAACTTGGCATAACGACCAATTAACAAACAATTCATCGAGTTCGTTAAATAATAAAAAATGGACCATTTCGGGTTAACCTAGAGCGAAAATTTAAA
The DNA here is from genome assembly GCA_030762175.1 of Metallyticus violacea. Taxonomy (NCBI): domain Eukaryota; kingdom Metazoa; phylum Arthropoda; class Insecta; order Mantodea; family Metallyticidae; genus Metallyticus; species Metallyticus violacea. The sequence goes on along the minus strand of CM060837.1, from coordinate 33,353,591 downwards.
GATCGCTCTATCGGCAATCATTTTCATATTTTATCAATGAAGCTCAGTATATTCCATAAATTAAACAATAAAAATGGTGTTTAAAAATCAGCGAAATCAAATTGTTAGGGGTGGATGTATCTGAAACCCAAAGTTTAAAATCGCTCTAGCATCCGAAATTTTTGTTTTTTCTCAACGAAACTCACATTAAAATAAAATAATAAAAATAGTTTCTGAAAATCAGTGAAACCAGACTATAAAGAGTGTGTTACAAAATTTTAAAAATCTCTCTAGCTTCCGCAATTTTGTTTTTTCTGAACGAAACTCCATATACGCTATTAAAATAAAATAATAAAAATGGTGTTTAAAAATCAGCGAAATCAAGTTGTTAGGGATGGATGTATCTGAAACCCAAAGTTTAAAATCGCTCTAGCATCCGAAATTTTTGTTTTTTCTCAACGAAACTCGATATATGACATTAAAATAAAATAATAAAAATAGTTTCTGAAAATCAGTGAAACCAGACTATAAAGAGTGGGTGTATCTGAAACCAAAATTTTAAAAATCTCTCTAGCGTCCGCAATTTTGTTTTTTCTGAACGAAACTCCATATGTGTCATTAAAATAAAATAATAAAAATAGTTACTGAAAATCGGGGAAATCGGACCATTAGGATTGGGGTTGTACCTAAAAATGGAAATAGTTCTGCTCTAGCACTCTGTGATAACCTTCTTAAATTCAACTCACCGAAGAATTCGCTTAGTTTACGCAGCTCCTGCGTGAAGGACTTTTATATTAATTTCTATTTTATGATTATTTATTTTAATTTCTTTATTTCTTGTACTCATATTTCCCTGTTTTATTTCCTTCTATTCTATTCTTCATATTTCTTTTGTTCTCTGCTCGTAAAGTGTTTTGCATCCTGATTCTTCTGCTCCTCTGCATATTTTCTGTTCTCTTTTTTCTAGCTCTGTGCTCATGCTTGCAGTTAACAAGAAAGGGTGTGCTAAATATTAACTTTCTCACAGGGACAAAAAGCGCCTCTTCACCAGAAAGTACAAGGAACACACGGAATAAGGAAGTATATCACATACCCTGACGCTGTGAAATGCTCAGTCAATTAAATACTTGCATCTCACGGCGTGATGAGATATCTAACACCGACAGGCGAGCTGCATTAAAAACTGATGTCCATTAATTAGCACGGTACAGGCGTTACATGACGTGAACCAATATTGAATTATTCTGTATAGGCCGCCAGCCCAGCGCATCCTTCATCAGCCTATTAAAAGCCGCCCTGTACTCTCCAAAAGAGTTGATGTGGAACAATCGCGTTCACCATTGACAGGAGTCGATGTGTTGACCCCATATTGAGTGGCTATTGAGCATGTGGTGCCCTGGAGCCGATAGATAAGTCAAATGAAGTCTATTGCTAAAAATGTTGAGATCTATGCTTTATTAATTTTGGGAAATATAATTAAAAATGCTACTATACAGGTGAGCCACCAACAAATAGCCCCAGACAGAAATGTCGAGCAAGTAGATGTTTCACTATTGTGACTGCATTGTTTCAATTATTCTTTTTCTAACATAGTACTACACAGTTGTGTCATTTGTAACCCAGCTTTTATATAATTATATATTTTAGTGCCACATATTTACGAATTTTATTTTACATATATTTAAATATTTGGTACAATATTAAATATTTCACACAATTCAACAAAAGTAACACTACTGACGGTCGTTGTGTCTGCAGCAAAATATGTTTTCCCTTCTTGGTCTCGAAACTCATCAGAATTTATAACAATCAGTTTGTAACCATGGCAACAGTCTATCTTCATTATCGCCCAAACAGTGCTTTCACTGTAGACTGATATCAGCGGCGAAAAGGCAAAGGGTGTAGGAGAGAAAGTGTGCCAACTGCCGCGGTGGTGTACTTTCAAAATATAGCGGTGCTGTCATACTGGGCTAGAGCGCTATAGATGTAGGTATTCTCATCCGCCATGTTCACTGCTTTGGTGCTAAGCGACGTTACTGATCGGATGTATTACTGTGTGTTTGTTCAGTATTTTTAATCGTTTTGTGCATTAAAAATAATGGATTCTTATTATTAAGGCGACTTAAAAAGTGTTTGTAGAGATATTTAAAAGACTGAAATATATTGCGTATAGGTATACTAGGTATAGGTACGAATTGATAATAATAGTAATAGTTGTCGTTATAAATAACAATGATAATTAGGTACCTTTATAAAATATTAAATAAATCTTTATTTGATTGAGCGTCAATAGTTTTTATGAATATCAATGTTACTATGAAAGAAACACAACCTATAATTTGTATAATATATACATACCTGCGTATTGTACACACAATTTTTGTTTCATTTTATGAGTTTTATAAATAATGAGTTATATACATTATATGTATATAAGAATTCAATATCATAATTTTTGTATTTAATCATAACAAATTATAAAATTATAGATTATAATTATATTTATATTTTTCAGTTAAGCAACTTACCTAAAAATGCCTAAAATTTAAATAAACGCGTTTATATACACCGCTTGATGACGGGGCTATAAGCGTCAGCGTGTTTGTTTGTGTTCCACAACTGTTGCTCCGAAATAAAAGTGTAAAAATGGCGGACGAGAATACTCATCTATTCTAGTGCCTTAACTGAGCGCTAGAAACACGACAGGCTTCTTATGTTGCTCTTGGCAGTAAATTGAAGAACAAAAGCCTGAAGGAAGAGGTCTCTGAGCAAAATTTGTCGGCAGTTTAACGCCCTGAGTTGAATGGGACGCTGATGACCTGAGATGTTAAACAGAGTCCGTAAATATATCAATTAAAAATAAATAAAACAAAAAATTCGGGAAATAATTTTTTGTCAGATCTTTCAGAATTGCCTCCGCAGTCTATTACTGCTTTGGATGCTGGAAAATACCCCCAAGAAAGTATTTCTTCAATTTGGGGAAAAGGAAAAAGTCATAAGAAAGATATTCAGCAACAGCATTTGCAACATATTTGCATGTTTTATTGGCACGGCCGTTACATTAGCGGTGTGAGCTGATGCATTATCATGGTGCAACAAAATGCCCGTTAGTCTTGTCTTTGGATGTCGTTTCTTGGATTTTCTGAAACACGTTCGGAATGTAAAATTCTGTGCACCATTTTATAGTAACAGTTGCATGATTTTCGAGCAGTGTACGCCACGTGACCCTTTGTAGAGAAGGAAGGAAGAGTCAAACCATTTTCCTTCATATACTCCTTGACATGACCTCTTGACTGGAGTGACCCAAGGACTGGAGTTTTGTTTCTGGAACAGACATATATATATATATATATATATATATCCAAGTTTAGTCTGAAACATGACGAACATTTTAACATTTAAATCTTTGCAGAATTTCTCGGCAGCATTGCACTTTGTGGTAGTAGCAGTAATTTTTCATGCATCACATACAGATTTTTTAAAATAAAAAATAGACACAAATAAATAAAACATTACTTTTAAATATAATAATTAGGAACAGTACCTTCGGAAATTCCAGAAGGCGCTAACTCCAATAAAATTTATTGCAATTTGATTGACTCAGCCCCCCAGTCCCCGGTTCATCAGCAGCTACCTACTGGAATATCCAGGGGACCGGGCTCCGATCCAACCAAAAACAAAACACAACATTAAAAGTAATTTATACATTCAATACATTATTAAGTCATATTTCTTACAATACTAAACCTTCCTTCTTTTTTAATTAAACCCTTTTGGCGTAATTTCTCTCCTTGAGAGTTGCTTATTGCTTAGAACCTTATACACATTAACACCCTTGTTATTGGTGTATAAGGATCCTGTTTAACTGATGCCAGATAACTAGTCCTATATTTCATCCTTTTCACTATATGACAATATTATTCTCAAGCACATTTCCTAAGTATTTTACACCCATAACCATTTTTGTCTTACCTTGCCTAAGTATTTTCCTAGTTCCTTAATGTTTTCATCTGATTTTAAATTTAAAATTCTTCTGCCTCTTATTTCATCTGGTACATTTTCCCACTCTCGAAATAGAAACTGTTCTCTCCAAATCTTGGTTTGTTTACATTCTAGTATACAATGCCAAGTACTATCTGGTTCTTCACACATAGGACATTTCCATTTTCTAATCCACTTAAATATTTTACTCCTGTTCTAAACCATGCCAACCCTTCCCTTCCTACCTTATCACAAATTTCAATATATCTTTCTCCTCCCCATATATTTTTAGTGTACAATATAATTTCAGAGATTTTCCCTCTATAGAGTTTCTCTGCTTTAGACAAATTATGGGGCACCCATCTTGAGGATATATTTTTATAGGAAGATGGTGATGAAGGATGGTTAAAACACTCGGCAAACTAATTGCTAATGCCAGCCTAATATCCCTGTAGATTGATCAATGTTTCCACTTATGTGATATTCTTCTCAGTCACTCCCGTTGTTGGTCTGCCACTCTTCTCTTCATCTTTAAGAAATTGTCCAATCTTTAATTCTCCAAATAAAAAAAAAAGTCCCCGAAAGCCCCCGCTCAAACGCTCAAGTGACTGCGTTTCATTTAAACCACATTTGAAATCGTACAAGATCATCACACGAAAATGCTCTCTTTGAATCTCCAATGCACTTACATACTTTCCAGACTTAAACAAAACAATTAAAAAAGTGGATAACACAATAGATCTCTGCCTGCTACCATAGCAAAACCAATGACTAAATAGTTTCGACCCAGTAATAATGCTTTCCCTAAGAGTGGCCAGTGTTGCGTGTCTCATTACTTACCTAGTGACCCATTATTAATGGACAGTAAAACGAATACACTCAGAATAATATACTGTATCGACAATGAAGTGAAATCCTTAATTCTTCCCACCAGTTTGTTCCGCTGTTTCTAGCATGAAGTTACATGGAAATATTAGGATCGGAATACTGATTTAGATCGGCTCTTAGTTACTTAGTTTGGTATAGTTTCTGGAATGTTGAAAAAAAAACTGGATATTTGTGCTACTTTTAAGTGTAAAATACGAGGGTAGATCCATAAGTTTCCGGCCTCGCCTATAAGGATTATGGCCTTCAGAATGAAATTAAACAGCAATTGGATGGTGTATATGGGGAAGCATCCCCCTCATATTCTACCGTAAAAGAATGGGTGAAATTTTTTCGAATGGATGGGTCGAGAAAGCATGGAAGATGATGAGCGTGAAGGTTGCCCTTGGAGGTGCTCACTACTGAAAACATTGCTCTTGTGCAAGGAGAAATTATGGAAGACCGGCGGCTCAAAGCTACAGAAACAACATCAAGGTTGTGCCTTTCTAAAACAACAGTCCTTCGAATTACTCATGAACATTTAAACATGAATAAGGTTAGTGCAAGATGGGTGCCTAGACTTCTTTCCTCAGTCCACAAGCAGCAACGAGTCATCTGTTGTCAGGATTTTTGGAGCTCTGCCGTGGCATCGAGAGAGAAGTTCTGCAAACCATTGTTACAGGAGATGAAACTATGACCCTCTACTATGATCTTGTGCAAAAGAGAATCAATGGAGTGGCGTAAACCTGGCGAATCACCGCCTCTAAAGGCCAAGGCCAAGGTCACTCAGTCAACTCAGAAGATCATGGTCACAATCTTTTGGGACTGTGAAGGAAACTCTTTATTGACTGCAATGAGAGGGACACCACAGTAAAGGTGGAGTGCTATGCTGGCCTACTGCACAGACTACGTGCTTCTATCAAAAAGAAAAGGCGAAAAAAGTTGGGTGGTGGTGTGCGCCTTCTTCACGACAACGCACCTGTGCACACAGCCCATGTTGCAAAGGAAGCTGTGAGGAAATGTGGCTTCAAGGAATTCGATCATTCACCTTACAGCCAAGTTCTAGCTTCCATTGACTATTTACTCTTTTCAAAACTCAAGCAAGGGAATTTACTTTTTGGGGTCTTTATCATACCTAGAAAATTGTTAGGTCGGAAACTTATGGACCTACCCTCGTACACCGATTTTAGATGAACTAATGGTATGGGAAGATGTTTTACATAAGATGTATAACTGATTTTGTAAAATTTGCATTTATCGAGTTTTGAAAAACTATTCATATGTACACATTACAAATTAGAATGATGAGAAGTAATGATTCCCTTAGTAGACAAACACTATTGATTTATCAATCCGATATACATAACGTTACTATTGCCTTGCACCCTGGTAGCCACGTCAGCAGATGCTCATATTCCATCGAGATCTAGCCTGCCAAAATCTTTTCCAGGATTTGCATAACAAGAAAGACTGGCCCTCAGGAAATGTGACGTCCCACGGGAGATAAAATCAAGTATACGCTATTTTATTTGAATAGCAAAGTTTGGGAGCATTCAGTGTCGATCCACTCCAATCCCATATGTGTCACAGTCAGTAGGCTTGCCTCTAGCCAACAGTTCTTGACAGAACCAATATCTTGGTCAGGAAAAAGGAGTTCATAGTTTATTGCTTTCTTTTTATGCGCTTCTCTTTTAGTTCTTAGCTTCGCCTGGCACGGAAAAAGATTAAGGCCCGTTTTGATTTCTACACAAATGTCGTGCGTCACATGGTGCAAAAATAGCACTTTGTATACATTTCCGGCCTAACATTTTCTAGGTATAATAAAGACAAAAACTATATTTCAATTATAATTACCTTTTATAGCATTACACTTCTGATATCTTTGAATTAACATTTCAATGCTCGTCACACTAAATTTTTCTTCCTCGAAGGTCCTTTTTCAGTTTTGAGCAAAGGAAATACTCACTGGGATCTAGATCTGGGCTGTAGGGTGGATGGTCGATCTCCTTGAAGCCACATTTCTTCACAGCTTCCTTTGCAACAAGAGCTGTGTGCACAGGCGCGTTGTCGTGAAGAATGCCCACATCACCACTGAGCTTTTCTCGCCTTTTCTCTTTGATGGAAGCACGTAGTCTGTGCAGTAGGCCAGCATAGTACTTCCCACTTATTGTGGGGTTCCTCTCTTTGAAGTCGATGAAGAGTATTCCTTCACAGTCCCAAAAGATTGTGGCCATCATTTTCTTGATTGACCGAGTGACCTTGGCTTTTAGAGGCGGTGCTTCGCCAGGTTTACGTCACTCCATTGATTCTCTTTTGGACAAGGAATCATAATAGAGAACCGTAGTTTCATCTCCTGTAACAATGTTTTGAAGAACTTCTCTCTCTCGTTGCCACGGCAAAGCTCCAAAAATACCTGACAACAGATGATTCGTTGCTACTTTTGGACTGAGGAAAGAAGTCTAGGCACCCATCTTGCACTAACCTTACTCATGTTTAAATGTTCATGAATAATTCGAAGTGTTGTTGTTTGCTGCTATTTATGTAACTTTGATTCGCCGGTCTTCCATAATTTCTCCTTCCACAAGAGCGATGTTTTCAGGAGTGAGCACCTCCAAGGGCAGACCTGCACGCTCTTCGTCTTCAATGTTTTCTCGACCCATTCGAAAATGTTTGGCCCATTCTTTTGCGGTAGAATATGGGGGGGGGGATGCGTCCCCATATACAACGTCCAATCAGTGAATTTCATTTGGAGTAAGCCCTTCTTTTGTGAAGAAGTTAATAACAGCTCAAAACTCTATTTTGAACATGTCATAAACTTCCACACATAGCCTTCTTTATGCAACTATATCTGAACAACTGAACACAGCGGAGCTGCAATTATTTACTTAACAGATAAGGTATGACACTAGATAAGGCTTTTGTGAAGGCAATAATCATTATCGGCGATGCCGGAAACTTATGGACCTACCCTCATATTGGAGTGGTTGACGTTGTAATAAGATCTACACTACTTGGCTTCTTCAGTAAAGTGGTCAGCGCGCATAGGTACTTATCCGGAGGTACCGGGTTCGAGCTCATTTTCATTTCTCAGGAAAATTTTCCAATGCTTTTATTTGGAAATAAGCGCATCTAGTCTCATAGGCCAAACTATGCAAACTACCCTAATATATGCAATAAATCGTCCGACATTGCTTTTCTGGCGTTAAATTTTATTAAAGTATTTTCTACGCGAATTTTTAATCGGTGCATAATTCCCAAGGGAAACATCTTTCTAGAATTGCAAACAAACCGAGTTCACAGCCTGTTGTACAATTTTCCGGGTTTACAAAATTACCCATGGAAACCAATATTTACAGGTAAACGTATGGGAGGAAAGCAAATGGAGGTGCAAACAAAATCTGCCGGTGTATGAACTTTCGCTGATGCTTTCCTGTTTGCCTTTATGAGTACAGAGTGATTGTAAATAGAGAAATGCCAATATTCGCATCGTATGCACAAATGGGGATATTCTGATGTACTTCATAAGCAAATTACTGACGTCTGCGGTTTATTATTTTTTTTAATCAAAGCGATGAAAAGTAAGGTTGTGATGGTATTTTGTTCATGCAAAATTATTTTTTTCCTTGCCTTCCTTTGTTTCTTCTTTCACTCTTTCGTTTCCAGCTTTGAAGCTCATTTTGGGTGGGAAAATATATTAAATAGTTTTAAAACGTTCATTATGTAAACTATGCACCATTGATCGCGAAAAGTTATTGAATAAATAATCAGTATTAATACTGATGAAACAGCTGGAAAATTGTTGATGTCAGCTCAAGAATACGAACTGAATTTGTGTGAGAAACAGTATTTTTTATTTAAGAAAGTATTTTATAACGTCCGTTCTTTTAAGAATATTTAACTAAGTGCTGAATTATTATTGTTTTGACAGTTAAACAGGAACGCAACAATGGGTATTTTGCTTGAATAGAAGTCAGATTGATGAAGCGTGTAGGCGAACTTGTTAGTATTTATTACTAAGCAAAGCAGTGATGAAAGGGTCGCCGATAGTTTCATTCTCGAAAAACGATCGCACATGCAAGAAGTATGGAAACCGCTGTCTAACCTATCCCTTAGTCGCAGTAGCAAACTTAGCCCCAAGCGCAGTCAACTGTTTGGATACTGGGCAGTGCATTAGAATGTGTTCCAGCTTTCTCTCTCCACAGAAAATTCTCTGTCCAGCCTCGCTATTATTTTAGTAGCCTTGCAAGCCCTCATTCTGATCCATGCTAGAGCAGAACTATTTTTAGAATTTAATGTGTATATATGTATATACATCTACGAGGGTAGCTCCACAAGTTTCCGGCCTCGCCGATAAGGATTGTCGCCTTCACACGAGCCTTTTCTGGTGTCATACCTTATCTGTTAAGTAAATTATTAGAGCTGTAACTTCAGTTCCGCTGTGTTCAGTTGTTCAGATATCGTTGCATAGAGAATGCTATGTGTAGAAGATTGTGATATGTTCAAAGTGGAGTTTCGAGCTGTTATTAAGTTCTTCACAAAAGAAGGACTTACTCCAAATGAAAGTACCCAGCGATTGGACGGTGTATATGGGGAAGCATTCCCCTCATATTCTACCGTAAGAGAATAGGACAACATTTTTTGAATTAGTGGAGAAAACATTGAGCACGAAGAGCGTGCAGTCGGCCCTTGAAAGTGCTCACTCCTGAAAACATCGCTCTTGTGGAATGAGAAAATATGAAAGACAGGCGGCTCAAAGTTACAGAAATAGCAGCAAGGTTGGACCTTTCTAAAACAACAGTACTTCGAATTATTCATGAACCTTTAAACATGAGTAAGGTTAGTGCAAGATGGGTGCTTAGACTTCTTTCCTCAGTCCAAAAGCAGCGAGTCATCTGTTGTCAGGCATTTTTGGAGCTCTGCTATAGCAACGAGAGAGAAGTTCTGCAAACCATTGTTACAGGAGATGAAACTATGGTACTCTACTATGATCCCTTGACCAAAAAGAGAATCAATGGAGTGGCGTAAACCTGGCGAAGCACCGCCTCTAAAGCCCAAGGTCACTCAGTCAGCCAAGAAGATCATGGCCACACTCTTTTGGGACTGTGAAGGAATACTCTTCATTGACTTCAAGAAGAGGAACACCACAGTAAATGGGGAGTACTATGCTGGCCTACTGCACAGACTACGTGCTTCCATCAAAGAGAAAAGGCGAGGAAAGCTGAGTGTTGGTGTGCGCCTTCATCACGACAACGCGCCTGTGCACACAGCTCTTGTTGCAAAGGAAGCTGTGATGAAATGTGGCTTCAAGGAGATTGACCATCCACCATACAGCCCAGATGTAGCGTCCAGTGACTATTTTCTCATCTCAAAATTCAATAAAGATTTTGGAGGAATGGAATTTAAGTGTGACGAAGAAATGGTGGATGATGTTTAAGCCCATTTTGCAGATAAACTTTTGGGGGGCGGGATTGAAATGTTAATTCAAATATGTGAAAATTGTATTGCATTAAAAGGTAACTATATTGAACATTGAGGTATAATTTTAGTCTTTATCATACCTAGAAAATGGTTAGGCCGGAAACTTATGAACCTATCCTCGTACAACTGTAAAATATAATTAAAATAAAAATATAAACTTTACGCATGAATGCTCTCTCTCCCCCTTTCCGGTTGCAGCGGTTGCACTTCCCCATTTAGCAGCCGCGCTCAGGCGGCCCCTAACAGAAATAATCTCTCTGCATTAAATAGGATATGTAAATCTATTTTAAGAATCGGTGAGCCCCATTGTTAATGGTTAACGTTCTTGGCTGCTCCATAATCTCTTGAAAGATCTAAATAAGGTTAGATCTCATTAGTTCTGCTGCAACATAATTTACTTAATCCTCATTGAGTATACATAGCTCTGTTAAGGGTGTTCCGGTCTCAGAAGACAGCTAAATACCGTCATGCCGGGGATTGGGGGGAAAAATAGAATGACGCAGTAGCATACAAGCAGAGATATTCGTAAACTGGGAAACACAAACTGTTTAACTTAAGAAGTACAAATACCTCTTTCTTTTATTTGGAGTGACCCTATTTATTTTGTAGCTTTATTTCCGTGTCAGAAAGGGAATACTCCAGGAATGAAACTTGTGTTCTGCCTAAACTTCATAACTTAATTTCTATTCAATGATAAAAGGGTGTTATCAGGAGTAAAGTTAAATAACGACAGCAACTTCTAATGATTTATGATTGTGTTGGGTCAACTTTGTTCTAAATTCATCTCTTACCGTGTTTAGCACAATTTCCTGGAAACCTGCAGAAGAAGGGGCAAGGTAAATGTGCACTAAACTTTCCTAATTGGGTGTAATGCCTACCTGAAACCAAAGCCTTTGTTCTAGTACCCTCAGGATGCGAGTCTGGTTGGTGTACCACAAACCCTTGGCACTACGAGCCATTCATTAATTACGTCATAAACTCCAAGGTAAAGCTTGGCTATTGCAGGAACAGGTTTCTTTGTTAAGATAAACAGCTTAGAATGCTCGTTTTCCAAAGATAGCCGCCAACAGCTGCAACAGTAACAATAATAATAAAAATAATATAATTTTACCAATAAAACCTGAAACATTGATTTTATAATACTTTAACAACGATTTTTAATTCATTATTTGCCTAAAGGTATTCCAGAACTTTAGAATTATGCACTTCTTGGTCTCAATTCTATGTAAGCACTAAGCTCAGATCTTTAGAAAATATCGCATCATCTTTAATGGGGAAAGCAAATACTACGTCCTAATGCGCTAATCGACACCATCTTACTGTATGACAGTCTCTTGAATTTTCGCAGCTAGATAACATCATGGAACTTCTATTATGTACACCGTTTGACAAAAAAGAGTCATTTTCAGGTTATAAATGTCTATCGGAGAACTTCGGGGACGCTCGTAAACACTGTATTCACAACGCGCACGCAGCGACGAGCACACTGCTTAATGGTCATAAACATAAGCATCTGTAAAAGGAACATAGGGTAGAGACCTTTGGCTGAGTGGTTTAGAAGGCATTGTTCTTCCGCGTAAACTCCTGGGTTCAAATCCCTCTCAATATTTTTGTTTTATCATTGGTTTCATGAGTGTGCAGCACTTAAAGAATTTTGTGTTCAAGAGATGACTTATATTTTTTGTCAAAGGTGTACTTATTTCTGAAGGAAATGACAAGATTTAGAATATTATAATTATTTACCCATTAGCATTTAAATTAATGTTAACATTCTTGGGAAATAATAATAATAATAATAATAATAATTATTATTATTATTATTATTATTATTATTTTATCACCAAGAAGATCATGGCCACAATCTTTTGGCACTGTGAAGGAATACTCTTCATTGACTTCAAGGAGAGGAACACCACAGTAAATGGGGAGTACTATGCTGGCCTTACTGCACAGACTACGTGCTTCCGTCAAAGAGAAAAGGCGAGGAAAGCTGAGTGGTGGTGTGCGCCTTCTTCACGAGAACGCGCCTATGCACACAGCTCTTGTTGCAAAGGATGCTGTGAAGAAATGTGGCTTCAAGGAGATGAACCATCCACCCTACATCCCAGATCTAGCTTCCAGTGACTATTTCCTCTTCTCAAAACTCAAGGAGGACCTTCGAGGAAGGAAATTCAAGTGTGACGAAGAAGTGATGGATGCTGTTTATGCCCATTTTGCAAACAAACTTCTATTTTTTGGGGGTGGGGGGATTGAAATGTTAATTCAAAGATTGTAGAGGTGTATTGCAATAAAAGGTAACAATATTTAAAAGTGAAATATAGTTTTTGTCTTTGTCATACCTAGAAAATGGTTAGGCCGGAAATTTATGGACCTACCCTCGTATAAGCAATTATTAAAACCCGTTTGGATGATGTGAGCCCAGGTGGTGTAGTGTTAACCATACTTGCTTCCTAAAACCATGACCGCGGGTTCTACCCCGGCTATGGTCGATGGATTTTTTCGGGGTTAATAATCCTAAATAGTTTCCTTCGGAAGGGAAGTAAAGCCGCAGGTCCCGTATCGTAGATTCACGGCACAAAAAGAACCTGAAAGAGCAAAATTAATCGGCCGTTTCACGCCCTGAATTGAATGGGACGCTGATGCCCTGAGATGTTAAAGAGCCTCCGTAAATAAACCAAATCAACAACTGTTTGGATGTATGTGTTACTTACCTAGGGTTGCATCAAGAAACCTAATATTATAATTATACAGCATTTTCAAAATAAAGTGTTACATGAGATGGTTAAACATCATGGTACATTAAGAACGATAACGTTCATAGAAACCAGATTGTGCTTCAGCTTCTAGACAACAGGTTCAAAAGGACAAAACCTGAAGACTTAGTGTCACGTGAAATATGCAAGCAATTAGCAGAATTATTCACTGAAATAATTTCCTGCTTAACAATGACTTATTATACATTGAAACTACTAGATAAGTGTTTTTACTTAGCGTGTATGTAAAGCATTTTGCATTAATAAATACAATAAAGACGACTGCTGCAACGCCCATAAAAGATGTGTTAAAGCTAGTTCATATTATCTCAGAAGGAAGGGGTGACTTGTATTTTGACAGCATTTTCAGTTGGTGTCTGAATTTCATCTGTCTGTGGCATATCGGTAGTGCGGGATGTCATTCTGAGAAATTAGTACTAGTGTTGTCAAAAAAGTGCTCACAGCGAAACGAATAAGAGATCAGTGGGTCGAGGAAGACGAACGCACAGACGTGAAGGTTCCCAACAAGGATCCCAAGCGCACAATTTTTGCTGTTTAAATAGCCAGCAGTGTAGATGAACAATTAGGCAAATGAAATTTAAGAGTAACATTTAGCCATTTTCATTTCTTACGTATGAACACTATCCTCTCATTTGAACAGTTTCAACGGCGCTTGTGTGTTTACCTGGAGGGGCTGGTCAAGAGTAGATTGTACTAGTTTCGATATTATATATTAATGTTATAAGCGTGGCAATAATACTGATGTTTAATTAGTATAAGCATTATCTCTTATTTATTTCTCTTTTACTACTGCATGATGCCAACATATGAACAACAATAATGCTAAAATATTTAATGTATTGAACATAGAACTGCCAATATTGTTAATTTAAAGTAATTTATTATGTGTTACAATAAACAACTGTAGATACCTAGCCACACTATTCAAAATATGAATGAAAATCAAAAAAGCTTAACTCAAGCATTCAAGAAATAAAGGTAACTAATTTTCATCAAAATGTGCAGTTACTTAGTGGATTTTTTTTTCTTCCCGGAACCGCTCCACTCTTAACGGCTAAAGTCTTCTATGATACACGTATGACACGCTTTGCGGAGGAATTTGCCGACAACCGAGCTCCGTGATTGGTTCGCCATCATCAGTCGTCATTTTGGGCTGGTGTCTGTGTGTTGTGCTATACACTTATATAGAGAACAAGTTTACTTTAATTTAGTGTTGTACATTTGGTTGTACAACTCAAGGAAAGAAGGGCGTTACGTTATATCACATTCAAAGTTTAATTTGACATGTAAACTGCATTGAAAATAACTTATATCATGTAATAAAATATTTGTCAACAGGCTACATTGTATTTAGCAGTGACTATTTCTAAGTGTATTATACATACAATATTATTACTGTATTACAGTATACTCTGCGCTTATTCTCGAATACATTTGCCATATCTTTCAAATTAAATGAATTTATGTAATTTGTGAATGTGTTTTATATAACAATAGTTTCCCACAGTCATGTAGTTCATTTGCAATGCCACTATTGCAGAAAAAATAATTGAAAAAATGCAACTGCTACTGTAAGATAACAAAATGCACGTTCGTAATTGGAAGAAAAGAAATAAAACATGCAGATCTATGGATTATGAATAGTTTAAATTTTCAGGCATATTATTTAGTTTATTTATCTCTTGTTTTCACACACCAATTAAAAATATAGGTTTCTGATTGCCATAACCATTCTCATTGGATCAATTTAGAGCGGAGAAATGTTAAAATACATACGTTTTTGTTTTAAATTGAGTTTGGCCTAAGGAAACCTTTAAGCTCTATAATTCTTATTATTCATTCTTAACTGACAGACTAACTGTATGTCTTATACAGTTTATGTCAACACTGATATAATAAATGCATTACAACAATTAATTTAAATAGTGAATAGCAAAATAAAATGAAAAATTATTATTTTAAGTTTCATGTGCTAAAAGGATGTAATTAATAAGGCTTACGTTTAATATTGCGATTTCTGTTGTAACCGATGACAGCCTTTTCCCCTACCGGCAAATCATCCGTCATTGGCCGCTGAGTTCGGATGCGAAAGTGCCGTAACTATAACTGACATAGTCTCAAAAGTTTGCATTTTCTGTCTGACCTAGGCCTTCTAATGCAAAAAGAAGAACATGAGCAGACACAGTACAGTATAACACAAACATTTTAGGAATTAACTGTATGACAATGCAGTAAAACGACAGAAACTTAACACGTAGTCTTATGGGAATTGGAGGCGGTTAGACACAAAATGGAGCGTGTCCATACTTGTGTAATAGAGGGTTTTAGTAACCGTCGGGCTGTTGGTTCAAGTGAAGTTTTGGTCAGAAAGTGGAGTCAGAAAGTCGCCAGTAATGATAATTGCTTAAGTTATTACTGTATTTGAACACTTAAAAGGCATATTTACTCTAATTATTAAGGAAGAAGAGGCTAGAACTGCCTCCCCTCATTTTCCATACATTTCTGGCATCGGCTTATGATATCAACCATTACCTTTTGCAGTTCCCTCGGGTGACAGAGGGGAGCGTACGTTGTTAGTGATGACTCTATCGTCAAATATTTCACGAATCGCATGCAACGACATGGGCCGTGTGTGCTGCTGCAAAGTCCTATTGGAAGGCGCGAACCTACATTCCCACAGTTAATTCAGGGGCAAAATGCTGCAAAATATTCTGTACATACCTATCACTATAGTTTCTTTAAAAAAGGGGAGAGGCTCTCGCAGCTAATGGTACTCCCCGTAAAGCAAGTTAGATTTTTATGAACTCCAGTATCGTTTGTTTTGTAAATTAACACCCACTAACGCGGAGCCAAGATTCGTTCGTAAAGAAAATTAGATCATGGTCAATTTCTCGCCATTTCTCTTCAAATTCCATTTATAAAATATACTTCTGGGTGCGTTTTAAGCTTTTACACTACAGTAGTCGGTCCTGGTGGTGTAGTGGTTACCATACTTGCCTCCTAATCCCAAGATCGCGGGTTTGAACCCGGCCAGGACCGATGGATTTTTTCGGGGCGTAAAAATCCCAAGTATCACTTCCTTCGGAAGACACGAAAAAGAACCTCAAGCCTGAAAGAGAGGCCTCTGAGCAAAATTTGTCGGCCGTTTCACGCCCTGAGTTGAATGGGACGCTGATGACCTGAGATGTTAAAGAGCGTCCATAAAGAAATCATTCAAAAAAAAAAAAAAAAAAAACCACACTGCAGTACTTTTATAAGGTTTTAACTTCAATAGCCATTTAAAAAGAGGAATAAGACATTTCCGTTTGGTAAGAAAGATGTCGAAGGGATTTTTAGGGGAACATTCCAGAACATATCCAGTGTTACATTTATTTACCAATCTGTGAATCGATTTTCTGTATGCACGTGCATAAAAATACTCTTTGGGGAATAGATACTTGAAATGAGCCATATTAACGCGATTAATGCACTGTATTAAGCCGCTTAATGAATACTCAATACACTGCACATAATTCCTAAGAGCAATACGCAAGTCCCAAGAGTTAAACACAAACTGACAGAGCAGTCTCCGGCTCCCCGGCCGGCTTTCGTAGGAACGAGGAGAGCACTGCAGAGCTTGGTCAACTGTTGCTGATTACAGGTAGAACGATCCCGCTAAGTTAAAACCGCCCAGCAGTGTTAAGGAAGCGATAAGTTCTGACTCAATTTAAAACAGAGATCACAGATTCAGGTCAGACAGTCACGAAGCTTTTTTGAATACTAACTTCATTATTAATCATGTTTTCGTGAATCGCTTTTAATAGCATATCAAGGTTTCGACCCTCCTTTTCAAACAGGTATTTTGAAGATTATTTTCGAAATAAACTTTCAGAGAAGTTTCGGGGGAATGTGTTTGACCTATAAAGGAATTTGATATAAATACCGGTACGTACTTATAACCTTTCTGCTTTTAGCTTTATTTTTCATTATCATATTAATCACCAGATATTAAAATTATTTGTTCAAACCCCTTACACATATCAGGCATAGGTTTTACTGTAAAAAATGTATGTTTAAGGTGAAACAGTCGCACTGGAATTTCTCTATTATTAACTTAAATTTAAGCTTTTTAAGTAATAATGAAAATTGAAGGTGACTTAAACAGGTGTAGTTGTAAAGGAAGTTTCATTATCACGGGAGTCTCTTAAACACCACAAATCTTATTACACGTATAACCAGAGAACAGCCTTCATTTGTCGAGTCATTTTGTACGCTCGACTTTCACGACTGTCTAAAGATGGTAATTAAATTCTTCAGTTGCTTACATCAGCGCCTTAAAGTAGAAAGAACGGACAAATAGGAAAAACTGCTGAAGTCAAATGCGGCCAGCACGGGAATTAATTATTCATTTACGTATATGGAAATTGCAGAAAATAAAATAAATAAAACACAATAAGGAACATGAAACAATTAATTACATGACATTTCCAAAAATGTTGCCTTTTAATTTAAATAAAGTTAGAAAACCTTCAAAATAGCATTTTTTGATATTATATACAATTTATTGAAATTTTTATCATTGAAAGTTTTTCATTCACTTAGACTTGTCAGAATTTTAGAAATTCAATATAGTGCAAATAAAACTTTTCTCTGAAAGGCGGGTAAAAGTCATTCTCCAACAACAACAATTACATACGTAAATTCATATTTATTTTGTCTGCATATTCACTGCCGTTGCATCCAGTACTTGAATATTTAGTAATGCTTTAATATTGATAATTAAATCTTAAAAGCATTGACAGATAGCATTAAAATTAAATTTTAGCTTAATTTCTTATTTCATACTGAAAACATCATCTCTACAAACGCATTAGAGTTTGGAATGCTACAAAAGGAGTAGTATTCAGAATGTATATAGGAATATTAATATTGAAAAACTATTAACAATTTTTCTTGTAATGTTTGAAACTGTTGTACATTCAATGATCTTAAACTGTCACGAAATGTACCAAATTCCTCTGAAGCAGAAAACAATCAGTATAAAACAGGAAAATAACTCAGGCTGACATGAATATTTTTACCGGCTTACCAGTATTCTCAGTAAAATTCACGTTCCCACCTACAGGCTATGGGGGGTGTAGTTCTTACAGTGATGGAAAATATATTGCATCGCCCTTAACTCTTTGTTTCCATTGTAATTTTTGAATTTTATTTGTTTGTTGAATATTTTTATTTCCTCCATATTTCCTTATAAATGTGTTAAAGCATCTTTATTATTATAAACTTTGTTTATTTAGTGTACTTGTTTATTAAAATAGTAACTAAGTACTTGCAGAAAGAAGTCAAGTTAGATTATGAACAAATTTGCTTTCAAAATATTCTATATAATGCGTTTAAACACTCAACCAGTAAAACATAATAATTAATGAATATAAAATTTAACTTTTAGAAAACCCAGCTGCCTATTCGACTGCATTGTTTTCATATGTTTTGTTAGGCCATGCTTTAATCACTGCCTGGTATCGTTTGAGCATTGAGAAAAACAAGCTGTTAATGTATTCTTAGACCCAGCTCATGAAACCACATACATACAATTGTCTCCTGGGATTATCTTTTATTCTTGGCTTGTTGCTTACAATGGTATTCTCGATAACTTTCCACGAGTTCTCAATCAATTAAAATCCGTGCTCTTTCTACGTCAGTCTAGCACCTTCCGTCTGTTTTTCTAATGAATAATTTTACCTGAAATATTTTTATGTCTGATAATAGCACCAACAATACCCATATTACAATTTAATTCAAATATTAATCAAGATAATTACCTTCAATGCCCTGTAACAGAGGGTAGATTCGTCTTATAAAATGTTGCTTGAAGGATCGTCAAAATGGTCTCATACTGTGAGCTCAACTTGTCTTCAAGGATATCTAAGTAGATTTATGCATTACGAAGTTCATATGACCTGTGCTATGGCTGCAAATGTAACCCCAGATCATCTGACCTTGTGGAAGCTTCATTGTTTATGTTTTGTATGAAGGGAGCAGTTCGAGGACGCACGTATACTTTCCCATCGGAGCCATGCAGGTTAAATTTTGATTTATCTGGAAAAATGACCCTATTCCACATCTCTGCTGTCCATACTGCATGCTCTTTTGTCCACTAGTAGCTTCTGTCTCATTGGTTTAGTCAGCAAAGGTTTCTTTTATGAGTTCTGCTTCAAGCATGTCTACTTCTGATAGTTCTACTGGTCACTGAGACGTCACACGTTTCTTTCCACTGTCGCTTCAGTTCTGAGGATCATGGTCCGTGATTACCGAGACAAATTCTTTTTTGTATCTATTCCTGTTTTGGAGTAGATGTCATTTTCCTACCTCTCCTTTCATCTGGTGAACATTTCCCTGTATTTCTGTAGTGCTTTTGAAATGAGAGACTGATGAAAACCTGTTCTAGAGGAATAAGCAATGACAACTCGCGGTGAATACCCCTCCTTTGTCCATTTTGTCACTACAATGTCTCAATTAAAAATCCCTCAGGGATTCACTTATTGGGTATGGGACGTAGCGACCTCGAGACACCCGAACTGCTCCCACACGTCCACGTTTGACCATTTTAATGTCGCTTACTTTTTAATTTTTATTGTTCTTGCATCCCTGCTCTTAGTTTGATGAATGTCCCCGGTAAAAAGTGACTGGGTGATGGCATAACTTCCAGCACTGGGTTATCATGTAGGACAGGAGCGTAACCCCTGGTAAAGGTCAAGCCCGGAGAAGGGCCATTGCATGAGCTGTTTACTTCTTGAAGGCGATTGGGTCCCTCTGTCTATACCTTGGGAGGTGTGAACCTCAGGCCAGGACAAGTAACCTAAGCCGGAGTGGCGCCCCGGAAGCAGCCTGTCATCGGAGACAGTAGCAATGATGGAGGAAGAACTCGCTGTGGGAATGACAATCCTTACGTACAAACGAAAAGAAAACTTTTATTATGGCGGCGACGTGAATAAAATAAAACACAACCGGACCATTGTCTGTTTTGTTCCATATATGTAAAGATTTATTGTTTTTCTTCAGTTGCATTAGTTACAGTAGATTAGTCATCCAATTGGTCTGGATTATCAGGCATTTCTTCTATTATGTTCTGAAGTCGAACAAAAACCAGTTCTTTCACGCATCGCAGTTGGAAAAGAATAATGATAAAGTAATTAAACACACATGTTAGATCAAGATTATGTTAAAAATTATGTTCCATGCTAAATACAGAATATAAAAAGCTTAAACTAGTACCTCGTTCATTGTCATATGTGTATCATGTCCATTACAGTGGACAGAGATGTAAGCACATTGTATAGTCAGTTGTAACCATGGTGTACACCATAGTGGATGGACATGTATTTATAATATAATAGTAATTGTGACGTTTTTAAACCTAAATATAACTTAAATTATGATTGTGTTGTATAATAAATATTTACCACTTTCATCTTTCTTCCATAAAAGCATTTTGGAGAAATTGTGGCACCACGTGCATTGCTTTCCTACATGTCAGCCATTTTGTCATACGCATGCATTAAAATGAGTGTAGCTCTACAGATAACTGATTTCCTCGCCATAGGGTAGCAGCACTGGACAGAGTACGCCCAACTGAATGGAGTTCATGAACTACAGGGCTCTAAGAATTAATTCAGAGCTTCAGTATTAACAAACAGTAGTCGTCCACTGCAGTGAACATGGTGCACGAGAAGGTTACACAATAAAAACCATAATCAATTAGAAATGAGTCCATATTGTATCTCTGCAGTGTAAATGAGAAAACTGTACAAGCAGTGTAGTATTTATAGCAACAAGTGAACAACAATGGATAACGAATCATTGTTAAAGTCATAGTTACAAATGCGAAAGGGGAGATGTAATAACTTTTTGGTACCACTGTGTTCCAAAATGGAATAATTAACCAAGGCACGAAATATGGGATTTATTATACCCATGTTACTTTCAAACGAGCACAAATTTTCTTCAAATACGGTAGGGAAAGTCTAAATATACCCAAAAAGTGACATTTACGAGACTGAATAAATTGTATACTTGATTTTTTTCAATTGATTGAAACAAAAATAAATAAAAATGGAACACACACAAATTTCCTACATAGTTTTGCGATTTATAAACGCATTTTTTTTCTCTAGTAGATAGGATGTTTCTTAATTTCATTATCGACAAAAGTTGGGATTGGATTTCCAGCCAGTTGCACTCTCATTTTCCTCCCAAAACCGCTAGTTAGGAAGACTATACACAGAGCCTGTTGAAACAAGAACGCCAGTAACTGCAGTGTATTCGTTACTGCCTAAATGTTTAAGATATCCTGTTTTCTTGTTTAAAACAAATTTAGACATTTCACTCAGCAAGTCCAACACAGGTGACCGAATCCTTTTCTTTATAAGTTCATCCTGTGCCTAAGAGTAATGGCTCGGGCGGTAACGTTTTACTTGCATTCAGGAGGTCCTGTATTCAATTCCCGTTGTGTCCGCCATCCTGATCTTGAGTTTTCTCGTGGTTTTCCCTGGTCGCTTAGGCTTATTTTATGCCGTTAGTTCTGTTATAGGGTCGAAAGTGTCAGATCGAGGTGAGTTGGTGCGGCGTGGCGATGGCTTGCGCTTTGTGTATGTTACAGCTACGGTGCCTGTAGCGGATGTGGATATTTTGAGGGGCTCGGACTCCATCAGGATGTTGACGTTCTTCACCTCTGAAAGTGCCCCAATTGGAAACCTGAGTACCTATTCATTATCCTATTCTACATTACCTTGTATTTATTGTTGCAATGATGGTTCTGCTCTTTCACTTATAATAGTAATTAAACAACTGTCAAAGCTACTGTCTATAAAGAATGCCTAGATCATTATTTTTCAACACTGTGCTTTATATTTAATTGTCATTTTTGTAATAGCTTTTTAGCTCTCTAAAGTGTATTAAGAATACATATATTGCACTTTCCCAGTCAAACCAAAATTGACTCTGTGAAGTACAGATTATTTATTTCCTGTCTGCGGTGTATCAAGGGGACTGATACATTTATTATCCCTGGATTTGATGTTTCCAAGTGTTTAACGACATAAAACATTGTCATACTGTATAATAGCGTGTCACATAACTCAAATTTGTGGGGCAGTTCTTGGTAGTAATGGGGCGCAATATTTTGTGGTTGTGATTCGTAATATATGGTTGTTTTAATGCTCGTTGTTCGGCCGTTATTGCCTAATAGAAGTCCTGCTGCACCTGATCTTTGTAAACTCTACAAACAGCCGAGGTGCTTAAAGCTGACAACATTATTCGTTCGTCCAGCGCAAGTATTTGATCTACTCGAAAGTTCTGAAGTTTGAGGAAAATTTTAATCAGAAAATCTGTCTTGATGTTAAAGACAAAGGTCAGTAGATAAGCCTATCGTCCTATGTGGGAGACATTTTTGTATTAAGCAAGAATATTCAGTTGTTTTGTTTTTTTAAATATATGTCAAAAATGTATACACACTTCAACCAAAGAAAAACACAACAAAACTGAATTCACACAAACAGAAAATGATGAGCACTAATCATCTTAGACTTTTAGTTACAACGGGTGCTCAAAATGTCCACCATCGGCGTCGATACACTTCTGAGTACGTTGAACTACTGATTGAGCAACGTTTGCGAAAGTGTCCTCAGCGATTGCAGCACATGCCGTTTCAATTTCTTCCCGAAGTGCTGCCAGGGTAGCTGGTTTTCTACGGCATACAACATTCTTAAGAGTTCCCCATAGGTAGAAGTCCAGTGGCGGTTCTGTTCTGTATACGCGTCTCCATTGCCTTTGAACTTCAAAAACATTCTCGGTTTTCCAATACCACTTCAAGATTGCTTTCCACTGTTCAAACGATACTCTTGGTTCCATTTTGTTGTAGCAACGCTAACATAACGTAATAGAATGTTTACAGAACATCATACGATAATCTTAGCGTCATTTATTTATTGTTGATTTACCTGTCACATAGCAACGCTATCATAATGTATGTGAGTCACATCTGTTTACAGAACACCATACTACATATTACTGTTGTTTTTCGGTTCAACTTTGAAATTTATTAAATAGATATGTATTGTGAAATTGCGTATACATTTTTTGGCAACTTCTGTATATGTATGACATAAGTTAATAATAACATAGATGTTAAAAGTTACATTCTATTTCATGCTAACAAAATAAATGCTACTTTATGTTTAGAAAAGCGTTAATGTTTATAAATAAATTAGTAACTATAAATTAATGTTTATGTGAATATTAAAAAAAATAGCGAATTTTTCACTAGGGATGGATAAAATGTTACTTAAATCTCTGGATAGAAAATTTGCAAATTAAATGCTTTTGTAATTAATGCCTTTTCTGTATATATTATACTAAATAGCTGTTTGAAAATGCAATTTTTCACACGCTGAAGGAAGATTTACTGTTAAGACTGACAGTTTTTTTTATTAAAAGTAAATCTCTATCGCTTCAAAAGCTTCCATATATATATATATATAAATAAATATATATATATATAAATGAAAAAATAATGTTACACTATTAACAATGTAACTGAATTAAGAATAATTAGAAAAACAGAAAAGGATAAAACACTAAGAAAAAGTCACAAATTAGTAGTGACTATATTTAGAACTACTAGAGTTCTTTTATTGCAAGAAGACAAGTGACGGTGATAAAAGTAAATATTGAGTATCGAAGGTAACTTTATGCATGGAAACAGATGAAACAAGAAACAAGAGTGTGGGAAAGGAAAACAAATTAATATGTAGAATTTAAGCCAGGTGGTATACGAGCTTTATGTAAAAATATAGCTGCCATTTCTCTATCTCTGAGTAAACTTTCAGAGCTATGTGTAGGTAACGTATCAATAAGTGTTAGATTAAAAGCATCATCAAAATCCTTACAGTGAGATAAGGCATGTTGGGCAACCGGCAAGGAAGACTTGGTTTTAACAGAACGTCTATGATTGTTCATACGTAGCGAAACAACAGTAGATGTTAAACCAATATAAAATGCTTTGCAAAGCTTTCAAAATAACATATATCGACGATCTTAGAACAACAGGCAGCAAATGAAGAAATGTTAAATTCTCTGGATAAATTAGGGCCATGGAATGATTTGCACGGCAAAATTAGCGCACAGGTTTTACATTTAAGACGTTGGCAAGGATATGAGCCAGCAACGGGGCGAGGTAAATTCGAAAGAGGTTTTGGAGAAATGTACTTAGGTTAGGGGGTGTTTTAAGAGTAAGGCGGGATATAATTTCAGAAGAACCACTTATAGGTGGATGCATTAACAAAGTATCACGACATTCTTTCAAAATAGGTCTGATGCTTTCAACAATTCCAGGCACGTAAGTAGTTACAAGGTTAATGAAGTTCTTATTAGAAGTTTTCGGTTTGCATTGGAAAGTTTTGTGCGCTGGGGTTATACGGCATTTTAAAAGAGAGGAAGGATAATTTTGGTCTTGGAACTTTTGAGCTAGGTTTTTAATATACTTGTCCAGAGATGAAAAGTTGTTACAAAGAGATGACCACGAATTGAAAGAGAAAAAGGAATAGATCTTTTAATATGCAAGGGATGACAGCTATCAAAATGAAGACACTGTTGTAAATTGGTAGGCTTAATGTGCACAGACGTAAGAAAAGAGCCATTGCATAAAGAAATATCAATATCTAGGAAAGTAGCAGCATTGGGAGAGACAGAAGAAGTGAACTTAACCGAAAACTTGGAGTTAAGATTAGTAAGGAACTGCTGGAGAGATTCTGAGCTACGAGTTAAAAAAAAAAAAAAAAACCACACACACACACACACACACACGCACGCACGCGCGCGCACACACACACACACATATAATTATGCACTTGCGTTTTGTGTTGCCTGTGTGTTTTACCCAGTTCCCGTTCTTTGCTAAAGTGACTCCCAAGTAAGTGAATTTCTTAACATTTGTGAAAATAGAGTAGTAAGTTGTCAGCGTATAGGTGGTAATTGGAGTGTTTTTTCTCTTTAGCAATATCATTGATGTACAACATAAAAAGTAGTGGTATGAGTACTAAACACTGGGTAGTCCTGTCATAATGAGCCGTCAGTAGGGAAAATATGATAAGAACTGTCACTAAATTCCATACTTACTAGAGATATTTCTACTCATTCTTTTAATAAAAACGCTTTAAATTAAACTTTTATAATGAAAAAAAAAACTGAAATTTTTAAATCTTGTGGGGTAAATGTTGAATTTGAAAATGTTTTAAAAGGATCTAACATATTTTTATTTAAAAATGGGTAAAACCTCAGTTTTACCTCATAACCTACTGCGGTTATGTGTGTAGTAAAAAAAAAAAATTAAAAATTTAGTTGGAATATACTTAGTAATGCTCCATAATACTTCCCTTGTTAGACAATTTTCAGATAGTAGACTGGAAGCTGAACTTGCAATTTGGGGGGTGTATCTTCTCTCTGGTGAATGACAGAATCCAATATTAGCAAACTCAGCCCTCTTCACGGACCAGCAGGTCTTGGAAACTTTTTCCGGAAATTAATATCTGAAACCGTCATCGAGATTTCCCTCAAACGCAAAGAGACGGACGATAAAAACTCATCCAGCAGTTATGCAAAGTAAAGTAAATGTCTGCATGAAGGAAAGATTAACTTCTATACGGTCTTGTGACAAATTGGCAATTTTCTATGCTCCCTTTTCCCTTTCTTACGTGCTTATGCACTTCTTTCATCTTTACTTTTCTAAAAAAAAATTCATTTTAATGTTTATTTCTCTTTGGTGTATTCCCTTTTTAATTTTAGCTTTCCTTGGCCTGTTTTCTCATTTCAAACGTTGTATTGGTATAGTGTCCTTTATTTATTTGTTTGTAATTTTTGCAACTTTCTCTTATTTTAATCATATTATTTATATAACTAATCCTTTTTGTATTCAGAAGCGACCAAAGTATTATATTAATGCAAATAACGCAACATAATTTATTTTTTAACAGAAATCATTCATAACTTTTAATCTAAAACGTTCTTATACCATGTTTGTTTGATAAGTCCATGCAACTCAAAAGATATAGCGCTAGATTACTTTCAACGTTACCTTGGTAACGTGGTAACTGTGGGGATATAATGTACTACATGGTTATAAATAATTCTGGAGCTGAGAGCCATTTTCCTGCTTAAATTTATGAACAAATTGAGAAACACGAATTTCGTATATTAATACACCATTATTTTTTGAAAGGTTAACGCCCGCAGAAAGCGATGCTAGAAAAACCTTCGCTTATAATGGTGTGTTGGTGAATTTAGATGTGACCGAATAAGCACAAGCGATGCGGGTCGTTTCAGACGTTCTATCGAGGTAACGACTTCCGGAATGATTGTAAAAATCCCGAAGGGAACTAACCGAAACATTTCTGAATATTAAACAAATTTTGTATAATTATTTGCAAATAAAGAAGCTATCGAAGAAGTTGGTGCCGCGTTAATTGATCAGAAAATAGAACAAGTTGTGATTTGCGCGCAGCATTTGGAACTGTTTAAACTGCTACACTCTGGGAACTAGGGAGCAGTGCGGTAGAATCACAGAAAGCTCTCCGAATAATGCAAAAACAATCCTTTTAGCAGAAATCGTGAGGACGACTGTATTTCGGTGGTAATTTTAATTGACTACTGGAGCAGTTTAATGCCTCGATCAAGAAAATGTTCTTATTTGCGAAGAAAATTTCCCAACACGCACAAATCTGTGATTGATATTTCAAAATAGTAGGGCATAATAAATTCAATTCTTCCTCATCCCCTCAACTGCCCAGATTTGGCTTCACCGAACTACTACTTGTGCCCCAACATGAATAAATGGCTAACAGGAAAGAAATTTAATTTAAAAGATGTCATTGAAACAAATGCGTATTTTGCGGAACTGAAGAAATAGCGCTTTATCGATGAGATAAACAAATTAGAAACTCTGTGGAATAAATAAATATATAGAGTTGAAAGGAGATTATGTTGTGAAATAAAATCTTTTCAATAAAAGAAATGATCGAATAGCCCTTGTAATTGATGAACATGCTTTTCATTTATTTTTAAAGTTAACACGTGGTTCTCAGAGGAATGCTGGAAATAATTTTTTTACATTTGTTTCCAAAGTCATTGTCGTGCTGTCAGATATATCATGAAAGCTCCGATATTTTGTTTGTTTTAAGCCTATAACATGGAGTGTTCTCATGCATGAAAGTGCTTGGATTTTTCCTTAATCCAATTTTTTATGTGAGGTAGTAGGTGATCTGCAGAAGTAACTACTCTACAAGCTCTGATCAGGGGCTCGTTTGGTTCGGCACGTGGCGGATGACTAAAGTAATAAACAGAGAGAGCACGATAATCTGCCGAGAAAGAATCTTAGGAGCATATTCTGGCCTACTGCAAGTGGACGGAAGAATGGAGACCGGCCTCGTTTGTTAGCGGTGGAGAGGGCAGTGGCCTTATTAAACTTAGATATTGGTCTGATCTCACTGTATCATTTACTATGTGCCGGGTTTTCAGAATATGTCCTCACCGCTAGCAAGGGGCTTTGCGTCTCGGACCCCCTGTCCGCTTCCTCTCCTTGAATTTCCAAGCAGTTGCTAGTCTATTGCTTCGCAAATTTATAAAACATCTAATTTTAGAGCAACGAAATTTGCTTGTATTGTAAATATGAACCAGCCCGTCGTGTTCCTGAGGAATTTATTCTCAATCAATTATCTCCTTCAAGAACTGAAATGCACGATTTTGTGAATAAATTTGATACTGCTGCTCAGTTTAAAAAGAAAAAAGAAAAGAAAGGAAACGCTTGCGAAGACGTACAGCTTTAATACAAGACAAATTGGCACAAAGTTCTGCACGTACTGCAGCAAAATTGCCAAAACTCAAACCTTACAAGTGTACACGTGTCCATTATCAACAACAATGTGATCCCGTAGCATGTGTGCGTCATTGTGAGTGGTTTCTTTCATCAGTGACTGAAGGATAATCGATCCTCGTGCTTTCCAGACGAGGCATGGCTTCCACCAAAATGGTCGCGTGAATACTCAACACGAAATGAAATCAGAGTGGTTTAACTAAATCGTATCTATCGAAATGTGTTTACTTGGTTAACTGAGAGAGGACGACATTTCCAGCGTTTGCAATAAGAGTTTATACACATTTAAGAAGCGAAGTCGGAGTACAGGCACGGCCGGCTGTGGCATGTCCAACTGCCGAGACGCAAAACCCGTACAAGCGGTAAGGACTTATTCTGGAAGCCCGGTGTAACTGACCAGTATCATGCAAGACAGCGATGCATACTATTATTTTACAGATACAGGTGGCTGAGGTCGTGGAGGAACGGGAATTCTGGTGTTTGATCTCCGTCAGGACCGTTTTCTGGACTGAGGCTTTTTCCACCGGTTCCTTCCTTTAAAAAGAATCCCTTCCGAATTTATAATTTTATTTCATGTGTCATTAGTGTCTACTACCCGTTACGTTACAGCAGTTAAAATCAATATTAAAATACTTGTAATTTGTAACAGTGCTTCTGTACATACAGAGGATAAAATTGCTAGTTTGGCTTCCACAAGTATTTTGGCCAAAACCTCAAACATAATCATAATTAAAACAAAAATTAAAAGTACTTCGAAAGGTGTATGTTTATCTACACACTTTGTCTTTGCTAGTATATCACAAGTGTGCATTCCATTCGAGCTAGTAATGAAAGAAAGTATGGTTCCTGCTTCATCTGTCACTTGAAAGTGTGTGTGGGTTTTTTTTTTTTTTTTGTTATAAAATGGTATTGTCTGACCAAATAAATCTGTAACTCACCTAGATTATCAATCTAATGGAAAAATAATCGATGACAAAGAGGAATAAATATTTAACAGCACTTTAATAATTCATTATAAGGTGAAATAAAGCAAAAAGATCCTAGTTATTTTTCAATACTGGAAGATGCAAATAGCATGCATTCCATTATACATTTTTTTAGAACTGTCGAGGTCAGAGGTAAGCTGAACACAGTGTGTATCCAAGTCAAGTCGTAAAAATTCACCTAGCCAGTGCTTGCCATCGAGGAAGGGAAAGCCTCTCAAGTAAAGAGGATCAACAAATCCAATGCCCCATATGATAACTATATGCTTTCTTGTCTCTAATGGTATAAAATGAAACCAAGGCCTTGCAGAAAGGCTGCACACCGCGCTTTTTGCCATAGGTCTAAGCTCTTAAACTCTTTCAATGGCTTGTGTTCTAAAGTATGTTTAAGGATGTCTCTATCCCACTATAAGTCATATGCAGATATTCTTCAATCATGTTGCGCACAGCCTACCGAGTCAGGAAATAGAAAAGACATCTTTGTGAAAAAAGGAAAGCATGTTTTCAGTATTTGCCGGTATCGCGGCGAGCTGGGTGTGAGCAATTGCGCTGTGTATTCACGGCTGCCAGTTCGGTCAGTTTGCGGGGAAAAACAAAACAACGACGCGATATGATATTCCCTACCCAAAAGGTCGACCAAGACCAATCAAATCATTCTGAAGAATTCCGTTGTTCTCAATTTTTACAAACTGATAAACAACCCATGTTTTTTTTAACAATGTTCAACGCCTGTTTTTACTACAGAGGCACCACAGGCGGTGGACACTGGTGATACATGAAACGAAATGATATATTGGGAAATGATTTTTTTTAAGCAAGGAAATGTTCCAGGTCTAAGTTCAGGGTACCTCCCCGGCATTTGCCATTTATGAAGACTGAGGAAAATCTGGAAAAAACCTCAGTCAGGAAGGAAGAACCCCAGGCGAGTCCGCGCCTTAACGATCTCGGCCACCCACCCATAGCGGTATAACCCATCCTGTATAAGGCACATCCCCCAAAAAATAAAGCATCAATACTTATTTGTTTAAAAAAAGTTTCCAATGCATCCTTTTGGATTATCTTTTGTGCAGGGTATAAGTTTGAAACAGTAGAATAACCGAGCTCTGACGATAATAGTGATAATTTAAACACCACAAACAGCGACATTTTCTGTGCTTGTTGTGGTAAACCGCAAATGTACATTAGTCATAACGCCCCATAACTCTACGCGACAGTCAAAATTGTCAGTTGTACATCCAACGGTGTAAATGCCATTATTTCGCGACGCTGGAAAAACAAGCGACTATCACACGGTAATCTCTTAATTAAATCGATTGTCTCTTTTTTTAAAAAATCGTTGTTTCACTCCGTTTATATTCGTATTTAATAGGTTTATTAATTTTCGATGAAAAATGATACACATAAACCATTTAAATCACGGACACTTTATTTCCGACATGGAACAACGCGGACGAAGTTAATTTAAACTGGAATCGCTTCTGTCTGTTTCATAAAGAATCCTTGGCATAGAGCTTAGATTGAGATTCTAGAAGTTTTATTGTAAAATGTGGATTTAAAATAATTCCCTGCACTTTAAATGCATTAAATTTAGATAAGATGTTTTTACAGTGTTTGTTGCAGAAAATATTTGCGATATCAAATTTTATGCAGGAGTAGCTCTTTAATTTCCATGGTTTTACTAAGTAGAAAGCCATAACTTTCCTTTAGATGTAGTCTCTCCCACTCTCAATATAAAGCTGCAACCCCCATAACCAATCAAGGAAGCCGCCATCTTTACAGGTGTTTGCAGGACGTAACTGATTCTTCCGGACTGCCAAACTGGTGGTTCATATGTGTAACTCTGATGCTAATATAAAGTTATTGTATTCAAAGCGGTTTGCGCAGAGGGATTGTCGTAAGGCAAACTATGGTGTACTAATTGGTAGTGACTGTTTTTTGTTCCTGGATTCCTGCATTTTTTTATAATTTTCAGTATTTCAATAAATGAAAAAATATGTATTAAAATTAAATTATTAGTTTTTTTGGGTAGTGTTAAACGCCCGTTTTTACTACAGAGGCACCACAGGTGGTGGACACTAGTGATACATGAAACGAAATGATATATTGGGAAATTTTTTTTTTGTAAGGAAATGTTCCAGGCCTAAGTTTAGGGTACCTCCCCGGCATTTGCCAGTTATGAGGGCTGAGAAAAACCTGAAAAAAACCTCAGTAGGGTGGACGGACGGACGGACGGATCGACCTCCCACTCATGAGTCCGCGCCTTAGCGACCTCGGCAATTCGTGACGGTCTAAATTATTAGTGAAAATATACATGGGCTGTATAGTGGCAACAGAGGCGGTACGAAATATTATTCAAATTACATGGAAAAACCTTTACATACCTTCAATATAATCACTAACAATGTCCAGTGTCTTTTGCCTACCGTTAACGAGATTGTTTCTGTTGATGTAAGAACTGATGTAACATCTAGGAACCTGTTGCCTGGTTCTTTCAACTGTAGAAACACGTTGCTGTCACGAGGACTTATGTCAGGGGAATACCGCGGCTCCTGCCATATGCAGGCTTGCTTCTCAGGAAATGTGGGCTCTCACCAACGTTGAAGGAACACGCCCCCCTTCGTTGTGGTGTTCCTGTAGGAGCAGTTGAGCTACTGCGCTTCTGTTAGGTGCTGCAATTATTCTCATGTGGAGTTTTTCTTCAGGAGAGAAGAGTTTCATGACTGAGTCGATCTGTACAAGTAACATTGAAACCCGAACATGCAGAGCCCCATCTGTCTGATACGGTAGTACATCGCTGCCCCACAAACTTCAAGTAACCCTTGATGATATTGCAGTGCATTTTTACCACGGGCTACCTCGATTTTTATTCTCGATCTCTGCTCAAGTTTAATAAACATGTATTACAACAGTAAAATAGAGTGACTGCATTTAACCACCTACAGTAACAAAACCTGCTGTCATAGCAACCAGTTTTATCATTCAATACATCAACAATATTTCCAATCACGACCACTGATTGTCTCGTATCGCATGCAAATGCATATGAGCCATTCTCGGCAGTGGTGCCATTAATTTATTTACAGCGCCCTTGTAAACAGGAAAAAAAAAAATCTGCATTCTTGCGGAGGAATTTGAGGCAGTTCTTCGCAGGCACGCGGGGGCGGCAAACGTCCAATGCTAATTGAACGCCAATTAAATAGTGTCGGCGGCAATACCTCGCCGTAGTTGATTCTTGATGTAATTATTAGTCATATCCACCATTTCGCTACATACGGATTAACTCAGGAGCCCAAATCCGCCGTTTTGTACTCTTCACCATGGGACATAATAATAAAAATCTGAAATACTCCATCCCGGTTGTTGTTTCCTACACCGGGACGTGTATTGCAAACTCTTACTCTTTATTTATAAATTAAAATTTTATAAAAATAACAAAATTATATTTCCCTTCAAATACTTCCTAATTGCTGAAAACCAGCTACTACTTCTACTACTTTCACTTAATCTTAAACTCTAAATTATTAAACTACTATTTACCGGTAGAAACTGTACTGGTGACCAGTACATTTCTTACATACTTTTACTTTACTACTTATATGCTTCTATTCCTGTCCTTTTTTGTATAAGACTATATATATGTATTTATTTTCCATATTATATCATCTTTATAAATATATTCGTGTACATTTCACATTTATATCTTATATTAGCTAATTTTATCAACACTAATTATATTCTTTGTTTGCAAATGCAATTAATATTTATCAATGCTACATTTACTCTACCAATTCATTACTTTGATATCGTTAACAATAGTAATAATAATATCACTAGTATTATTAATTATAATTATAATATTTATTATAACAATTTTATTATATTTTACTTTACTTCTTCTTTATCTTCCTCTTTTTTTCTTCTTCACTCTTTCACTATACCATTTTTTCACAATCACTTTACCCCCTCTCATTCTATATACACAATACTGTTTTATATCCTATTAAAAGTTCCCTTTCGCTACTCCACTGCACTTTACATTTCTCTATTGCATTTGTTTATTTATCCTTTACACTCACATTATTACAAGTTTTAAAACAATTCTTATAATTTTTACCACTAACTTCACTTCACCCATATTTACTGCACCATTACACTCCAATATATTACACCTCTCTCAATCTTTATTATACTTCTCCATTCTTCCTAAACAAGATCCTCTAACTCCCATCCTCTACATTTTCACTAACGCTCCCAGCAAATCCTTCAGCTCCTGTATCTCCTACTACCTCATCATATTCTTTCCTCTTCCTCTTCCTCTCCACCTCCATCTCCATCATGTCACTTTCCATCTTCTCCCTTGTCACAAATTACCACACGAGGCTGCCTGCGTTGGAGCGTCGTAGAGTGTATTTTGTCAAAACGTTTCGTCTTGCTTTGTAGTCCGTTTGCTAACCCTTTGTCTGAAAGACAACCCGAATGAATGCCGCATGAGAATTGCTTGCTTGAATCTAAGAACTCAATGTAGCTGAGAACAGTCGGAAGACTAAGAGCTGAACATCGCCTTGAATCGCAATCTGAACGACCTGAGTAAATCTGTACAATCTAAAGCTAATTTAAGAGACTAAAGCAAGCAGTATGACGACTGAAGTAAGAATCCGAATTCCTTTCGCGAAGGATGTTTCTCCTTATATGTGACATTCAAACCACGGTAGCATGGCTTCTTGAGCTTATATAGGGCCATTGAGCATTCAAAATTTCCATCCATCATTGGTGAGTTCTAGCTCAATTTTCAGCGCTAATATTAGAATACAGTCCTTATTATCTGCATTCGAAGCAACGTCCGAGCTAACACCTCTTGAAATTTGTAACGGGGTGAGAGATTT
Organism: Metallyticus violacea; assembly: GCA_030762175.1. NCBI lineage: Eukaryota > Metazoa > Arthropoda > Insecta > Mantodea > Metallyticidae > Metallyticus > Metallyticus violacea. The sequence goes on along the minus strand of CM060837.1, from coordinate 33,319,747 downwards.
TTGTCGCAGGCAGTGAATACAATAGCGTATTGTTCTGTTCTCTCTAAGGCAGGTGTTCACTTATTATATTGTAACAGGAAGCGCCTTCGGCGAGTAACAAAAGCACCTGAAAATAACATTTTAGTACTAATGCGAATTCACTATTGGTGCAAAATTATTTTACCTAATTTATGAGTGAACAAACATTGATTACAAGGTATATAGGGTATCAAATGTTATAGGATTATTATGGTTTACACAGTGCTGCAAAACTAGGCCTGGGTGGGGTTGGAGGCAATAGAAGTGTTCGGAAGTTTGAAAGACTCCGGAGGAAAAAGCCCTAACCCCAAAAGTATGTTTGAAAGAAACCTTGATGGAGAGGTTCACTAATAATATTATTCTCGATAAGAACCTAGGGATCTTTATTCTCAACAACTGGAAAGAGTTCATGAAGTTTTGAGACAGTACCCAGCACTAGTTAATCGAAATAAAGCTGTCCTGCAGCAGGGCATTGCGAGGTCTCTACCGATATAACACCGTGGAACAATCCTAGTATTGATGATGATGATGATTAAAAACAGCTACGGTCATTAGCGCTCAAACACAGTAAAAACTGCGCCAAGATGAAATAAATGAATAAGTAATCTACACAAAATCAATGTAGGAAAAGTAACAGTACCATATACATAAATAAATAAAAAACCCGAAACAAATAACAAAGATAATATGGTCAGTAAAAAACCAAAAGACTGGTAATAAAACGGAACAGCAAGAGCTGAAAACACAACAGTCTTATAATGGTCTAAAATGGTAACAATTAACAACTCAAAACAAATAACAAGAGCAAAATGGTCAACAAAAACCAAAAGCTGCAAGAGCTGAAAACACAACAGTCTTAAAATTGCATAAAATGCCGCCAAAAAATAAATGGTATTAAATCACACCTTGCTCCAAACATCACAAACACGGATAAAACGGCGTACTGGCTCCACAGCAACCACATCATCTGCAAGCACGTCCTCAGTAGAGAAGGACAAACCTAGGGAAAGTCTAACATTTAATAAAATGTGACGCACTGTAAAGGGGTGGTCACAATGAAGACATGTTAGAGCTGGGTCACCATTAAAAAACGACAGTGAAGAAAACGGCAATGCTCAATTCTCAAAGGTGCTAAAATTACTTCTTCGCGACGAACTAAAACGGGTTCATTTACATTCCCGAAACTTATTGGTAGGCGCGAGAGAACGCCTCCACTTAAAGAATGTTTAAAATCCCCCGAGTAAAACCGCTGCTCATATTCAGAAGGGTTTAAAAGGCGGATTTAGCATAACATTGCCTGGGAGTCCCACATGTCCAGGTACCCATAGCAGTTTCACCCTGAATTCTTCGCATTTAAATCGCAGGATAACAAACCTCACTGAAAGGTAGCTCAAGGATATGGAATCTAACAGCCACGAAAACACTGAAATTTGATTTATACTACGGCAGGCAGTTTCAGATTCCCGTTTACCGTGCGGGAACTCCAGTCAGCGAGGAGGGAGGGTATTCTATTCACCCCCCCCCCAACAAGGGATAAACCCACTTAACCGTGAAACTTAGTGAGATGTGCGAATATGTCAGCAACAAACACTATCGCGTCCCCAGGGAATCGAAGCCAGGGCTATCCTGCCCCACTCTGTGGTAAAGAATATCCATCTGTTTTATGTTCGCTTTTCGTTCCAGCAGTACACGAGAGAACATGTAGAGTAGTTCTGTTGTTGACAACGCCCTCTGTGTGGGAGGAAAATTGGCTGAAATCCAAACGTAATGCGTTGCACTAAACCAGGTTAGCAAACACGCTAATGACGATGCTGTATTTTTTCCCACAACAGAAAAACATGCTTTTGTGCAGTAATGTCGCGAACAGGGCCTGGAATCTGATGTGACAAAGGAAAGTTTTCAAAATTCACGGTCTAATAGAAAAACAATATGGACAAACACTTAAAAAAGTCTATTTTGAATGCAGGATTTTTCTTGTGGTTCTGCAGTTGTGTACAATGTAAATCAATTGCTTAAAATTCAATAAATATACAAATATTAAAAATATATTGAAGGGTAACTTAGAAGAGTAGGTCCATAAGTTTCCGGCCTCGTTGATAAAGATTATCGCCTTCATAAAACCCTAATCTGGTGTCAGACCTGATCTGTTAAGTAAATAATTGCAGCTGTAACCTACCGTTGCATAAAGAAGGCTATGTGTATAAGATTGTGACATGTTCAAAATGGAGTTTCGAGCTGTTATTAAGTTCTTCACAAAAGAAGTACTTACTCCAAATGAAATTAAATAGCAATTGGACGGCGTAGACGGTGAAGCACCCCCCTCATATTCTACTGTAAAAGGATGGGTCAAACTTTTTCGAAAGGGTCGAGAAAGCATTGAAGACGAAGAGCTTGCAGGTCGACCCCGCGAAGCATTGCTCATCCAGTACAAAAGCAATTAAGGCAATATGTTAACAATCCAAGAAAAAAAATTATCTTCAGGCTATAAAACAGGTAGCTAAATCACTGTACCTGTAAATGTAAAATTAAAAAAAAAAAAAATGCAGGAACTAAACGATGTTCCAAAAATTATATTTAGCTAACTGGCAATGCTTGCTGGTTCGCGCAGCCTTCTGGGTTGCTGTGGAAACAGGCAGCCTATCAAATTTCTCTCCGCCCTAGAGGCTACCCACGGTCCGATACTATTTTAGGCTATATTTGCTCACTCGGGAATGAACAAGCGTCTACCGTTACCGTACCAGCCGCGAGTGTACAGCGAAATAGCCAAATTCGTCTTGACGGGATTAGGCTGAACCAGAGAATACAAATGCAAGAAACATGTGAAGGCAGCCCGCTGTTATCAATAAAGTCGTATGCCAGCATCAGATTTTTTTTTAAAATTTCAGTTATAAGCAGAAAACCATGAAATTAATAATTAAATTTTATGCAGACATGCTTTACCTGCTTCTTCTAAACATTTGACCCTGAGTAGGCTATGCATGTACTTAGAGCACTCTTTAAATCTTTTAAACCAAGTACATTAAAATAGAAGAAAATATTTTTTAAATCAAAGAAACTTATCTGTTCAAAAAAGCATTTCAACAATGGGAAATTTGAAAAATTTGAACTGTAAATTGTTGGAGCATCCACTCTACTGTTCAAATTCAGCTGAAACTTTTCCTCGCTGGTCAGCATTCATCCATTAAATCAAGAGGGTATTGCAGGTTTAGAGAAGTATTTTGCGATAAAACATTTCCGAACGGATTGTTGATTTGTTTTATTTATGGACGCTATTTAACATCTGAAGTCATCAGTGTCCCATTCAATTCATAGCGTGAAACAGCCGACAAATTTTGCTCAGATGTCTCTTCTTTCAGGCGTGAGGTTCTTTTTCGTGCCGTAAATATACGACACGGGATCCTTTATTTCCCTTCCGAAGGATGCCATACTAGAGGCATTAGAACATCACTGTAATAAATTATTGATTTTAAGGGAGATTATGTTGAAACCAAAATTTTAGCTTCAGAACATTTTAGATCTCATTGTAGCATCTGAAATAAAAATTACAGAGATCATCGTGAATAAAATGGATTATAAATGGTAAAGAATGTTCTAAAAGTTCTTGACCTTCCTCAGAGATGTCATGAAGAAGGTTACTATGATAGTTGGCGCGCTGTAAAGTTTCAGACGTATGTGTAGTTACTTGTTTGTGACGATCGTGTAAACCAACTAGTGTATAGAATAGATAAAACCTAAATACGCACTGTGTTAAAGCACTTCGTTTTGTAAGGTATAGCCCCAACAAAAATATAAGCGTGGTCCTACATTCGGTCAAGATGATGAGCCCTCAGATCGTCACTAAACTGCCACGACGGGCGAGATTGTGACAAAAATCCATAAATCAATCAAATGATCGCCGATTGAAGGCACGCAAATTGGCTGGTTTTACAAAGACATTGATAAGTTATGCCCACTACGAAAACTTTCGGTTCGATGGGTGCCGTTTTTGTTAACAATTAACCAAAAATGCATTTGAACGAACATTTTGCAAGAGTTTTAAGATTTTTTAAGCGCAATTTCATAACAGTAGATGCAACAGAAAAGTCATGGCAACGGGATTTTTTGTTTTTTGTATTCTCCAGAAGGCGGAACCATCATCACTGGACCAACTGAAGGATGCTATTCAGGATAAAAATAAAATTCTCTTGCATCACGATAATACAACTACACCACATCAGGGATTGTTGCTGCAGAACTTTACGACCTTCCCTTTCAAGTCTTTTGTTCCCAGACGTAAAGAAATGGCTGGGTGATTGAAGATTCACATCAAATAATGCGGTTGAACATGAGACAAACGCTTATTTTTTACGGTTGGACAAATGTTATTTTACCGAGGGTTTTAAAAAGTTAAACTAAATGTATTCATTTACAAGGTAACTATGTTGAGGAAAAACTTAGATCTTGTGTTTTTTTGGTCAGGTTTAGTACTTTTAGAACGCCCCTAGTACTTCCCATATACCTGAAAGGATTAAATAAAACCTATATATAACGAAGAAAAGACTACCCTGGTAATGATGTTTGAAAATAACGTCTAGAAAAAGAAAACTTGTCTGCTATGGTGATCGTTAAGAGAGAGCTATATTTTGCAGGAGCGGAGTTGTTCATTTAATGGAAACCCGTCTCACGTCGTTGAACACCGCGCTAATAGAATAACGTCCCTTTTGCTATCTACTGCACGCTCAAAAGATTCATACTTCATTTAAGAGGAATGTCTTGCAATAAACTGGAGCAGGGAAAAGTTTTCTACCTGACTAACGTTTCTTGAATCATATGACTAACACGAGATGCAGTGTGCAAAGTGAAAGAGGTATATTCCCTGTCTCGATACACCATCTATCCATTACTCACCCCACAGCTTCCCTGGGATACAAAGAGACAATACAATCATTTTAGATATAAAATATTTATCTAACTATTTACGAGGATTGAAAAAGGTAACAACGAGTGAGAGAGTGCTGCCGTTGTTAGCATTGGTAGAGACAAGACATAACCCACACAATATCGCTAAAGCATTTTATAGACATGCGTACTCAAGTGATAGTGTAAAAAAAGCATATCGTTGTAAAAATAGATTTAAACATGTGAATAAAATTGAAGTGTCAGTGGAAGGATTGCTGAAGAATAAGATCCACATTTTTATGTACTATCAAAGTGTAACTATATACATATTTATGTAACAATAAGTGTGACGGAATAAATAGAACGCCAACGTAAGCGTTGACGCAACTAACACCACTACAATATGCTCAGCTAGTTCAAAGTTCGGTACTGTAGCTGGATTTTTCAGATTTATACTTCTGGGGTCAAAGGACTATGCTTTTAAGTATAAAAAAATCTACACGGATAGACATTTATTAAGTTTTTAATGTGTTATATTACCACAACAGTACACTTTCTAATTACGATATACTCTGAGGATATTATTATATGCAGGCTGGATACGAGACAGACATGTTATAATTTATATTTCTCTTTCGAAAACTGTATATTCCCATCATTTTACCACAAATAATTTTGTAATTTCTGCCACAAAATGTTAATTGTTACTTTTTTATGCAATCTTAAAACGCTGTTTCTTTATACGGATTAAAAACCCATGATTTCTGCTAATGGAATTTAAAACACAAATTCTCTCTACGGAATCCAACGCGTAACTAACAAAATTTTAAGATAAAAACAGTCACTTATTATAACAGCATTGTATTATTACTGTACGTTACAATGCATTATATTTCCAAAGCGAATGAAATTCGTTAATTTCTATTTAGTCTCAACAAAGCTATCTGTCTAGTGTTTCATTTTTGGTACACATTATTAATTTGTTACGCTTGCTATTGGTTAATTCACTTAGTATTACACTTTTCTTCCTGTAGTTTTAATCTTTTCATATTCTTGGCCACGTGTGTTCCTTTGAATAGTTACATTTTTATTATTGAGTATTGTCATAAAGACCAACTAACAACATTAAGACATACATTGTAATAGCCTTTATCTGACACGTGGACTCTATACAAATGAACTTAGTACATTTATACAATTTAAAACACATTGTCAACGAATGTATGTTATTTGAGTTGAAAATTAAAGCCTACCTAACATTAAAACATGCGCAAATGAACTTATTAAATTTATCTGATTAAAACACGTTATCAATGAATGTTTGGAGCTTTAAATCCAATATTATAGCTTTTATCTTACGTAATAACATTCGTAAATGAACTTCTTAAATTAATATAGATAAATAGCTATTACTATTAAATGTTTGTGGCTTTTTATTGAGCATTATAGCCTTTACCGAATATAAAAACATGTGCAAATTGACTTATTTAATTAATATAATTAAAACATATTATCAATGGATATTTGTACTTCATATCAAATATTGTAGCCTTTAACGTACGTAAATGGATTTCTTAAATTAAATAGCTATTGCTATTAAATGTTTTTGGCTTTATATTGAGCCCTTATAGCCTTTATGTAATATAAAAACATGTGAAAATAAACTTATTAAAATCACATGGTTAAAAAACTATTATCAATGAGTGTTTAGGGCCTTAAATGGCATATTTTCCGTTTCAAAAGGAAAACGGTATTAAAATGTGTAGCATAAAAATAATAGTGAAAACATGGCAGGGGTGAATTATCCATATAGGATAAGCATGTCCAAAATATAAATTCTCTTTTTATTTACACCGCAACAGATGGCCAAGGTCGTTAAGGCGCGGACTCGTTTGCGAGAGGTCTAGGGTTCGAATGCTGCCAGGACCATCCTCCCTGACAGGTATTTTCCAGGTTTTCCTCAGTCATAAATGGCAAATGCCGGAGAGGTACCCTAAACTTAGGCCTGGAACGTTTCCTTGCTTAAAAAGCATCCTTTACCAATATATCATTTCATGTATCATCAAATTCACCGCAACGGGCGTTAAACACTGCTCAAAAAAAAAAAAAAATTCACCGCCTGAGGCACCTCAGTAGTAAACACGGGCGTTAGACACCATTCATTCATTTTCTTTTTATTGACGAAATGATATTTGACGACTTTTCAATAAATAACACAGGTCTGCAAAAATTGAAGTAATTGAAAATTAACTGTGAAATATGATTTGAATTTTATATACTTTGGTGTGCTGAATTGAAATATAATCACCATTTTTCTCCATCACATAAGATTCTTTCACAAAGTTAATTTGAAAATATGGAAAAAGGATAGATTAATTCACACATGATCAAATCACGTAGCTTGAAGAGAATATTTAAAACTAGCATATTTTCAATTAGAAAATCACCCCCAACATTATTTACCCTTACAGCCTGGTAATAATTTTCTATTTTCCTCTAAGATGTACATGAACAATAAAAAATAAAAACAAAAACAAAAAAAAAACCTTTCATATTTAAATTCCAACAATAAAAAATAAAAACAAAAACAAAAAAAAAACCTTTCATATTTAAATTCCAAAATATTCGTTTTATAGGAAGTTTATTATTTTATACCCTTAACATCTTCTTGTTTTATAATTTCTAACTTTGCACTATGTATTGCAGCAATACTAAAATGTAGTATAAAATGAAAAGTAAAATTCCGGTTTAATGTCGCATTATAGGTGAACTTTTTGTAGTGAAAGTAGAATGGAGTAATTTATCCATGATAATCCTTCATTTATTTATTTTTTGGAGGTAGTTTACTTCCTACTTTATTTTTAATTTTGGGGTAAGGGTATCAACCGGGGCGTTTACAGGCTGCTACCCCCTGCTCTTGTAAGTTGCTTTGCCAGTTCTCTGTGTGACATCCAACAGTAGTCAGTTGCGTATCTTTGACATCTTGATGGAATCTCTCGCTCTGTTCTTCGCTTACAGAACCTAAGAATTTGGCAAAGTAATCCAAATGGAAATGCTGTATACCTTAAGACTTATTGAGCAGCCCAAATTCTTGGATTTCATGAACATGTTTTCCCACTATAAACTAAAAATTCTGTTGTAGTTTCCAAGAAATTTCTGTGCAACTTCTTCGAATGCTCTTCAAGTTTGTTTCCAATCTCTAAAAAATTTCCGAATATCTGGATCTATGAAAACACCTTTCACTTTTGCTTCTGAGAGTCCCCGAAATTATTGTATTGCAAGCATTGAAACACTCTCCTTCGTGTGGCAAGACCTTCACAAACTGTTTCATTAATCCAAGCTTTCGATGAAGTGGTTGAAGGAGAACTTTTCTTCCATCAGCAAAACATTCTATCACTACTTTCTCCATAAACGCATGAAACAAGGGAGTTTAGTGTGACCTCCCTGTTGTAATTACTTTTAAATCACCGTATATTGTCCAACCGTGATCAATGTATTTCAACTTGGACAGAATTAATGCTAACTTTTCATAGAATTCTTTTATATGCACTTGTCTTACTGGCACTGAGGCGTACTTGACTGTCTTTATGAAGAAATGTTATTTTGAGACTCCTTTGAGACAGATCAATAAAAACCTCCATTTGTTGATATCAAACTGAATGTTAAATTTCTTAAACAGTCCAATAACGTCACTACAGTAAATAAGACAATTTTCTGTGAAAAGCAAAGTACCAAATTTATTTCTCGATATCTGAACCACGAGAAAGATGTACTAGTAGTCAATAATTTCTTTTCCTTTATCCTAGAACCTGACAGTACTGCTGAATCTTTAGGGAGATCAAAGTCTGTAACCAAGTCATTCAATTCAGGCTGGAAGAATTCGTCAGATTTGCCAGATTCATTCTCAAAGTCATCAGGTATGTCTGCAAGTTATCAATAGGTGAAAGTACAAGCGTACTGGTTGATGAGGTTGTATAGCAGGAACAAATGAACTACTGTTATTTGTGGGCTTCATCCATAACATTGGATCCCTTAAACTGAAAACACTTTTTCTTATCTTCACACTATTATCGCAGTTCTTCAACACGAATGCAGAATACCTTATGTGGAGCCCATGGTTTGTCCAAAGCACCAAGTTTTATCCCAAAATAAGCATAGTACACTTTCTTTACAACAAAGTCTCCACAAACGTAACAAAAGTATTCAGGCGAACATCCCCTTGAAGCCACCTTGTTTTAATAAAAATAAATGGTCCCATAACTATAGTAGTAAAAAGTAAGGTTTGGTTGAGTGTGTAATATATCAGAAATAAACCAAATAAATGAAAGAAAACATCTTGATATGAGTGTAGAAAAACTGAAATTCTTGCCCAATTAATAAATCTGTACTAGAATAAAAATCATTTCACACAGAGTACTAGCTACAATTGAACTGAAAAGAAAGCAACAATGAAATTATGAGTGCAAAACAACTGTGCAACATATACTGTTAGAATTCGTTCATTTTTGTGCGAAATATAAAGACCAAGAGACGCCAGTAGTATGTCAGTAAAATTTACTTCTTCTGTAGACATAAAATTTGAAATACTAATTTATGGTAAAATGGTGGTTGATGGATATTTTTAAGTATTTATTCTGAAATCTGAATACATAAATCGTAAAAATCAACTATTGCTCTCCAAACAAAATTTCCACCGCAGTGTAATAATCATAATATTTTACAACACATGTTTTTCATATTCATAATTTTATGGTATTTCTCAAAATATTCTCCGATGGAAACCTTACCCTGTCCCCGCATTTCTGCCATTCTTCAAAAACTTCTGCAAACCATCTTTTGACACGTTTATTAGAATCGTTTCCGCAGCTTTCACTATCGCTTCTGGTGAGGAAAATGCTTCCCAGGAAGACGTTTCTTCATATTGGAAAGAGGAAAAAGTCACATGAGCTAAAACTGGGCTATAGGGAGGGTGAGGGACACACTGCACATTTATTTTTTGTGACATTCAGCAACAACTTTTTGATATGCGGCCATGTATTATGAGCTTGTTGCACGGAAATGTGGCCTTTTGCTATGATATGGCCTTGCAAAGTTTTCAGGACATCTCTGTGGTATTACCCAGTTACAGTTGTGCACCACATGCTGATAAATGATTCCTTAAATATCGAAAAAATGGAATTAATATAACTCTCTCGAATCGAAATAAAGTAACCCCAAGTTTCATCAGCAGCGATTACCTTTGAAAGAAACTCAGCGATTTTCTGTAATGTCATTTTCAACTGCATGCAAACTCCTTTTGTTACAGGATCCACGGTTCACAAACACCTCTCATGTGCAACTTTTCAGTTATCACCATTGGGTGTTAGCCACTGAACTTATTAGAATTTATGAAATTGTGCTCCGTTAGAGCACAAACTGGTGAATCGGGTTCACCTACCTTTGAAATTTATTGCATCCCCTCCTTTAACATTTTAAACCATCTTAAGAGTTTTGTGTTCTGGGGGAGATATAGGCTGGCCTCTGCTGAAGATTTGTTGGGACGAAAGCAGAAATTCAGGGCAGCATATTGTTCGTCGCGTGTCACTTTCATTTTGTTGTAGGTGGAAATGAACATGTCTCAACTTGCGCACCTATCACAGACGGGATCCGGAAGTGACAACAGTGAAATTGGAACCACGTGTCAATTACGCTTTAGGCTAGGGAAATATTTTATAGTTAAATTTTATGCCTCTAAAATATTAAAATAATTCTTTATTAAGCAGCCGTTGTACTTTGTGATTATCACACTGGCTTATTGAGAGGGGAGGGAGGAATTTTGCTAAAATAGACGACTGTTATTTTCTCAGTTTCATAAATTTATTATATTATTTCAGATTATCAAATTAGAATTAACAATACTTGTTCGTACAGTATGTAAATACCTTCCATGTTTTCGAACTAGTTTCTCCGCGCTAGAACGGGACCCCAGTATACCCGACCTACATGCTAGTCTCTGTCCGACTGCGCTCGTTTCCCACTCTTCCACTAAGTGGGTAGGCTCCAAACCATCAGTTGCGTGAAAGCATAAGACAACTTGTTTCCAGAAATTATTAATTAAGGACAATTAAACGCCTCTATTAAGTAAATGGCTCCGTTTATGAGACAGAAATTTGGGGATGGGAACAAACTGCTGACCTAGATGCACTTAGGACGTTTTTTTCCGAAAGTAATTTTGGGCTGGGAAGGGACACGGCAAACTGCTGAATTAAGAGACGATTTGAGGACTACAGCGAGGCTAAAGAGTGTAAAATCAAGAGTAATGAAGTACTGACAGTGAATTATTCATGAAACGAAACTTTAATTAGTGCATTGTGCTACCGGGAACAGCTGGAGGTGAAAGGGAACGTTACATGGCATCAAAACTAAGAAAGAAAAACAAAGGATTACGGGTCAGAAGAATAGAAAGAACGCATGGAGGAAGTTTAGGAACCGCTTGAGGGACATGGATAGGCAACAGATAATTGCGTAATGTAGAGGGATGATTTCGATGGAAGTGCAATCGGGGCTAAAATATGAATGGTATTTAGACAGTACTTCAAAATAGGGGCTCAAGTGGCTTAGATTAGGAGCATGGTGAATGATTTAAGACTACAGATAAATATGAGCGGAAAATTTGCCCCATCTGTGAAGAGGCAGAATCATAGACACCTGTTCTAGCTGAATTTAAGGGTACGGAAGAATGAAGGGAAAAGTCTGAGGATATGTCCATATTTTCGGCCTCATCGATTCGCCTTGACAAACTCCTTATCTGCTGTCATTCTTTATCTGTTAAGTCAATAATTGCAGCTGTAACTTTCGTTCCGCTCTGTTCAGTTGTTTGATATAGTTGCATAAAGAAGGCTATTGTAGAAGATTGAGACATTGGAGTTTCGAATTGTTATTAAATTCTTCACAAAAGAAACACTTGCACCAAATGAAATTAAACATCAATTGGACGGTGTATATGGGGAAGCATCCCCCCTCATATTCTACCGTAAAAGAATGGGCCAAACTTTTTCGAATGGGTCGAGAAAGCATTGAAGACGAAGAGCATGCACGTCGGGCTCTTGGAGGTGCTCATTTCTGAAAACATCGCTCGTGTGGAAGGAGAAATTATGGAAGACCGACGGCTCAAAGTTACACAAATAGCAACAAGGTTGGGCCTTGTCCTTCGAATTCTTCATGAACATTTAAACATGAATAAGGTTAGTGCAAGATGGGTGCCTAGATTTCTTTCCTCAGTCCGAAAGCAGCAACGAGTCATCTGTTGTCAGGTATTTTGGAGCAAGGAGAGAGAAGTTCTGCAAACCATTGTTACAGGAGATGAAACTACGGTCCTCTACTATGATCCCTTGTCCAAAAGATAATCAATGAAGTGGTGTAAACCTGGCGAAGCACCACCTCACTCAGTCAACCAAGATGATCATGGCCACAATCTTTTGGCACTGTGAAGGAATACTCTTCATTTACTTCAAGAAGAGGAACACCACAGTAAATGGGGAGTACTATGCTGGCCTACTGTACAGACTACGTACTTCCATCAAAGAGAAAAGGCGAGGAAAGCTGAGTGGTTGTGTGCGCCTTCTTCAAAACAACGCACCTGTGCACACAGCTCTTGTTACAAAGAAAGCTGTGAATAAATGGGTCTTCAAGGAGATCGACCATCCACCCTACAGCACAGATTTAGCTCCCAGCGACTATTTCCTCTGCTTAAAAAGAGGAGGAAATTTAAGTGTGACGAAGAAGTGATGGATGCTGTTTATGTCTATTTTGCAGACTTCTGACTATTTTTGGGGGGGGGGGTTGAAATGTTAGTTCAAAGATGTGAGAAGTGTATTACAATAAAGAATAACTATACTGAAAAGTTAATATTGTTTTTTTTTTTAGGCAGGAAACTTTCATTGTGCATGGTGGTGTCAAGTAATCAGATTACAAACTTCTGTGTTTATGTGCTGTATGATGGACGCAGCAACTGAAACACATTGAACTGGGCAAAATACAAGGATCTGCGCCTGTAGATTTTACCTTAACACAATGGAACAGCTTTATCAATGACAGTGTACAACTCTATGCAGTTGCAGTCTGATTTTGTGAACTGAAGGGCGAAACTGGCGTCGCCGGTGAGTCTGTAAGTCGGTCCGTCACGCTACAAAAATTGGTAGTGGACATGAAAGCTCCCTTAATGTGCGTGTCTCATCAACGTCGAAATATCCGCAACTGTAATATTGATCGCCGGACTTTCCCTTTTGCTGTATATACTTATTAACAGAACTTAATTCGAACGTCTGGTTTTTATAATATTTACATGAAATTGTAAAAGACCATGATTCATTATTAAAATGTTCAAGATATCTGACACTCAGGTGTTTCAGGAGTGTGAACACTGCATTACCCTTCCTGACACGCTATTCATTTGCTTGGAGTAGATTAGTTAAATTCAGACGTATAGAGGGGCTGTCTTAAGTTCGTATTATTACCATGAATGAAGATGCTACGTTGAAGAGTCCCTGTCCTGAATTTGTTCCTTCTTCACATATGCACCACACAAACTGACATATTTCTCCCATCAATGGATGAGCTGATGCATACCTGAAGATAGGCTTTCTCACGTTGACTACTGAACAACTGCTCCAACATTCGCATCACCTCGTTTTCGTCCTGTAACGTTTGCCACACATTGGGGTCTTCATGCAAGGAAAGGGGAAGAAAGCACTGGGTGCCAGGATGAGCGATGTAAATTTTCATACCCAAAGCAGCCGCGTGCACCTCTGGATGTTGAAAATATGCAGCAAACGAAAGCTCTGTACAGCTTCCCGAGGCACTTATAGGCAGAATCTGCCAACAGCATACCAAGGGAGTTCCTCAATATGGTCTTCCTCGATGATTTCCGTTTCTTCGCTTTTTGGTGATGATGACTCTACCTATTTCCAATGCTTGCTGCATCATCTCGGTGTCATAATTCATCCATAGTTATCAGGTGCTCAAAAAAGTTGATAAGATTAGCCTGGCAAAGTTGCAACCTTTCGACTGCGTTTCCTTTCGGCGCAATTTTGTTTATCACTGAACTATGACTAATGTTTACCTTGTCCACTATTGCAACAACAGTCTTCAAGCATTAGGACCTCCAGTTGCGACACAATTCCCATTTCCTTGCTCAGAAAAGGACAGCCACGTCTTGACGCATGTTTCAGGTTAATTTGTTTACATTGGAAACGGCCAGCACCACTTAATCACAGTGGCATGCTTTGGGGCAGTATCTGCGCACACAACAACCACCTTAAGCATGAATTTCTTTGTCACTTTTTTCCTTCAAAAAAACAGGAAGTAAATAATCACACGAAATTCCCTCTTCTCAAGAGAGTACACAATTTTAGATTTTGCACTCTAGCGGCGGTTTGGGTAATAATAGCGTGATAAAATTTAAGTGGCAAACACCACAAGGCAAAGAATAAAGTTATTCTTCTATGTTAAAATCTATAATATGGCCGTCTCTCGTACAGATGATGTTTAAAACTAAAAGACTTTCCCAGTGATATGAAGGTATACCGGAAGACACCATCTTTGTAATGCTAAACTGGCCACTTTATCACAGGGATTTTGTAAAAGTTATCAGTAATACAGAGGATGTCAGAAATGTATACACACTTTCACAGTAGATTATTTCAAAGTTGGACCAAAAAGCAACAGTAATGTGTAGTATGATGTTATGTAAACAGATGTGACTCACATACATTATGATAGCGTTGCTACAACAAAATTAAATCAAGATTATCGTTTGAACAGCGGAAAGCAATTTTGAAGTGGTACTGGAAAACCGAGAATGTTGTTGAAGTTCAAAGGTAATGGAGACGTGTGTACAGAACAGAACCGCCAACGCAAGTAACAGTTGCACACATTCGAGACAAATTTGAGACTCATGGTACTGTGTGCAACAGGGTGGTGCACAACTCCATTACCACCGAGATGTGCCTTGTACCTTGATGATAATGGATAGGGAAGGTTAGATTGAGTTTCCACCGCATTATCCGGATATAACTGCCTTTGGACTTCTACCTATCGGGAACTCTTATGGATGCTGTATACTGTAGAAAACCAGCTACACTGACAGCACTTCGGGAAGAAATTGAAACGGCATGTGCTGCATTCGCTGAGGACACTTTCGCAAACGTTGCTCTGTCAGTAGTTCAACGTACTCAGAAGTGTATGGACGTCGATGGTGGACATTTTGAGCAACTGTTGTAACTGGTCTAAGATGATTAGTGCTCATCATTTTTTGTTTGTGTTTAGTTTTTATTATGTTAACAGTTTTTTCTTTGCTTGAAGTGTGTATACTTTTTTTGGCATCCTCTGTACATTTTTATTAACAAGTAATATTTTTCTTTATTTCTCAAACTTTTTGGTGTAAATCATGAAATAACATTATTAAAAACACATTAAAAGTGAAAAATTTACAACTTACGTAAAAGGCCTCTGAAATTTTCGGTACATTCCTGCTCCATATATTGAGTCCATCTTTCATTTCATCCTCCAATTTCCTCTTGCATCCTCTTATGTGCTGCCTTGTCCTCTCTCCATTATTCTGTGCGCTTTATTAGAGGCCCTAATCCTCTCTTTGTTCAACTTTAATATTACCTTTATATACTGGAAACAGCCTATGGGGCACATGCAAGATCTACAATGACACATGGGACAGATATTTGGGCATTGTAGCACACTGCGAATGTAATTTCAGTAAGGACATGTTTCTTGAAAGAAATTTTGGAGCTGCGGAGGGGCACAGTGAATTGCGGAATTGCGGAATTAAGAGAGAATTCCAATCCTACAGCGATACCATAGAGTGTAAAATTACAGAGTGAAGTATTGGCTGCAATTATTCATGAAAACCAAATTTTAACAAGGGCATTATGTTATCAGGAACAGCTGGGAATAGGAGGCCGCAAGACATGGGAATCTAAATTTAGAAAGAGACTAGAAACAATAGAATTACACTGGATGACGGGTTAGGGGGATAGAAAGAGCGCAGGAAGGAGGACTAGGAACTGCTTGAGGGATATGGATAGACAGAAGACAATTGCGCAATGCACAGTTTCGCCGAAAGTTCAGTCTGAACTAAAATCAGAATGAGGGATGGGGCAGTAGATCAAAATGGGGACTACGATTAAGATTACTGAGGAATGGAAGCTGAGAATCTGTCCCAACTGTGCGGAGGAGGAATCATTGACATATTCTAATTAAATGTAAATAATGGAGTGAAAATACCTACCGCACTCTTTTACAGGATCGAACAGAGGGAGGTGAGGAAGCAGGGCTTTATTGACAAGCGAGGAAGAAAAGGAGAGATTAGTTAAATTTCTGATGAATGTGAGACAGTTCAGATTTGTAACTGGGGAGGGATTTAGAATACAGCTATCTGTCATTCATAATGGAATATCTTTATATTTGTATATGTATTTTAAATATTTTTGTAAATTACACCTTTGGTATTTATTTGACACAAATTTTTATTTATTTATTTTATTGAATATATATTTTATGTCTAATTGTGAATTACTAATATTATCTTGAAATAAATCGAACATACCTAGTACATCATAAACGCATGTACGGTACATTTAATACGTGCGCCTGGAAAGTTGTTTTGTATTGTATTGGTGCCATAGTAATAAATACACTCTTCTACTACTACTACTACTACTACTACTACTACTACTACTACTACTACTACTACTACTACTACTACTACTATTACTACTGTTACTTCTACTACTATTACTACTAAACTGCTACTATTACTACAACTGCTACTGCTACTGTTACTACTACTACTATTACTACTACTACTATTACTACTAAACTGCTACTATTACTACAACTGCTACTGTTACTATTACTACTACTACTATTACTACTGCTACTATTACTACTGCTACTATTACTACTGCTACTACTACTACTACTACTATTACTACTAAACTACTACTATTACTACTACAACTGCTACTACTACTATTACTACTACAACTGCTACTATTACTACTACAACTGCTACTATTACTACTACAACTGCTACTACTACTATTATTACTATTACTACTACAACTGCTACTATTACTACTACAACTGCTACTATTACTACTACAACTGCTACTATACTACTACTATTACTACTACTATTACTACTACTAATATTACTACTACTATTACTACTACTGTTATTACTACTACTTTTACTACTACTGCTACTACTATTACTACTACTATTACTACTACTACTAATATTACTACTACTATTATTGCTACTACTACAACTACTACTACCACTACTACAAATACTACTACTACTACTACTACTACTACTGCTACAAATACTACTACTACTATTACTACTACTACTACTACTACTACTACTACTACTACTACTACTACTACTACTACTACTATTACTACTCTAAAAGCTACTGAAATACTCATATTTGGTAGCACTTTACTTCTGATTATGTTCCCGTTGTTAAATGTTTCTACACTATCATATATTCCCAAATAAAGTGTGTCAAGGTATACAAAATATGTCTTAGGATGTCTAGACAATGTAATACTCCGGACCCATTTATTGGGGTTTTGGGTTTGATACGCTTTGGTGGTACATTTTTATATGTCAGATCCCTGAATTTTAATATAGGGATTTACAAATTTTAATATTAGGTCTGATAGCCCATGTTTATGGTGATGTTATTCTCTTATTTCGTTTCCTTTGATAACAATTTTTGCAAATAATTTGCACCGGCTCTTATTTCCAAAGGGACACAAACCATGTTAAGAAGTTAGATTAAAAGATAATCTCATATAGCTTTCCTCATGTAGTGTTTTGCCTGATCGCTAGCCCATAATCATTTATGTTAGGAACAATTTTCTCCTTCTAAGCCCATGCCATGCCATCACTCAACTTCTGCTGTTTATAATGTTTTGTAACCTTTTGGGACATTTGAATTATCTCCACATGGTTTTGCTGCTATGTCTTCTTTGAACACTTTAGAATCCCCATGCCCTAAACATATTGTATATCTAATATTGTAAGCGGGAAGAGAAAATGTCAGATAATTTTTTTGCCTCTTGTGCCTCCAATCCTTCACTAGGCTCATTATAGTTATAATTTTTACCTAGTTTCACTTTGCTGTTTACGTTTTTGTTTTTGTAAATATTGTTTTGAAAACGCAATAAAATCTCACACTTCTCCAGTGTCTACCAGATTGCTGTTACGGCCCCATTTAGTGACATATGACCAGTTTCTGCCATGTCATCTATAGCTTCCAACACACTCTGCCCACAACTTTTACAACAATTTATTATTTCAATATTTTAGATAAAATTTCCACATCAATTACTTCATTTACTCCATCCTTTAGTTATTTCAACAAATTACTGTGTTATTTGTAATTTTCTTTGAATTTTTCACCAGAGCTGCTAAAATTATTAGAATTTGGGTCTACCTGAATTGAATAAATGCGATTTTATATTCTCCGTCACTTACTAAGCCTATTATTTTAGGCCTATCAACTTTCTTTCTCTTTTAAATACATTTAAATTATTTGTTCTATCCATTTTAACTGCTTATTAAATACAAACACAACAATAATGTTCACAAGTTAGCTCCTAATTAAATTTAAAGTATGTATTGCGCATTAACATTGAAGCATTCAACACAGCTGGTAATTAAACGTTAATTGTTGGCGCTGCCAGCTTTGAACGGTTAGTTTTCATTGTTGACACGAAATCGCTTGTAGACTTCGCCCTACATTGTGTTGTCATTCTATATGTGATACAAAGCTAAAACTTACTTATTTAGGCATTTTAAACACAAGAAGACAAAACTAGGCACCGACACCCGTATTAGATCATTTTAGGCAGTATAAAAGCGCTCCAAACAAGTATCAATTTCCATAAATTATAAAATCTGCAATTATTTTGCACATTTTCCTAAAAGAACTAAATAGGCATTTGCCCAAACGCATCGGTCGATAAGCTATCGCTCAAGACTAAAAAGCGCTCTATTGTACAAGTGTGAACACGCTTTGCCGACAACCGAGCTCAGTGATTGGTTCGCCAGCATTAGCCCCCATTGTGGGCCTGATGTCTGTGTGTTATGCCATATACTTATATGGAAAACATTTTTAAATTTTTATTTTAATTTAGTGAATATGCCTGGGTGTTGTGCATTTGTTTATGCAACTCAAGGAAAGAAAGGCGTTACGTTATATCGCATTCCTTCAGGAAAATATGACACCGGAAGATGAAATATTTGGACTCGCAAAACTGGAAGAAAGAATTGGATTTCATCGAAGAACTCTCGGCTGTATAGTAAATATTATGTTAAGATTTTTTGTTAGTATTTGACGTTAAATAAAATAGGCTACCTTAAATTTAACGCTTATATTTTGGTGATTTCATACGTGAAAATACATAAAGGAATGTCGAAAAAACTGCATTTGAAGCCTAAAGTAGCGTTATAAGGTTATAACTATTTTTAAAACTTGATGCGTGTTTATTTCATTTCATCGTGGAAGAAGATTGTAGAGTTCAGTGAGACTTTTGATGTTATACATTTTTTGTTCTAAATTAAATTTGGTAGGAAGCCCTCTAGCCCTATAATTCTTATAATTCATTCTTAACTGACACGTTAACTGTAGACCTTATACAGGGCATGTCAACACGATATAATAAATGTATCACAACAAATACTTTAAATAGTGAATAGCAAAATAAAATGAGAAATTCGTATTTTAAGTTTCCCTTGTTAAAAGGATGTAATTAATAAGGCTTACGTTTAATATTGCGGTTTCTGTTTTAACCGATGACAGTCTTTTCCTCTGCCGACAAATGACCCGTCATTTGCCGCTGAGTTCGGATAGTTCGCGTAACTATAACTGACAAAGTCTCAAGAGTATGCATTTTCTGTCTGACCTAGGTCTTCTAATCCAAAACATCTATGCAGTTCTATCGAATAAAACGGCAGAAACTTAACACGTAGTCTTTTAGAGCACTTTTCTCAAGACCAGTCACATTTCACGAGTCAGGGGGACTGGACGGGATTATCAAATTACTACGTTGGCCCTCAACCTCAGGCCACCCAGTTAGTGTTGATTGAAAACTGATATAAACCTATGTCTAATCCTAGGGTACAGTCTACTAAGAATATTAATGACGAACATTGGGTCTAATTATTCTATTTCGTATTGAGTATGTGCTTACAATTCGTATGTGGGTACCGGTTACGCTCGCACTGTAAGATTATTTGAAGAGAAATTGCCAGGTGTTCAAGATTCCACACGCTTTAGATTAACTAAAGAGGAACTGACGTCAAATTTTGCTTTAATTTCTCGAGGGCAATAATTAAGAAGAATCATTTCATAAGCAGGTGCCAGAAATGTGTGGCAAACGAAAGCAGACAGTTCCACCATCTTCTTTATTCAATATTAGTGATAGTAATGTACGTTTTAGGATACACTCAAATAAATACAACTGTCCCATGGGCATTACGACTGTACATGCAGATATCGTCCTTATAATGATCAAAACGGCCATATACATACGTACATACATACATACATACATACATACATATAAATATACAAATATTTCGGTATATTTACGTTATCTATTAATTTTATATACAAATACATAAACATGAATAGAGCCCTTACTCTTGAGCCCCCCTTCCTTTTATTCACCCGTCTCCCCAACTCCACTCTCTTCTCTATAGCCATTAACCTTCTTTGTCGGGTCTTCTCCAGAAACATTCCCAAATTGTGTGAGTAACTCGCATACACCAATACTTCCCGGCAAATGTTCAAATTTCTACTGGCATTCAAAAATTGCGGTAATAAATGCTCTTTTCTTAAAATGTCTTTTCCCTGCATTGTGCCAAAATATTCCTCCAGGTATCGATTTCTCCGCACAATGGGCAAATTCTTTCCACAAGAGCATTAACTGTTTTGTTTCCTTTCCAAGTCCCTAATCTGAACCTCTTCTTTCTTTCCTCCCACAGATATCTAAATAATGTCCCTTTCCCCCCACATCGGATGTATTTGAACCTGCAGATTAAGCGATACTTTTTCTGCGCATTGGAACCAACTATTTCGTGTAATGTCCTCTCCCTTTAACCACATATACCCCAATCCAATTTTGTCTAAGCCTTTCCTTATTTTTGATGCCCATCCCGTATCCCACATCCCACCCTTCCCTTATTTGCTCCCTTAGACAGACTGTTCGAAGAAGAGCTTGATTACCCTGCATTATGCTTAACCAGTATTTAATTTTCTTATCTTTAAATTCACATTTTTGTTAAGCACTACAAAATTTGTTTTACCCTTCCCTACTTGTAGTAACCGTTTTAGAAACTGCTTTTGTACCTGATTAAGTTGCTCGGTGTATGGTTTCTGATACTCAGTTGCTTCGGAGGCTAGTGGTGGCTTACTTGCCGGTAGCAATAGCAGCGCTTGCATGGACAGGATTAGTTTTGTTCGCGCTGTACGAAGCGCTTATCTAAGCGGATAGTAACACTAAAACCAGCACCAAGATATTGAACCACAAAGGCTTTATGCCACAAAAACTACTCTCGCCTGACCCCTTGTCGAGCGGTCAGCGCAGTTCATTGCCGAAAACAGCAGCTGGTGGCGATGTTCACTTGTTATGCCTCCCTAGTATTAAACGTGTTGGATTATGATAATGAGCAAGGTGGGATCTGGTAATCCGGAGCGACAACAGTGATTCATTAGCCCTGCTGTGCATGCCGCCGGACACAACGCACCCCTAATGTACCGGAATATATGTACATAAGCAATAGAAAATGTGCCAGCTTCGTTAGCGGATAAAGATAGACACCCGTGCGTTCTTTATCCAATTTACCGATACACGGTTTGGTAGCGCTGTAGCCCCCTCTCCTACCTGCGTGCTGGATTTCACAGAGCAAATTTGCATATCTATTTTTAGGACCTTTATACTGGGAGGGACGCTTTTCAATGAAATTATGCTTCGTTTGTTATCACAACAATGCCCATGGAATATTTTCGTGACTTCTATGCTATTATTATTATTATTATTATTATTATTATTATTAAAGCAAACGAATTGCTTCTTTTTTAAAATACATTGCTAATAAAACAATGTTTTCCTAAATAAAACAACAACAATAATAATAACAACAATAACAACTTGCTGTTTTAAATAAAACTTTTAAAAATACTCAATATTTTCTCTATGATTTCATTTTTCTATGCTACCACCAGGGGTGGCCGAGGTCGTTCGGGCGCGGACTCGTGAGCGGGAGGTCTGGAGTTCGAATCCCGCCAGGGCCGTCCTCCCTGATTGAGGTTTTTCCCAGGTTTTCCTCAGTCCTCATAAATGGCAAATGCCGGGGAGGTGCCCTAACCTTGGCCCTGGAACGTTTGCTTCCTTAAAAATACATTCTTTCCCAATATATCATTTCATCTCATATATCATCAGGATCCATCAGGCCTGAGCTGGCTCTGTAGCAAAAACGTTTGTTCAACACTATTCATTCATTTTTCTATGCTACTATAAATTTCTGAAAAATTCTTAGAATGATCTATAGATCGCAGCAGCAGTTTCAAAGTAGTTTTTATTGTTTAATCAAAACCCGCCATCTTTCCTATAAACATTTGTGCAATAACACGCGAATTGATCGTAGCTATAGCTATTTGCTGCAGTGCAGACGTGTGTGTATGTATAAGGGAATGGTTAATAGCTAACAGCCTGGGGTTATTAATTGCTTGGTAAAGAAGGGCATAAGTGCAACAGAAATATATACAGGGATGACAAATACTCTAGGGAAATCTACTCCTTTATTTTCAATCGTTTCCAAGTGGATCACGGAGTTCAAACGAGGCCATGAAATCTTGAAATGCAGCACAGGAACAAATTCCGTCGCACCAGAAGTAGTCAATAAGATGCACGAAAAATCGCCAATTAAAAGTTTCTGAAATTTATGAAGCTCTGGATATTTCAGACCAACGTATATTTCACATTTTGGGGGAAGAATTGTGCTTGAAAGAAGTATTCGCACTATGGGCGCCTCAACTGCTCACCCAGAATCAAAAGCATATCAGAACGCATATCTCTCAGCAAAGTTTGGTCCGTTTTCAGAGAGTTCCCCCCAACTAAGTGTCGATTTGTGACCATTATCGAAAAACAGGAGCACAATTACACACTTGAAACAAAACGACAGTTCTAAACAGTGGAAGCATCGCGAGTCTCCACTGCCAAAGTAGGTCAAGTGTTTGAAATTGATCCGGAAGATCATGGCGTCGGTTTTTTGGGATACCAAGGGATTATTGCTAAGTCTCAATGCGCAGAAAAAGTATCGCTTAACGTGCAGGCTCAAATACATCCGGTGTGGGGGGGGGTATTTAGATATCTGTGGCAGAGAAGAAAGAAGTGGTCTCGCATGGTTCAGATTAGAGACTTGGAAAGGAAACAAAACAGTTAATGCTCTCGGGGAACGAATTTGTCCATTGTGCGTAGAAAGCGATACCTGGAGACATATTTTGGCAGAATGCAGGAAAACGGAGATTTCAAGAAATGGGCATTTATCACCGCAATTTCTGAATTCCAATAGAAGTTTGAACATTTGCCAGGAAGTGTTGGTGCATGCGAGATACCCACACAATTTGGGAATATTTCAAGAGAAGACCCGATAAAGAAGGTTTTATGGTTATAGAGAAGAAAGGGGAGTTGGGGAGGCGTGGTAGGTAAATGGAAGGGGGGCTCAAGATTAAGGATTCCATTCATGTTTTTGTATTTGCATATAAAATAATTAATAGAAAACGTAAATATATCAAAGTATTTATATATTTGTATGTATATATATATATATCAATATATATATATATCAATATACATATACCTTCTTATGCCAATCTTTTTATGGCTCGCTTAGAGGAGGAATTTCTTAAGTCAGAACCTTTGGCACCATTATTATGGCTGAGATATATTGATATATTTGTGCTTTGGACTCATGGCTCAGAATCTCTCCAGCAGTTCCTTACTAATCTTAACTCCAAGTTTTCAGTTAAGTTCACTTCTTCTGTCTCTCCCAATGCTGCTACTTTCCTAGATATTGATATTTCTTTATGCAATGGCTCTTTCCTTACGTCTGTGCACATTAAGCCTACCAATTTACAACAGTATCTTCATTTTGATAGTTGTCATCCATTGCATATCAAAAGATCTATTCCTTTTTCTCTTTCAATCCGTGGTCATCGTCTTTGTAACAACTTTTCATCTCTTGACAAGTATATTAAAAACCTTACTCAAAAGTTCCAAAACCAAAATTATCCTTCCGCTCTTTTAAAATCCCGTATAATCCCATCACACAAAACTTTCCAATGCAAACCTAAAACCTCTAACAAGAACTTCATCAACCTTGTTACTACTTAAGTGCCTGGAATTGAAAGCATCAGACCTATTTTGAAAGAATGTCACGATACTTTGTTAATGTATCCATCTTTAAATGATTTTTCTAAAATTGTACCCCGCCTTACTTTCAGAACACCCCCTAACCTTAAAAGTATATTTCGCCGTAACCTATCCTCTCCGAATTTACCACGTCCCTTTGCTGGCTCGTATCCTTGCCAACGTCCTAAATGTAAAACCTGTGCACTAATTATGCCGTGAAAATCATTCCATAGCCCTAATTTATCCAAGGAATTCAACATTTCTTCATTTGCTACCTATTCTTCCAAGAATGTCGTATATATGTTATCTTGTAAACTTTGCAAAACATTTTATATTGGTTTAACTTCTACTGTTGTTTCGCTACGCATGAACAATCATAGACATTCTGTTAAAACCAAGTCTCCCTTGCCGGTTGTCCAACATGCCTTATCTCACTGTAAGGATTTTGCTGATGCTTTTAGTCTAACTCTTATTGATGCTTTACTTACACAATGCTGTGAAAGTTTACTCAGAGATAGAGAAATGGCAGCTATATTTTTACATAAAGCGCGTATACCACCTGGTTTAAATCTTACATATTAGTTTTTTTCTTCCCACACTCTCATTTCTAGTTTCATCTGTTTCCATGCATAACGTTACCTTCGATACTCAATATTTACTTTTATCACTTTCACTTGTCTAGCTTCTTGCCATTGAAGAACTCGCAGTAGTTCGAAATATAGCAATTTCAAGTGTGACTCTTTCTCTGTGTTTTATTTTTATCTACTTTTATTATTAGTGTTAATTTGTTACATTGTTAATAGTGTTTCTTTATTTTTATTTTTCATTAATATTATTATATATATGTGTATGCCAATTTTGATTGTTATAATGAAGATATTAACATGTACTGTCCTAAGGCCCATGCGACAATTGTATTTATATGACTGCATTCTATAAGTGGTACAATAAAACGTCCATTACTACTACTACTTGTTTATCTTTACATTGGAACATCAATCACTGGAACGTATTATGTTAACTTTTTGAACTTACTGAAGACAAATATACACGAAAAAAGGCCAGGTTTATCAAAGAAGAATGGGCATGTTGCATCAAAACAACGCTCGCCCTCACACATGTTGCAATGGGAAAAAATCATTTAATTGTAGTACGATTTTCTGCCACATCCGCCTTATTTCCCTGAATTGGCTACATTAAACTTCAATATGTTCCTTAAACGGGGAAAAAATTTTTTGTGGAAAGAAATTTTCTTCCCATGATGAACTTATATCAGTTGAGTGTATTTTATGGACCTGCAGAACTATTACTTTAGATATTGGATAAATACTTTGGAGCATCGATAGACAAAGTGCATCAGTGTGAAGGGATATTATGTTGAAAAATAAGATAAACCGCACCTTTGCATCTGAAGTTTCTTACATACAAGCTGCGGAATCAGGGTCAAGTTTACCTACTTGATATATATCTATTTATAGAATCTGAGGTTTCATCTACAGAGACACACAGCTATGTCCTCACGAATAGAGCTAAGTATCATTGTACATTCTGTATCTAACACTTTCTCCTTTCAGTAGATTCAGAGGGAATATTTTGTTTGCAATATTTTTTTCTAAAAACTTTCTTAAACAAAATTTCAATTGCATTACATGGAATTTGGAAGCAACAAATACCCTGGTTAAGTCTACATAGAAATTGCTGCTGAGGTTGAACGAAGTAATTGTGTCAGTAGAGTTTGTTTGCATTGATTTTTCTGCCGACTTTTTACCTTATGTTTCGACGTTTGCACATGCTGCCCTAGGTGGAATTTCTTTTCTTACAAACTCTAAAAAATAGGAATTTAATTTAAATTCTAAATGTTGTAAATTCTCATAGATTCGTAAATACATTTAACTATGGAAATATAAAAACGAAGTGTAACTGACCTTAAGAATTTCAGCTCAGTCAAAGTATAAATATCATATAGGCCTATTCATTAATGTATATTTTGCTACAAAATCTCACACAATATTATTTTGCTATCCTAAGTGAAGTGTGGCGATTCTGTTAGCCATTACCAGATCAGCAAAGATTTTGCACTTTTATCTTTTGGCACATTAAACTGCATAGGATAACGTCCGACCACTTCGAACTTCTCTACACAAATAGCAGGGAAAAAGAGGCTAACATACATTCAAGCTAACGTTAAAATGTATTTGACGAAAATACAACATTCCATCAATCATTGCATTTCCTGGTGGCATTAATCCAAACAAATGTACCTTAAATATTGCTTGCCATGAATTAATAGTGCAATAACGAAGCTCTACATTGATTTAGGTATATTAAGGCAAATATTAACGCTCTATCGTTTTAAGGCATTTTAGGGCACTATCAAACCTAAGAATGCTTTTAATTTTAATGGAACAAGGAATATTTGAAATTCTTTTTTCCTCTCCCCTAAAGGAACAAATTGGCATTTCCTGTAAAATCCAAAGTTTAATTAATCTACTTCAAGGTGCTCACGTTTGACCGCGTTTCTCGGCATACTGGTTAACATTGCACCTGGAGTTAACAGTATGTGGACAACTGTTTGTTTCCGCTATTTGTTCTGAGTAGTATGGTCTTTTCCTGGGCTAGTTTTATTGCAGATAACTGCATTATGGACATTTTAGGGGTAGGCAATCCCCAACACGCGACTGCATTACCGACTTGGGTAGTGTTATTACGGAACTTCGGTGATATGCAAACCCACACAAAAAGATCATCCGGAGAAGGGACATTTTTATTTATCATTCATATTACAAAATTGATTATATACAATTGCGGAAATTTGATTCCTTAACACCCGCAAAAAGATTTGTGAGAAGGGGATTATTTGTGGAAATTTGTTTCGTTAACGAACTTCAGGGGTGTGAAAAGATCGGTTTTGTTTTATGACGAGAGGCACATATATGCAGCATATCTAGCAGTGTAATCAAAGTTATAGAGATAAGGAACCAGGTGGCCATTAGCTAGTGTAGTGAGTAAACATTTCAATGCCTTTAAATTAAGCAAGGTCTTGTGATTTAAGCCTTGCCTCCCCATCTTCCTCCTCATGTGAGCAATAAAAACACCAAAGGTGACTTTGGGCTCCTAAACCACCCTGGGGGCTCAAAATATGTACTTTATTTTAATGAGGGCTAGAGAATTAAATCAATGATTTCAAATAAATACCTTAAAATCTTATTAATATTATTATTTTTATTTTAATTTTTATTATTAATTATTTATTTATTCTAATATCCCTCGGTACAACGATTACAAATACCAGCATATAAAAACCGTTCAAATCGGCATCCAACTTGTGGCGACATCGTCGACACATCCCAGTAAAAACGGTTCATAGTGCAATGACAACTTTGTAGTGTGGTTTTTAAATGCTCTTATACTGCAGCTAATGGTACATTACAAACACACAGACACACACAAACTGTTCTCTCCGTCATTCATTGTCGTCTGCAGCATTATGGGAAACCAGGATTTATATAGGAAGTGCAATCAAATACCAATGTTATGGCTGCGTTCTACAACAAAAGTCTATTCACAATTATTCACATTAAATTACATTATTCTTTTGATGGTTTAATTTACTCATAGCAATCCCGTAAGTATTCCTTACAATGCCGGATGAAGAAATCATCTACTCGTGATAAAGCCTCTGTAGACATTGGACCGTGTTCTAGACACCATTGAAATCTGAAGCTTTCATTCGTGCATGCTCTATTTCCTGTTGTGATCTCGGGGATATGATCCAAAATTCCATACAGTTTATCAATCTTGTCCAGCCAACACACAAGTGAATCAATGGCACGCAGTTGGGCACTGAGGGACATAATAATACCAACTGAAGTGTAATTAGGAGTTCTCATATATACATCTGCCGTTACAAGAAACTTAAAACCCTACATTATCATTATATAAACACACATTAAATAGAGAAATTAATCAACACGAATTGAAAGTTGCACAACGACGACATTCGTAAGCTGACTATAATGTTTTGTGTATGTATGTACGGACTTGGTGTATTATTGAGTTTACAAGCACGTAGAGCCTGACACTATAAACATACAGCAGTATACATAAAACATGGGTTTGGGTATACCTATAACTGTCACAATGTTTGCAATAAAATTCACTATACTTATTTATGTAGTAATTGATATCTGGAACCTTCTATCTCATCACACCAATGTTAAGCTAACAATGCTATAGCGATACTGTATTAGGCTTCCCTAAAAAGAAAATTCTTCTTTATGATGATATATTTGTACTTAATGCAATGCGTAATAAAAATAAGACACAATCACACCAGATGTTATGATTGAGACAGCTGATATTTCCTACAAGTCTGGTTTGCTTTTATACCGGAAAACGTTAAATTTTCGGCGACTCATTAACCACCGTGCACGCTCAATAGACCACATCCACATGGTTTTCAACCTATGAGATTGGTTTTCAATATTGTACTTACCCACCCCCACCGTTCCTAAGCTCGAGACTGTTAACGGAGTGAAGAGATAGATAAGAAATACTTGACCAAAGGTAAAAACATCAAAACACTCTTAGGATAAAAGCTTTTTAGGCGAGAATTCCAAAATATCGAAAATCCATTAGCAGGAAGAAGCAGGGTGTTCAATGCCTTTGACCCAGGCAAAGGCATTGAACACCCATTAACAGGTAAAAACTTTTATCAAAAATACCTGGCCCTAGGGGAAGAACATTGAAACTCTATTGGGCGAAAGACATTTAGTTTTGTTTAGTCAAGCCCAACCCTCCCAGCGTCTAAGCAAGTAGAAACCTGTTCAAGGTATGAAACATGCGCCACACGACTTTCACCACACTCAGTAGACCACTGGAAGTCACGGGCGTAACAACTTGCAGCATTTCTTTTAGGGTATATGGTAAATTCCGTTTTACATTTTTTAATATACTGGAAATGAACAAAAATGTACTCAATTTAATATTGCAACATAACAGCAATAAGTACATAGCAGTGACCTAAAAGTGATTTTTCGCACAATATCGCTTATTTTTTACAAAGTTATTTTTTTTATCATAATATCTCTTTTGTATCATAATTTTAGTGCATTTTAACTTTTTGGTATCATAACAACTTTTTTGCATAATAACAACGTTTTGTATCACTTTTTGCATTCATTTTGTTCATTAAAAATAAATCGCGTGACAATATATTTTGAAACATAACATCTTTTCAATATTATTTCAATGTAAGTGATAAATATTTTTTACATTTGTGTTAATGTATTTTAGAAACGCACAACATGTTTCACATCCGCCATTCCATAAAACAATGCTCGTCCATGAAAATATATTTGCCCACACAAATTTTAATGTTATGTTAAATTAATAAATTAAATCCCCTTCCCAACCAGATATTTGAAGGTCGGCGGAGAAGCAAATTTCCCACAATTTTGTATAAAAAAATAATAAACTCTATTATTACACATTCATGCAGTTCGGTAAAGAGACAACTTTCCACAAAATAATCCACTTCCCACAAGGTCTTTGTGCAAATCAGTAAGGAAACTAGTTCCCGCTGTGTTGGATCAATTTTGTAATCTGAGTAATTTATAAAGTCCCTTTTCCGAATGGTGTTTAAGGGAGGTTTGTATACCACCGAAGGTTGGTAAGGAAGCAGCCACCAATATGTTGGTAATGCAGCCGCGTGTTGCGGGATTGCCTACCCGTAAAAGATTGATAATGCATCTATCTATAATATAACTAGCTGGAGAAGGGACCCATACTACTGTTGCGCATTTAATTGTTAACCAAATTTTGACATTTGAGCATCGCAATCAAATCAATAATTTTTATGCGAACTGTCTAGTGTGATGTCAACCGTCACTGTGTTTCATCGCCATTTAAAATGACACTCGCTCTCTCTCCTTTTCTTTAGTTTTTATACTTTTATGCTTAAACAGTAACAAAGTATATACATGCAAATGAAATATATATAAATCAGACGAATCATGGGCGGTATAATTCCTTAAGCATTTATATTATCAGTGGTCATAGTTTTCTTATTTACAGAATATGAATTATGAGTTTATATTTTTTCGAAAGGGTGCTTTTATAAGTTACTACGTTGAACATTTTTCACTTTAATAAAATTTTCTCAAGCCGACTTTTTAATATAAACTATAAAAAACTCTTAACACAATAACGCTATTGTTTAACAGTGGGGGTGGACATTTAAAAGTGTTATTTTATCGGAAACGGGGAGTGGTAATTCTTAATTCCGTGCACAAAGTGGAAATAATGTCGTGCAAAGTTGAACTAGAGAAAGAGATGGAGGGAGAGACATTGTGAGCAAAATCCCTCACAGACTTGCAGTAGAGTTAACGTCAGACGTAGAAAGTTACCCTCAACACTGAAGGTTGAATGAAATCAGCTTTAGAACTTCTCATTGCAAAGCTTAATCGAGGAGCCAAGTTTGCTTAATGATTTTTCATTCTTTTCATCATTATTAATCCATTGTACGATATCCCTTCCTTTCTAGCTGGCTGGGTTCAGATGAACTTGGTCTCCATCTAAGTTATTGAAGATGAAGTCATTAGATCAATTTTGAAATACTAGGACATTTTAGAACGCTCTCGTTCATGACCATAGCAACTATACATATTAGTTTTATTGGTTGATATGAGGGTAATTCATTAAGTTAGTTACAAAATATCTGGGTCACTAAATTTCGAATGAGGTACCTGAGGTTATTGCCACTATATGTTAGCATTGGCGACATTCGACACGAGATAGATTTTTGCAATAGCGAAACAGCAGATGCAAGATGGCGGGGCTATTGTGTGAGTGTACAACCCTTGAGCAGCGCACCGTTGTGCGATTATTGTTGGCAATAGATATGGAATCAAAGAATATCCGCAAAAATAATTTCCATCTATGGTGATCAGTTCATGTCACGCCAAGCTGTTTGTAATTGGGTGCAGTTCTCTGATGGGCGAACGTGTATCGAAGATGAACACGCGCCGGCCGCCAACAGAGGCTGCCACAGTGTTACAATTTGCACACTTAATCCGAGCAGATACTATAGCTACTATTATTGGCTGTACTTCATAATGCTCGGCATGTTAGGTTTTTATAAATCTGTGTTGATCCTGTAATGGTCAATTGGTAATCATATTTGCTTCTAGATGCAAGATCGGGGATTAAATCCCATCCAGGGTAAGTTTTCTGGCGTAAAACTTCTAAATATGAGGGTTTTGTGTCATAAATTTACGTACGTAATAACCTCAAGCCTGAAATAAGAGCAAAATTTATAGTCCCTGAATTGAATGTGACACTGATGACATGTGATGTTAAAGAGTGTTTGTGAATGAATAACGATGGGCGCAGTACATGTTGGCCCCTTAACGCAAAATGCAAAGTATGAATATTAATTTCACCAGTACCAGACCGGGACAAAGCGCGCCTTAATGCAGCGAAAATTCTGCCAAAAAAATAGTTCAAAGTGACAACATCAGCTGCAAAAATGATAAGCATAGACTTCTGAAAATACAAAAGCATTCTGGTCACAGAATTTCAGCCTCAAGGACAAATCATAATTTCGAACTTGTACTGTAACATCTTTAGGAAGCTTTGTAAGACCATTCAATGGAAGCGACTAAGGTTTGTTACTCTTGCACGGCAATGTGTGTCGTCATACTGCCAAGACAAATGAGACGCTGCGAAATGTAAAATGGAAAGTCCTCCAACACCCTCCTTATAGCCTCAACCTTGCTCCAAGCGACTTGCCCTCTTAAACATTATCTTTCGGGTTAATATTTTCGAAATGATGGAATTGTAGAAAGGGTAGCCACCGCCGACAGCAGCCTACACCATTTTATACTGCGGGGTTTCAGGGTGTTTCGAAACAATGAGACAAGAGCCTCAATGTACACGGAGATTATATTAAGAAATAAATGCATTTTTTAAATGTGTATTTTTTTTAATTTCTATATCCATTTGTAACTCAATTGGTGACATTTGTAATATTATTTTATTTATTTAAAATATCAATTTACTGATTTAAATTGTTTCTAAAGAAAAAAATGTTGTAGATATTTCTAAAATGGCTAAAAATAGTATCATGTCAAAAGAAATTCAAACCAAAATACAAACATGATTCATTTAACAAATACACTATACTTGCTAAGTAAGCATGAAATCTCTGTTTCCATGGGCTCAAGTTTGCCAAAGTCTCAACCATAGTATAGGTGGCTCTGAACGTTACACAGCGGTCCAAGTTAAACAAGAGCAGGTTTTAGACATAAAGTACAGTCAGATGGAGCATACAAGTAGCACACTGCCTGTCTGGGACATTTGGGTATGATCAATGTAAAGTTGTTACTCTTGGTAGTTCTATATGGAGTGTACAATTCAACTAAATACGAGATGGTAACCAAATTATTCCGGGACTGGTGTTGCCATCTCGACAGTAGTTTCAGTAGAGTTTTGTACCGCTAGGTGGCAACACTAGCACATCTCATGAGTGAGTGTTTAAAGTTTTATGCAACTGGATAGATGTGTTGAGATTCTATAGCACTTTTTATGATACTCTGTGTGTAGATTGTGGCGATTTTACGATGGATCCAAGAGAGAGTGCATCAAATTCTGTGCAAATCTCGGGGAAAATGTTACGGAGACCCTCGCAATGATTGAACAAGTATTTGGGGGGCAACGCATGAGCCGTACACGTGTGCTTGAGTGGCATGCTCGGTTCAGGGTCGACCGTACAGCCACTGAAGACGATGGTAGGCTTGTCAGCTGCACAACGCATGACATTATTGCCAAAGTTCAACACCTCGTTCGTGAGGATCGACATCGAACCATTGAAGACCTTGCTCGTGAAGTGGGAATTGGTTATGGGACATGCAAACGAATTTTAACTGAGAATTGGGCTGGCATCGTGTCGCCGCAAAATTTGTGCCAAGGATCCTGACTGCTGATCAGAAGGCGCAGCGTGTTGAAGTTTGCATGGAGCTTCGTCAGGCCGTATCCGATGACCCAACCTTATTGTCCAGGGTCATCACCGATGACGAAAGCGGATGTACGCTTATGACCCATAGACAAAACAACAATCCTCTCAATAGAAGAGCCCGTACTCTCCAAGATCAAAAAAGCGAAGTAAGTGAAGAGCAAAGTCAAGAGCATGCTCCTCGTTTTCTGTGATACCAAGGGGATTGGGCATTAAGAATTTGTCCCACAAAATCAAATGGTGAATTCCACGTTGCGGCGCCTCCGTGAAAATGTGCGGAGACGACGGCCCGAACTTTGGCGACAAGGGAACTGGCTGTTGCAGTGGCATCACGATAATACGCCCTGTCACAATTCTTTGTTCACCAGGAGCTTTTTGACGAAAAACAACATGACGGCTGTCCCCCACCCACCGTACTCGCCTGAATTGGCACTCTGCGACTTCGCTCTATTCCCCAAACTGAAAATCAAGTAGAAAGGACGTCGGTTCGAGGATTCAAGAAGAAGCGCTGTCTGTGCTAAACACCCTCAAAGAACAGACTTCCAAGATGCACTTGGAAAATGGCATAATCGCTGGGACCGGTGTATACGTGTGGAAGGGAACTACTTCGAGGGTGACGGAGGTCATTAGTGTCAAAGTAGATTTTTGATCAGATGGCAGCACCAGTTCGGAATATTCTGAATACCACCTCGTACATTATAATAACGTAAAGTAATGAAATCACTATGAGTAATGTCGTGTTAGGGTTTAGTCCGTAGATTCAATCTTACACAAAGCATAAAATAATTTGTTGTTCCTTTATTGAAAACTGTTTTACATCGAAGTTTTTCGACCAGCATATTCAATTTTGAAAGCGTGATTTTGCGTGTTCCATCTTAATAGCACTGTACTGTAGGTTACGAATCGACTCGCTCACTTTCGGTGCTGTTACTGTTACAAGACTGTATGGAATTCTTCTGCCATCATGTGTAATGCTCGCGTCAACCATACGCTGATACCTTGTTTACGAAGGAATTGCTTCATCTCTAATGATTAGTTATTAGATGCCCGACGAGTATAATTGCTGACGCTGTAGACATTTCAAAACTAAGTGTCAATTATATTTAAATGCAAGGCACACGAAAAAGCGTTGCATAAGTTGAACGCATATTAATAAACAGCAAGTGTGTAGAGGGTTTTAGCAGTGCATCGAATATAACACTTAACCCAAAGTTCCAAGCAGATTTGTGACCATCCTGTTTCTATACTCTGTGCACACCTTCACTTAGGTTCTAGAGCGAACAAGGCCGTTGAGGAAATGTTATTTCGGAACAGAGGTTATAGTTCTTAATTCTTCAATTAAACTATGGTCTTGTCACAACAGAAAGTTGCACGTGTTTGTAATATACAAAGAACAGAATTGGGAAAGACTACGGAAGAAGAAAGGGACAGTACAACGAAGAAAGCCTGAAGCAAAATGTCGAGAGAGTTACATGTGACTTAACCTGGTATCGATCCTGGGTTTTCAGTGAGCAGGGAAGTACAGTCGTCCACAAGTTTTCACAGGAACTGAATAGTTTAGTATGTAGGTAGCATTACTTCTATCAGAACGGAGCAGTACCGTAAGGGAACAATGGTTGACCACGAATAAAAGGGAGGAAGAAATCTAATGTGATATTTCAGCCTTGCACAGCTACTTAAATTACATTTATCATCATTCAGAATTTTTATTATTTCTATCACGCTATTTGTGTTTGCTAGATCAGTGAGAATAGCCTCCGTTTTCTTGTGGTAAGCATGTCTGCCTACAAATCAGTAGGTCCCGGGCTCGGATCCCGTAAGAGTAACTGCTTGTTAAACGTTTTTTTCTTTCCTTGAAAAGATGAATGCCAGGTAAAATTAAGTGTGACTCCGGGTAAACTTGAAAATACTATTGACTCAGGGTTATAGTTTGACCGCTATAGGAGTCAATTAGTAATAGTGGCAGTGGTAGTAGTAGTGTTAAGTAGTAGGTAGTGGTGTTAGTAGTATCGGTAGTGGTGTTGTAGTATAGGTAGTGGTGTTGTAGTATCGGTAGTGGTGTTGTAGTATCTGTAATGGTGTTAGTAGTATCGGTAGTGGTGTTGTAGTATAGGTAGTGGTGTTGTAGTATCAGTAGTGGTGATAGTAGTAGTAGTAGTAGTAGTAGTAGTAGTAGTAGTAGTAGTAGTAGTGGTGGTGGTGGTGGTGGTAGTAGTAGTGGTGGTGGTGGTGTTAGTACTGGTGGTGGTGTTAGTAGTAGTAATAGTAGTAGTGGTAGTGGTAGTGGTGGT
Source organism: Metallyticus violacea (assembly GCA_030762175.1). Taxonomy (NCBI): domain Eukaryota; kingdom Metazoa; phylum Arthropoda; class Insecta; order Mantodea; family Metallyticidae; genus Metallyticus; species Metallyticus violacea. The sequence continues at coordinate 33,284,059 of CM060837.1, read as the reverse complement.
GGTGGTGGAGATGCTAGTCGTAGTGGTAGAGGTGCCCGGGTGCGATGCATTTTATTTGATATAGTATAAGATATTAAAAAATTAACAAACCGTAAAGCAAACATATATTCCATAATAAAATACAATCAAGTATAAAAATAAAAAACAAGAATTTTTAAAAAAAATCCTCTTATAAAAATAGATGTAAATCCCATCAGGAAACAGAGCTAGATTTAATCAATTAATATCTCCCTATTCCTTTCTCAGTTACCAGCTTTATCAGACCTGAGCTGTCTCACTTTTGTCATAAATTTACCTATCTCTGCTCCTCTTCCTTGCCTGCATTACCACCTCTCTCTGTTCGATCCTGTAAAGGAGTGTGGTGGATACTTTTCGTGCCTTTACACACAGCCAGTACATCCTGACAGATGGAGAAAATGCTCCACTCATAGTCGCCGGTTAGCTTAATCATCTGCCATGCCCCTAGTTTGAAACTAGTGGACTGGGCCCCTCTTTTAATGTACTGCTTCATCTTCTATTCAGATTTTAACCCCCATTCATTCTGTGCTATCAGTTTTGTTTCCCCCCGGAATGTTTTGTCTATGGACCGACCTGCTGGGTCTATGATGAGTGGGAGGGTAAAAAAAAAAAAAAAAAAAAAAAAAAAAACCAACCAATTTAAGATGCGTTTTACTTACAAAATTATCAATGGAGGTGTTGAAAATATCTGTTCCTTGTCCACACATTTTTGGTATCTCTTTAGGAAAATATTCATCACTCAATGTAGTTAATTTTGAGAAATTTGGACCCATAGAAATATTACTTATGATTTTTATATGGTGAAGGGCGTTCATCTTGTACAAACATATTTTTAATTTACCCAGAGATAATAATCGAAGGCTGTTAAATGAGGGACCAAGGGAGCCACAAATCCCTGCTGTTAACACTGTAACACATTTTAATTACTCTCATGGAATTATTCGCAGTGTGTTAGGGTGTCCTGTTGAAAAATTGCATGACAACGCTCCCTGTTGGTCCGTTCTATGAAAAAAGGGGCTGGTTTAGTAGGGTATTCACATAATTAACAAAATGAACTTTATGCTAATTAAAAAGTTGATTCTGTAACTCTTTTCTCGTATTTTTTTTTCATCATGGAGGGACATTTCATGTACGAAATCAGATTTATTAGCACTCCACTAACGACTGTTTTGAATACACACATAACTATGGGGGAAGGACCAGGCCTCATCCGAGAAGAACATTAAATGTGGGTCTATTTGTCCATTGTACACATTTTTCACAATCAACTCAAAAAAATTAAAAATACAAAACAAAACAAAACAAAACAAAAACGTGTGCGATTACGTATGGGTCACCGCCACAGGTGGCCGATTTCGTTAAGGCGCGGACTCGTGACCGGCAGATCTGAGGTTCGAATCCCGCCAAGGGCCGTCCTCCCTGATTGAGGTTTTTTCTAGGTTTTCCTCGGTCATAAATGGCAAATGCCGGGGAGGTACCCTAAACTTAGCATTGGAACCCTTCCTTCCTTAAAAATCCATTCCTAATATATAATTTTGTCTCGTGTATCATCAGTGCCCACCACCTGTGGTGCCTCAGTAGTAAAAACGGGCGTTTAACACTAATAAAAAAAAAGCCTGGCTAAGAACTTGTGCCACAGTTATTTTATACGCCTTGAAGTGCATTAATTTAGTAGCTTTTTGCACAGACCCATATGAAAGCCCCACTTGTGTAAGAAACGAAGAGATTTCTAGGAGAATTTTTTAAACGATTACCAAAGTCATGCACTTTTTTTCGGCGAGAACCCTTCAGGTAACTTCCTGAAATTTATTGTTCAGATTGCTGTCTTACGGTCTGGAGCGTCCACACCCGGGAATCTTGCTAGAAACAGTCTTCTAACTTCACGAGCTGGCTGAGTTAACATATATGAATAAAGACAGCTGTGCCATTCTAAACACACTAGGCATTTTTCACTAGTCTAATTAAGAAACGAAAAAACTACACTTACCCGGGAATAGCTGCGCTACGACTGCGACATTAAGATCAACAGAATAAAAGCCTTACATAGCGCGGCAAACCAGTGGGGGCTCGTTCATAGGGAAAAACCCCGTCGCGGGAGAAAGCGCCACTGATCGTATGGTATTTCTAGGAAACCATCTATGAATGGCCTAATAGAATAAAAGTCTCTCAGTATAAAAAACCTAAATGGAGTCTATAAGGTATAGTGGAATATAGAATGAGATGAGAGAGATGCGCATGGAAATAGATATAGTTCAGTTGGTTAGAGTATCAACACGGAAGGTTAAAGATCTGCGCTCGAATCTCGGCCAAGACCCGAATTCCACGATATAATACGAGGTGCGTTAGGAAATGGTTTTCAATAGTACGATTTGCTAATACCGCCCTATCTATGGGCAAGTTAATTTGTACGGCATGTGCCATGCATACGTTGTAAACAGAGTGTGAAGCGAAAAGATAGCGCTCGTTTGTTGACAAGTAGAGAAAGACGTGGACAATATGGATTGCATGGCTTTTGTAGAAGAAAGACGGCAAGAAGACATTTACAAAGTCTAACTGACGTATGTGGTGCACATAAAATCGCTTACAACTGGTCAGGGTTGCCAGTGGCAGGAAATCTCTACATCAGAATGTCAGTACTGGTCACGGTCTCCCAGGAACGTTGACAGGCATGTAAGGCAGACCTCGGCTGCACAGCCCTGCATACCAGTGTTCACGACTCTTTGAATAAGAAAATTGTGTGCCTACAATGAGTTCCATGGGACTGGACGCAAGCACAGAGGAACAAACCGGTTGTAGATGTTTCCATTGCGATAATCCCGGTTTTTTTTTAACTGGTAACTGGTTAAGAATCATGGTCGTAACACCAGAGGGGAAATTCCAGTCCATGCCATGGAAACATCCAGCAGCTCCCCAGTCGAAGAAATGTGTTGCTGCATCTGCGGGTAAGATCACTGTCTTTTGAGACACTGCTAATGGACTGGCTTCCTCGAGGAACAACGAACAACAGCGAGGTGTACTGCTATACCCTTACTCAACAACACTCTCGGTTTTCCAGCACCACTTCAAAATTGTTTTCCGCTGTTCAAACGATAATCTTGACTCCATTTTGTTGTAGCAACGTTAGCATAACGTAATGTAAATCACATCTATTTACAGAACATCATACTATAATCTTGGCTTCATTTTTTCATTACATCATATGTCACTAGCCTGCCATTCAGTAACAGCTGACTACTTAATATCGCTGCTGGAGAGTACGTGCATAAGAGAATTACACTTAAAATGTTTTATTATTATTATTATTATTATTTGATATTGAAATAATTACCAGTTTAGGTCCATAAGTTTCCGGCCTAGTCATTTTCGGCATGAATAGGACAAAAACTATATTTCACTTTTCAATATGTTACCCTTTATTGCAATACACTTCTCCCATCCTTGAATTAAAATTTCAATTCTCCTCCCCCCACAAAAAGTCAAAAGTTTTGTCTGAAAATGGGCATAAACAGCATCTATCACTTCTTCGTCACTAAATTTCTTTCCTCGAAGTTCCTTCTTGAGCTATGAGAAGACGAGATAGTCACTTGCAACAAGACCTGTGTGCAAAGCGCGTTGTTGCGAAGAAGGCGCACACCACCACTCAGCTTTCCTCGCCTTTTCTCTTTGATGGAAGCACGTAGTCTGTGCAGTAGGCCAGCATAGTACTCCCCATTTACTGTGGTGTTCCTCTCCTTGAAGTAAATGAAGAGTATTCCTTCACAGTCTCAAAATATTGTGGCCATGACCTTTTTGGTTGAGTGAGTGACCTTGGCCTTTAAGGGCGGTGCTTCGCCAGGTTTATACCACTCTTTTGGACAAGGGACCATAGTTTCATCTCCTGTAACAATGGTTTGCAGAACTTCTCGTTGCCACGGCAGAGCTCCAAAAATGCCTCACAACTGATGACTCGTTGCTACTTTAGGACTGAGGAAAGAATTCTAGGCACCCATCTTGCACTAACTTTATTCACGTTTAAATGTTCATGAATAATTCGAAGAATTGTTTGTTGTTTTAGAAAGGCCCAACCTTGTTGTTATTTCTGTAGCTTTGAGCCGCCGTTCTTCCATAATTTCTCCTTCCACCAGAGCGATGTATTCAGAAGTGAAAGCCTCCAAGGACTGACCGGCACGCCCTTCGTCTTCAATGCTTTCTGGACCCATTCATAAAAGTTTGGCCCATTCTTTTACGGTAGAATATGAGGGGGATGCTTGCCCATATACACCGTCAAATCGCTGTTTAATTTCATTTGGAGTAAGTCCTTCTTTATGAAGAACTTAATAACAGCTCGATACCCCATTTCTGTACTTGTCACAATATTCTACACATAGCCTTCTTCATGCAGCTATATCTGAACAACTGAACACAGCAGAGCGGAAGTTACAGATGCAATTATTAACTTAAGATAAAGTACAACACCAGATAAGACTTTTGATAAGGTGATAATCCTTATCGGTGTGGCCGGAAACTTATGGACCTACCCTCGTAAGTTTTCGCATATTTCATTTATAACATAGTCTTCTAAAATACTTTATTCAACTTTATAATGCAGCGAACAGTCGTATAAAACTGAATGCCAAATTTTGGGAACACAGGCGACCAGAGTTTCGTTTCAGATTGTGCACAGACCTTATTTTGCACTTGGAGTTCATTATTGTGGGAAAGTGAAAACTGTGCAGTAAGAGAGATAGAACTGCCTGCGCCTGGAGCAGCTATTTGTTCTAAGAAAACCTTATTTACGTGCTTGAGCGAGAAAAGTTTCGTGCATGACAACAGGTGAAAGCGTCTTTATCCGAACTTTAGTTTATATAATTAAGTACTTTTAAGAAAATCAGCATCTAAAATGGTTTATTAGTGTGCAATATATACTTTTGTTTACACTATGTTCCGGCAGTTGTCCTAAAGGTAGAAGCAGGTAGTAGACAAAACCGTGCAGAGATATCGTGCGTTAGGTTTACACATAATTACTCTTATGGGCAAGAGGTTCATCCTCCCATCACCAATCAAACTTCTCCTCAAGTTCATCGAAATATCGTTTCAAACGTGACTGGAAACCAATTCTCCTGCAGACAATAAACGAAAATATAAACATCAGGAGTAAAATAGAAGTTTTTTATTGTTTTTTTTAAACAAAAATCTAGAGAAACCGCCACTGAATTCTTGGGATTGAGTGTTGCTAACATTTACCCGAGTATCAGAACGAAATGGACGGCGATGTGCTGAATACAGGACCTACGTGTGCATTTTGAAGAAGGCTGTACTAGTAGCTTCAGGGTAAAAGGTAAAGGAAATTGAGTGACTCGGCAAAAGATATGCATAGACAGAAATCTTGAGTGGGGAAAATCGTCGATATTCTCCAAGACATGATGAGATGAAGTACGGCGTAGAGGTAACGGCCAGGAAAACTCCAGTGAAAATCACATTTTCACACTGCTTCAAAATTGTAACCGTACTTTATTACATCTCCAGTAGCGGCAGTAACAAGAAAGCGATATGAGGAAAAGCAATGGAGCGAAAGGGAGGCGGGATTTTTGGCTCGGATCAGGATCGCTTTGCAAGCCGATAGAAGTTTTGTGCACAGGTGTCCCGTGCAGCAAAAAGTGGGTAGGGAAAAGTGAATTTACCTTCTAATCAACACTTCATTCTGTTCCTAAATATCATTCCATTTCATTTCTTACCTCTACATCTCCTTATCTCTAATCCAGTTCTACTCTTGATTCCTGATCTGCTTCCATTAAATTTAGGGTTCAAACCCTGCCAGGGGCGATGGATTTTTTAGAGCGTAAAAATCCTAAGTACGGCTTCCTTCGGAAGGGAAGTAAAGCCGTGGGTACCGTGTCGTACATTTACGGCATGATAAAGAAAACCTCAAGCCTGAAAGAAGAGGTCTCTGAGCAAAATATGTCAGCAGTTTCACGCCCTGAATTGAATGGAACGCTGATGACCTGAGCTGTTAAAGAGCGTCCGTAAATAAAACATATCAACAATGCTTTAAATTTAGGTCTATATTACTTTTCTGAAATATTGAATATTCTATGGATGAAAAATAATTTACTACTATAGAGAAAATTCTGAATATGTGTATTATTTATACCATGTGATCAGTGATGCATTCTCCCGCAGTGCAGGTTTTTTCCAATGAACGAGTCCCCACTCGTTGGCAGTAGAGGAGATAGCTAACCTGTTTGCTTACTTGTTGACTATCGCAGTCGTAGCGCAGCTGTTCCCGGGTATGTGTGTCTTAATTTGACACTATACGTATTCTCATGTGTTTACAACAGCATAGCGTGTCTGTGTACGATTCATATGTGTAAACCCAGTAGTAAAGACTCATAGAACAATTTTTTGAGTAACATTTGATTCTTTTACTTATATGAATTTTATACTAATTCCATTTTTCATAAAATTACCGACAGGTAGCGTCATGCTGCACTTACTTTCAAAAACTCTGCCAATGTTCACACTGCGAATAACTCCACGAGAGTAATTCACAATGTATTTCCACAAGACAAAGTTATTACATCAATTTGTGACTGTTGCGATTATTATCTTTGGGATAAATTAAAAAATTCCGTGTACAAGACGAGCCCCACACCATACAAGAACTCAAAAGATAATATTCGTCAGTACATTGTGTGGATTTCTCAGATGAACTACAGCGATGATGAATAATTTCCTAAAGAAATGTAAAAATGTATGGAGAATGAAGGCGGGCAGTTTCAACTACTTATTTGATAATTTGGTAAGTAATCAGTCTCTTGAATTGATTTGTGTTTTGTTTTACCCTCTCGAAAATCGCTAAGACACGGTTGGCCGTCTAACCGCTAAAGAGTGGCCTGCTCGCCCATAGGCAAAACACTCCTTTGGAAAACAAAAGCAACCACATGATATATATGAGGGGCGTTCCAAAACGGTTTGTAGTTGTAGCTTTTGTATCTTATTTATTATACAACATTGCATCTCTCCCGTTGTCATCTTGCTTATAACTTCACTATACCGTCGCGAAACAATTGTTTTGTATTACGCCTCTACTCATAGAAACAGTTTTATAACAGTTGATATTAATTTATGCTCTTTATTATCAGGATTTACAATAAATTCTTAATTGACTTAAATTCAATTATGGAAAGCCAGCATACGTTGCCAGTTTTCCACAAAGAGGGCAAAGTCTATCGCCTGTTTCATTGGTCATTTTTTGTACTTTCCAAGACCCCAGTCTAAGACAATTTAGTTGGTATTTAAAATAAAATTATGTATGTGTAATTCCTTGCTTTCGTTTGTTTTTAACTCGTTATTAATTTACAATAATGTTTTTCGTCAGCACGCTGTTTCTATATGCTGCTTATTAGTGTGTACCCCATATTTCCTTTAACCCCCTATAAACTCTCAATGAATTTTTACTACTAAAACTAACTAATATTCTGCTTTCCATATAATCAATTAATTCATGTTGTATAAAATTCATTTGTCGTGTGTGTGTGTGTGTGTGTGTGTGTAGACAAGCGATTTAATGGGGGAAGGAATTGGGTAAAGAGCCCTGTAAGTTTGAATATAAAATATGACAGAGAAATTCAAGTATTCATGTTAATTTAAGTTAATTAAAATATATAACAATTTAATGAAAAATTAAGTGAGGACATTTTAGTTACCGGCCGCCATAACCGAAAATATAGAGACAGGGTCGCCGCGTTCAAAATCGATATTCTTATTCAAGTACTTATACACTGATTGAAAGCTTTAATAATACTGATAATAAACACAACAATGTGTTATAAGATGTGTTAAAATGATGCCCCTCAGCGGCAATACATTATGGGCATCTGCGTAGAAAATTCCTGGATATCATCTACCGCCCCTTCCCAATTAGCATTGTTCCAAATTTCCTTCATAATGGTACGGTTTTTTAACCTCCCCACTATGCCCATCCCATTCCAATTCTTTCTAATTCTATTAATTATGGGCAAACTGCCCTTAGTGAAGATTGTTCTCACTTTAATATTCGTAACAAATATTTTACAACCAAAGTTTTGCAATAAACGTAATCTACAAAGCGCTCAAGCCGAGGAGAGGTTTTAAGAAATCATTCTGAATTTTATCCAACTGTTCCAATTTTCCTCAGCCCCATTTCTCACATCTGAAACACATTGCATCTTATTATGGCCGCTTACATTTTTCCCATAATGCTCACTGGAGTGGCCGGAATCCCGATGATAATACCCAGAATTTCTGCCATATTGCCTCAGGCTTTATACAGTGCAGTGATTATGTGCTGTGTCCACTTGTCATTCATTCTGACTGCTACACCCAAATACTCAAAAAGCATTTAACATTTGTGAGTTCTATTCCCTGATTCTTACTATATACGAATACATTTTTAAAATTTGTTGGGTTTTGGCGGCATTCACAATCGTCCTCCATTTACTGCAGTAATCCGCCTGCAGAGAAGTGATAAGCCGATAAACAAGGAAATAACTTGGCAACCGTGTTCCAGGTAGAGAAACTTTTTGCATCTTGTTAAAAACAATCGACGTGTTATTGTGGAAGGAGCGGTAGATGACATCCGGGAATTTTCTACGCAGATGTCAGCAATGATTTGCCGCTGAGGGGCATCATATTTAACCTTATAGCTCATTGTTGTGTTTATTATCAGTTTTAAATACAGTATAATTAAAGATTTCAGTTAATATATAAGTACGCAAATGACCTTAGTAGTTTTGCGCCCCTTAAGCAATAATAATACAAGTATATTAAGCACTTGAATAAGAATGTAAATTTTTAACTCCGCGATCCATTTTTTTTTTTTTTTTTGTGGCTGTGGATACTATTCTTCAGTGAGTAACTGCGTGCTGGCGGCCCGTAACTAAAATACCCTTACTGTAATTTTCCATTAAATTGTTTTATGTTTTAATTAACTTAAATTAACATATTGAGTACTATACTATGTTTAGTACTTGAATTTCTCTGCCATATTTATATCCAAATTTAACCGTACAAAAACCATCACAACCTGGGTACTGGGTTCTTTGCCCGGTTCCTTCCCGCTTATCCCCCCCCCCCACACACACAGAGGTAAACTTAAAACACTTCAGTTGTGCTTATTTTTAATTACTTTAATAATAATTATGTAGGAATGGGGTGAGAATGAATTTTATACAACACGAATTAATTGATGATTTGGAAATACGGGAGATATTCGGTAGTTATAGTAGTAAAACTGCATTGAGGGTTTATAGAGAGTTAAAGGAAATATGGGGTAGAGAGAATTATATAAATGAAGGTGACACGTGGATGAGGGAATGAATCGCATGGGCCCGGACAGGGGTAGTGAAACGGAAAGAAATAAGAGGAGATTTAAATATAGAGAAATGCCCGATGTATGGAATGCAAGATAATTACTGGCATGCAATTGTGGAATGTGGAGAAACTAAAGAAATGAGACCAAAACTTAGGATTAAAAGTGGGACAATATAAGGGGTAATAAGTTGAAGAATATGAAAAGAAAGCAGAAAATCTTGGAGTTTGGGAATTAATTAGGTAAGGTTAAAACAAAATGGTTGAAGAAAATAAAAAAACGAGGAACCAAATCAGGCAGGAACATAATTTAAGTTGGTTTTTGATTCGGTTAATTTTGCAGATACAAGTTGTCTGATATTTGAGTCGCCGCAAGGTTGAAACTGTTCGGGCCACTTGGTTACACAGCAGCTCTGGAAGATTTACTAGAGCGATTATAGTTGCATTTGCTTGTATTACTGAGTGATTGTAAAAGAGTACTATGGGATGCTTGTTATATTATTAAGTGGAAATAAATTCAATTCAATACAACATGAATTAAATTTAATGAAACTCATGGTGTTTTTTTAATAATGTTTAACGCCCGTTGTTACTGAGACGCCACAGGTGGTGGAAACTGATGATACATGAGATGAAATGATATATTGAGAAAGGATTTTTTTAACGGAAACGTTAAGGGCCTAGACTTAGGGTAGCTCCCCTGAGGATTGAGGAAAACCTGAAAAGAAACCTCAGTAATGGAGAACGGTCCTGGCGGGATTCGAACCCCGGCTTCCCGCTCACGAAACCGTGCCTTAACGACCTCGGCCACCCCTGGCGGTGAATTCACGATGTGGTATACATTAGAACAATAGGATATATATTTTGAAGTGTTCGGTAATGTTGTATCAAGCAGAGAGCAGAAGCAACTGGGAAAGTCGACAGCATCCTCTTAACAGCCCCAGGGAAATCCATTTACCCACGTCTCATACATTAGAGGCTGGATGTCGCCCTAGGCTGCTGCGCGGATTAGAAGTGTTTGCACTGTTAAAATATTATAACCACCCTCTAGCGGATAGGTTCCACAAGCTGTCGATTTGTATGCTCTCGTCTTATCGACCGAAACACGTAGGTGAGCTTTTATAGCCAATGATGGCATGCTTTGCAGGCGGTTTTAGAGGAAACGTGTACAAATAAAACTTAGTGGAGGGCAATTCTTTCAGATGTATCAGCGCGTCAAAATACGTAACAATTCAATGGACATTATAAAGAGAATTTGCTAAAGCTGAAATGTTATTTGATAGAAGGGAATAGATGTGCGAAATTTTAGTGTGTTTTCTTTTTATTCTAAGTAGATAAGTTTCCGGCCTCGCTGATAAGGAGGCCTTATCTGGTGTCATATCTTATCTGTTAAGTAAATAATTGCACCTGTAACTTCCGCTGTGTTCAGTTGTTTAGATATAGATCCATAAAGAAGACTACGTGTAGAAGATTGGGACATATTACTCCAAATAAAATTAAACAGCGATTGGACGGTGTATATGGGGAAGCACTCCCCTCATATTATACCATAAAAGAATGAGCCAAACTGCTTCGAATGGGTCGAAAAAGCATTGAAGACGAAGAGCGTGCAGGTCGGCCCTTGGAGGTGCTCACTCCTGAAAACATCGCCCTTGTGAAAGGGAAAATTATGAAAGAGGTACAGAAACAGCAACAAGGTTGAGCCTTTCTAAAACAACAGACCTTCGAATTATTCATGAACATTTAAACACGAGTAAGATTAGTGCAAGATGGGTGCCTAGACTTCTTTCCTCAGTCCAAAAGCAGCAACGAGTCATTTGTTGTGAGGCATTTTTGGAGCTCTGCCGTGGCAACGAGAGAGAAGTTTTAAAGCCATTGTTACAGGAGATGAAACTTTGGACTCTTTTCCAAAAGGGAATTAGTGGAGTGGCGTAAACCTGGCGAAGCACCGCCTCTAAAGACCAAGGTCATTCAGTCAACCAAGAAGATCATGTCCACAATCTTTTGGGACTGTGAAGCAATACTCTTCATTGACTTCAAGGAGGGGAACACCACAGTAAATGGGGAGTACTATGCTGGCCTACTGCACAGACCACGTGCTTCCATCAAAGAGAAAAGGCGAGGAGAGCGGAGTGGTGGCGCGCGCCTTCTTCACGACAACGCGCCTGTGCACCCAGTTCTTGTTGCAAAGGAAACTGTGATGAAATGTGGCTTCAAGGTGATCGACCATCCACCCTACAGCCCAGATGTAGTTCCCAATGAGTATTTTCTCTTCTAAGAATTCAAGAAGGACCTGCGAGAAAGGAAATGTAACTTTAATGGATGTTGTTTAGGCCCATTTTGCTTATAGACAAGACCTCTGACTATTTGGGGGGGGGGATTGAAATGTTAATTCAAAGATGTGAGAAGTGTATTGCAATAAAAGGTAACTATACTGAAAGGTGAAATATAGTTTTTGTCTTTATCATACCTAGAAAATTGTTAGTCCGGAAACTTATGGACCCACCTTCGTACATTTAGAATTAGGTCTTAAACCTTTTCCTACGCAATTCGAACTTTATTTTTTTACTTTGGATTTTGTTTTTTGGAACAGTTTAATGGCCCTCATAACAACGAAAGTTACAGAAATGATTAAATAAGTGGGTAAAAGTTCTCGGAGTTCACAAGTTATCGGGCATTCACCTTTACGGGGCAAGAAAAATTCAGGAAAAGATCTTATCCAGGCAAATAACCTTACCGGATAGGAACCTAAGTTATCCGACTTTTTAGGCATACATATTCACCATAAGATTACTGAAACAGTCTTACCAACATCTCTTTGATCTAATATTTATTATTACTGAGCAGAAAATAGTCTGTAATAGTTAAGGCCAAAATACTATACGGACTAGTAAACTGGGGTATGGACGAGGGCTAACTAAACTGATTTTGAAACAAGTTTAAAGTTGTAAAAGTGAATACTACTATCTGGTATTATACTTGGGCTAATAGGATTAAACTTATGAAAAAATTGGCTTGAGAATGACTTAGAGGAATAGGAAACTAAAAGAAAGAGATTTTTAGATAGAAATTAAAGTAAGAATTTAAGATATTGAAATTCAGGAAATATTGAATAGTTCTAATAATAAATTCACAGGAAATTAAAGAAACCAGGGGACAGAATGGCGAGAGAAGGAACTGCATAGACTAAAACAGGTGTAATGAAATTGAAAGGTTTGAGAGGGGGAAGGAATTTAGACGAATGTCCAATATGTAGATAGCAAACTATGCCAATCCACCAACAGAAATCATTGGGTAAAAATATTGAATATGAAATCAGTGAATGCTATCATAGAGGTTTGGGCCTATTTAGATAAAGAAAAGAGCATATTATTTAGTAATCTTAATAAATCAGGGGAAACGGGCTTTAGAAAATTAATTAAAAATAAAAATGAATAGGGATGAAATATTTCCATTAACTACGTTGTTGAAATTTTCAAGGCCACTGGATTGGATAACTCAAGAATGTGAATATAATTACTAAGAAGGTTGTTTTTCGTTTATTTTTTGGATTTAAAATTGCTGTTTATCAGTATAAAGGCATATAATAGTATAAAGTGTTGGAAAGAATAGAGAGCAAATGTTTTATAAATTGTATCTCGCCGGGCGTTATAAATATATTAATTCGATATACATTTGAAATAAATGCATAGTATATTTATCAATTAGTGATTGATATATTCAAGGAGAATTGAAATAGAGTAGACGTTTAAAAGACAGCAACAATGAAGGAAATAAACAAGGAAAAGAATAGAAAAATAACATTCTGATGATAGAAAAGAATTATTTGAAGCGGAGATGAACCTCTGTCTTCTGGAATTCCAGTAGATGGTTACTGACGAACCGAAGACAGAATTGTAAATAATAAATGGAGATTTCTTAATTACGTTCTAATTATTTTATTTGGTATTAGTTCATAAATTGAAGTTTAATTAATTATGTTCAATTTATAATTTAATAAAGAAATATATTTTATTGTATTGCATTGTAATTTCAACAAATTTCAATTTCTTTGGTGCATTCTAATACCATAATCCTTCCAGCTGTGTCTATAGGTGGATTTTTTGTAGTACTAAAAAGTGTTTAAAAATCTATCTTATAACTAGAGCCCAATACCCAGACACTAAACACGCCAATTAAACAGCATGCATTATTCAAAAGGTGGGCAGCGGTGGTTCAGCGGGAATTGTCAAAAATCGGTTTAAATCTTATTGGCAGTAGGGTACTGAAAACAGGTAGGGGTAGTGAAAATAGTCAAAAGACGCCTGTCTGACATAAATCGGCAGGAAATACAAGCGCGATGCATGCAGATGTCATCTCTGGACCTGCAGAGCGAAATTAAAACTAGATGGAGTAAAGAGAGCTATATCATGAAGATGGGCATGAAACAGGGGTCAGGAATAGCATGGCTTAGACTGGGAGGCAGGAAGGCAAGGGAAGTTGTTGACGAGGAAGACAAAAGGATCTGCCCATTTTGCTCGGAACCGGAAGACTGGGTCACATTTTGGCTAAGTGCGCTCAAACAGAAGATGCTAGAATAAAATTTCTCCCGGATTCATTTTTGACTTCTATTAGGGGGAGGCTGGCATGTTGGGACTTAATTATAAATAGACAAAACTGGCTAAACCTGGGCATTTTCTTAAATGTAATACTAATTTTAGGGACAAGAAATTTCTAAAACATTATACATAAATAATATGAAAATTTATATGAATATCAGAATTATTTTACGTATGTCTGTTTCATGTGGGAGTCTGTCCTGGTGGTGTAATAAATCCAAGTTCGCAGGCTCGATCCTGGCCAGGACCGATGCATTTTTTCGGGCGTAAAAATCCTAAGTATGGCTTCCTTCGGAAGGGAAATAAAGCCGTGGAGATTTACGGCACGAAAAAGAACCTCAAGGCTGAAAGAAGAGGCCTCTGAGCAAAATTTGTGGACCGTTTCACGCCCTGATTTGAATGGGACGCTAATGAACTGAGATGTTAAAGAGCGTCCGCAAAAAAAAAAAAACAAAAAAAAAAACCTAATAATATGTTTCATATGTGTGTGTGTTTGGGGTTTAAAAAAAACCGAATCTAGTTTAAGATAAAGAATATTGTGAGAACTCATGTATATGTGTTATTTTGTATCTTTAGAATTGAAGAATTGGCCGTTCTTATAAATGTTGTTGCTGCATTCTTTTCTTTGAATTAATTACAGAAATGAAGTATTTTACAAGAGCATGAACGGTCTTGTGACTGTGATGTGCAATAATGTATAACTAGTTAAAATAATAAATACTACTTCTACTAATTAAAAATAGGCACTAAAATACAACATAGGTATTTAAATGTAATTTAATTAAAATGTATTTTATTCTCAAACAAAAATAAATAAAATAGTTTATTGCTAATTATTACAAATTTACAGAGAGTTATGTTCTGCAAACACGAATCAAGTAACAAAAGCTACTTTATAAAACACAAAGACGTCAGTTAAAATGTAAGCAACATGTTTTCGGGTCAGCAGTCAAATACTTTAATCAGAAAAAGTAATAATAATAATAATAATAATAATAATAATAATATAAAAACGATTCATATATGCATACCATATATTCTTGCTTCTCTAAAGACATTGCACGTAGTCTTTGAGTTAAATTTTTGAGTGAAATCTTTCACTAAATTGATGCGTGTTACTGATTATTGAGGAAGCAGGTCTATTTCAGAAAGAAGGAATCAGAAATCTTTAACCATGGTACCTTTGTATTTTTAGTATCTAACCGTTTCCTCAAACTGTTGGCAAGCAACCACGAGAATTGGGGGGGGGGGGGTTAACTTCATGATATTTTGAATAATACAATTAGGTATATAGGTGTATAAAAGTTTAGACGGAAAAATAAAGCATTAAACATATAAGTAACCTCAAAGAGTTCCCACTTTCTATTGTGTTAAAAATAACACGACTGCACCATTGATTCAATGATGATCAAATGACTCATTTAAAACTTTTACATTTTATATCTTAAACAACTTACCTCCTTGCAGCACCTCTAACAAAATGCAAGTTTTCCATCCGTTGTAAAATTTGGATCACCACTTATCCATTTATTAAGTAAAACGCTCCATTAAAACTTTTATTTCGACATTTATCCTTCACAAATAGAGGCAATGAATAGCATTCAAGTAGCCAAATTTTTGCCCTAACTGCGACAAAAAGGAGCAGAGAGGAAATATTACGCCCACATTAGCTTTTGTTTACATTTCAGTAATTGAGTGTTCGTTGCATCCCCTGCGCTTTCCTTATTGACAGTTTCCATTGTTAGTCTACAAGAGACGCCTTGTGCAACTTTTCAGCGGTACCCAGTGAAATTTGCTCAATTTCTGAAACTGTTCTAATTCCCCTCTCATAATGACAACAGCGGTGTTAATGTTTTCTTCCATTAGAGCACAAACTGAAGCTTCACCTGAACATTTATGAGACGAAAGCAGAATTTTAGAGTAGTTTTTGCTCTTCTCGTGTCATCTACATTTTGTTTTAGATGAAACTGAACATGTTTCAACTTGGATACCTATCACAGATGAGAACTGGAAGTGATAACTCTATATATTATAAAGTTAACTTTTAGCGGGAGAGTATATGTATGACTTTATAAAACATGATAATCTTTAGTGAACAGTCAAAATTTCTAAATTACTTGCCTAGCTTGCATGCGACATAATTACTGAACCAATACTGTTACACACTAGATGACTGAGAAACGACAATACTAATGACGTAGGAGGTAGGGTGCGCCCCTTAGTTCCTAATAACCGGTTATATTCCGAGCTTTGCTGAGTAGTAGGCAGAACATTTGTTTATTGTTAATAGCACACTCGTTGTTTGTTTAGTGCGCTGGGAATAAACTTAACAATGCCTGTATGCAATTCGGACGAATAAACAAGAGCATAGAGGCGAGTTTCGTGTTTCAGTCTTGAAGATGTTCGAGGACGAGAAAGCCCTGTTGCTTTTTGTTGTATATGGCGAACACTGAATAGCTGGAGTTACATAAGAGATTCCGAGACAGATACAAGACGATCCGCGCTGAGGACAGGTCCATCACATAATTACTACACCACATCCGGTGTGGGGGAGGGGACAGAGAAACAATTGGTCTCGCATGGCTCAGATTAGAGGCCTGGAAAGGAAACAAAACAGTTGAGCTCTCGGGGAAAGAATTTGCCCATTGTCCGGAGAGAGCGATATCTAGAGGCATATTTTGGCAGAATGCAGGGAAACGGAGATTTTAAGAAATGAGCATTTATCACCGCAATTTTTCAGTTCCAATAGAAGTGAACCTCTTCAGGGAAGTGTTAGTGCATGCAAGATACTCACACAATTTGGGAATATTTCTAGAGAAGACCCGCAAAGGAGGTTAATGGCTATAATGAAGAGAGGGGAGTTGGGGAGGCGATGTGTGTAAACGGAAGGGGGGCTCAAGAGTAAGGGTTCCATTTATGTTTATGTATTTGTATATAAAATTATTAATAGAAAACGTAAATATGTGGAAGTGTTTGTATATTTGTATGTATGTGTATGGTCATTTTGATTGTTATAAGAACGACATTAGCATGTATGCAACAGTTGTATTTATTGAATGTATTCTAAAACGTCCATTACTACTACTAATTACTGCTGATGTTACTGCGTTGCGAAAATGGAAGATCACTGTTTTGGTACAGATAAGCCATGGTTTCATACACGCCATTCACCTGCACTATCGAAAAATGCGCACGCTGTATTACGTTCCACATCACTGACGGGAGAACAAAAGACTCACAGACTAGCAATCTCTGGGTCACCTCAGTGGTGTCATGCTTTTATGTCCCATGTTGTCACTAAGGACAAAACGTTGTGCCATGATTTTGAGCCCGAGAGGAAATTGGAAAGTCAACAGTGGAAACACGTGAAAAGGACCAAAGGCTTACAAGTTACGGGGAAGTTCTTCAACAGCTGCTACTCGAATTTTCTTGAGTATCTAATGCGAATTACTAGGAAGGCACTGAAGGACGCCATAAAGTAAAAACGCCGTGAAATGCTTTAGGAATTTGGTTGCAATTCCCTAGAGCCCAGGCTTTCCCTTTGCAATTTTCACATTTTAGCGATCTTGAGAAACTCATTCATGGACTTCTGTTTGAAGCGAACGAAGAACTGCTGTGATATTTTGCTTTCCTCTCAACAAATCTTCAACTGAGAACTATGCATTGCTTCAAGCGGCAGGAGCTCGAAGAAGTTAAAAAAAGTTTAAAGGGGAGAGACAATCACTTTCAAAGAAAGATGCGACAGGGTTGTGGATCCGTCAGCAGCCTAAAATCTTCTGTAAGAATGTATTTGGTACTCTTGTCTCTCAGTGGAATAAATGTATTATCAGGTATTTGAAGTAATATATGTACAAAGAAATTTATTGTATTTGATCCGTTTTTATATTTGGAATGGGGTATAATTCCCAAGTGTGTCAAAAATTCTTCTTTAATTAATGTTGGCCTCATCTTTATGTAGATATCTCATAACAGAAATGAAGCTAACGTTTCTCCATTTTTTGAAAAATCGATTTCTCATTTACCTAACTGACAAATAAATTAGGTTGCATTCGAAGACCTGCTGTTTTGGGAATAATGTTCAACCTACGCAAATTGGTTTTATGTCCATCTCCTTCTAGCCCATTGATGTCGAACGTAGTCAAAAATAATTTTAATTTAGCAAACAAAATGCAGAATAACGTATAGAGTGTTGTACTGCATAAATAAATATCCTTCTGTTAGAGGAACAAGCGCGCGAGGCATCTCGGGAAATATGACGGTAGCCATAACATGATGGCAGTCGCCTTAGAAACGAGCGAGGAGCAGCGAGCAATTATCCGTGATTTGGGTAGTGAAGGCGAAAAATCAACAGATATTTATATAAGAATGAGGGGGCAATATGGAGATTCTTACTTCAGCAGGTCTATAAGGGCACAGAGAGTGTCAATTGTAAGTAATGCAGCTCGCTCCTGTCGACCGCATACTGGTATTACGTCAGACACTATCTCTGCAGTAAAACAAGTGATATCGGACAATAGGCGGGTAACAATTGATGAGATGACTATAGAACTAAATATCAGTCATATCTCTGCGCACCATTTATCCACAACATTCCGCAGCACCTCAAAGTTTCCGCTAGGTGGTTACCAAAACAATTCACCCCTGAATTGAAAAATGTCATATGGATGTTTGTGAAACATTTGTACGACGTCTTGAAGCCGAAGGAGCGTATGGTCACTGATGATCAACGCTAGGTTCACTATTTCCAGTCAGAAACCAAGCGCGCCAGCATATACAGTGAGGTCATTCATAATTACCAAAACCAAAATAAATTGCAGACGGTAAAGTGATGCTCAGGCTCTTCTGGGATTCTAAATGTCCAGTCATGGAGCATTACATGCCCAAAAGACGCAATGTTAACGAGTCATACTAGGTGAGATAAAAAATAACGGTACTATTAGTTTTTCTTAAAAAGTCTTTTATTTATTTATCAACATCAATTCTGCCCCCTTCAAAGTAATTCCCCTCCGGATATGATACACTTGTACCAGCGCTTTATCAAATCTTGGAAGCACTTCTGAAACTCACTTTTCGGTATGCCCTCCAGCTCCTTCAGCGATTGTGTTTTTACCTTATCAATGTGGCAAAACGTCGTCTTTTCATGGTTTTCTTCAGCCTCGGGAATAGAAAGAAGTCGCAGGAGGCCATGTCCGGCAAATAGGGTGATTGAGGCAACTATGGATTTTTTTTTTTTGCCAAAAAGTCACGAACAGCAGTGAGGTGTGAGGAGCAATCTGTGAACAAACTTTTCATGCCCAAAACATCCGAAAAAATTGCTTGGCATGAACCAAATGATATATCGACATCACCAGCAGCCTCTCTGATAGTGATTCGGCGATTTTCCAGAATCGTTTTCTTCACTTCTTCGACGTTTTTGGCGGTTATTGATGTGGTAGGACGTCCAGGGCGGTAGAAATCTTCAACGTCTTCACGGCCCTCTTTGAAACGTCTGTAAAACTCGTAAGCTCTTGTCTTGCTCATAGCAGATTCGCCAAAAGCTACAGTCAACATTTCCAATACTTTGTTGCACTTTATTCCATTTTTCAAGCAGAATTTAATACAAAGTCTTTGACCCATCTTTTTCGAAACTAAAAAATCGCCTAGAAACATCAAAACACGTCTAACCTTTTCGACTATCAACAATGAACTAAATATTCAAAACAGCTGCAACCGCTAACATTGGTCAGAAAAATGTGTGCCAACAAGTTAAAAAAAATGAAAATCTGATTTATGAACCTCGCGAATTAAAAAAAAAAATCCTTAATTTTTTTGATCACATCTCTTATTGAGATCTGCTTGAGAACCATTTGAACCCTGCAATCAGGTTGAGACTTTGTTCATAGTTGGTGTAGTAATTTTCATTTTGAGTGTATATCATATTCTGCTCATTCACGTGATCTAGCGCCTTCAAATTATAGTAAAATTGGACCTCTCAGAACGATAAGGTGAAGGACGTGGTTGCGCAACCATTCATTTCTTGTGGAATCCGGGCATTAATAAAACGTTAGAACACGTGTATTGAAAAATGTGGAAATATGTTTAAAAACGAAGTTTTCAATCCCAGTGTATGCATTTTATAAATAAAAACATTCGGATCGTATATTAGAGTTTGGCTGAGTGGATACATCCTTTATCCCTAATTCCCCTGCTAAAACTGGAGTACCTTGCGATGTTGCAAACTCCCATGGGCATTCTAAACAACATGGACATTATTTTCTGAAGCTAATATCTCGCAAAGCCCCTGCTGTGTAATAAATTAATAAAATCCCCTAGCAATGTGTGTAAAACTTTACACAATCCCTTGCACCAACAGTATTCCTTTAATAAATGTCCATTAGCGTAAAAGCTGCTGATTTTTTCTTTTGGTTTGGAAATAAAGCCACAGCTAAATGTAAAAGTAAAGTTATAATTTACAAAGCTCATGTGAGTTATGCTACTTTTCAGCGAAATAAGGCAAATGTACTTTATCTTTGAGATATACCTACCGAAATTCTTTTATATATAAATATTTATTACTGCATAGGTAAAGAAGATATACAACGGAGAAGATGGTACATAAAATAATTCTTGCAAAATCCACGATCTAAAGAAGCCAACTTCATAGCGCCGTCCATTGTTGTTGGTAAACAGAGGATAATATGCACATAGACCATTACATTCAGAGAAAGTGACAGTGTATCCCACAACATTTTTGGTCCGAACCGTTTTGAGAATATACATCGAAACATAATTTACATCACACTACAAATATATCAAAAGAAAATTATTGGACTTTTAGAAGGATTTGGACACATTTAGTATGCTGAACACCTTGATATGCAAAAGCAAGTGTTTGAACAAGATGGGGCGTACTCCCATACTGGTCTTGGAAACGGGCGCCTACTCCAACAGCTGTTTCCCGGTCGACTGATTTCTAGACGCTCAGATTTTCCTGATATGTTGTTGTGTGGTGCTTTTTTGTGGGGGACACGGAAAGAACAAATACTTCATATCCCTTCTTTGTAGTGTAGACGAACTTCGTTAAAACATTGAAACAGTTCTGCACATAATAACAGGGGAGCAGTGTGGTGTTGTAGTCACAAGGTGATAAACCATATGGAACATTTAGTATAAGAGTAGAAAACATATACACCACATAGTTGAATGATAGGTAATCGCTCTGTACAAATGTTACTAACTTTTTTTTAGGCCACGCCATATATACAGTACTAGAAAGTTTTATTGCATCACCCACAAATCTAATGTTTTTCTCTTTATTATACGAGGTCTGATCAAAAAATTCCGTAATTTTGCCATATAGACCTACCCTCGTAACTGTCGGCTTTCCATGTATTACCGCTACGTTTATTTAAACGCTAGTGTGTACCATAATTATGAAATAATGGTTACAATCGTACAGTGCATATTTAAAAACCGACAGGGAAGCTCTTTGAGTAATGTAAATATTTTATGTTCTTTTGACATATATTTCCTCACGCTAGAAGATAAAAATATTTAAAACAGAGGATAATTCTGCTTTGTTTTGCAACATTTGTCTGCGACGATGGCTCGATTTGCGGACAGAAAGAAACGCGATGCTCTCGAAGTTGCTATATCTGTGTTAAGGAGAATAATTGCTCTCTCAAAAGTTCAGAGTAACACACGTTTTGTAAATTGCAGACTGCAGCAGAGGGCCGTGATATTGCTTGTTGTGGCGAATAACGTCCAAAACGCGCTGGAAGTAGTTTGTACACAGCCGCTCATGTAAGGGATTTGGGCGTGTTCACAGCATGGGAAATAAATAACTTGCTGGTACACTAGAGCAAAAAAGAAAAGACGTATCAAAACCAGTATTATCTGTAAAGAAACCAGTGGTACTAAAGAATTATCTTTATATGTTTTACGACAAGGTGTCGTGAAATTATATAAGAAAAAATAAAAATAATATATTTTAAAAATTCTCTCAAAAATATAAAAAATCCTAAATTTTTTTAAAACTGACGTTTATGAATAATTAGCACACACAAATCATAATTCTGGAATAGACGAAGATCAAATGCTACCTTTCGACTTAATAATACGAACTGATAAAAACAAAATGGAAATTTATCACAAGTAATATCACGAGAGGGTCTGAGATGGCCGATCTGGAAAGCTCAGACCCTCGAGTGATATTTATTAGGACTATTTCACGAAAACAATTTTAATATAATTCCTCTAAACTTGACTTACAAAATTGTATATTTGCAATCAACCTTTTCAAGTCATTTTGTGACAGAAGAATGCTGGTTGTCAGTAATGCCAATAGAGAAGAGTAAAATACGGGTTTAGGACTATTTCATGAATAGATTAAGAATAAAAGCGCTAAACATTTGAAAATCGCTCACAGAATATTAACACTTGTATAAAATTTATACTTATGAATATGTACTTGAAGAATTCTCCATTTCGCGTTATGATTGTCCATACTTTTGTTGCTATAAATAGCTTCCCACCGCCTCTAGCAAAAGTGGTCAATAATGCGTGTTCAGGAATTATATAGTGGAGGTATAGAGTTGGCTACACTGACCACAAGACAAATGCTCGACGAAAAACGGTTTCGATAATTTTTTTCAATAATTTTACTCAGTAAAATTGGTCAAAACTCAAACTTTTGTTTCGTTTCATTTCAAGATGACGTGAAATAGTCATGGTAAATATTTTTCGGTTTATTCGCATGAAATTTAATAATAATAATAATAATAATAATAATAATAATAATAATATACCATCCAAGTTTTCCAAAACCGTAAAGTCCTCCTTAACTTCTTTAAAAGGAAAACTACATGTTCCTGGAAACGTTGGACAGTGAATTCACGTGGCATAAGCCGAAAAGCTTTTACCATGATAAACTTCGGATGCGAAAATCTATTTCATAAAAATAGAAATTTATAAATGCTCATTGCATGTACTGCGTTTTTTATTTTATTATTATAGGAGTGCATTTTCATACATATAAACGACGTTTACAACGGAATTCCGTCGACAACACTGTTTATGTTCAACAATAAAACATTTCACACTATTTGGTTGGATTCAGATTAATCAAATGAAAAATTATTAAAACGCAATTATCAAAACTGAATTAACAAGCCCCCTTTCTTTAGTGCAATGGGCATTTCGTAAGTAGTAAATGAAGAGATGGAAGCAATTAATATGTTCTTCCCCACTGATTTGGGAAACAGTTGGCGACACTGAGAAGGTCCCGCCATGCCGGAGATGCGTAAACTAAGCGAACTCCTCACGAAGTAGAATGACTTGAAAAAGAATTAAAAATTCATATTTATAGTTTATTATTAATGAAATACATTAAGTTCTCGTATTACTATATTGTAGTAGCATGACAAACCTTAAAATTAACTAATAAAGATAAATCAAACTATAATACATCATTTAACCACATTTATCTCTCTTCAAAATCACTTGAAAATAAATGTCTATAGTGCAATTATTATAATATTGAAAGTAAGGGAAAAAAATTAATATATATGCTTTCTATAAATATTACAAATGTGAAACCAAAGTTTAAAATTAATCTTATTTCAATAAATTAAATTTAATTCAATTTAATTTGAATAAATTAAACCACAAAATTTATGGTATACTGTTAAATAAATGAAACATATGGTCACTAAAGATAAACCTTTTTAAATGTAACCATTAATATCATCTTTACATTCACCAAAGAGAAGAGAAAATTTCGAGTTATATTGTGTGGGTTTAGGAAGTAGTTCATACTTATCGGTTAAAAAAAAAAACCTGTTAAAATTCAATGTACTAAGCAAATATACCCTCGATATTTCCATCTATTTTCAGTAACTTTGAAATTTAATTGAAATTTTATTTTATTAAAAACATTTAACGCAAAATTTTTCTGAAGGTTATTACAAAGCGCTCTTACAGACAAACATAATTCTCAAACACATATTAGATTATAGATTAATATTTCACATTTGCTATCTTACGATAATGCTTTTGTTAAATTGTTGTTGATTTGGTTTATTTACGGATGCTCTATCATCTCAAGTCATCAGCATCCCATTCAATTAAGGACGTGAAACGGCCGATAAATTTTGCTCAGAGGCTTCTCCTTTCAGGCTTGAGGTTCTTTATCGTGCCGCCATACTTAGGATTTTTACGCTCGACATCGACCCTGGCTGGGATTGAACCCGCGATCTCGGATTTAGGAGGTATGAATGAATGGTGTTTAACGCCCGTTTTTGCTACAGAGGCACCACAGACGGTGGACACTGATGATACCTGAGATGAAATGATAAATTGGGAAAGGATTTTTTTTTTAAGGAAGGAAACGTTCTAGGCCTAAGTCCAGGGTACCGACCCGGCATTCGCCATCTATGAGGACTGAGGAAAACCTGGAAAAAACCCAGTCAGGGAGGACGTTCCTGGCGGGATTCGAACCCCAGATATCCCGCTTATGAGTATGCGCCTCAACGACCTCGGACACCCGTTATATCGTTATACAGTTTATATGCTGATTTAATTCATTCTTTTATTTTGAAATAATTAAGAGAAAATTAAACGATAGAGCGCTTTTTAAATTTCGCTGTTCCTAATAGTTCGATTTCCTTAATTTTAAAGAATATTTTTCTTATTTTATTTTAATAGTATACACCGAGTTTTGTTGTAAAACATATTGGGTGCCGCTGGAGCGATTTTTAAATTTTGGGTTTCAGGTAAAACCCTGCTCCTAATGACCCGATTTCCCTGATTTTCAGAAACTATTATTCTTATTTTATTTAAATGGCATATACGGAGTTTCATTGCGAAAAAAATTTGGTACCGCTAGACCGATTTTGAAATATTGATTTTAGGTAAACCCCCGCTCCCAATATTCTGATTTTGTTGATTTGCAGAACTTGTTTTTATTTTTCAGTGACAAATACCAATTTTATTTGAGAAAAATTAAAATTTCGGTCACTATAGTGATTTTTAAATTATCACTGTAACTCTTACTCTTTAAATTTCGATTTTCAGGTATACCCAACTTCTGTATTATCCCATTTCCCTGATTTTCAGAAACTATTCATCTTATTTCAATAGCTCATGCCGAGTTTCGTTGAGGAAAACAAAAATATTTCAGCTTCTAGAGCGATTTTTTTTTCTTTAGGCTAACCCTCATCCCTAATGGTTCAATTTGCTTGTTAACGAACTCGAGAAATCGTTTGTTAATTGATCGTTATATGCAGAGTTTCGTTCAGAATAAACAAAACTTTCGGAACATAAACACATACACATATTTTTTTCCATCATCATTTTTTATGCATAGTAATCAGGATCGATCGAGATTGAATAACATTTTCAAACATCTTTTCATCTTTTCACCGCAATAGCTTCCTTCGGAATTTATTCAAATTACGATATATTTACAGCAATATATGGCTATTATTGGTTTAAAGTTAAATTTTCATTACATTTCATTGGTAGAAAATATGTAATTTAAGTGAAATAGTATATTTAAAATCTAGCACCCTATAGTGTCGTAAGTTTTGCTAATAGTTACTAGATGCCTATAGTTTCAACATTCGAAGCGACAATGCCATATCATGTTAGTGCTGCTCAAGAGCTATTAATAATGTACAAGTGCCGTGAATAATTTCCTCTCCGCTAAAGAAATTAGTTCAATTGGAAATCTACTCGAAAAGAAATAAGCGTGGAGCAACTTTTGCTCTGTGTGCAAGAACACAGCATTACTCCTGTAGACAGGGCGGTCATACTTTCCACTGGGAAAAGGGTGGCGCTGTGGTTCGTGCTGATTATACAGAGTGAACAATCTTTCACGCAACCGGTTTCGCACCTTGCGGCCGGCCGGCAAGGCTGGCTGCTGTGTCGGCGGTGTGCTACTTGCGTTAGATTTAAACTCACACTGACGCCTCGCGCAGCGGAGGGGAAATATACTTCCTGCCGTCGCCGACATACCGCTGCCAGCCGGTCCCGCGGTTGTATCAAGAATTGCTCACCCTCTAGTATTACTAATATTCTGCTTTGTTTCTTAAATAAATCATCACAAAACACAGCTCATTGTTTGTTTTAGTCCAAATTAGTGACATTTATATTAATTACTTCGTGAATGAAAGGCAACACGTTTAATATGTCACAAATTTCTAACATATTTCTAAAGCATTCCATTTACCATGCGAAGGACTATTCGTATTATCATTTGTAGGGATTCCCCGACCCTGCAGCAGAGATCAAAAAGCTCAAAGATAATTTATTTCCTTCAATGGTTGCAAAGGTTATATATTTATATTTAGCTATAGTTAAATGCATGTTTTCATTTTCTGTCTATTATTATGCCTTTTAAGATAGAAAGTCCTGCATGTCGTCTGTCTGCTTCGAAATCGCAGGGCAAGAATAGCCTTATTTAATTTTATCGAAAAGTTCCTCAATGCCGTTATCCTCGCCTTCATAGGTTGCTGCTAGAATCCTATCTGTATTTGGTTCAACTACATCTGTGAATAGTTCTTTTCTGCCATGAACAGAAAGAAGCAAGAGAACATAAATAAATCTAATTGGTGATATTAATTAGCTGGGCTCAGTTAATTCCCCCGGCTAGTGAGTTTATTTTAATCAGCAAGAGATGCCAAATATCTAGTATCACCGGTCAATAAATGTGGTTATGATATCCTGTGTAATATCATAAAGACATTTGTACCAGTGACACAACACTTTAACATTTGTAAATAGTATGCAATATGCATTAGAATAACATTTTAATATCAGGGTAGGTCATTAAGTTACAAATTGATGTGAGTACTACATGTTTGAATGATATATTGAGCTATTGACACTAGATGGGAGTATTAATAACATTCGACACGAGACAATGATGTTTACAATAGCGAAACAGGAGTTGCATAATGGCGGCGTCTCTGAGTAATTATACAACCCTCGAGCAGCGCTCCATTATGCGATTTTTGTAAGCTAAAGATATGGAATCAAAGAACATTCATAAATACGGCTAGAAGTGCATGTAATGTCAAGCTGTTTACAAATGAGTGCAGAAGTTCTCTGAAGGAAAGACGAACATCGCGTCGATATGTCAGCGAAGATTGATACAGAGGCGAATTTGCAATGCATTGAAGACTTAATCCTAGTAGACAGAAGGATAACAATAAACACTATAGCCACTGCTATTGGCTGTTCACAAGGTATACCCTAACTCATAAGGTATGGCAGATTAGGTTTTTACAAAATCTGTGCACGATGAGTGTCGCAACTACTCACAACATAAAATGCAAAGCATAGGTCTCGTATTACAGCATCTCAATCGCTACCACGATGAAGGACACGACATACCAGCCCGAATTGTCACAGGTGGTGAGTATTGGGCTACCATTAACCAGCCAGAGACAAAGTGCATCAATGCAGTGGAAACATATTTGGTCGCCTGAAGGGAAAAAGTTTAAAGTGACCCATCAAACAGCAAAACGATACTCACAGTCTTCTGGGATAATAAAGGTATACTGTTCACCGCATTTCAGCCCAGTGACAAACCGTGAACACCGACTTCTACTGTAACATTCTCAGGAAACTGTAAAGCGATTCAATGGAAACTATCTCAAAAGCGTTGCATGATAACGCTCATCCTCATACTGCAAACATGACGAAGAGACGCTGTGCTTCATCCAAGCGACTTTTACAGTGAGAAAGACATAAAAATAATAGGGAACTATTTAGGAAAAGTTACAGATGATGGAAGAAAATATAGAAAGAAGTGTAACCGTAGAAGTATAATAATTTATGGATTTACAGTGTAAGTAGGGAAGGTGGGGGAGAAATGATAAAGAATGGTCAGATAGTCAATGATTGATAAATTGAATAGGAGAGGGAATGGAAGTAAATTAACATTAGAAACAGAATTATTATACACCTATAACCTGGGTGTTAGTGCGTATATAGTCCTAAGGAAACAAGTAATTCACAAGTTGGATGTTGTGTTTAGAATTAAAATATTGTAATAGAGTCATTATATATATATATATATATATATATATATAAAGTATTATGGAATAGACTTGTAAACTGTATGTTGAAGTAAAGAGAAATAATTTCAAAATCCAAAGACTTTTAGGCTGCTGGGTTTCACGGGCTTGTGGAACGACAGGACAAGTATCTTAATGTACATGGAGAAGTAAAAGTATTTTGCAAATCAGTGCTCTTATCTAAGTTCCATATCCATTTGTGACTTACCCTCGTACAAACTAATCAAATTCATAAAACGAAGTCCGTAAATTGAACTAGCAACCAGTCCTTTTTGTATAGACTCATAAATAGAGCTTGTCTACATCAGGTCAGCATTGCTGTTCTTTTCTTATGAGTACATATGCTACTTCAGAAGTTCGTATACGCTGTCGTAGATTATCAGCAGGTTCGCCCGATACATTTTATTTACTGTGCATAAACGGACAATGTGATATTTGTATTGAATTAAATTGCTACAGTATATGATAAAAGTTAAATAGACTACTTGTAAAGCGTGCATTCGTTAATAATTAAAACAATTTGAGATCTGTTTGTTAAGGCGCACTTCATTACCTGTTCGTTTCTTTTAAAAGATATCTTTATGCTCTTGTTTATGACGAGAAGGGGGGAAGGGAGTTTCATGTACATAAGAATAAAGTCTTTGGATTTCTTTCGAAGTTTGACGAAAAGATAAAGACTGGGTACTAATAGCAGAATGAATAGTTTTTTTTTCCAGTGGCCTCACCAATGAAAACTATGAATTCGGTGTATTTTATGAAGAAACTGTTTTTTTTTTGTTTTTTTTTTTTTTTGTGAATATCTAGTTCTAAATGGTAGTAATCCAATGGAGAGAACATAAACTGAAGGAGAAAATTAGGGCAATAGTTGCAATGGTTAAAGTCCACGAATTCGACTTCAAAATTATTCCTCATCCACCCCTAGAGCTAGAGGCTTCTTCCTATTTCAAACTTCATAATTTAGCTCATTTTTGTTGAATGAGCATTACAAACTATGGTGGAACAATTATGTGAGCATAGCAAACATGCAGGGCCGTCACTAACAAAAAAAAAAAAAAAAAAAAAAAAAGGACGCGGTTAATTTCCAACTGACCTGGAACACCAATAAAAATAGATGGAACAGTCCACACATATGTGAGCGAATATACATACCTAGGACAACAGATTTCCTTCCATAATAAAATTGAAAAAGAAGTACAAAGAAGGATCTCATTAACCTGGAGAGCATTTTGGGCGCTTAGACCAAACACTAACTAAGAAAATCAGATTTCAGACGCTCGAAACCTGTGTATATCCTGTATTACTATATGGTTACCAGACATGGTCATTAAGAGAAAAACAAAATTCAAGTATGCCAAAGAAAAATGCAACGCAAGAACCTGGGAATAACGTTGAAGGACAAAATAAGCAAATGGCAATGGGGCGGTCACGTCGCAAGAATGCAGGACAATAGGTGAAACTACAAGATCTCCATGTGGGAACCCCCGGAGAGGAAAAAGGACAGAAGATGATAACAGACCTCTTTAAGGAACTCGCATGTCTAGATTGGTAAATAAAAATGGATATCTCTCGAGAAGAAACTAGTGCAGTGAGAAACGGAGTAACCAAAGAGTGTCTTAAACAGCATACGAACAACTAGCGAGGAATAGCTCACCACGTTATGAAAAAGCGAGCTTTCCCTACTTGTTAGCAGACCTTTGCCTTCAAGGGACACAACAGGCTGTCTTTATCTTTATCCTTGAATGATTTTTCGGAGTTTTTACAAAAACTATTTTTATGACGGGATGAAATAAACTGGAAACACGCTGAATAAAGTTTACCTATAACTCTTAGTGGGGTTTATGTTGAGCTGAATTTAATATTTTCCAAAAACACACGCTAAACACTCCTTATTTTACAAAACTTTTGACTGGCTTACTAAATTGGTTGTATGTACACCTTGAAATTTGTCTACAGTGACACGAAACACTGAAATCATAATCAAATTTTCAGTAATCCAAGACATTTAATTGATTTGTATATCTGAAGCTGAAGGACTTGAGATTCGGAGGGTGTGTGCCATGGACTGATACATTGAATTAGGAAGCTTCTCGTTTGATTTAATTGGCAATCATCCGGGCGGTTTATCTGCTATCCCAGATCCAGTTTCATTGCTTGCCAGTGTACGCCATGCTTGCTGTTCTGTGCGGAAGGAAATTAAGTTTAGCAGCAGTAGATATTTTGGACAGTAGATTGTGTTAATTATAAAGTGACAAGAGAATGTAGCCTGACTGTAATCAATATTACGTTGTTGGAGGTAATCTCCATAATTTCGACAGAGGTATTAACGAAATCTCCTCTCGCCCCGCGTGTTTTTTATACGCCAGCAGCTGTATGAGTAATATAGCAAGACCGGAGCCCAACTAGCGCGCCTAGGTTTGTTAATGTTCGTTTCGCATTTGTGCTGCGGACTTATTGATAGCCGTATTTATTTATTTATTTATTTATTTATTACTTTTTCCCAACCATGAAAAACTAGCTTAAGAGAAAACTTTTTGTGTAACATGAAGTAAACGAAAAGTAGTATTGTTAATTGTCTATTCTATCTATTAAGGTTTTTATTTTTATTTTGTTATTTAAAGATTAATTTTAATTGGGTTTTCAATTATTTATATAGAGGAGTTTATAATTAATTTTCTTTTAATATAATAAATAAAATTTTAATTCAACATATTTATTTTATTTATATTAAGATTCTAAAAAAGAAATTTATTTACATGAATATTTGTATTATAATGTGTTATACTTATGTTATATTTGAGGCGAATTTTATGTACCTTTAGCAGGATTAAAATATTAAACAACCTCCTCCGTGTTCTAGTGGTAGCATTTGCGAATATTTTAGTTCTATTCCTGGTCAGTTCGGGTAAGGGGTTTTCCTTAACCTAAAAAGACAAGTGCCAAGTAGCTTTAAGGCGCCAAGGACCCTAATTGATTTGCACCACCATTAATTCATTACATTAATTTCTAAAGACTACATTTAGGTATCCATAGATTTAAGGACCCGCTCTACTGAACCATAATCATATAATCTTCACCAGGATAACATAGCGGCGTCCCGATCTCAAAAGTCCGATACAATGCCGCCACGCCAGGAGGAAACGCCCACAAGTTCATGCAAACTCAAAATCAAAACCAAGTGGCAAAAAGCACATATATAAACAGACATATTTTAAATTTACAGCAATAAAAAGACCGCATCCATGATTCTTGTGGTCAGCGTGTATTAACTGCAAATTCAAATGTCACTGGTTCGAATCCCGCATGGTTTTCCTTGCCTTTAAAGTCGGTCCTGGTTGTGTAGTGGTAACCATACTTGTCTCCTAAACCCAAGAACGCGGATTCGATCCCGGCCAGGATCGATAAAAATTTTCGGGCGTAAAAATCCTAAGTATGGCTTCCTTCGGAAGGGAAGTAAAGCCGTCGGTCCTGTGCCGTACATTTACGGCACGAAAAAGAAGCTCAAGCGTGAAAGAAGAGGCCTCTGAGCAAAATTTGTCGGCCGTTTCACGTCCTGAATTGAATGGGACGCTGATGACCTGAAATGTTAAAGAGCGTCCTTAAATAAACAAAATAATAATAAAAAAAAGATCCCCCTTAAAATTAAACATAAGATAAGTTTAAACTTTGCGGATTCATTTAGGCTTTCAATTTGTCATTTATTTATCATTTTCTTTAAACCTTAGATACGTTACAAGTCTAATAAATATTAATGAAAATGTAATTACCTTTTCATTAGATATTTATACACAACTGGCAATTTAATATGACGTAAGACATCTAAAATGACTAAAGCACGATATTGTCTATTTTACAAGTATATAGAGGAGAAGGTGGTAATATGGTTCCTGCTTATAATATGGCACCCCATCATTTTGGCCTTGTATTTGCTGATATTTAATGAATGCTACTTCAAGCAATTCTTAGCGTAACCGTTTACTGAACTCTTCCTGCAAGTGTTATAGACACATTATTCGATTTTCTATTTCACGGATTATTGAAGTTATTGTTGATAGGTGAAGAATGCACATTATGTCTTTGTTTGTTTACTCTTGAGAATCCTGTGCTTCCAGAAATGTACATGAACTAGTATTAGTAACAATATAACTTGAAATCCTGCATAGAAAGTATTTCTTTTAGGTTATTATATTATATTGCGATGGAGGTGGCACCTCTCCAGATTCGGATGCCGTATTATGTGCACCTCTTTTAAAACCAAGTGTTGAAAATGTATTATTTCAGATATAACTAGAAAGCAGATTGACCCCCCACAACCTAAGAAAAAAAAAAAAACAGTGTGGTCCAGAAGCAATGATTAAAACTGTCAAGGCCGTTAGGGACAAAGAAATGGAATTTAAAAACAGTGGTTCGGGAGATTTCAATTCCTAAGGCTACTTTAGGCGTTTGGATACTGAAACAGAAACATCTCCAGAGGGTGTAGTATCTAAGAAATTAGGTAGGAAGACAACTTGCGTGCTGGGTTAGAAGTAGAAATCGTCAAGCATCTGCTTGTTATGAAAAGTAAATATTATGTTTTCACAAGAATAGACACTCGTCAAATTACTGAAGGAAATGAGACACCTGCTGAGGTCAGTTTTAATGTCCCTTCCACTTCTGAAGACAACGGGCATGTTTCTCCTCAACCAAAGAAGGAGACCTCAAACCGTGGTGGGAAGCCATCTACAGCAGCCCTTATTACAGCCTCCCCACATAAAAGGAATTTAGCAGAGGGGGAGAAGAACCGTAGGACCAAGAAAGGTAGACCTGCTCAGATATCACTTGCAAGAGGAAGATGAAAAGAACGCTTCGTGATAAATACAGAGAATCTGAAGGTTCTGATGACCATGTGTCTATCGCTACTGGCAGCCAAGGAGGACACAAGTTGCTTTTTCTGCAATGGAACATTTTTGGAAGACAACAGAATGTGGTGTCATATGCCTGTGCTGGATGTAAGGGAGTAGATATATTTACGATTACTGTAAATCATAGTAAAATTTCACTATAGACATCCTCCTTAAGGCTGTTGTTCATCTTTTTACGCAGTTTTAGATAAATTTGTGCATTAGAAAAATAGAAATGTAATTAATCATTCAATTTAGTCTTAGTTTCCCTTTCCTGCCCAGTAATTGTATTTAACACATTGGGGGTCATATTTCCAACACATTTGATCATGAGAGATGTTACATATGTTTACTATAAATAAAATATATAAATAACTACTTAACATACATGGTTTAAATGATTAATATGCAATGCAAAATATATTATCTATCTACTAATGTATGTTTTGAAAATATAACGGGCAAGGCTTCTTCCCAAAGAGCCAGAAACAAACGTGGATGCCATATTATTACCTTTTCCTCTCTCTATATATAGCCTAGTGTAGAACCTAAGTTGAAAAGAAAGAATCGGAGTTCAAAATTCGGGTCATGACCGGGATTCGAACCACAGATCCGTGTGACGTTCTAACCTACTGGAATACCGTGTCTTTCTCCAAGCACGGTATCAGCAACCTCTCTCAACTGTTTCTATATATTCCTATATGAGATATTAGTTGCTTAAACACAAACTCGTAATGCTGCAAGTATTTATGACCCAGACTTCTAATCTCACGACCATATGGGGGTTAATTTATACAAAGAATAAGTTATAAAGTCATGACAGTTATTTTTTTTTTCCCTCGCGAACAAGGGAAAACAGGAAAAATCTAAGATATACGATTGAAAGTATATGGCAATTACTGCCATTGATGCATCAACGGAAGGCTGGATGTAGACGGCAATCGAAGGAAAAAAGCAAAACGCAGTCAGTCTTTGGTCGCGGACACAGGAGGCCCACTGCTCTGACATAAAATATACGACTGTTATGATCCATCAAAAATTGCCTTAAATATATTTGGAACACGCGGAACTTAACTGCGTTCACGTTTGGTCGTGCAGGGCCAAGCTAAAAGTCAAATCTACTACTTTGACTTGATGCTGCTGGTTATCTGGCTAGCGAAGGAGGACATTTTGCTATCGGTAATGTTTTGAGTACATCTAGTACAAAAAAACTGTTTCTATATACGAAGGATAGTTCATAAGTCATGACAACTATTTTTTTTTCTCCCAAACAAAGGACAACATGAAAAATATAAGATATACGATTGAAAGTGTATGGAATGTACTTTCGAATGCAATCACCAGGTGGTGTATGTGAGCAGAACTGCGTGTCTCAGCACGCCCCCAAGTTCATTGGTGAGCGACAGTGGTCAAGAATGGAGGTCACGAAGAGTAAAAAAGGTGCATATGTAAATAAACATTGCTCCGCGTAAGGAAACCAAGAGAGTGCACACAGGGCTACAGGAAGTAATGGGTGAGAATGCACTACCCTGTCGAACAGTGGCGAGGTGGACAGAGGCCTTTAAATAGGGAGGAATGTCGACTGTCGATCTGCCGCGCAGGGAGATAGAGAGAGAAAGGAAGACGAGATATGATTCTTACGCGTGTATACATATGGTGTCGGTTAACTTTTTGGAAATGTGTATCATTAATGTCTTCAGATTTATGTTCTTTGAAATTTAAAATGCATTTATAGCATAAAACAAGAAAATAATGAACTTAAAGAATATATCTCTTAATCTCTTACGTACTAATTTGTATCCTTAATGTTTATTGGTGCTTTTTCTAATCACCAAGAATCAAAATGTTCTACGTTCCGGAATGTTCTCTTTACCACTGGGATATTTCAGGCTGGGTGGCTGCAGATGAAGGCATAATTAAAAACCACTTTGCAATATTAATCCCAAGGAATTCTCTCTCGGCTCGGTTTCCACCTTCATTTAATATTTCGCATTTTCCCTTTCTCTATCCCATTTTCTTTAAGCGAAGCAATAATTGCGATAAAAGCATCATCACAATGAAAAATGCCCCACGTTAGTAAAAGGAATGGGGAAAAAAATGCCATAGAATGCCTGAAAGACGCACTTAACGTTTTATCGGTTTCTGCAGCCCTTTCGGGATGTGCTTCTGACATTTCCCTTTACCTTAAGTTGTCATGTCAACCTGCCAACTCGGTCGCGTTTGCTGTTTAATATCTGCCGTTACTAAATGTACCGTAACTTTAAAAATGTAGCGTCGTCCTCAGATTAAAACATGCAACCAGATAGTCAAGCGAATGTAGCGTGCCTTTGCAGCGTTTCAGAATTTCCTGTGTTTAACTTCCATAACAATAATAGTGAGTAGTATAGGAAATCAAGCAGGTTTCAGAGAAGGGTTTTCTACTGTTCGTTTTAAAAACGCTAATAGATGTAAACTTAAGAAGAAAACAGGGTAAATTATACAGCGTATTTTAAAATACCCTTCTACAGTATTCAGAGAGACATTCTTTGGGTAAAACTGTCAGACAGGTGTCTGCAAAAAATGATGCAGATATACAGCGATGTGAAATTTGGTGTTAGGATAGACCTAAATAGTATATCGGTACGCAGTCAGCTAATAGAGCACGTTATTTTAATTTATTTATAGGTTATATCTCAGATGCCCTGTTAGCAAGGGAGATGCCTTTGAAATCGGCGGTACATGCATACCTGTACTATCTAGTTCTTTTATTTCTAACACTACATAGTTTACAGAAAGGCGTTTACATACTAGAAGATAATTGCCAGAAATGGGATATAGAGGTTAATGTTAACAAAACTAAAAAACAACAGCATTTAAAAATGACTGTGTAATTTGAAATGAAAAATCGTACTGCAGGAAACAAGAAATATAAAATGATAAATGTTTTTATTTGGGAGAGGGAAATGGAATAAGCATAAGGGAAATATGGGGGGGAGCTAGGAATGTAAATAAAATTTTAATCGATTTTTGGAAAATTGTTCTGTGGTTCTCCAAAGGAACGGCAAGCTGTGAGTTGCTATGAAGATACGGTTAATAGCAAAACAAGAACTGTGAGATACTGGCTTACACTTCACTCTAAAAGCTATAATCACCATATACAAAATATATCAACGTTTTAGGTTGCAGAAGTGCAAAGAGGACTCGGAAGAATTGGCCTGGTTTCAATATGACGAGGTAATGAAAATAATAAAAATTCTTGAAAAAAGTTAAAATAAGGCTAGAGGATATAGAATTTAACGAGAAAGTTTCCTTGAGCCTATCGAATACTAGAGGTATATATATATATGCTCGTTCTAGGGAGAAAGGCAAGATCAGGAATGACTTGATTTTATATTGCGGGGTTGAAAGGCTAAAAAATTATCATGGTAGGAGAATTGCTTATTTTATGATGCGGATGAGAAACGGTACATATTTTGGCTTAATGTAACTACTGAGAGCACTTGAGGTAAACCTATAAAAAATTAAGGCAATTAGAGGAACTGTTTTCGGATCACATTAATTTGTTGAAATGCATTTTTCTAGCCAAATTGCGCGAAGCTAGAAGCAATTTATTTTCTGGTTAGAACGCAATAACAAGTGTCGTTTTAAATAATATGTAAGTTGTGTCAATTCACAAATCTGTAAATACCGTTCTTCTCATTATTATTGCATCATGTTATTTTTTTTTTTTTTTACTTTTTCTAATTATCACACGGTCAACGACCCACGCATACAAGTCTTATAAGTTTCCGACCTGGCTGATAAGGATTATCGCTTTCTTAAAAACCTTATATGGCGTCATATCTGATCTGTTAAGTAAATAATTCCAGCTGTAACTTCAGCTTCACTGTGTTCCGTTGTTCAGATATAGTTGCATAGAGAAAGCTACGTGTAGAAGATTGCGACATGTTCAAAATGGAGTATCCAGCTGTTATTAAGTTCTTCACAAAAGAAGGACTTACTCCAAATGAAATTACCCAGCACCCCCTAATATTATACCGTAAAAGAATGGGCTAAACTTTTCCGAATGGGTCGAGAAAGCAATGAACACGAAGAGTGTGCATGTCGGCCCTTGGAGATGCTCACTCCTGAAGACATTGCTCTTGTTGCAGGAGAAATTATGGAAGACCGGTGGCTCAAAGTTATAGATATAGCAACAAAGTTGGGCCTTTCTAAAATAACAGACCTTCGAATTATTCATGAACGTTTAAACATGAATAAGGTTAGTGCAAGATGGGTGGCTAGACTTCTTTCCTCAGTCCAAAAGCAACAACGAGCCTTCTGTTGTCAGCATTTTTGGAACTCTGCCGTGAAAACAAGAGAGAAGGTTTGCAAACCATTGTTACAGGAGATGAAACTATGATCCTCTACTGTGATCCCTTGTCTAAAAGAATCATTGGAGTTGCGTAAAGCTGGCGAAGCACCGCCTCTAAAGGCCAAGGTCACTCAGTCAACCAAGAAGATCATGACCACAATCTTTTGGGACTGTGAAAGAATACTCTTCATTGACTCCAAGGAGAGGAACACCACAGTAAATTGGGAGTACTATGCTGGCCTACTGCACAGACTACGTGCTTCCATCAAAGAGAAAAGGGCGAGGAAAGTTGAGTGGTGGTGTGGGCCTTCTTCACGACAACGCGCCTGCGCACACAGCTCTTGTTGCAAAGGAAACTGAGAAGAAATGTGACTTCAAGGAGATCGACCATCCACTTAGAGCCCATATCTAGCTCCCAGTGACTATTTCCTCTTCTCAAAACTCAAGAAGGACCTTCGAGGAAGGAAATTTAAGTGTGACGATGAAGTGATGGATGCTATTTATTACCATTTTGCAGACAACGCTTCTGACTATTTGGGGGGAGGGGGTTAAAATATTAATTCAAAGATAGAAGTGTATTGCAATATATTTCAATATATGTTGAAAAGTGAAATATAGTTTTTATCTTTATCATACCTAGAAAACGGTTATGCCGAAAACTTATGTTCCCCACCTTCGTAAAAGGAATGTGTAATATGAATATAACATTTTATAATAATAAAGATACACCACCGCCGCCGCCAGTTGTTAAATGATAGCCAGGAAATGCAATAAATTGTTTTCACTTTGATTTAATATTACCTGTTAAATATTTTTCTTATACGTAAAATGTTTTATTACCTAATACGATGCTTGTATTATTAACAAATATTTACATATATCGTGGCACTAATCTAACTTAACTAGTATTTGTTCGTATATTGACATCTGAGAGCAAATCACTGGATTCTTTAATATTAATTGTACTAGGGGGCAAAAATATCTATAAAATGTAACTAATGCAGCTGGCAACAAGCTATCAAAACATACATAAGCGTAACTTTAAACTTACAAGGTCACTGTTTTACATTCTGTTGAGTTCTGTTCTTAGTAAAAGCTGGTGAAAAATCTTGAATAAATTCTAAAAAAAGCATTACATTATACATTTTCCCATGCTATGAGCTAAGTGAAAGAACAAAATAAATCAACGAGGAGTTGGTAACTGTTCACGGTGATTGTGTTCATTTTAATCCGTTTGAAAATGGATTCGATAACTTGAAGAAGGGCGAGAGACTTTGAACGACACTCCTCGCTCTCGCGGGCCTCGGGAAACTGTGAATGAAAGAAAATTTCAAAGATGATAACTTGAAGAGGTTAATCGAAATATTACTGTTGAAATGCTAAGCGTGGAAACGGTGTCAGTGTTGGCAGCATTGACAGCATATTCCATGAACAATTAAAGCTGCGAAAAAGGTGTTCCAAAGGTTCAACATTCCCT
Source organism: Metallyticus violacea (assembly GCA_030762175.1). Classification (NCBI taxonomy): domain Eukaryota; kingdom Metazoa; phylum Arthropoda; class Insecta; order Mantodea; family Metallyticidae; genus Metallyticus; species Metallyticus violacea. Next base: position 33,245,369 of record CM060837.1, on the reverse strand, counting down.
AACTAATGAAGAACAAAAGAGGGGGAGGTAATACGCAAGGAAATTGCTGAGCATGTTTCCACCAAATGGTCCTAAAAATTTACAGACATACGTACACTGGTGATGAAAATTGGTTTTATTACTATACCTCCCAAAATAAAGCTCTGAAAGCGTGTGAGTAAACGTGAATGACCCAGTTCCTCGAAAAAATTTTCGATTTCGAATGCGAATGTTTCTTTTTTCTTCAACTATGAAGGAACGTTAATTGTTGACTGTATGCTAAAAGGAATGACGATAAATGAAGAATTATATCTAATGATGTTTTGAAACCCCCGAAATACCTTTTACTAATCCTATATCACTTTCTTTATACCGACGGTGCCAAAATGTATACACACTTTTACAGTAGATATCTATTTAGTATATTTCAAAGTTGTACCGAAAAACTACAGTAATGTGTAGTATGATGTTCTGTAAACAGATGTGACTCACATTACGTTATGCTAGGTTGCTACAACAAAATGGAGCTAAGAATATCGTTTCAACAGCGGAAAGCAATTTTGAAGTGGTATTGGAAAACCCAGAATGTTGCTGAAGTTCAAGGGCGTTGGAGACGTGTGTACAGAACAGAGCCGCCAAAACGAGTAAAAATTGCACGCATTCGAGACAAATTTGAGACTTATGGTACCATATACCGTAGAAAACCAGCAACACTGGCAGCACTTCGGAAGAAATTAAAACGGTATATGCTGCAATCGCTGAGGACACTTTCGCAAACGTTGCTCAATCAGTAATTCAACGTACTCAGAAGTGTATCGACGTAGATGGTGGGCATTTTGAGCAACTGTTGTAACTGTAAAAGTCTAAGGTGATTAGTGCATATCATTTTCTGTTTGTGTGAATTCAGTTTAGTTATGTTAACACAGTTTTTTCTGTGCTTGAAGTGTACATACGTTTTTTGGCATCCTCTGTATGTAAAATATTTTAATAAAAACATCTCCTAAGTTGTTTGATATTATAAAATAAAAATTCTAGAATTCTAAATGTGGAGTGATATCTAATTCCTACAAGTGAAGTAAAGTTTGCTATTTGATCCAAATATGTCGATGTAGTTTTGAACATTTATAGAAACGCAATTATAAAACTGTCTCATTATTTCTTTTTTGCATCGTGTTCATTTCTCTTCCACGCTTAAGGCATTACATATTTCCCGTTCCTCTCGATGTAGCCCTCGTCGTGAATAAAAACCATCACGCTACGGACCACATTCGAGGCAATTATTGGACGAGCCCTGGCGTTACTTCGCGCGAGAAAAAGAATTTTCAATATCGCTCGGCAGCACGTCAATATAGCCAGGATTACAGAACTCATCAACGCAGCAGATATACAGACATGGTGAAGTCAGGCAAAAATAAACACACAGCTGCATCATCAATGTCATCTCAAGTAACGCATGTCAACACAGGCCTGGTGTTTTACCTGAAGAAGAGGTTTCGTGTTCGCTTCTCAGTAATGGAAAACCTGTCTAGTGATTTCTTATTTACTATGAATTCCTAAAGGAACCTCAATAAAACCGATTAACAATTACAATACTTTAAAACTACTGGACACTTTGTATTCTACAACAGGGTGACGGTTGCAGTAACAGCTCTCACACTGAACGAGACCCGAACAAATGAATAACTGGGCTAGAATAGAGTGGCAAAAGGGGCGGGGCCTTAGTTAGGCGGAGATGTGTGGAGGGCAGCGATACAATGGATAACACTATGTCTGAGCAAGAAGTTGCAGTTTCCATTGCGCAGCGGTTATCGTCCTTATTTTCCAAACAAATACAGAGTCAAACCAATCGATATTTCCTGCACACTTCTGGAACCCAATTATTTGCCTGGCACAATAGGTTCTCGGAGATCGTGATGCAATGGGAAATGAACGAGCGTCACTCAGGACAACATTGAGGTCTTGTGGAAGGTAATCGGTGCTCGAAAATGCTTCAGAGGTGTGCATAAATTGTGAAAGTGCATACATAATTCTTTCTGAAGAACAAAACTTTCAAAAACATCTCTCTGGGAGGTATATTCCATAATTAGAAGCAGTGCTGTAGACTGCGGGGGCGATTCTGAAGGACCTGTGGGGCAGTATGTAGGATGCGGTCGTTACTCGTGTAATAAGGAGGAAATTAAGTGATTATTTGATTTCTTGGTTGAATGCCCCTTTTCTTCGGGATTAGAAATTTTGTATCTCGGGGAAATTCTGGAATTTTGTGACTTGTTTGAGTCCCAGGGAAGGGTAGGAAATCTAGCAGGCTACACGGAAACACTAAAGTTCTCAGTTGACACAATTTATTCACTGTTTTTATAAGAATATTGGCTTGGAAATGTTTCGAAGATCTCAGTAGACTTCTAGATAATGCTTATTGGTTCACGATTTGTCGACTTACTTTAACTAACTACTGACTATTCCTTTCCTACATACTTCGCACACTCCGATTCTGATTATCTATTCTCACGCCCACTTATTCCAATTAGCTCTTACTATTCCTACCTCCGACTTCAACCAATGACTCCAAGCCTCTACTGCTCTCTCCTCAATGCTAACACATCACTGCTAACTGCTCCTCTTACATTTTATTAGACATAAAGTTTATTGTATAATTAGAAACCTCCCCCGCTAAGAATTAGATCCGCAAAATTATACAGGCTCGCTCTGACTCGTTCAATTTTAGAAGAGTCCTATTGGTTGAGCTGCACTAATTTTCTAAAATAACTTTTCTCACGCCTTAGTATTTCCAAGAACGGACACTTCTGCTATAAATATTGGGACACTTTTATAATCTGACATTCACTTTTCTAACCTTTCAGATTTACCCACAACGAAATCGCGATAGACCATGTCTCGACCATAAATAAGAAGCGCCTATTTGTTTCTTAAGTCATGTCAGAAACCTGTTGACGTGTCTAAATGTTACTGTCAAATGGGCTATAAAACATATGCTGTCAGCTAAGGTTGACATGTGTTCATTTCTCGAAAGAATTCTTCCCTTATTGTCATTATGCACCTTCAACTTTACCTATTGAAATAATATTTTTCTCTGCGCTATCAAAAAGGCACATTCTGTGTCTTGGCATATTGTGTGTGTGTGTTTTTTTTTTTTTTTTTTTAATCCTTTCACACGAGTTTGTCCCAGGACAAAGGCGACCTTGTTCCCTGGTCGAACCGTTTAAAATTCCATCGGGATAAACTTCAATACCACACATTCCATAGTTTAACGACCTGTCCGGTATTGTAGCCTGTACTTTCACACATGCATAATGATCTCCTACTAAAGATTTGGCACAGGTGCTATCTGAATGAATACAATACCCTTAATACAAATTACATACATGTATTAGATCATATTTACATTAATTATTAACATGGATTATAACCGTATTAATTTAATCAAATATGGTATTTATTTTCGGCTAGACCTGTCAAACATGACTTCCAGCATGTCTTAGAAGACTGGCAGGTAGGCTTGGACACGTGCATTGCTCATTGGGGGCTACTTTGAAAATCCATAAAAATTTGGGATGAGTAAAGGTAATTGATAAAAAATATTGATGTTCAAACTTTACTGAACAACCCTCGTATTGCATAGAGATTAAATCCTGACACAAACTCTTGCATCAAGTAAAAACCTCTTCAGAAATGGATATATGATTTTCTTCGGGCATTTCAATTTACAACGCTTGTATTTCCATTAACATCCAAAATTATTGTCTCGCTTAAGCAACGATAAATGTGTATATTTCATTAAACATGAGTAATAATTTGGTTCCAATATTATTAATGGAAAAACTATTGCATGTCACACGAGAATGAACAGATTTTATGCCCTCGTAGAAATTATCGCTCTCGGCGTAGCCTCTAGTACTAAACCTTCCACTCGTGAACAAAGTTCCAATTTATTCTCCTATAACGTAAATAGATATTATAACATGTTAGTAAATCGATTGTATGGATCACACTTCTAATATAAATAATACAGAAGTGTTAGAACTAGTTAAGTTTTTATGGATTTATATATATGACTTCGATTCTCCCCCACCCCCCCGTAAGTCTCTGTACCATAGTTCACAAGATATTCAGTTTTTTATACTTTTATGTTAATAATTATGCACAATTACCACAACATCCCCCTGTTTGGTTTCTATCATTTTTACTTTCAGCTACATTAATATGACTGCAGTATTTTTGAAATGATTATCATTTTCATCATGTAGTGGGAATGTTTTTATCGAAGACGTAATGTTTTTTTCATTGTGTGTTCAAGAGTACTTGCAAACTGTTTGTCATCACATCTAGCTTCATGTTGTTTGCAAAATTAATTCTTGTCTTTAATATTAGTGGTGGTATAATGGGAGACGCCGCCGCCGTCGATGCTGCCGTTGTAGACATTGACGTAACTAGCACCACTATAATTTGCTCAGCTAGTTCAAGGTACGGTACTATAGCTGGATTTTTCTCACGTGTACTTCTGGGGTGAAAGGAGTGTGATTTTAAGTATATCAAAATCAACACGGATAGAAATCTACAGAGTTTTTAATGTTTTGTATTACCACAACAGTACATTTTTTATAATTACGAAATGCTCTAAGAATATTATTAGATGCAGACTGAATACGAGACAGATTGGTTACAACTTATGTCTCTGTCCCGAAAACTGTATATTCCTATCATTTTAACACAAATACTTTTGTAATTTCTTCCATGTTAATTACAAAATATAATGCATTGTAACGTATAGTATTGTATTTTCAACATACGTACACTAAGCGAATGAAATTCGTTAATTTCTATTTAGTCGCAATAAAGCTGTCTGTCTCGTGTTTCATTCTTGGTACACTTTATTAATGTAGTTACCATTGCTTGCCATTGGTCTATTAACTAAGTATTACAATTTTCTTATCTGTAGTTTTAATCTTTTCATATTCTCGGCTATGTATTTATATTATTCCGTATTGTTATAAAGGCCAACAAACAAACATTAAGACATACATTGTAATAGCCCTTATCTGATACACGAAATCTATACAAATGAGCTTACAAGATTTATACGATTTAAAACGTATTATTTTATTCGAAAATCAAAGTCTTTGCCTAACATTAAAACATATGCAAATGAACTTATTAAGTTTATATGATTAAAACATATTATCAATGAATATTTGGAGCATTAAATCGAATATTATAGCCTTTATCTTACGTAATAACACACCCAAATAAACTTCTTAAATTAACATAGCTAAATAGCTGTTACTATTAAATGTTTGTGACTTTATATTGAGAATTATATCCTTTACCTAATATAAAAATATATGCAAATGAACTTATTAAATTAATATAATTAAAACACGTTATCAATGAATGCTTTGAGTTTCAAATAAAATATTATAGCCTTTATCTTACATAATAACATACGTAAACAGTGTATAATTTATAAGAGTATTTAGGAAATTGTAAAATTATTTCGTTCGCCTTTCTTAAATATTGTGCTTATATTGGCTTGATGCCATGAATGTGCAATTTGTTTTCTTTTCCTACATTAATTTATATATTTAAAAATCTGCTGTATTGCTTCATTCAATATTTTAATAATTCTGTATTGATACTATCAGGTCCTTTATTTCTATTTTCCATTCTCTCCATCTCATGTTTTGTTTCCTCTTCCATGATTTCATCTGAATTATCAATATTTTTATTTCTTGTAATATTTCTGCTGTTTTAAATTAATAAATAAAATAATTAATTATTTTCACATACGAACGTTTTTCGCTCTTCGTGACCTCCATTCCTGACCACTGTCGCTCACCAACTGAACTTCGGGGTGTGCTGAGACACACAACTTTAAAGCCCTCTATATACAAGTATGACACGCTTTGCCGAGAAATTTGCCGACAACCGAGCTCAGTGATTGGTTCGCCAGCATCATCCGCCATTTTGGGCCTGATGTCTGTGTGTTGTGCCATATATTTATATGGAGAACATTTTTAAAATTTTATTTTAATTTAGTTAATATGCCTGGGTGTTGTGCATTTGGTTGTACAACTCAAGGAAAGAAAGGCGTTACGTTATATCGCGTTGTATGTTTAATTTGACATGTAAAATAATTTATGTAATGTAATAAAATATTTGTCAACATGGCTACGTTGTATTTAGCAGTGACTATTACTAAGTGTATTATACATACAATATTATTATTGTATTACGGTATACTCTGCGCTTATTCTCAAATACAGTTGCCATAGCTTTCAAAAAGTAGAAGAATGTATGTAATTTGTGAAGGTGGTTTGAATTTTTTTTACATAAATTTTTTTTCATAACATTTTTTTACATAAAAATAGTTAGCCATAGTCATGTAGTCCATTTGCAATGCCACTATTACAGATAAATAATTTAAAAAATGCAACTGTTACTGTAAGATAACTAAATGCACGTTCATAATTGGAAGAAAAGAAATAGAAAATGCAGATTATGAATAGTTTAAATTTTCAGGCACATAATTTAGTTTATTTATCTTTTGTTTTCACACACCAATTAAAAATATCGGTTTCTGGTTGTCAAGTCATTCTCATTGGATCAATTTAGAGCACAGAAATGTTGAACTACATAAAGTTCTTGTTCTAAATTGAATTTGGTAGGAAGCCCTCTAAGCCCTCTCTATAATTCTTATAATTCATTTTTAACTGACAGGTTAACTGTAGGTCTTATACAGTTTATGTCAGCACTGATATAATAAATGTATTGCAACAAATAATTTAAACAGTGAATAGCAAAATAAAATGAAATTTTTTTATTTTAAGTTTCACGTGTTAAAAGGATGTAATTAATAAGGCTAACGTTTAATATTGCGATTTCTGTTTTAACCGATGACAGCCTTTTCCTCTGCCGGCAGATGACCCGTCATTGGCCGCTGAGTTCGGGTGGGGTACTACGCGAAAGTGCCGTAACTATAACTGACATAGTCTCAAAAGTTTGCATTTTCTCTCTGATCTAGGTCTTCTAATGTAAAAAGAAGAACAGAAGGTATCATTCAACAGTATAACACAAATATTTTAGGAATTAACTGTATGACAATCGAGTAAAACGACAGAAACTTAACACGTAGTCTTATGGGAGTTAGAGACGGTTAGACACAAAATTGAGCGTGTCTATATTTGTATAATAGGGCGCTTTACCCAGCTAAGCTCAAATACACCATTTGGGGGCTTCATTCAAAAGTACATTTTCTATCGTATATCTTGAGTTTTTCGTATTGTCCCTTTTTCGCGAGAGAGAGAGAGAGAGAGAGAGAGAGAGAGAGAGAGAGAGAATAGCATGACTTATCCCTTGTATTAAAATTAATCGGCGCAATCGGTGTCTTCTCAATTTTGCTGTAAGTGGAAATGAACATGTCTTAGCTTGCACACCTTGCGGGAAGTGACGAGCGTATATTTGATTTAATTGATTTTAATTGATTTGACGCATTGATTTAATGGTGAATATTTTAATTGATTATACTTAAAGTGTATAACATTAGATTTAAGAAATACACTGTTTACTTAACGGTGAGGAGCTTTTAACCAATAGTGCTTATAACTCTTAAAAAAAAAAAAAGTCTATAAAACTGAATAAAATGGTGATGAAATTATCTACATTACCAGTGGCAGTTTTAACACGAGACAAATAATATACTTTTACTTATGCAGGACAAAACTATATGTTTTTATCACTTCAACGTTTATTATCTTCATGCCAAAGTTTTCTCTCCTCTCCCATTGTTCAGTGACCATCGTTCAATATATTGGAAATTTCTCACACAAGGATGGAATGGAGGGCGCGATACCACGAACCCCATCCGTTACGATGATGATTATTATTGCGTTTCTGGCGTTGAAAGTAAATGTGCTGCAAACAATGGCGTTAAACAAAACACGGTGCCGAGGCGTTTCGTGATACAACAATCGCAGACTTGTAGAATGATGCAGCGAGTGGTTTTGCCGCCAGACAAACGGCCGTAACTTAAAAGGGTTGTTCTGCAGAGAAAATCAATAAAGCCCTTAACATCAGAGCTCGTAAACAAAGCATTTTTTGAGGTTTAATGATGCCAGAGAAATATTAAACCTGAAGTGGAGTAAAGAAGATATTTAAAATGAAAATATTACATTAATTTTTTGAATACATTTTTCTCGGTTTTAGAAAATTCAGTAATATATTAAAGTATATACAGTGAGATTATTTGAGTTAAGGGCCGAGTGCGGCTGCTTACTTCTGCAGCCACCGCAACCAGACAAAATAGGGAGACAGAGTCGCTGTGCGAAAGTTAGTATTTTATTTCATTATTTATATTCTTATTAATGTTAATGTTAGCAGGCGGCGCTATGTGGAACATACTGAAATAAAACCCCAAGAGGTACCCTTAAAGATGACTTACTAGTACGGAAAAAGTGGGATATCTTGACAAAATCCAGGAATTCTATTTAAATGCAATTTATTAAAACAGAGTGATTATACGATATACCATGATATATCTGAATATATCATGAACCGAACACACAAAATTACAATATTTGAAAGTTTACGTAGAAAAAGTGAAAGTAAACAAGCTAAACACAACTTGCCTTCATACCCCATACGAAAAAATGACATAATTTATTTAAAAATAACGACTATGCGATTAATTGACAAAACAAGTTCACACAGAATGTAATTAAAAAGTACGTCAAAACTTTGGGGAAATATTCGTTACATATAAAGGGAGCCTATTGTGTCCCTTAAGGGCAAAGGCCTACCAACAAGTAGGGAAAGTTCGCTGTTTCCTAACGTGGTGAGCTATTCCTCGCTAGTTGTTCGTATGCTGTTTAAGACACTCTTTGGTTACTCCATTTCTCACTGCACTAGTTGCTTCATACAGAATAAAATAACAAGGGTCCAGAATCACTTTATTTCCTTATTAGAACTCTTTTTCTAGCATGTACCGCATAGCAGAATATTCAGAAACAAAACTGTGGGAAACAGAAAATCATAGAAATGTTCAAAATATCCTCCGTTAGCACAGACTTTCTGATACGCTGATGTATCCCTGGAGTATTTCGTATTATCTGGCAGCCTTGCAGAATACAAGCACAAAAACTTTACACCTTCGGCTAATCTATAGATCAAATGAGCATCTTATAACTCCACATTGGAATACCTCGTTTTATTGTACCTGGAACGAAGTCGTAAACACACAGAACTGACACTATATGCTCGGTGCCACGACTTATGAAGTAAGTAGTATAAAAAACGGACTATGTGGTACAGATTGAACACAACAACGGTGAATCTATGAACTAAGAGTAGTTAAAACGCTCCACCCCATTTAACCAGAGATAAAAGCAAATGTTTACCTACTCTACGTAATAAGCAAATGTTATTTTATGGGGCTATTGTCACAAGACAACTACGCTGGCATTCTAGGTCGCATATCATAACGTGTAAGCGGAGTTGTAGACAAAGGGCTCTAACAAGGAAATAATGTATTTTCGTACCCATGTTCATATTCGTATCCTCTATATGCAAGGAATATTCCTTATATATGAAGGTGTTCTATTAATCCTCACTTTCACCTTCTTGACTATGTATTTATATTACAAAAATTGTCATAAAGGCCAACAAACAAACGTTAAGATATACACTGTAATAACCTTTATCTGATACATGAAATCTATACAAATGAGCTTACTAGATTTATATGGTTTAAAACGTATTCCTAACGAATATTTGTTATTTGAGTTGAAAATTAAAGCCATTACCTAACATAAAAACATATGTAAAAGAATTTGCTAAATTTATATTATTAAAAACATATTATCCAAGATTGTTTTGAGCTTCAAATCAAATCAAATTAAATATTTATCTTTCGTAATAACATACAAACGAACTTCTTAATTTTTTTAATGGTGTTTAACGCCCGTTTTACTACTGAGGCACCACAGGGGGTGGACACTGATGATACATGAGATGAAATGATATATTGGGAAAGGATATTTTTTAAGAAAGGAAGCGTTCCAGGCCTAAGTTTAGGTACCTCCCCGGCATTTGCCAGTTATGAAGACTGAGGAAAACCTGGAAAAAAACCCAGTCAGGGAGGACGGTCCTGGCGGGATTCGAACCGCAGACCTCCCGCTCACGAGTCAGTGCCTTAACGACCTCAGCCACCCGTGGCGGTGATATATGAGATGAAATGATCAATTTGGAAAGGATATTTTTATTTTAGAAGGACTGAGAAAAACCTCAGTCAGGGAGAACTGTCCTAACGGGATTCGAACCCCAGACCTCCAGCTCACGAGTCCGCGCCTTAACCACTTCGGCCACCAGTGGCGGTTCTCTTAAATTAACATAGCTAAATAGCTATTAGCATTAAATGTTTACGACTTTATATTGAGTATTATATACTTTACATAATATACAAACATGTGAAACTTATCTTATTAAAATAATATTGTTAAACAGCTGCTATCAATGAGTGTTTAGGGCCTTAAATCGAATATTTTCCGTTTCATTTTCTAGTAATGAGACTATAATGTACTGTGCTCTTTCAAAAACTCTGGAAACTAACTCTCGATAGTCCTGGAGGTTTCTAGAAACTCGTGCCGAGGCACATAAACACTGCGTCGTGTTTATAATTCAGGTTGTTACTAATGGAGCTATTCAATCTACATCCGGGCATTTCTAGTTGCATAGTCAGCGTTTGTCAGACTTTATTCCTGAGTAGTTTAAATCGCTAACCACACAGCATTGCATTCATATAATCCGAAAATAACGTCAACCCATGGAGGACACTCATCTCAAGCTCCTCTGGTATCTGGAATTCTTTTCAAATTTGAACGATAAAACTTAAAATAATTACAATTTCTGAAGAAAAGGTTACAAACTACTCCAGCAATGTGGAAACATTTGAAAACTTCATCCAAATTTAAAGAGCTGAAAGAAAGAACCACCATCACTGACTCCAGTTTGATTCTTAAGCTCTTTTGACTGTAAGAGTTATCTCCTTATTCATAAACAACGATAACTGTTGTTGGAGGTCTGTTTCAGTGAATTCCCTAGTCCACTTTTAGCAGCTCTTCGATACCAAACCCTTTCCAAGGACCTTCAGTAAAACACAAAACAGCATCTTCTATCCAAACAACTCTGCAGGTATTTGTTGATAACATGAAAAGTTTTAAAACTGGAGATAAAAGGGGTAACTAGCCGTCAAAATGATATGCAAAAAGCCTGTCATTGTCTGTAGTGGAAGATGGTTTATAAAGCTGATAAACAACACTGAGCCTACTAGGGGTGTTCTAAAAGATTTCTACCTGACGAGGAAAACAAAAAAATTAAAATTAAGTGTTTTTTCATCATATTCACCTTGTAAATCAGTACATTTAGTCTAAGGGCTTTCGAACATTTTTATCCAGCTGTGATAATTAAGCGTCTGTCTCAGTGAATCTTCATTCATTTCTTCAGGTTTGGGAACAAAAAGTAATCGCTGGGAGCCAAATCCGGCGAAAATGGCACATTTGGAAGCACTTTCAAGCGAAGGATGTGTAGTTTTCGAGCCACAATCCCAGAGGCGTGTGAAGGCGTATTGTCGTGATGAAAAAGAACTTTGATTTTTGCAAGGTATGGTCGTTAAGTCTGAATAGAATCCACCAGTTTGTCCAGTGATGAAGCCAATACTCCTCAGTGATGGTTCTGCCCTTCTGGAGGTACTTTTCGAGCATCACACCAGAAAACCATAGCCATGACTTTTCCTGCAGATGAAACCGTTTTTGCTTTCTTAGGTGCACTTTCACCTGTTGCCACCAACTGTTTGGATCTTTCCTTCGTCTCTGGCGTGTAGTGACTCTTGCGTATATCAACTGTTTTTAAACGTTGGAAAAACTTATACCCAAAAATTTGTGTAAAATGTAGTGGCCACGGCCTGCCGAGGTTTTGCAATGTCTGCCAACTCGCGCACTTTTGCACAAAACTTTGTTATTATTAATACTTTTCTCTATGTCTTTAGTTTTGCGACGCCCTGTGTTTAAATGTCACGCTAAGCTGATGTTGAAAAGCGCTGGATCCCAGATAAGCGACCTTAACTGCTCCCTTTGATGCCCAAAGCCCGGCAGGGACGATGTTAGAAAGAAAAGACATTGGTCCACGCTAATTGCTTGTTGATTCGCTTTGGTGCTAAAGCCAGGTGACGTCACTTCCTGTTCTGTGGCCAGCCACAACACACGTCCTATTTGGACCAAATAATTGAATGGGAACTCCAAGGCCTTGCCTATTGCGGCTTGCTACAGCACTTGGCTCTACTTATTGATCCCAGGGATTTTACCGTTGCTTTGAAGGCTTTGTGTTTGCTCATGCCGATTTGGGAGAACACTTTTGGGGAAACTATTACGTGAAATAACATTAATCGTGCTTTTAGGAATAAAACTATTAATTTTTTGGTTTAGGAACATCAATGTTCTGAAAGGGTTTTAGATTTACCTTACGTTACTCAGAATCTAAAAGAAAGGGGCCATGGTTAGGAAATATTGCAGAAATATAAGTAAGCCAGACTCTAATTTATAAGAAAAGACTTAATATTTAAAGAACGAATAACAGTATCTTAAAATAATCTAAAATTAGCTCAAATACGGACGGTAAATTTCTGAATATTGTCGCAGTAATGCTGAGGGTGTATGTCATAGGTCTTCCAAAGGTAAAGACCCCGAGCTGTGACTCTATATTCCCTTATATCGTTTTACGATTGCCTAGGAGGTATCCACATTGTGATAAACATGATGTGCCATCGCCTTAGATTTAAATTATATTAACCAATGAGAAAGTAGTGTAGGTGTCTAAACCTTTCCGATACTGCGTGACAGATCCAAGGTCAGCATGTTTTTGCTTGTTACCAGGCAGAGGTTAATGTCACTATAAAAACCGTGTTTTTTTTAAAAAAACATTTAAATTATTTTCTACTTTTAGTCTTTGTGTACGTAATTCTGCAATCAGTATTAGACATCTCGATTAAATAATAACAAAAATTGAGCAACTTTTAGATTTAGTTCCTTTTGTTTTCTCTTGATCACATCTAAAGTAGAAAATTGTTTTATCCCCTCCATTGATATATTAAAACATTTGATTAATTATTGTTTTTTTAAATTAAAAACAAAATACAGAAACACAAAGTTAATTTTGAAAAGTTTTATTTCAGTATTAAATACATTTGTACCAGAAACTCAGTATAGAAGTCAAAATCTTTGATAATATATGTAACTAATTATATTATATTAAATATAATACTCATTCACTACTTATTTATACAGTTAAAATTATTGATACGTTATTAATACACACGTTCCATATAAACACTAGCGCAATTGAATTTATTGATAGAAATCAGATTTATTAAATGTTATTTGTAAGGATTTAAATTTGATGTTTTTATTTGAAAAGTTGCCACGGTGAGTGCATTGTTATCAAAATATTTAGCATGTCGTTGCGAGTCGAGAAGAACGTTTTTCCATCGCTTCAGTTGATCGCGCTTGAGCCATGCGTTTCTTGGAATTTGCGCGTTTGACATCGCGCTGTTTATTTGAATAGTTACCATAACGACTGTGTTGTTATCAAAATATAACAAAAATAATTCTTATCATTTCGGGTTCAAATAAAACTTGAAATTAAATATAAATCAAGTTACACTATAATTTATTTATTGTATTGATAAATATAATACAGTTATCACACCAATTGTGCTTATTTTAAATAAAGGTTATTATAAATTTTATAGTTTAACTGAATGTGAAAAAATTATCAATTACAAAACTTATATTGTAAGCCTTTTGCTTTGAGACCATTGGAAGAGAACAACGAAGTTAATTAACTGGGTAGACCAACTCAAAGTATTATGTCTAACTGTGATAGAAAGTATAAAATGCTTGCTTATAGAGACAGCCTTCAATCAAAAGAGTTAGGTGTCGATGTTTGTTGTCATGTAAACTAGTAGAACGAATTATTTTGTTTCAATAAACGCGTTACTCCATATCTTTATTAAATGCTAATTCTATTATTGAGGTTCTAGATGCTTGTGATCTATATCTTGGGCGCATTCTTTTCTATTTTCATTAGGTGGAAAAAAATTTTTTGACATTTTTTTCCGTTTCATTTTAATATCTGTTAAGATCGTATATATCTATGTAGATATTATTAAAATATTTTCGGTTATCACTACACGATGTGTAATAATTATGCCTCAGAAAAGATTATCAATAATTTTCACTTCTATTACTGCAGAAAAACAGACACTAGGATATTGACAGATGACATGCGTTACTATTCTATACGTTTCCGTAGTTATCTAATACAAATATTAATTTCAATAAGCGCTCTTGGCGTGAAATAGGGAAGTTTTTTTTTTTTTCCAAGCCCTGCCTAGCTAATTTTGGTGCACTGCGGATCTGATGAAGACCAGCAAACACCCAAGGAAGACCCTTTTGTCTCTGATAAAAGCGATACACGCCGAGGGGAAAGAATAACGAGGCTCAACAATAATGTCGTAATGAGATGAGAATGATGTCGGCTCTGAGAGTTTTCAACAAAGAAGGCACGGAACAAAAGAAGCAGCCGGGTACAAAAAAAAAGGTGGGGGAAGAGCTGGTCCAGGCAAGTGTTGACAAGGAAATAGAAACGCTGAGGACGGTATTCATAAATGAAGTCTTTAAGAGCTTTCAAAAGCGTGATTAACAACACATTTGTTGCGTATAAGTCTCGAAGAGTGCTTAGAACACAGGTAAATACAGTAGCTTGCCTTTGTTCTGAAGATATATGTCAAAATTGTGAGCATTAAGGGGATTATTAAACGTTGCTAGGCGACAGCTCTTGGATACGCGTCTCTTTTGTTACCATCATTTCTTTATCGACTTTCAATTGTTTATTTACTTCAACCTTTGGAGATGTAAATAACAATTAGAGTGCATTTATAATGGTGTGGCTCAGTAACAAGCCTGACTGTTGAACTGAAAAAAAAATAAATAATGTACTTTTTTTAACGTTTTGAAAGATAAAATAAATACATATACAAAAAGTTGTTCGCTAATTAGAATCTGATTTACTTACACTGTTCTATGCTAGGATATCTTGAAGTAGCTACAGCAAATTATTTGATGCAAGGAACGTGTTTCTTTTGTTTTCAAAGTTTTTGTTAAGGACTCGCTTAATTAGAAAACCAGACAAAACAAAGTAGTATCGGTTCAGACATTTCCAATCATTGTGAAGCTGTGAGGCTTTCATAATTGAATTATTGATTGGAAAAGCGAAGAATATCCTATCAACTCATGTTTCGAGAAAACTAATTCTACCTTTTAATACTTACAGTTGGAAATGATTTACAATCATTTGTCTATTTATTTATTATGAAACATGGTTCAATGCACACGGGATCTCGCAATGTACTCCCTACCAACGTCAATGCAGCGTTGCTATCTATCTGGTAGCTTCATTATGACGTCTAGAAGCCATTGTTTGGGAGTACTGCTCACCATTCGTGGACAGTTGCCTGAATTTCCTCGTTATTGCCGAAGTTTTTGCAATCCAGCGATTCCTTCATGTCCAACAAGGCACAATCGGACGGAGCGAGATCCGGTGAATATGAATATAACGGGTGCGGTGCAATTTTACGATCGTAGTGTGGGGTCGCGTTTTGTCATGTTGGAGGAACGCTCCTGTCAACCACATCCCTGAATCCTACGTCCAAACCGTGTGATAGTCCCGCTATTGAGATTCCTTCCTTGAGAAGCCTGAAATGTCTCAAAGAGATGGCGATATCTGCTTGAGCGCTGATGGAGCAGCACGAACTTTCTAGGTCCGGGGATTCCTTGGATGTTTAAATTGCATAGGTTATTGTTGCCCTGTTTGGCCATTCTAGTTGTCCCGTAAAGGTGCTATTTGTGGTCTGGTCGTTTGCGTCCATATGTACGAGGTGAAATCCAGAATATTCGGGACTGGTGCTGCCATCTGGTTAGAAACTTACTTTGAGACTAATGACCTCCGTCAATCTCGAAGCAGTTCCCTTCCACACGTGTACACCGGTCCCAGCGATTCTGTCATTTTCCAAGTGCATCTTGGAAGTCTTTTCTTTGAGGGTGTTTAGCACAGACAGCGTTTCTTCTTGAATCCTCTCAATTGTGTCGAACCGACGTTATTTCAACTTGATTTTTAGTTTGGGGAATAGAGCGAGGTCGCAGGGTGCCAAATCAGGCGAGTACGGTGGGCGGGGAACAACCGTCATGTTGTTTTTCGTCAAAAAGCTCTTGGTGAACAAGGAATTGTGACGGGGCGCATTTTCGTGATGCAACAGCCAGTTCCCTTGTCGCCAAAGTTCGGGCCGTCGCAAAACGTTACAGTATTACATACAGTAGTAACATTTTGACTTGGTAGGACGAATTCTGTTCCACTGGGAGGATTGTTGCTTTGTCTCAGGGTCATAAGCGTACATTCAGCTCTAGTCGCCCGTAATGACCCTGGACAAGAAAGTTGGGGTCATCGGATACTGCTTGACGAAGCTCCGTGCAAACTTCAACACACTGCGCCTTATGATCAGCAGTCAGAATCCTTGACACAAATTTTGTGGCGACACGATGCATGCCCCAATTCATCAGTCAAATTCGTTGGCATTCCCACTTCATGAGTAAGGTCTTCAATGGTTCGACGTCGATCCTCACGAACGAGATGTTGAAATTGGCAACAATGTCAGGAGTTGAGTCACCGGTGGCCGAGGTCGTTAAGGCGCGGACTCGTGAGCGGAGGCCTGGGGTTCGAGTCCCACCAGGACCGTGCTCCCTGACTGAGGTTTTTTCCAGGTTTTCCTCAGTCCTCATAACTGGCAAATGCCGGGGAGGTACTCTAAACTTAGGCCTGGAACGCTTCCTTCCTTAAAATATATCCTTTCCCAAATATATCATTTCATCTCATGTATCATCAGTGTCCACTGCCTGTGGTGCCTCAGTAGTAAAAACGGGCGTTAAATACTACTAATGTGAGCATCGTCTTCAATATCTATACTCAAACATACGTTACGACTCATGCTTTGTCCCCCAAATACTTGTTGAATAATTGCGAAGGTCTCCGTAGCATTTCCCCCCAGATTTGAACAAAATTTGATGCTCACTCTCTGTTCTAACCTTGGATCTATCGTAAAATCGCCACACACTACACACAGAGTATCATAAAAACTACTGTAGAATCTCAACACATCTACCCAGCTGCATGAAACTTAAACACTCACTCATCAGCTGTACTGGTGTAGCCACCTAGTATTACAAAACTCTACTGCAACTACTGTCGAGATGGTAGCACCAGTCCGGAATATTGTGGATACCACCTCGTATCTGTCCTGCTGTCAAGTAGTGACATGTGCTGTGCATTGAGATCACCAATTATTATTACGCTTTGTCCCCTCATTATTAGTTTTTTTGGGAAGCAGGTTTATTCCATGTTTCTTATTGGTCTTGCATATATTGCCATTATGTGTAGCAGAGTGTTGGATTTTCATATTGTACATCATTCTTGAGTGTTTCTTCATATGAGTTGAGGAATGGATCGCTCATTATTATGACGTCTTCACCTAACTCTCTGTTCTATATATTTTATATGTTTGGAACACAATTTGGTATTTGGTTTCAATTTGGTTTCATTAATTATTATGACGTCTGGTGTATGTCTGTTTACTAGTTGTTGAAGCTCGTTTTTTTTCCCCCTGTGATGCTGACATATACAATTTTTAGATTGTCACACTGTATTACTGTGATTCTAGCCATTTTTAATCATCTATTTATTTTTGTATTTGCATTTTACTTATTTGTTTACTTGTTTCTTTTTATTCCGTATATAGGGATTTTCGTTTATTAGTATGGCAAGTTGGTTGTTGATTCTCGATATTTTTAGAGTTTTGTTTGTTGTTTTGTTAAATTTATGTATGACTTTTTGTCTTCTGTTGGGTGGCGTGATGCCATATATGGCCATTACTACTGTTTTTAGAATTTGATCCACTGCATGTGATTGTTTGCAGGTGCGACAGCATAGTCTGGCTTGTTGTTTGTAGTTGCTGTTGTAGGTCACGTCACGGGTGGCCGAGGTCGTTAAAACGTGTACTGTGAGTGGAAGGTCTGGGTTCGAATACCGCCATGACCGTCTCCTCTCCCTGACTGAGGTTTTTTCCAGGTTTTCCTCAGTCCTCATAAATGGCAAATGCCGGGTAGGTACCCTAAACTTAGGCCTGGAACGATTCCTTCCTTAAAATATATCCTTTCCCAAATATCATTTCATCTCATGTATCACCAGTGTCATCGCCTGTGGTGCCTCTGTAGCAAAAACGGGCGTTAAACTTCATTCGTTCATTCTTGTAGGTTTTTTATATTATTTTATGTATGTGTGATGATTGTCTTCATTTTCGCAATAGTTATTCTAATTCTTAGTGCTTTTTGAGGCATTGTGTTATTTTGGATATTTTTTTCAGTGCCTTTGATAATATAGCGACAGAAATTCTGTCATACCACACCAGTTGTAGTCTAGGATTTAAACAACAGACAAATTTCACAATTCAAGTGTTTTGAATTGCTACAGCCTATAGTCGCCACATTTTCCTCAATGTTTGAAATAAGCTATAGGTTCTGTATCTTACCGCAACAATAATATTTTAGGTTTAGTCAATAACAGTCTAAGATTTGATAGTAGAAAAACGTGTAATAGCTTCAGCCAATAGCAGTCTAGTATTAACAACAGACAATATCAGTGTTATTGTTAGGGTATACCATAAGCGTGGAAGTAATAAATTAATATTTCCCAGTAGCTATCTGACGACAATGCTTTTGTCATAAATAAAACATATGCTTTGTTATGAATTATGAAAGTTAATGCATAATTTTTCTTAAATAATCCAGAGAAAATTTAATAGATCGCTTGTTAAATTTCGGTTTTCAGCTACACCCTTACTCCTAATGGTACGATTTTCCTAATTTTTAAAAATTATTTTTCTTATTTTATTTCAACGGCGTATACAGAGTTTCGTCACGGGGGAAAAATAAAACATACAAATTGCGGCCGCTAGAACGTTGACACACACACACATAAAATTGTTCATGGTCATTTTTGGTACCTTGTAAGTAGGATAGATGGAGATTCGAAGAAATTAAAAAAAAAATCATTTCATGGGTACAACTGCAATAGCTCCATTCTTTAAACCACGAAGGACAGAAGAATGCTATTGTAGAAACGGAGGAACCCTGAACACATCTTTTGCATTACAAATGAAAATCTGCTGCCATGGTACAAAGCTTGGTACCGCACACTCCAGACAAGTATTCAATATCAGTATCGTTATTGTGGGAGCTAATACTTACGCATTGTCTTTTGTAGGATATTTATAACTAGTCCATCTCAATATCATTGGCCAACTCAACGTCTTCGATGCTTTACAGAACGTATGGATACATATACGAGGGAGGTCCATAAGTTTCCGGCCTCGCCGATAAGGAATATCCCCAACACAAAATTCTTATCTGGTGTCATACCTTATCTATTAAGTAAATAATTGCAACTGTAACTTTAGTTTCAGTTGTTCAGATATAGTTGTTTAAAGAAGGCTGTGTGTAGAAGATTGTGACATGTTCAAAATGCAGTATTGAGCTGTTATTAAGTTCTTCACGAAAGAAGGACTTGCCCGAAATGAAATTAAACAGCGATTGGACGGTGTATATGGGGAAGCACCCCCCTCATATTCTACAGTAAAAGAATGGGCCAAACTTTTTCGAATGTGTCGAGAAAGCATTGAAGACGAAGATCGTGCAGGTCGGTCCTTGGAGGTACTCACTCCTGAAAATTTCGCTCTTGTGGAAGGAGAAATTATAGAAGACCGGCTGTTCAAAGCTACAGAAATAGCAGCAAGGTTGGGCCTTTCTAAAACAACAGTCCTTCGAATTATTCATGAATATTTAAACATTAATAAGTTTAGTGCAAGATGGATGCCTAGACTTCTTTCCTCAATCCAAAAGCAACAACCAATCATCTTTGTTAGGTGGGCAAACCTAGCCAAGCACCGCCTCTAAAGGCCAAGGTCAGTCAGTCAGCTAAGAAGATCATGGCCACAATTCTTTGGCACTGTGAAGAATACTCTTCATTGACTTCAAGGAGAGGAACCCCACAGTAAATGGGGAGTACTATGCTGGCCTACTGTACAGACTACGTGCTTCCATCAAAGAGAAAAGGCGAGGAAAGCTGAGTGGCGGTATGCGCATTCTTCATGACACAGCGCCTGTGCACACGGCTCTTGTTACAAAGGAAGCTGTGAAGAAATGTGACTTCAAGGAGATCGACCATCCACCGTGCAGCCCAGATCTAGCTCACAGTGACTATTTCCTCTTTTCAAAACTCAAGAAAGATCTTTGAGGAAGAAAATTTAAGTGTGACGATGCTGTTTATGTTAATTTTGCAAACAAAACTTCTGACTACTAGAAAATTATTAGGCCGGAAACTTATGGATCTACCTTCACACAGTACTTTAGTAGGAATCAAAGCTGGATAATTTGTTTATAGTTTGAGAAACTCCCTATAACTTTGTACTGGATTTACATGTAACCGCAGTTCGTAGAACTGGTGGCACACATCTGCAAAAGTGAGGTTTGCCGCACTGACAGCTCCCGCAGTCAACTATTTTTGTTTTCGGCTCCATTTCGAAATGTGGTGAACGAGGCAGACAGGACGAAATGGCTGATATTCGAGAACCATTATCACAGTGGAGGAATCGATAGGACCCTGTTAACCATTTCTTTTTACTTGCCTCTTTTTTTGTGAAGTCCCTCGGCACATTTTTCTTACCACTTAAAGTCATCTAGCTAATTCTTTAAAACTTGAGTTTCGCCAAAGTTTTACTGCACACCCTTTTAGTGCACAAGAGCATTACAAACCCAAAGGTGGAGAGGGTGGGAAGGGGGCTGCTATGAGA
This sequence comes from Metallyticus violacea, assembly GCA_030762175.1. Lineage (NCBI taxonomy): Eukaryota > Metazoa > Arthropoda > Insecta > Mantodea > Metallyticidae > Metallyticus > Metallyticus violacea. The sequence goes on along the minus strand of CM060837.1, from coordinate 33,224,374 downwards.
TGAAAAAGTGCGTTTTAAAACCAAGGTGCACAGTTTCTTTAGCGATAGGTAATTGCTGAAAAATTAGAAAATATGTAATGCTGAAATATGTCAGATTGAATATTGTTGGCTTACCGAGGGGCATTGTGGGTAATTTCAAACTTACCTTTACACCCCTTCAGTCTCTGCACACCTGATCATCTTTGGGAAGCACGTATGCTGCTATAGCATATTCCCGTAATATGTTCTTCATTAACAAGGAGTAGGTCCTGGTGGTGTAGTGGTAACCATACTTACCTTCTAAACCCAAGATCGCGTGTTCAAACCCGGCCAGGATCGATGGGTTTTTTCGGGCGTAAAAATCACTAGTATGGCTTCCTTCGGAAGGGAAGTAAAGCCGTGGGTCCCGTGTCGTACATTTACGGCACGAAAAAGAACCTCAAGCCTGAAAGAAGAGGCCTCTGAGCAAAATTTGTCGGCCGTTTCACGCCCTGAGTTGAATGGGACGCTGATGACCTGAGATGTTAAAGAGCTTGGGCCAGCCCTACCTTCACATAAGGCTTTGAAAATAAATTTGTGTAACTATTGCACAAAATATACTGATATACACAGTTAGGTAGAGTTTGAGAATATTTTTTATATCCCAGAGCTGCAGATTGCATATAAAAACCCCGAGTCAAACACGAGCTATTTCGTTATATCACGTGAGCCTGGAAGATAGGCTAACCTCCAAGCGGCAGTTGCCCTTTGTGTCCATTTTCTTCGCTTGCCAAGATAGACGAAGGCTGAACACTCAGGGTAAAAGCGGTTTAAGAGGCACAAGATACTCCGCAGGATGAATTTAAACTCATCTGAACAAATTACTCTATTCCACATCTCTGGTGTTCATGCTGCATGCTCTTTTGCCCACAGCAGTCGCTTCTGTCTCATTGATTTGGGCAGCAAAGGTTTCTTTATGTACAGCAGGAAGTCCTGCTTCAAGAAGTCTGCTGCTGATAGTTCCACTGGTCACTGAGACGTCGCTTCAGTTCTGAGGATGATTGCCAACGGTCACTGAGATCAATTAATTCTCCTTCTCCCTGTATTTCCTTAATACTCTTGAAATGGTAGACTGTGAAAATCGTTCCAGAGGTTACGATGTCTTTCTTCCCTGGCATTAATTCCGTTCCTTTGCCCATCTTGTCTAGAAATGAGTCTTTATTGTATTTCAGCAATATAAAATGAGAAATTGAAAAATTTACGAATGCTAGGGAAGGTGTAAAACGCTCCCCCACCACAACAATATAAAAAAAGCTATCAGTAATACTATCCAAAATTTGTTGAATGTGATCCCCGCCACTGGTTACTAAGTTGATGCTCGAAGACTGTTTAACATGAATTTTAGTTACGTCTGAAGTTGCAATTCTACTAAAAAAACTGCTATTTCATGTGAGTTTTTCGTCTACATTTATTGATTTATTTACGGACGTTCTTTAACATCTCTGGTCATCAGCGTCCCATTCAATCCAGGGCTTGAAACGGCCGACAAATTTTGCTCAGAGGCCTCTTCTTTCAGGCTTGAAGTTCTTTTAAGTGCAAGACACGGGGCCCTTTCGAAGGAAGCATTTACTCCCGAAAAAAATATATCGACCTGGCCGGGATTGAACCCTAGATCTTGGATTTACGAGGCAAGTATGATTACCTCTTGACCACCAGGACCAACTAGTGAAGTGAACACTCAAATCTCAATGTTGCTCAGTTACATTTCTGCCGGCAGTAATATAATTCCATTTACTATCACTAAATATTTATGAATACTTTGATAAAAATACTCTACTGAGCTAGTAATGATGTTTCTTCGTCTGGTTTCTCTACTGAAAGCAAAACTGGATGGCGGAGTTTTTCTGCAAAGCTCTTTCGCCCCATTTAGCTGTAGGAAATAAAGCGCAGTTGCTCTTGTTTTAGTCGTGTTCACATGTGACTTTCACTCTGAAGTCACGCACTAGACACTCCGTCTCCAAATAAATCTGCCATCTTCCCACGCCCCTCCGCCTTTCTAGAATGTCACGAGAATACATTACATTTATTTTCCTTTGTAGAGGTAGCTATGCCGGGAAGATGGGAAGGGTCTTATCAGATATTCTCCTTTAATACTTAGAAAGGATAATAAGTCTTATGGCCTCATCCTCAGGGTCAGGATTTAATAATGTTTAAGAATAATTTGCAGAGATTTTATTTTAGGAAATTAAATGAGACTATACAAAGAGAAAGGAGAATATAGCCTTATGTCAAAATTAAAATAACTTATAAATCAAGAGTTTATGGCATAAGGAGAGCTCACACTGGTAAAAAACGTAAAAAATGTTTATTTGAAGTTTTACCGTACCATAAAAATAGCGGGAGTTGTCTAGGGCCATCAGCAAAGCATAAGATTTAAGAGAAATGGTTTTATAATTTTTCAGCATAGTTACCTTGTAAATCAACACATTCACTTCAACTCTCCAACTTTCAAATACCCTCAGTAAAATAAGAAATGTCCAGCTGTGAAAAATAAGCGTTTGTCTCACTTCAATCTCATCATTTGATGTAAATCTTCGTCCATTCAGTCATTTCTTCAGATTTGGGAATAAAATCCGGCGAATAGGGCGGACGTGGAAGCACATGGAAGCGAAGATCTTGCAGCAATAAACCCAGAAGTGTGCGAAAACGCATTATGGTGATGAAAGAGAACGTTATATTTCGTAAGGTGTGGACGTTAAACCTGAATAGCATTCTTCAATTGGAACAGTAGTGAAGCGTAATACTCCACAGATTCAGTTTTATACGGGGAAACAGTGGAGCGAGGTTCGGGCTGTATAGAAGACGCGGCATGCATTCTGTATTTTGTCGTCGACTCTCGCATTCTTCTGGGTGGCTATGGTAGCGGGGCAGTCAAATAACGGCACACATTTCTAAATGCTACTCCCTGTACTTTTAGGTTGTATTTGCTATGTCTGACATAGAAGTGCAATAAAATTCGTTCTGTCTAAAATGGGTCGTACTACGGGATACAGGTGTTAGAATCATACAAAAGCAGCGCGCTGTTACCAATAAATTCATATGTCATTACTCAGAAATAGATAAATTGGGAATGAATATTTTTAAGTAAGCGTTCCTTATGGTACCTCCCGGCATTTGCCATTTAATAGAACTGAGGAAAACCTAGAAAAACGCTGACGTAGAGGACGGTCCTGGTGAAATTCGAGCCCCAGATCACCGCACGAGTCTGCGTCTTAACGACCTCGACCACTGTGGCGGTAAATTTGAATTAAAAACGAAAAACGTTGAAATTAATAATTACTTATGTGGTAAGTAAAAGTTGAAACTAAAACGCCGGCCAATTAGGGGAGTAGGTTGTGGTTTGTCACAAAGCTTAATTTTTTTTTTTTTTTTTTTTTTTTTTTTTTTTACCAAAAGGTATTGAGGATAAATAGCTTATCTTGTTATACGGTAAATGTATTAAGTATGCGAAGATTTCTGCATATTCTACTATGTGTTAAAACATTATATCAGCACTGTACTTTTATCAGATCGTGGAACAAGTTTGACAAAACGATCCTGTAACAGAAGGCGCCCGCACTGTGGTAACATTATCGTGTTGGTAGCCATGTTATCCTCCAGGAACAAGTGAATGTTCCCAGCAAACATGCGTTTTGGTCGTTACCCGTCCGACTGGTATGGCGTGTGCTAAACTGGCGTTATCGGTAGTATGGACCTTGTAGGAAGTTCTTCCATAAAAAGAAATGGCTGGCTTGTTTTCGTAAACACACACTGTGAAGAGATTTCCATAGAAACGGCAGGTTTTTGTTTCTGCCTGATTGGTTTTGATCTTACATAATGCCGTTCAACTTTTTTCACTATTAGGGAAGTTGCAATTGTTTCTTGAACTGTATCAACTTTCTGCAACAGCTAAAGTTACTTATTTGAACTAATTTGGTCTTTACACAATCCATTAATTGATTGATGATTTTCTATCATTTATTCAAAATAGTAATCATCATGCATATTTGTTGTGAAGTATTTTTTTCTTCAAATTTTAGTATTCTTTATCGTGTATAATGGGGGATAAATGAACTTTATATTTGTTTTAGTTTATATTTTTTCCATTCTTATAAAAAACGTTTGTTTCTGTAAACTACTGTAATCTAAGAATAAACATAAATATTAATACAGAAATTGGCTTTTGAATACAAGACACACTACAGTAGTTTTCGAATTGACACAAAAGTACATGATTTATTGCTGTGAGTGCACGCTACCTGATAGTCATATGTTTCAGGAGTGTAAACATTATTTACTTGCGGGAACTCATTAGACCAGAAAAGATGAAAAGAGGTATTGGCAAGGAAGAAATTGCAATAAATTGCATTACTGGTAGTAAGATTAAATAGTAATGGTTGATGGGGTGAGCAGAAGAAAATGATGCCTAGCTTAAGGAAAACTATGAAAGCGGGTGCAAATAAAATGGTTGGGGGAGAGTATATCTGGAAGTAGTTGAGGTTAGCTTGCTTTATGGAGTGGAGATGTGGAGAATGGAGGAGTGGTGGACAAATGTGAAGAGCTTTTCTAAACAAATCTTTGACTTGCCTAGAATTTCACCCAATGGTGTTGCACAAGTAGAACTAGGAAGAATTGAGAAAATTTTGGAACATTTTGGAAAGAGTATTAAAAGATTGGTTTAGAATTAGAAATTTAGATGAATAGAATAGCTGCTCTGTGTCTGAAAGTTCAAGAAAGGTTAATTCAAGATGAAACTCTCCAATACGGGTAACCGAGGGCGTTAAGGAGCGCCCTCGTAGGCCGGAGGTCTAGGGTTCGATTCCCACCATGACTGTTCTCCCTGACTGAGTTTTTTTTTTCCAGGTTTTCCTCAGTCCTCCTATGGCAAATGCCGTGGAGATACCCTGAACTTAGGCCTGGAACGTTTCCGACCTTAAAAACAAGACCCTTTCTCAATTTATCATTTCGTCTCATATGTCATCAGCTGGTGGTCAAGTGGTAACCATACTTGCCTCCTAAACCCAAGATCGCGGGTTCAAATCCGGCCAGGATCGATGGATTTTTTCGGGTGTAAAAATCTTAAGTGTGACTTCCTTCGAAAGGGAAGTAAAGCCGTGGGTTCCGTGTCGTACATTTACGGCACGAAAAAGAACCTCAAGCCTGAAAGAGCTCAACCTCTGAGCGAAATTTACCGGCCCTTTCACATCCTGAGTTGATTGGAACGATGATGACCTGAGATGTTAAAGAGCGTCCGTAAACAAACAAATAAATAAGTAAAAAGTCCCCACCGCCTGAGATACCCCCTATTAAAAACTAATTACCTCTTGTCATTCGTTCATATACAATATTAAAATAAATCTTTTAGCAAAGCGTCGTTCAGGATTTCAATGTTCAGGGAGAAATGCTCAGATACTTCGGTCTGTTATAATACGATGGGAAATTCAGTCAGTGGTGTAAACTTATAAATATTTTAAAGAAGACATTACAATTATTGAAGATTTGCCTGAATCCGATACTCCATAATGTGTAAAAGCAGTGAAAGAGTAATTAAATGACTCGTCATTTTTTAAAAACACTGTTTAACGCCCGTTTTTACTACTGAGGCACCACAGGCGGTGGACACTGTTGATATATGAGATGAAATGATAAATTGAGCAAGGATTTTTTTTTTCTAAGGGAAGGAAGCGTTCCAGGCCTAAGTTTAGGGTACCTCCCCAGCATTTGCCAATTATTAGAACTGAGGAAAACCTGGAAAAACCCTCAGTCAGGGAGGACGGTCCTGGTAGGAATCAAACCCCAGACCTCCCGCTCACGAGTCCGCGCCTTAACGACCTCGGCTACCCATGACTGCGACCCGTCCACTTAGAATGTAAAAACCAATCTCTTTGTAGTCAAATAGGAATATTGAAGGATGCTCGGGAGACAATTGATTATGCTTTGGGTGAAACTAGGGAAAAAATTAAGTAATTAATACAATACTAAATAAGAATGAAGGGTTTTCATTGTTGGAAACGTATCAATACTGTGGGAAAATATTGATCTTTGTACTGCAATAATTTAGAATTTGCTCCCCTGACATCTGTTGATTTTTTTTTGTTTGTTTTATTTATGGACGCTCTTTAACATCTCAGGTCATCAGCGTCCCATTCAACTCAGGGCGTGAAACGGCCGACTAATTTTGCTCAGAGGCCTCTCTTTCAGGCTTGAGGTTCTTTTTCGTGCCGTAAATGTACGACACGGGACCCACGGCTTTACTTCCTTTCCGAAGGAAGCCATACTTAGGATTTGTACGCCCGAAAAAATCCATCGGTCCTGGCGGAGTTCGAACCCGCGATCTTGGGTTTAGGAGTGACATCTGTTGCAATAGAAAGAAGTTTTTCTTTTTTCGAAATGATTCTCACCGACAAAAAACAAAATTTATCTATAGAGAGTTTATTAAAAAAAATCTGGCGATGTACTGTGCAAATAAAAGAACATAGAACTGAATTTCTAAAACTTTAAACATATATTTAATTTGTTAGTTATATGTGTAAAAAGTCTGGTTTTACTGAAATGGGTTTTTAATTAAAATTTTAGATTATTTTAGGCACCTAAAACTTAAATTTTGGCGCCTAAAAATCCAATGTCTACTAATAACTTACGCAACAATCATAGCTGCGTACTTCCTGACTCCCGTTCATCGTGGTACCAGCTTGAACCGACCGACTGTTAGCGTGAAGCGGTCCCGTGAAGAATGGGTCAATTGGGCAGTCCATCAAGGAGAGTTGATCGAGATGATGTTTCTGCTGCAGTAGTTCATACTGCTGTGATTTTCAGTAACTGAATAACTCAGATTTGTTCTCCCCAGGGACAATTGCCTGTTCTCAAAACTAAAATCTGAACGTCGAGGGCGGAGTTTCACGGAGTTTCCAGCACAAAAACCTTTTTTTTTTCCCTTCTGTGTTTGGAAGGTTAATGCAGGGTTGTGAGAAATAGTTGAAGTAATGGAACATTACTTTGAAACATTATACGTTCATTTTTAATCCATCATACCTAAATGTTAGGCCGGGAATTTATGGGTTCGTATCTCTATAAAACATTCTGGCACAAGGATACACGCCAAAGCGAAGGCGTTGAACAGCTAAATCCAGCTCCAAACGTCCAAATTGACCAAGAAGGCATGGACATAATATGAAGCAATAACTGAACTAGGAAAATAATCGTTGCTCTGTAGTATTGTAGCACAGAAGATAGCACCGCCCTGAGCTAGATCGCTGTAATGTTTTGTAATTAAATTGTCAATATAAAATATTCAATTAATTCTAAATATAATACCCAGACGGCGACTCATTCGCAAGGCCTCATTCACAATAAAAATTAATGTAAACTTAATAAAATAAGACGTAACACGTTAACTTAGTAGCATGTAGGCATTAACAATGAAAGACGCAAACGTACGTATTAGCCAATCAAAAATAAGCACAAGTGAAGATCGACTAACAGTAGAAGCGTTTATACATATACAAAGTGCAGTAACTAATTTACTTGGAGTAATATGAGCAAGGATAGCTTTCTTATAATACAATTTATCTTTTGTCCATTGGCGCCGTTCTGTCTACAGAGCCACTGATCTTCAGCTCTCTCTACTATAACTTGCCCTTACACGGAGCTGTAAATCAAGCGCAACTCTTGCTGCTAGCTGCTGCAAGTCCCGAGCGACAGCGGAGAGAGCCGAACTACTGTGCGTGGCCGCCGTGTAAATATTGCATGTATTTTTTTTTTTTTTTTCGTTAAACATACTGTGAACTATGCGTTGTGCTCCGTAACTTTTAAACATAAACCGATAGGGGGATTGTTAGGTGGATAAAATATTTTAACTACGGAAAATCTTCTCTTATTGGAATATATACTAACTCTAACCTCGGGTAAATACTAGAAACCGGTACACCCAGTGGTTTTTCGAAAATATAAATTGATATGGGCTATTAAGTTACTGTATTGGTGAAAAATATCCTGCAGCAGAAAGTAATTCATAAGCATTTATTTATAGCGCATTCTTTGCGTGGTAATATTCGCTTGAAGGCATTTTCTGTGGCAGTATCTTCGGCTCTCTCCGCCGTCGCTCGGGGCTTGCAGCAGCAAGCAGCAAGAGTTGTGTTTGATTTCCGTACTCCGTGTATGGATAAATTCTACCATAGAGATCTAGAAACAGAGCAGCGGTGTTTTGATTGGCCAATTTCTTTTAAGCTAGCCCTAGACGCAAAATCTTGGACTTTGTAAGTGTCTAAGTTTACGTTTATTTTTATGTTTACGCGATTCATTGCGAATGGTTTCATTACAATACATAGCATCTATCGTTTATATTTAAATTTACGTTACGTTTTCATTTTCATTGTGAATGGGGCTTTACTTTTCAAAATGCGCTTGCACAGTACACAATAGACCACTGTTATCTCGTTTTATTTACGGTACTCGGAGACAAATGCAGATATACCAACTTTTATAAAAACGAAACGAACTAGACCTCGTGTCAGTGTAATATTTTTTCCCTCACCTGAGCGACCCATCGAGAGCGATTTTCGCTTCGTCAGGGGGAGAGAGAAATATTGAGTCCATCTGCAGAGCGAATCGCCGAGGCGTGTTTAGCTAGTCACATATCTTTCAGGCGCATTCCTCGCCTCTGTACACTCGGTTAGGAAAATTCATTGCCTCACACACAACGCACTATGTTTTGGTGACCCACAGACCTGAACACAAATGCTGGTGGTTAAGAGTAGCACTGCCTGGAGTTTTATTTTAAAGTTGAACTAATCGTGGCAGTAAAATACAAAGTAGTACGCATAAATCTTTCCCGTTTCAATCATCCTTTGTTCCAAAAGTTAGTATATACTTATGGGATTTACTTCCTGCACAGACTCTGGAAGAATCGATGTATAAATGTTATCTTTACTGTTTAATGTTGAAAAATGAAAGTTAAGAAATAAGCAAAACCATAATTTAAAACATATTTTAGAAAACAGCTTAATGGGTAACAAATTTCTTGGTCAAAATTTCATGCATGATGATATTAACATTAATTATTGTAAATATTTTTGATAAGTTGTGTTGCTTAGATGATATTTCTAATTAAGTATATAGGCTGGGTTACACAAAGCTCTAATACACACACCATAAATTCTATATGACAGATAAGTTACATTCCTTTCCTAGCGAGAATGTAGCTTTCGATAATTATCTATTCGATACTGAAGTTTAGAACTGCTCAACAGATGGCGACTTGCGTTTATATCATATAGTTTCTATAGCTGTCGCCAATAGCGCTGTACTCTATTGCGTGTTGCAACATAACAATAGAACATCAAAGACAGAGTACAATCAATTTTTTTCCTTGTGTAGTACTATGGATTTAAGATGTTTAAATAATGATTTCAATTTATCAAATAAAAAAGTAATACCCTCTAAGTTTTCTATCAACAGGGACCAATATATAAGCAATGTCTCACAAATGTGCAGTCAAAAGTGTTGTTTCGGAGACTCTAGTATATTCAGACATTGCCCCATTACACTTTTATCTTTTAATCACTTGCGAGTAATTCGTACTTACCTCCTAAACCCAAGATCGCGAGTTCAAACCCGGCTAGGATCGATGGATTTTTTACGAGCGTAAAAATAAACAATTCTAAGTGCTTTCTTCGGAAGGGGAGTAAAGCCTTGGGTCCCGTGTCGTACATTTACGGCACGATAAAGAACCTTAAGCCTTAAAGAAGAGGCCTCTGAGCAAAATTTGTCGGCCGTTTCACTCCCTGAATAGAATGGGACGCTGATGACCTGAGATGTTAAAGAGCGTCCTTAAATAAACCAAAAACAATCTCCACCATAAGAAATTCTATTTTAATTAAATTCATAATCCTCCATTACATCCGCGGTTTGGTCATTTATTAATACAAGAACTCCCTGTAATAAATATTTGATGAACCTTTCTTGAAAATTTAGAAATTACAACTTTGAGCTCCTAGACATCAGCAACGAAGTGAGAAATATTTTACTGCTATGGCATTTTATCATTTTAAAATGACAAGTAAATGAAATGAAATGTATAATTTATTTTGTAGCTTTAGAGTAAGTGTTTGATAAGCACAGTATATCTTAAATAACATCTTGCACGTTTACAAATATTTGATGCCAACTGTACCTCTACAGGCATGACAAATACAATCGTTTTACTGTTGTAGGTTCCAATTAGTACCTCTGTGTTGTGGTTGGCAAAATACTCTCTTTCGTTTATTTTTCTTTTAACGCAGCTATCGGTTTTGAACCGAACGTATAAATCAGATAATTAAACTGCATGTATTTGCAGAATTCTGGTCATTAGCAGTAAATCCTTCTCGTTATCGATTGAATTTGAAAATGAAACTTAACAGGCAAATGTTGCATCTGAAACGTGCAGATTGTAAATTGTTGAGCATCGCTCAGTGCCGGTTTTGTATTTCTGTAAGTTGTGGTGAAATAAAAAGGTGACAAAGCGTCCTTTATAACACACACGTTCCAGCTGGGAGATAGTGTCTTGAAATGCCATCGTTGCCGAACCCGCTGTACGCTATCCTTACTTCCATAGAGACAAACTCAATTATTTTGTTTATTTCAAAGCGTGCACCAATAACATCATGGTATGTTGAACATAAATTTTCACGTTGAAATCTTGCTAAGTGATAATACATACATTTTATTTGAAAATTTTTAAAGTAGGCATATTATTTGATTTTTAGATTGTGTATATTTTAATTATATGTTTATTGCAACGTATTTTTAAATTTAGGAAATACAGAGAGTGCCAAAATGTAAAAACACTTTCATGTACATATCTATTTAATATATTTCAAAGTTGTGCCAACAGTAATACGTAATATGATGTTCAGTAAACAGATGTGACTCACATACATTATGATAGCGTTGCTAAGTGACAGGTAAATCAACAATGAACAAATGAAGCCAAGATTATGATGTTTATGCTAACGTTGCTACAACAAAATGGAGCCAAGATTATCGTTTTGACAGCGGAAAGCAATTTTGAAGTGGCATTGGAAAACCGACAATGTTGTTGAAGTTCAAAGGCAATGGAGAAGTGTGAACAGAACAGAAGCGCCAATGCGAGTAACAATTGCACGCATTCGAGATAAATTTGAGACTCATGGTATCGTGTGCACAGGATGGTGCATCACCACATTACCACAGAGATGTATCGTGCGTATCTTGATGACAATCTTCCAAGGCATTGAATAGGACGAAGAGGTCCGATTGAGTTTCTACCGCGTTCTCCGGATCTAACTCCGTTGAACTTCTACCTATGGGGAACTCTTAAGAATGTTATATACCGTAGAAAACCAGCTACACTGACAGCACTTCGGGAAGAAATTGAAACGGCATGTGTTGCAATCGCTGAGGACACTTTCGCAAATGTTGCTCAGTCAGTAGTTCAACGTACTCAGAAGTGTATCGACGCTGATGGGGGGCATTTTGAGCAACTGTTGCAACTGTAAAAGTCTAAGATGATTAGTGCTCATTATTTTCTGTTTTATTATATTTGAGTTTTGTTAGTTAACACAGTTTTCTCTTTGCTTGAAGTGTGTATACGTTTTTTGACACTCTCTGTATATTGCAGAGTGACAATTAAAACGATTTTCATTTTAGCTTATCACAAAATTTAATTTTGTAAATAAGACAAATACTTCGTGTGTATTAAGTAATATTTTAAATGCTATTTTTTTTTTAAAAAAAATACTACTAAAATTGGCAACATATTTGGCAGAGAGAGAGAGAGAGAGAGAGAGAGAGAGAATATCCGCAAAGTAGGAGTTGCTTAAAGTAAGCAAATTCTTCAAGTTGAATTCGTGAACGTTATTAAAGAGTGCTAGGGCAGAGAAGTTACATATTGAGGTTAAAGAAATTTATCTCATCCGTCGCCTCTCTGGGAATAATTTTTTTTTGGTGCCACTAGAACGCATTTTAAATTTCGGTTTTTAGGTATATACCTACTTCTAATTATCCGATATCTCTGACTTTCAGAAATTATTTTATTTAAATGGTTTATACCGAGTTTCCTTGCGAGAAAAATATTGGTGCCCCCGAAGCAATTTTTAAATTTTGGGTCTCTATTACCCATAATAGATTGGTTTCCCCTATTTTAAGAATCATTTTTCTTATTTTACTTCAATGGTATGCAGTGATTTCGTTGAAATAATACAAAAATTGCGGGCGCTAGAGTAATTTTGAAATTTTCGCTTTAAGTTGACCCGCTCTTTTTAAATTCCACTCCTAATGGTTCGGTGTCCTTGATTTTTGGAAGAAAGTGTTCTTATTTTATTTAAATGGCATATACAGAGTGAAAAAAGGAAATATTCGCATCCCTAGAGCGATATTTAAATTTTGGTTTCAGGTAAACCACAACTCTGATTTCATTGATTTGAGCTATGCTGAGTTTCCTTGAGAAAAAACAAAAATTACGGCCGCTAGAGCGATTTTTAAAATTTCGCTTTCTGTTAACTCCCGCCTCCTATAGTCCAATTTTGCTGGTTAACGTACTCCGTGAGTCGCTTGTTAATATGTCGAGTTTCTTCGGGAAAAATAATTGCGGCCACTAGTGCGTTAACACACACACACACGCACGCACACACACACACACACACACACACACTCTCTCTCTCTCTCTCTCTCTCTCTCTCTCTTTTTATCGTTATGTTTGGTACCTATTAAGTGGATTCATGGAGATTTGAAGAATTTTTTCAAAAATCTTTTTATGGGTACAACAACAATAGCTACATTTCATCGGAATTCGCTAAAAGTATCGCCAAAAATTCTCCATGTTTCAGACCAGACATTTTAAAGCCATCTGAACAAAATAAAATATTTAGATATAGGTGCCATCGCTTTCGAGCATGTTCTGTCAACGTGATGAATGACTATGATTTCGATTGTGATAAAACTTCTTATGGCGGGAAGAAAAAATCTTATTCCAGTATAGTTTCTGGGTCATCAAAAGTTTCGAAGATAATTATCAAAGTAAAAGATGATAATCTGTTGGTGCAATGCTTGGAGAGTATGGTGAATGCACTTGAAGTCTCCCAAATAAGATGGATAATGGTTTCATGAGTCACCTTAGCTGTATGTGGTTTTACATTATCATGGAGAAAAAGCCTTTGAGAGCAAGATGTGTCCCAATTGGCGTTGATTTTACGTCGGTTAGTAAGCAGTTCACTCCGCACATCCCACAATACACAGAGAAAGCCTTCTTTGGTTGTTTCCAGATAAATTTATGGGCATCACGACGAAATCTTAAAAGTCTCTTATAGGATCCAATTATTCTCATCGAGAGTCATCAGACTATCAAGAAAGGAATCGACAACAATATAGAACAGGTGTTAACTCTTACCGCCTTCTAAATCATCATCAACTCGTATGGAACCGGCCTAATTGGCTAATGCGGTTGGAGCCTATGGTTTCAGTAATGACGTTGAATTCCCGTGCCACGTTCTCACAAGGCTGACTGCCTCAATAGCTGCTAAGAGATTCTTGTGGCCAATTGTTATTTGCTCATACTCGAGAGTTTCGTTGCCTCCTGAACCTCGCAAACCATCTTTGCAGAGTCCTTGATTCACAGCATCAGCAGATTTGATTTTCAATAAAAAAGACTACTAACAAAAAGAAGAGTTTTTTCTATGTATTTTCTGTCGCTGCAATTGCATTCTTCCCCAGTTTAAATTAACAGACCACACAAACTTGTAAAACCATCTTCAGGGTGCTGCCCTTCTTGGATTCCTGACTAAGACTAGAAATAATTGAATTTGGCAGCTTAAGAGTCTCAATTTGTTTCCAACTTTATTTATTGCACAATTTTTAAAATGTAACATTGCAGGAAAAACCGCATAAACTTGACGGTAATTCATGAGGTCATAAACCATTCTAACTTAATTGTAATGTAATTTATGAACATTGTTCACTAATCGAAAACGTTTTCTTTGTTTCAGGTGAGTGCTTGTTTACAAATATACTGCCTGACGCTGCACTGTACGTGAGTATATAGAATGCTTGATATTATCATCGAAGCTGTGTGCGATTAACTGAAAAATTTAACCCACTGTGTTTCGTTTATATATTGATAATAATAATGTTCTTAATTAACAGTGTTGTGGGAAAACTTGGTACTTTTATTGATTGAAAAAAGTTCTAATATTTATTACTTCAAATCTTGTTTTTACCTACGATTTTTTTATGCTTCAATAATTAAGTCTATTACAGAGGTTTCCCATATTACGTCCAAGTTTATTTATTCTAATTGTTATTAACTTTTACATTCGAATTTTAGCTCCGTACTTTGGAACAATACTATTCAAATAAAAGGGTTTGATTTCAACGTAGAGGACCGGAGAATATTTGTTTAGGAATTCTCAGGAAAGGGCACGAGTTTAGATTTGATAAAAATCCCCGAGTAAGATTTTCACCTTTTCCTCTTACTTTGTAGCAACAAAAGTCAATGACCACTAATGCTCATAGTATTACAAAATACTATGAAGAAAAAGTTCAATAGTCAGGTAATGATGTAAGTAAATTAAAAATATAAAAAATGTCACTTGATAGAGCTGCAGTCATTATGTACGGACATAACCAAATTACACGCTGTTTGTTCTCCACGACTATTTGCTTTGGGTTTGAAAAAAAAAATGAATTTAAAGAATTTCTATATAAAGTCTAAGTGAAACAGAACAGCTACTAACTAACACCGTGCTAATAATTCCAGAGTCGTATTTCACTTTTTTGATGCATTATAAATTAATCATGCATTTAGTTTTTCTCTTATTAAACTAAAATTACAGGGAAAAGTAGAGAGAGAGACAGAAAAGAGAAGCCAGCAAGAAAAAAGAGGCTTAGAAAAATTATTATTCAGAGCAGAAAAAAAAATAAACGAAAAAACGTAACACGAGAAGAATAAAGAAGGAAGGAGGAGGAAAAGTTACATAATTGAAAATTTTCATGGCCAAAATGAGGTTACCAAAATGTATATAATAAAAGAAAATCTGGTAATTAAAGGAGAAACACTAAAGCATTGGGATTAAAGAAAATATTTTTAAACTCTTATTTATAGCTCCAAACTAGCACTTAATGCATGCCAGAGTGGCCAATAGCAAAGTTATAAATTTTTCTAAGATTAGTAAAAAACCAGAACCTTATAGTTCAGTTGGTTCGAATGGATACTGTCAATATTTTATATCTCTTTGCAGTTGTATTTTCTAACATTAAAAAAACCACTTATAGCCTGCATATTGCAATAAAAATTATATGGCCTAATTCATAAAATTCGGAAATTTATTGTCATTAATTTTTATGATAAATGCCCCAAAATACAATGTAAAATCACAATAAGTTTTGCGTTAATTTTTTTTAAACAAACAGCCATGCTCCATGTCTCATATGCACAGCATTGCTCGCCGTTTGTAAAACTAAAACTAAAATAACATTTACGCTGACAAATAGAAAATATTTTTCTGAATTTGTGCACACAAAAACTTTATTTCTGAACCATATGATTTCCATTATTGACTTATTAGTATTTGTAGGTAATAAAACAATTAAATCGGTATTTATTACATTATTAGTAGGCTTTATACGAGGGAAGTTTGGAAATTATTTACAGTAATAGTTTTTTGTATCGTTTATTATTGCAACATGGTTAAATGCATATGGGATATATCAATACACTTTTCACTAACGTCAATGCACCGTTGGTAACTTCATTATGGCGTCGCAAAACCATTGTTTGGGAGTACTCCTGAGCAGTTGTCTGAATTTCCTCATTTGGGAGGAATATTTTACCTCACAGAGTTCTTCATTTTCTCGTAAAGCCCATAATTATAGGGAGCAAGATATGGTGAATAGGGGGGTGCGGCACATTAATGCACTCCAGCATGCCAACCTGCGGTCGTCGTGTTGCTGGTGTGGGGACGCGCATTATCATGATGAAGGAATACTGCTGTAGACCTGTTGCCCTTTCGCAGTTGCTGAGTTCTGCGTCCTGTTTACAGTCGTTTCTTGAGGAATTCTGTCCGTTAGCAGCATGCCTGAAGAGTCCCAAAAGACGGTGCTAGTCCGCAAATGGAGGAGCGCGACATTTCTTGGAAGGGGACCGTCCATTGCATGAATTGGAATTTCTTCTCTGGTACGTGGTAATGTTCCCATGATTTGTCACTAGTCATCAGTCCTTGCAGAAAATTCGGATGTCCATTTCCAGTAACCGACGATATACTTCAATCATTTTGTCAATGGAACCTATTTTTCATATTTAAATTGTTGTGAATAAAGATGTACGGGTACCGCGGCCGAGGCCTGAATGCCAAGGTAATGCATCTATCAGGCGTAATCAATTCGTACACAACCTCAATGTTCCTGGAAGACCGTGATGTTCACGGACGAACAGCCGTCTACTTTATCCATGTCTTTCTCTACTTGATAACAGACGAGCACTATCCTTTCGCTAAAAATGCTTACAATGGTAATCTAGTGTCAATAATCGCTCTATCATTGCATACCCAGAGATTTCGCGGTATTTCTACAACTTGCTATTATAAATCTTTCCTTCATACTATAGAATACAGCATGTATTTAATATTATGGTGTAACTTGGTTTCTTAGACTATTATATTGGGATACAGGTAAAATACTGTTTTTCATAGATACCAATAAATATGTTTTAATATAAGTAGATGTGAATATATAGGCTACAACAAGCACTGATAATATACATACAAATAGGTTAATATGTAACTTAATACGAAGTCACTGGGGCACCCACAGTTGCGTAAATCGACGCATATTCGAGTTTAGCCCTACAGACTGACAGAGCCTCCAGTATAGGCCCTCAAGAACGTACACACCTTACTCCTAATGTAATTCTAGAGTATATATGCACGAGAGTAGGTTCATAAGTTTCCGGCCCAACCATTTTCAAGGTATGATAAAGACAAAAACTATATTTCACTATTCATTAACATTTCACTCCCCCCTCAAATAGTCAGAAGTCTTGTCTACAAAATGGGCATATACTGCATTCATCACTTCTTCGTCACGCATAAATTTCCTTCCTCCAAGGTCATTCTTGAGTTTTGAGAAGAGCAAACAGTCACTGGGAGCTAGATCTGGACTGTAGGGTGGATGGATGATCTCCTTGAAGTCACATTTCTTCACAGCTTCCTTTGCAGCAAGAGCTGTGTGCAGAGGCGCCTTGTCGTGAAGAAAGCGCACACCACCGTTTCTCTTTGATGGAAGCACGTAGTCCGTGCAGTAAGCCAGCATTTAGTGTGTGCTCCTTTCCTTGACATCAATGAAGAGTATTTCTTCCCAGTACCAAAAGATTGTGGCCATGATCTTCTTGGTTGACTGAGTGGTCTTGGCCTTTAGCGGCGGTGCTTCGCACAGATTTAACGCACTCCATTGATTCTCTTTTGGACAACGGATCATAGTAGAGGACCATAGTTTGATCTTCTGTAACAATGGCTTGCAGCACTTCTCTCTCATCTCCACGGCAGAGCTGCAAAAAGGCCAGACAACAGATGACTCGTTGCTGCTTTTGAACTGAGGAAAGAAGTCTAGGCACCCATCTTGCACTAACCTTATTCATGTTTAAATGTTCATGAATAATTCGAAGGACTGCTGTTTTAGAAACGCCCAACTTTTCTGCTATTTCAGTTACTTTGAGCAGCCGGTCTTTCATAATTTCTCCTTCCACAAGAGCGATGATTTCAGGATTGAGCACCTCCAAGGGTGAACCTACAAGCTCTTCGCCTTCAATGCTTTCTCGACCCATTCGAAAAAGTTTGGCCCATTCTTTTACTGTAGAATATGAGGGGGATATTTTCCCATATACACCGTCCAATCGCTGTTTAATTTCATTTGGAGTAAGTCCTTCTTTTGTGAAGAATTTAATAACAGCTCGAAACTCCGTTTTGAACGTGTCACAATCTTCTACACATAGCCTTCTTTATGCGTCGATATCTGAACAACTGAATACAGCTGAGCGTAAGTTACAGCTGCAATTATTTACTTAACAGATAAGGTATGACACCAGATAAGGATTTTGTGAAGGCGATAATCCTTATCGCCGAGGCAGGAAACTCATGGACCTACCCTCATATATATGAACTAGAGAAACTAGAAAAGAAATGACTGTGTATACCCTAGTAACGTATGTTAACCGTATTCACCCCACACACAGCAGGAAATGATTAAGCTGGTATATGGCAAGGAAGCATGTCATTATATTGCACCATGCTAAACCATCGGCCTGACATCTTATGAAAATATATGATATGTAATTTAGAATTTTGGAAAAAAAAAAAAAAAGGCTTTATACGTTACAATAGATGAATAATTTAATGTTTCTCATGTTATTACAACTGTACAACGAAGATCAAACCTCCCTGATTCAACAAAGAGCTGTTTAACATGGAAGAACAAGTCTTATTTTTCTTTTCCCATAGCGCTAAACTCGAGATTCGGCCATGGCCTGCCGCAGCGACCTCTGCTTCCTCGACCTGCATCTTAGGACTTCATTACGTGCAGTATTGCAGTTACTCCACCTTCGCCTATCACGCTGCTTTCTAAATCGAAGAATCCCACCTCTCTATCAGGCAGCTCAACAATTATCCTCACTTCTAGACCTCCCCAAATTATAAAAATTCCTAACCAGATACAGGGAATCGAACACGGGTCCTCCAGGCAGCAAAGCTAACCCTTTGATCAAGAGGCGGTCCTTATCCTTTGTGCTGATTTTCTAATTTCTGCATTTATTCAGCGCTGTTTCTTTTTATCAAAGTTCCTTCTTTAAATTTGCATGCATAATCTTAAATTTGACGTTTCACCCCGACGTTGTTAGAAGTCGACGTACTAAAACCACCCTTTGTAAATTATTTGCGCGACTGGGAGAAACGTTGGTCCATTAGATTTAAAGCAGGCTGCTGTGACGAGTTGTAGCTAATTTAAAAGCATCTCTGGAACGAAGAGAAAAAGACGGAAGCACCCCATGTTGTTCAATCAGCCATCTGACGGTTTTATTACTGCTTCCTTCTCGGCAGGAAATTGAAATTTCATCCATACAAATGTACGATCTACAGATTCAGCTGTTTATCATTCTGCAAGCCCGGAACAAGTCGTAAACATGGTTCCTCCGTCTTGTGCGCACAGACATCTTATGTGACATTACAGAGGCGTAGCTGTAGCCTTTTACTCATCCAGTCTTTCGAGTGATTTTTTTCTTTCGTCGTTTTTAATGCTGTGGTTTTTCGTATAGCGAATCTTAAGTAATGTTAATGTTTGACTTATTTTTATAAAGAAAACTCTGCCTTTGCATATTCTGGGAATCAGAAACAGGTAGTATTATTTACCATTACAATTATCTAGCTTTGTAATGCATTTTAGCCCTCTATCACCTTCCAAACAGAAAATAAATGACTAGACCTTGATTTTTAAGCAAATGTATATTTAGTTCCTATAGAGAAAGGTGTAAAATAATTGTGAAAAATTATACTCATTGGGAATGCTTTTATAGTGTCTAAAATGACCTAAAATGGGGTCAGTGCCTATTTCTGTATTTTTGTGCCCAAACTACCTGAACAAATTAACAATAATAGAATTTACTTAGAAATGACCTATTTTTAAATTTATCTGACGTACGGAACGGCACGTGCGAAGTCTGCAGGTGAATTCATGTCGACTATCACCCGTGTTGAATGTTCTATGTTAATGCGCAATGAGTAGTTTAAATTTCATTTCCAAATTTGTTCTCTATGTGTATGATCTGGTGCTCATATTCTGTATCGTATAGCAGTGTGAAGAGAAACAGTGTCAAAATACAAGTATTCGAAATCTTCTTTAATTCATTCCTGACTGGTGAATTATAATGAAGTTATTTATGACGGTTAAATAAATTTTTGTCGTTTATGTAACAAACAGGTAAGAATTAGACATTTTGTTTGTTAGGGTCGGTAACCAGTAACTACTTTTTAAGAAATGTAATTATCATTATTATTATTATTATTATTATTATTATTATTATTATTTAAAGGCTATACAGTTATTGGAACCTCAATTTGAAGGAAGATTAAATAAATTAAAACCATTCATTCCGAATCTTACTTATAAAAGTCATCTATTCTTTTTAATTTCATGCGAGAGAAATTCTCACTTTAAGCAGCATGAACACAAGAAGAGCTAAAGAAAATAATTTGGGAAACAACCTCTACTGACTCAAACTTCCGCAAGTTTGGCAACAAGTGATGATTTAAACTCAGATCTTTGTTGAGCATTGTTAGCAGCTAATATTCCATGAAATTGCAAAATCATTTTAAAAGAAGTACTTCAAAAACTCATTGCATCTGGATCCACACTGAGGAAGACAAATTTGGGTATTGAGTATCAGAAAACACTTGCTAAATTAGGAAGGACCTGCATTTGGATAGATGGCGACAAGACAATGGATGCTCTCAACAGATATATTGTGAATGGTAAACTCAATGATACGTCTTCACCTCCACGTCTTGTAGCAACCAGAGAGCTCCATAAAGTCAATGGACAGTTCGTTGTCTTCATTCAAAATAAAAGTTTGCAGTTGTTGTTTCCTGGTAGTATTGAAGAGAGTAGCGTTCCTATGTCGGCCGTGTATGTGACAATATCTGGTGGTAAGTAAATTCATACAGATAGTACAAGCGCTCTAGGGGACTCTGTAGCACCATTTTCAACCCTTTCCAAGAGGATCACGCAGTTTAAAGGTGCATTGAAAGCTTGGAAGATGACCCACATAGCGGATCATTGAAGATCTTGTTCATGAAGTGGGAATTGGTTATGGGACATTCCAACGAATTTTAACTGATGAATTAGACATGCATCGTGTCGTCGCAAAATTTGTGCCAAGGACACTGATCAGAAGACGCAGCGTGTTGAAGTTTGCACGTAGCTTCGTCAGGCCGTATCCGATGACCCAACCTTCTTGTCCAGGGTCATCACCGGCGATGAGAGCTGGATGTACGCTTATGACCCTGAGACAAAACAACAATCCTCCCAGTGGAAGAGCCCGAATTCGCCAAGACTAATAAAAAAACAAGACAAGTAAAGCGCAAAGTCAAGAGCATGTCCTCGTTTTCTTTGATACCAAGGCGATTGTGCACAAAGAATTCGTCCCATCAAATCAAACAGTGAATTCCACGTACTTCTGTGACTTTATGCGACGGCGCGAACTTTGGCAACAAGGGAACTGGCTGTTGCATCAGGATAATGCACCCTGTTCACCAGGGGCTTTTTGACAAAAACAACATGACGGTTTTCCCCCACCCACCGTACTCGCCTGATTTGCCACCCTGCGACTTCGCTCTATTCCCCAAACTGAAAATCAAACTGAAAGGACGTCGGTTCGACACAATTGAGAGGATTCAAGAAGAAACGCTGTCTGTGCTAAACACCCTGAAAGAACAGACTTTCAAGATGCACTTGGAAAATGGCAGAAGCGCTGGGGCCGGTGTATACACGTGGAAGGGAACTACTTCGAGGGTGACGGTGGTCATTAGTCTCAAAGTAAGTTCTTGACCAGATGGCAGTACCAATCCCGAATATTCTGGATACCACCTCGTTTATCACTGGAGCGTATTATGCTAACCTTTTGGACTTATTGAAGACAAAGATATTCGAGAAAAGGCCAGGTTTTTAAAAATTAAGCCATCTTGCATCAGCACAGCCTACTTGGCTCTATCGAACTTCTCACTGTTGTTGCCCGGTGGAAAGAGATTTTCGTACGACGAAGAGCTTAAATGTTCGACTGAGGCATATTTTGCAGGCCTGCAGGAATCTGATTTTCCTGATGGGGAAAAAGGCATCGCTGAACAAAATACATTAGTGTTAAAAAGATACTACGATGAAAAATAAGAATAATTTCAAAATTCTTTACCTTCATTTTGTCCTGGACTTTTAAAATAGTCTTCGTATATTTGTAAAGTAAAAAATTCTAAGCATATAAACATATGTGCTATATTTAACATAAATTTTCAACAGGGACATAAATCACTTTATGCATTTTTGACTAGCTTCCTATAGAAAACAGTAAAATAATATCAGGTGATATTTCTCTTACTATATATGTCAATGCTCCATCAAGAAATACTCTCGTAAAATTAATTTAGTTAAATTAAATTTGAAACACGCGGTCTTTCTAGTCTTGCAGGATGGAGCAAGAAGTCAGTTGTACTACTTTGACTTGAGGATGCGAGCACTCATCGGCATGCAAGCACTCTGTGTTTCTGAGTATGAAACGGTGAATGGTAATTTTTCAATTTTAGTTATATTGAAGAATTATGGAATCATGCAGTTATTTTCTTTTAGTGGTGAATGTAATTTACTGTTATTATGTTTTGAAAACAAATGTTAAACTCCTTTAATTGTATTTTTGTTTACACGGGATTGTGAACCGCAAGATAGGTTAGTACCTCTTCATTTATAATTGGTTTCCCTCTATTTCTACGTAATTGTCCTTTGCAGCAGAACGGCGCGGTTCTTACTAGGATTGTAGTAAAGCGTCAAGAATTCATTTCAAGAGTTGCTGATGTACCAAGGATGCAAAAAAAAAGTATACACACTTTCACAGTAGATATCTATTTAATATATTTCAAAGTTGTACCGAAAAACAACAGCAATGTTAGTATGATGTTCTGTAAACAGATGTGACTCACATACATTATGATAGCGTTGCTACGAGACAGGTAAATCAACAATGAACAAATAAAGCCTAGATTATCGTATGATGTTCTGTAAACACATGTAACGTTATGCTAGCGTTGCTACAACAAAATGGAGTAAAGATTATTGTTTGAAGAGCGGAAAGCAATTTTGAAGTTGTATTGGAAAACCGATAATGTGGTTGAAGTTCAAAGGCAATGGAAACGTGTACGAAACAGAACCGCCGTTGGACTTCTGCCTATGGGGAACTCTTAAGGATGTTGTATACCGTAGAAAACCAGCTACACTGACAACACTTCGGGAAGAAATTGAAACGGCTTGTGCTGCAATCGCTGAGGACACTTTCGCAAACGTTGCTCATTCAGTAGTTCAACGTATTCAGGAGTGTATCGACGCCAATGGTGGGCATTTTGAGCAACTGTTGTAACTGTAAAAGTCTAAGATGATTAGTGCTAATCATTTTCTGTGTATATTTATTTTTGGCACCCTCTGTATTTGCACAGAAAGGAATCTGAGGATTAAGTTTATATAGGTAGAAACAGGTTTGAGTAATTCATGGAATATTAAACTTCAATTTTCACTCACATTATTTTCAAAATGAAAGTTTTTTATTATACAATTACAGGGACATATTTCTCGTATATTTCACATCAAATACGAATAAAAGTTCTATTAATTTTAACCCTATATATTTAGTCATTTTTCGTCACAGCGGTAAACGCTTAGGTATTAATTACAGGGGATTATTTTTTAGGAGTGCAGCTTTAAAATAATGTTCTGTACTAGGAAAGAATTTGATGACATTTCAGTTTGTAACAACGGGAAAAGCTCGGTGTAATATACGGTAGTGGTACTGCCGGCATTTGTAGGGTTATAGGGCGTTTTTCAAATGTTGAGAAGAATTGGAGCATGGAGATAACGGATTTATGTGAGGCAAAAATCAATGGTTTGACCATTACTTCTGAAAGGGCGCTGCGAGGTCTCTGGTTTTTAATTCTCTTTCTCTCTCGTGCTCACACACGCCAAAGCTGTAAGCTAAAAGAGAAATTGTTTGTTGGAGATATTTTCCTAGAGAAAGCGATGTGCTGCACTGAAGATAGACAATTCTTCTCTGTTCATCTTCTTCTATTCGCTTCCTGATTTAATAATAATGTCTGCTTCGTTTATCAAAGAATGAAACAAAATACGCTTAATTTTGAGAATTCTCTTTTTGATGTATTCTAGTAAGGAAAATGCTGTACATTCGAAACAAGAGAACTGCAAAATGACACCTTGGGAATAAAAAGACTTTTTATGCTATAATAATATACTGAAATACACTAAA
Organism: Metallyticus violacea; assembly: GCA_030762175.1. NCBI lineage: Eukaryota > Metazoa > Arthropoda > Insecta > Mantodea > Metallyticidae > Metallyticus > Metallyticus violacea. The sequence continues at coordinate 33,200,310 of CM060837.1, read as the reverse complement.
CTTGTCCAAATTAAATGATTATTTTTTGTAACTAGAAAACAGCGCGCACTTACCGAGGATGACACAGTACTCGATTATGTCATAGTGTTTCTTGATGAACTTGACCTTATTTCTTAATGAAATTGCGCTATACAGAAACCTGTTCTTTCTTTTGTTTAATCCTTGGACTTTTAAAAACTTAAATTTTGAAATGCTTTCCTATGGAAAAGGAATTTACTTATGTATTTTTTAACTTTAATTAAGGTTTCTTTGACTCTATTAACCGTATCGCAACTCTGTAGGTTGGTAAACCGAGGTCACTATTCTCACGCCGTAGGATATTAAATTTCCCGAAATATCATGAACACACTGCCTGTCCCTTTGGATTAAACTCTAGCACCAGACCACGGAGGTCTCCTTTGTGATCTTTTTTGCGAGTAAATACGTTAGTCGTCAAAGTACGTCAATTACATCAAATTTCTTATTCCGCTACGCAATCGGAAATCGGTTTTACCGACAGGAAGTTACCTCTTAACGGCCGCGACACCTACCGAGGGAAATCAAATTGACCTTTCGGAACAAATTTTGTTACTTTCGTTAATTGTTATTAGTAAATCTTATTTAATATTGTACTCACCATTTTTGCAGATGCTCAAAGTGCCCTCTCTCAGCTGTGAGATATGTCTGAATCTTTTTGAATATATTTTCAGACTCTCATCTGAATTCATCCATCCGGATATTGCAAACTTTTGTTTCAGCGTCTGCATGGGTTATTTCAAGAATAGAAGTAATTTTATACGACTGAAGATGCTGAGTGGCTTTATACGCACTATCGACAGATACACTAATTTGCTTTTTTTTTAAGTAATGTTTAACCCCCGTTTTTACTACAGAAGCACCACAGGCGGTGAACACTGGTGATACATGAAATGAAATGATAAATTGGGAAAGGATTTTTTTAATGAAGGAAACGTTCCAGGCCTAAGTTTACGGCACCTCCCCCTGGCATTTGCCAGTTATGAGGACTGAGGAAAACCTGAAAAAAAACTCTGTCAGGAAGGACGGTCCTGGCGGGATTCGAACCCCAGATTTCCCGCTCACGAACTTAACGACCTCGGCCACCCATGGCAGTGCACTAACTGCTAGCTAGACGTGTTAAAGACTTTAGAGGGCAAGTTTCTAATCGATAGCATGTTTCTTCTCTTGTAAAACCCGTTCACAAATTTGAAATGTGTATTTCCGGATTGCATATTACGACTGGAACTTTAGCATTAAATTCTCTCCTGCAGTACTTGAACCATTTCTTTACAGTATGTGAAGGTACTTGGAAGTGAAGGTCATGCAAGCGAAGGACATGTGTAAATGAACATTATTTTGATGAAAGAAAACTTTCTTTTTCGCAAGGTGTGTTTAGCCTGAATAGCGTCCTTCAGTTGGTCCAGTAGTGAAGCGTAATACTCCCCGGTGATGGTTCTGCCCTTCTGGAGGCAGTCTATACCATGAAAATCCCGGAACACATTGGCTTTTCCAGCAAATGGATCAGTTTTTGCTTTCTTTGGTGCAGTTTCACCTGTTGTCCCCCACTGTTTGGACTACTCCTTCCTATCTGGTGAGTAGTGATGAATCCATGTTTCATGTACTGTTACGAAACTGGGGGAAAACTGGAATTACGTTTAAACAGGTCAAACACCTTTGCGAAATGTTCAATCGAATGCGTTTTTGGTCCAATGTGAACAAATGCAACCCCAACAAGTGGAAAACTTTTTATATCTAAAACTTAGTAAACACGGTCTTACCTTCAATCGGCGATACTACTGAGTACGGCATTGTGAATTTTTTTAACCACCTCGTCGGTCCTAGTAGTTTTGCAACGCCTTTAGCGCATATCATCTTTAATGGATATGCGATCATGCTTAAATCCAGCAGCTCACTTCACTTTTTAACCGTCAAAAACAAAGGGGGGAATCCTTTAATGTGTAATTTAACTCCTTTTGTATTTATGTTGGGGTTAAACCCTTCAAAACGAAGTTTTTTTTTTTTAATTTGGTTTATTTACGGACGCTCTTTAACATCTCAGGTCATCAACGTCCCATTCTATTCACGACGTGAAATGGCCGACAAATTTTGTTCAGAGGCATCTTCTTTCAGGCTTGAGGTTCTTTATCGTGCCGTAAATGTACGACACGGGACCCATGGCTTTACTTCCCTTCCGAAGGAAGCCATACTTGAGATTTTTACGCCTGAAATGACCCCATAGGTCCTGGCCGGGTTCGAACCCGAGAACTTGGGTTAGGAGGCAAGTATGGCTACCACTACACCACCAGGACTAAGTACTTTATCATAGCTCATATTCCAGTTTTATCCATTTTGTGGAAAATGTTAATACTAGTTTGTTTACGCGATTACTTCACAAATATCATAGTAATTTGGCCATCTTCATGACATCTCTGAGTCAAGTCGATAACTTTTTAGAATATACCTCGTAGTCAAACTCCGATTGCACAGAGGAATGAGGTCACTGTATATAATATGCACTAGTATATTATACCTGTATGTGGAACACAAGTGGATATCAAAAGCAAGATCGTTTACTCCTATTGTCCTTTTATCGTCTTAAGGCAAATCGCCATGACCGTGGTACCACTGGAAAAGCTCTTAAATCATTGGCAGCCATCTGGCTGAGGATACAGATACAGAAGAGGTTTCCGCCTAATTTAAAACAATTGCTCGTCAGAAATACAAGAATATGATAATTGTTGACTGTGTAACTTTTATTTACAGACCCTTCTTTCGACACCCACATGTTAAAAAGTTTTTACTATTCAAAATCATAAAGTAATTTTAATTTTTTCATTTGCAATTTGCGAGTTGGCAGCACTGCTGCAAAAAATATAAAACTACGATTTGTTCTGTTGCAGTTGCTTTCCATCAAATGCGTGTGCTTCAACATAAAAGAATGTAAAAAACGTACTAGTAATCAAACGATACTAAAGGAAGAAGGAAAAATGCAAATGTAACAGGAAATTAAATACCGCTGTTCCAATGTTTGCCATTGTTACTAAGTCATGGAAGAAAAGATTTCTCTTATACGTTTTGTACAAATAATGTGTAATGAAGGTGCTGTTTGCTAACGAATGTGGTAACCATGGTTACAGGTGTTCTCGGTAGCGATCGTCATGTTTTATTGAAAAAAAAAAAAGACGTTATCTAGGAAAGAATTCATTCCTGATTCAGTCATTTCTGGCATTGTATTTAGCTCGCACTTTAAGTAGAAATCGAATTATATTTCAGTTCCTAAAGCAGTAACTTAATTAACAATGCGCTTTCTTGTATACATCGGTGATAGAATCAAATATTCTTGATGTTAAATGAATGCATAGGCTCTTAAACTTTCAGTGACCGCGGTAAGGTTTAGTTAAAATTTAGAAATAATTTTACATATACAGGGTGATGTATTTATAGTAGCGCGGCCATTATACTCCAAAGCGAAAAGGAAAGTAACAAAATAAAAAGTCTCAGATAAAATTTGAAGTGTTCTTAGGTGATCATAAGATAGCGACCTTAATTCGGTTTGAAATGCTACTCTCAAGGTCATTTCAAGGTCAACCTGTTTCTAATGGAATGATATATTTTTCCCACGGGAATGGAAAGAGCATTCAATTTACAGCATAAAAGTTCTAGTACATCTATCACTAGGGGTGATTAATGATGTGATGTTGGACAAATAAGACAGTAAATGTTTTTCATTCACTTTCACTTTACGTACAGTACGGCTATAACTATTATTGAAACAATGTTATGTTCACATTGCAAACAATTTCAATTCAGTAAATGCTCGAAAGAGACCATTAACTTAAACGTATTTCCGAAAACGTGTTTCAAAATATCGATGAACACGTCTCAACCTTTCTTCGCTGATTCTTGCACAGACATTTCTAATTTGTCTACGTAGTTGGTACTTCTTCATAAACTTTATCTTTAATGCATTCCCATAAGAAAAAGCCTGGAGACGTGAGATCAAGGGAACGGGCCGATCAATGGACAAGTCCTCTGCGGCCCAGCCATGGACCGGAATACTCTGTTTAATATTTCTCGAGCTACAGCTGAGTAATGAGATGGACCATCTTGTTGATAGCATTTTACAGCCCAGTCCACAGGGAGCACGTGTACAAGCAACACTGGAAGCTCTTGGTCCAATTTTTTTTTATTTCTGCCTATTAAGTTTACCTTCAATGAAGTATGGTTCAATTATACGGAATCCTAAAATGTCGCACCAAACGTTCACGCCCCATTGCTGCTGTTGCTTTACTTTCCGGCGATCTTTGATTTTTCACTGCCCAATAATGCATATTATGTTGGTTCACTTGAGCACGAGTGATGAATGTCGCCTCATCAGAAAATAACATTTTGGAAAAGTTATAGTTTTGAATTTATAGTAGAGCCGTTGGCAAAATTCAACACGCTTCTTAAAGCCATCCCCATGAAGGGCTTGATGTAGGCTAATGTGATATGCATGGCTGAAGTATTCAAAGAACGCTCTTTTGAGATATTCCCGAATCATGTTCCAGTTGACGGGAACTTGCTTGAGGATTATCGGCAACTGCAGCTAATACAGCGACTTCTCAATTTTCCTCAGTAGCACTTCTATTTCGATGGTGTTTTCTTGATGCGACACCTTCCGTTTCGGAGAAAAGTTTACAAGTCCTTGAAATTTTCTAACAGATGGTTGCCTCCTTTCAGGATATCGATCTCTGTATAAGTTGCAAGCTACTCTAGCGTTCTTATGAGCTTTGTCATAAATGTAAATTATGTCAATCCTCTCGCTGATCATATATCGAACATCCATGATTGAAAAACGAAGTGGAACTGGTTGAGAATAATGCGCTTTGGAGTTTGAATGGGCAATGATGTTTATGTACCGATGTCAACAAATGAGCATCTGCGTACAAACAAATGCGTTTCCTTCATAGCAACAACAAAACAAAAGAGGGAGAAGTGAAAGTAGATGAATAATAATATTTGCTATCTTATTTGTCCAATATCTCATCATCTATTACCCCTAGCTAATAGATGTACTAGAACTTTTATACTGAAAACTGAATGCTCTTTCCATTCTCGGGAAAAAATACACCACTCAATTTGAAAAAGTCGATTAACCTTGAAATGACGTTGAAAATTGCTTTCAAGAACGAGTTAAGGCCAGTATCTTATGTACGCTTAAGAGCACTTCAAATTTTGTCTGCAGCATTTTTTGATTTTCCTCTTCATTTGGGGGTAAAATGGCTGCTTTTTTTGTTCTCGCGAACAAGGAAAATAACGAAAAACCGAAGATAATACAGATGAAAGTGTATGGAATCTACTTTCAAATGAAGCCACCAGATGGTGTATGTGAGCAAAACTGCGTGTTTCAGCACGCTTCAAAGTTCAGTTGGTAACAGCAGGCACGAATGGAAGCTCACAAAAAGTGGCTTCATTCCACTCCCTTACACTTCAATTTTAGGGGGAGGGGAACTCAGATAAGGTTGGTGCGGAAAGTAGAATTTTCGATATAATCTGATCTTCCCGGTACACCATTTCGAAAACTCTCTGCAGCAAATTCAAGCAATTGCAATAGGCAATTCAATAATAATAATAATAATAATAATAATAATAATAATAATAATAATAATAATAGTTGTGTGTTTACGTATTTTCAAAAAATAAATTAAATAATCTTTTTTAATATTTTATTTGAATCCCAGAACACAAAAATTACCTTTACTTTTTCAGTTCGGTTGGTACTGTTTGTGTTAAAACCTGCCTTTTCTCAGTTTAGTGAAATCAAGGATGCAAATATTTTGTAACAAAGTAGGCTGGCGAAATTCTTTCACAAATCTGCTTGTAATGTTTGTGTTTACATTTGCTCTTTTCGAAGGGAACGGAAAGATTGCAAAGCCGATACTGTTTTCACGGAGGGATACCTCCCGAAGAGGGAAATGTGTACGGAGCGGTTTGTGGGATACTAGTGGTGGTTTTGTGTGAAGGGTTTCCAACAATCGATGTGGCATTTCACTTCGCTGCTGTGGTTTCCAACTTCCCGCTCCTTTCTCGAGTGGAAATGCCGCGTGTTTCTGACGCATGCTGGAGAAATGTCTTGAGATAATTCTTAACTGCAGTTTACAGATATACTATGAATATATAACATTTCTAAGAAAGCATTTTAGAAATTCGCTTTTGGGTTCTTACACAGACATCAGATTGTCTAAGGAACAAAACACATATTAGGTAATGTTACAAGTATATCTAAACAAATGATAAACGTTGAGTAAACAACGTGTGTTTTGTTCATTGTTTGTTTACTAGTTGCATTATTTTTATAACGTATTTAAATTACTACATTGTGAATGAGTAAGTTAACAGTTTATCAGTTGCACACCTAGACCGCCACGGGTGGCCGAGGTCGTTAAGGCACGGACTCGTGAGCGGGAGGTCTGCGGTTCGAATCCCGCCAGGACCGTCCTCCCTGACTGGGGTTTTTTCCAGGTTTTCCTCAGTCTTCATAACTGGCAAATGCCGGGGAGGTACCTAAACTTAGGCCTGGAACGCTTCCTTCCTTAAAAAAAAAAAAATATCCTTTCCCAATTTATCATTTCATCTCATGTATCATCAGTGTCCACCGCCTGTGGTGCCTCAGTAGTGAAAACGGGCGTTAAACACTACTCAAAAAAAAAAAAAAAAAAAGTTGCACACCTATGTGCATACTAACCCCAAAATATCCTCTCTTCTTGCTAGAACATTTGTTTTGTACCTTTTATGACTTTTATCACATTGTCTCCAGAAATCAACTCTCGTTGGCGACCAATTGTTGCGTTATAGCATGCACATTGGTCTTAATATTTATCAGCAAAGCTTGGAAGTTACTATCTGGTGGATATATTTGAGTCAGATATTTTTTTAATAATGTTTAACGCCCGTTTTACTATTCAGGCACCATAAGCGGTGGACACTGATGATACATGACATGAAATGATAAACTGGGAAAGGATTTTTATTTTTAAGGAAGAAGGCGTTCTAGATCTAAGTTCAGGTTAGCTCCCCGGCATTTGCCGTTTATGAGGACTGAGGAAAACCTGAAAAAAAACCTCAACCAAGCTGGGATTCGAACCCCAGACCTCCGGCTCGCGAGTTCGCGCCTTAACTACCTCGGCCACTGAAGAGTCAGATAGAATTGAACATGTTTACGTACATTTGGGGTCAGTAGGTTTTTTTAATGTGCCTTTTTTCCCTTTTGTTGGCTTCTGTTGCCTGTTTAAAAGTTCGAAAAAAAATGTTGTGCCTGTTTTGGATCTATATGTTTTTTTGAGGGGGGACTAACTTTCGAATGTCCTGTGCATAAAAATCCGACGCCTACTTCGCCACTTTCAACCCTTTGACGTTGCCAAACTTTTTCAAACTAGCTATTTATGGAAGAGAAGGGAAAATGGAAATCGTTGGGAGCTAGTTCTGGGTACATGGTGGGTGTTTAAAAAGTTCCCATAAATCTTTCTGACATTTCTGACAGTGGTGTGTGGACATGCATATTATGACAGCCTCCTACGTCTACGGTTTGGCTCACCTCAACTTGGGAAGCGTTTCACAACTCACTTGCGATGTAATTGTTCGCGACTCCATAAAATCCAGAAAACAGCCCAGAAAACTGTGGCCATAATCTTCTGTGGTTAAGTTGAAGGGATTGTTTTGGTTCAACATTGAGATAGGAGTGAGAATTTGTTTACTCTCTTGTTTCAGCCCAAAAATGAACATGAAGCATTCATTTTTTCCGTTTTTTTGTTCGCGTCAGTGAACATTTTAGGATCCTATGTAGGTTTTCGTGACAATTCTGAGCAATGTATTCGGTGAAATGTCTGGAAGAGCTGTTGTAAGAATTTTTGCATTCAGACGCTCAACAAGGTCATCCGTTTTAGAACTTTTTCTTCTGTCACTTTCGAAAGAACTTTTTCAAGTAACATGTGCACAATTTTGTTTTTAATATTGAGTTATGTTTCGCAATGCCATTTTTCACTTGCGTTTTTCTTCTTTCGGTTTAATTAGATCATATTATATTCGTTTTGGATTTTTTTTAAGAACCCAAGTCAATTTTTTTAAATTTACGAGTCGATAAAACCGGTGCTTTAATTCTTAGAATGATAGGGGGCATTGTAAATAACAGTAACACTATTTGGAGGAATATTTAGTAATAAATGTACAAACTAGTTTTCAAATACATTGCGGTTCATTTTCTCCTAATAATCCTTTGTCGATTTTAATTTGAATGTTAGTAGGGCATTGAGAATAAAACCAAAAGAACATCCAGCATGTAAAAATAATAGAATGCCCACCTTTCCCTATTGTAGTTTTATGGGGGAATCCAGTTTCGTTGTCCTTCCACATTTTGGTTTTTGAATGACTGTCATTAATCGAATATTCATCTAAATAAACAACAGTGCGACCGGTAACCCTAAATTTCTTAATTTTTTCTTAAGTTTTTAAATCTTTCAGAAGTAATGTACACAATTTTCAATTAAGACTTTCCTTACATGATAGTTTTTTAAATACCTATCATTCATTTACTTGAAAGGGTAATATCGGGTGTATGTAAGAATATATTCATATGTCTTATTGCGGCGGCAATGCAGTTTTACTTGGTGTTCCGTTCGGATATTTCTTCTCAGGAGTCTCCAAAACACTTCTACTCGATAAAGCTTGTTTTTGCTTTTGTAAAATCCTACTGTGCACACTACGAAACAAAATGCCTCTAACAACTGCAATTCTGTCTATAACACTGGGCGTAGATATTGTTAGCTTACCGCATTTCAGAGTTATTTATCAGGAAAATAAATTATGAACGTTTACAACGATCTCCATGTTATCAGATCTCAAAGCTATCACACTTTTTATCATTATTATTGATGAAAATAGAACAAGACTTGTTACGACATTTAGAACAAAGGCGTAACTCTCCAGTTCCAAATAAAACGTTACGATTTTTTAATTCATTAGCCAAAAGAAAGCAGATTTCGACACAAGCAAGCAAGCCACTGAACCTGATAATAATGTAAAGGGCTGTGATACAACAGGAGAGGTTCAAACTGCATAGTATTTCCAAGAATTATGACAAAAGACGGTTATTATCCCTAATATTTTACAATCCTTGGAAGACAAGTGCAGTGGAAAACACGCCAACTTAAATCTCACGTACTTCTAATGAATATGTTAAAAGTTTCAGCCTATCTCGATCCTCTAAATACTGTCTATTTATGAGTGGTCGTTCTTTAGACATGACATCTAAATTAAGAAAGGGATTAGAAACAAGTTGGATGTCCGGTCAGGGGGAAGAAGGAAGTTAGGGCTAAGAACCCCTAAGGGATACGGGTAGGCAGCAAATAATTGCGCAATAAAGAGGGATGATCGGGGCTAAAATATGAATGGGAAATGGAGCAGTACTTCAAAGCTGAGGCCAAACTCACTAGACAGGGGCATCGCAGTTGATTAAGGTCAATGTCCCATGTATGAAAAGGGGGAATCGTGGACCCACATTCTGACTGAATGTAAAGGTACGGAAGATGCAGGGAAAAGTATCAACCACACTCCTTTACAGAATCGAACAGAAGGAGATGGTCATGCTGGGCTTTGCTGGCAGGCGAGGAAGGACAGACAAGGTAAATTTCTGATGAAAGTGAGACAGCTTAGGTGTGAAAAGGTTGGTAACCGTGAAGAGGGGTGGGGGAAACAAATGAACCCAATCCATCTGTGTGTCATTCTAATTAAGTAAGTATTTTTAACAATTAAAAAAAATCTTTTGGGTTTTAAAATGTTATTCTATGTTTATAAAAAGCACTATGATCCGTTGAACTGGCACGCCTGTTGAAGTTGTATTATATTATGCTGCTGCCACTGTAATATTACACCACACTACTTTTGTTCGCCTTATACATTACTCTAAATTGCAGTTTAAGAGAACTTTTCTGAAAGAATGCTGTTGGAACTACCCAAATGATATCTTGTCTTCTGTAAGATGCTGAAAAATTGGAATAAAATTTCCCTTCTGTACTCTTCTGCATCTATTGTCATCTGGTAAAAAATCCGACCAATAATGCGCCTTGCTACAACAGCACACCAAACTCTAACTTTCCTATAATAAAAGGGGGGTTTCTGTACACCAGTAGCACACATTTTGATTGTTCAAGAGAAGCTAGGCCCTCGTTTGAAAAGAACAGAAGAGTTGGGTCCATTAAACCTCCATTTGCGTATGGGGGAAAAAATCCACTCACAATAACGCTCTCTTGCTACTGGATCGCCTTGTTTTAAACATTGGACACGTACAAACTTGTACGGTTTGAGGTTTAATACTTTTGTTGCTTCATGTGCAGAACCCACTGAAACCCCAACTTGCTGTGCTAATTTCGGGAGTGATCTTGTTGGCGAACGCTCAAGGTTTGCACCAATTTCTCCTAATATATCCTTTGTTAAAACTGTGTGTTTTTTGTTGGACACTAATCCAGTGGAATCAATTTTATTTACAATATCGTAATTGCTTTTCTAAAAAGAGACAATTGACCAGAGAACTGCAAACGAAATTCTGCATGAACACAAAGAGCTGATTCTGGTATCATTTACATACTAAAATGAGCTACTCTAGAGTCAACTGTAACATTTTGTTGAAGCTCAACTACTGCACTGCCACGGGGTAACGTTCTTCGGTCTTGGGAGCCGCGTAATAGGCGTCCGGCGGTTTGTTGGTAGCACTGTTTTCTAACAATGAGGTCGCTGCGGCGCCAAGGTTCACTTTAGACTTTAGCGCCAATGAGAAGAAGAGAATAACAATTTCAGATGAATTGCTACAACTTAGGATAAAAAATAATCAGCAGAGCACCTTGATTATGAGCTTTATTTTTGGGACCCAAAAATCCCCAAAAAATTTACAATCGTGAAACTGCTAAAAACAGATTCGTAAGAACTCTGAGACGTAATAGAGATTTGGATAAGAAATAATCATTTGAACGTAATGAATGAATGGTGTTTAACGCCCGTTTTTGCTACAGAGGCACCACAGACGATGGACACTGATGATACATGAAATGAAATGATATATTGAGAAAGGATTTTTTTTAAGAAGGAATCATTCTAGGCCTAAGTTTTAGGGTACCTCCTCGGCATTTGCCAGTTATGAGAACTGAGGAAAACCTGGAAAAAGCCTCAGTCAGGGTGAACGGTCCTGACGGGATTCCAACCCCAGACCTCCCGCTCACGAGTCCGCGCCTTAACGACCTCGGTCACCCGTGGCGGTCATTTGAACGTGAGAGGGTGGATTAGTATTGTATTTATTTTATAAAATGCAAGTATTTTATACAAGTATGTGCTAATTACATTTTGAAAGATACTTGATCTAATTAATAATTGATATATTTCTTATTACACTTTAATATAAACACTTTACTTTTCTTTAAACACCTGGGCGTATATATGCAAGCCTATGCTTTCAACAAGTTCCAAGACTAAAAGATAAAGTTAGTACATTTAACGTTGGCGGTATAGGATCTTCCGACCACCCTTAAGGAAAAAGAAATACACGCTGCTATCGGACACATAGAAAAAACGTTGGTTTCCACAAGCTTAAAGGGGACGTTCTAACAGAATCCAGCCATATAAACGGCTTCCAGAGAAACGTTTTCCTTTTATTTCGAATACACGCACTTTTGGTATATTTCACAATTGGAAATATTATTTACTTACAAAATATTTTAATAATATTTATTTAATTTTCATAAAACCACCACTATAGCTCCTAATGGAATCACCTTTCCTAATATGTAGATTCAGGTCGGAAAGTTGATGCATTCACGCTCAATGCCGTTCCTGGGCATTATTTGGGCAACCATGTTCTCCTTCCTTGGCAGAAAATAACTCGTAAATGATGAGATTACGAAAAAATGAGAATACAACAACGCAAAATAAACCATTTGGAAATTTTTCACATGAAAACAATTACCTTCAACTTAAACGAAAATGCTTGTAAGATAATGAAATCATTTTGTCACACCAACGCTAAGACAGTCATTTGAAAAGTTCTTGGAATAACTCACAGATTGTAGAAATACTCCCAAAGGAGTTTTATTATCAAATCCCGCCATTTTATAAACAAACATTTGTGCAATAATACACGTATTGGCCAACAATCTGGTAGCTATAGCTGTTTGTTGCAATGCAGACGTGTCCATACGATAAAAATGACAAATAATGAACATCTTACAGTTTAAGTACTTTGTAAAGAAGGACATAACATTAATTCATACAGATATGACAAGCACTCTAGGGGACTCTTCATCATCATTTTCAACGGTTTCCAAGTGAACTATGGCCGTGAAAACTGAAACGCTGAGCATTACAGCAGAACGTAAATTTCACATTTTGAATAAAGAACTGTGCTTGAAAAAAATATCGACAAGATGGGTGACGAGATTAAAAGCGAATCAACAGTGCATATCTCTCAGCTATGGCCCGTTTTTAGAAAGATCCTGCCGACTTTAAGCTTCCATTTGTCTCCAGTGATGAAACAAGATACACACACCAGCAGAAACAAAAGAAGACCAAGTGTATGAAATCGATTAATGCGTCAGTTTTCTGGAATACCAGTGGACAAATGGATGTTTTTTTTCTACTATCGCTTATTAAATGACATTGAACTAGTACAACCGCTTTTAATATTGTTTCTTGGGGCATTATTGGTAACCTAACCTCTGAAACAAAGTCTCGCATATTCAAATATTACTTATTTTTATTATACGTTTACTGTTGTATTCGGTTATAAGCATGTAATAAGTATGTGTTATTAGCAAACGTGAAATACATATACGGTTGCTCTAAACTAACCTATCTTCTTGTTAAACGAAAGTGAAAGTGGAAACAAATATTTTCAGTAACATTTAATATTGTTTCTTATACCAATTAAATATTAATGACATTTATAAAACAATGAACAATCATATTCAATTAAATCTTTTAAATTCGAGATACAAAAATTAATCAATCACATTAATCCAACTAAATAAAATGTCATAATAAAAATAAACTCAATAAATAACATAAACAAAACAAAATATTATTAAACTCTATAGGGTCTTCTAGTGTACCGTGGGTAAACTAACATTTGGAATGTTGTAAACTCAAACATTACCTATATTTATTACATGTTTTATTTGGTTATAAGAACGTTATAAGCGTGTAATATGCTTGTGTTATTAACAATTGTGAAATACAAATTGGGCTGCTCTAATCTAACTGGCTTATTATCTATTAAGAAACAAATTGCACAGTTCAAAAGGCAATTGTTAATATATTGGAACATGAGAATAAATCACTGGATTCTTCACTTAAAGTTCATTTTTCACTATTAATCTTCCCTACTCATTTAATTTACTTAACTCATTAAACACTATCACATCGCTTGCACCATATCACTCTCTGTCTTTTCTTTCCAACCGTCCCTTCTTCCATCTACCTTGATCTCCTGGACTCCTGGTTACACCATTTCTCGCGCTCTGCTCCTCCTCTCCGGACACCACGTCTCCATCCTCCGTCTCTTCCCGCCTCTCACTCCCGTGGATCTTCAACATTCTTTAATCTTCTTCATCTTCCAATATATTAATGAAACCATGTTTCGTCCATAGTCACAAACGAACACCCGGGCGATGTTTGTATGCGATTCCGCTTTTACTTCAGAGTGAGCAGATGTGGCACCATTTTTTTTACGTATAATTCATTATGCAAAATAAACTAAACCCCCTCCACTGATGCTTATGCTAACTCGTGTAACTTGCACTCAACAACAATATAGACTTTAGCGATGCTTCATAGCTGTTTTTGGAGCTCCAGGTCGTGGAGCGACTTCGATTGTTATTCTACCCAAAGTCGAACAGATTCACAGGAAATGCATGCGTCACAAAATGTAGGAAAAACCCCTCCATGTATTTCGTTTGCTGTTTTTTTCTTGCTACATAAAAAAAATAATAGAATTGAACCCTAAGACCTCTCCGGGGTATATAGGAAGGAGCAAGTGTTTCCCTGCTTAGAGGAAGAACCCGGAAGGCTGAAGATTCGTGGTTTGAAATACGGTCATGATCCGAATTTTTCCCAGTATAGGAGGGCGTTGGGCAACCACCATAACCCCAGAATTGGCGTCTTGTTATATTTTTCTTTTTCCCCATAAGAAAATAAAAAGTAACACAGATCTGACATTACAAACTATTTGGAGTGTATAATCAGTGTGGAAGGATAGTCGTGGTAAGTACTTGAAAATCTATGAACATTCAGGCTGCATTCGATCCTGTGCCACTCCGAAACAATTTACGGACCTAGTAGTTCCTCTTTAAAGTCGAGTAGGGGCTATACATCCGTCTTGCCGTTGCACAATGTCGGTAGATACTTGTTAAGGCCTCAGTGAACTCTTTACCACAGCATCAGCTGCTACTGCTGCGGACGGAGTTCCAGGTCATTTATTTCCGGACCCGGAACACCTGGTGTAGCTTCTCCAACAGGATGTGATGGGATAAAATACGGGCCTCCATTAAGATAGAAGCGGTTACCGTATGAACGGCTGAAACTCCGGTTGATATGGTAAAACTTGTACATATAGCACAATCATTGGGTGCGGTTTTGCTTCTCTCGGGTTATCTTTCATATAAATGATCTCCTAGATTTTAAAGCTACTCGCAGAAAAGTTAATAATACTGTACACAAACAGCTTTCATTGTTTTTGTATAGCTGCTTAACTAGTTAAATGTTGTATTTATCATCTTGTAAGTTATACTGGGTTAGTTAAAAGTCCTGCATCACCTAAGTAACTTTTGAAGCACGTGTTTCAGTGACGTGAAATTCCGTGCATGCGGATAGCCATTTACTGAGAACTCAAAAATAAAATTAACGACTTTTTTCTACCTCCAGTTTAACTAACTCTCTATTTTAAATGGAATACTCATTATATTTTTACATTTTGAATAGTGCTTATTAAGATCTTTTCAAAAAGTACACCAACTAGATAGTTCTGTCTATGTATAAAACTATTTTGGAGAAAAAACTATGAAATTAAGCATTTGTTAAAAAAAATACATATTGTATTTAAAGTTTCCATAAAGAAAATTATTTTTCTTCTAAAAATCGATATGAATTAATGGAAAATTCAATAAATGACTACTCCTGCCAGCAGATATAGACAGAGAAGCATAAATCAATCCAAAATTTACCAAGGAATTTATAATAAATGCGCTGTATATCGTACCGTTTCCTTCACGGAATCCAAGTTAAAATGTTGATAATTTACCAAATTATCCAGTGCTTTTATTCTGTACTCTACAGCACATATGTTTTTTCCATAATTAGTAACAAAATACCCCTCTATAATTGTCCTTGAATAATTGTTCCCTTCCCCTTATAATTGCGATAATTCCCTTGTCCTAACAGGTGAGGTAATTTCCGTCACTAAACAATTTCTTAAAGATTCGAAACATCGTCAAACCGAACTGAGTAACGTTCGCCGCGGCTTTAAGTACCTCCAGTGATAGTTTATTATTTCCAGTAGCTTTACCGCATTTTGGGCTTTTGATTGCACGCCAGCCGAAATATCTGTATTGAGCAATCCCCCCTCAGAGTATTGTTCACGCTCTCATTCCCTTCTCGCTGCTCCTCACTGAAGTGTGCCAACCACTCTTAGCCCTACCCTCCCGCTCGATAACCTCTGAATTTCTTCAGTATTTCCGTCTTGCCAATATTCATACTTCTTCACAGTTTGCTTGTATTCCTTTTTCCTTTTAGCATAGAACCCACGCTGAAGTTATTCCCTTTTGTTCTGAATTTTCTTAAAGCCTCATCTGCTAGTTGCAGTGCTGGTCATATCAACTAGCCGATTACTTTTCCTTCTTCTTAATACGGAATCTTAAGTTAATAGCAAATTTGCTTTTTGTTTCTGTTAGGCGTTTAGCGGTTTCAGTATCCTTTCTGCTTAGACCGTGTCTGAAATTATTAAGGAAAAGTTGCGCAAAACAGGCCAAACTCATTAGACGGCGTTTCGCGGGGCTCAGGCTAGGAGCATTGCGGATGATCAAGATCACCAACCTCTTCATCCTATCCAGTGCCTTGGATCCATTGCGCGGGGCTTGTTGCTGTGCGAGATCTCCCAGATCTGCCATTGTGAACATCGCATACAGGACCATGAGTCTCAAATTTGTCTTGAATGCGTGCAATTGTTACTCGCGTTGGCGGCTCTGTTCTGTACACACGTCTCCATTGTCTTTGAACTTCAACAACATTCTCGGTTTTCCATTACCACTTCAAAATTGCATTCCGCTGTTCAAACGATAATCTTGTCCCCAATTTGTTGTAGCAACGTAACGTGAGTCACATCTGTTTACAGAACATCATACTACACTTTACTGTTGTTTTTCGATCCAACTTTGAAATATATTAAATAGACATCTGCTGTGAAAGTGTGGATACAATTTTTGGCACCCTCCGTATAATCTAATATAGTACTAAATCAAACAGATCTAGTGTATTATAAAAGATACGTTGACCCCAAATGACTATTGAAGTTGGTGCCACTAATATAAACACACCACAACCACCACCATCAAGCAATCGGTCAACAGCTGAAATTGGGAAAGACTGTTTTCGGAACATCTCTTTTTTAAAATTTTTGTAAGTGAAGCTTGTGGCAACATTCGAAAAAATTTTAATTTGGAATATTTCATTGCTTAACCGTCAGTATCTACTAAACACATAAAAACCTTCACATTATTTTAACAACAAAGAAAGAAAGGGAAAATTAGCTCAAAATTATAAAAATATTTATTTTTAAGCAAGATTATATGAAATTTGTAATCATATGTAAAATGAAACTTTAACTCTGCAATATATAAAGTAATTATATATATATATATATATATATATATACACAAGCCATTGTTAGTTGTTTCCCATAAGATGGACGTGGTTTATTTGTATTTCAAAAGCGACATCTGTCTTTCAGATAAAATGTGAGAAGTGAAACATCGAAATATTAACACTTACATACAGAAAACACTATAAAAAAAATTCTGAAATCATTAATTTCATTTTTAACTATAAAAGTTGTGACCTAAACTTGTGGTGTATATAGTTAAGTCATATTTTAAAACTTTTAATGCATTTTTAGGCTGAATCTAAAAGTTTAGTACTTAAAAGTCCTCACGCTAGCTATAAGAATATCGCAATCGCTCTGTTTAAAGTAATATATGTCATTTCAATTCTTCTTCAGCTTCTGGCAGCTTCCAGAAAGAGCCGAACTAGAAAACTACCTTGGGAATCTTGCATGAGGTCAAAATTCCGCTGAGCGGTAGACTTTAAGTGGCCGATATAAATTTTTCGTTCCTTGGCGATGCCAACCGCAGACTCTTGAAGATCCGATATTATGGGAGCTTGGTTCACTTCCAAAGGGGTCAGCACGGCCTGCCAACCCTCATTAATTCACTGCAGACAGACAGCCGGGTGGAAATAATTGTTTTTGTGAAATTAGAAGCTGGGAGAGGCGAAAACCGCCAGAGGGTTGGTTGTTGCAGAAGAGGCTTTCGTTACCAAGGGTCGTGCGATGTCAAGAGATGTCATTACTTTGGACCCCATCCCTTAATTACGTCACCCAGACTCGGAACTTCGTCTCGCTGGAATTTGTATTGCAAGATTCTTCTCTTGCAATATTTGTGTCTGCTTTCTTGCTCTCGTGAATATGTCAACAAAATTACTGCGCACTACTCAGTCTGGAAAGAAAGCAGATGCAAACAAACGAATCAGTTTCTTGTGACTGTTTAGGGCAGACATCATTTTCTATAACAGCTACCATTAAAACAATGTAATTTCTCTTTGCTTTAAAGTATTTTGCTTTATTTTATATTTATATTTTATATTTTATTTTATATTTATTGTAAATAAATTTTCTTATTGCGGCAATGCGATCTTTGGCAATTTTTTTTTTTTTCATTTCATATGATGGCTACATTGAGCGAAATAGAATATGCTTTCAGTATTCAGATGTTTTATTTTTTTCCAATTTACGTCGTATTTACAATGGGGAACATAAGTATTCCTATTGAAACAACCTGTAAATTAATATTCTTAATATTAAAACAGAAAAATACGCATACAAGTTTACTATTATCGTATTAATATAGAAACTGGACGTAAATAAATGAACCACATACAATTAATGCTTTTTTTCAAATTAAAATATATCCCTTTCGTTCTCCTTTTCCTAAAGATGAACAATAACAGCATTTGGAGCTATCGTATGTACAACGATGCAGCGATGGAATGTGGTACACTAACGGAAAAAAGGATAGCGGTCAGAAAATAATTGCTACTTTGGACAACGCTTCAAAGGTCAGTTCTTGTGAGCGCGGGAAGGAGGGAGAGAGAGGGGGAGGGGGAGAACACGAGCGATAAAAACAAACGCGGATATTATTTTTGTCAATGTCAGCTCATTTTTATCGTAATTGTACATGCACCTCCTTTGCATCGCGTATGTAGTACACTTCTGATGCAGGGTGGACCATGGTACTCCGCTAGTTATCCCAGTGGAAAGCGCTATAGAGAGGTAGTATGGGGTATTTAAATTTATTTGGAATGTGCCACAAGGCTAAAAAAAGATAGGATTCTTAGGAATAAGAATGTAAAACTATTAATAGAACAGATTAAATATCCTGATTTGAATTCCACAGAGAATCTGTGAGAGAATTGTAGAATAATTGTAAATACAAGGTGGGTGAAAAGTCCCACTGGTCCTGCAATAGCCCCTTTATTTTTAAATATGAATAAAAAGACACCTGTTATAGTCTC
The DNA here is from genome assembly GCA_030762175.1 of Metallyticus violacea. Taxonomy (NCBI): domain Eukaryota; kingdom Metazoa; phylum Arthropoda; class Insecta; order Mantodea; family Metallyticidae; genus Metallyticus; species Metallyticus violacea. The sequence continues at coordinate 33,181,455 of CM060837.1, read as the reverse complement.
AGACGCTGGTGTGAGTTCTTCTATAGTCTTCAGAAACGAATATGACTTGTGTTTTCTCGTTCATGTTAATGGGAATTTTTGGCGTCACTTTTTGGAAGGCCCGACAGCAGCTTTTAAAGAATTTTCGGAACGGACGCATATGGGTGCTGTCGCACTCTCTCCTTAATGAAATCACACAATACAATATCTGGCTGCTTGGAGACCAACGCGACGATGCAGATGACATCGAGTTCCGCGTCCCGTCTACCGATGTGGAAACGTGTTATCGAGTCAGTCACGAGCGATAACAGCCAAGTATGTTGGTGCACCATCTTGTTGGAACCAAACATTTTATGATGTCTGCTGTTTGCAACTGCGGACATAAACAATCATTTAATATGCTCAGTTAAAACAGTTGATTTACTGATCCTTGACGGCAATAGGGAGCAAACAGATGATATGCATTCATACCAGCTCATCATCAAATGCGGAAGAGTTTGTAGAATTTATGAATAGAAATGGAAAGTTTTCTGAAATTGCTTGAACAGCGGTAAATGACCCATTTGTATGTACAAGTAAAATAACTTCTTATGCCCGACACGTTTTGGGAAAGTTCAAATGCTCAAAACACATGCAACCTGGCGTCTGTTAATTCATTGACGGTCACAGTGCGGAAAGGTTTCATTTTCAAGGGTTTTTTATTACCCACATTGTAGATTGTGGAAACAAAACTCTGGGGCGCATTTCCTAGGCCACAGTAGCGTAAGATTCTGTCCAAGATGAAGATATCTCACTTTGCCTCGTATCTGTAACACGTCCCTAGCTGACAGCACTTCATCAAGCTACCTCTGCTTGGTGGTGTCTTATCAAAACGAGTTCGAAAATAAGCATGGCCATTCTGATGTTTTTACCGGTATGAGGCCGCTGGTGGATTCACCCACACGAAAGCCACAAATCTCGCCTCTAAACTGTAGTAGGTGTGTTTATTTCAATGTTTACCTATAGATTAATTAAATATTTATCTAGCCAGACCATTCGTGTTCCTATTTGCACATTAGCAATGTTGAGAGCAGAAAAAAAAAAAACTTCTATTCAATGCGATGCACTGCTGAGATTTGTTGATTTGTATTATTCCTATATTTTAAATTCCTAGCAGCATTCTTATCGTGTTTTGTTTGAAGCCGTTACTGAAGTTTTTACACGAATATTTTCCACACATACGAGGGTAGATACATACGTTTCTGGCTTACCCGATAAGAATTATCGCCTTCACAAAATCCTTATCCAGTACCATGCCTTATCTGTTAAGTAAATAATTGTAGCTGTAACTTCCGCTTCGCTGTATTATTGTTCAGATATTGTCGCATAAATTTGGCTATGTGTAGAAGATTGTGACATGTTCAAAATGGAGTATCGAGCTCTTATTAACATTACAAAAGAAGGACTCACTCCGAATGAAATTAAACAGCGATTGGACGGTGTATATGCGGAAGTATCCCCCTTCACAGTCTACCGTAAAAGAATGGGCCAAACTTTTTCGAATGGGTCGAGAAAGCATTGAAGACGAAGAGCGTGCAGGTCGGCCCTTGGGGGCGCTTTTATGGAAGGAGAAATTATGAAAGACCAGCGGCTTAAAGTTACAGAAATAGCAGCAAGGTTGGGCTTTTCTGAAACAACAGTCCGTCGAATTATTTATGAACATTTAAACATGAGTAAGGTTAGTGCAAGATGGGTGTCTAGACTTCTATCCTCAGTCCAAAAGCAGCAACGAGTCATCTGTTGTGAGGCATTTTTGGAGCTCTGCCGCAGCAACGAGAGAGAAGTTCTGCAAACCTTTGTTACAGGAGATGAAACTGTGGTTCTCTACTATGATCCCTTATCCAAAAGAGTTTCATTGGATGGAGAAAACACGGCGAAGCACGCCTCTAAAGGCCAATATCACTGAATCAACCAAGATGATCATGACTACAATTTTTTGGGACTGTGAAGGGATACTCTTCATTGACTTCAAGGAGAGGAACACCACAGTAAATGAGGAGTACTATGCTGGCCTACTGCAAAGACTACGTGCTTCCATAAAAGAGAAAAGGCGAGGAAAGCGGGGTGGTGGTGTGCGCCTTCTTCACGACAAAGCGCCTGTGCACACAGCTCTTGTTGCAAAGGAAGCTGTGAAGAAATGTGACTTCAAGGAGATGGACCATCCACCCTACAACCCAGATCTTCTCCCGTGACTATTTCCTGTTCTCAAACTCAAGAAGGACCTTGAGGAAGGAAATTTATATGTGACCAAGAAGTGATGGTGTTTATACCCATTTTGCTGACAAGACTTCTGACTATTGTAGGGTGGGGGATTGAAATATTATTTCAAAGATGTGAAAAGTGTATTGCTGAGGGAAATATTATTGTTTTTTTTTATCATACGCAGAAAATGATTAGGCTGTAAGCTTATAGACCTACCCTCGCACATTTCATAAACATAACATAATAGGATATTATAGATATGGGGGCTTTTTCGCACACATTGGGACCATTGAAAGTTGACCCTTTAACATCTCAGGTCATCAGCGCCTGATTCAATTCAGATCGTGAAACTGCCAGTAAATTTATATCAGAGACCTCTTCTTTCAGGCTTCAGATACTTTTACGTGCCGTAAATCTAAAACATGGAACCCACAACTTTACTTAGGGTTTTTACGCCCGAAAAAATCCATCGACTCCTGCCAGGATTAAACCCACGATCTTGGGCCTACGAGGCAAGTATGGCTACCACTAGACCACCAGGACCAACTATTGCTAGTTGACTTGGTCTGTAGATAATATACCATACACGACCAAGTGCTATTTTTTTGGTCATATGTACACTTTCTATAAAACTTGAATGCTTGAACGTACTTAGCAAACATGAATTATTTTACACTAAAGAAACGTTTGCCTTACTGCAAAAAGGGCAGGATACCGTCAGGTATATGTAACGCGTTATTATTACTTTAGTATTTCACAAACCTGTAGTTGTTAGCTGATTTCTGTAGAGTATTTTGGCTTTTCCTGGTCGTCAATTCAAAAAGGCAAAGATAAATGTTGGGTATTATCAACTTCATTCGATAGCTGCATGTAAACACTTTAATTCCGAGAACGACGTTGTACGGTAATGTTTATTGTACGGCCGTCAACCTACTATAAACAAATGACTGTTAGATTAACCAATGGATTTACAGGAACATTTTAGTGTTTGTCATCCATTCGACTCGCTTGCTGGGCACAACAATATTCTGTACGCGAAAGGTTAGAACAATGCAGCGAACATTTATCTGCCAAACACAATAATTATATTCCATTAGATCAGAGTTCACAAATCGAAAACTTGCACACGACAGGCACGGAGAGAAAGTAATGAGACACAATAAAACTACAGAACTGGAACACCGAGCCCGGCTCTTGTGGCTAGGAATAAAAAAGAACTGCAGCTCGTGGGCCGAATACAGAATGCAAATGAAAAAACCGAATGCTGAAATAATTAGACTGTGAGAGTGAAAGTGAAGAACGAAGAGGGGCTACCAGGCCTGGAGAGTAAGGGATAGCGATGGGATAATCAAATAAAAATAATCGATTTTTTTGTTTCATTCGATTGATCGATCATTTTGTAACACAACCCTTATTTAATATAGTTCTATCGCAAACGTTCGTAATTTTTACATTTATTTATTTCATAAATTTATTGAAGTTTGAATGTCAATTTATATGTTTTACATGCCAACTCTGAAGTTAAAAATACGGAAAACAAACCTCGGTGTTTACGGAATGCCTTTCGACAAACGTTGCAGGAGGTGGTTTGGCATTCGCCTCTTTTTTGACAGACATGTTCTCCTTTCTGTTGATGATTCTGCAGCTTTCCTCTTTCCCGATAACGGAATGAATGATTAATAAAAATAAAATAAAACACTTGCACACAAGCTCAAATATCCAATTCATTCTAAATAATTGATTAAAATAAATAAACTCAGGGTAAACCCGCGCCCCCTCCCAAATTTTTGCTCATTCTTTAAATTCTTATAAAAAATGGAAAATAATTTTAGGAATATTGCTTATCTTTTACTAGACTCTACGGAGTTCCATAGATATCATTGAAATAAGAAACCTGTTCTTCATTCACGCAGCATGTTATGAGAAAACTTTTCCTTTACAGATGCTGAGCTTTGTTGTGAACACGAATTACCCAGTCATATTGCAAGCAAAGCAGTTCTGAACACATTTCTTGTCGCTTAGAGGTCCTATCACTTCTGTACAAGAGCCCATTTTCATATCTGTACCATCCTTTAAAGCTATATTTATGCAGTGATATAATTGCTGCAATCAGGGACTTGTGGGAACTATTTTTGAAAGATGCAGAAAGAGCTTTAGATCACGTTCATTGTAAAATCGTTTTGTCAGTTATTTCACCTAGTACTCTGCAAGGGGTAATGCATTTATATCGCTTCCTTTACCAAGATACTGGGGTACTTTGTTCCCGAATCACATGTTATGACTATTTTTATTTAGCACGAACATGCAAAAACTTGTTCATCTATCGTGAGACATAATAAACTACAGTGACATAACTAACATAACAAAGGACAATCGGTACACAATTTACATACTATGGAAGCACTTTGAAATACATGAACGAACGATTATTGATAGAAAAAAGCCTTCAACACAAGCTGCTACCTGCACATGCACTATATGACCTTATTCGCTGGGCTTCTTCCAGTTCGCAGTCACGGTTTGCTAGTCCGTAACTTAAATAACTTCGCTGTATTACATTAAATAAATCGTTTTATCTCTTTGTTTTGTTTCAGCCATGTCAGTCAGTAATTAAAGTTCATACAAATTTTAAATAACTATTTGAACTTAAATCTTTTTGACTGGTTTTACTGTTACATACAATCGTGTCTCTCACAACAGTTGAATGCAGATTGTGTTATTTACAGCACCAAAACTGTTATTGTAGGTTTAAACGTCTTTGCACATGCTCAAGCATGCAAAGAAAACGTAAGATCTAATAAGTCAATGCTAGGAGTCCTGGGGGAGGGATGTTGAACGCTGTGTCAATTTGAAGTTGGCGCTTGTTAACTGCAAACTCATCTTTAGCGATGAGGCCCATTTTTAGATGAATGGTTTCGTTAACAATGAAAATTTACCGTTTTTGGAGTAACGATGATCCAATGGAGATTCAAGAAGGACCACTTCACACCCAAAAGGTTACCGCCTGGTGCTGATTTCGTTACAACGTAATCATTGGCCAATATTTTTTCTAAGGTGAGGCTCTGATTGTCAATGGAGAATGATATCGGGGTATGATAAAGATTGCTTTAGGCCTCAATTGGAAGGTATGAATCTCAGAAATGTCTGGTTTCAGCAAGATGGCGCCACGTGTCATACTGCTCACGAAACAGTCGGTTCTTTAGGGGTTTCATGATTTCGCATGTTCTGTCCCGCGATATCATGCGATTTTACGCTGCTGGGTTACTTCAGTTATACCAACCAGTCTAAGGAACAATATCACCCAAGTTATTAATGTTTGTTTGTCATTGAAAATTAGAAGATTCACATGCACGCAACCCAACGAAGCCTGGACATTATTTGACTGCCCTTCTCTGCCATACGTAATGACATTAAGGTGCCTCAAAATAATAACAAGAATAATGAAATAAATCAATTTCTTTCATTTATACAATATGCTTCAATTTAAAAGCATGGTGCTTTTATTGAAATATCTTTTACGATGAAGTATTTCAATAATAGGTAAACGTGACTAAAAATAGGAAATATGCTTTTGCATTATCAATTTATCTATTCAATTTCGGCATTTAATGCTTTAAACGTAAAATAAATGTGTAATATTTGAATTAATGTAGTGTCAATGTTTTAAGCGTTGTTGTATGCAATTCCAAGGTAGGCATATTTGCCGCTACTGCGGCAAATTTAGACTAATTAGTTTATTAAACAGTTTATGTATTAATGAGGGGGTTCACTTAGCTCAGATTTTTATGGGGGAGGTTTGCGAGTAGTTAAAGTTTAGGAACCACTGCTTTAAGAGGAAAATCTTAATTTTAAATTTTTATATTTTTCTCACTTCTAGAGTTGCTTTATTTCAGTTCAAGCACTTAAAAAAAACTTCAAATTTTGGCATTTAAAACTACAGATAAACTCAATTTTCTCAGACTGTATTGACACATTAAAACAAAATTAAAATTAGAAATAAAAAATTATACTTCAAATTTCCGGTCACGGCCGGGATTCGAATGCCGCATCTTCGGCCTTTCAGCCTAAAACTATCCAATTGAGCTACCGTATTCTGGAAACACGAAACCATGAACCTCTCTCTTCTGATTAGGGAGGTATCCCTGAAGGATCAACGGTTCGAATTTTTCTAGTTTAATTCTTCATTTCCAACTTATGTCCTATACATGGCCAGTATGAAAGAACAACGTACACATATTAAAATAAAAATTGTTAGGTCTTCAATTTGATATTAAATTTCACTAGGTTTAAGACATTTTACATGTTAGATTGCTGGCCAAAATAAAAACTTTTTTTAAAAAATCCTTTACATTCTTTTATGCTTTAAGATTATTTTTAAAAATTTGCATTTAGGATCTCAAAAGGGTATTTCAATAATATCTAAAAAGCTAATCTCAGTGCAAACATGTGATATATATAAAAATGTGACTACAAAAAGGGGGGGACTAGCTTTTGCATTATCAGTTTATTTATTCAATATGGGGTTTATTGTTTTAAATGTAAAATAAAGGTATAATATTTCAACTACAGGACACCGCGCTTGGTGAACGGGTTAATCCTTTCGATAACAAATTTAAACGATTTCTAGTGTTGTGGAATAATGATAACGTTCCATGATTATTTGTCAACAGCTGTAACTGCAAAAGTATGACTGCTCTAGATTCATAAAAAACGACAGCCATGATATATTTATAGTAGAACACTCTTAATAGAAGACTCTATATTAACAAAAATCCATACGGGTCTAAGTTACACACAGTTACAGGGTAGTTGCAACATGTAAAGCAAACCATTGCAGCCTTCTCACTGTATTTCAAATGCTGAAGTGAGTAAATACCTTGCTTTGAATGGAACAAAGCTTTGAAGTCGAAACTACTGACAGTGAAAGTGATCTAAGGCTTTATTTAACTTAGTCGCCTGACACGCTTCTCCATGTCCATGATCAAACTGGGATCAGTGCTGGCAACGTTCAGAACATCGTGCATTTAGTGCTCGGCAAGAGAAAGTTATATGCCTGGTTTGTTTCGCAAACACACTCACAACGGAGCAAACAGAATAGCTCATTGTCTCCCAGTTTTTGGATCATTGTGGATCTGGTCTAGGCAGATTACTTCCTCTTCCCAAAATTGAAGACTGTGTTAATAGTCGATGATTTGATCCAAAAGAATATGATCGCTGTTTTAAACTCTGTATCTAAAGCAATTTTTCAAACCTTCCAGCGTCTGCACAAACGTTCACAGAGAGGTACAGAGTATACATGAACGGCATTTACGACAGCGTTCGTTTGTTGTCAAGTAGAGAAAGACGTGGACAAAGTGGAAAGATACTAGTATGGACAAAAATAGACTGCATGTTTTTGTAGAAGGAAGGCGTAAAAGTGCATAAATTCATAGACAATTAACTGCGGTGTGTGGTCAAGAAGACCGTTTACATCTGGGTCAAGTGTTCGCTAGCTGCAACAAGGAATCTGCACACAAGAACGTAAGTGCTGGTCGTTTGTCAACATCGCAGTCTCCCGTGTGCATTGAGGTTACGTCAGGATTGTTGATTTGGTTTATTTAAGGACGCTCTTTAACATCTCAGATCATCAGCGTCCCATTCAATTCCGGGCGTGAAACAGCTGACAAATTTTGCTCAGAGTTCTCTTCTTTCAGGCTTGAGCGTCAGGAATGATTATGACGCACATGACTTGAACAGAAGGACTAAAGGGATAAAGCCTGTCATCTGCTACTGGAAATACAAATGTATTTATTAACTGCGATTGCATTTATACCAGAAGTCAGCGAAGAATGATATCGCCAAGGGTGTTCGAGGTCGTTAAGGCAGGAGGTCTGGAATTCGATTCTCAGCACGATCGTCCTTCCTGTCTGAGGTTTTATCCAGGTTTCCTCATCTTCATAAATGGTAAATACTAGGGAGGTACCCAAAAATTAGGCGTAAAACGCTTCCCTGGTTTTAAAAAAAAACTTTTCCATTTAATCATTTCATCTCATGTATCACCAATCTCCACTTCCTGTGATACTTCAGTAGTTAAAACTGGCATTAATCTCTATTAAAATTGTTTATTTTTTTCAAAAGAAACAAGTTAACTAAATTTATAAATCTAATTTAAACACACGTCGAAATAATTTTACACATATTTACACGCTAGTAACTTAAATACATTCCATTTTAACTAAATACACCCCAAGCTTATTAGATACACATTAGTTAAACACTCAAACTAATAAAATTAATTTTACACATACTGACTGAATTATATACGTTTATAAAATTATTAAGTAATCAAATATAATTCAGCACATCACGTATTAGCATTAATAATTATATGAACAAGTTGAACGAAACTAGGCAATTAAATCCAACAAGGAGTTAAACAAAATTTCAAGTAGTTCAGAAGAAAAGCTCAAATTTGAACAATTTTATCATATCTACTTACCTAAATGAAAATTTTCTACATATATAATTACATTCATATCTACTTATAACAATGAAATGTTTTTACATATATAATTACATTAATATTTACTTATATCAGTGAAAATTTTATGTATATAATTATATTCATATCGATTTACACCAATTAAATTTTTCTACATATATAATTACACTCATATCTCTTATATCAATGAAATATATCTACATATACATATGTAGATATATACATATGTTGATTTAAAACTGACTATTCCATACCGCGGTACCATAGCATGTTCGTTTTTCTAATCTAGTTGTGATATCTCTCTATGCCTTTTTTTTCTGTATATGCTTCATATAATGACGTTGTCATTGATTGATTCTCAATCTAATGTTTTCAAAATTTTCGTTCCCATGTTCATTTTTATCTTTTATGTAATTTGTTACTGTACCCTGGTCCTTTTATAGAATATTTATTTGATATATCGTGTATGAATTCCAACAAACAGTTCCACACTCCATTAAGGGCCGAACTAATGATAAATTATTTCTTTGATTTTACTGGCTTTTTGATATTCTAATAACAAAGTGTAAGCCCCTTCATGCTTTCCTAGTAACTCTATGAACTTGTTCTTCCAATGCCAATCTAGAACTTAAGTAAATTCCTAAGTGTTTACAGCAGCTTTCCAGGAAAATTTTTACTTCATCGAGTTTATAACTAAAATTAATTTCTCCTGGAATTTACAAAATGTTTTTGCCTTACTCTTAGGGCATTTATTTTCTACCTATGTTTAACCGCTAAATTGGAAATATTATTAAAATGGCTTTGTAAAATGCTCATATCGGAACTGACGTTCATTGTTCTATAAGCAATACAATCATCGTAATTTTAACTTTATATTTAAGTAATTTTTAATATAAATAATTAACAGTAGTAGCTCAAGAACGGTGTCCCTAACTATCTGGAATTTTTTGAGATATTGGTGAATGGTGACAAGCAATGGTATCACTACACACTATGAAGAAAGTACAATTCATGCAATGAAAACATCCAGGGAATCCCCGGCCCAAGACACTTCGGCCTGCTCTATCCGCGAGAAAGCCATGATCATCTCTTGGGGTATTTCAGGCTACTGCTAATAGACTGCCAGATATCATGTGTTGATTTGTTTTATTTATAGACGCTCTTTAACATCTCAAGTCATCAGCGTCCCATTCAAACCAGGGCGTGAAATGGCCGACAAATTTTGCTCAGAGGTCTCTTCTTTCAGGCTTGAGGTTCTTTTTCGTGCCGTAAATGTACGACACAGGACCCATGGCTTTACTTCCCTTGCGAAGGAAGCCATTCGCCCGAAAAAATGCATCGATCCTGGCCACTACACCACCACGACAGATCTCGTATGCATTTGTTGGATATAATATAATAAAGGACATAAACTGCTATTGTAAATAATTTCCAAAAGCCCCTCTTAGTGTCATAGTTAATTAAATCATTTCTTAGTCAAGAACTGTGTTTTTAAAAAGAAATCCGGAAAATTTTTAAATGAATCGTGTAAATTTGTTGTAGAAATTATTAGTGCTTTACAGATAATTTTGAAATATAAAATTTTGCTAATACCAAAGTTAAATATTATTATTATTATTATTATTATTATTATTATTATTATTATTATTATTATTATTGTTACATTACATATTTGGGCACACAATCTCAATTTTATAATAATCGCACTCTAGAGGAGGCAGAACAGAAAATTACTGAGGGTGAAGTTAGGAAGGGTTACTTCGTCAATTCGGAGCAAGCATTCGACAGACGGTGACTGTAGTTTGAGTATCAGCAGGAACTGAAAGGGTCTAACCCTACTGGAAGTAACTCACGCCGTGCATATGCTACTTCAGGGTGACAATAGCATCTGTGTACCGTCCTTATCAGACGCACAGGCTTGCTGACGTCCGTTACGCTCCCTTGACTTCATTAGAGGTTTTGCTTCCAGGGAGCACTGAAAACATCTCACACTTTAGCATAACGGGTGGAACAGCTTAACGTCCGCTCTAGAGATCGCCAGGTCTTACCATGCACAACTGAGCAGCAACAAGCGAAATGGTAACTGATTCAAGGCTGCACATTTGTCATTGATTGGCGTTATTTATGGGAGTAAGCCTTTGATAATTTTTTTTTATTGCTGGTTGCGGCGACTTCATTCCACCAGTATGCAGGGACTGCGTTTAGGCGGCCCATAACACAAATAATCTCATTGAATGAAGGTTAGCCTCAAGTAATGAATGTTTTGAATCGCCTATTTTGGATAAAAATCTTTGTGAGGAAATAATCTTACATATTTCTAGGATATATATTTTTTTGAATGGTGTTTAACGCCCGTTTTTTATTACTGAGGCACCACAGGCGGTGAACACTGGTGATACATGAAATGATATATTGGGAAAGGATTTTATAATGAAGGAAGCGTTCCAGGCCTAAGTTTAGAGTACCTCCCCGGCATTTGACATTTATGAGGACTGAGGAAAACCTGGAAAAAGCCTCAGTCCGGGAGGACTGTCCTTGCGGAATTCAAACCTCTTAGCTCCGCGCCTTAACGACCTCAGCCACCGGCGGTTTTTTGTTTTGTTTTGTTTTTGTTTTTGTTTAGTTTTTCCAGGATATATGGACTGGGTGGGGTAAATTCGTGGTTGGAGAGCACGGTACCTGGGATGGTAACAATGTGAAAAAAACACTATTCATAGTATTTATATTATTATTACAGTTATAAATAATATTATAATATATTAACGTCATTTTATATTTATATTATATAATACACCTCTCTTTTTACGCTCTTTGGCCTATACTTTCATATGACGATCTTTCCTAGCTCTCCCACTTGTAACAACATGCATCTGTACAGGGTGATTCTAAAGTCCTTCTCTAGTTTGGAGGTTGCTAGAACAATAGCCAAACGATTAAATCCGTAAGCAGAATATCTAAGTTTTGTACATTCCTGTCAAATGTTCCGTATGTCCTCCATTGGTGACACTGCAGACATCAGTTCTGTAGTCAAGTTTTTGTCACACACGTCCCAACATTTGACTGTCAATACCAGCTGTGCAGGCGCGATCCTCTCTCGCAGCTGTGCTAAATCATGTGACAAAGGTTGCCCGAACACACGATCTTTGATATAACACCATAAAAATCACATGTGGTTAGGTTAAGTGACCGTGGACGCCACATAAGAAGAGGGGAATACCCAATTCAACCACCTGGAATTTCAGCATCGGGGTACTCACGGATGTCATGATGAGATGGAGTCCATCTTGTTGATATATTCCAGGCTATCTGCATGTAATTGTGCCATTAGCCACTATTGAGGCATCCAGGTACACTGGTCAGGTAACAGTTCTTCGCAAAGAAGTCGGTCCTGGTGGTGCAGTGGTAACCACACTTGCCTCCGTTCAAACCTGGCGTGGATCGATGGATTTTTTTGGGCGTAAAAATGTTAAGTATGGCTTCCTTCAGAAGGGAAGTAAAGCCGTGGGTCCCGTGTTGTACATTTAGGGTATGTAAAAGAATCTGAAGCCTAAAAGAAAAAAAAAACTTCTTAGCAAAATTGATCAGTCATTTACGCCTTGAATTAAATGACACGCTGATAACCTGAGATGTTAAAGAGCGTTCGTAAATAAACCAATTCAACAAAAATCTGCAAAGAAAAATGGGCCGTACTCTTTTGACGAAGAAATAGCAAAAACACACCAACTTTATGTTCTACCACAACACCAGGTTTTCCCACCCCAAATGCGTACATTGTGACGGTTCACTTTGTCAGACACATAAAACTCGTCACTAAAAATGAGTTTTTCCGCATAACCGTTTTTTTCTAGCCGTTCTTGAAAATCAACAGCATTGAAGATGAATGTGATCCTCGGGACTCAGCGCCTACAACAGCTGTATCCGGCATAGTTTCACTTTAAGTCCTTGATATAAAACACCCAGACAGTTGACTGCGGAATCTGCAATTCCTGGCTTGCGCGACGTGTCGACTTTTTGGGGTTCCTGACTAAAAATTCTCGCACATGCTCAACGGTCTCAACCGACACTCTTGGCCATCCTGTTCGTTGTCCATCACACAAGCAGACAGTCGCTTCCAACTTTTTGCACTATGCAGGAATTCTTTGACTGCAGGTTGTTCTTGTTGAGTTTCGTCATTGTTACGTCACAACGGACTCACATTTAGCGAATTGTAGCACGCAGAATGTTTTGTGTTCCCCAGTGAACGCCATGCTTTCGCTATGATTGTCCTCCAGCGGCTAGATCTACAACTACGCCATGGCGTCTATTACGGGTGCAAACTTGGAGATATACTCTTTCCAGTGATACAAGCTCTTCCATAATGGAAACGCTTTGAGTAAATGAGTTCAACCTGGACGTGTGAGACCAGAAATCATCGAAGGCATTTTGATGCCTGACAGAGGAGTAAAATGTGCAAGTTAGCACAGGCCATGGGCTTATACTTTTATTTTGCATAATAATTTACAAATTAAAATTTTGCACAGCTGGGTGCCGCGCTTGCCAACTCCAAAGCAAAAAAGGAGCCAATACGACAATTGCCTGACTGTTTGGAAATATTTAAATAAATTCAATTGATTTTTACGATATTTTGTTACTGTGGATGAAATGTTGGTTCATTAGTATACACCGGAAACGAAATAATAACAGTTGACCGGCTTCGAAAAAAGGCAAAATGAGTTCCATGCGCTGGAGAGTGGTTTGTTTAAAAAAAATTTTTTGGGACGCAAAGGAAATTCTATCTTGATTAACACTTGAGGGAGTTTTAACCATTATTTTTGAAGAGACAAGACAGCGATTGTGGAGAAACGTCCTTAAATGGCCAAAAATAATGTTTTGTTTCATCATGACAAGCGCCATTGGATTCAAGCTGTTTCCCTCAAGACTGTTTGATCGAACTGCGATTTTAAACAAATCCACATCTACCCTATTTACCTGAAATTGCTCCCTTGGATTACCCTCTGTTCCCGAAATTTGACATAATGAACATAGTTAAATGAAGAGATCATGCAGGAGGTACACTAGTATTTGGGGACCCTGAAGAGACCCACTACCACAAGTGAATCAGTAACTCGGAGAAATGTTGCAGCAAGTGTATTGGACTTAGTTTTAATATCAAACCACGCTATTTATAAAATCACCGTCGTCGGGTGCCAAAGCGTTTTTAAAACAGTCAATAGTGTGCATATATACATTAAAATAAATTGTTATATCTCTGCAGTATTTACAAAAACAACAAAAGAGTGCACAGGTTTCATTTGTTCCACATTAATGGTATATTTCGCGTATATTCATACATACAATATAACAAAGCATTTATTTGTGCGCTTTTGCATTTACATACATATTCATTTGTTTTTAATATTTTGTAAATTTCTGCATTCGAGGTATTATTATGAAATCAAGCGCATTAACACTAGTATTTAGGAATTTCCATTGCATATGTGGCCTTTATTAGATTTATGTGCTGAATGTTGCCTACATTGATTGAAAAATAAGTACTGTATGAGGGGTATTCTAAAAGTTCTTCCCCCCCAATATGGTCTACTTATAATTCAATATCTTTATCCCAACATCTGTCCAACCGTTTAACACCTTCAGTAAAATAATATTTGTCCAGCTTTGAAAAATAAGCGTCTGTTTAAGGTTCACCCAGCTTTCCTTCAGATTGGGAACAAAAAGCTATCGCTGGGAGCCAAATCCGGGTAATATGGTGGACGTGGAAGCATTTGGAAGCGAAGGTCATACGGTTTTGCAGCAACAATCCTAGAAGTGTGTGAAGGTGCAATATAATGAAAGAGAACTTTATTTTCCCAAGGTTTGAACGTTTAAACTAAATAACATGCTTTAGTTAGTCCAGTAGTGCAGCATTATGCTCTCAGGGGATTGTTTTGCCCTTCTGGAGGTAGTCTACAAGCACCACATCATGAGAATCCCAGAAAACTGTAGCCATGACATATCCTGCAGATGGAACCGTTTTTGCTTTCTTTGATGCACCTGTTGCCACCAACCGTTTTGAGTGCTTCTTCGTCTCTGGCGTGTAGTGATGAATCCATGCTTCACCTACTCTTATGAAACTCATTGGAATGCGTTTTTGGTGCATTGTTCACTATCGCTGCACCCATCTAGTTTCTCATTACAAAACTTCGTGTAAAATGTACTGCACATGACCTTTCCAGATCTTTGCAACGTCAGTCAACTCGCGTACCTTCTATCGGTGAACAATGGGTATGGCTCTTTGAATTTTTATTATAATCTCATCGGTCGTAGCAGTTTTGGGACGCCCTAAGCCCTCATCATCTTGAATGGATGTACGAACACGCTTAGATTCCGCATCCCACATTTTAACCGCCGAAATCGAAGGGTGTGTCATCGAATTCCTTTGTACTTCTGTTCCAACTAAACTCTTCGTAACTAAGTACTTTATCACAGCTGTATGACAGTTTTTACCAATTTTTGTACAAAATGATAACACTCGTTTGTTTACACGATCATCAGAAACAAGTGACTACACTTACTCGTCTGAAACTTTACAGCGCGTCATCTAAAGGATGATACTTAACTATCACAGTAATTTGGCCGTCTTCACAACAACTCTGAGTCAGGCCGAGAAATCTAATAACTCTCTCATACGAGTCTTCTTGTTAAATATAATGGACATTTCGTTTTCAAATGCCCATAACCTTACAATTGCGATTAATGTCTGCTTTTACTGCTGACTGTAGCATCATAGACGGTGGGCATTGCTGATACAGTGCACAAGGATAGACTTCTTTTTAAAGTAAGGAAACATTCCAGATTATGGTTTGGGGTACCTTCCTGGTATTTGCCTCTTATGAGCACTGGGGAAAACTTGAATTAAAAACCTCAGGCATGAAGGACGGTCATGATGAGACTGGTCACGTGAGTGCCTCAACTATCGTACATATTTTATCTCCTCAGTCATGTCATACCATGAATTTAATCAATAAATACTGTTGCACTTTTTGGACTCCTTTATGCGGGTCATATCCAAGGCTACTACGAGGATAGGTCCATAAGTTTCCGGCCTCACCGATAAGGATTATCGCTTTCACAAAACCCTTATCTAGTGGCCTACTCTATTTGTTAAATAAATAATTGCAGCTGTAACTTCCGCTCCGCTGAGTTTAGATATAGTTGTATAAAGAAGGCTATGTGTAGAAGATTGTGACATGTTCAAAATAGAGTATCGAGCTGTTATTTAAGTTCTTCACAAAAGAAGGGCTTACTCCAAATGAAATTAAACGGCGATTGGACGGTGTATATGGGGAAGTGCCGCCTCATATTTTGTTCTTCCTTATAGCTCAATTCGAAGATGGTTTAAAATGCTTAAAGAGGAAATGCAACAAATTTCAATTGAAGTTGGATCTGTGCTTCCAGCTTGTGTTCTAATGGAAGATAACAGCCTTCCGCACTTTGATAACCGAAAAGGTTCACTTGAAATTTGTTTATGCACGGTGGGTTCCAAGATTCCCAAATAAAAGGACTTTAGCGTTGAGATTTGCATAGGTTGAAAATGATTTTACAGAAAAATGCGGAGTTTCTTTCAAAAGTTATCATTGCTGATGAAAGTTGACTGCATCGTTTGGATCCTGAGAAAAACCAGAAAGCTCTGTGTGCAAATATCCATCAACACACATACGCAAAAAAAAACAAACAAAAAAAAAACCAGTTACGGTCATCTCGTTTCTCGATCCAAAGAATAGTTTACGAGCACATTATCTGCGCGCACAACTGTAACTGATAATATTGCAAAGATGTCCTAAAATCTCTGCAAAAGCCAAATTATATGCAAAGGACCATTGCACCAGGATAATGCATGGTCACACATCGCAAAATCATTGTAAATGTGTTCCTTACCCTCTCTATAGTCCAGATGAAACCCCGTGTGAACTTTACCTTTGCCCCAAATTGAAGCAACACTTTCGTAGGAGGTATTTTCCATCAGCAAAAGCATTGGTGAAGTCTGCAAAGACGATTCTGAAGTGCCTGTCAGAAAATAGTTTCCAACATGTCTTTGAAGATTGACAGAAACGCTAGACAAGTAAATTGCATCCAATTGGAACTGATTTTAGAAACATAATAAAAATTATGAGAATTAGTACAGGAATGATGTAAAAATTATGGTAATTTTTTATTGAACACCCCTAATATTTGAAACAATAACTTTATGTTTAAACTGAATGCTTAAAACACGTGTACTAGCTAAAAGCAATTATCTTTGCAATAGTATTGACATTTATTTCCAGTTAATTTCTAGCGAACAGTCCAGTTAAACCCATCCCCAGAACTTCTTACCTACGTCCACCCACTGCAAAAGCCCAGAAGAGAATCTCGGTCACGGAGCGAGCTTACTAACTCAAGACAAGACATGCTGTAACCAGTAGCAAGGACTTGAAACATGATACGACCACGTAACAGAACCAATAAAGGAGAAAGAAACAGAAATATCGATTAACATTCTTCTTCAATGCTTCAATTACATTTTCAACACATGCATAAACAAATTAATTAATATCTTATTATAGAAGGCGGTAAAAACAAAAGTATGGAAGAAGCGAGAAGCTGTACTACCTTGACTTTATGATAACTAGAGATGAAATAATTCCTGCAAGATATCAGCATAAACCTGTCGCTGGAGGAAGAGGGTTAGAGTTTGCAATGCAGAAATTGCTGTTTACATCGGAACACTAGGCAGAGTTCAGGGTCAGGGTCTGGATGGTTTATGCTAACGCAATTTCACGTTATGTTGGATTTGCAATTTTACATGTTTTTTATGAAGTCATTCAAATAATATAAATATATTTTCCCTTAATCTTGTAAATTCATGATCAAGTTTTGCAAATCATTATTTTTGATAGGCATTAAAATAAGATAATGTTCATAATTCTATTTTAAGGCATTCGAAAGTTCTCTATTAAAACACCGTTTTAATAAAATACAGAAAATTTGGGTAATTCTGAATGAAATCTGATAGATCTAGGATATTATATTAGTTAAAATATTCGTCATTGTAGGTTCTTTTACTGTATTAAAATATTAAAAACGGGAAGTAAATAATAGTAAATAATTGAATATAGTAAATAATTGTAATTTTTTCATGCAATTTCTCATCGAATAGCTAGTATGTATTTCTGTTTCTTATAGCCTTTTACAACCCCATATGGGCCTTAGCTTACCGCGACGACCGCTGCGTCCTCTATCTCCATCACAGGATATCATTGGTAGAGGGCAGTGTTGCAGGAGGGTATGTGATTAGCACACCGCATCCCGCCGTATCGCTTTATCGCTAGGCTTACTAGATCGAAGATCGCCACCTCTCTATCAGGCAGCTCCCCAATTGTCCTCACAGGATAATTGGACCCCGTTCCAAATTTCCCTGACTTAGAAAATTTCCTAAGTAGGTACCGGGAATCGAACCCGGGCCTCCCTTGTAGATATTTAGCTATATAACATTTTATAAATGTCCAAACAACTGCAAACTGGACACGGAATTCTTAAATTATAAATGCTGCACTAGTCATTTTTATGTTCATAAAAAGCGAACCAATTGCAGTAAACAACCTCTACAAGAGTTCAACGAAGCGCATTTCGACAAGGGAAAAAGTTGCTGAACAGGCAGTAAATTAGCAAATTCCTTAACAAGATTGTCTCGAGAGCGGAGCTGTTCCTCCCGTGAAAAGACCGCAAATTAATTGTAACCCGGTTATGTAGGTAGATAAACCAGTACGGGATGACATCTTGCAATGCGGTTCTGCTGAACTGCGGCAGTTATCTCTGTATAGAGCATAGGTATACATTTAGAACCCAGGAATTTGTAATTAGCTGTAGTTTGCAGTTTAGTAAACACAGCAGATTTTATCCTCTAGCTACGGCCTGTTCTAATAAACCGAGCGTGGCAGTTGGATTTGCAGCCGAACGTCGAAAAAACAATGACGGTGACTCTTTTGTTCTGCTTTCGTTCCTGATTCAGGTTTTCACTTTCGCTTCCCTTATATGTGCTGGGCTTGCAAACCAGGGTGGAAAAGATATGGAGACTGTGTGATGTTATATTATTGGCGTGCTGAAAGAAGTAAGCAAAGCTTACTGAATGCGAAATAAATTAATCATTCTTAAAAGATTTCTAAAATTAATAATAACAGAAACACAAAATTCCATCACGCAGGAGCTGCCTAAACTAAGCAATTCCCCAGCACGTTGAATTTGTAAAAGTTAGTACAGAACGCTAGAGCAGAGAATGTAGTAAAAAACAAGTAAAACTATCTGAAGATATATATGGTTTATTGTTTGCTTAACGTTTCCAAGTGCACTTAGCAGTATAACAACAAATTGAATGTGATTAATATTTAAGGTGGATATTTAATTTAACCGTATGGTTGCTTGTTTTCCTCTGTTGCGAAACTGTTGTATTCTCTCCCCCTTCATTTATTATACATTTTACAGTTCAAGATAGATAGAGTATATACACTATCGCGTAAGATATGTACATCGCTCCGGCATTCTCTGGAATTCGGCTTTTTCCACTGCCGTTTGGCACCGAAGCCGCAGAACCACCGCTGTCCGTAAGAGTGTGTTATAATTCTTCCATGCGCATGCGTGTGCTATTCCCCCATACTTTTTCACATGACACCGAGTTTATCACCGGGAATACCCAGTTATTAATGCTAACAACAACAATCCTTTATATGCCATATCTCCCTCCGGGTTATTTTAATTGACGTCCTCCGCGATTACAAAAACTCTTGTTTTCGGCCATATCTCAACTTTTAATGGTCCGATTTCGCTGATTTTCAGAAACTTTTTTTTTTTTTTTTTTTTTTTTTATCAATGGCTCTTTCCATACTTTTGTTTTTACCGATTCCTATAATAAAATATTAATTAATTTGTTTATGCATGTGTTGAAAATGTAATTGAAGCATTGAAGCACTAATGTTAATGTATATTTCTGTTTCTTTCCTGCGTCAGGGTGACACTATTATGGGTACCTGGACATCTGGGACTCAAAGGTAATGAGGCCGCAGATGTCGCAGCTAAATCCGCTCTTTTAGACCCTGCTGAGCACGAGCAACGTTTTTATTTTGGCGATTTTAACCATTTATTACGTAGTGGCATTCTCTCGCGCTGGCGCGATGAGTGGGTTTTAATACTCGCCAATAAGCTTCGGGAATGTAAATCATCCCCTTTTAACTGGTCAACTTCTTCTCGCGCTGTTCGTCGCGAAGAAGTAATTTTAGCTCGTCTTAGAATTGGGCATTGCCGTTTTAGTCATTCTCACCTTTTTAATGGTCAACCCGCTCCAGCTTGCCCCCACTGTGACCACCCCTTTACAGTGCGTCACATTTTAATTGAATGCCATCATCTGGCAGCTTTTAGACATAGACTAGGTTTGCCCTCCTCTATTGAGGAATTACTTGCAGATGATGTGGTTGCTGTCGAGCGAGTGCTCCGTTTTATCCGTGTTTGTGGTTTTTGGAGCAAGGTGTGAGGTGTTCTCTTTTTATCCATGACGGCATTTTTAGACCCTTTTAAGATTGTTGTTGTTTCAGCATTTGATGCATCGTTTTTATTACCAGTCTTTTATTGAGTTGTTATATATAACCCTTGTTATTGTTTTGGGGTTTTATTGTTACCAGTTTAGACTTTTACAATACTGGTTTATTTTCAGCTTTTGCTGATGTGTTTTACTACCAGTTTTTATATGTTCTAGTGTTGATGGTTATAGGGTTATATTGACCCTTTTTAGACTATTATAGGACTGTTGTTTTTCGCTATTGCGGCTTTTTTAATACCAGTCCTTTGTTGACCATTACACCTACTTGTTATTTGTTATGGGTTTTTATTTTGTTGCACAACGTGCTACTGTTATTTACCCTAAGATATTATTTGTGTCAACTATTTATTTTTAGTTCTGGCGCAGTTTTTAGTGTGTTTGGGCGCTAATGACCTTAGATGTTGTGCGCCCCTTAAACAATAATCATCATCATCTGTTTCTTTCTCCTTGATTGGTTCTGTCACATGGTCACGGTCGCGTCATGTTTCAAGTCCTTGCTAACTGGTTACAGCATGTCCTGTCTTGAGTTAGTAAGCTCGCTCCGTGACCGAGATTCTCTGCTGGGTTTTTGCAGTGAGTGGACGTAGGTAAGAAGTTCTGGGGATGGGTTTAATTGGACTTTTTGCTAGAAATTAACTGGAAATCTGTATCGCGGCAGTCAGTTATCGGGTCTTGGGCTGCTACAGGGATCGCTATATCCTCTACCTCCGTCGCCTAACTCACTGCTTTCGGCACAACCCTATCAATCAGACCTCCCTAATTTCGAACATTCCTAAGCAAATACCGGGAATCAAACACGGAATATTCTTACCAGCAGTCAGTTTCGCTACCAGTAGACCAAGGAGGTGGCCTTCCATTAAATTATTATTGTGAAATATTATATATAATATAACATAAAAATAAAATAACTCTATTAACAATGTAACAAATTAACAATAATCATAAAAGCAGAAAAGTATAAAACACTAAAAGAAAGTGAAACTTGTAATCATTATATTTCGAAGTACTAGAGTTCTTCAATGACCTTTTTTGAAACAAATTTAAGGCGATTAAATTTGGGAGTTGGGGCAAAAGATAATCCTTTTTGCAAAAGCAATGTATCAGCATCAGAAAGTGAAATAGAAGATAAATTGACAACCGCAATATTAATAGTAGGAGAAGTACAAGGGGTACATTTGCTCTTGGGCTGCTGGTATGCAGTACCGGAGTAAAATTTAGATGGACGAGGTAAATTGAAAATAGAAGACAATTCAGAAGTTGACGCTACGAGCGGCGGGGAACAGTTTTGGAAGAAAGACGCGGTAAACTGAATAGGAATACCTGCTCTTAAATATTGTAAATATAACCGCGATAGCTTAAGAAGATGTTTCTGATTGAGAGAATATAATAACTTATTCGCCCTCATCAAGATACTATTGACTGTGGTAGTACATTTAGGAGACCATGCCATAATAATTTTGATAAAACTAATTAATTTAGATAAACGAAATTGCTGCAAATATTGACAATTATTAAGGATCATCCGTAGAAAATGTTGGGAGATATGGTGCCTAAATAAGTGAAAATGGCTATGAGTGCTAGGAGCTATAGCGGACATTGGCAATTGAACTAATATTCCGTTAGGGCAAACACCAGTAATAGCGCAATAAGAAATTCCCTGTATATTTAGCTATTGCTGAGAATGGTACTTATATTTGTTGAACCAAAATTTCATAACATTACCTTGGATAGATGTCATGGTAAAAGGTGTAATAAACAATAAAAGTCTTTAAGAAAACACAAAGAAAGTAAGAAATAAAATTAAAAGATAATAGATAAATAGTAAAGAAGGCAAAAGCAAATTTAAATTAATAATCCAAATTAAAAGCAATACGTGAGGTGCAAACAATACAAAATAAAAATAATGTAATACTATTAACAATGTAACTAAATTAACAATAAACTAGAAAAGCAGAAAAGGATAAAACACTAAGAGAAAGTCACACTTGTAATCGCTATATTTCGAACTACTAGAGTTCTTCTATAGCCATAGAAGAACTCTATATATACGGGGGTTTAGTTATAAATCTTGTCCGCTCACGCTTTGTTTTATGTCTTTTCAGCTCTGTTAAACATACGCTCACTAGGTCATAATAGACCAAAGCCAAAATTCAAAGTGCCACGCTTGGCATTGACACCTTGGATAACAAAGGGCAAATCCAAACTACAGGAACACTTTCCTAAAATACAAGAAACAAAAGCCTAAAATAAATCGGCTAGTGGTAAGTCACGCTACACTCAAGGATGTCAAATCCGCCTGCATCAACACCGAGAGAAGTTTTTAGCATCTCCCCTATCTCTGCACACCCCCAACAATAGTAACAACCGACAACCTCAATCCTTTCCTGCGGTTAAACCCAACATAGCAGCAACCACACACAGGCTGGTCACTAACCCCAGCCTGCCATCAATTCTGGTCTGGTTTTAGTGGGGTGATGATTATTGATTGGTTCCCATAATTTCTTTATCTTGGTATTTAGTAAAATAAAATAAAATTTACAATATTCCATCCCGCGACCTTGTTACCTATACCGGAACATGTGTTTCCAAATTTTATCATTTATTAAATTTCTTTTCCCATGCTACAGAATATTTCTCCAGATTAAATCTATAATTATATAAACAAATCAAAGATATAACTTAACTAAAGTAAACATTATTACAAAATTACAAAAATTACTAAATTACAATTCTATTGGAAGCCATATACATATCAGTAATAAGATCGCGGGTTCAAACCCGGCCAGGTTCGATGGATTTTTTCGGGCGTACAAATCCTAAGTATGGCTTCCTTCGGAAGGGAAGTAAAGCTGTGGGTCCCGTGTCGTACATTTGCGGCACGATAAAGAACCTCAAGCCTGAAAGAAGAGGCCTCTGAGCAAAATTTGTCGGCCGTTTCACCCCTTGAATAAAATGGGACGCCAATAACCTGAAATGTTAAAGAGCGTCCGTAAACAAATCAAATAAAAATAACAATAATCGGTACCCAGCCAGCAAACTACCTAACTAAAATATGCTATCGAAACCAAACTGTAAGGTAATCAGCACTTTCCTCGCCCTAACTATCTAATTTATCTACCACTCATTTAGTCTTCTACTACCCCATCTCTTCTATACTTCTCTGTTTTCACCTACTGTTATTTGCTCTTCCATTTCTCTTCTCCTTCTCCTGTACTCGTCCAAAGTTCCTCATACTTTTTCGTTTTCACAACCTTTAGGTTAAAATCTCCTTCCTCGCCATTCTCTTCTTCCGGTCGTAGTCAAAAAATATTTCCATCTATTATAAGTTTAAATATCTTCCTCTCCTTTATCCCTCCCTTCTTCCTCACCCTCTTCTCCTCTAACATTCTCTCTCTGTTCATTAATAAAGTTGTCTTGTATATTTTCTATTCTTGTTAAGCTGTATGTGTTTTGGGATTGTCTTTGTATACATATGCGTTCTGGTCCTCTTTACTTCTTCGTTAATTCTTATTATCTGTTCTTCACCTCTTCCAGTACTAGGTTACTTATTTTGAGTGCAGCCTGCTCAAGGTATTTATGTAGGTCATTATTTCTAAGTATGTGTGCCACCTGGTGGCCACTTAAAATTTCTCTTTCTTCTCTCACCTGTGTATTTAGTAAAGCCGGATATCTTGCTGAGTGCAGTTTCTGAGCTAATTCCTTCAGGATGATAATCAGATGTTGCAGCTACTATGACAGTATCTTGAAAATCAATTTTATGCTCTTCGTCAGCTAGAAGGGCATGCTCAGCGACGGTACATTTATCTGTCTAGCCTAGGCGGCAGTGTCTTATGTTCTGTAAGGCTGCTCTTTGTAGTACCCTGTAGACACAGGCTGACGCAAGTGACTTTCTAATCCCCTTGTTGCTCAGGACGATATGTGTAGATTTTATAAAACACAGGATAAACCTGAGTATTATTTGAATATACGCGCTATATACGAGGCGTGTCCAAAAAGTAAGTACAATTTCGTTATACCCCCCACCGCAACGCTAGTGCCGCAGTTACACGCATGCGCACCTGTCTCTCTGGTTCATTGTCTGTCCACTGACGCCATTACAGTCGGATCGTGCTGTGTTTACAGTTGTTTGTGATCGTTCGAAATGTTTAAGACAATTTCTGATCTCACCGACTGTGAAGTGCGTTCCGTAATACGGTTTTTGAACGCACGGAATGTTAAGCCAGCTGAAATTCATCGTGGAGAGTTAAGTGAAAATGTTATGACAGATGGAATGGTGAGAAAGTGGGTTAGGCAATTCAATGATGGACAATCCAATGTTCATGACGAAGCACGGAGAGGGCTGCCTTCTGTTGTCACTGATGGTTTGGTTAAACAAATGATTGAGGCAGTTCGTGAAAACATACGGTTCACAATAAGAATGCTTTGTAATGTCTTTCCACAAATTTCAAAAACTGTTGTACATGAGATTGTTACAAAGCGCT
The DNA here is from genome assembly GCA_030762175.1 of Metallyticus violacea. Lineage (NCBI taxonomy): Eukaryota > Metazoa > Arthropoda > Insecta > Mantodea > Metallyticidae > Metallyticus > Metallyticus violacea. The sequence goes on along the minus strand of CM060837.1, from coordinate 33,156,668 downwards.
TAAATTATCGCAAACTGCGTTCCTGTTGGGTTCCGAAGATACTTACGGATGTCTACAAAACGAAGCGACTTAACATTTCTTACCCGATACAGAGATAAGAGAGAAGAATTCTTAAGCCGGATAGTGGCCGGTAGATTTCCCCGAAGCTGCTAACACCTCGATTATACCCTTCATCACAGATCTTTGTCTGGCCCTCTCCATTTTCCTATTAAACTGTTGCTCTGAATAATGTATGGCGTATATGCCTTCTAAAAATTCTTGGGCCATGTAATAAGTATTTATTTGATCAAGAAATGGCCCGAGGGAAGAGCATATTATTATTATTATTATTATTATTATTATTATTATTATTATTATTATTAGTTTTCGTTTTATATTTTCAGTATAACTACAAATAATAAAATTAAAATGTTAACCTTTTGCTTAGAAATTCGTATTTCCCTTTTTACGGTTTTATTGTACCTGTTCAATTGACGCCGCACAAAACGACCAATGTTGAGGAATTTCTTTTGTTCTGCAATCAAATTATTGAACCAAACACCCTTTATGATGTGATTTTTTTTTCTATTTCGTTGTTTTATAAAAACAATTAACAATAAAAATAAGCAGGCAAATAAGCTATTTTAGCTCAATGCAACAACCCCTATCAAACGTTTTAATTTTATGTAAAACGTAAAGAAATTCACCTATATTTAATTTATTCATGTTAAGAAAGAAAAATAACGATTTAATCTAAAACACTTGTTGTATAAATTTATTTTACTAACTTTCTCTCTAGATATGAAATGTAATTATCCTAAGTTATTGGTTTCATATTTTATTAACACTTTTGTATTCTAATGTTACAGTTACTTTGCACTTAAAACTTCTATCGACTTTTTTTTTTTTTTTTAAGAATAGTGTTTAACGCCCGTTTTTACTACAGAAACACCACAGACGGTAGACACTGATGATACACCAGATGATATATTGTGAAAGGATTTTTTTAAGGAAAGAAACGTTCCAGGCCTAAATTTAGGGTACATTCCCGGCATTTGCCATTTATGAGGACTGAGGAAAACCTCGAAGAAACCTCAGTCAAGGAGGACGGTCCTGGTGGAATTCGAACCCAGACCTCCCGCTCACGAGTCCGCGCCTTAATGACCTTGGCCACCCGTGGCGATTTTTATTGGCTATGTTTGCAGTAAATTGTAAATTGTAACACTTCTGTTAGATACATTGATATTTACCTTTACTACTTTCAGATCAATCTTTTCCCTCTTCCCCCCCTTTTTTTTTGATTGGTTTATTTAAGGACGCTCTTTAACATCTCGGGTCCTCGGCGTCCCATTCAACTGAGGGCGTGAAACGGCCGACAACTTTTGCTCAGAGGCCTCTTCTTTCAGGCTTGAGGTTCTTTATCGTGCCTTAAATGTACGACATGGGACCCACGGCTTTACTTCCCTTCCGAAGGAAGCCAAAGCTAGGATTTTTACGCCCGAAAAAATCCATCGGCCCTGACCGGGTTCGAACCGCGTTCTTGGATGTAGGAGGCAAGTATGATAACCACTACACCACCAGGACCGACATCTTTTCCCCTTAAAAGTAGAGGAGTCTTGAAAACATTTCTTAGTTAGCTGTTGAACTTGGTAAATCCTCGGTGTATGTTGCGTCTTAACCATCTCCGGGGCTGTAACATAATAGCTGAACCCTGTTTGTAATCCCTACCCCCAAAATCTCATCTATCTTGTTCAACGAGCGAGCCTTAGGAGTATCTGCAGTAATCGTCTCTTTTGACAGGTTGGCTAATGGCTTCCACAAACTTCCTGCAACCCTTTGTCTGTTTCGGATTCATCAATAACGTGTGAGATAATGAGATGTTGCTTTATTTATGATACTGTCACAGCATTAGGGCAAATCCGCCAAAGGATTCAGCTAATTCCTGCTGTCTAAGGCTCAAGCGGATTAATCGCGCGCAAGATAAGCAAATCTTCCCTAAAGCAGGTCTTATGGGCTTAAGAAGATTACTTGTTGAGCTTGGCATATCACTTTCGACACTGAAATTGAGATTAAATGATGTCCCTCTATCCACGAACGTTTTATCCCCTTCAGAAGTTGTAAATTGCTTGCAAACAATCCACAGTCAACCAAAGTGGCGGCGTTCTTACATTAACAAAGGTTAACCGTCTCTCAGAACTATTTTACACGTTTCTTATATACTAAAATGATTTTAAACCACATCTTTTTATAATGGTGACAACTTCAAAATGGGATTCCTGACAGAGTAACTTATAAAATTGTCCATATCAGCCTTTACCCAGAAATTAGAGTTACCTTATAGTGCAGAACTAAATATAAATATCAATAATGCATTCCTATAGTATGTAACATCACAAAAGATGTTCGAAGAACCCGCCATGCGTCTGAAAGTACCTACCCACACGCCTATTCATGAATTGCCGCACTCGTTTCAGTACTCCCTACTGTGCCTATAAGAGTGGCGATGTTTAAGAGTCTGTAGATTGGAAACCTGGGCCAGTCTTTCATGTGTTCTTAACAATCCGTATCCAGTTGCTCTAAGTTCAGTATAACTGTACATTTACGGATACACGAGGGTACGTCCATAAGTTTCCGACCTCACCCATAAGAATTGTGTCTCTTCACAAAACCCTTATCTGGTGTTATACCTTGTTTGTTAAGTAAATAATTGCTGCTCCCTTGTGTTCAGTTGTTCACATATAGTTGCAAAAATAGGGCTATGTGTAGAAGATTGTGACATATTCAAAAGGGAGTAAAAAGTGCTTACACCAAATGAAATGCGGCTGAAAGTTACAAAAATAGCAGAAAAGTTGGGTATTTCTAAAACAACAGTCCTTCGAATTATTCATGAACATTTAAACATGAATAAGGTTAGTGCAAGATGGGTACCTAGACTTCTTTTCTCAGTCCAAAAGTAGCAATGAGTCATCTATTGTCAGGCATTTTGGAGCTCTGCCGTGACAACGAGAGAGAAGTTCTGCAAACCATTGTTACAGGAGATGAAACTATGGTCCCCTACTATGATCTCTTGTTCAAAAGAGAATCAATAGAGTGGCGTAAACCTGGCGAAGCACCGCCTCTAAAGGCCAAGGTCACTCAGTCAACCAAGAAGATCATGACCACAATCTTTTGGGACTGTGAAGGAATACTCTTCATTGACTTCAAGGAGAGGAATACCACAGTAAATGGGGAGTACTATGCTGGCCTACTGCACAGACTACGTGCTTCCATCAAAGAGAAAAGGCGAGGAAAGCTGAGTGTTGGTTGCACCTTCTTCACGACAACGCGCCTGTGCACACAGCTCTTGTTGCAAAGGAAGCTGTGAAGAAATGCGGCTTCAAGAAGATCGACCATCCACTCTACAGCCCAGATCTAGCTCCCAGTGACTATTTTCTCTTCTCAAAACTAAAGAAGGACCTTCGAGGAACGAAATTTAAGTGTGACGAAGAAGTGATGGTGTTTATGCCCATTTTCGGAGAAGACTTCTGACTATTTTTGGGAAGGGGGGAATGAAATGTTAATTCAAAGATGTTAGAAGTGCATTGCAATAAATGGTAACTATATTGAAAAGTGAAATATGACTTTTTATTCTTTATCATAGCAAGAAAATGGTTAGGCCGGAAACTTATGGACCTTGTCTTGTTCGTTACCCTGACATGAACTTAATCCTGAAGTTTGTCCGCATTTTTTGGCCTCGGTCTCTATAGTCCTGGATTTGTGAATATAGTTTTGTTAACAAAACAGAGCATTAAATAATGTTTTTGTTAGAAAATGGAGTTTTTTGATGGCAGGAAACTACAACAGGAACGTTGACATAGTATGTGGTTAATGCATAATTTGTAATATATTACTGACGACTCCGCTGGGGTAATTCTTTATTTGACGTCTTAAGAAATCTGCTGATTTGGAACTGAAGAAGTGGCCAATAAAACATCTTCGTTATCGATGATTGTTGAATAGAGAACGGAAAAGGTGGAAGTCTGAGGGTGCAAATGGGGTATGTAGACCTTGCAGCTGCTTTCATCATGTTAGCGGAATGTCGCCGCGCATTATCGTTTTGCAGCAGTACTTAATGCAATCTTCTGGAATGTTGTTCTTCCAGTGCCGCAAGGCGATAGTGTTGATAGTGAATGTCAGCAGTTGTGGTTTCATTATTACACCAGACGCATATCATAATCTTCTGTGGTTGGAGAGTAACTTCCACGCGGCGCGTTGTTTTTTTGTTGGGACTTAGCCATTCCTTTCTTTCTTTCTTTTTTTTTTTTTTTGATTTTGACATAGAGACATTATTCATAATAATCTTAAATAGGAATGGTTGATGTTCGCGTACTAGCCGATGATGATCAAGGAGAGATGCACAAATGGCTACTCGCTGATTTTTGTTGTTTTCATTTAAAGCTTGCCGTACCATATACTGGACATTTAACTTTGCAAATGTTGCACGATGCTTTGACTGGTTACAATTCATCATATCTGCTAATTCTAGGAGTGACTGACGTGGGTAATTAAGTATTAAAGAGTTCAAAAGACCTTCATCAAAGCTCTATGATTTTTTTGGACGTAACGTCAAAGTGACCCTCTTTGAAATGACAGAACCATTTTCTTGCCGTACTTTCTCTAATTACATTCTCCCCCACCTTTGCTCCGCTTTTAAACTCTTAAAAAAAAAGTGTCGAAAAGTACGGTTTTTGTGCTTGAAAGTCCATCTTCTTTAGCTCAAAATTAGCGCGAACTTTCTTCAAATCTGCTAAATTCAAGGCTTATTTACAAGCGCAACGGTCAAAATAACAAATGACAGACGACAAACGGTAAACAGTGTCCTAGCAACGCAGTATTGTGATTACGAACAAAAAAGCTACGATCTATTATTATTATTATTATTATTATTATTATTATTATTATTATTATTATTATAATTTAACATGTACTTGAGTCTTAAATTTTGCCAAATTATACGGTAGAAGGTCATTAGCAGTTTGCTGTGGTGTTTATGCAAATTTTCACCGCCGTATAGCTTTAGAGACCTTGGATTGGCCTTGGTAGCTCAGTAATAACTACGCATTGGAAGTATTCTTGATAAAAGTATATATTCAGCCATGACAGTACCCACAGAAGAAACGTAGATAACATGACATGTTCTGGAACATTCCCCTAAAAATCACTTCGACGTCTTTGTCAGCAAACGGGAATTTTCTATTCCTCTGTTTGAACATCTACTGAAGTTAAGACCCTAAAAAAATGACTATAGTGCAAGAATTAAACCGGTTGACCCTGCATATAGGAGTAGATTTTGCGAATGTATTTTGAACAGCGTGCATGATGCAGAAATTGGCTCTAATCTATTTTTCATTAAGGATGACTCTTGATTCCGTTTTAATTTATTGAAGTTCATAAAAACCTAACCTGCTTCATGAGGAAGGTCAAAAGATGGGAGTGTGGTACACTAGAAAATGCTTTAAACCTAGAACAATAACTCAGACCTGCCAATAATAATACTCGTGATATGCCGTATAACAACAATAGCTGTTTAAATTTCCCTCGGATACAGAAACCAATATGTAGCGATGTATTTCACAACAGAGATACATTTTATTATGCATCTCGGCATTTTAACGACTCCATTTATCGGCCATAAAGTTGAGAATTGTGTGGCTAAAAATATTGACAGGTTTCCTGCAGATAGAATCGCAGGCGGACCTTGTTATAAAGGCATATTAAGTACAGCTGATTTATTTCTGCCTCTCCATTGTGTTCTCTACATTCATTCTAACAATGGAGAGGAAATCGTACGCAGAAAACGAATCGGACTTATTTACCTATTTGAATGCTGCTTTACAACACAGTTGGTTCATGGACATTTTAGTTAAGAATGTAATAACGTAATAAATGGGGCAAAGGAACATAGGGGCAAACATATATCTCTTAAAGACATTCAGGGATATTTTACATTTTATGTTGGTCATTCCACTTTCTGTCATTTCGATGTTCAAGTAGACTGTGGGTCCACTGTGGCAGGAATTATCACGAAAGTTCTGAGATTACGCATAAATTCACGAACTAGTGAGTTTATCTGGCAAGCTCAGACCTTCAAGTGATATTTATTAGGACTATTTCACGAATAAAATAATAATTTAAATACAATTCTTCTAAATAGCTTACAAAATTGTAATAATTGTATATTTCCACTTAATCTTTTCAAGCAATCTTGCGATAGAAGAATGTCGATTATCATTGATGTCAAAAGAGAAAAGTAAAGTAAGTATATAGGACTATTTCATGAACAAAATAAGAATAAAAGTGATATTATATTTGAAATTCCCTCACAGAATATTAACACTTGTATATCTATTCTATTCAGAAGCCATGAGACTGGAATTGACAAAAGTGGACTATTAGAATCGCTGCCTTTCGATTTTGTAATACCAACTGAGGAGAGAGAGAGAGAGAGAGAGAGAGAGAGAGAGAGAGAGAGAGAGAGGAAAAAAGAAAAAGAAACATACTGTGTGCCTATTTTTCTTTGTGTTCTGTGTTTTGGGATTCATGATCGTAAGAACAATTTCTACATTTGCACATCACCAAAACGCTTTGAAGAACCCTCCATTTTGCATTATGATTGTCGATTGTCCATGCTTTTGTTGCTATCATTAGCTCCCCACCGCCTCTAGTAAAAGTGGTCAGTGATGCGTGTTCAAGAATTATATAGTGGAGGCATAAACCTGGATTCACTGACCACGTCGAGCGATAAAACGGATTTGATACTTTTTTCGCGATAATTTCACTCCGTAATGCAGCCGTGATTGGTCAAAATTCAAAAATTTGTTTCGTTTCATTGGTCCATTTGAACAGGAATCACATGACTGAAATAGTCAATAAATATATTCAAGTTACAGAGTTCATCCACACATTTTTTTTTTAACTTGACTGTAAAAAAAACCGGTTTTAGAAAATAATATTAGCACAGTTAAAATTATTCCTTTGAAGCTATGCTTTGGAACGAACATGACGATTTGGGGGCATAATGACACTTAAGAATTATATTTTTTGGTTCATTCCTAGAACTTATGTGAAGAAATGAATATAAATGTTGAGTAAAATATATTTAATTAATTTTTTTTATATTTCTGTGGGCGTATTCATTATATAACCTGTCGTAATTCAACTAAGTGGGTGGTTTTATGGTGGGAAATTGAGGGAAAAAAAAAAGATAGATGTGTGTAATATTTCTTAGCTGAGCATTGGAGTAGCAGAAGGGTTTAAATAAGTAATTTTTATGACAGTATTTCAAGCCTCTTGATTAGCTTAATCAACTGGCATTTACAATTAGGACGAGACAGGTTTTCAACTTATTTATAAATGTAAAAGAGGCATATAAAAGAGGAAAAAGAACGTTACGGTTCACAGTAATTGTAAAAAAGGGGAAACTGTTTCTGCAACGGGCCATCATGCGCCTCATAGGGAGCAGTTTATTAGTATCAAGTCACTTGGACCATGTCACTTTTGAAGGATATGAATTGCATTCCCCCAACAATGGCTGTTAAAACTAAGTACATTGTCTCAAAGTCTCATTTTGTTAATGATGGAAATAATCGATAAATTAACAAATGATTCATTGAGTTTAAAAACCAGCAATGAATGAATGAACGGTGTTTAACGCCCGTTTTTACTACTGAGGTACCACAGACGGTAGACACTGATGATACCGAGATGATGTATTAGGAAAGGATTTATTTTAAAGAAAGGAAACATTCTAGGCCTAAGTTTAGGGTACCTTCCCGGCATTTGCCTTTATGGGGACTGAGGAAAACCTGGAAAAAACCTGTCAGGGAGGACGTTCCTGGTGGGATTCGAACTCCAGACCTCCTGCTTACTAGTTCGTGCCTTAACGGTTAAAACCAGCAAAATTAGATCATTGGGAGTTGGGGTTAACCTAAAGCTAAAATATAAAAATCGCTCTAGCGTCCGCACTTTTTAATTTTTTTCAACGAAATTCGGCAAATTTCATTGAAATAAAATAAGATAAATATTTTCTGAAAATCAGCTAAATCAGTCAATTATGAGTGAGCGTTTACCTGCAATCAAAATTTAAAAAAAAAAAAAAAAGCTTTTTTGCAACGTAACTGCGTATATACCATTTAAATAAAATAAGATAAATACCTTCTGAAAATCTGCGAAATTGGACCATTAGGAATGGGGGCATAGCTAAAAATCGAATTTTTGCAATCACCGAGAACGTCGATTATGGCGAAATGTACGGGAAAAAAGTTCATTTCTATCTGACCCATAGAAAAGACATTTTTTACCTAACTTCCGAGCTCTGTTCATGACACTTGAGTTTCCCTGCAGTCTGCAATGCAACAAATTACTATGCAGAGCAGTTCTCAACTAAAACGCCCCATATCTCACCCCCTGTATGACGAACAATTAAAATCTAAACGCGAACATAACCACGCTCTCTAAAGTGCGCACGAACTGCGCTGCGACGCCTCGCGGAGGTTGGGAGAGATTTCTTGCTCTTCTAATTAAGTCAGGGAAATGTTTCTGCATACACAGATACACACAATGAGGCATTTGGAGCAGAGCATAACAAGACATGAAGAGGGGCTTCGAGGTGAGAAGGAAATGAAAATCTTAACATAGACCTTATTTTTAATTATGAGAGTTGCAAGAAAGGAAAGGCAACCCTGCCATTCAGGTCAGACGGACGAGAAAATGCAATAGAAATTTATTGCTGCGCTAAGATTGTCAACAGTAATTATTTTAATAGAAAAGACCATCCTATTTCATGTAAAACGAAATATCAGGATTACTAATTGCACCAGGTGCTGTATCAACAAAGCAATTTTTTACAAATCGTAAAAAATAAGTAGGATATTCCTTAAAATTAAAAATACATTCATTAATAAACGTAGGCTATTCTTCATATTTGGGAATGGAAGGAATTCAACAGAACAAACGTAAAGAAGAAATAAATGAACAGGCTCTTGAAGCGTTAATTTGTCTGTTCAGCTCACCTCAGCGGCATATCTGCGAGGGTCTTGCAGGTCTGCTAATTTAATCTCTTTATAGATGACACTATTGACGTCATGTTACTGGAGGATAAGCAGGTATCAATAGATACGAGTGTAGGTCCATTAGTTCCCGGCCTAACCATTTTCTAGGTATGATAAAGACAAAAACTATATTTCACTTTTCAATATAGTTGCCCTTTATTGCAATACACTTCTCACATCTTTGAATTAACATTTAAATCCCTCCCCCTCAAAATAGTAAGAAGTCTTATTTGCAAAATGGGCATAAACAGCATCCATCACTTCTTCGTCACACTTAAATTTCCTTCCTCGAAAGTCCTTCTTGAGTTTTGAGAAGATGAAATGGTCACTGGGAGCTAGATCTGGGTGTAGGATGGATGATCGATCTCCTTGAAGCCACATTTCTTCACAGCTTCCTTTGCAACAAGATCTGTAGACACAGGCGCGTTGTCGTGAAGAAGGCGCACACCATCACTCAGCTTTCCTCGCCTTTTCTCTTTGATGGAAGCACGTAGTCTGTGCAGTAGGCCAGCATAGTACTCCCCATTTACTGTGGTGTTCTCTCCTTGAAGTCAGTGAAGAGTATTCCTTCACAGTCCCAAAAGATTGTGGTCATGATCTTCTTGGTTGACTGAGTGACCTTGGCCTTTAGAGGGGGTGCTTCGCCAGTTTACACCACTCCGTTGATTTTCTTTTGGACAAGGGATCATAGTAGAGGATCATAGTTTCATCTCCTGTAACAATGGTTTGCAGAACTTCCCTCTCGTTGCCGGCAGAGCTCCAAAAATGTCTGACAGCAGATGACTCGTTGCTGCTTTTGGACTGAGGGAAGAAGTCTAGGCACCCATCTTGCACTAACCTTATTCATGTTTAAATGTTCATGAATAATTCGAAGGACTGTTGTTTTAGAAAAGCACAACCTTGCTGCTATTCCTGTAACTTTGTTGTTTTGTCTGACCTAAATTGTGATTATTTTATAATTATTTTAATAAACCATAAAACTTTTCTATTGATCTCAGCATCCTCAAATTTTAAAATAAGTTTGAAATAATGTGTAATTTAAAACAATCGTTTAATTTTTTAAAAATATTTTCAGGTAGTGTCTATTTTATGCTAATTTCAAACCATTTTTCCCTTAATTTTCATGTATGCATAAATTAAAAGCTACAAAAGGATTGATAGCTCTATCTTATATGGTTTTTAAAAAATTTTCACTTAACGTTAAAAATATACAAGTGACCATGACACAAAAAGTAAGAATACTTGTTGGGTACCAGCATGGCTGTCTTATAAAAATTGCCATTTAAAACACTTAAATTTCCTCCCAAAAATATTTATGAATGTAATTTGCAAGCTTTGTAGTTTCCTTTTATCGACTTTTTCGCCCAAAAGCTCTATCGTGAAACCATCATTAACAAAAGCTTGCTATGTATCCAGAACTGTTCTTGCTCTCTGGCCGTTATTCTGTTTTGTTTGTTTGTGTTTTCTTTTATCTAAGAATGTTACAAAGTAACAATAATTAAAGTCGTACGAAATTAATTCCCAAGAGAAAAAATGCCCAAAAAACTTAATTGGGGTTTAGATGCTGGTCTCCCCTCGTCAGTTACCGATTGTTGACAAATTTTGGTACAATTTTCAAAAAAATTATCAAAATGACCCTCGTGTTCTTTTATAAATTTTTTGTGGATGGTCACAATATCATAAAAGTCAACAAAGGAAACAAACGCGTTACTTTTGCACTGTTTGTAAACGAATCTCTGATTGCAAGTATAACAAACTACAGCCCCCTCCCCCCCCCCCCCAAGTACTGTTTTTAAATCCCCGAGTGATGCTAATGCACATTGTCTATAAAAGCGGTTCTGTATTGAATCGCAATGGAAGTTGGAATATTGGAACGACATAAATTTGCTTTGCTCGACAGAATGACTGATGCAGATCTGGTGTTGTATGGAATGAACTAGCCAGACGCGTTTCTATTCGACGCACGTTCGCTCTCGGATGCACGACATTAAATCTCTCTCCCAAAACCCTTCCTCATTCATCCCCTTAACCGTATCCTAGAAAGAGGAACACCCTGCTCTTAAATCAAATTGACAAGTGCGTTTCATACTTTTAAGAGCCATTAGTGATTTATATCACAAGCATGCATTTGCTCGACATCAATGAGAAAACATTTCAGCTTCCAAAATAATTCCAAAAGCTTCAAATGTGACATGCAAGTTCATTAAAACTATTTAGGGTTGAGTTATAACACCAATCCAACCACATTTCAGAAGTTGAAAGTAGGTCACATTTACTGAAGTACAGGATGATCCAATTAACTATCAACCAACTTGCTAGTTCAGCCTATAAGCGGGAGCGATATTTGTTGCCATTTGAGGGATCGTAAAGTATCGCCGACATAACCGCGCGACAGTTTTCTTAATTATTTTAAAAGGTTTTATGAAAAGATGTGCTCAAACTGCCCAACATAGTTGTACATATGTTTTTGGTGACTCCTTAAAAACTATCCATCTCTAGATTGCTTCCCCATATACACCTTCCAATCGATGTGAAGAACTCCATAACAGCTCGATACTCCATTATGAACATGTCACAATCTTCTACACACAGCCTTCTTTATGCAACTATATCTGAACAACTGAACACGGAAGTCACAGCTGCAATTATTTACTTAAAATATAAGATATGACACCAGATAAGACGATAATCCTTATCGGCGAGGCCGGAAACCGGCGGCTCAAAGTTACAGATATAGCAGCAACGTTGGGCCTTTTTAAAACACCAGTCCTTCGAATTATTCATGATCATTTAAACATGAATAAGGTTAGTGCAAAATGGGCACCTAAACTTCTTTCCTCAGTCCAAAAGCAAGCAAGGAGTCATCTGTTGTCAGGCATTTTTGGGGCTCTGCCATGGCAACGGAAGATTTATTATTTATTTATTTATGGACGCTCTTTAACATCTCAGGTCATCAGCGTCCCATTCAATTCAGGGCGTGAAACGGCTGACAAATTTTGCTCAGAGGCCTCTCTTTCAGGCTTGAGGTTCTTTTTCGTGCCGTAAATGTACGACACGGGACTCACGGCTTTACTTCCCTTCCTAAGGAATTCATACTTAGAATTTTTACGCCCGAAAAAAATCCATCGGACCTGGCCGGGTTCGAAACAGCAATCTTGAGTTTAGGAGGCAAGTATGGTTACCACTACACTACCAGGACCGACGGCAACGAGAGAGAAGTTCTGCAAATGATTGTTACAGGAGATGAAACTATGGTACTCTACTATGATCCCTTGTCCAAAAGAGAATCAGTGGAGTGACGTATACCTGGCTAAGCACCGCCTCTAAAGGCCAAGGTCACTTAGTTAACCAAAAAGATCATGGCCGCAATCTTTTGGGACTGTGAAGGAATTCTCTTAATTGACTTCAAGGAGATGAACACCACAGTAAATGGAGAGTACTATGCTGGCCTATTGCACAAACTACGTGCTTCCATCAAAGAGAAAAGCTGGGTGGTGCTTTGCGCCCTCTTCACGACATTGAGCCTGTACACACAACTTTAGTTGCAAAGGAAGAAATACGGCTTCAAGGAAATCGCCATCCACTCTACAGTCCAGATCTAGCTTCCAGTGACTATTTCCTCTTCTCAAAACTGAAGAAGGACCTTCAAGGAAGGAAATTTCAGTGTGACGAAAAAATTATAAATGCTGCTTATGCCCATTTTGCAGACAAGACTTATGACTATTTGGGGGGGGGAGGTTGAAATGTTAATTCAAACATGTGAGAAATGTATTGCAATAAAGGGTAACTATATTGAAAAGTGAAATATAGATTTTGTCTTTATCATACCTAGAAAATGGTTAGGCCGGAAACTTATGGATATACTTTCCAGTTTACTCGTTTTGAGTCGTTTCTATAATAACTTGAGTCAAATTTTGATTTCAAAACTAATAAGTAAAGACGGGCAGATTTCAAAGATCATCGATAAGTTTGTTTCTATGGAACCCCCCCCCCCAAAAAAGGGCAATGTTGTTCAAATAGATATTTATATTATTTTATTTCTCTTTTTCAGTTGTGTTGTTCCAGTCACTCAATTCTTATTACTTACTTGCGATCTATATTCTACGGAACAGAAGCAAAATACCGCACCCCCGGCTTTATGCAGCACCTGTTAAAAAAATAGACGTATTTAGTTGCAGCCCTCTTCGAGAGAGAGCTAGAGCCATTGTGCTAGATTAAACTTAGAACGACAAACTAGGCTATAAATGGAACAATAAACTGAAACAAAAGGTTTTATTTATGGTTAAAGCAAGAAAGCACCCCATTGCTCTTGATGTACACGGAGCCGGCCTTGTTTGTATGCCGGAGGAACATGTGCCCATTACAGCTCTAGAAACACCTTGCATTTACGGTTTGCAGCTCACAGCCAGGTTTGGCTAGTGATTTAGAGCCTTTGCCGACACCTCCAAGCAGGTTTATTTATGGCTTTGAGGTAGGCGACACACATACACTTGATCTCTGATTCAACACCCTAGGGCCGTTCATAACTTAGAACCATTTCTGCTCACGTGTTATATGCTGAATATGTTGTTTATGTCTTGCTGGCTCCTGGATTTACTTGCTATATAATAGTTCTCCGAGAAGTTTGAAGAGTGTATGTTAATGACACAAAGAGAAAGTTATTTTCATATTATTACTATTAAAATAAGCTTTATCTACTACTGTTAAGAAAGTGCGCTGGTCCAGGCAAAACAAAAAATAATCGTCACATTGCTTGTCTTCGTTTAATAAAAGTGTGTTTTGTATAACGACTAGCTTTTGTTCTCTGGAAACTATGCTTTATTTACTACTGTTAACAAAGTGCGCTTAATTCAAACATGTGGGACAGGCTTCAAAATCTAATCATTATATCACTTGTCTTTGTTTAATAAAAAAGTGTATAACGCTTATCTTTTGTTCCCTGGAAACTATGCTTTATCTATTGCTGTTAACAAAGTGCGCTGGTCCAGGCAAAACAAAAGCTAATCGTCACATCGCTTGTCTTTGTTTAATAAAAGCATGTTTTGCATAACGATTAGCTTTTGTTCCCTGGAAACTGCTTTGTCTAGTATTGTTAACAAAATACGCTGATCCAGGCAAAACTAATTCTAATCATTTTATCGCTTGTCTTCGTTTAATAAAAGTGTGGTTTGCATTACGATTAGCTTTTGTTCCCCGGGAATTATATTTTATCTATTACTGTTGACAAAGTGCGCTGGTCCAGGCTTCAAAATCTAATCATTGTGTCGCTTGTCTTTGTTTAATAAAAAAGTGTATTGCATAACGTTTATCTTTTGTTCCCTGGAAACTATGCTTTATCTACTGCTGTTAAGAAAGTGCACTGGTCCAGGCAAAACAAAAGCTAATCGTCACATCGCTTGTCTTTGTTTAATAAAAGCATGTTTTGCATAACGATTAGCTTTTGTTCCCTGGAAACTGCTTTGTCTAGTATTGTTAACAAAATACGCTGATCCAGGCAAAACTAATTCTAATCATTTTATCGCTTGTCTTCGTTTAATAAAAGTGTGGTTTGCATTACGATTAGCTTTTGTTCCCCGGGAATTATATTTTATCTATTACTGTTGACAAAGTGCGCTGGTCCAGGCTTCAAAATCTAATCATTGTGTCGCTTGTCTTTGTTTAATAAAAAAGTGTATTGTATAACGTTTATCTTTTGTTCCCTGGAAACTATGCTTTATCTACTGCTGTTAAGAAAGTGCACTGGTCCAGGCAAAACAAAAGCTAATCGTCACATCGCTTGTCTTTGTTTAATAAAAGCGTGTTTTGCATAACGATTAGCTTTTGTTCCCTGGAAACTATGAATAAGTCTTTATATCATTACACTTTGTAAAAATTTCAAGCAAATCAATATTATTTAAATTTCTACTAACCAAAAAGGGTTTTGAATTTATTTGTTTTCCATATTTTCACAATATTTGATCTCACACCCTCAACATCGTCAGTATATGTGATTCTTATGACATTACTCTCCCCATATTCCAGATATAAGAGCAAAATTTGTAATAAGTAACTATTATCAGGCGCATATTTTAGGAAGTATGTGACTTTATCTTCACTAAATATATTTGGCTTTTTAGCACGATAACCAACAGAATGTCTCTCATTTTGTCTCGCACTTATTAATATTAAAGTTATCGTTGATCGTAAGAGTTGGTTTGATCATAGAATATTCAGATCAAAGATAAGATAGTTTAATGATCTTGGACTTTTTGTGAACATAAGTTAATAAGGAATCCTTTATTCTTTACTCCTACACCAATCGTTGAATTTCGCGTAACTGGTCATATAAAGTTTTGTATGATTGCACCTGGTGGACTGTTATTTCATCTTCTTCCCTAATTTTCACTCCCTGAAACAAAAAAGCAAGATGCAAAATGGAGACCACAACAACAATATTTGTTGATTTCTCTTGCACCAGAAAACCATTCCACAATCATATAAATGTAAAGGATAAACAGATCTTGACCGATCGAATAAACTACACTTTATAATATGTTTATTTCCTGCATTTTGAAAACAAATTTCGGTAAATATACCAAACGTATATAAAATTTGTAAATAAGACGTAAAAGAATATCACACTTTCAATATTTAGGTTGGGATGTCAAAAACAAACAAGTTAAGACGTTAATACAGCAATAAAACGTGAAACAATTAGAAATACTTTAAAAAATAAAATGAGGAAAGACACAACTAGGATTCTATACAGTCTGGCCTTACGAGTTAGTTTTAGCGAATACCAAAGGAATATATCTATTACGGTTATACCCATGAAACAATTTCTGATAAAAGTTCTTCAAATTTCCATCTATTATATCTGCTATCCACCGAAAGTGACAATGGAAATGGCGGTAGCAATTTTTGTTTTTTCTTAACGAAACTCGGAATATAACCATCAATTAAAACTATTTGTCGAGTTTTTAACGAAAAAATTGGACCATTGGGGATAGGGCGTAACCTAAATTTTAAAAGAAAATTTAAAAATCGCTCTAGCGGCCGCAATTGTTTTTTTTTCCCTCGTCGAAACACGGTATATGCCATTAAAATAAATTAAACAAATACTTTCTAAAAATGAAGTAAATCAGGCCATTAGGAGTTGAAATATACCTGAAATCCGAAATTTAAAGAATGGGGGTTAAAGCAAAATTTAAAAAACGCTCTAGCAGCCGCAATTTTAAATTTATTTAAAGGAAACTCTGTATATGCCATTGAAATAAAATGAGAAAAATAGTTTCTGAGAAATCAGCGAAACCAGATTATTAGGAGGGGAATTTACCTGAAACCCAAAATTTAAAACACGCTCTAGTGGCATTAATATTTGTTTTTTCGCAACGAAACTCCGTAAATACAATTTAGACAAAAAAAAAAAAAATAGTTTCTGAGGTTTAGGGAAATCGGACCATTAGGATTATTAATTTAAAAATGCTCCAGCGTTTAATTTTCTGTCTATTGTTTCAAAATAAAAGGACAAATTAACTCCCATTATAGACTGTATGTGTAACGATGCATAGTTTTTATACTTGACAAATACATTGTGGTGAAGTTAGCAAATGTGAAATATTTACCTAATATGTGAGAATTATATTTGTATGTAAGAGCACTCGGTAAAAACATTCAGAAAAAGTTTACATTCCATGCATTTTACTACATAACATTTAAATTAAATATCAAAGCCACTGAAAATCGATGAAATTTTCGACTGTTTAATTTTGATTCTGTATATTTGCTTAGTATATTTTAATTATTTTTAAATAGTAACATGCTTTTGTTTTATTGACTGATATGAACTACTTCGGAAATGCACAAGATTATTTGACCTTTATTTATTTATTTATTTTCCTGTTGTAGTGAATGGACTCAGTTCATAAACTTGGTTACATTTAAAAATGTTTAAATATACTCGCACAGTACCGCTTCTATAAGTGCTTATATATTTAATTAATAGTATACCATTAATTTATATAGTTTAATATCAATAATAATAATAATAATTGTAAAAATGTGTTTCTCTTTTGTAATATTTAGGGATTGCAAGAATTCTCATTTTGTTCCTCTTAATACGGCACAATAATGCCATAACTTATTTCATTTCGGTATTTAATAAGGCCTAATTAGGATTTTATATTCCTTTTTAAATTTATTCTACTTGGTGGGGAATTCGCTTAATTCACGCAATACTTGATACGGACTTTTTATTGAAGTAAGGCTTGGAGTTAAAAAAAAAGGGGGGGGAACACAATAAAATTAAGTAGCAGAAGTTCGCTTTTTTACGATTTGTCAAAAGCACTTAAAAAGAATGACAGAAGATAGAAAAAATAGACTCTGTGATGCATTAATTACTTGATTAAAATATCGTTTTTGAAAAAAATATGAAAAGGAAATAGTTTAATGACAGTCAAATGTTTACTCCAAACTTCACTTTTAGATACTACCTGTTTTCTCCTACAGATGGCTCTGCATGAATAAAGGGATGACAATTGATTTTTTAATAATTTTTTTAATAAATTAAACAGATGTAATGCATATGCACACCATAAAACTTTCAATAATTAATTATTATTATTACAGAACGTAAAAATTCCGAAATACTTACTATCGACGAAGTTCGTCATCGATTTGGTGGAAGTTGCTGGTTATGCTGGCACTATCCACTCTTTTGATTTAAGGCCTACGATAAGTTTTTAGTTGCACGTATTACAGTAATACAAATTCTTATGTTGAATATATTCCTGTAATAAATCTGACTTTTTCACCACTGGATAACCTTAAAAACAGCCGAAAAGTGCTCCATCCTGATACTAAAACAACTAGCGTAATCATTTCTTCTTATAATTATTACTATTACAGGTTATGTTAGGCTGTTCATATGCGGTAAAATGCTACCAAGAAAATGAATGCACAACAAGTAACAACCGAGGTGGTTTTGGGCAGTGAAATTTGCTCTTGGATAACAGTTTCTTTTAATGCAGTAATTCTGCAAAGCACTGCTCACATCTCTTTGCGGTATTTTCTCCTTTCCCTACTTGATTATCAAGCAATGAGTATCATATTATACAGCTCCCTGCTTTTCTACCATCGTAATTTATTATCATTTTATACTTATTCACTTAACACGTCGTTCCATGTCCCTGGCCGCTCGTTGGAGTGGCTAGCATCATTCTGGGGCCGTATGGGGGATGCGGTCGTTACTCGTGAGATAAGTAGGAGGAAATTAAGTGCTTATTTAATTTATTGGTTGGATGCCCCTTTGCTTCGGGATTAGGAGTTTTGTATCTCAGGAAAATTGTGGAATTTTGTGACTCGTTTGAGTCAGAGGGAAGGGTAGGATATCTAGCTGGCTACACGGAAACACTAAAGTACTCAGTTGACACCATTTATTCACTGTTTTTATAAGACTATCGGACTGTTCGTATTGACTTGGAGATATATCGAAGATCTCAGTTGACTTCTAGATAATGCTTATTGGTTCATAATTGCCGAAAAATTTAACCGACTACTAACTATTTCTTTTCTATAGACTCCGTGCACTCCGATTCTGATTGTCTATTCTTACGCCGACTTACTCCAATTAGCTCTTACTATTCCTTCCTCCGACTCCAACCACCGACTCCTAGTCTCGACTGCTCTCTCGTCACTGCTAACTGTTTCTCTTACTTTTTACACTATATTAGACGTACAGTTTATTGTATTGTTAGGACCCTCCCCCGCGAAAAAACAAATCCTCAAATATTTTTCATCTCGGTTCCATTCTAACTGTTTTATTGGTTCTTCCTTAATATCTATAATTATACAGGTTTGCTCCGATTCGTTCATTTTGGAAGAGTCTTATTGGTTCAGCTGAACTAATTTTCTAAAATAAATCTTCTCATGTTATAGTAATTCCAAGAACGGACATTCCTGCCATAAATATTCGGAAACGTTTCTGATCTGACATCCCTTCACTTTTCTAGCCTTTCAGATTTACCCACAATGAAATCACGATAGACGACGTTTAGGCCATAAATAAGAGGCATCTATTTGTTTCTAAAGTCATGTCAGAAACCTGTTGACGTGTCTAATGTTACTGTCAAAATGACTATAAAACATATGCTGTCGGCTAAGGTTGACATGTGTTCCTGTTCCTTTCTCGAGAGAATTCTTCCCTTATTGTCATTATGCACCGTTAACTTTACATATTGAAATAAGACTTCTCTCTGCGCTAGTTAAAAAGCACATTCTGTGTCTCGTTTCGGCAAATTGTTTTCCTAAACCCTTTCAAAAAAGTCGTGCAGATTAAAAGGCTGCCCTCTTCCCGGGCCGAACCTTTTAAAATTCCATAGCACCTTTCCATTGGGCACATTCCATATCTTAATTCGCAGTCCGGTATTGTAACCTACACTTTCACCCAAATACATAATGACCTCCTACTAAAGATTTAGCACAAAATGAATGAATACAACACCCTTAGTACAAAGCATCAGATCATATTTACGTTAGTTATTAACATGGATTATAATAGTATTAATTTAATTAAATGAGACCTTTATTTTCGGCTACAGTTCATTGACATAGCCCCACAAAACATTTTTTTTTTTAAAAAAACTGGATGACATGGTATGTTCTCAAAATGTCGACTTTTAAATGTGTATTTTTTATTCCCTAAGAGTTACATGCTCTGCTAAAAACGCAAAAACGTTTAAATTGAAACACCGATGTAAGAATTAGCATTTGAAAGGAAATATTTCATTATCTTTGCTCCTAACGTTTTGTTTTGAGGAGCATTGAGAGATTTATGAGCCCATCACAAAATTTTGCCGTCTTTACTGTCCTTCCCGTTTAAATTAAAAAGGGAACAGTATCTCTCTATGGTTTTCTTGGTAAATTAACCCTTTGAAGTGTTGCCTGGTGATATTATAAAGAATGTCACCAGAGAGGTCGGTATGGGGGATGGAGCTTAATTGAAAAGTAACGACTTTGTGCCGTTAGTGTTCATAAAGTGGCAGGCGTACCAACTGCTGTTTTATTGAGACCATCGCGTAAATTTCCCCTGCTAAATGGCGGGCTATAATTGCAAGCTATTGTGTATGTGTGTGTGTCTGTGTGTGTGTCGCCCCCTATTCCATTTACTGTTAATACTCGTGGAAAAGAGACAAGAAATGCGCTTTCTTTGTTTTAAGAGAAAGCGTTTTAAGTGCATATTAAACTCAATATAAAGGCTGTTTTATCAACTGGGAAAGGAATGGAGATAACATCTCTCGAATCAAGAGTTCTACATTCGATTCCCTGCCATAAATTGCGAGAATGGAACAAAAAGTAAAACCTTCATAAAAATTGCTCGTGAATGGATAAGAATGTTTTAGTAAATAACGTATTCAGATATTTGAGTGCACTTTTGTCAACAATGCATAAGTTTCATAAACCACGTAGATGAGGGTGAAGTTTTCTTTATTACATGTCAATCCAGGAATGCTTTTGACCTTGAGCTTTCTTGTGATTTCTCTTTTCCACGAATTTTCCGCAATTCGATTTAATTTCATTAGTTCTGTCACACGCGAGGTGGGGTGGTGCGGCGTGACGTTGGCTTGCGCTTATTGGCGTTCGTATTCCTTGAAATGACTGATACGATTGAGGTAAAGAATTTTCTTCTCCGTCCTCGTCAATCATTCATAAACTATAAACCTTTTGTGAGTGTTTTGGGGGGGGGTTATATTCAACACCGACATTTAATTTTAAAACTTGCCAAAGCTTAGAATAAATGCAATTAAAACAAAACAGCAATTTAGATATAAATGGGGATGTTAAAAGGTAAATGTTGATTACATTATAGTTTCTGTCTCTGCTGTGAAATTTCAAATGACGTCCTTATCGTTTTATGCTTTTATATAGAGAATTCAACTGTTTCCACATCTTTTGTTTTCCAGTCACTGACCTGCATTGCTGTTACGAATGTTGTTTTAATTTCGACATAAATTGAGCATTTAGGCCGAGTTGTATAAACTTCGCTAACTGCTGCGTTTTAATGGAAGCTCAGAAATGAATCTAGTTTATGTCCTGCTCATGTTGTATTAAGCCAATCGGAAATCACGCGAATTTGGTTTAGTGCTAACCTAAGATGATCAAAAGACATTTGCCAACATTGCTAAGTTTGAGAGAAAAGCATAAAACATCGCAATATCGTTTCTTATTCTAATGAGCTCATCCGCTAGTATGGTTTCATTCGGCAGGTGACGAGGCCATAATGCATAACTTCCGATTGCGTAGCGGAATGATGAGTCTGTATAAGAAATTAATTTTACCAGTTATGAAAAAAAAAATGCAATATTTTTTACGGAATACTAGGAGTGGCACAAAAAGTATGTAATGCATTCAGATTTTTCAACATCAAAATTACATTTTATTCAGTTACTCTGTCAAAATTTTAAATTCTGCACTGTGTGTGATATTTAGCACATTTGATATAAAACTGTGTAAAATATTTTTATAGAAATACCACTAGAGATATCAACAAAATTGATGAAATGAATTTTATTTGTGGGACAGCCTGTGATATAAATTTGAAGAAATTTTCTGAAAATTTCAATTTTGGAACGGATCCCAATCATGTTTTTATATTCATAATGCAATTTGAAGGGAAAAAGACTTGTGCACTTTTATCGATTTTGGGGGGAAATTTGAACGATGTGCTTGTATTGTCTGCAGCTCTTAGTCGAGATGCTGCTGCGGAACGCTTTGGAACTGTGGAAAGCTCTTCCGTCATTGCAAAAAGTCCATTAAGTTGGCCAGGATGTGTTTCTGTATCGAGCGCTCTGTGTTTCAACGCCATTGCTTTATACAGACAGCTACCTTGCACACTTTAGCAGTGGACGTGTCATTAAAATTTAACGTTTGGAAATCCAAGTTTACTGAGTGAAACCTTGCCAAACAACTGTTTGTTAAAGCGCTTGCATTGTTAACTTATTAACAAACCCTCGAATTACGAGGGGTGTAGTAAAAGTTCCCGGCCTGACCAAGATAACACAAGCTTTAACAGAAAGGTTTCAACACAGACGCACGGTAAACCAGTTCATTCAGTGCAATGATTTTCTAACTTTTTCATAGCCTTAGTGAAAAAAGATTTGTCCAAATGCGCAAAATAAGCTTCTCTCTCAGCTTCAAAATCATCATTTGACGTGAATCTTTATCCACTCAGCCATTTCTTCAGGTTTAGAAACAAAAGTAATCGCTGGGAGTCGAAGCTGGTGAATATGGCGGGTGTGGAAGCACTTGGAATCGAAAGTCATGCAATTTTGCAACAACA
Source organism: Metallyticus violacea (assembly GCA_030762175.1). Classification (NCBI taxonomy): domain Eukaryota; kingdom Metazoa; phylum Arthropoda; class Insecta; order Mantodea; family Metallyticidae; genus Metallyticus; species Metallyticus violacea. Next base: position 33,134,285 of record CM060837.1, on the reverse strand, counting down.
ATTCTAGATGTGTGTGAAGCCGCATTTTAAAGGCGCCTTCACAAGCCTTTTTACTACAGAGGCACCACAGGCGGTGGACTCTGATGATACATGAGATGAAATGATAAATTATGAAATGATATTTTTTAAGGAAGGAAACGTTCCAGGCCTAAGTTTAGGATACTTCCCCAGCATTTATCAGTTATGAGGACTGAGGAAAACCTGGAAGGACGGTCCTGGCGAACCCCAAACCTCCGGCTCACGAGTCCGCGTCTTAATGACCTCTGCCACCCGTGACGGTACATTATCGGAAATGAAAGAGAACTTTCTTATTCGGATGGTGTGGGCTTTTAGCCTGAATAGCATCCTTCAGTTGGTCCAGTAGTGAAGCGTAATACTCCCCGGTAATGATTTTGCTTTTCCGGAAGGAAGTTTAGAAACACCACACCATGATATCACCAGAAAACCGTAATATGATTATTCCTGCAAATGGAACCGTTTTTTTACTTTCTTTGGTGCACTTTCACCTGTTGCCACCTATTGCTTGGACTGCTTCTTCATCTCTAACGTCTAGTGATAAACTCAACTGTTATGAAACGTGGAAGAAATTCACTGGAATGCCTTAGGACATATCTAAACACTTTTGCAAAACGTTCATTTGAACGTGTTTTTGGTCTATTGTTAACAAACGCGGTACCCATCCAGAGGAAAACTTTCTCATACCCCAAAATGCATGTCAACTGTAGTGGACACGTCTTATCGAGGTCTTGGCCTACCTTCATCATTCATTACAACATTATAAATTTTATAATTTTTGTCACAGTCTAGTCTGTCGTAGCAGGTTTGGGACGCTCTGAGCGCTCTTTATCTTGAATGGATGGCGACCATACACATTTTAATCGTCAAAAACGACGAGAGAGAATTCTTGAATATGTTATCTAGCTCCTTTTGTATTTCTGTTCGGGCTAAACCCTTCAAAAGTAATTTATCACTGCTTGTATTTCAGTTTTATCTTTTTTGTAGAAAATGTTAACACTAGTTTGTTTACACGATCTTCATAAATAATGACTACACTTACTTGTCTGAAACTTTACAGCACGCCATATAAAGGATGATGCTTAACAACTATCAAAGAGATTTGACCATCTTAACGACATCTCTGAATTTAGCCGGGAACCTTTAGAACATGATATATTTTCAAGAAAGTACGCATATGTTTAGTATATAGTCGCCAATTAGTATATCTTTCATTGGCAAAACTGGATGAATTTGAATTTCGAATATTAGTGAGTTTTTAATTTAATAGAAATTCTGTAGTGATGTAATGGGTAAATAAACAATTGTTCAAATTGGCAGATTAATAAACACCGATCTTAAATCATTCATACGGAGCCCTCTGTGTGTAAGGGATAATTATTATACTGATTATGCATAATAAAAGGAAATAACACAACTTTAAGGGTTTTAATCTACCAACATCAGATTAGTAATTAGGTTAAAATATATTGGGCAGCGAAAGTTAAAAGAAGTCTGGAGAAGCAAGAAATGATAATTATGTTTGAAGGAAAGAACCTAAAAGGCTTATGGAAATTTAACCAAAAGATATAGAGACAGAATGCAGATAAAAGTATCACTTAGTTTAAGCAAAGGACTGTAAATCAGATGGGCCAGAGATATGCATATATTATATTCCAAAATAGATCGGTTCGAGTAGGATTAGATTGAGAGCATAAGCGAGTAAGGTAACAGACGAGGATGGGAGATAAAATTTGTTTTTTGTGAATCTACATTCCATGAATTAGCCGAACAGGAAAGGTTGACTGTGCTGGGGGCTAAGTTTGCTAAGTCGAATATGGTTAGGTTAGCATGTTGGAATCAATTCGTGTAGGAAAACAAATTGCCATAGATTGGTTTTTTTTCTATGCAAAGTGCGTGGAATTAAAAGCGCTTTGTTGGAGTTAGAAACTCTTTGATTCTTAATGTATGTTTGCGTGTAGAGACTATATATATATATATAAATATATATATATATATATATATATATATATAAAACACACTGATAGGACGAAACTTCACACGAATATGAAAACCGCAGAAATTCTCCGTATAGAAAGCAGATTTCAGACGTGTCGTAAGGGCTGTTAGAGAGACAATATATGGGGCAATAGTACGATACACAATGATTTATAAGGCTAAAAGTATGGGGTTGGGTACCAATAGGGAATTATTTTGGGTGAGGATGGGTTTTCTAAAAGATATTTTATTTCGGTATACAGCAAATTGCGGAGTACTTAGGGAATTTGGTGCCTATAGCGAGATTATAGAATTTAGGATCTGAGCAAAGTAGTGGATACGAATCGTTCACGGAGATGAGACACTAATCTGCTACATGGACAGCTGAGAATGGCGTTAATAAATAAGAGTTATGGAAATACAGGGTGATTCTAAAGTCTTTCCCTAATTTTGGGGGTCAATAAAACAGTAACCATGATATACATTGCGGAAACGCTGATACCACTGGATAGAGTATTTCTTGAAGTTTTTACATATCTTAAAGGTGTTCCAAATGTCATTCTTTATGACGCGACAGACATCAATTTTGTAGTCAAGCTTTTGCCACAAACGTCCCAACATCTGACGGTCGATAGCAGTCACAGGCGGCTCGAATACACTGCACCGGTAACAGTTTTCTCCGCAAAGAAAATTTTGTTTTGAAACAGCACAAAATACTTTAACTTTAGGGGAATCACGGACGAGTTCTACCGCAACACTTGGTGCCCTAAAATTGACATAATGGTGGTTAACTTTGCGGGACACATGAAATGTGATCTTTCACTAAAAATCAATTTCTCAGCAAAACTGTTTTCTTCTAGCCGTTCTTGAAAGTCAAATCAGAATTAAAGACGACAATTGTGATCTTCAGGACTTAGTGCCTGCAACATCAGTTGGCTGCAGAATTGCGATTGCAGTCTAGGTTTCATGACAAATGCTCACGCACACGCTCAACGGTCTCAACCGACACTCTTGGCGGCCTGTTCGTTGTCCATCTTAGAAGCATCCACTCGCTTCAGACTTTTCGTACCATGCACGAATAGTTTTAGCTGTAGGGGGTCCTTGTTGATTTATCGTCCGAACTCGTTATTAATGAGTTGTAAGATCCAGAAAGCTCTATGTTTTACGTTTTCGCTACGACCGCCTCCAGCGGCTAAATCTACAACTATGCCAAGGCGCCTATTGCGAAAGCAAATTTAGAGAGATACTATTTCTATTGATAAAAGCGTTTCTGCTAGACCCCCCAAACCAGGGAAGGACTTTAGATTCACAGTGTATAGGCATGAGTAACATTTGGATTGCAAAGAGGGGAAACAGGAGGGGAGCTTGGAAGAAAATGAAGAAACGCTTGAGGAATATTAATAAGCAGCTGTCTCTTTCGGAGTGTGTAGAAAAAGTTTCGCTAGATATACAGTCGGAGCTGAAAAGGGGTGGAGGTGAAGAGTTACATCAAATAGGGGCCAAACTCTGAAATCAGTTACTCGCTTTGTGTGGTGAATGATCAAAGGATCAAACAGACAGGTTAACAGAATTTACCCTTTGTGTGTGGATAAATAATCTTCGGAACATATTCTGGCTAACTCTAAGGGAACGTAAGAGTGGAGAAAACTATTTCCACACCCATTTGTTAACGGGGGGAGAGGACAGTGGTAGTGTCGGACTTGGTGCCAGATAGGAAGAAGGAGGAGGGAGTAGGGAGTAGGTAACTTAATTTTTATACAAAGTGAGATCGGAGAAGGCCGACAACTGGGATGGGAAGTAGTGTAACATTAGCCACACTCCTTTGGCAACATTTGTACATATATGTGAAAGGGAGTGTAAGTTATTTGCATTTATGCTGATTTCGTGTTTATTTTATTTTACTTCCAAACATTTTATTTATTTTTATTTCATATATATATATATATATATATATATATATATATATATATATATATAGTCACTTAAGAGTTAAGTATCGGTTTGTACCATTTCATATATTTCTTAGTATATTGAAAAATCACGAACTTTATCAGAACCGTGCGATGTGGATGATCATAAATGTAACAAATACATATTTTGTAAATAAATACTACTACTACTACTACTACTGTTACTGCTACTACTACTGTTACTGCTACTACTACTACTACTACTACTACTACTACTACTACTACTACTGTTAACACTACTATTACTACTACTACTATTACTACTACTACTATTACTACTACTACTATTACTACTACTACTATTACTACTACTACTACTATTACTACTACTACTACTACTACTACTACAACTATGTACTACTGCTACTATTCTATTATCACTATTATTATTAATACTACTACTACTACTACTACTACTACTGCTTCTATTACTACTACTATTACTACTACTACTATTACTACTGCTTCTATTACTACTACTACTACTACTACTACTGCTTCTATTACTACTACTATTACTACTACTACAACTATTTACTACTGCTACTATTCTATTATCACTATTACTACTACTACTACTACTACTACTACTACTACTACTACTACTACTACTACAACTATGTACTACTGCTACTATTCTATTATCACTATTATTAATACTACTACTACTACTACTACTGCTTCTATTACTACTACTATTACTACTACTACTATTACTACTACTATTACTACTACTATTACTACTACTACTATTACTACTACTACTATTACTACTACTACTATTACTACTACTACTACTATTACTACTGCTTCTATTACTACTACTATTACTACTACTACTACTGCTTCTATTACTACTACTACTACTACTACTACTACTACTACTACTACTACTACTACTACTGTTAACACTTCTATTACAACTACTACTACTGTTAACACTTCTATTACTACTACTACTAGTACTACTACTTCTATTACTACTACTACTATTACTACTACTTCTATTACTACTACTACTACTACTACTAGTACTACTGCTTCTATTACTACTACTACTACTACTAGTACTACTGCTTCTATTACTACTACTATTACTACTACCACTACCACCACCACCACCACCACCACCACCACCTCCACTACTACTACTACTACTACTACTACTACTACTACTACTACTACTACTACTACTACTACTACTACTATTACTACTACTACTACTACTACTACTACTACTACTGCCACTATTATTATTATTATTATTATTATTATTATTATTATTATTATTATTATTATTATTACCACTACTGCTGCTGATTTTTCACGTTTCCTTGGAGGTGTATGAGGGCCTCTTGGTAATAGGAGCGATTCACAATTTGACACTTCGAAATAAAATGCTTGACGAATAAATACCCTCAATGAGAGAGGGTTTCTTGTCAGCCAGTAGTTATGTTTTTCGGTGCCCTCTTTGTATGTAATTCATATGCTAATTTTTCTTAGTTCGTTACACTCCTAAGTAAATATAGTGTTGAACGGTTTTTATGCATTTATTTGTTTTATTTAATTGCACTCTTTAACATCTATAATTAATTATCAGCGTCCCTTCAATTTCAGGACGTGAAACGGCGGACAAATTTTGCTCAGATGTTTCTTTTTTCAGGTTCTGAGATTCTTTTACATGCTACGACACGGAACCCATGACCTCACTTCCCTCCATAGGAAACCATACTTAGGATTTTGTGCCCTAAAAATGTTTAGAATTGAAACCGCGACCTTGGGTCTACGAGAGAAACACCTTTTAACCACCAGAATCAAGACATATGACAATACCTATACGACGATTGATAGTAATATCAAGCATTTTGAAAGTTAGGAGAGGAAAAGGATGACAACTGGTCTTAAACAAACAAATCGCCCTTAATATTTTTGCATCTTTCGCTCACCATTCACGATCTTCTTTTTCCTTTGGTGGACCAAATTTAAGACCCTATAGTTTGCGGATAGAGGCTTTAATACCCGATCTGCCATATCGATTGGAAATAGAATTTATATTCTCTCGGTATATTCATAGGTGATATTTACTTGATGGGTTTTCTCTTTGAAAAATAAATTTTCCGTCACCTGGGCCTGACTGCAGCTGGAAGTGGTCTGGCAGCTCATCATTAATTAATCACTTCAACATGCAGGTAGAAGTCTGCAAAGCCAACGTGTCCTCTTTATTTTTGAATCCAGGGTATCACTCTGACGAGAAACAATTTAAACTCGGGCACTATAAAATATTTCTGTTTGTATTATAACATTCGCTCAGTAAATTAAATGAATAATGAATGAATGAATGAATGAATGAATGAATGAGTGTATATATTCAAATTAACATACATACTAGTAACTACAACCTTCGCGTGGGTCCACGTGCCTTTCATAATACACAAAAAGTACATTATTTAAATAAATAAGTAAATACGCCATACTTCCATTGATAAACGGAGTTAAAAGAATAATAATAATAATAATAATAATAATAATAATAATAATAATAATAATAATAAATCACATACAGAATATGGACCCCCCCTTGTTAGTGGAACAAGTAAACACCATACGTACATATATTTAGTTTTTAATTCAGTTTAGTTCCTCCCCCCCTCTGGTTTTCATCCTTTTCAGATGAGCCATCTCACCATCAACATGAATTTACCTACCTGCTCTTCATCCTTGCCTGCCAGCAGAGCCCAGCATACCCCTTGCCCTCAGTTAGAATTCTCCCTGGAACTAATACCAGGATCTCCTGTTCCGGTGGCCGTGGTCGTTAAGGCGCGGACTCATGAGCGGGAGGTCTGGGGTTCCACGCCCACCAGAACCGTGAGAATCCTCTCTGACTGAGGTTTTTCCCAGGTTTTCCTCAGTCCTCATAAATGGCAAATGCCGGAGAGGCACCCTAAACTTAGGCCTGGAACGTTTCATTCATAAAAAATATATATTCCTCCCTATTTATCATTTTATTTCATATATCATCCGTGTCCACCACCTGTGATGCCTCAGTAGTAAAAACGGGCGTTAAATACTACTCAAAAATCTCTTGTTAGGGAGCTATTTTAACCTGGACGCTCATAGAGTACACATACAGCCTGAATGGATGATCCGTTCAATGTCAGAGTTGCCTCGATGACATCACAAACACAGAGGACGCAGACATAGGCAGATAAATAAAATGAAGATAAACTATGCAGGGGAAGGCGAATCTGTGGCAGGGAAATGCTAACCCTACATTTACCCTTTCTTAAAATGAAGTGAGTAAAAGCACGGAAAACCTCAACCAAGATTTGAACATAAAAACTCACGAACAAGAGTCCAAGCGTTGTATAATAATTATTATATATATTGTGTGCAATTTTATCACCTTGTATTTAAAGATACAGAAATCGTCAAACAATATAGAAGGATTGAAAAATATTTGCAAAAATAATGTACTGAGAATACCTGAAAACTGAACGATGTCCACTTATATACAGTATATATCACTCTATAAACTAACTTCCTGAGTTGGGAAACAAATTGACAAAGAATATAAAAAATGAATAAATAAGTGAATACTTCGTATCCTTGCGATCTGTCTAGAAAATTGTATTTTTCCTTGAGCATTTCACTTGTTGAAGATTCCTCCTTGCGTTGCAGGGATTATATGCCAGCTGACAAATCCCTTTTAGTTACGTCGGAGAGAGAGCTGCTTTCACGTAACGAGGGTTTAAGGAACGGGTGCAATGTAAGGATTATGTACTTGCTTTTGAAGTAAGGTACCCTTGTGAACACTCAATCCTCTTTATTGTTAGGAAACCAGAGGAATTTCCAAAATTAATGAAGCATGGTTATCCTTAGTTACACTAGAGAACATGCGCTTTATCCCCAGAATTTGGTCTTCCATTAGGGGAGCTGAACCAAATACTGTGCATGTTCTTAATATTGCACTTCTAAAGTAGTATTGCGCTCTTGTGGTGTCCTATTTTAAGGAGTTTTTAGCCTTAAGCGTGAATTGCAAATGTACCTACTTGGCCGGTCCCACAATCCATTGTGCGCCGTGAATAGTTTTCAAGGACGTGTACTCAGCTTAGTTCAACCCCTCAGTTCAAATATATACACTCCTTTCACGTAAAAACCACCCTGCATGAGTGACACTCCCCACTCTTTCCTATTCAGGTTGCCCCTCCTGTCCATAGAAACATAGTTTCAGAGCAGTGCAGTAGTTGAACTTCGCCAAGATGGGACAGCTGACTCTATAGTAGCGTATTTTCGTGTGTAAATGTTATCACGTATACAAGTCAGTTCGTCGTATTCGTACTTCGTTTGCATTTCTCTGGTCAATTATCTCTTTCCAGAAAAGAAATTGACGTAAAATTTATTCTGCTGGGTCAGTGCGCAACAAACAACACACGCGGAAATGTACAGTTTTAACAGAGGGTAAATTAGACGAAATTACTGCATACTTTGAATTTTCGCCAACAAAATCACTCCAAAAATAAGAGCAACAAATGGGGTTTTCAGTATTTGGAATTTGGAAATGAAAAATCAAACTTGAAAATTTTGAGTCACGTCTGAGGTTCAAACCATGGATTCTAGCATTCGGGGGGGGGGGTGATGCTCTATCAAGTGTTCTCCTCCAAGTACGTGGCCACGAATCGCTCTCCTCTTAATTCCATGTGGGTTGAATGAATAGTAATGCCTCTACCTTCACAACTTGGCAATAGATGGAAGCACTGGAATGAAACAGGCACTGAAATATTTCTGCACTTTCACTATTTCATCTTAGTTGACACAAAGTAGTGGGAGTGAACGGTTGGTTTGTTACACCGTATAGCATAGAACCCCTAAGACCACCCGCTAATGCGATAGAAGCAACGTGTTATAATAGAATGCTTTATAGCAGAAGACGTCATTCTAGCGGATGTTCATCTAAGAACACAAGCGATTAATGGTGAGTAAGTTGATGAGAGCTGACTCGTGTATGTGATAACATTTACACACTAAAATGCGCAGCTCTAGAGTCAACTGTCCCATCTTGGCGAAGTTCAACTACTGCACTGCTTCGAAGCGATGTTTAAAGACAAGAGGGGAGACCTTAATGGGAAAGAATGAGGAGTGCCTCTCGCAGGCAAGAGATTCAAAACACCGTTTATGCGGAATAGTTTTTACGTGAAAGCTCTGTTTATGTTTGAACTGAGGGGTTGAACTAAGCTGAGTATACATCCTTGAAAACCATGATGACCAGCAAAGAGTTGGACGTTCTGTGACAGCTCCACTGAGTATCACAAGGAACGATTCAGGACGATCGCCGCATCACCCAGAGAGAAATTTTTAGCATAAACAAGAGCGTGTAGGCCACACCATTAACGAAGAACTTTGCACGATGGGTACTCCGGATGCTGACAGATGAAATAAAAGTTCATAGACTAGTAATTTGCCAAGAACTTTTGTTTTGAGGCTGAAGGTGATTGTGACAGAAGACGAAACGCCGGTCAATGGAATATCAGCACAAATACTCGTCCCAGAAAAAGAAATTCAACATACATACAGTCTTGGGCAGCAAAGTTTTAGGACGCAAGGAAAGTACCCGTGTTGATTTCCTAAGGCGTGGAAACACAACCAACTCAAAGCGTTACACCACAACTCTGTGAAATTTGAAACAATACTGAGAAGAATTCGTAAGGGTGTTCTGCAACATGAAAATACCAAGCCACACACTTCACATGCCACCACAGCAGCACTTCAGAGGCATCCCCCATATAGTCCAGATCTGGCAAAATCTGACTCCCATCTCTTCCCGAAACTTAAGGAAGATACAGAACAGCACTGCATCTGATGAAGAAGTTGAGAGGAATGTGAGAGATTGGTTGCGGAAACAGAGTTTAAACGGCTTCAGAAAACGGCAGAAGTGTATCCAGCTGCCTGGTGAACTCATGATGCACCACGCCCCTGCAATCGAAGAAAACTGTAAGCAAACCTTCACATTCGACCGAACTTAGCGCGCTTTTTTCGGTCTTGGCTCGTGTGGCAGCATCCATTGGGATGATTGAGCTTTAGTTTCCACGTCATAACCATAAACCCATGATTCGTCACCAGTTATGACCCTCTGGAGTAAATTTGGGTCGTCACGGACACAGTTCAACATCTCCTTAGCAACGTTAATGCGATGGTGTTTTTGGTCTAAATTGAGCAATTTTGGTACGAATTTTGCGGCGACCCGTCTCACGCCCAAATCATTGGTAAAAATCGAATGGCACGAGCCAATTGATGTGTTAGGTCCTCACCAACTTCTCTAACGGTGATTTGACGACTGGCCAATACTATTTTCTTCACTTCTTCAATGTTTTCACCTGTTGTTGACGAGCTCGGGCGTCCGGTACGCTCTTCGGCGTTCACATCTTCTTGACCCTCTGAGAACATTTTGTACCACCGGTAAACGTTGCTTTGGTCCAAGGTAGCTTCACCATATGCCGCAGTCAACATTCTGAATGAATCTGCGCTCTTAATTTTGTTTTTCGCACAAAATTTGATACAGATTCTCTGTTCCATTTTTTTGGAATAGGCAAAAATCGAAGACGAGCCAAAACACGTCCAAGCAAAATAGCTGTCAATAATTAACTGAACAATCAAAATGGCCGAGTTTGTCAATATAAGCGAGGGACACGAGTACCAACATAACATCACCAAACAATCGGAAATCGAATATACTTAGTCCGCGGAAATTCAAAATTAGCGATACTTTTTGAAGAGACCTCGTATACTCCCGATATCTCCCTAAAGTCATATTCAATCCTTAACAGATGACTCGCTTTCTGCAAGAGTTTCCATGAATGAATTAATACGTGAAAAATTCTTGATATTATAACAAATAATGCGGAAAACGCTTTCGTTTTATATGTCATGTTAAGAACATCTGAATGGCACTAAGACAACGCTCCACTTCTTTTCGGCGGAGACACTGAATGTCAAATATAGTAATAAACAATATAGTGCTTTGGTTAAAATAACATGTAGATAGAATTTTACAGTTTGAGTATCAACTTGGCGTGGAACTGTATATATATGTTTGAAAGTATATGGAATGTACTTACGAATGAAGCCACCAGATGGTATATGTGAGCAAAACTGCGTGTCTCAGCACCCTAATTCATTGGTGAGCGACTGTGGTCAGCAATAAAGGTAAACAACATATGAAAATGCCATGGTGACCCAGGGTGACTTAAATTATTGACAGATTGATGGGACATGTTTCGTAACTAATCCATTTCTATACCTCACGCCCACTTTGCAAACATTTTCCTCAATCTTAGTTCCTCACATAAAATGTGGTGTACTGTTTGTGCCTGAATTCCTGTTTGCATTTCTAAATCCACAAGGCCAAAAAAAGTGAGTAATGTGCGTATGTGAAATACCATGCTAACCCAGATTGATATCACTTAAGCACTGTTACACCACCGCCAAGGTGTGAGGTTATATCATTTTATTCATGACAGCATTTTTAGACTATTTTAAGACTGTTGTGTTTTCAACTCTTAGCTGATACGTCATAGTACCTGACCATTTTACCCTTGTTATTTGTTTTGGGGTTTTTTTGTAACAATTTTATACCATTTCCATAATGCTCTGTTTTCAACTCTTGTGGCTGTTGCTTGTCTTTTGCTTGTTGTTTACTATATTACCCTTGTTATTGGTTTAGGGGTTTTTTATTGTTATACTTGTAGAACATTGTAAGACTACTGTGTTTTTAGCTCTTGCAGCTGTGTTTTAGTACCAGTCTTTTGATTGTTGTTGACCATTTTACCCTTGTTCTTTGTTTTGGAGGTTTTATTGTTACCTTTTAGACCATTATAGGACTGTTGTGTTTTCAGCTCTTGCAGCTGTGTTTTAGTACCAGTCATATTTGTTTTTGACCATATTACTCTTGTTATTTGTAATGGATTTTTATGTTTTTGCCCAATGTACTGTTGTTATTTATTTCATTCACTGATTTTGTGTAAGGTACTTATTAATCTATTTACTTCTCTACCCTTGGCGCAGTTTTAAGTGTGTTTGGGCGCTAATGACCTTAGCAGTTTTGCACCCCTTAAACAATAATAATAATCATCATCTAATCACTGTCGCGCACCAACTGAACTTCGGAGCGTGCTGAGACGTAATTGTGCTCACATATACCATCTTGTGGCTTCATTAGAAAGTATATTCCGCACACTTTCAATCGTATATCTTAGATTTTCCGTGTTATACTTTTTTCGAGAGAGAGAAATACCGTGACTGACTTATATCTCGTATAATGAAATTGTTTATTGTTCTTTTGTTGTGTTTTTCAGACTGGGTTTAATATTTCGAATGATAAAAGAATTGGAAAATACACGTGAAAGAGCCCTTTCAACTAAGAGGTTATCGAATCCGCAAGTGAGGCATATTTTAAGATAGGAGCTTGGGTGATGAAGAACCGAAATCTCGGCATTCCCTTTTAACTTCCACCCTTTTTAACCCCCATAAGCGCTAAATAATTGAATACCGCCCTTTCATTTCCGCTCACGCCCTTTTTGCTCCTTTGAGGAAACTAAAAAAGGCGTGGCGAGCATTTAGCGTTTTAAATGTCTGTATTTTCATTCTACCGTGTTCCATCGTGCATATATTAAAAGGATTCATTTTCATTTGAAACCCCCCTTGCATTTAAATCCTCGCGCTTGGAAACGCTATTCAAATCCTAACACGGATGGGGGGGGGGGGGGGGTGAGTGAGCGGAGGTGGCGGCAGATGTAAATTTTGCACATCTGTTTTCCATCTTCAACCGTATTCCTTCACTTGTGTACACCGTATTTCTTGTTTTAAACGTGGGCACCGCTTGCAGCAATAGAAAACTCGTTATGTCAATGTTTGTTGGTTTATAGGTAAATTGGCTGTAAAATTACTAAGTTCTAAAAGGGTTTACGACGTACAAGTATATGGGGCTATTGCATTAACCTGAAGACCATCATGGAGCTAGGGCCTTCTACTGGAAAAATGCGATATTCATATTGTTGTAAATTTGTTATAGTTGGGTTCATTCTTTTTATGTCGTGCCTGAGAGTAGTAAATAACGGCAAACGCGGGAGTAAATACTGAAGCCATTTTCATTAACCCGGCATTGCGACAAAATCTGAAAACATGTACAGAATAAATGAACAAATATTAGAACGCTGGGTTCAATGTAAACATAGCGCAACACTTAATGGTTTATATAGGTACAGAGTTACTTTGAATATAGAATGTGTCAAATTTTACATTACATAGGGTAAACTGTTTAAGATTATAAACACAGTGTAGCTATTTAGGTCTTTTATAAAGGACATTTTGTAGCACACGTTTTTTTTTATTTTAATATGAGACCTTCATTTATAAGAGAAATCTAGCAACATAGGTTAATGTTATTTATGATAGAAGAATCTATTGTAATTTTTGGGATAAGCGTGAAGTTAAAAAGAAGGGAAGCCGAGTTGTATAAAATACAAGGGCAATTATTGTATCATATAGAACCCAGGCTCGCTTAGAAATAATATCCATATATAATTTAATCACAAAAGGGCCATAGACACATAATTTTCACATGTTGTTACAGGTATAAGAAAGAAGGCAAAATGCCATTGAAAGGAAGGTTGCCTTTAAAATAACCAGCATTGTAACCTTTTACACTAACAGGGTCTCTTTGTAATGTTACTTCAGGTGAACTAGAACTTGGAAAACAAACGCATATTGAACAAAACGCGATCTCATGAACTTGGAAAGGACAAGTAATCCTTTTGTTAACAGTGCAGGGAAACTTCAGGCAGATGAAATCATAAAAACATCTATTACGGCTCTCTTTTAAAAAATAAATGATGTTAAGAGTCTAAGACTTAAGATTTAGATGTGGGTGGACCCGAATAAAATCTTTGAACATAGCCTATGAGAATTAAACGATAATAAATTAAAATAAAAGCCCACCAATAGAAGGAACAAATCACGTGACATTTAGAAAACCAAGCTGAATACATTTATAGCGCCTAGACCGATGGACAGGCGAATTAATAAATGAAGTTGCAATGGGCTATAGAATACTTGATTGTCATTTGCTAGTCACTTGGTGCTGAAGTGAGAGGAAGAAGTGTTAGAAAAAAGCAAAAGTGTTAATAAATTGTAAAAACTGGACCAGTGAGTGTTATATTTTTGTTTGTTTTATCATCTCCTTTCTCTGTGAAAGTTCAGCTAATAAACTGAGCTTATAGCCGAGGAAGACCATTGCTATATTGCAGTACTGAATGCAGGTTAGACCGATCACCCCTGAGATACCACTGCATTTATAAAATTCGATCACCTTCTTAAAATAAAATAAAATTTATACACAAACACTACCGCATTTGACGTTAAAAATAATGCGCTCAGTATTGCAACGTATTTATTTTTAGACATATTCCCCTTGTCAATGCAATTGCTGCAACATTTCTCCAGGTCTGTGATCCCCTTGTGAAAGTTAATTTCTTTTCAAAATACTCGTTTACCTTTTCATTTAACTGAAAGTGCCCAGCATGGAAAACTCCGACTTTCGGGAACATATAATAACCCGAGGGAGCGAGGTCAGGTGAATAGAGTGTATACAGAAATATTTCAAATTTCAATTCGGTCAATTTTTGCACCCGCGCATCGTCATGATGAAATAACTTCTCCCGTTTTTGCCATTCCCACACATTTTATTGCGACCACTGTTTTCCGTATATGCAAAACTGATGCGCAGTATTTTCCAGTACTGCTTTTCAAGTTCCCCAAATATCAAGACACTTTCTTTTACGTTTCAGAAATATTAAGTCATCACTTTCCGAGCGGATGGAACGCATTTGGCTTTTTTTCTGATGCTTAGGAATACTCTCACATTTTGCCCATAGTCACAAAATTCCGTTAAAAACTCTTGAATTATTTCTAAACTACTTTGGACGATGCTCGCATGCGAATTCACTTTTGCTCCGGAGTGAGCAGACTTTTTCGCAAAGCTTTTCATATGTAATTCATCATGGAAAATAAAATGAACTTCCCTCAGTTGAAATTCGTGGCCTCTCGCACAGTTTCACTCGTCTGTCAGTCAAAACTGTATCATAGATGATTTCTGACAGCTGTTTTTGGAGCTCCAGGAAGTGGTGCGTTTTACATGTTTGTTCTGCCACGTTTGAACTCGTTTGCATAGGAAAGGTAAGCGTCACCCAATGTAGGCAAAATCCTCTCATGGATTTCTTTTACTATATTTTCTTCCAGAAAAAAGAACTGATCACATTAACAGTTCCAATCTTATCCATTTTCCACTTTCAGTCAATACGCTTGTACACGTATGAACCACTTACAAGCAATGAACTAACATCTGGCTATAGAAAGGATACTTTGTGACCACGTGTACAGTTGTTGCTCTTGTCTTCTATTACTATCCGCGTAACTTTAGGAATGTGTGCCATACAACTACAACAAAACAAAATTTACATTAAGTAAATATTTCAGCATGGGCAGGCTATAAGATCATAGCCTTCTAAATCGACCACCATCACCAGAGCGATTAGTTTGTGATTTTTTTACTCAGAACCATTAGTATCCACGAAAGAACGTCCCGTTTTCATGACCGCCTAAACTGGTGACATTCACCAAAGCAGTAAGGAAAATTTGAATGCTATTTTCGAGAATATTGTAAATAACGTATACGAAATCTAGGCCAAGGGATAGGCTATATAAGATTTGATGCTACTGAAATATATAAATCAATGTAAGAGAAGTTTATGATGTGGTTTTCAAAGAAAAACGTTAATCAATATACAGAATCGGTTTCCTTGCATACTTTCTATGTACCGTGCGATCAGTTTTGTTTTCCCCCTGAGTGTTAGTCGGCCAGCCATGTCTCGGTGATTAGCGGGAGGGTTAAACAATAAAGCAAACCAACCATAAAACAATTTAAGAGACTCATTACTAACCAAATTATCAAATGAGGTGTTGAAACTGCCCACCTTCATTCTCCACACATTTTAACATCTCTTAGGGAGATGCTGTAGTTCATTTTGAGAAATCCGTCATTCATATCAGTAAGTTAGTTCTGTACTAACTACAGTTTTTCTTACAAGATGAAGATAATGTACAAATGTTGCTGATCTAGGGAGAATGTAAACTGGCAGATAATGGCTTATTAGATTACATTATTGTAAAGGCTAAACGGTTTATTTTAACAAATGCACTGTAGTGTCATTAAATAAAAGTAGTAATACATTTATTATTCCTATATCTGCTATCTTCTTGACTAAAATGATGCAATGTGATAAATTTTGGAATAGCTCTTGGAGAGTGTAAATGAATTCTGAAATAAAATGTACATGAAATTATTTAATAACACGAAGTGGCAAGTGCCCTACATTACATTAATTGAGATACAAAAGTATACCATCACAAGAGTCATCCCCATTAGGTTAACAGCTTTTATTGAAACAATGTTTCATTTGATACATCAGAAAAGGTAGCCAAATAAATGGGACACCTGTATATAAATATATAAAGTCCTTTAGGAATAAGTGAGCAATTAGAAACGAAACAAAAAACTATTTTTTTTTTGAGAAAATGTTCCTTTTTTTTTTTTTTTTTTTTTTTTTGCCTTAAAAGCATTTTGTTATTGGTTTGATTTATTTACGGCCGCTCTTTAACATCTTCTCAGGTCATCAGCGTCCCATTCTATTCAGGGCGTGAAACGGCCGACAAATTTTGTTCAGGCTTGAGGTTCTTTTTCCTGCCGTAAATATACGACACGGAATCCACGGCTTTACTTCCCTTCCGAAGGAAACCATACTTAGGATTTTTTACGCCCGAAAAAATCCATCGATCCTGGTCGGGTTCGAACCCGCGATCTTGGGTTTAGAAAGCAAGTATGGTTACCATTACACGACCAGGACCGACTGACTGAACAGGGGTGGTAATCGTAAATTATTTAAAGGAAAACGAAAAATCAGATTTTCAAATTCAGGTCAGGAATGTATTTGAATTTTTCAAGTGTAATTATTCTTTTAAACCTATGGTCTATACCTGGCTAATATGAAAGAATCCTTTCTATATATAAATTTAACCGTATATAGTTGGTTAAACCAGAAGACTAAATTAAAGTTGCCCGTTGCATTACGAGCAGCCTATTAATAGATGTATTTATTATTCTAATTACACTGTGTATACATATCATGCACATCACAATCGTATGGGTCACAAGACCGTTCAAGCTCTTGTAAAATAATTAATTCTAATAAAAGAAACCAATAGCATCAACAAAAAACGCATTCACACACACACACACATTAAACAATACAATAATTCTGATATTCATATTATTTTATGTACAACGTTTATGGAAATGTCTTGTCTATAAAACTAGTATTTCATTTAAGAAAATGTCTAGGTTTAGCTTGTTTTGTCTAATTACAATTAAGTCGCAACAGCCTCCTTCTGCTGGAAGTCAAAAATGAACCCGGGAGAAATTTTATCCTGACCTCCCCTCCAGCTTCCCGGCCGGTTGGCACGAGACGAGAACTACAGAGCTCGGTCAAGAGCGGTCCCGCGAAGAAAAAATCACCCAGTTTATTACCTTAAACTACTGATATATTATTATATAACAGGTAAATATATTCAGTTGCTAACTGCAATGCCCAAATTCAATTCCCCACCCCCAAATATTCTCTTATTGCGAAAAAGCAACCGTCAAATAATTTTAGACTGCGGCCTACTTTGTTTGGATTTCACCCTTCATTAGGTCATTTATCCATCTTCTTTGAGGCCTGTGAAACACTATAAGCTTTAAAACTGGCGCACATGCTGACGTTATGCTTGTCGTTTCGATTAATGTCACATAACTCGACATTCTAAACCATGCTCTCACATTTTCTATCATTTCACTGTGTTTTGTACGTTAGCTTTTTGTAATGAGTTTCTCTGCCCCATTTAACCGAATAACATCACAGTGAAGAGAGAAGTTAACTTTCTATAGCGGTTTGTAATTACGACTTCTGTAGAGGGATATTTTATAATCTAATTGCGTCGACCTGAATAAACATGAAGTTTAGTGCGCCTGCCTGCAGATATAGTCGCTGAATAAAAGAAAATTCCAGTTTCCGTGATCTTGTCTAGCTAGTGAGAATTAAATGTAAAGTAGTTGAAATTTTATTAAAATAACTTCACGTTTTATTTATCCAGGTTTAATATTACTCGCATAACTATCCGGCTGAGGCATGGGAGACCACAAAATATACAAAAGTTGTCAAAAAATGTACACACACTTCAAGCAAAGAAAAAACTGTGTTAACATAACAAAACTGAATTCACACAAACAGAAAATGATGAGCACTAATCATCTTAGATTTTTACAGTTACAAAAGTAGCTCAAAATGCCCACCATCGGCGTCGATACACTTCTGAGTACGTTGAACTACTGATTCAGCAACGTTTGCGAAAGTGTCCTCAGCGATTGCAGCACATGATGTTTCAATTTCTTCCCGAAGTGCTGTCAATGTAGCTGGTTTTCTACGGTATACAACATCCTTAAGAGTTCCCCATAGGTAGAAGTTCAACGGAGTTAGATCCGGAGAACGCGGTGGAAACCTCTTCGTCCTTTGAACTTCAACAGCATTCTCGGTTTTCCAGTACCACTTTAAAATTGTTTTCCGCTGTTGAAACAACAATCTTGGCTCCATTTTTTGTAGCAACGCATCATAACTTAATGTGAGTCACATTTGTTTACAGAACATCATACGATAATCTTGGATTCATTTGTTCATTGTTGATTTACCTGTCACGTAGCAACGCTATCATAACGATATGAGTCACATCTGTTTACAGAACATCATACTACACATTACTGTTGTTTTTCCGTTCAACTTTGAAATATATTAAATAGATATCTATTGTGAAAGTGTGTATACATTTTTGGCACCCTCGGTATATATTAAATAAAAAAAATAAATAATTGTCCGGGAACTTTTAAGCATTTCTTTTACTACCTTCAAGTACATACAATCAGAATAATAACATTGAAATTTTCTACAGGAATCAACTGAATATTGTTAATAATCATAAAAATATATGACAAAATCTCGATTTGTTTTGGTTTTAACCCTTGGTTTTTATTCTTCATTTGTAGGAATTGTTAGTATAGGAATATTTATATATTTATATAATTCGAGTAATAATTTGAGAATAAAGACATTTATTCAATAAACTACAAACAACATCTCAAGGATATGAATTCAACCATTTCTGTTTATTACATGCTTCCATTACACATAATAACAATTCTTCGTTATAATGATTATCAAGCATACTCATATCTTCATATATAGTGAGAATTAAAGTACAATAGACACAGGGCTTCTTGCAAGAACGTTATATATGCACTTTTTCTTCTTTTGCTGGAAGAATGTGTATGATACACTTTTCGCTTAAGCTTCTCTTCAGAGCAGGGTAGTTCCTCCGGAATATCCAAAAATCTCCTATTGTAGGCTCAAAGTTCAACAGCTAATTGTTTATTAGTGAGTCTTACTTCCATAAATGGTGTAGGGGGTGCCACTTAGAAAATGGACGGATTAATTTTGAGCCATACATTACACGTGCATATACTATATTGATGTTTATAATTCTGTAAAAAAAATGCCATAGTCCATCAGCAAATTCGACGACCACAGCAATACTGAGCACTTTTTGCATCCAAGGAATAAAGTATCTTGGAATTACATTGGATGCACATATGAGGGTATGTCCATAAGTTTCCGGCCTAACCATTGATGATAAAGATAAAAACTATATTTCAATTTTCTATATAGTTACCCTTTATTGCAATACACTTGTCACATCTATGAATTAACATCTCAATCCGTCCCCCAAAAATAGTCAGATGTCTTGTCTGCAAAATGGGCATAAGCATCATCCATCACTTCTTCGTCACACTTAAATTTCCTTCTTGAGTTTTTAGGAGAGGAAATAGTCACTATGACTAGATCTGGGCTGTAGGGTGGATGGTTGAACTCCTTGAAGTCACATTTCTTCTTGTTTGAATGTATACACCAACACTTGTGGGTTTTCTCTTTGTTGCCGTGAGTCTTTTGTTTTGTTCAGTAAGACTAGATCAGACGAGGCGAGATCAGGGGAATATGATGGATGCGGCACAACAATGAACCCCAACAATGCCAACTTTGGAGCAGTGGTGTTGATAGTGTGGAGCCGCGCTTGTCATTTGTATGAACACTCCTGTGGACAATTAGCCCTTTAGTCGTTGCTGAGTCTGCATTTAAACCATGTAAGGGTCTCTTCCTGAAGTGCGGGTTCGAACCCGGCCAGGACCGATGGATTGTTTCGGGGTGTAAAAATCCTAAGTATGGCTTCCTTCGGAAGGGAAGTAAAGCCGTGGTCCCGTGTCGTACATTTACTGCACGATAAAGAACCTCAAGCCTGAAAGAGAGGCCTCTGAGCAAAATTTGTCGGCCGTTTCACGCCCTGAGTTGAATGGGACGCTGATGACCTGAGCTGTTAAAGAGCGTCCATAAATAAATCATTCAAAAAAAAATTTTTTCCTGAAGTATCCCAAAAGATTGCGATCATCTGCTTGCTCGCCGAGGACTCCCTGTATGTTTGTATTGTCATGGATATGACGTTCTTCTCTGGTGTGTGTAGTGACAACATCACTTTTCACCAGTCTCTGCAAAACATTCCGGATCATCATGCATTTCCAGTAGTCGACAAAATACTTTAACTCCTAGTCCTTCTGTACCTGTGTCAAATTCTAAGGAATGCAATGTATGCACGCGTTTTTTTCCCCCTTATTCAAATCATCGTGAATAAATGGTGCTGCCGAGGCCTGTCTGGCGTTCCTGTTCATCAAAGGTTCTGCGGCTATCAGCCACAATCAGTTCACACAGAATCTCAATGTTGACGGACAACCAGCACTAACATTCTTGTGTGCAGATTCCCTACCGCTGGCAAACCTTGGCCCACGTAATGTTTTGCTGTGCAAGAACTTCTTGACACGTACCACAACCAAAACTCTCTGATTTTCTTAAGTTTTGACGTCTTCTGTCCACAAAAATCATGGAGTCCATCTTTGTTCACGATAACCGCCTTCGATCTTGTCCACGTCTTTCTCTACTTGATAACAAACGAACACTGTCATTTCACTACGTTTTCTGCTTACAACTGTCACCTAGCGTCTGCATATCGTACTAGTATCAGTCCATTGCCCTACGAATGGACCAAAATTGGCAGGTTATTCGTAAAACACCGAAAGGCCCTGCATAAAAATTCCTACAGTAACTATTACGCATTTAAAACTAGTACACAGTATCGCAGATTTATTACATACAAATAAAATCATTGCTAAAGCGGCATGTTCATTATATTTTTTTTAAACAAACACTGGTGGTTTCGTTGTCTAAAATAGTTTAGTTGGTAATATTTCAATTTGGTTTCAGCAATATTGTTTTTTATATATTTTTAATTTCTTTTAAAATGCTTTTACTTTAAAATCCCTAAATTTTTCGTTAGAAGTAAAAATGAAAGCAAGAATTGAAGTATTTCAGATTATTCACAGGCTTATTGGGCCCTCGAGTGCAAGTTTTAATAAAAACCGACGGCGCCACAAATCCCATCTGCCACCACGTATCTTTATTCGCTTCGGAAACCAGACAATTATCTCTCTGCCGGTCAGCGACGTGGGAATTAAAATATGTTTAAAAATATCTGCGACCTTGTTATTATTTAATTTTTCATAGTACGCTTCACATTTGCAGGTTTTAAAGACTTCACAAGTTGCTGATCTGCAGGAAACCCCTTGCGAGGAAATCATATTTTTATAAACGTATTTTCTGTCACCTCATTCCCCGAACACTCATTATCGCATAGCAGTGATGAATTAAATTGGATTAATATCTTTCCGTTCGGAGTATGTTTTCAATTACATTTCCAAATCAAATTATATCTGCAGTATTAATGCACGCATGGACAGAGGAAAACGTTAAAAACCCGTATCATATTTGAAACGAAAAAACCGAAGAGAGGGAATTAAAACATGACATTCTCCATGTTGTTGTTAACAGAAAATATGTTGTACCTTTGTGATGCAAACATTGGAAATGGATGGGTTTTCTGTATCGATATTCTCTTTGACTCCCATTTATTATTAATTTTTTTTTCAATGGATAGCTTTCTGAAAAGCGGCTGTAAAAACGAAACCAGAAGACATAATCAACGGCATTAATTTGTATGTCCATTCTGTTATATATATATATATATATATATATATATATATATAAACTTCGATCCTATGTGAACAATTATTAAGGTATGTAACAGGAAGTGTTTTCTGAACAAACTAAGAAGGTACGATTGAAAGCAATTCAATAAATCTGTAATCAGAGCTTTATTAAAATGAAAAAATAGTAGATTTACAACATATAAATAATAAATGAAACAATTTATTGCATAAGTCCTCTGCTTGACCAAGAAAACGCAATATTTAAAAGATTCCCCCCCCCCCAAATAGGTCACCTTGAAAATCAATTTTGCCCAGCTACTCTCCAAATTTTTAATACGTAAGATAAGATTTATCACATTTGGAAACAAAAAGTAATCGCTGGGATCCAAATCCGGTGAATATGGCGGTTGTGGAAGCACTTGCAAACGAAGGTTTGGCAGCTTTCTAGCAACAATCACAGACATGTGTGAAGGAGCATTATCGTGATAACAGAAAATATCTTTTCAGCAAGGTGTGGACGTTTAATCTTAATAGCGTCCTTGGTTGGTCCAGAAGTGAAGGTAATGGAGGTCGTCTACGAGCATCACACCATGAGAACCCAGAAAACCATAGCAGTGACTTTTCCTGCTGAGGGAAGTTGTTCCTTTCTTTGGTGCACTTTCACCTGTTGCCTCTCACTGTTTGGGCTGCTCCTTCGTTTCTGCCATGTATTGATGAATCTATATTTCTCTACTGTTATGAAGTTATGTCAGTTATGTCAGAGATACTCGCTGGCTTTCTGTTTAAACAAGTCTAAACACTCTTGGAAAATGTTCATTCTAATTCGTTTTGGTCCATTGTTCAACGGCGGCTCACATTGAGTGGAAAGCTTTCACATTCCCCGGTGGGAATTGAACTGCAGACCTCCCGCTCAGGAGTCCAAGCCTTAACGACCTCGGCCACCCGTGGCGGTCTGTATCAGCTTCGAAAACATATTGCTAGAGAAGTTGCACTGTCCATTTCTACTCTCAGGTGTTGCAGTGCGCTTTGAAGTAGAGCAGAATAACGAACAGCTGTCCCCCACTCGCTGCTGAAGGTCATGAACAGCTGTCCCCATTCGCTGCTGATGGTCATGAACAACTGTCCCCACTCGCTGCTGAAGGTCATGAACATTCCAGTATCGGATCCACACGACACTGCGACCACTGCATGCTGTCAGTGTTGCCATTTCTCTTTATCCAGCCTTTATTCTTTTTAGTAAAGAACAACGGTGATAATATACAATCCTGTTTGCGCTAACTTGTACCCATATCTATAATACCGATAAATGTTAATTGCGGGTAAATTTCTTACACACTTCAGTTACTATGTTTAAAGTAGGACATGTTTCAGAAACCAACATTCCCATCATTAGCTGACCCACTTATTGATGCTCGTGTTGAACTCGTGGAAGCTGTTGTGCTGTATGTGGTGACCTCTGGTGGATATGAAATGAATTTGGAAAGGAGGAAGGTTGAAACTCATGGCGGTTTTTCGGTTTTTTAGTATGAAAATATTCTCCCAGGCAGCCAAATCCTACGGATTGATTAATTCTTTAAGAATATTTGTCTCTAGGCCTTTTTCATGGTGTGCTACTGCAGATTTTGCCATCTGTTTTAATTTGATATTTATAAAATGTTCTTTCTTTTAGCTATACCTATGTGTTTCAATTCAATTCAGTTTGACTTCTTGTGCATTGACATAAGAGCATCAATAATTTTCTCGGAAAGCCCTTTACGCCTTAATTTTTTAGTTATCATAAATGAATGTTTTCACAACAAAGACATTGACAACAATTGAAACTTCCCCAGTAAGCAGCCGCGCTTTATAAATTTTAAAATATTCTGACATTTTCTTAACCAACGTGCGTTCATCACACCGTCTGCCACCAACGTACGTTGGCTCGTGATCTTTGTTCAGAATTAGGTTCAAACTCCGTTGTAGAACGTTTAAAAAAACTTATTAATCCTTAAACAATTTTCGCGCTATTCCATGCAAATTTATTGGACTTTTCAGACAGCTGGGTATGTTTGACAATTCTTCAAAGCTGTCACTATGTTGATATAATTTAATATTCCGCCATAAGATCTATGCTTTTTGGTTTCAAAAGGTAGCGCTGACGTGAATAGTAACTACAAAAATTACCTGCAACAATTTGAAGGGTAATTTTTCGTTCGTTAGTAAACTGCACACTGAGGACTTAACGCTACACCACATTCACGGCAGCGCGCGCACTCACAATTTTATCACCATAATGTTCAGAAGGCATGCAGCAGCATCATAATGTAATGTAAGAGAGCCTGCAGGTAACTTCTCCAAGCAGCGCATATCATGAAACTTAATTTGCCAAGTTGTTTTCCCTTAGCACGTAAATACTTCGCCCTGTGCTGCTGTTAATGTGATAATGCAAATGCGCAGATTTCGCTTCGTCGCCATTGTTCCACCCCAAGGCAGTAATCCCAGTACCACGTCTTTATGCAATGGCAATGCTACTAAACAAAAATTAAGAAATACAAATAGCAGAATGGGAAAAGAACTTGAGGAAAATTTAAAATGATTGTAGGCTTGGGGGTAACTAGAAGGTCCAAAAGTTCATCTGAGTTGATAAAGGTTACAGTTTTTTGTTTTGTAAAGCAGTTTGATATTCTATTGTCGGCTTCTAAATTTAAAAATAATATATACAGAGTGTACCAACAAAACTGTGTACACACATGAGCACTAATCATCTTAGACTTTTACAGTTACAACAGTTGCTCAAAATGCCCACCATCAGCTCGAAACACTTCTGAGTATGTTGAACAACTGATTGAGCAACGTTTGCGAAAGTGTCCTCAGCGATTGCAAAACATGTCGTTTCAATTTCTTCCCGAAGTGCTGTCAGTGTAGCTGGTTTTCTACGATATACAACATCCTTAACAATTCCCCATAGGTAGAAGTCCCACATAGTTAGATCCGGAGAACGCGGTGGAAACTCAATCGGATCTCTTCGTCCTATCCAGTGCCTTGGATACTTCAAAATTGCTTTTTGATGTTCAAGCGATAATCTTGGCTCTATTTTGTTGTAGCAACGCTAACATAACGTAATGTATGTGAGTCACATCTGTTTACAGAACATCATACTGTTTTTCGGTCCAACTTTGAACTATGTTAAATAGATATCTACTGTTAAAGTGTGTATACATTTTTTCCCCCTCGGTATATGCAATAATTATTGATGTTTTTTTTCCAGAATTTATTTAAGTGGTTTACAAGAATTTGGTAATGTAATATCTGACGAAAGCGAAAAGGAAAAAATTAAATTACAAGTTGTGAGTAACGCAGCTCAAGAATATATATATATATATTCAATCACGCTACCAATCTGACTCTCAAACGTTTTTTTTCTTCTGAAAACATAGAAAGCAAATATTTATCAGGCATTACAGGGCATTCACGTAAAAACTAATCCTATCGCGCAAGGCTTTGGTTCTCGGCAGTTGGGCGTGTCGCGGCCGCCGCGGGAACGTACTTTAACTTCGCTTCTAAAATTGTGTATAACATTTTACCTCATAGAAGATGCCGGAAATGTTGTTCCCCTTCGGCCAAACAGCGGAAAAACACATTCTGTTCTTCTGTTCGACACATTTAATTTCGCTCATTGTAATGTTTCTGATTTCATTTGTGATATTTTCATTTAGATTTCGCAATGTGACAAGGTTTGTTTTATAAACTTCGTCCTTCAAACAACTCCGAAGATAAAAATCACACACCATTGATTGCGGTGTGCGAGAGGGACATCAGTAATCAGTCTATCTTCAAACACTCGCTTAATTTTATTCATGAACTCTGCTGCTGTATGAACAGTCACAGAATTCTGTTCAAACCACCACCCGTATGATTTCTCTTCTTATTTAAGCTGATGAAAAAATGGTTCAAAGTGTCCTTCTATACCTTTCTGCATCTATTGTCTCGCAAAAATCGAACTGATAATAGGCCTTGCGCTAGCAGCACACTAAACTCCAACTTTCCTATCATAAAGAGGGGGTTTCCTGTACACGATGTGGATTTTCGGTACACCGGTAGCGCGTGTTTTGTTTATTCATATGGTTGTTCAGGTGAAACCAGGTCGTCTGAAAAGAACAGAAGCATTGGGTCCATTAATGAACCTTCATTCACAGATGAAAAAAATTGCTCACAATAACACACTCTTGTTATTGGGCCGCCTTGTTTTAAACAATGGACCCGTGTACACTTGGATGGTTTGTGGTTTAATAATTTTGTTGCTTTTATATGCAGAACCCTTTGAAATCACCACCTATTATGCTAATTTTGGAAGTAACTTGGTGAGCGTTCAAGGTTTGTAGCGTCTAATTTATCCTCCGTTAAAATTGTACTTTTCCATGCTTGCGTGTCTTATTTTGTTTTTTATTTTGTGTGCACTGATCCATTATATTCAAATTTACTCGTAATAACGTGATAATTTTTCTGAAAGGGGGCAATTGACCAGGGAACTACAAAGGAAATTCTGCAAAACCACGACGAACTGATTGGTGTTTATGCTAACATTTGCACACGAAAATCGTTGCTCTAGATAACTGTCACATCTTGGCGAAGCTCAACTACTGCACTGCTTCGAAGCGACTTTCAAGGACAGGAAGGGAGACTTGTAGGGGAAAGAGTTGGGAGTGCCGCTTGACGGGATTCAAAACACGGCGCGTGCGGGATAGTTTTTACGTGAAAGCTCTGTATTAGCTAACATTAATTTTGGGTAGGTCAGCCTTACAGCTCTATTCAGAGGAGAATTTCATACAATCAAAATATAAGTCTATATCCTATAAATAGATAATGAAAAATCCAATGAAAAACTATGGCATAGGCGAAGCTGTAGGGAACTAAAATCTGTAAATGTGAAGAGTGAAATTTTCATCAAATGTACTTAATGAATGTAATTTCTAACGAAATTGAGAAACATTTTACACTTCCATTATCTATTAAGGTGTTGTATACTAATAATTTCAGATTAGCATTAAAAAGGTACCTTATAACGTCTATATATTCTTATTACTTTTTAAATAAGAAATATTTTTTTAGTATTTACTGAATTTCTCCACAATATATTTTCATAAATCCTTAAGCATTGAAAGTAAGCATAATATATTGGTTTTGGATGCTCGTATTTATAAAATGAATCGTGTATTGTTGCAAAACATGCCGAACTTATTTGGGTATGATGCAATTATTATTGTCAATCATAAGACCAAAAAATTTTATGTCGACTATTTCACTCATGTGACGTCATCTTAAAATCGACCAATGAAACGAAACAAAATTTTGAATTTTGACCAATCATAACGGATTACGGAGTAAAATTATCGAAAAAAATTATGGTCAGTGTAGCCAACTCTGTACCTCCACGTTATGATTCCTGAACATGCATCACTAACCAGTTTTCTAGAGGTAGCAACAAAAGCATGGACAATCGACAATCATAACGCAAAATGGAGGGTTCTTCAAAGCGTTTTGGTGATGTACAAATGTACAAATTGATCTTATTATTAGGAATTACAAAATACAAAGAAAAATTAGAGACACTGTATTTTATCTTTTATTCTTAGTGGTATTAGAAAATCGAACGGCATCGATTGTAATAGTCGACTTTTGTCCGTTTCAATCTCACGGTTTCTGAATTCATAAGTATAACAAATGTTAATATTCTTTGCACGAATTTCAAATATATGTCAATTTTATTCTTACTCTATTCATGAAATAGACCTAAACCCGTATTTTGCTCTTCTCTATGCCATTACTGACAATCGACATTCATCTGTCGTAAGATTGCTTGAAAAGGTTAAGTACATATATACAATTATTATAATTTTACAAAGCAAGTTTACAGAATTATATTTAAATCTTATTTTATTCGTGAAATAGTTCTAATAAATACCACTTGAGTATCTGAGCTTTCCTAATAAATTAACTACGTTCGTGAGTTTGTTAGTAATATTTATTTTTTTAAATTAATGTATTTAGTTTTTTTTAAAGTTTATATGAATGTTGCTTCTATCAAATAACATGAAATAAACCTTAGAGGTGACTGATTTTGTGTTCTTTAATAAGAATAATAGTATCATCTACAAATAGAATTGGATAGTTTATTACTGAGCAGAGATCATTGATGTGTTGTATAAGTAATAATACACAAGTATGATGCAATCTGTTGATAACCTTTGCCCTTGATATCTTAATAGGAAATGTTGACAAGAATATGCTATTATTTATATATTCAAATGATTTTGATATATCAAGAATATTCTTAGTGTATTAAATTTGTTATCAAGGGATTAGAGAACTTCACACCATTAGCAGACACGTTTTTCCTAAACCCAAACCCTTGCTAAAATATTATGTTTATGTAGATGATGAAATATTCTTTTCAATGTTAATTTGTCAGTTACTTTGGAGAAAGTTAAGAGTAATGATATTGGCCTTTAGTTTTTTGACCTTTGTTATATGTTGTCCATGTTAAAAAGGTGAAGTTAAATAATAATAATTAAAGGATTGTTAATACTGTCAGCTAATATTTTAGCATATTTTTTTTAATATTTCATGATATTTATATAAATTCTTTCTTTTGAAGGATTGTATTACATTGTTTACTTCAGCCCTACTTGTGGGTACATCTCCAGGGAACCATTCGAGTTTCATTTCTGTAAGAATTTGGGTCTTTCTTGTGCTTTTTCTTTATCATCTCATTTTCTACTACCTGAATGAAATGTTCTTTAATTAAGTTGCTATTTTACGACATTTTATGTAATTTAATTAATTTTTTATTTGTTTCATTACTTATTTGAGTGATATTTGCTAGTTTTTTATTTTTATTGATATTTTCGATGTCTTAGTTTTGTTATGCGAGGTCTGTAAACAAACATTTTGAGTTGTATTTATAACTTTTTTAATTTTTTATTGCGTTGGTCTGAAGAGACAAAAAATTACATTTGCCTTCGTCAAAAATGATGCAATATATACAAAATTGTGCAATTTTAATAAAAATGTATTATGAACCCCCCTGCATCGTTTTAATGTGCATATAAAAACCGATCAAAGACAATATTATTGTTTTTCAGAAGCAAAAACTCACATTGCCTATTGTGACTGTATATATCATCGACAAAACACAAAATTAGTAGCAAACAAGCACATGCAATACTGGTTCACTGTCGCTACGGACTGCCAGCTGTTTACTAGCGACGCATGTGCAGAAAATATTTGACTATCGACAGCTGAAATTAATTACACAAATTTGCTGCTTTCAAATATTAGCATCACTAGTATCTGCGACAAATTCTGTGTGGGGGGGAAAAATTGGATGGTTTTTAACAGCTGGCAAGCTCATCGTAGTGAGTAAAGCCAAGGCAATGTCATTTTATGATCTATAGTGCTTGCATAATCAACATTTCCATTGGAAATGTGCCCAAACGCCTTCTAGTAACAAAGGGAAGAGTGGAAATAGCTTTGAATCTAGGAAAATGTCAGCCTCTCTTACCATGCCAATGTGAATATAAAAAGAAAACCTTTGTTACAAAAATATTATGTGTGAAGTAAGTAACAATAACAAAAAGTTGAAAGCCTATGTTATCATTGTGTTTTAAAAATATTATTTTCTCTGTTAATGGTGTTCATTTCCATACAAAGTTCACTTTTAGTGAATTCCGTGCATGTGTAGGTGTGTGTATATGTTAATGCTCTAGCGGTTGCAATTCATGTTTTTTTCCAAAGGAAGGGGGGGGGGTTAATCTAAAGCAGACATTTTTAAAAAAAATTAAAAATCATTATAGCGACACCGCAATTTTTGTATTTCTTAACGAAACTTATAATTCATTAAAATAAATTAACAAAAAATAATTAGTGAAAATCAGGGCAACCGGGCCATTAGAAGAGGAGGTATAGCAGTAGGGTTTAAAACGAAATTTAAAAATCGCTCTAGCGAAGTTTAAATTTTTCTAAAGGAAACCCATAAGATGCCATTGAAATAAAATCAGAAAAATAGTGCTTGAAAATCAGTGAAATCAGATTATTGAGAATGGGGGGTTTACCTGGAACCCAACATTTTAAGATCAATCTAGTGTCACCAATATAGATTTTCGCAACGAAATTCCATATGTACCATTTAAATAAAATAGAAAAACATGTTCTGAAAATGGGGAAATTGGGCCATTAGAGAAAACCGAAATTTAAAGAGTGTAGGCTAAAGCGAAATTGAAAAATCGCTCTAGCGGTCGCAATTTCTTTTTTTCATCAACAAAAC
Organism: Metallyticus violacea; assembly: GCA_030762175.1. Classification (NCBI taxonomy): domain Eukaryota; kingdom Metazoa; phylum Arthropoda; class Insecta; order Mantodea; family Metallyticidae; genus Metallyticus; species Metallyticus violacea. Next base: position 33,103,738 of record CM060837.1, on the reverse strand, counting down.
TCGGTACAGGCCATTGAAATAAAATATAAATAATAGTTCCTAAAAATCAGTGAAATCAAATTATTAGGAGTAGCAGTTAACCTGAAACCCAAAATGTATAAATACTCTTATCAACGCCAATATTTGTTTTTTTTTCACAACAAAGACTTGGCATAACCATTTAAATAAATTAAAAACAGTTTCTGAAAATTAGGGAAATCGGGCTTTTATGTGCAGGATTATACTTGAAAACCAAAAATTAAACAGCGCTCTTGCGTTTAATTTTCTCTCTATTGCTTTAAAATAAAAGGACAAATCAATTCAGCATATAAAGTGTATATATAACGTTGCATATGTTTTATATTTAACAAAAGTATCCTCATGAAGATAGCAAATGTGAAATATTAATGTAATATCTGTTTGAGAATTATATTTGTATTTAAGAGCGCTCTGTAATATCATTCAGAAAGCGTTTTCGTTACATATTTTATTACAATAATATTTAAATTAAATTTCAAAGCCAATGGAAATCGATGATACTTTCGATTGTATATATTTACTTAGTACATTGTAATTATTTTAAATAGCAACAGGTGTTTGTTTTATTGAAAGATATGAACATCATCTTCTTACATTCATAATGTAACTCGAAACTTTATTTTATTTCGGTCTATTATAATGAACGTAAAGACAACATTAAGCGTTCAGTTTATAAACATCGTTACATTTAAAAATATTTAAAAATACCCACCAGTATAGCTTTGTCTATCGGTGGTCATATATTGCATTTAACTAATAGTATTCCATTTATTTTTATGGTTTAATTTCAACAACAACAACAACAACAATAATAATAATAACAATAATAATAATATTAATATTATTTTAAAATATGGTTTCTCTTTTGTGATGCTTAACGTTTACAAGAATTTAAATTTTGTTCCCCTAATACCATATAGTAATGCCATAACTAATTTCATTTCATTATTTAATAAGGGCAAAATTGGATTTCATATTAATTTTTAAATTTATTCAAGTTGCTTAGGAATTCGATTAGTATAAGCAGATTCTGCTTTTTTCCTCTACTGGAATATATCAATGCTATGTTTAATTTTTAGTGTTGACTTTAATATCCAGTAGGTTTTTTTTCTTTTTCTCCCTGTAAGAAGAGTAAGTAGAAAATTAATCACTTAGTAAGTGATAGATTTACATGTTTTAAATATGCCTTGCTCTATGTAAACATAACATAAAAGGACCGTACAATAAATATGCAATTGAAGACGTGTGTCCCAGCGTTTTTGCCAAAGAATGCTGGAAGCCATTTTTAACAGATCCTTCAGAATTACCTTCAACACTGCATCTGCTAATGGGAAATACCTCCCACAATATAGTTTCTTTCGTTTGCGGAAAAGAAAAGAAAAAAAAAAAGTCACACGGGACTAAATGTGCACTACAGGCAGAGTGAAGGATACACTTCACAATGCTTTTATGTATATATTCGGTAAGAAGATTTGCCATATGCGACCGTGCATTATCGTGGCGCAGCATCGAGTTTGCTTTCCGGAAATGTGGCCTTTTGGTCTTGCAGACTTTCATAACATCGAGAAATGAGATTATTTTTCCCGCACAAGCAACCACTTCTTTTTCTGTTTTTTCTCCCATCGACTGTAAAATAAGAGGTTTGTCTAGTTACCAGTCCGCAGAAAACGGGAAGCTGACTATTTGAATGTTGAAATAATAAAATGTATAATTTATAGTGTTAAGTGGGCGTTGTTTATAGCTTATCTAACTGAAATTGTATTTTCCGTTTTTAAATATTTATATTAATTTATTCACCCCCCTCTATCGCGAGAAACTATCTTCATATAGAACCTTCATATTGCTGTAAATTTCCGAAGATTCGCACCTTCTGAGACTTAAAAAGAACTATTATGTATTTTAGAATACATGTCCTGTTACTTTATGACTCCTGTTTCTCCTGTTACTCTTATGACTCTTAATTCAAGAATATCATATATATGATGCTAGATATGGTTCCAACGATAAATCAAACGAAATATAACTTGAATTTTTGTCTACCATTTCAGCATAGGTTCTTTGTTTCTGTTATACGAGAGAAATGCAGGTTATTTAAATTAAAAATAATTCATTTTGTATTTTTATATTTTATCCATTTTAATTTCAATTTACAATGGTTGTTTTTATTTCGTTTTATACGCTAAGCCTTCTGTATTGTTTCTTAGCAACATAAAGGTGCGTTATTTTTACAAAACATATACTGTGCTTCTGCAGTAGTAACTTAACATACATGGGCAAAAGGAAGAGAAGTTTAGTATTGAAGCAAAGGTGGATAGAATTCTCCAGACAGTCTTTCAGGCCATCACTATTTCCTTAGGAGAAAGATTTCTCCAGTGACTTCACTGTTGACACACGACTGAGAAAGCGATGTGAGACATTTTACCCTCCGTGCATTTCCTTCAGCCCCACTCAAATTCTCCTGCCACGAAGCAATCACTACAAAAAAAAATTGCTTTCGAAAACGCAACTTGCTGAACTTAAAAGTAAGTCACATTTAAACAAAAATATTACCCAATAAAATTTGTAATTTTTAATTAATTTCTTAAGTTAAAATTAGTTTACCTCATTATCCTTATAAATATTTTTAAGGAAATTTACACATAGGAATATTATTAAATATTTGCTCTAGAAATGCTAAAACTGTACGAAAATTATATAGGCATTTAATACGAGGTGCTATCAAAAAGTTCCCGGGCTCGTTCTGTCACACAGAAAACATTACATTTACGTAATTTTGAGCACTATTTTCTTCGAAATAATCTTTTATGGGCAGCAATACACCGGCCCCAGCGTTTCTGCCACTTGAAAAGCGGCCTCAAAGTCATGTTTGTGAGTGAGTGTGGAACCTTCTGCAATTCGAGCTGTATCTCGTCAAGGGTGTAGAAACCCCGACCTTTGAGAAAACCCGTCTTAACTAATTAAACATCGCAGGCGGCAGACACTGATGATAAATTGGGAAAGGATCTTTTTGTAAAGGAAGGAAGTGTTTTAGGCTTAAGTTTAGGGTACGGTATTTGATATTTATGGGGACTGAGGTAAATCGGGGGTGGGGACTTAAACAGGGAGGACGATGCTGGGGGAAATCGAACCCAATACCTGAAAAAGTTTAAAAAAAATGAAACGAAAGGATTTCTAATACAACAAATTTCATACAATAAACTTATGAAATACCTTCCTAATTAAATCAAAACTTAGAGGATTATGTCTTGAAATCATAACAAAAGGATTTAAACCCTTATTATCAGCACGATCTCACCTATCCATGTCGATATAGAATTTAATTGTTCTTCTGCAATTCTCATGAACAATTTCCCGGACTTTTTCAACTTCCAGGGAAGTTCTACTTTGATCTGAGTCATTGACCTAGCTATTTTGAACATTTAATGTCAAATGTTGAAATAATAAACTTTGCCGTATATATTTAAACACATCCTTTTTCTTGGTAATAAACGATGGTCTGTTTTTATAAAAAAAAAATAGTTTTAAAATATAACATTCGGTATATTAAAAGACTTTTATTACTTCTAATTTAATTTAAATTTACAACTCTCATATAACACTCTATACAACAAAATAATATCACAGAAGTATTTCAGAAATTAATTTGCATGTATATTAACAATTGAAATGGAATTCAAATAATTGGAAGGTGCGGAAGAGGCCCACTGACTCAAATAGTAATCATTGTTATTCCTAGAAGCTGCTGCATTGTTGAAAACACGACAAATAATATTTATAGACTGGATGTCGTCGGATACAGAATCCTGAACATTTCTCGTCTGAAGTGATATATTTTGTTTCGCTCCCAGAGTGAACCTTTTAGATGAATTTCCCAAGGGTAAGACTAGTGTATGTGTCAAACCAGTCGAAGTGTCAGCATTTGTGCGCGTCCATTAATCAGTCCTTAACTGTCAGCAGCCGAGGATATATATTAACTCTGCAGGTAGCGAGGCTGCAGTTTCCACGCACTGCCAAGGGGCGAAATATGTTTATCTTGTATGATGCAAACATTACGGCTTATTACCATATCACATATTCCATCCCATCGCATCGGACAACAGCATGCTCCTTTTGTTTTGTTAGAGAGTCGGTGCAACCTTCCATGTAGTTTATTTCAACATTTGCATAGGCAAGCGATACGGCGCATTGCGTTTATATTAAAAGTGTGGAACGCGACTGAATCACAGACTTGCAAACTAAGTCAAATATTGAAAACTAGTGCGAAACACCTGGTCTGGCCATAAGTTCTGTTACAAATTGTATTTGAATAACAACATAGTGCTTTAAATATTTATTTGTGGAACGCATATCTCTTCTGTATATATGAGGGTCATTGCAAAAGTTTTCAGATGAGGAAAAGCGAATGTTACCCCCTTACGAGTAAAACGATACCAGGTGGCGACCCCCCCCCCTCCAGTCTCGCAGTGTGAGGATAAACAAATCCTCTCGTGTACAGGCAGCCAGTCGTTACGATGGAGCTAAGAGAGAGCACTTTAGCTTCAAGATTTGTTTAAATGAGTTCCAAAGCCTGAGCGTTTGCAACAGGTTTTTTGGTAATTTGCTCCTTCCAGAGCAACATTTTTCTGTTGGTTTGCGGAATTTAAAAGAGGCCGAAGTTCACTGCAAGAAGAGAAGAGAACTTGGCGGCCGATAACGGTTGTGACTGAAGAGAACATGGCACAAATGGTACGCAAAAACGATAGCGTAACATTTAAGGATATCGAGACAGCCTTTCAGATTGGATCGTTAACAGTGTAAAAAATTCTGCACGATCATCTTTCTGTCAGGAAGGTTCCTTCCGTTGGGTGCCTCACAATTTGACAGAAGTACAAAAGTTCATGAATAAATGGAGGGAGCTCGAGGTGTGTTTCTGATTGCATCACGGGTGATGAAACATGGATTTACCAATTTGATCCGGAGACCAAGAGACAGTCGGAAGTTTGGATCTTTCCTGATGACAGTTCACCAAAGAAAATGAATAGGAGGGCCAAAGTGTTGGGACGAAAATGACAAAGTACGGTTACTGTTCAGTAGTTTGCCTGCTGAAAATTTTCGACAAGCTCTGAGAACGTCGTCTAAGGTCCTTTAGCCACAACAACGCCTCTGCTCATGCAGCTAATATCACCATCCATTTCCTGCAGTCCATAGAGTTCAAACTCATGACTCCCTACATCCTGATCTGACTCCAAAATTATTTTCTCTTCCCAGTTGTAAAAAACTCCACTAGGAAAACAATTTTCCAGCCCTGAAGAAGTTATGGCTGCCTATGAAAATGAGTGACACAGGTGCTTTGATAAGTAGTTTTTGAGGATGAAAAAGTGCACATAGTGTGGTGGAGAGTACTTTGAAAAGATGCAACAATCGAAGTCAGCTACCCACAGGCAATATGAGTGCATCATCAATCATTTACTGAAACCTGTTTGGTCATTCATCAATGTCATCAGGTACTATAATTTGGGAAATCTGCTATTGCTGCCTCCAAAGTTCTCAATATTGCAGTGCTTTTTCTGATATGCATTACCCTCAAGCACTGATCACATTGGGTTGAAGTCGGTCTTGAGCAGCAGGAACATTTCTCAGCATGGATTTGCCTCCTGAGTTGGTGCTGAATTCTGATGGAAGATCTGGTGGCTATTCTTCAACAAAGTATTGTGCAGGCCTTTCACTGCAGGCCCAAGAAGAGTATAATCTTTTGGTAGAAATCAACGAGGCAGCTGTTTGGGAGGCGAGTAATACACTCTGGTAGCAGTTTTTTCTTTCGATGCTTGTTGAAACTCCCTCTGCTTTTTCATGCATCATGTTAACAAATTTGTATTACTCTGGCACTCTCCATGATCTTTTATCAGCATCTGGAGATGCTTATGACTTTGTTTTCGTACTGGACAATGTGCAATACGAGGCGCTACTGTTTTCGCCACTTATGAGTCCTCACAAAACGCAGGTTTCCGGATCTTTAACGGTCATATAAAATACTGTTTCACTGAAGTGCTGATATATTCTGTTGATTTTCAGGACCATAGTTTCATCTCCTGTAACAATGGTTTGCAGAACTTCTCTCTCGTTACCACGACAGAGCTCCAAAAATGCCTGACAGCAGATGACACGTTGCTTCTTTTTGGACTGAGGAAAGAAGTCTAGGCTCTAATCCTATTCATGTTTAAATGTTCATGAATAATTCGAAGGACTGTTGTTTTAGAAAGCCCCAACCTTGCTGCTATTTCTGTAACTTTGAGCCGCCGGTCTTCCATAATTTCTTTTTCCACAAGAGCGATGATTTCAGGAGTGAGCACCTCCAAGGACCGACCTGCACGCTCTTCGTCTTCAATGCTTTCACGAACCTTCGAAAAAGTTTTGCCCATTCTTTTACGATAGAATATGAGAGGGATTCTTCCCCATATACACCTGTTTAGTTTCATTTGGAGTAAATGAAGTAGAGCCTACTGCACAGATTAAGTACTTCCACAAAAGAGAAAAGGCGAGGAAAGCTGAGTGGTGGTGTGCGCCTTGTTGTAAAGGAAGGTGTGAGGTAATATGACTTCATGGAGATCGATCATGCACCCTACAGCCCAGATTTAGCTCCCAGTGACTCCTTACTCTTCTGAAAACTCAAGAAGGGCTTTCGAGGAAGGAAATTTAAGTGTTATGGATGTTGTTTATGCCCATTTTGCAGGCAAGACTTCTCAATGTTTGGGTTGAAATGTTAATTCAAAGATGTGAGAAGTGTATTGCAATAAAGAGTAACTATATTGAAAAGTGAAATATAGCTTTTGTCTTTGTCATACCTAGAAAATAATTAGACCGGAAACTTATGGACGTACCCTCGTAGCTGCTCCATTACAATAATCGCTGCGAAAATCTCTTTCGCTTTCAGCACTTTGCCGATTTCACTGTGGGCTGGGTGTAGTCAGTTGCGCCTGACAGCCCTGCCGCTGTGCGGGAGAAAACAAAACAAAACCCTATATGTTACGTGAAGATAAGTTTTGTTTTAATTCTCTCTAATAGAAAACTTTCTGTAAATATGTATAAGGCATATTTATTATAATTTTTCTATAGGGAGGTAAACTAATTCATATTTGGCTAATTTCTTCTTATAAAAATCATAAAAATAAAAAAATTGCCTCATAATTCTCTAGCTCAGTAAATATTATTTCGACGTAAAAAGAGTTATTTTAAATTTTATTTGGAACACGCAGATATCGCTAATTGTGTTCACGAGAGCAAGAAGTCAGCTGAAGTACTTTGACTTGAGAATGCTGGCTGTGCATTCTATTGCCGTTGATCTTGATATGCTATTTTTATTTATACCTTAGAGCTCAAGGATTACAGCTGTATTTATTTTACTTAACAATTTGCAGATCTGCCATACTTTTTTCGTTACCTAATGAAAAAAAAATCCTTTAAATACACATAAAACTTTTTTTTTTCCTAATCTCGTATACGGAGGGTGTTCTTAAAATTTTCTGCCTCAGAGATGTTGTGAGGATGGCCAAATTATATAATTGTTAAATATCATCCTTTAGATGCCGCACAGTAAAGTGTCAGACGCGTAAGTGTAGTCACTTGTTTGTGATGATCATGTAAACAAACTAGTGTTAACAGTTTCTACAAAATGGATAAAAATTAAATTCAAGCGATGACAACACACTTCATTTTAAAGGGTTTAAGCTCGACAGAAATACAAAAGAAGTTGCATTCTGTATTAAAGGATGCTTCCCCTTCGTTTTGGACGGTTGAAAAGTTGGCTACCGAGTTTAAGCGTGGTTGTATATACATTCAAGATGAGCGCTCAAGGCATCCTAAATTTTCTACGAAAACGACGAGATTGTGACAAAAATTCGCAATGTCGTACTCAGCGATCCCCATTTAAAGGTGCGCGAGTTGGCTGATATTGCAAATACCTCTATAGGCCGTGTCCACCACATTTTACAGGAAGTTTTTTTGTACCAGAAAGATTTCCTCCCAATGGGTGCCGCCTTTGTTAACAATGGACCAAAACGCATTCAAAGAGTGTTTAGACTTGTTTAAACGCAATACCAGCCAGTATCTACGATATTTCATAAGAGTAGAAGACGAAACATAAGATTCACTACACGTCAGGGATGTAGGAGCAGTCTAAACAGTGGGTGGCAACAGGTGAAAGTGCACCAAATAAAGCAAAAACGGTTCTATCTACAAGAAAAGTCATGGCTACGGTTTTCTGGGATTCTCATAGTGTGGTGCTTGTAGACTATCTCTAGAAGGGCACAGCCATCCCCGGGGAGTATTACCCTTCACTACCGTACCAAATGAAGAATGCTATTTAGGCTAAACGTCCATACCTTGCGATCTTTCAACACGATAGTGCGCTTTCACACACGTCTGGGATTGTTGCTGCAAAACTGCATGCTCTTCGCTTCCAAGTGCTTCCAAATCCGCCATATTCGCCGGATTTGGCTCCCAGCGATTCCCTTTCATTCCTGAACCTGAAGAAATGGCTGCGTGAAGGAAAATTCACATCAAATGATGACCGAATGCTTATTTTTCAATTGGACAAAACTTTTTTTAATGAGCGTATTAAAATATTAAAAAATTGTTTGAGTTTCAAGATGATTATATTAAAAAACACATACTTATCTTAATATTGTATTTCGTTGGTCAGGCAGAGCTTTTAAGGGTGCCCTAGTAATAAATATTTATGCATGGCGGTAATGTGTCTTAAAATCAACAAAAACTATGCTTTTTAAGTGTTTCTTCTTATAAAATGTAATGAAATTAGGTAATTTTGGTGAATTTTTGCATGAACATTATTGAGTGCCTTATTTCAATGGAACTGGAAATAACTTTGCCAAACTGTTTAGCACTCTATGCTAAATCAGTTTTGTAATTTTATATAGATAAACATAACTATGAAAATATCCGTTTTTTCTGTTGGACAGATGATAAAAACATAAAATGTATACCTATATATTATCCATATTTTGTTTCTGAGTTACTTTAATAGAATATAAAAGTATTTTTCATAATGCCCTGAAGTTTTCCTAAAGAATCTAGGACTTATATTTTATTTTGTTGTTGAAGAAGGAAATCCGTTGCGTTTGCCATTACCCGCTCCAACTGGAAATACCCAGCTATTTTATTATGTTGCCCTGTCAGCGGAAATGCATCCAAACTGTCGGCAGATGTTGCATTGCCATCAGTTTGAACACACGATAACCCAGCATCACAAACTCATTTGATGACGTAAAGTGGTGAAGTTCTGTTATAGGGCACGCTTAATCACTTTCAATTTTTTTTTCTTAATTGTGAGAGTAAACTCCGACAGTCATTTGTTACATCAGATAGTTTTCATCCACAATTTGACAACACACTAACGGCATATTCAACTAAACCAATAACCTGAATGGTGTAATAATATAGCCGATATTTTCCGTAATGCAATTATTTGATTATTTGTGAATATTAACATAACAAATAGCACTGGGAAAATGTTTGAAACATAACCAAAAATTGATTACAATTCTGCTCAATATACAATAATTTATATTTATATTTACGCAAGAGAAAGTCATAAAATAACAAAATTGCATAACTTTAATAACTTGGTACGTACAAAAATATTTTATATCTTATTTTTGACGTAAATCACCGTGCTCTGAAGCACATCTACCCACAATCTTACAGTTAATTTCAAGAAAAATACATTTTTGCTGTTAGCATTAACCTATTTGGCACTACCTCCAGTTATTTCTGACCTCCAAACATCTTTCAAAGATACGAGGAAGTGAAAGTCCCATTGCACCAAATTAGGTGAGTGTGATGGATGTTTCAACGCCTATACTTTCAGAACATCTACTATTTTCATCGTATACGCAGCATTATGCGGACAGGAATTATTGTAAAGAGACGTTCTTGGCATATAAGGGGTGTAAAACTTTTCTAACATATGTAGAATTTTGATTATTTAGCAAATTTGTTACTATCTTAAATAAGCGACATTAAAGCTTGTTTAGTTTTGTAGTAATTCAAATGTTTATCGTCAATAATTTATATGTAGTCCGTTTTTTTTCAATATACTGCAAGAAGCGCCTGCAGAAACTATCTCTGAGTTTGACGATTTCACTCTGAGTCGCGGAGTTTCATTTCTCCCTCACTCCAGCTAGTCTTCCTGGTGGTGTAGTGGTAACCATACTGTAGTGGTAACCATACTATAGTGGTAACCATAACCCAAGAATGCGGGTTCAATCCCGGCCAGGATCGACGGATTTTTTCGGGAGTAAAAATCCTAACCATGGCTTCCTTCGGAAGGGAAGTAAAGCCGTGGGTCCCGTGTCGTACATTTACGGCACAAAAAAGAACCTCAAGCCTGAAAGAAGAGGCCTCTGAGCAAAATTTATCGGCCGTTTCACGCCCTGAATAGAATGGGACGCTGATGACCAGTGATGTTAAAGAGCGTCCTTAAATAAACAAACAAAAATCCCTCTCGAGCTATTAGCCCATTGCGATTTGTTGGTCTTGGAGTTCGAAACACACTATCTTGTAATCTGCTCCAAAAATGTTCTTTTGGTTCAAGTGTGATGAATTTCCTGGCTTGTCTTCCCATACTCCAATGCAGCTTTTCTTTATTTCGTCAAGAGTGTGACTTGGTTCTATCTTGCAAAAATTTGGTTTGGGAGTTTGGTTTTGTCCAGTAAGCCTTTATAATATCTGGAAGAATTTGTGTGCAAAAATATCCTCTAGTGTATCTTCTCATCAACTACCGCCAAGTCTGACTTACCGTCATCTTTGTGTCGAGCTTGGGGACTTGTGCAGTAGATTTGAATGATGGATCCGCAGTCAGAATTCTGGCATACTGACGATTGTTGTATAGGTGACTTGTCTGTAAACAGGATAGGAATTCTTAGAAGTCTGCCTTGAGGCGTATCTTCCGTGTATCATTTCCCTAACACTCTCTCACAAAATTTAATCTAATCAGAAACAACCTTTTGACATAATGTAGGGCTCCACTCTCTGTTCGTAAGCTCTCCCCATTCCTGACTGCGGCAAAGCCTACTGACAGTCATGTGTGAAATGGTTTTATTTGCTGAACGATAACATTCCGAAAACTTCAGCTTTTTGGGTATAATCCAAGTTTCTACACCAATTTTCTCCTTCGCCCATTCACTTATTTTTCTTTTTGTTTGAAGTGACAATTTGCTTGTCGGCCTGAACGTCTAGAACCGTTAATTGAACCATCCATGTGATTCTTCCGTTTTAAAACTGTTACTGGCGACATTTTCTATCTCGTGTACAAATTTTTCAATCTTGGCTAAAGTTTGGATTTGGGATGTCCATAACATCTTTAATAGCAAAATTTTTTGAAAAAAATGTTTAATTTTAATTTGAAACGGAAAAACATAGAAATATTTACTATTTATAAGCATGTAACAAACGTTTCTGTTGTATGTCATTTTTTGGATAATCTACCAAGAAACTCTAAATTTTAATTTTTAATATTTTACACGAAAGTTAAATTATTGGTGTGTAAATTAAATGTTACTTATCAAATGCAATATCACTTCATTGATATCAAAATTTGAGCATTTTCATCTCTCTACAAGAATTCTGAACATGCTTTAAGTGAGACTTTCCTCAACAATTATGTGTCGAATAGCAGAATGATATACAAAAATATGATAAAACAATAAACACCTCTGATTACAAAATTCAAACCATATATTTTCAGAATGTAAGAATTAAATAAGAATATAAAAACACAAGTGTATCAGCAACTTTTGTTACACCCTATAGATTGTATCGCGGAGTTCAACTGCTTCACTGTATCGAATATTAGTCACACGGTATCTGAAAACAATGAATTTTTATTCTGTATGCTCCTAGTTGCAGAGCTAGGACTATTTGCACAAATTTATCCAGATACTAATTTTTTTTACCAATGCCTTTTATATGTAAGGGCTCCATCTGAAACACAATATTAACTTCCTTAGTTAGCACTATCCAAACTCAATTTGTACGCCTGCTTTTTATATTTCAAGGTTTTATAAACACGACTATGTAATAAAGGAGTGTAAAATATAATTTTTATCCGGTTGACTGCTTGAAATTAAACACCGTGCGCCGCCTTAAAACCATTATAGAATAATAAACAAGCTCTCTCTTTTGACCAGTTGCATGGAATAAATAGAAGCTTTAGTATTAATGACACTGTTGAATTTATACACTTTCCTGAACTTTAAACTTAGCTTTAACTCTCTATTTTAAAACTTAGTCAACAAAACGGTCCACAGAACCAGAAAAAATATTGTCCTGGGCCAAACAAACGAAAGGGTAAATGACGCTCTTCAGCTGTCAAGCAAATTATTCAAAGGTTGCCTTGTGTTTGTGTTTCTCCTTTTATATAAAATAATACAAAGGAAGTATTTTTATAAACTTATCAAAAATACACAGTATATTTCTTTCTAGGAAAATGTACACAGGTTCTTCCATAGTTTGTGGGTCGATAGAGCATTAGCCATGACAGACTTGCGGAAATGTATATATCAGTGAATAGAGAGGTACGTTCAGGTTCTAATTTTTTTTCTCAGGATTGGAAACAGGTAGAAACACGTGGTTAGCTTAAAATATGCTGGCGCTCTTTGTAAATGCGTGACAGAAATGGCGGTATTGTACGATACACAGAACTATAGTGACTGCTGCAGCTAGACTGGGGGGTGTTTTTGACACTTCAAAAAATTACAAGAACAGGGAGTAAACACTCGTTTTCTCCACATGCGTGGTGTGACACCCATTGAAATTCATCGCCAGTGGTGATGGTGTCATACACGTGGGGGAAAAAAAACCGTTCAGAGAAGGCTGATTGTATGGAAGATATCGCTTCCAAAGATGGCATTTTGGTGGGATCTGCACACAATCCTGCTTGAAGATCTGAAAATGCGGAAAGTGTCCTCCAGATGAGTGGGAACATGACGCAGAACTCACCTGACCTGGCTCCTAGCAATTTTTGGCTTTTTCCAACAAGAAAGACAAATTCTTCGCTTGGGCCGCTATTGCAGCTGCGATTTTCCAGTGGTCAAAACAGATTCATAAACGTTGGCAGCGCAACGTGGCGTTGACGTTGTGAAAGATGTGTAGGTCTGCAGGGAGATTACGTTGAGAAGTAACAGAAGTTTTTATGCAAATAGTTTATGAGAAAATATTTCGGAGACCTGAGAATTTGCACGCTCCTCGTATATCTCCAAATTTAGTACATACCTTACAGTATTCCATATGTCCTTTGGTGACGCGGCAGACATCATTCCTGTAGTCTTTTGCCACACACTCCCAACATCTGACGGTCGATACCAAAGACTGCATGTGTGGTCCTCTTTTCGCAACTGCGCTAAATCATGCGGTATAGCGGCACGAACGCGCGATCTTTGACAAAACTGCACATGGGGTTCGGTCAGGTGACCGAAGAAGCGGGAAGTCATCTCGAGGAATTTCAGCATCGAGGTACTCGCGGAAGTCGTGACGAAAATGAGATGGTGCCCCATCTTGCGAGAAGTGAATCTTGGCTATCTGCATGTGATAATGACATTAGTCACTGTTAAAGTTGTGTCTTGTAAGGTATAGTGGATCTATAACAGTTAAGCAAAGATAAATGACCATACAAGAAAGAAACAGCACAAAACAGACTTTAGGGTGTGTTTTACCATAACATCAGTGTCCAAAATGTGACGGTTCACTTTGCCGGACACATGTAATGTGACATCGTCACTAAAATTCAGTTTCTCAGCAAAACCACTCTTGAAAATCAGCATAAAATTTAAGACGACGATTGTGAACCTCGCGATTCGGTATCTACAACTGTAGCCGGCACGCCATACATTTGACTGCGGAATCTGCAATTTCTGACTGTTTTTAGGACTCCTGACAAATGCCCCTCGTACACTCTCAACGGTCTCAGCCGACACTCTCGACCATCACACAGGCAGCCAGTTGTTTCAAACTTTTTGTACCGGTCTCACATTTAAGGAATTGTAACCAGCAAAAACTTTATGTGCACCAATGACGCCATGTTTTCGCTATGACTGCCCTCCAGCGGCTAAATCCACAACTATGCCATGGCGTCTATTACGAATGCAAACTTTTAGAGATGCTCTTTCCATTGATATAAGCGTTTCTGCTATGGCTGTCATGGTTTCTGTTCTATCGATGCACGAAACTAGAGAAGGGTTTTGATTCATTCTGCAATTTGTTAGGTATTATTACTGTAGTGTAATATAGTTTCAAATGTAATAAATTATCAAAAATTAAAAGTACGTTACATAAAATACTAAAGCAATGTTCAACATTATTGCTGATTCGTAAAGCTGCAAAACCCAAAAGTCTCTGCCTCGGTGTATACCCAAGAGGGACTCTCTGCTTAATCAGATAGCAGAGCTGCGCTCTCTCTAATCTCCTCTTCTTCAAATTAACGTTGTTCTACTCTCGAAATTCGCTACTCTACGGGGTTTTTTAATTTCGAATTTTAGTTTATATCAGAAGCATTGCCATCTACAGGTTTTTCTGCCAAATAAGTTTCCCTTACTGCCGTTCGCGACTGCCATTGGTGTTTGACCAGATGATCTACATCATCGGATACTGGATTTTACGAAGTCAAATGTGAACTATATGTTTTGTAACTTTTAGGCCCGGTTTCTGAAACGCCAGATATCTATCTGTTTCCGAAATGGTCTGTTCTGGTGGTATAGTGGTAACCACACTTGCCTCCTAAACCCAAGATCGCAGGTTCAAACCGGGCCAGGATCGATGGATTTTTTCGGGCATAAAAATCCGAAGTATGGCTTCCTTCGAAAGGAAAGTATAGCCATAGGTCCCATGTCGTACATTTACGGCACGAAAAAGAACCTCAAGCCTGAAAGAAGAGGCCTCTGAGCAAAATTCGGCCATTTCACCCCTTGAATAGAATGGGACGCTGATGACCTGAGCTGTTAAAGAGCGTTCGAAAATAAAACAAATCACTCCACCCCTTTTTTTTTTTTTCAGAAAGGTAAGATATCTGTTCCAAAACTTTATCTGTTCGATAAGTGTTTCTAAAACTTAGATATATAATATCAGACAGATACCCTTTTCGGATGAAAAATTGACAGAAATCTCTTTGGTGTCTAAGACAATATTTAGACGTGTAGATTTACGGCTTGTAAACTTTTATGACACATCTCCGCGCACTTAATGCCTGAGTACGAACCGGAAAAGAATTGAATTTCCAGTTTTGAACTTTTAGCTTAATACTCACATGTTAGTGCTATAGTTCTTTTATTTTCAATTGTATATTTCTCTTCGGACATATCAAGCAAAGAAATCTTTTCAAACTCATCAAAATTCTTATGGCGTTTTGCCATCTAGTTAATTAAGGACATTTATTGAAGTTTAAATAGTGTTTTAAGTCCGTATTACTACTGAGGCACCACAGGTGGTACACATTGATGATACATGAGATTAAATGATAAACAAGAAAAGATATTTTTTAAAGGAAGATAGCGCTCCAGGCTTAAGTTCCCCAGCAAAAATAAGTCGAGAAGGATGGTTTTGGTGGGAACCTAACTCCAGACCTCACACTCGTGAGTTTGTCTTAATGACCTCGGTCACCCGTGTTGGTAATGCAATTGCATTGTGACACATGGCTAACATTGGTCTTTTGTTTCAAATGCATATGTCAGAGTTTCTGTTGCTTTTTAAGGTTCTCGGTAAATTCCACGAAAATAATTTCTTTCCTTACTTTCTTCTTCTTTAAAACAATTTCTTTTGGTTTCTTTCTCAAATTTTGCTTGTAATGAAAATTTTATGTTCAAAAAATATATAAAACTCAAAAGAACTAATAAAATAAAAATTATTCGAGGGTAACAGGGTAGCTAACATTCTTCTGTCATCTCTCGACTGAAGTTGATGCTGCGATATGCATGAAAATATACATACGTTATGTTAAAGGGAGTTAATACGCTTGAATATTGACAAATACAAAATAAAGCATTTAAATTGTCATTATTTCTGAGAAAAATAAAGCAGGCATGATGATGATGATGATCATAATGATCATAATAATAAAAAACCACAACAACAACAATAATAATAATAATAATAATAATAATATTTCGTACTGTACGTTAAAGCGTACGACCTTATATTAAGTAGTGGGCACAGCCTAATTCAAGGTGGAAAAAGTTGTTAATCCATCTTGTTCTTATATATCATTGTAATTTTTTACAATACAATACATTCTTTCATGGACCGCCACGGCCGTTTTCCTTGACTGAGGTTTTGTCCAGATTTTCCTCACTCTCATAAATGGCAAATGCCGGGGAGGTACCCTAACTTACGCCTGGAATGCTTCCTTCCTTAAAAATCCTTTCCCAGTATATCATTTCATGTCATGTATCATCAGTGTCCACCGCCTGTGGTGCCTCAGTAGTGAAAACGGGCGCTAAACACCATTCAAAAAACTCTTTCGTGGAACAAAAAATTACAACTCTATAGTTTAATACAATTTAGACAACATTAGGGTGTCCCATAATGAATGCAGTTTTGTTTTTAATAAAAAAACACATAATTTATTTTAAATTTATTTTAAGAGCGTGGAGGTCGGCTCTTGGAAGTGCTCACTCCTGAAAACATCGCTCTTGTGGAAGAAGAAATTATGGAAGACCGGCGGTTCAAAGTTACAGAAATAGCAGAAAAGTTGGGCGTTTCTAAAACAACAGTCCTTCAAATTATTCACGAATATTTAAACACGAATAAGGTTAGTGCAAGATGGGTGCCTAGACTTCTTTCCTCAGTCCAAAAACTGCAACGAGTCATCTGTTGTCTGGCCTTTTTGCAGCTCTGCCGTGGCGACGAGAGAAAATTTCTGCAAGCCATTGTTACAGGAGATGAAACTATGGTCCTCTACTATGATCCCTTGTTCATAAGAGAATCAATGGAGTGACGTGAATCTGGAGAAGTACCGCCTCTAAAGACCAAGGTCACTTACTCAACCAAGAAGAGCATGACCACAATCTTTTGAAACTGTGAAGGAATACTCTTCATTGGCTTCAAGGAGAGGAACACCACAGTAAATGGGGAGTACTATGCTGGCCCACTGCACAGATTACATGCTTCTATCAAAGAGAAAAAGCGAGAAAAGCTGAGTGGTGGTGTGCGCCTTCTTCACAAGGTGCCTGTGTACACAGCTCTTGTTGCAAAGGAAGGTGTGAAGAAATGTGGCTTCAAAGAGATCGACCATCCACCCTACAACCCAAATCTAGCTCCTAGTGACTATTCGAGGAAGAAAATTTTAGTGTGACGAGGAGTGAAATATTAATTCAAACATATGAAAGGTGTATTGCAATAAAGCGTAGCCATATTGAAAAGTGAGATATAGTGTTTGTCTTTATCATGCCTAGAAAATGGTTAGACCGGAAACTTATGGACCTATCCTCGCACATCAACATTTTTTGTGGTTAGTGGTAGTCTAAATAAAACTAATTTGCTTAAATTTGTGCCAAGTGCAACATTCGAGTACTAATGAGAAGTGTAATAAATACTTTCTCTTCTTTTGCAACGAAAAATGTCGCATCAAGTTGTTGGCATAAACAATGTTGGAAAAATACCTACCGAATTGCGAATATTTGAAACTGATATAGGAGCAGTTAAATTATTTGCTTCCTATAAATAGTCTATTTGTTGCTCGTGTACAGAGAACGAAGCTAATGTTATATTCATATAACAAAGTCCATAAGGCACGAACTGCGAAAACTAAGCGAATTCCTCAACAAGTACAATAATTTAAAACATTTGTAATTGTAAGCATATTTATGAACTCCTGTTATGCAAGAATTTAAACCTTCCAATCAAAAGAGGTGATTCAGTTCTGTCAATTGTTTCAGCAGCAACTACTCAATGCACATCCGACATATTGGATTACACGTGGTTCTCTGACGAAATGTGCCTTCATTTAATGTGTACATCAAAAAACCACTGACGTATTATATTGTGTGGGTATTTTTCAACATGCACAAACGAAAATTCCATTTTATGAACTGAGCCTTGTTAAGAGTGTTCGTGAGGATTTTATTCGGAAATTCCCTGGGCAATTGGCTCCTTCCAGAATATAGTTTACGATCTTGTGAATAATTTTGATACTACTGTCCAGTGTAAAACAAGAAGCATACAGTTTTAACAGAAGACAAATTAGATGAAATTAGCGCAGATCGTGAACGTTTGTCAACAACCTGACTATCGAAATCAGTACAGGTTGGGGTTTCAGTGTCTTCTGAAGTTACAACAACAAACTTTGCCAATACCAAACCTTACAAATGTATACGTGTCCATTATACTACAACAAGGTGATCCCGTAACATGTGTACATTATATTCAGTGGTTTCTTTCATCATTGACTGAAGGGGTAATCGACCAGTATCTTGTGTTCTTTATAGACGAGGCGTGGCTCCATCAAAATGGCCGTAGACACTCGTAAAACTAGCTAATGGTGTTCTGCACACCCACGTTGTATATAAGTAACTCCGTTCATTGTAAGAAAAGTAGTGTTTCGTGTACGATTAACGCAAGACGCATAATACACGGCCAGCTGTGGAATGTCCAGGTGCCAAGACACAAAACCCCGTGCGGAACTGGTAAGGGCATATTTTGGAAACTGTGCATAAAATAAAATATGTTAATTGTGTATGCACACGTTATATAGAATAATAGTATTAAAATCAAAGTTCATTTGTAGCGATTTTGTTGTTTTTTGACAACTCATTTCACCTGGATAAGGGAATTTTCGAATTTTTTCCCCGTATCTAAATGAACCATGTGGTTTACGTTAAACATCGCGGAATTCTAGAGCATATGTTTTAGAATTGAATTCAAACAAACAAAAGCTAGTTATGGAAAAAACGCCACCATAATATGCACAGAAAAAAGTTGAAATGCAAACATTAAGTATGCATTTGTTTTGTTACAGTCCCTAATGGCCCGCGAGTAGAACCATTTTCATGCAGGTGTCCTATAATGGCAAACTGGTGTACAGCAAGCGATATATCCATTCTCTCAATAAATTATTGATTACTCTAGAGCTTTTCCGTACCCCACTACCCCTCTATTCGATGTAGCTGGCAAACTTTGGCACTATATGCACATTTATTACTACCAACGGGATATCAAAGTAATTCAGAAGTTTATTACTTTATGTAGATAAACGTAGTTTTATGACAAGAACTCGGCCCTACCTTTACAGAAACCTGGAATTTCAGCAAGGTTAAGAAAACTGAAAATTTTCATGTAAATAAATAAATAGTTAAATTTAATGATAACACTTTGCTAAATTATTAGTTATTTATCAATTAATAATTAATGAAAACTTTATTTCTTAATTAATAATAGCCGTTCATTCTAAATTTGTGTTAGTTGCTTTTACTAGTAGATTTAATTTCACTAAGTAACAAGATTTTACCAAATTTTCATTTATCTTATTGTTTTAGTGTTTTTTACCTAATTTTGTGATGCTGATTATGATTATTAAAGTGATTTTTCTTAAATATCAATATTTTATATGTAATACCGAATATATTACATTTTTTAAAAAAATTATTACGTGTTTATTCAATAAAACTATAAATACTACAAACATCTAATTTACAGTACATCCTTTAATATATGGGTCATATGAAGCGGTCTCAAAATGACCCACAGATTACATCAGCAATTATGAAGAAGTTTTGTTATCAAAGTCTGCCATCTTTCTTAGAAACAATTGTACAATAATGCAGGATTGGTTAGGAAGTTGTTTGTTGTAGTGCAGATAAGGGAAATAGGGCAAATATGAACCTCGTAGGTTATTAAATATTTGATAAAGAAGAGAATGAATACAACATAAATTCTGCAGTTATGACAAACATTCTACGAAAGTTTGTATCATTTGGTATACTGTCATAAATTTTAAATAGCTCTTGGATAGGTTAAGTACATGGTGCAATTAAAAAAAATTAATCCCGAATGCGCTACATTAATGTAGTACAAAATAGATAAATATATCCTCAGCATCTCCCATGATGTTAATAAAACTTTTGTTTGAAACAGTTTTTCATTTGACATATCAAATAGAACGTTATTTTTGGTAAGCTTGTCAAAGATATTATATGAAAAAATTCTATATATATATGTAAAAGGTTGTTTTTCGTTCTACTAAATTATAAGTTTCCGATTTGTGTTTCAGATTGTAAGATTAATGTTGTTATCAAACAGATAAAAATTGTTTGTGGGCTAATTTTTGTATTTTATACTGTTCTAATACTAATCTCGTGTTCGGAGTCATATTAAACGCCATCATTATATGTTCATTCATTTGTTGATTAGCACCAATGCCATCATGTGAGAGAAATGTGTATTACATTACACATATTGCGTTTTCGACAAGTGAACGACGATATGTAGCTCGAGAATTTCATGGCATTTCATTAGTAGGCAACAACTATTCTCTTTGAAACAAATTTCTACGTGTTAGAGTGGACGACGTGAAAATTTTATTCTGTCGGATGACGTGCGGCGAATGTAAAGGAGGAAGATAGAGTGTCAAACATCGAACGCGGATATCGACTTCTCGGAACCAGCGGCCCGAAAAGACATCGCCAGGAAGAATTGCATTTGCAAAGCAGAGGTGCAGTTCTACTAGTTCAAAGTGGATGAAACGAACCCGCCTGCTCGAAAACATTCCCAAATACCGCTCCTTCCTCTACAGAGACCCACCAAGCATTTTCTTTGATGAACGGACGTTCAATGTGAAAGCGCGTTGTTTTAGGTATACTTTAATTTAAGTATTTCTTTTTTTATATTTTTTTAACCTTTTTGGTAACATTCTCATTTGGTCCGTTCTTGTGTCTAGTGGTAACCACACTTACCCCGTTGACCCAGGCCGCGGGTTCAAATACGTGGCTCTCATAATACACAAAAAGTATATTTCTTAAATAAAATAGTAAATAAATTGCAACTTCTTTGCTTAACGTATTAAATAATTCATAATAATAATAATAATAATAATAAAACTTAATGCAAACCTCCAGAACATTAAATACAATATTATAACCACACATACACTTTTTAATTCAATTTAGTTCTTCCTTCTCTCCTCAGCTTTCAGCTTTTTCCGGCCTTCTACAAGAATTTGCCTACACGCTCATTTTTGTCTGGCAGCTGAGTCCAGCATGTCCCCAGCCCTCTGTTAGCGCTATATATATATATATATATATATATATATATATAAATTAACACTAATAATAAAAGTAGATAAAGATAAAACACAGAGAAAGAGTCACACTTGAAACTGCTATATTTCGAACTACTGCGAGTTCTTCAATGGCAAGAAGCTAGACAAGCTAATTATATATATAATTAGCTTAATATGCATATATATATATATATATATATATATATATATATAGAGCTTAATATGCACAAAGGCGTGCCACATTTAAAGTAAGGAACACATAAAGACATTATATAACACTGTTCGAGGCACTGTAAGACAATGTGGAACACTGTTGAGGTCACTGTAGAACACTGCAGAAGTTACTATATTTCGAGCCAGAATGGGCTCTTGGTCGCGTAGATGGAGAACAAGGGCTAAGTCTAGTATATCACACGGCTTGTGTGCCTTCCTTACAGTCTGCTGAGTTGGCAGCCAGAGAAAGCAACTTAAAAATAAATGAACTTTCTAGATGCAGGGGGGATTTCTTTTTTTAATTAAAGAGAGATGTTTAAGCCCGGAGGGGTGCGTGCCTTGTGAAGAACAATCGCTGCCATCTCTCTGTCTCTGAGAGTACTGGTAGGAGAAGTAGGAAATACGGCATCTATAAGTTTAAAAGCAAAACAAGTATCGAAAACAGAATGGTGAAGGTTGCATGTTGAGCCACGGGCAAAGAAGAACAGGTTTTGGCAGAGCATTGTGTCATGTCTCCTAAATAGAGTTTTTTATATTCCCTTTAAAAGTATATATATATAATTGTTGTAGCCCTAGGTTTGAATATGTAAAGAAAGCTGGCGGATATTTTTTCTCCACGCCTAGTGCCGCTATAGTTCTCAGGGTGTGCGGCCCTGATTTTTTCCCTGCATATAAAGCGCAAATTCTCAGTCCATTTTGACCTGAGATTCTGATCTGCCGCCATGCTCCAAGCCTAAAGCACTCAATTCCTTGTTTACTGTACCCAGAGTTTGCACTTCCGACAAGATCTTCTCCAAACAATGTGTGATTGTATGCTGCCTATCCATTTCCTTCAGGCGGTTCCTGACCTTCCTCTATACATTATCTGTTTGCTTTACACGATGAGCAAATATTGCCCAACCCTTTTCTCACTTTGAAGGCTTATGACTTATTCCCTGCCAGTCTAGGCCGTTCTTTGAAGCAGATTGCTCTCTCATAATATTTTTCAGCCAATATTTCACCGTTTTGAGTTTACAGTCTATTGCGTGTGAGCCACAAATTTCCTTTTAATTCCGCAGTTCGCCATACACTCCCTACCGCGAAAGTCCCTTTCAAAAATCGCGTACTCACCCGATCTACATTTTCAGTTTATTCCCACCCCAAAATTTCCACGCTATATAAATGGTGGATGTTACCAGAACCCCGTAATGATTTCAAGTAAACCTATCCGCACATCTGAAATTCTGCTGCGTATCCGGAAATTCTCCGTGACCTTCATTCCCGCTTTGTGTTTCACCGTGTCAATGTGCTCCGTTCATTGTAAAAGCAAGTGCTAAATACACGAAGTTCTTAACGTTGGCTAGGGGAGTAAAGACCTGGGTCCCTGTAGTAGATTTAAGGCACGTAAAAGAACCTCAAGCCTGAAAGTTGAGGCATGCGAGAAAAAAATTATGGACCGTTTCACACCTTAATTTGAATGGGGCGTTAATAACCGTAGGCGTGTAAGAGCGCCTTTAAATAAACCACAAAAATACATTCTTGTTTACAATACTGTGAATTAAAGTATTCCTTTTTCTTAATTGCTACACTTAGACAACGGCTAGTATGTTGAGTGGGACGACCAAGTGATCATTTTTAAATGCATGGTTTGGGTGCTACGGGACGTCAAAATTTGTGGTATTGGGTGTAGGTTCCAAATTTTGTGAAGAAATTTTAAGCAACTACAAAAATGGTTCAGATTCTCTACCTTCAACGTGATTAAACAGCGTACATGTAGAGTATGCCGCACAATGTCACAATCTTGTGCTTGTATGTGAAGTAACTTTGAGAATAACGGAATATTCCTTGGAATAGAGTTTTGCTTTTGTCCATTCTTGTTGTCACTTGACGATCCCGTTTTACTGCTCACGTGTGTTAATGATTTCCTTTGATATTTTGTTGTGTTCCTATTCTTCAACAAATTCGCCCTACTTTGAATCCAGCTTTACCGACTATACTGACTTTATTCAACTCTGGTGAAAGTGAACTCTTTTTTTTTTTTTTTTTTTTATCTACAGTTGTGCAAGAAAAGTCAAAAGCATGCAATATATTCTACATAAACCGCGATATGCAAAAATAAACAGATATTTAAATAAAGTTTTATAACAGTACTGCAGAAGTGAAGTAAAGACAAATATAACTCGGATTACCTAACAAAGATAAATATGAAACTAAAAAGAAACTAAAATAAAGCGACGGAGGAAGTCAATAGGTAAATTCAGCATAGAACAAGATAGAGAAATTTCAAAATAAGGCAGAGACGAAGTTGAGAACAACAAACTCTAGTGGAATAAGCAAAGATACAAATAATCGGAAGGGAAACATGGTTTCCTTTGTGACTCTGAAAACGATTTAAATATATAATGAAACTTTTAGACATTTTAATATTTACTTACTTTAGTTATATATCCGCAAAACTGCCAATTTCTTTAATTCATCATTGTATGTCGGCGTTTTGTCAGCATTGTCCAAGGCTAACATACAATGAGATCAAACTTTTAAAAAAATGTTGACTTTTATTAAAATATATCTTAAATTCTTGTATTGCACTGTACGTTGAAATATGTCTAGATCTATTTCTAATAGAAAATTAGAAACAGCGTCCTTAGGGCGATAGAAATGTTGAAATTGTAGCGTATATTTGCTAACAGGATGGTAATAATGGTACAATAAAGCACAGTGTTCCGGGGTTTTACAGTGTAGCTGTACACACAATAATGAAGACCCCATAAGAAAATAAGAATTAACAGACACAGAAACTAGTGAAAAGTTTTTAAATTTATTTTAAAAAAGTATATTTGTACTGTTATTTAAGGACGCTCTTTAACATCTCAGGTCATCACCGTCCCATGTTATTCAGAGCGTAAAACGGCCGATAAATTTTGCTCAGAGGCCTCTTCTTTCAGGCTTGAGTTTTTTTCGTGCCGTAAATGTACGACATGGGACCCACGGCTTTACTTCCCTTCCGAAGGAAGCCATACTTAGGACTTTCACGCCTGAAAAAATTCATCGATCCTGGCCGGGTTTGAACCCGCGATCTTGGATTTAGAAGGCAAGTATGGTTACCACTACACCACCAGAACTGACTACACACTAAAGAGTTTGGCTGTCTAGCCCCATTTAACTTTTTTCCTCTTTAAATTGTACATACCATGCACAGCTTTCTTTATCTGTAGGTAGATTTTCCGCATGTTTGGTTAAAAAGTTACCAGTAACTGTGATTTTGAACTTAGTCACGAGTACCTTGAGTCCACAGATGTTAATCTTACGACTCATCCTCCCTACAGTCTTGACCTGGCTTTCCTCACAGTTTTTACCACTGGGATGAAAGAATAACCGCATGGATCCCCGAAGAGGCTATTGCTTCAGATAAATATATCAATATTTACTTTTCGCCAGATCTGTTGTCTGTGCAAGAGGAAATCAGCCGCGGGCTCGTCGACAATACTCCCGCAAATCTCTTTCTTCTTGTCTTCCACTAAACCCTGCAGGCTTTCTTCCATATTAGGCGTGCGTATTGAGTCAGCACTTCCACTGTGTATCTTTTGAGATGCTAGGGAACCTGTTACCCCAAGACATTGGAAAAATCCATTACATAACTTTACAAATGGTACCGTGCGTGCTGGACATACAGGGCTATTCAAAAAGAAAGAACAGATTTCAAACATTGCTTTCTTCCAAATTACAAATGATAGAACTATAATTCCAAAGTTTCTGGACAGAGAAATGTTTAAAATTTGAACTGTCACGGCCGCATTGGCGCTGTTGCTTGCCATGTTGATTGTCTTTAGTAAAATGGCAACACAACAGGAAAAAAAAAAAAATTGTGTGCTGCAATTAACAAAACTAGAGTCCATTATTGGAGTTCAACGTGCTTTTCGCAGTCAGTTTAATAAACAACCGCCTGCGCATAAACAGATTTACCGGTGACATAAAAAATTCGTAGAAGATGTTGCAAAGCACGGGAGGTCCACGTACATCGAGTGAAAATGTCGAGCGTATTCGTACAGTTTACGAAAGGAGCCCAAAAAATCCACAGAACGAGCAAACAAGGAACTTAACATTCCTCAACCAACGGTATGGCGAGTTCTGAAACACCGTCTGCACCTGAAGCCGTACAAACTGCAGTTATTGCAAACATTGCATCCTGACGACCACAACAAAAGGTACGAATTTTGCATTTCGTACTTTTTCTCAACTTGAAGATGATTCAGATGACTTCATCTTCATGCAAGATGGTGCCCCGCCTCATTTCTCTAAGCACGTCCGACGTTACCTGAATGGCACCATTCCAAGACGTTGGACTGGAAGAGGAGGAGCAGAAGATCAACTTCATCGCCGGTGGCCTTGCAGGTCTCCAGACCTCACTCCTTGTGACTTTTATCTGTAGGGTTACGTAAAAGACCGTATTTTTATCCCCCCTATGCCTGATACTGTTGAAAGTCTGCGACATCGCATTGTTGAAGCTGTAAATTCGATAACTAGACACCAGCTGATTCGTGTGTGGCAAGAAATGAACCACCATTGTTCTATTTGTCGTGTAACACATGGTACTCATATTGCATGTATAAAATTGAACATTTCTCTTCCTAGGAACGTTGGAATTGTGTTTCTAGCTTTTGTGGTTTGAACGAAATAAATGTTTGAAATCTGTTCTTTCTTTTTGAATAGCCCTGTATATCAGCAGAGTGGGATATGGGCTTGAAGGTTACTTCCATTGGCTAAACCAATCATACGCGCCAATAATAGGCGTTCATTGCTAAATGAACTCTCAGTGAGTCTGCAAGGCAGAAAACACAACACTCTATCATACAAACATTACAATAGCTCAAAATGCAACCCATTCTACTATAAGTAGGTAAGACATCACTGTACATATTTGAAGTTAATAGTAATGCACACAAACGCCTACCAGCACGACTGAAACTACATCAGGAACCGTACACCTGACTTTAGACCAATGTTTACTTTGACACAGAAAGACAATAAACACTGTTGATATTGTTATGGCAAATGTACTAATTTCATATCCGGAATCAAACTTTTGTTTTCATTATTCCTTGCGACCTATCAGCTTACAATGCCAGGGGTGTCAATTATTATTCAAGCGTTCAAATCTCATGAAGTATGTGTTGTATGATTATTACACTTATTTTTCTTCTTATCCCCTCCTAAAATATTGCTAATGTTTTTAACATTCTGTATACTAATTATTCGGTTATCTCTCGCTAATTTGGGCTCTTTGGACTTCCATTTTGTGAAAAAAGAGCATCATTCACAAATTTCTTTAAGAAATATTCACTGTGGCAGCTTTACTTGTGCGGTATACTTGAAAAGTCATAAGGAAACACCCGGTATAGTTCAAGAACTGGTTGTAACATTGGTAAAAGTCTTGGAGTGAATTGATACGCCTGCTTCTTTTAAAAGCTGCTCTCAATTTCACTGGCCTTTCCTTTCTGGAAGATGGAAGGAGGTAATCCTCCCAAATGTACTGGCTCACCCATCCCCTTTACAGCCCTCACTTCTACTCCCGGTGTTCCTTGCTGTTTGAACAAATGAAATGGATTCTCCGAATACATGCAAGTTTTGTAGTAAACCTTCCCACTTATGTGATTGTCTTGTTTTAAAGGCCGATTTATGACTACCCCTAACCGAAAGGAAGTGCTTCGTGGTTGCCATGGTAACGAATTGGGTTTTCTTGTTTTGTTCGGCAGGGGCTACAAACTATTAGCACATCGGCATTTATGGGCTTAGGATTCCGATATAGGCCCGATAACATAAAAGTTTACATATGTACTCAATATATATGTCTATATTTGTGGTGTAGTGATAACCATACTAGCCTTCTAAAACCAAGATCGCGGGTTCAATCCCGGCCAGGATCGATAGATTTTTTTCTGGCGTAAATCTCCTAAGTATGGTTTCCTTCGGAAGGGAAATAAAGCCGTGGGTCCCGTGTCGTACATTAACGGCACGAAAAAGAACCTCAAGCCTGAATGAAGAGGCCTCTGAGCAAAATTTGTCGGCCGTTTCACGTCCTGAATAGAATGGGACGCTGATGACCTGAGCTGTTAAAGAGCGTCCGTAAATAAATCACATTATCACCATCGATATATATATATATATATATATATATATATATAGCTTATGTCCGTTTTCGAGCTATAGTTTAATCTTTCGATAACCAGTGTTTGGAACTGACGTTCAGAATTATTCAGCAAATGGAAATTGCGTTTTCATCAAGTAGTTGCTATAGCTGTCAATAAACATCAGAGACAGAATATAAGGGCCTTATACCACAAAAGTAAAGTGTACTGTGACAGGCCAGGAGCACCATGTAGTTAAAAGGAAACATAACTCGTGAAATTAGAGACTTTGATCACGTTTTATTGCTGCGAGATATGGTAAACTTCCCCAAGCAATTACACGAATGTGTTCGTTGTCAAATAGCCCCCTTAAAATTTTGATTTTTATAAATAAGTTCATATGAATAAATTTTATTGTGCTACTTGTTCCTCGAAAAAGTATTTTTTTTTTAATTCCATGCCAGTGTCAGAAGGTTTTGAAAACCGTCACATTCCATTGGGACAGCCTATATATAAAATGCATTCCACTTTAGTCATGTTTGTTGAACAACGTGTTTAAGAGAAATTATTAAGATGATTTTTCAAAATGAAAAAATAGGACACATTTGGAAAACATTCTGAACTTAAAATAATATCTGACACAACTTAAGTGCAAGATAATTGGCATGCTTGTTATCTTGGAGACAAAACAACAGCATGTGCTAAATCCACTAATGCATCTATATCTACAAATGCAGATGTGAGACCAAATTAGTTTAATTAGTGTTTGCCTTGGAGAATTTGAGTTTCCAGTTTACCTTCGGGGTTACTGCACGCGGAACATCTCTGATAATGTTGGTGTGTGCATTTGAACGATCTAGTCATTAGCAGCTTCCACTAATGATTTTTAGGTCATGAGAATTAGATAAGGGCGGTGCTGAAAACGACACATAGTAGTTGTATCTTTTTATTATTACGGCCTAATTTATTTAAATTGCCTAGCACGTGACAGTTTTTGGTATTAGGCACTTAGCATTATAAATTTGTTTCGTAAGAATGCTCCTTGTATTATCGCAAGACATGGATATTTATGACTGTAACAGTATCCGAATAATGTCGTAGAAATATTGCAGCAGCGACTGGCGGGAGCTAGTGGAACTACAAGTTTTTAGAATCTTAATAATTAGAACTAACGTTCGGAATCATACACGAGCGGCAGAGAAATTTTGTATTTAACCTTCTATTGCATTGTGTATATTTTAATTACATCGTAAAGGCAAGACAAAACTGGCAGGGGATTTAAGAGCTGCAGCCTATCGGAAGATTACTGTATACATGTGGAATTTGGTCAGAAAAATTGAAGTGCGAAAACAAATAAATATGTCACTGTAGGCTGGCGTATTTTAATCGCGTGTATAGTGAAAACAGAGTGGAGTAGTGGGAGGGTGGCGACACCTATGTAGTCGGTCCTGTTAGTGTAGTGGTATGCTTGCCTCCTAAACCCAAGATCGTGGGTTCAAACCCGACAAGGGTCAATGGGTTTTTTAAGACGTAAAAATCTTAGGTATGACTTCCTTCGGAAGGGAAGTAAAGCCGTGGGTCCCGTGTCGTACATTTACGGCACGAAAAAGAACCTCAAGCCTGAACGAAGAGGCCTCTGAGCAAAATTTGTCAGCTGTTTCACGCCCTGAATTGAATGGGACGCTGATGACCTGAGATGTTAAAGAGCGTCCGTAAACAAAACAAATAAAAAAGCAATTTCTGTACCAATATTAGACGGAAAATAATGGATAGCAAAATTATAGTGATGATTAAAGACTTAAAAAATGGAAAAGCACCCGGAATTAAAGAAATTTCAGCCGAATTCATAAATTTCTCTTTAGTAGTCCCGAAAATAATGTCCTCGAATTGCTTTAAATAAATTATTTAATGGAGAGATATATCCAGAAGCATAGACAACGATTTTCAAAGGCAAGGGTAACCCATGCAAGCCAGAGAACTACTGTGGTACATCACTATTATCTGTGTTAGGTAATGTACACTACAAGATTTTGATGACCGACTAAGTGTATGAATTAACGAGTACAAAAAAATTCCTACACATCAAGCAAGTTTAAGGGAAGGATTTTCTATGGTTTGATAATGTATTCGTTTTAAAGACGCTAATAGAAGTAAACTTAAAAAGAAGAACGGGGTATTTACACAGCTTATTACTTGATTTTAAAATAGCCTTCCACGGTGTGCAGAGCTGTTCACTGTGGGTAGAACTGTCAGAAAGGCGTCTGCAACAAAATGATAAAAACTCCGATGCAAATAGGAGGTGGTATCCACAATATTCCGGACTGGTGCTGCCATCTCGACCGTAGTTGCAGTAGTTTTGTATCGCTAGGCGGCAACACTAGCGCATCTGATTAGAGAGTGTTTAAAGTTTCATGCAGCTGGGTGTATGTGTTGAGATTCTATAGTACTTTTCATGATACTCTGTGTGTAATGTGTGGCGATTTTACGATGGATCCAAAATTAGAACAAGAGTGTGCATCAAATTCTGTGCAAATCTCGGGGAAAATGCTACGGAGACCCTCGCAATGATTCAACAAGTATTTGGGGGACAAAGCATGAGCCGTACATATGTGTTTGAGTGGCATGCTCGGTTCAGGGCCGGTCGTACAGCTATTGAAGACGATGCGTACTTTGTTGGCAGTTCAACACCTCGTTCGTGAGGATCGATGTCGAACCATTGAAGACCTTGCTCACGAAGTGGGAATTGGTTACGGAACATACCAACGAATTTTAACTGATGAATTGGGCATGCATCGTGTCGCCGCAAAATTTGTGCCAAGGATCCTGACTGCTAATCAGAAGGCGCAGCGTGTTGAAGTTTGCTCGGAGCTTCGTCAGGCCGTATCCGATGACTCAACCTTCTTGTCCAGGGTCATTACGGGCGACGAGAGCTGGATGTACGCTTATGACCCTGAGACAAAACAACAATCCTCGCAGTGGAAGAGCTCGAACTCACCAAGACCAAAAAAGCGAGACAAGTGCAGAGCATAGTCAAGAGCATGCTCTTCGTTTTCTTTGATACCAAGGGGATTGTGCACAAAGAATTCATCCCACCAAATCAAACGGTGAATTCCACGTATTACTGTGACGTTTTGCGACGGCTCCGTGAAAATGTGCGAAGACGACGACCCGAACTTTGGCGACAAAGGAACTGGCTGTTGCATCACGATAATGCGCCCTGTCACAATTCCTTGTTCACCAGGAGCTTTTTGACGAAAAACAAAATAACGTTTGTTCACCACCCACCGTACTCGCCTGATTTGGCACCCTGCGTCTTCGCTCTATTCCCCAAAATGAAAATCAAGTTGAAATGGGGTATAGTAGTAAACGTGAACAAAATACAACTTTTGTAAAATAATAATTTTATTTTTTTATAAAATTACGTAATAAAACTTGTTCATAGTATTTACGAGGTCTGTTCAAAAAGTATCGCGAATTTTGTGTTTTTTCAAAAATTATTTATTTATTCATGAATATCTATTTTGTCCCCTTCAATGTAATCCCCACCAGATATTATACACTTGTGCCAACGTTTTTTCCAATCCTCGAAGCACTTTAAAAATCGTTTTTTGTGATCTTGTTCAGCTCCTCCTTCGATGCCGTCTTTATCTCCTCAATCGTGGCGTAGCGTCGTCCTTTCATGGGTCTCTTCTGTTTTGGGAACAAAAAAGGTGACAAGGGGCAAGGTCAGGGGAGTACCGTGGCTGCGGCATCATAAGTGTGTTGTTTTTGCCCAAAAATTCGCGCACAAGCAACGATGTGTGAGCAGGGGCATTATCATGGCGCAAAAGCTAATTTTTGTTCTTCCACAAATCCGGGCGTTTCTGGCGGATTGCTTTGCGCAAATTGCGCATAACTTGCAGGTAATATTCCTTATTACCGTTCTACATTGTGGCAAGAACTCATGATGCACCAGCCCCTGCAATCGAAGAAAACTGTAAGCAAATCCTTTACATTCGACCGAACTTGGCGCGCTTTTTCGGTCTTGGCTCGTATGGCAGCATCCATTGGGATGATTGAGCTTTGGTTTCCACGTCATAACCATAAACCCATGATTCGTCACCAGTTATGACCCTCTGGAGAAAATTTGGGTCGTCGCAGACAGAGTTCAACAGCTCCTTAGCAACGTTAATGCGATGGTGTTTTTGGTCGAAATTGAGCAACTTTGGTACGAATTTTGCGGTGACCCGTCTCATGCCCAAATCATTGATAAGAATCGAATGGCACGAGCCAATCGATATGTTAGGTCCTCAGCAACTTCTCTAACGGTGATTCGACGATTGGCCAATACTATTTTCTTCACTTCTTTAATGTTTTCGTCTGTTGTTGACGAGCTCGGACGTCCGGGACGCTCTTCGTCGTTCACATCTTCTCGACCCTCTGAGAACATTTTGTACCACCGATAAACGTTGCTTTAGTCCGGGGTAGCTTCACCATATGCCACAGTCAACATTCTGAATGAATCCGCGCACTTAATTTTGTTTTTCACACAAAATTTGATACAGATTCTTTGTTCCATTTTTTGGAATAGGCAAAAATCTAAGACGAGCCAAAACATGTCCAAGCAAAATAGCTGTCAAAAATTAACTGAACATTCAAAATGGCCCTGCTGGTCAACATAAGTGAGGGACATGAGTACCAACATAACGCCACAAAACATCGAAAATCGAATATACGTAGCCCGCGGAAATTCAAAATTCGCGATATTTTTGAAGAGATCTGGTATACAAATTTCAGTTTTTAATACTAAAGTTTATAAAAAAATAAAAATAATATATCAAAAAAGTTATATATTCCATAATATAAACTTGAAAACCATCTCCGTGACCCGGTGGCAACATTCGCAACTATAATCTGGAGCTCTAGGATTCGAGTCACAGTCTGGGTAAGATTTATTCCGGAGTTTTTCCTGAACCTGAGAAAGTGAATGTCAGATAGCTTTAAACCGCTAAGGACTCTGAGCTCATTTGCGCCTTCACTAATTTATTTCATTCATCCGTACAGACTTATACCTATAGTATCCAGCGGAAGAAAACATCAACACATGTGATATAGGCTCTTCCAATAACACAAGAACACTTTCAGAAGTTCTGAGAAGTTCACTGAGAGTTACTCTAATTTATTCATAACTGAAACGTTGCACATGAGACGTGTTTGTGCTCGGTGGGTTCCAAGACTGCAGATTGTCAAACGAAAGGACATTCGCATGCAGTTAAATATGATGTTCAGGGAGATGCGAAGTTTCTTTCAAAGGTTGGCAGCATCATTTCACTCCTGAGAGCAAACAGCAGAACTATGTGGTTGTTTCTGCTGGGAAATTGTCGTCTCATTTTTCGATATGCAAGGAACAGTTTACCAGCAGTCGTACCTGCACATGCAAATTTCACTGGGAAATACTACAAAAGGTCGTGAAAGCTCTGCAAGGCCACTTCAAGCACAAAAGGCCAAGTTCTGTGCAACGAACACATGTTATTTCTGAATATCTTACGAAAATCAAGTCTTTCATCCTCCGTATAGTCCGGATTTAGCACCAAGTTACAATTTAATTTTTCCAAAATGAAAGATTGAGTTTCATAACATGTTTTTGAAGACTAGAGGAACGTCTGGGGTAGGTATAATCCATCAAATGGGCACTACTTTGAGAAAAGTCATCAAAATTATTATGAGTATAGGCAAACTGTTAAAATTTATTACCATTATTTATTGAACAGCTATTTTATTATTATTATTATTATTATTATTATTATTATTATTATTATTGGCTAAGTAATATAACTCTGTTAGAATTATTTTTTAGGATATCATATTCAAACCTCCTTGAAACTAAATAAATTTATATTGAGTACTTGCCTTATTTAGATTAGCGTTTCTACTTTGGGTTCTACAACATTACTTTAACATTATCATATTGTGCTATGCAGCAGTCACGAATGAAATCGTCGATTCGATCAAATGGTATTTTGTTTCTATTTACAATCTTTTTCTTATAGGATCTGATATCTCTGTGTGGGTTAGTGATATTTTAAACTGTTTAATAATAGTCGTTCCTATACCCATAGCACCAATGTTAATCATTGATATGCTTTGATTATAGAACATCTACTTTATCAAACACACTTAAAAAAAGTGTTTTGCTGTTTGAACAATTTTTGTAGCCTGTTTTCTGAGCTTTGCACCTTTTCCTATAACAGTCATCCCATTGATGAAGAACTGATACGATTTCGATCTTCCGCTAAATTCTGTTCATAAGTTTTTTTTTTTAATGGTGTTTAACGCCCGTTTTTACTGCTGAGGTACCACAGGCGGTGACGCTGATGATACATGAGATGAAATCATATATTGGGAGAGGATTTTGTTTTAGGAAGGAAACGTTCCAGGCCTAAAGTTAGGGTACTTCCCCGATATTTGCCATTTATGAAAAGACCTCAGTCAGGGAGGACGGTTCTGGCGGGATTTGAACCCCAGACCTCCCGCTCACGATTCCGCGCCTTAACGACCTCGGCCACCCGTGGCGGTTTCATAAGGTTCCTCACCACCTAACCAAAGTCGGTGAAAAGAACGATCACTTATCACAGGCATATTTATCATACTTATTTTCATGCTTCACTGCTGTCGGTCCTGGTGGTGTAGTGGTTACCATACCATCTCCTAACCGAAGATCGCGGCTTCAAACCCGGCCAGGATCGATGGATTTTTCGGGCGTAAAAATCCTAAGTATGACTTCCTTCGGAAGGGAAGTAAAGCTGTGGGTCCCGTGTCGTACATTTACGGCACGAAAAAGAACCTCAAGCCTGAAAGAAGAGGCCTCTGAGCAAAATTTGTCGGCTGTTTCACGTCCTGAATTGAATGGGACGCTGATGACCTGAGCTGTTAAAGAGCGTCCGTAAATAAACCAAATAAAAAATGCTTCACTGCTAAATGGTAACTAAAAAGTGTGCAGCGTACTGTTAGACTTGACAACAACTTATTATTTTGTTATTACCTCCAGAAAGAGAGGAACTGGAAGTATGGATGTTAAAGCATGCCCATAAGAATTGATATAAGTTCAAAGTCAGTATTTAATTATTTAATTCGCGCACCAGTTGGCAAACTGGCAGGGAAATTTTTAGTTTTCAAAGCTGGTTCTTTAGTATGAAATAACATGCTTTACAAGAAGTTTCCCCGCACCTGAACATTAGTTCAGGTTTTGTTGTTGCTAAGTGACACTCCGGTACATTAATTCACTTGGTTGTGTGCGTTTTAACGAGCAGTATTTAAAGATAATTAAACTACGGCGCTAGGAAAAACAGCGCGCTCTAGCTTGTCATTTTTAATTAACTGGAAAAATTGTCTCTCAAGTCTTGCTTCCTTCCTTCGTCAATGTTGCTTCACAAGCTCATTAACCACGTCTTCTACTCTGTCTTGCTTCTCATTTTTCTCCATATATTTTTTCTTTCACGTCATCGTTAGCTGCGGCGCACACTGGATTCCCGGAAAATTTGTTTTGAAGTTCCTCATCCTTCTGCAAAGTGAATTGGAGGCTGTGCGCGCCCCTTTTTGGATTAGCGGATATTCCAGGGGTCTGTAAAATATTCTCTACAAATATCTTGATTTGCATATAGAGGGGCGTTTGGAAACTATAGTGAAAAGTTAAACACATTTCGTTCTTTCAGAATATCATCTTTTTTTTTCTCATCACAGTCTTTATGTAACATATTTGGAATAGAGAGTTTCCATAATTTTCATTCGGAGCTTAGTCCGGAGTATATGAAATCAAATCCAAACCGAATTTGAGCACTTTTTCGTCAATCTTCGCCGTTTATCTCTCAATTCACAATTCCATCGATGCAGCGTGAGGCTGTTTAATGTTCATTATTCTGCTAAGAAGGGCGTAACTAAAAATTCTGCCTTTCTCTTAAGGAAGTGGTTTCTTCGGGGATGATGCTAACCTCTTCTTTGTAGAACGCAAAAGTTTCTTCCCAAACTGATAGCCTCTCATTTTTTCTTTCACAGTTGACAACAAGAAAATGACACACGGAACCACTGATCTGAAGCAACAATCGCTGCCACCCAAACTTCTTTCTGTTAATGTTCTGAAGACACTGAGAAGGCAAACTTTGGTGAAGCAGTTGACAAAGACCGGAGTAGAATGGTCTCAGTATGGCCACTTGCTGAGAAAATACTGGCAGTCATCCTTCACCGCTTATCTTTACACAGGGTCGTCATTTGGGACAACCCAGATCACCGACTGCTTCTTTGATTCCGTGTCCTTTTGGTACATCCAGTTTTCGTCACTTGTAAAGATGTCGTGGACACGTCGGAAGCTGCCATTGTCGAAGTGATGAACCATTCCACTCTTGCTGCCTTTTGCTCTCCTGTGAGATTGTGGGGTACCAATTACAAAGCTACCTTTTGAGCAGAATTTCTGACACCATGTTGAATGAATGATTATACAGGTGGTATCCGGAATATTCGGGACTAGTGTTGCCATCTGGTCAAAAACTTACTTTGAGACTAATGACCGCCGTCACCCTAGAAGTAATTCCTTTCCACACGTATACACCGTCCCAGTGACTCTGCCATTTTCCAAGTGTATCTTAGAAGTCTGTTCTTTGAGGGTGTTTAGCACAGACAGCGTTTCTTCTTGAATCCTCTCAATTGTGTCGAACCGACAACCTTTTAACTTATTTCCGTTTGGGGAATAGAGTGAATTAGCAGGGTACCAAATCAGGCGAGTGCGATGGGTGGGGGACAACCGTAATGTTTTTCGTCAAAAAAAAACTCCTGGTGAACAGGGCGTGATGCAACAGCCAGTTGGATTGTTGCCAAAGTTCGGAAGGGCCATCTTCTCCGCACATTTTCACTGAGCCGTCGCAAAACGTCACACTAGTACGTGGAATTCACTGTTTGATTTGGTGGGACGAATTCTTTGTGCACAATCCCCTTGGTATCAAAGAAAACGAGGAGCATGCTCTTGATTTTGCTCGCCATTTGTCTCGCTTTTTCTGGTCTTGGTGAGTTCGGGCTCTTCCACTGGGAAGATTGTTGTTTTGTCTCAGGGTCATAAGCGTACATCCAGCTCTCGTCGCCGATGATGACCCTGGAGCAAAACGTTGGGTCATCGGTTACGGCCTGACGAAGCTCCGTGCAAACTTTAACACGCTGTGCCTTCTAATCAGCAGTCAGGATCCTTGGCTCAAATTTTGTGGCGACACGCTGTATGCACCAATTCATCAGTTAAAATTCGTTGGCATGTCCCTTAACCAATTCCCAGTTCATGAGCAAGGTCTTCAATGGTTCGACGTCGATCCTCACGAATGAGGTGTTGAACTTTGGCTACAATGTCAGGCGTTGTGCAGCTGACGGACCTACGGGTGTGTGCATCGTCTTCAATAGTTGTACGGCCGGCCCTGAACCGAGAAAGCCACTAAAACACACATGTAGGACTCATGCTTTGTTCCCCAAATACTTGTTGATTCATTGCGAGGGTCTCCGTAGCATTTTCCCAGAGATTTGCACAGAAGTTGATGCACACTCTCTGTTCTAATTTTGGATCCATCGTAAAATCGCCACACACTGCACACAGAGTATCATGAAAAGCACTATAAAATCTCAGCACATCCACCCAGTGCATGATACTTTAAACACTCACGTATCAGATGTGCTAGTGTTGCCACCTAGCGGTACAAAACTTTATTACAACTGTCGAGATGGCAGCACCAGTCCCGAATATTGGGGATACCACTTCGTAGACTCCTCTATATACTGTAAGTCACTCATAAATGTGCATCACTATGGCTTCTACATAAGCAATGTTTTAATCTGTGACTATGTTAATGGAAGTCCCATAGCAGGTCGTAAAAATCATTGCACGAAAATCCCTCGAGTTATCTCCATTTTAGAACATAAAATAGCGAGCTCATGACCACAACTAACAGTTTGCTGCAGCTGCAGCAATGGGTGCTCTGTACTGTACAATAGATTCTTAGGGACAAAAGCTTTCTGTAATAAGATAAACTTAGAGATCTCCAGGTCATAATTAAACACCTAGAGATTCAAGGTTGTGGTCAGACAAGGTAGAATAGCTCAAATGGAAGAGCATTGTCACTTGGTTTGAGTCCCTTCCGTGATTTTTAATGTTTCTTGCTTCGATTCAAATATCAGGTAACATACGATTTAAAAATAAATCACATAATTACGAAAGATGTCTAGGCTTGTCCTTTCAAGCTTAACACTACTTATTAAACACACTGGTTCTCTCACTATAGGCCCCAAATTGTTGCGTATAAAATTTGTGTTATTTAAATAATGCATGCAAATTTACGTTCAAATGCTTCTTTACGTAGTATAAGAGTGGCTACTTTTGGATTCTGCCATGTTCATTTCTTAGCAACAAGCACCTGCTTCTATTTTGTTTACTGCTCTTAGCCTCTTGGTAAAGTAGATTTTAATGCCAGTAATCACTCCTTTATGATATTTTTTTCAGGAAATTTGTTGTCTCTATTTCTGGATGCAACACTTCCATCTTTCACCAAATTCAGTCCGAAATCGTGCTGTTTAACTGCTAAACACATTTAGGGGGACAAATATTTGAACATTGTATTGCTGCTGTAGTTGGGTTTAAGAAGGTAATTTTTTTTAACAGAAAGTTTAAATCTTTATTTAACAGCAGTGTATCGTCGACGTGGTGAAGGATTTATAGAAACAGCAGTCCAAGAAAGGGGCAGATTTGGTGGTGGGTCAACCATGGTGTGGGGTTGCATCACTATTGATGGCCAAAAAGACATTACAGTGACCAGAAACCGATTCAATTCTGTTAGGAACATTCCTAAAATAGTACTAGAACATGTCATGCCTGTTGCTATTGGAATGGGGTCGGTCCTGATGGTGTAGTGGTAACAATACGGACCGATGGGCGTAAAAATTCTAAGTATGGCTTCCTTCGGAAGGGAAGTAAAGCCTTGGGTCCCGTATTGTACATTTACAGCACGATACAGAACCTCAAGCCTGAAAAAAGAGGCCTGTGACCAAAATTTGCCGGCCGTTTCGCCCCCTGAATTGAACGGGACGCTGATGACCTGAGATGTTAGAAAGCGTCCGTAAATAAACCAAACCAAGCAGTCGGAATGGGGTCCCGGTGTGTTTTGCAACAAGACAAAGCTAGAGTGCATACAGCAATGGCCACCACAGTCACCCTACAGGAACTCCAGTTTCAAACAATGGACTGGCCTGTTATGAGTCCTAATCTTAACCCTGTTGAGCATTTATGAGATAAGTTGAAGAAACAAGTCCGTGACAGCCCTGTAGCTTTTCAGGCTCTTCAACAGTCTGCAGATGTCCTTATGGAAGAATGGGGGAACATCACACAAGAGCAGGTGTACACAGTGATCAGGAACCTGGCCTCAAAAATGTAAGGCACATGCAAGCCATACAGAATTATAGTGTTCACTTGCATACAAAATTAAAATTAGTTGAAGTTTTCACTTTAGTTTATATCATTGTCTTCAATTTCAGCTTACAGCATCTTTATATAATATGAGAAGTAAACAAGATGTACATTGCTGTTAAATAAAGTTTTAAACTACGTGTAAAAATATTTGCCACCCTAAATCCAACTTCGCCAGCAATATTTATGTTCAAACTTTTGTCCCTCTAAGCAGTGCATTTACAAACGAGCGGTACGCGCTGTGCATGTTGTTAATCAGCGACATTCGAGTCACAATGCCGAGATGCAATGACGCGGAACATGCTAACTGGATGAGTCCATTATATCGTGGATGTTTTCGTGGTGTTTTTATGAAGCCATTATTTTAAATAACATACAATTTTATACACAGTTTTGTGTCTCTAGGGAGAAATACGTTCTGTATATTTGTAACATTTATCCTTTGTTACAGTTGTTGAAGTTATTTAAAATTAAAGATACTTTAAAGGCACCCCATACAGGACTTGATCACAGCATATCTTCAATTCCATGCAGGCATGAGGTGAAAACTTCGCCAAGTCAAATGCTTTTACAGCTTTTGTCCCCTATTTTATTATTTTTATCTATTTCGTGACCTGGTCGGAAATGGTATCTTGTTTTCAACCTCCTTGATTCTGTCTCTGAGCCCTTTTATATTTTTTCCCTCCCTTTCTTCGCGTTTTTTTCTTCTTCTTCCTCTGGTCTCCCCACTCTAGCATTTGAAAACCCTATAGATATTTATTCTCCACATACAGCTTTCCCGTTGTATTTTCTGCACGTTGTTCCACAACATATTTTCATCCAGTGGAGCAGACACGGGAGAAATACAAACTCAACAAGGGGACAGCAGTGGCGGAGTACAAGCAATATAAGAACATGTTGACCTGCGGGGGTGGTTTGAAAAGAAACTTAGTTGCACACTACTAGAGGGCAACAAAAACATCTGTATATGTGGTCATAAAGCTTGCTTGATGTAAATTCATTGTTTTGCAGGTGTTTAAACACATGCGTTTCGAGTGATAGTATAAAATTGATAAGATTGGAATTCGTGATGATATTCATTTCTTTTTCTGGAAGGAAAAACGGCAAAGGAAAATTATGAGAGAGTTTTGGCTAGATTGTGTGACGCACGCCCTTACTATGAAACTATGAAACCGTTCGACTTTGAGGGAATGAGTTCAAACTGGCAGAGCAAGCATCGAAAACGCACCACGTCCTGGAGCTCCAAAATCAGCTAGAAATCATCGATAAAGTTCATGATATTGTTTTGTCTGACAAATGAGTGAAAGTGCGAGAGTTAGCGGAAGCTACTGCCGTCTCAATTGAGCAAGTTAATTTAATTTGTACAATGAATTACAATTTACATTTTTTTTTTTTTGCGCAAGGTGGGTGCCGTGTGTGCTCACTCCGGAGCAAAAGGCGAACTGTAAGAAATTTTTAAGAAGCATCCAATCGAATTTTACGGCGCTTTGTGACTGTGGATGAAACGTGCATTCATTATTATATACCGAAAATTAAACAGTGGACCCCAAGAGGCAAACCGGCGCTGGGCAGATGATGACTTCAGTGTTTTGGGACGCAAAGGAATTCTCTTTTGACTTCTTGGAATAGGAGAAAACCATTACTGGAAAACTGCACATCT
The DNA here is from genome assembly GCA_030762175.1 of Metallyticus violacea. Lineage (NCBI taxonomy): Eukaryota > Metazoa > Arthropoda > Insecta > Mantodea > Metallyticidae > Metallyticus > Metallyticus violacea. Next base: position 33,063,023 of record CM060837.1, on the reverse strand, counting down.
CTTTAGAAAATACTTCTATTTCAATTTATCTGGAATTTTTACAGTATATTTTTACAGTATATTTAGAACCAAGTATAAATAAACTGACAAAATTTTATGTCCATCAGTTCTTAAAGTTCCTTCGGAAGGGAAGTAAAGCCGTGGGTCCCGTGTCGTACATTTACGGCACGATAAAGAACCTCAAGCCTGAAAGAGAGGCCTCTGAGCAAAATTTGTCGGCCGTTTCACGCCCTGAGTTGAATGGGACGCTGATGACCTGAGCTGTTAAAGAGCGTCCTTAAATAAATCAATCAAAAAAAAAAAAAAAGTTCTTAAAGTTTTACACGAATAAAACAAAAATATTAAAAAAAGTGTTTAATGGTGATAATTTTATTACGTAATAGACGAAACGAGACGCTAAACATTAAACTAAAATAAAACAAAACTCTATACTAAACTCAAAAGTAAATTTTAACACACGCTAATTAATAAAAACTCCTAAATTTATAAACATTTACTCAATCAACTACAAGATTGCGTCATCATGATTATGTAAGAATGTAAAATTATCTCCATTAAACACTTAAAAGCTATTATATTATTACCAAATATAAAAAATAACCAGATATATTTACAACGCACTTAGCTAAAACACACAGAGAGACGATTCTGAACATCTGGCTTGAACCAGACGAGCAACATAACCATAACTGCATTGCCAACTTAATTTTCCGCTAACTTCATGAGAAGTTGGTTAGAACGCTTGTTTGTTGTACATTCAGCTTTTGTCAGACAGAGGGGTGAGCCTACAGATATGGCCCATGGGTCCCACATAAAAAGGGAACAGTTGCAGGCCTTCTTCAAGATGTAATTTTAGCGTCTGTCACGTTCCGAGTGGAACATTAATATTTTATGACTACGACCACTACTACCGCTTTTGTTTTGCTGTTCCACCAGGTGGCTACGGCTGTATTCTCTGCAGTAGCATTGTATTTCAGAAACATTTATATTCGCATTTCATTACAGATCCGTGTGGCATATCCCAATCGCTTTTGTTTTGTTTACTCGAGTTTATGTTGGAAAACAATTGGCGCCTTCACTGATGTAGGGAGAGAAATATGCCACAAAATCGAGAGAAAAACAAAACACTACACATTTTTCTCCTGCTATCTATTATCTATTACTTACAACCGCGTGACATAACCTCCGCTTTCATTGTGTTAGGTTTTCTAAACCAGGTGTTCCCAAACTATGGTACGCGTACCATTGATGGTTTGGTATTTCCGGTTTAAAATTGAGACAACAATTATCTATCATCAATATCAGGTCTCATATAGATATGGTTGGCTCATATAATTATAGAAAACAAGAACACCCGTTTCACTACAAATATAACAGGAGAAGTTTGCCAGGAAAGGGGCTAGCAATTGTATTCTGTTTGGGGTCTCTTTGTAATGTTTACTTCAGGTCAACCAGAACTTTGAAAACAACCGGATACTGAACAAAACGTGATCCCAGGAATTTGGAAAGGACAGATGTTCTTTTGTTAATAGTGCAGGGAAAGCTCAGGCAATAAATATCGAGATGGAATCATAAAACCATTTTTTACGACTGTCAAGAATCTAACACTTAAGATTTTGCTGTGGGTAAACCCGAATACAATCTTAGAAGATAGCCTATGAGAATTAAATAATAATAAAATAGTATAGACACACCGATAGGAGGTGTTGTAGAAGTAGCAAATCTCGTGACATTTAGAAAGTTATGTTAAATATATTTATAGCGCCTAGACTGATGGACGGGCGAATAAATAAAAGCAGTTTTATAGACTATGGAATGATTGTTATGTGTTGGTTGGTGGTAAAGTGGGAGAAGTTATAGAAGTCAGTCAGTCATTCAGTTAAGTCAGCTCAGAGTTATAGTTGATGTGAACATAAAATCGTGTGAAGGGACTCTCAATTAATCAGTTTGATAAGCAGAAAAGTTTTTCAAGATTCTATTGTGACCTGATAGGAACTATATTTGTGACATTGGATTAATAAATGATGAAAACTAGAACAAAGATTGTTTTTATTGCTTGTTTATCATCTCCTTTCCTTGTGATTTGTATCACAAAAATGTTCAGCTAATAAATTGAGCTGATAGCCAAGGACTAAGCAATACAAGACAGCGGTACAAAACGGAGTTCCGACCAATTACCCCTGAGATACCAATCGATTTATGAACTTCGATTACCTCCTTATAAACACCTAATCCTATTACCTTAACCAAATTATGTAATCCATAAATCATCTAATTCAAAGTATTTAAAATTAAAATACCGCCCGAAAATTTGAGCAAATGAGACAAATGAACATTTGTTTTAAAAACAACAGATATTTGACAGTTCTTCTTTAATTAATTGGAAACAAGAAATTTTACATAATCATAAAATTTTTGTGTGATACTGTACAAAAATAATATGAAGTTAAATGTTAATCTTACGATAATGGCAGCGATTTGAATATATTTAATGACACAATGTTGTCATTTGTTGATCTGCTTACCGCACCTATAATATTTTAGCTTCAGCCAATAACAGTCTAGGATTTAACAACAAAAAAACTCCACGTGGTGTGATGTTCAATAACAGTCTATAGGCGCCAAGTTTTCCTCGTAGCCTGTGGGATCAATTGTTTAGCAATAGAGTTGCTCTATCTTATGTGTCAATAATATTTTAGAGTCAGCCAATATTAGTATAGGATTTAACAGCAAACAAACTCCAGTCTGCAGTCTGTGATAGGCGAGTTATAAATTATGAATTAATTTGTCTTTTTCTTACACAATTGAAAGAAAATTAAACGCTAGAGCGTTTTTTAAATTTCGGTTTCAGATATCCCTTACTCCTAATGAACTGGTTTCTCTCATTTTCATAAACTATTTTTCTTATTTAATTTAAATCGTACATATCGAGCTCTGTTGGGATAAAAACAAATATTTGTTGGGTTTCTTTTTGATTAGTGTTTTTTATTAGTGTTTAACACCCGTTTTTACTATTGAGGTACCACAGACGGTGGACAATGATGATACATGAAATGAAATGATTTATTGGGAAAGATTTTTTTTTTAAAATGAAACGTTGGAGGCCTAAGTTTAGGGTTCCTTCCCGGCATTTGCCATTAATGAGGACTAAGGAAAACCTGAAAAAAAAAACTCAGTCAAGGAGGACGATCCTAGCGGGATTCGAACCCCGGACCTCCCGCTCACGAGCCTGCGCCTTAACGATCTCGGTCACCGGTGGCGGTTGGCTGGTTTTCAGGTAAACCCCCACTGTTAATAATCTGATTTCGCTTAGTTTCAGAGACCATTGTTATTATTTTATTTCAATTTCATATATCGAGTTTTGTTGAGAAAAAACTAATATTGCGATTGCTTGAGCGTTTTAAAATAACAGGTTTAAGATAAATTTCCACTTTCTAATTTTCTTGAGTCTGATTTTCAGCAAAATTTTCTATTATTTTATGGCAATTTTTGTAGAGAGAGAGAGAGAGAGAGAGAGAGAGAGAGAGAGAGAGAGAGAGAGAGAGAGAAGCAATTGTGGCCGATAGAGAGATTTTTAAAATTTTTATGTACCATTTTGCTGGTTGGTGGACTCAATGAATCGTGTGTTATGTTAATTGATCGTTATATGCCGAGTTTCGTTGAGGGGGGAAAAAGTCCTCTATTACGTTAACAAATATATATATATATATATATATATTTGTTAATGTATGTGCCTACTAAGTAGAATCAATGAAGATTTGAAGAAAAAATTTTAAAATATTTTCCTGAATGCAGCCACAACAGCTATTACATTCCTTCGAAATTTATTAAAAAAAAAGTATCATTTATATTTGACCCACCCTCGTAAAATACGTTTAACACCCAGAAATCTGATGCCATAATCTTTTACGTCAACTTCGCACATATATGGCATTCTTTTGGTGATGGAGAATCATGGTGTTTTCGTTGCATTGCCTCAAACAGTAGTTTAAATCTGGACCACTCTAAAGCGATGCTCTCTAAAAGTGAGAAGCGTGCATTGATTAAAATTCAGGCATGAACGTGAGGAAGTGCACGCGTGGCAACGAAACCTTACCATATCAGACAGTGGCCGAATGGGTGTCAGTCCTCGAAGAGCATAACGTTGATTTTACTTAATCATGCTGAAGGTCGGTCTGCATTGAACAGCTAAGGGATTAGCTAAGTCGAAACAAGCTATGGTACATTGTTCAGCGTCTTCTATAACTGTAACTGCAGGTGGTACAGTTTAAAGTCTAAGAAGGAAAATAACTGATTTAAGGGCCTAAACCCTCATTGGTAGAAGTTGTTTAATTATATGACTTTAATAAGTACATTTTCATATGGTATTACATTAGGTGAATGATATAATGTTCAATATAAAGCCACAAATACGAGATCTCTTCAAAAAGTATCGCGAATTTTTAATTTCCGCGGGCTATGTATATTCGATTTTCGATTGTTTTGTGGTGTTATGTTGGTACTTATGTCCCTCACTTATGTTGACAAGCTCGGCCATTTTGAATGTTCAGTTAATTGTTGACAGCTATTTTGCTTGGACGTGTTTTGGCTCGTCTTCGATTTTTGCCTATTCCAAAATATGGAACAAAGAATCAGTATCAAATTTTGTGTGAAAAACAAAAGTACGTGCGTGGATGCATTCCGAATTGACTGTGGCATATGGTGAAGCTACCTTGGACCAAAGCAAAGTTTATAGGTGGTACAAAATGTTCTCAGAGGGTCGAGAAGATGTGAACGACGAAGAGCGTCCAGGATGCCCGAACTCGTCAACAACAGACGAAAACATTGAAGAAGTGAAGAAAATAGTATTGGCCAATCGTAGAATCACCGTTAGAGAAGTTGCTGAGGACCTAAACATATCGATTGGCTCGTGCCATTCGATTTTTACCATTGATTTGGGAATGAGACGGGTCACCGCAAAATTCGTACCAAAGTTGCTCAATTTCGACCAAAAACACCATCGCATTGACATTTGCTAAGAAAATGTTGAACTCCGTCCGTGACGACCCAAATTCGCTCCAGAGGGTCATAACTGGTGACGAATCATGGGTTTATGGTTATGACGTGGAAACCAAAGCTCAAAAATCCCGATGGATGCTGCCACACGAGCCAAGACCGAAAAAAGCGCGCCAAGTTCGGTCGAATGTGAAGGTTTTGCTTACAGTTTTCTTCGATTGCAGGGGCGTGGTGCATCATGAGTTCTTGCCACAGGGTAGAATGGTCAATAAGGAATATTACCTGCAAGTTATGCGCAATTTGCGCGAAGCAATCCGCCAGAAACGCCCGGATTTGTGGAAGAACAAAAATTGGCTTTTGCACCATGATAACGCCCCTGCTCACACATTGTTGCGTGTGCCGAATTTTTGGGCAAGAACAACACACTTATGAAGCCGCAGCCATCGTACTCCCCAGACCTGGCCCCCTGTGACTTTCTTTTGTTCCCAAAGCTGAAGAGGCCCATGAAAGGACGACGCTACGCCACGATTGAGGAGATAAAGACGGCATCGAAGGAGGAGCTGAACAAGACTACAAAAAACGATTTTTTAAAGTACTTCGAGGATTGAAAAAAAACGTTGGCACGAGTGTATAATATCTGGTGGGGATTACATTGAAGGGGACAAAATAGATATTCATGAATAAATAAATACTTCATGAAAAAACACAAAATTCGCGATACTTTTTGAACAGACCTCGTATTTAATAGTAATAATTATTTAGCTACGTTAATTAAGAAGTGTATGTTATTTTGTAAGATAAAGGTTATAGCATTCGATTTAAGCTCCAAACATTCATCGCTAATATGTTTTTAATGATATAAATGTAATAAATTCATTAGTACATGGATTTATGTTTGGTAATGGCTTTTATTTTCAATTTAAATAACAAACATTCATTGGTAATACATTTTAAATGGTATAAATCTAGTAAGCTCATTTATATAGATTTCATGTATCAGATAAGTGCTGTTACAATGTATGTCTTAATGTTTGTTTGTTGGCTTTTATGATAGTACTCAATAATATAAAAATGTAACTATTCAAATGACCACGCACATAGTCAAGAATATAAATAGATTAACTACAAATAAATAAGATTGTAATATTAAAAAAAATGAACCAATCACAAACGTAACAATATTAATAATGTGTATCAAGAATAAAATACAAGACAGGCGCTTTGTTGAGATTCAATAGAAATTATTCGTCTAGTTATAATGTTGGAAATAATTCATTGTAATGAATAGTATTATTATAATCCATTGTAATAAGTGACGGCTTATATTTCAAAATATTTATTTAGTTGTTCTCTGTATTCCGTGGAGAGAAGATATGCTTTTATTTCGTGGGAAAAAGTTACAAATTGTCATTGGTCGTGAACGATAAGTCACGAGCTCGAATTAGTATCCATTGGGAATATATTATATGATTTATACAGGACAAGGATAAAATAAAGCGTGTCAAACATCTATTCGTAATAAAAAGAAAGTGTTCGTGTAGTATCAAATAATATTAAACAGATTATTTTCGGTATTAGCAACTACGATAAGAACATTGCCACTAAAGCACATTTGTTGGTAGAGAAATATAAATTCCGTCACGTCTGTCTCGTATTCAATCTACATCTAATAATATTTTTATAGCTCGTTTTATCAAAAAGTGCACAGTTGTGTGTAAATGACAAGACATTAATACATTTCATAGATTACAATATCTCATTCCGAGTACCGTAGTACTTTTGACAAGTGGTTGCACCGTCTACAGCTGTGTGTGTGTGGAGAGAGATGCAGAGCACTTTCAAAGATTGTAGGATAAGTTTTCCAATTCAGTTTTTAGCTTTGACTTTAAGATGACACTTGCAAAACTTTTTGAAAGCCCCTCGTATTAATGTGTACTGCCATTTTTATTATTAATATTAAATTTGTCATTTTTATAGCTTGACAGGTATTACATTATCATTTTATGTGGAGTTTTACGGGTATTTATTTTTTTTCGCTTAATTTCTATTTTCATTTATTAAAACAGAAATTAAAATTATTAATAAATGACAAGGACCTACACTATGGTTGGTGTTCCCTAAAACAATTGCAGAGGCGCTATTGTATTTCACTTAGTAGAGGTCTCTGCTGTTATGTGCAAAGAATGGCATTGTTGTGAGGTTTGTATTGTGCGTGATCGTCGGTCAGGAATCGCGTTAGATGGAATAACAAAAGAACTGCACTCAGCATCGACTTGGAATGCAAATGACAAAAGCTACCGAGTAGGTATTTCTCTTCTTTCTGTAATGTTTTTTTTTTCTTCTTTTCTTTTCTCTCCACCTTTAAGCTTTTAACATCCCATTCCAAGTGTCAAAAGAGCCTCAGGGAGATGAGCTAATGAAAAAACAAATAAATAAAATCTGCAATACTTCATCCTGTTGCCTATATCCGGACGTATATTCCAAATTTTATCTTTTATTATTTATTAAAAATTATTTCATTACACATAATACATTTTACAGATCGTAATCTATAAAAAAGAAAATTGATATAATAATAAAGTAAATAGAATAAAACAATTCCTCAAGTAATTTAATAATATACATGCTGCTGGAAACCATATTACCATTAGCTGGTAACAAGAACTAAATTGACCGTCGGAAACCGGACGGTCAGGGCGCTGGTAACCATCACCTTACCCTAACTATTTAAAAAAATGTAATTCCTATTTTACCTTTAGTTCCACATTCTGTATTCACTTCTTATTTAAATCCTTATATCTCTTTAGTTTTAATATTTGTGTGTTCTTTAACTTATAATATTAATACATGCTTAGAACTCTATCTTTCCTACCTTAGTTCACTTAATATATTGAACATCCACTTTAAGTATTACTCTGTGTTATATTTTAACTTCCTATATTTCCATTATACTATCTCTTATAGATTTATATCCTAACTACATTACAAGCCCGGTGAAATGTTTCTAAATTCGTTGATTTAACAAAGTCAATGAATTATTTTGTGTGTGTGCGTTGCTCTTGGGGTGGAAATGATGTAATCAAGTGCCCTCAACAGTACCTTTGAAAGAAACTGGCATCTTTACCTGCGTGCAAAACTGCACGCGAACGTCGGTTTGTTTGAGAATGAGTAATTTGTGAGACCACCGTGCACACACATACACACATTTATATAGAAATGTATTATTTTAGTGAAATGTTGAGAATTTTATTAAAAATTTGCATCCATAGCTCAAGGAAGGCGCAACTAACGTTCGTTATAGTGAATGACTATATAAGCCGTAAACATTACAGAAATACAAAACAATTGAAAATAATTATCTCTTTATTATAAATTCAATAGAACATTTCCTTAAGGAGTTCGGAATCTATTTCACCAATTACCATTCAATTATTTTATGTACGTTCATTTTTACTAAAACATGTCTTCCTCTAAAAGTCAATTGAATGAAGATAAAATTAAAAGAATTTTAAGTAAAAATTATCTATACCAAGGGTGCAAAAATAATGTATACACACTTTCACAGTAGATATCTTTTTAATATATTTCAAAGTTGGACCGAAAAGCAACAGTAATGTGTAGTATGATGTTCTGTAAAAGATGTGACTGATATTACGTTATGCTAGCGTCGCTACAACAAAATGGAGCCAAGATTATCTTTGGAACAGCGGAAAGCAATTTTGAAGTGGTATTGGAAAATCGAGAATGTTATTAAGTTCAAAGGCAATAGGTCCTATTGAGTTTCCACCGCGTTCTCCGGATCTAACTCCGTTGGACTTCTACCTATGGGGAACTCTTAAGGATGTTGTATACGTAGAAAAACAGCTACACTGGCAGCACTTCGGGAAGAAATTCAAACGCCATGTGCTGCAATCGCTGAGGACACTTTCCCAAACGTTGCTCAATCAGTAGTTCAACGTACTCAGAAGTGTATCGATGCCAATGGTGGGCATTTTGTCAACTGTTGTAACTGTAAAAGTTAAGATGATTATTGCTCATCATTTTCTGTTTGTGTGAATTCAGTTTTGTTTCGTTAACACAGTTTTTTCTTTGCTTGAAGTGTGTATACATTTTTTGGCACCCTCTGTATAGGACTTTAGTTAAAAATCTTGTCCTCTCATATCGTGTTTTCGTCTCATCTACTTGGCGCATTTCACTCCAAGCGGCATCTATATTTGAATACCGCTTTCTGAATCTGTACATTGCCAGTATCACGGCAGTATACATTTATTCCTGAAACAGTCCAGACATTTGATTCTAAACCATTGCATATTTCTGTGTAAAAGTTATTTTAATGCGAACCAAGTCGTAGTGTACTTGTTGAATTTATTTATAAAATTCCTAATCCTCCCTCCAGAAATGTAGTTCAAGTTTTTGTGATTGAATTTCTATTTAGTAGATCAGTTAAAAAAAAAAATAAAACACACACACACACACACACACACACACACACACACACACACACAAATGGGAATATACGTATGAGATCTAGACGAAAATAGCATAAGTTTAAAACGTCATTCACAAAATCACTCCTAAAATTAGCTCCATAAGTGGCGGTTTTGGGATGTAAAGAACAACATTAGCAATGAAACCAAAAATGTTCGAATTTATCAATCAGAGTATTTATTTTCTATAATGTTTGTTTAACCGATGGAGAATGATAATTCCAGCATTATCTTCTATAATGTAAGATTGTATATCTTTCAAAAAGAGGAGCAGTAGGGCGCTGTGGGTAGAAACAGCAGAGAGGGCAGCTCAATAAAGAGATAGACCGCAATTTTTTACAGGCATAATTTATAGCGATATGTTTTGTTAGTGTAATGCACACATGGTATCACTTTCATTGTTGTCTTTTCAGGTTCCCGCCTGTGATAGGGTGTGCAAGTTGAGACATGTTCAGTTCCGCAGGTGACGCTTGACGAACAATACGCAACTCTGAAATTCTATTTTCTTCTCTGGAGTATTTGAGCTCAAAAATGTTTAAAGAGGGAGGCAGTAAATTTCAAGGGAAGATGAAACCGGGGCTCCACTTTGTGTTATATAACGTGAGGAAACATAAACACCGCTGTTGTCCTGATAAGGCAGGATTGTCGAAACATTTCACTGGGCGTCAATCATATGTTAGAAATTAAAATGTTCCATGTGAGACGTGTTTGTGCTCGGTGAGTTGCAAGACTGCTGATTCCAGAACAAAAAAATGTTTGCATGCAGTTTAAGATGAAGTTACAGTAAGGTGTGGAGTATCTTTCAAAGGTAGTCAATGCTGATAAAACTTGGCTACAGCATTTCGATCCTGAGAGTAGACAGCGCTCTGTGTGGTCACCAAGACCTCCCTCCCAAAGCTAGGAAAGCTATGTTGTCATTTTTTCAATATTCAAGAAATAGTTTACTAACATGTCGTATGGGCACACACAGCTGTAACTGGGAACTATTACAGAAATATCCTGAAAGCTCAACAACGCCATATATTCAGGAAAGTGGCTGGATGCTGCTCCATAATAACGCACGGCCGAACATCGCAAAAATCAATATGAGGTGTATCCCTTACCCTCCCTATAGTTTCTCCCCGTGCGACTATTTCCTTTTCCTCAAATTGAAGAAACACTCTTGGGACGCATTTCCATCATCAGAAACGGTGGTGAAGACTCCGGAAATGATTCTGCCAAAATAGTTTCCGTGTCTTTTAAGTCTCGGACAAGTGTATTGCATCCAACGGAGATTCTTAAAAAGACCATCAAAATTTATGAGTGGTAAACATAGGTGGTCATATAAATTATCGTCATTCTTTATTGAACACTTTTGTTGTACCATCTCCCTTATATCGCCACGAGTGGCCGAGGTTGTTAAGGCGCGGACTCGTGAGCGGTAGTTCGAATCCCGCCAGGATCGTCCTTCCTGTTTGAGGTTTTTTTCAGGTGTTTTTTTCAGGTTTTCCTCAGTCTTCATAACAGGCAAATGCTGGGGAGGTACCTAAACTTAGTCCTGGAACGCTTCCTTCCTTAAAAAAATATATTTATCCTTTCACAATATATCATTTCATGTATCATCAGTGTTCACCGCCTGTGGTGCCTTAGTAGTAAAAACGGGCGTTAAACACTACTCAAAAAAAAAAAAATCTCTTTTGTGGGGGAATTAAAATTAATAGGTTATGTTCTGCCATCGTATTTGGTAGTTATTAATTTTTACATTTAATGTGTTTTATACACTTTTTAAACTTTTATGACGACAAAGACGATTATTATTATTATTATTATTATTATTATTATTATTGCTGTTGTTGCTATTTTTGTGAAAATACTCATAATAAAAAGTAAACACTTAAAATATTAATTAAATTGTTCATATATTAAATTTTAATAGATTATAAACAGTCTTCAAAATATTTAGACTACAGATTTATAATTTAAATATTTGAGTTAAATCTTAAGGCAGTTTAAAAGTCGCTGTTCTAGCACAATATTTATACGCATTATATATTCAGTAAACAACGCTTTTCTCTCTTCATTAACAAATGCTTTAAAATATATACCTCTATTTTTATCATAATTTATTAGAACTGTATCACGAAATATAATTCCTCTAAACTTGGTTTACAAAATTGTAGTAATTGTATATTTGTACTTAAGCTTTTCAAGCAATCTTGCGACAGAAGAATGTCGATTGTCAGTAATGCCAATATAGAAGAGCAAAATACGGGTTTAGGACTATTTAATGAATAGAATAAGAATAAAAGTGACATATATTTGAAATTCGCGCACAGAATATTAACAATTGTTATACTTATGAATATCTATTCTATTCAGAAACCACAAAAGTCGACTATTACAATCGCTACCGTTCGATTTTCCAATACCAACTAAAGAAAAAAATAACATAGAGTATATGTATTTTTCTTTTTATTCTGTGGTTTGGAATTCCTAATGATAAGATCAATTTGCACATTTGACGCATCACTAAAACGCTTTGAAGAGCCCTCCATTTTGTGTTATAATTGTCCATTGTTCATGCTTTTGTTCCTATCAATAGCTCCCCACCGCCTCTAGCAAAAGTGGTCAGTGATGCGTGTTCAGGAATTGTATGCTGGAGGTTTAGAGTTGGCCACACTGGCCACAAGACAAATGAACGTCGCGCTATAAAATGAATTTGATATTTTTTTCTCAATAATTTCACTCCGTAATACAGCTGTGATTGGTCAAAATTCAAAATTTTATTTCGTTTCGTTAGTAGATCTTTTAGCTTTCGAAGTAATTCATTTTTTGCTCCTTTGTAAATTGTTATAGTTTCTCACTTAACAAATGTGATTCACTCATTGCAATTTTAGCACTTCCAAAGTCGAGCAGGTGAGCCTGGTTTAATTAAACTACGTCACATAACAGTGCTAAGGTTCAGCACAGAGGAAAAAACTTACAAGAATGTCTTAGTAAGGATTCAAACACGGTTATTATAACATAAAACAAACGAAGGGGTTCTGTAACTCTAAATAAATCCTGCAACCCCACAGAAAGAAAATTCCCTCGCAATACACAGCATTTACCCGTCGTCTCTCAAGACCTTCTTCACTGTCTTCCCTTTCCAGCTGTAGAACAAACATCACAAAGGGTGGTAAATTGATGTGCAACAATTTCATAGCCTACTTTCCTGTCGGTGCCTGGTAAAAGTAACATGCGCAAATTGTATACGTAACTCATTAAAATAAGGGGGTGTATATTATGAAAAAAGGTAAAATAATCTCTTTACGTAGAACACGTTAACTTTAATTTCCGCATGTTTCATAGTCTTCCGATATCAATTGTTTTTTGCGTCACAACTTGCAACGCTGCGGATTCAATAATCAAATAACCGTGTATGTTGTTTTAAAAGTTAAATTTCAGTTGTTTATAGTTGATTATGAGACAAGCAACGTCATTTTAAAAGATCACAGTTTAAGTATATACCATGCAGTAGGGACGGCTTGGGTATTTCGTGGAATCGAAATTTTGAATGCAAATGTCACGAGAGGCTCGGTCTAGCCAAGAAAGCACGAAATTTAATAGTTTTTTTTTTCTTTTAAATTAATCAACATAGTTTCTTTGTACATCAATGCATTTAGTCCAACCACTTTCCAACTTTTTAACACCCTCAGCAAATTCATCGTTTTATATCTGTCTTCATCCACCCAGACATTTCTTCAGGTTTAGGAACAAAAAGTAATCGCTGGGAGTCAAAACCGGCGAATATGGCAGATGTGGAAGCACGTGGAAGTGAAGATCATGCAGTTTTGCAGCAATAATCCCAGATGTGTGTGGTGGTGGATTATTGTGATGAAAGAAAGAGGACATTTTCGCAACATGTGGATGTTTAGCCTGAATAGCATCCTTTAGTTGGTTCAGTAGTGAAGCGTAATACTCCCCGGTGATGGTTCTGTCCTTCTGAAGATAGTCTTACGAATATCAAATCATGAGAATACCGAGAGCCGTAGTCATGACTTTTACTGTGGATGGAACCGTTTTTGCTTTCTTTGGTGCACTTTCACCTGTTGTCACCCACTGTTTGAACTGCTCCTACGTCTGTGGCGTATAGTCATCAATCCATGTTTCATCTACTGTTATGAAACGTTGGAGAAACTCATTGGAATCGCGTTTGAACAAGTCTAAACATTCTTGCAAATGCGTTTTTTGTTCCGTTGTAAAAAACGCGGCTTCTCATACTCAAAACTTCGTATTAAATGTGGCGGACTCCAATTTTTCAATGCATAGTTACAATCGGCAATCTTTTGAGTAGCGCATTTAGAATTTTTGTCACAAGCTCGTAGGTTGTAGCAGTTTTGGGACGCCCTTAGAGCTCATCATCTTGAATGGATGTACGACCACGCTTAAATTCAGTAGCCCAATTTTAACCGTCGAAAACGAAGGAGAATTGCTGTATTACAGGTCGTATTTCAGTTTTATTCATTTTTGTACAAAATGTTAGCACTTGTTACCTCTCTGAAACCTTACAGCGTGCCATTTAAAGGAATATTCGAGAATTTTGAAAACGCTTCTCGTATGATTCCTTCAGACGGCTCTCCATAAATAAAGGGATGGCATAATTGAATAAAAATCAATAATATTTATTGCTATCTTTAATAAATTGAACGGCTATCGTACATGTGTAAGCCATCGGAATATACTCACAGGATTTATTGATTAATGTAAGTATTCCAAAATATTTACCATTGACGCTAAAGAGAGTTAGTGGTGGTTGACACAACCCGGTCCTGTGAATTAAAACCCGCACTTGATTCTCCGGTTGCACAGGTTAAGGTTATAATGCAAACGTTCATGCTGATTGGAATTTCTCTGAATAATGTTGACTAAATTACCCTAAAAGTAGTTTCAAGTTCGTGCTTTTTTACCAGTGGAAAACATTAAAAACACCATAGATGCTCTAATGAAAGATAATTAATACTAATACTAACGCTTTAATATCTAATCGTGATCTTTTTTATTGTTATTGTTATTATTTAAAGTTATGTTAAGCTTTTCTTATGCGATAAAATGCTGCCAGGAAAATAAATACGGAAAAATTAACAAATTAAGTTGTTATTTGTGCAGTGAAATTTGCTCTTGGATAAAGGTTTATTTTATATTAATAATTTTTCAGAACTAATCTCGCATTTCATTACGATATTCTGCTATCCTTTTTCCACTTAGATTGTAGGATTATAGACATCATACGTGGTAAAATGTTGATTTTTAGTTTAGTCATTTATGGTGGTAATTATTAAACTAAACTGCCTTCTCCAGTTCCTAAACCTAAAACTTTTGTGTCCCGGTAAATTTCAGAAACGTTATACTTACTGATCTATACATAAAGAATCTTCATTCAACACTCGCCAGTAAAAAAGCTGATCCAAAAAACAAGTAAACCCCCCTCAAAAATTTTTACCTCATTAATTAACGCTGTGTTCTATTTAATTATCTTTTATTTTATTTTAATGACAAAACACTGGAATTTCATATATGTTTTGATAGTGAAAACTACATTTACATTATAGTTAACGTTTTAAATCGTTAATCTGTAACTTCTACGTTTAACAGGTGTCCATTACCCACTTATGTTAGCTGTGGTGATAGCAATGAATTCATTGAGAAGAAATCTACTTCGGAGCTCATTTAGAAACAGCATTAAAAATCAATCATCAATCATCAATCATCAAAGTGTCGACGCAAGCGGTTCCGACTGTATCTTCTTATAATGTGGTAAGATGACAGAATTTATCACAAGGAATACTACGAGAGGGTCTGAGACATTCATTAGAACTATTTTAAGAATAAAATAAGAATTTAAATATAATTCCTCTAAACTTGGCTTACAAAAGTGTAATAATTGTATATTTGTACTTAATCTTTTCAAACAATCTTACCACAGATGAATGTCGATAGTCAGTAATGCCAATAGAGAAGTGCAAAATACGAGTTTAGTTCTATTTTCTGAATAGAATAACACTGAAATATATATATTTGAATTTTGCGCACTGAATATTAGCACTTGTTATACTTATGACTTTCTACTCAGAAACCACAAAAGTCGACTAATACAATCGCTACCGTTCGATTTTCCAATACCAACTAAAGAAAAAAATAAAAAAGTGTGTTTATTTTTCTTTGTATTCTGTGGTTTGGAATTCCTAATGATAAGATTAATTTGCACATTTGACGCATCACCAAAACGCTTTGAAGAACGCTCCATTTTGCGTTATGATTGTCTATTGTTCATATGTTTGTTGCTATTAATAGCTCCCCACCTCCTCTAGTAAAAGTGGTCAGTGATTCGTGTTGAGGAATTATATAATGGAGACATACACTGACCACAAGACAAATGCACATCGCATGATTAAACGGATTTTTTTCTCAATAATTTCACTGTTATTCGGCTGTGATTGGTCAAAATTCAAACTTTTGTTTCCTTTCATTGGTCGATTTTAAGATAATGTCACTTGAGTGAAATAGCAATGCAAGTTATCTTAAAGTGTTGTTTATATTTGATGTGAAATGCATAGTGGCGGGGCTGCAGCAGAACAAATCTATGGAGAAAATTTACTAAACGCTGTATCCAAGAGGATATCTTGCAGTTATCTATGTGAAAAATTGCGAATAACTTCATAACACAATCTGGTATCAAGTTCTTATGTTAACATTGTGTTACTCTAAAACGTTCTTTGGAGAAGTGATTCGTAAAGGAGGCTTGGGAACGCATTGCAGCCTTCATTGCTTAACCACCAATATTCTGCTTTTCCCCAGTAGACTTCCCCTCTAAACAAACAAGAAAGAGCAGTTTCGAGCATCTGGCAGACTAAAAATCACATCCCTTGATTCGGCACAGCAACCCCTCGACGCTTTGGCATTGTTCTGTACAAGCGTTGTCTGCTTGAGGAGAAAGTAATACCACAAAACACTGTCAGCAAAAGAATATGAAGATATTTCTGAAATCTTTTCTTAGACATTTGAAAATGCAGAGGGAATTTTAGAAACGTTTGCATGTTTCACGGAGTACTGATTTTAAAACTACTTTTATTTTTCAACATAATCTCCCTACACATCGAGGCACTTGTGTCGTTGTTTTGCAAGCCTCTCAAACCCAGCAACTTAAAACTCTTTCATTAGCAGTCGGAACCAGGAGTTGACTTCCTCTTCTGTAGCTTCATCATTGGGAAAATGTTCATCGCGTGTCACTTGGAGCAAGGTCAGGGCTATATTGAGCATGCTCGAGGACTTTCCATTTGAAATTTCGCAGCGCTTTATTTGTTTTTTGTCAGTATGAGGACGCGAGTAGTAATGCAAGAGCACAACGTCTTTGGTGAACAGTTCTGGTCGCTTCCGTTCAATAGCCATACGAAGTTTCCTGAAGATAATATAGTAGAAGTCGCCATTTACGGTTTGTCATTGGACTGAAATGCGGTGAACAGTATACCTTCGTGATCCCAGAAGACGGCGGATGGGGTCGCTTTAACCCCCCCCCCTTTCCCAGGCGACGTAATATGTTTCCACTGCAGTGACACGCTTTGTCTGGGCTGATAATGGTGAACGCAAGACTCAACTCTTGTGACAATTTGGGCTGGCACGTGGTAGCGATAGAAATGCTGTAATGCGGACCATTCTTTGTTTTTTGAGTTATGGGGTCAGCATGCGCTGCACCCATTTTACAACATACTTTGTGAAAACCTAACCTAACCTAACCATTTATTCATTATTGATTTATTTGTCACATAGCAACGCTATCATAATGTATGTGAGTCACATCTGTTTTACAGAACATCATACTACACACTTTGAAACATATTAAATAGGTATCTACTGTGAAAATGTGTGTACATTTTTGGCACCCTCACTATATATAACGATGTAGCTGTTTTTACTACACACTTTTCTAAGTAATTTCATATCCACTGGAAAGAAGTAATCACTTACGTTGATGCACATTCTCGCATCACGCTCAGTTCATGTGCTGACGCAATAGAACTTTCTAGAGCAGTTAGTTCATCGCGACCTCTGACTGCTTCAACCTTTGAATTAAATCCCACGACCTTAATATCAAACGAAGCTCTGCTTTTAAGCTTCGGATGTTATCTTGGGGAAAAATTACGTGTGATGTGAATAGGAAATGAAAATCAAAGACTTACAATTAGGTTCCTTTTTTAATATCCTCGCCTTCTCATTACTCAAAGTGCTGGATCTCTCGTCATATCTTCCAACCTCCATTTTCTGTACATTTGTAAATGTTTTTTTCGCAAGGACTGAAATATTTGTTAAATTTGAGAAAGTTTAAATTTATTTAGAACAAAATATCATTTCTGATAAACTGATAATTATTTTACTAAAGGCGTGTATAGGCAACCAGCCTATACATTGTTGGACAATAAGGTCTACTCAAATGTAACTAACGTAGCTATATAAAATATGCATAAGTGCAAGTTTAAATTTGCATAGTCACTGTCAATAGCTGGTGAAAAATCGTGAAGAAGACTCTACATATCCACACTCTATAAGTTAGGGGAAAGGGAGTGAAAAAATACCCACGAAGATTTGGTAGCTAATCATGATCAAGTGTGTTCGTTTGATAACCTTACAAGACGGGTTCGATCATTTGAAGAAGGGCGAGAGACTTTGAAAAACAACCCTCGCTCTGGCCGGCCTCGGAAAGCTGTGAACGAGAGAGCAATCAGAGTGAGGAAAAATCGACGTATTACTGTTAAAATGCCAGGTATGGACGTGGATTTGACAGTACTCTCTATAAGAATTTAAAGCTGCAAAAAATGTGTACAAAATGTGTTCTACATTCCCTCCCTAACTGAAGAAGAGGAGAAAGGAATGTGCTAGGAAACTGCTAAGCATGTCCTAAACGTTTGACAGATAAATGCACTGGTGATGAAAGTTGGTTTTATTACAGTACCACCCCAAATAAAGCTCAGAGCTGCGTGTGCGATAAATGAGAATGACCCACGACCTGCCACTGTTCGATAGGGCTGGCGCGCACAGATTCCTGTAGACCTTGTGTGGAGTTCTCATGCATTCCTGCCGGGGAATTTCTGGCCACTGAACTTCGGAGCGTGCTGAGACACGCAGCTCTGCTCACATACACCATCTAGTGACTTCATTCGAAAGTACATTCCATACACTTTCAATCGTATATCTTAGAGTTTTCGTGTCGTCCCTTGTTCGGGAGGGAAAAAAATGAAATAGTTGCCATGATCTATGACTTAGCCCTGGTAACAATAGTTCATAGACGGCAGTCGTCTGGTGGTACGAGCAATTGCAGCTACTAATCTGGAGGTATTGGGTTCGATTCCCGGTTAGGGTCAAGCTGCCTGAGTGGGGTTTTTTTTTTTAATTTTAATTTTCCGTACCCCAAGAAAGTGAATGCATATAGCTTTAAGGTGCCAAGAACTCCAACCTCATTTGCGTCACCATTACATCATTTCCTTTCATCCGTTCAGAATTCAGGTTCAATCTATAAAAGTCGCGAAAAGACCAATTCAGTCATAAGTCAAAACATAACACATTAAAAATGTTTACAGATTGTAATAATGAAACAAAAATTATAAATTTTTATGAAAAAGCATACATAATTAAAAGTGTTGTAATTTTTGTGTATATTGCTCTAAAATCTGATTTCTGATGACAGTTGAAAGAAAACGTGAAATAAATATAAATTAAAGTATATATTGTCTAAAATGTGCATTTCAAATATAAAAAAAATTAGCTAAGCTTACAAAATTGAAAGTGCTTGTATCAAAATACTAATAATGATCAAGTTCACTAAATTTATATAACACATAGCGTAATAAAAATGCTCATGTGGGCATAGTTCCACACAACAAACGTAATGTTCAAATGCAGTACTTAATCCAGTATACCTAAATTTAATGTGCTGCTCAAAATTAATTAATTAATTAACAAGCTAATGTCTAAAATAAACGCCTGTAAAATCACTCATAATAATTCACCAGTAATCAGGCAGGAAGTGGAAGATTGGCATTATAAACCCTTAAAGTAGACAGGTAAAAGGGCGTATAAACGACAACACAGAAAAAAAAAAACCATATATTAGCCTAATGCAAAATATTATTTATAAGTTAAACGAATAAAATATTTATTTTAACATGTTGTGTCTGTTTAATTGAATGTTTAAAGTTATAAACAAAGAAGTAGCTACATTGGAAAAAAAAATGTATTACAAGGTTTGTCGTATTAGTCACAAATTATAAGGTCACGTCCTGTTATTTCTCTCTCAGATAAAATTCCCTCTTAATATCCATATAGGTTATTGGGGCAAATCTGCAGCAGAGCAAAACAGAAGTTTATTTCAATAACAACAGAAGTGTCACTTTGTACAAATTGTAACATTCTTTTAAGTCAGTCTAAATCATACTTTTTAGCAAATATTTTCCCCTGAATAATCTCTTTTCCTTGAAACACTATTCTCTCAACGTTTCACAGAATGTCAGTTAATTGAAGGATGAAAAAAATACAATTATTAATATTACAGTAATAAATACTCTTTCAGAATTTTTAATATTCTACTTACATTTTTGTAAACTGTACAAACATATAAGCATCATTATCAAAAGCAATTACATTAAGCGAGTTTTAATTTTTATAGTATTAATAATAGAGTAAATATTAATATTAATAACAATAATAGAGTAAATGACAGAAAAAAATCCACAAACTATAAGGGTATTTGAAAAGTTCTTTGAATTAAGCACCAAATGATGGCATCTTTTTGAAACAATTATTATGTTTCAACATCGTCGTCTTTGACACTAATGCATCTTGTCCAGCGATGCTTCAAAGCCTTTATCCCATCACGAAGGTAAATTTATCCAGGCCTGCAAACTATGTCTCAGCTGAGGATTTAAGCTCTTCATTTTTTTCCACCAAGGAATTTCTCAATTTAGGGAACAATAGAAATCCAATGGAGCCAAGTTAGGGGATTAAGGCGGTTGTGGCAGCAAATTGTACGCCTTTCATTGCAACAACATAGGCAAGATGACTTTTTTCTTTAATAAATACGGCCTTTCTCGCGTATTTTTGTCAACAGTAGGGCCAAAAAGTTAACCTAATAGACTCAAGTGGGAAGATAATCAGTGGTATCCCTGAAAACCCACGCCATAACCTTCCCGGTCGATACTTGGACTTCTTTGGCCGTGGAGAATCATGATGCTTCCATTGTTTAGACTGCTGTTTTGCTGCAGGTGTGTATTAGAGCACATGTTTCATCACTGCTCACAAATCGACGCTTAAAGTCAACAGAACAATCTATAAATGAGTTCATCTTTATAGAGACCCATTTTTCGTTGATGTTTCCTGAAATGACCATGTTCAGTAATCAGCGCAGTTAATTTCCTTATTCCTCTACTATCCAATTGGAGAAGGGACGCGGAGAGATTCTTGCTAGGGCCTAGGATGAATTTCCTATTTTGGATTGTCCAGGGTAGATTTGCCACCTTAGTTGATGCTTGTCCCCAATCCATCCGGTCTTAGCAGTATGAGTAGTGATTACGGCCATGTGCTCAGGACCGAAAATGGTGTGTCAGCTCCCCTTTTTACCAGTTCATCTGCAATTTCATTCCCTAAATGAACTGTGCCCCGGAATCCACCGAAGTGGAGCCTGTTGAAGGATACCAAGGAAAACAAGGCTCTTTGACATTCCCATACCAATCTTTCGTATCTGATCAGAGGGCCAAAGTGTTTTAAAAGCATTGTTTCCGACAAAGTAAAATCTAAACTGACAAGGCAATGCAAAAATTTCATTCGTCCGGCCCAGGTCTTCACTGGTTATAGAAAAAATGAATATCTTTTTTATCAAGAATGGGCAATCAAACAGGATATGCGAGGAAGTCTCCTAATCTGTTTGCACATTCTGCAAATGAGTTCATCATTACACAGTCCCACTTTCACAGATGTTTTCTGAAGCCACCATGTTCAACTACTTCCCTTACTTCTGTTCTGTTCAATTTTACGAAAGATGAGGAAAGGGCGTTGTTTGGGCCTAGGACCAATGTTCTAGCTTGATTTTGTCCGGGATAGCTTTACCATCTAAGTTGGTGTTTACCGCTGTCTCAGTAGTACGTGTATTGATTTTAACTGCGGATTCAAGGCCAAAAAATGGGATATGAGTACCTTTTTTGCCAGCTGATTTTCGTTTCAATAAACCCTGGCAACGACCACAGTTGAATCCTGTTGCGAGAAGTCAGCGCAGTCAGCTAAGAGTTTACTTGGTTGCAAAAAAGTGCTTTTAAAGCACTTTGGCCCTCTGACCAGGTACGATCTAGACTGGTATAGGAATGTCAAAAAGCCTTGTTTTCCTGCAACAGGCTCGAACTGCAGTGGGTTCCGGGAAATGGCAGATGAGCTGGCAAAATGGGGAGCTGACACACCCTTTTTGGCTCTGAGCCTGATGTCGGAATCGGTGGTTAAACTGCTAAGACCGCAGTCACAACAAGGATTAGGGACAAGCATTGACTAAGGTGGCAAACACCTTTCTATTCTGGACAGATTCAATCTAGAAAGTTCATCCTAGACCTTAGCAAAAATCTCTCCTCTTCCTTTCTCCAATTGGATAGAAGAGAAACGAGGAAAGTAATTGCGCTAATTACTGAACATGATCGCATCAGAAAACATCTACGAAAAGTGGGCCACCACAAAGATGAATCCACTTCCTGAATGTGCAAACAGGACGAGGAATCGCCTCGTATATCCTGTTTGAGTGTCCAATCCTGGAAAGAAAGAGAAGATCTGGGATTATAGGCCAACTTTAGAACCAAAATACTGCAACTTGTACAAGGAACGGATTTTGGAAAACACTGAAGGTACCCCTCCCAATGGGATAGCTCAATAAGCCTTAAGGCTGACGTGCTGGAGGATTTTTAAAACTCCAATGTCTAATCCAAAGCCCTTTGGCTATCTGCAAGGATGAGAATTCTTTACCATAGTAACTTCCTTAACTCTTGTTAAGAGCACAGTTCAGGATAGCAACCACTTCTGCCTGAAAAAAACTATGCAATATTTCCCAAATACAAATCTTGCATGTAGGTCATATATGCCTACGCCCGATTGTGTTCATATACGGGATCTATCTGTGTACCTTACGAGTTGGTTATATCCTTTTTCAGGCGTAGTTCCTTCCATCCGGTCTCCCCGTTGCTTTAAATGCAGGGAGAGAATAATTTTGAACATTCATAAGGTCTGACCTCATGTTCAGTATCCAACAAACTTGGAATGTGGATGTGTGTCCACTTGTTAAATAGCTGGTTCTCCAATTCCATGTCTGCATCAAGCGGTATGCAGCCAGCCTAGCTCCCTGGGAGGAAGACCCAATGAGTCTCCAATGCAGTGGTTGAAGTACACATACAAATGCTAAACCCTGTAGCTTGGTAAACTTACCTGGTACAGTAGTTGTAGCGACAATGACGCCGTAAGATATCTAGTACCTGACCACTGCAAATACAGGGTGTCCAGAAAATAAATAGGTTTTATTAAAATAGTGATTGATTTGTTAATATTCATAAGATATATGCTTGTGATATATCAGGTTCAACATCGCAACACACCTCCTATCTGTCGAATGTGGCACTAAAGACGTTCTAGAGCATTTGTGGTGTTATGACTACAGCAGCTCCGGAGCTCCACCAATGTAGTAATGGGGTTGGCGGAACACACATCCCTTGTTAAATCCTCACACAAAGAAGTCCATTGATGTGAGGTCAGGAAAAATTCCAGGAAACACGTCATTCGAAAAAGTGCGAACTTCTATGGTGCCCATCCTGCTAGAAGTAGAATGTACACATGTTCATTCTGGATAAGCCATGGTAACAGAAACTGTCGCAAACATATCCAGGTACAATGGTGTTTTTGCCGAAAAATAACGGGCAGTAATGTGATCAACTGTTATTCCCATCCACACTTAAATTTGGGAAAGTCTCGTTCGGATTTCAAGTGATTCACTGGCGTTGTCAGCCCAGAAGACACAATTATGTCTGTTAACCTTTCCACGACCAGCTGGAAGGTTGTCTCATCACTAAATAAGTCATGCTCAAGGATGTTGTGATCTTCGTTCGACCGATTTTGGACTGCGTTCAATGGAGCTCTGATGGCTCCAATTCTGTCATCAGAGGTTGATGGACTGCCTTGTCCGGGATCGTTCTTCGGTCTCATTGCGCTTGAACTTGCTCAATAACAATTTAATTGTTCTAGTTGTAGGTCCCGGTTTATGGAATCAATGATCAACTTTAGTCTATATCCTACCATAAGGCAACCCTTGCAACCTCCACTAGGTATTCTATCTGGCACACTTACCATCACTGACGTTCAGTTATCTGTAGCAGTAGAACAGTGTTGAGCTGTAGTCATGGAGCTAATGCCCCGAATCCAGCAGCATTTACAACGTCTGCATCTAAAATGCACTGGCATACAAATATTACCCTTATGACTCCTGTTTATAAAAATCGATACTTAAATCATTTTATACTACCAGTGCACAAAAATATTTAATAAGTGTGTACAGATACACTATATCAATAATTTTTACAAACACACTGGTGAATAAGTGCAATATTTCTAGCACACAAATTGCCCTGAACAAACCCAATCCAAATCAAAAGTTCTTTTTCCTCACAGACCATATCCTTTTGTTCTTAACTCTATATAAACATTGCCCCAAATTCCTAAATTGACTTGGATCATATTTAACTTCAACTATTTCCCATTTGTCAGCCGTTGTCTGCATTCCTTTGTTCCTGAGCATTCAAAAAGGGATATGTTCTACATTTTCCACATTCTCACATAGACAAAATCCAAACTCACAAAATATTAAAACTCCAAATTACCAATTTAAACATACTTACTTTGTGGACACCCTGTATAGCCAGGGCTGTTCCGATAGTGCGTTTGATGGTTACAAGAGATTACCCGACTCTATGGAGAATGTGGTAACTATGATAATTCCAAGTCAGTTCCTTATCTAGTATAAAACCTAGATATTTAACTGACCCAGAATATTACAGGATTGAATTGCTTAGTTTTAATTTTCTAGGTCTTTAAGGTCTCCCCTGTTAGTAAAAGGAAGAACAATTGTTTAGCTAGCTTTAAAAGAAAGACACTCCTGCGTGCACCAGCTGTGAATTTGAAAAGTAAAATAAATGATTAATTTATTACTAAACGCTGACGCTTTGAGTGTGTTTTAATGCTGCATTTGGAATAACTCAAATTAACGTGTTATTTTACAAGTCTACGGTGCAGTTTTCAAATTCAATGCTTTCGCAAAAGCATATCCGTTTGACACTCACAAAGCTTTTCGTTAATTAATTCCATAAACAAAGTGGATGCTTTCCAAAAAGTCGGGAATGTACAAAGCAGAGTCGTTCATTACGCTCGTTTGTTGCGTTATAATGAAGATAGAGTCGCAAGGTTGCGCCCTTTTGAATATTTCTACCTTGGTGTTACTTTTGAATGTATAACTGCGGGAAATTTCACTCCTCCTTCCAATTACAGAGACAGTTGAAATGCGCCGCGCGACAAAACTTTCAAAGCAAGGAGATCGCTCGCTCACTCGCGTCTTGGGAAAACGCCGTGTCTTTCTCCTGCAACTTTTACCTGATTTTCTATCTCTCTCTGTTTTACTTTTTTTTCGCATTAAAACGGCAGCATGAGCGCAGTAGCTAAGAAGTTCCAATGCGGCCACCTGCACCAACAACTCCACAACTTTCAAATCAAATACATCGCAAATGTGCTGAGCAGTGGTGGCCTGTGTTTTGAAAACAGTGAGAGGAGACTTGAGTTTTTATTTTTAGGTTAAAAGACTTCTTCTTCTTTGACTTCTTATGCAAAAAAGGCGGATGACCCTCTCCATACAACATTAAGAACTTATTCATAATGGATATCTCAAGGGTGCTCAAACATTTGTATACCTGTGTATAAAAATGCAAACTTTAGTGACTCGTTATTCATTTCTGTAGCTTCACCTGACCTTCACATACTTACTAATAGTTATTTAGATATCTGTGGCTGAGAAGAAAGAAGCGCTCTCGCATGGTTCAGATTAGGGGCTTGGAAAGGAAACAAAACAGTTAATGCTCTCGGGGAAAGAATTTGCCCACTGTGCGGAGAAAGCGATACCTGGAGGCATATTTTGGCAGAATGCGGGGAAGCGGAGATTTTAAGAAATGAGCATTTATCATCGCAATTTTTGAATTCTATTAGAAGTTTGAACATTTGCCGGGGAGTGTTGGTGCACGCGAGATACTCACACAATTTGGGAATATTTCTAGAGAAGACCGACAAAGAAAGTTATAGAGAAGAACTCCGCTCTCTTCTCTATAGAAAGGCTATAGAGAAGAGAGGGGAGTTGGGGAGGAGGGGTGAGTAAATAGAAGAAGGACTCAAGAGTAAGAGTTTCATTCATGTTTATATATTTATATATAATATTATTAATAGAAAACGTAAATATATGAAAGTATTTGTACATTTGTATATATTCATGTAAATTTGTAAATATGTAGGTATGTGTACGGCCATTTTGATTGTTATAAGGAAAATATTAGCATGTACGACCGTAAGGGCCATGCGACAGTTGGATTTATTTGAATGCATTTTAAAACTGGTAACAATAAAGCGTCCATTACTACTTCTACTACTTACTAGTGCACTTCATCTCCAATTATTTAACTTTTTCCGAAGTTAAGGATATGTCTTAGCCCTCCAATCAGCCCATTTTCCCCTCCATGATACAGTTGAAACATAATCATTAACGGTGGGATTTCATTCAGATTTCGAAAGAGAAAATAATCACTGGGGGCTATGCTTGGTAAATTGCATAGCATTTCTTAGATGTTTGTGACTTGTGGCACAGTGCGTTGCTATTTCTCCTTTATACCCTCATATGAGGGTTGTTTGATAAGCCTAGTAAAATATACTTACCCTTATAGACAGAGGCTCTCGAACTGCAGTCACGCCAACTTTCATGAACCCCAGGGGAGAAAAAGAACCGTACGCGAGATCGGCACGAGATTTCACGGATGGCAGCGGAGAAACCCGAATGTCTCGTTGTTAAGGCGCTTAAGAGATACACATGACGAGCCGCAACCAAAATGAAAAAGGCATCTGCTTGTAAAAGTGTAAATGTAGCATGTTCAGTTTTTTTTTATTGTGTTAAACGTAAGGTAACCTATTCGTTGAAATCCGCAACTTTCCGGCTACATGTTGTTTTATTTTTACAAAACTAACTTTTCAGCTTTGTATCAAATTTATTTTATCACTTCGTTGTATTATTCGAATTCTCAGTTAATTTATACACAAACCCTAACCTTAACGCTAAGCTCGGGTAAATCCTAGAAACTGGTGGACACAGTGGTTTGCTACGGTGAGCTACGGCCTGACGGTTTACGCTTGCCTCCTTTTCGTAAATATACATTTAGTGGGGATTGTGGGCTATTAAGTAGGTAATGGTGGGAAATCTGCTTTAACTCCAGCAGGGGGAAAAAAACTGCTGCCGTGAGTATTTGAACCACCTACCTTTGTATTACAGTACGACACTTTAACCGTCTGAGCTAATGTGCCATTGTACTGGATGGAGTACCTAATGGAGGGGAAGAGGTTTATAGTGTAAGATTGAGTAGAAAAAGTGGTAGGCAGGCTGATAGAACAGTCATGACGCACTTAAACAAGCTATTGCACGCCAAAAAATAAACTTTGTAGGAGGCACGAATCATATTCAGCATTCATCGAAATGAAATGGGAAAGTAGCAATGTAACACGTAAAGGAAATAATGGTATGGAAAAATGCGTGCACTTTTAACACTATAAGTTTGTATGTATTCCGAACATAAGGGTGACATTTCTTAATTTGAGGTGCTGTTAATGGCTTCTTTTCCATCTTGCAGGAAAGAAAGCACGATAATGTTGGCTTCTGTTGCATCAGGCTTTGCAAGAGAGATACAACTTTTTTTTTATTTGAGTCTTCTCTGAGGAAAAATGTTCATCCTTTGGACATTTCTTTCGTTTTGGGCATGGGTACTCGTTCATTTTGGTTGCAAACCACGGCTAATGGGTTCCCTGTGTTTCTTCATAACTTCAAGTACTTTTGTTGTGAAAATTCCCATAATGATATGGAAAAACTCGCAAGGAATTATTTCTTTTTTGTTCTGATAGAGACACAGGACATACAATAAAATGAAATAATGAAATAAAACAAAATGAAATAAAAAATGTGTAATATTACATCCTACGCCGGAACGTGTATTCCAGAACTTTTGTACTTTATTTGAAAAATTACATGTTTACATTTGTTACATTATTATTGTTCAGATTTATCTGAATATTGAAACTGACTAAAAATCGATTAAAATAATAATAATAAAATTATAAAAAATAGATAAAAATATATGGAGAACAAAAAGTACTATAATAATATCTACTTTAACGTATACATAAACTAAACTGTATTATAAATTCCCATACATGCTGGAAGCCAGCACTGACCTACAACTGGTAACCAGCTGTTAAAACAAAATTACAAATTATAAATCAACTCTATTATTTACTTACTAAATTAAAACAAAATTCGTTCCACCGGTTTCCGGCGAAAATGTGTACTGGTATCCTGTACAATTAAATTTCTTTATTCTGTATTGTAAATAAGTTACGTAACTTTAATCCAATTCTTGTTAGTTATGTATAAAACAAATTGAACTATACACTGTACAATTTCTGCCCTAGTAGCTAACTTATTCTGTAATTTACCTTCCCTTAAGTTTAAATATGCATTATTATTATTATTATTATTATTATTATTATTATTATTATTATTAATAATAATGATAATAATAATAAATTTTAATACTAGTTACTATTTATTAATAAATAAACATTTTATAAATGTTATCAAGTTTAATATTGTTAATTTATTTTTAACCATTAACTTGTGTTATTTTTCTCTCAACACTTCACTAGAGTCTTGCGTGTTATATTTTGAAACTATGTAGCTATAACAAAACACTACCTTAGTAATTAACATATTTTATCTTCCTTCCCGACTCCTCTCTCTCAGGGTATACCCCTGCTTTTTACTTCATTTTTCAACATACCCTCATACCCTCATTGAAAACTGATACACTTCTCCCAGCGATGCTGAAACATTTCTACAGTTTCCTGCAAGAAGGTTGGATGAACGTCTGCAAATCACTTGTTTGCAGTCTTGGATTGGATTGGGTGGGAGGAAACACCGGGGCTGACTTCCTACACATTACGTTACATATTATTCATGTTATAGTGACACCCTTGTGTGATATTTATTTCTCAATTCTCCATTGCTAATGAAAGCACATGTTCTTTCTTTGCCTTATCACTTGCCTAAATCCCTATTTAAGGATTTCGCACCTGCTGTTAACAAAGAAACACTTGACTACCAGGAGCGTTCTAAAACTTCTGGCCCTGACCCATGAAAGCACAAAATTTAAGAGAAAGTATTTTTTAAAATTTTTCAAACAGTCTATTTGTGCATCCATACATTTAATCAAACGACCTTCCAACTTTTTGATACTCTTAAGTAAAATAAGATTTGTACAAGTGTGAAAAAAAATAAGATTCTATTTCGCTTCAATCTCATCATTTGATGTGAATCTTCGTCCACCCAGCTGTTTATTCAGATTTGGGAACAAAAGTAACCGCTGAGAGCCAAATTCGGCAAATATGGCGGAGTAGAAGCACTTGGAAGCAAAAGTCACGCAGTTTTGCAGCAACAATCCCAGGCGCGTGTGAAGGCGCATTGTCCTGATAAAAGAGAACTTTCTTTTCCGCAAGGTGCGGACGTTTAGCCTGAATAGCTTCCTTCAGTTGATCCAGCAGTGAAGCGCAATACTCCCCGTTGATGGTTCTGCCCATCTGGAGGTAGTCTACTAGGATCACACCATGAGAATCCCAGAAAACCGTAGGCATGACTTCTGCTGCAGATGGAACTGTTTTTGCTTTCTTTGGCGCACTTTCACCTGTTGTCACCCACTGTTTGGACTGCTCCTTCGTCTCTGACGTGTAGTGATGAATCCGTGTTCCAATTACTGTTAAACTCACCGGAGAAACTCATTGGAATTGCGTTTAAGCAATTCTTAACACTCTTGCAAAATTGTCATTCGAATGCCTTTTTGGTCCATTGTTAACAAACCGGCATCCATCGTGCGAATTTCTCATATCCTTAAGATAGTGTAAAATGTAGTGGATACGGTCAGTTGAGGTCTTTGTAATATCAGCAAACTTGCATAACTTCAATCGACCATCATTAAGTATGGCATTGTGGATTTTTATCACTATCTAGTCGGCCCTGGCAGTTTTGGGACGCCCTGAGCGCTCGCCATCTTGAGTGAATGTACGGTCACATTTGAATTCAGCAGTTCACTTTTAACCGTAGAAAACGAAAGGTAAAAATCATTTAATGTGAAACGTAGCGTCTTTTGCATTTATATTGGGTTTAAACACTTCAAAACGAGGTACTTTATCATAGTTCGTATTTGTATAAATTGTTAACACTAGTTTGTTTACACGATAGTCACAAACAAGTGACTACACTTATACTAAAGGATAATACTGAACAATCATCATAGTAATTGTCTCTCTTCACGATATCTCTGATTCATGCCGAGAACCTTTAAAATACCTCTCGTAAAAGTTCAATAAAGTCAAAAGGAAAGTCAATGCACTTTAACTAGAATATATATTTATTTCTGTGGTGTCTACATTAGAATTTCTATGTATATAACTATGTCCCAAAATCGCGCGATTAATTTTTGGAACAGGCAACCCAAATCAGGATTGGGTGAAAGCAACAGTTGATTTAATAATCAGAGAAAGTTTACGAGCCGCTTCTGTATTTGACTTCATTTTTCTGAGAAGGACAGAAGATGTGGCATCCATAACGATAAGAATCTATTCAGAGAGTTTATTTGAAAGGAGCTAAAAGAGGAAACTGCACAATAAAGGTTTCGTCAGCAATATTCTGTTGGGAGTAGCAGCCATGAATGTTGACAATGCTCAAATACACAAAAACAAGATCTCATTACTGAGATGGAATATTTTCTTTATTTGAAAAGTATGAAAGCAATTCATATTCCTTGTGCTACACAGATTTGTCATCAGTTTGTTAATATCTGTCCAAGGAACTTTCTAGAGTCAGTTTCAACTCATTAGTAATACGCTACTCTTGCTACGATTGTAGGCTTTATCAGACAGGAAGGGTAAGGAAGATTATTTCCAATGTTTCAAGTTCTCGTGTGCGTAAAACTTCGGGTCATTGAATAAAATTAAATAATAAGCATACAGTAGACTTATGACATTTGAAACTTATCTATGTGTTTTTTTTTTCTTTCTCTCCTGATATAAAACTCCTGCCATTTTAAGGGCTGCTACTATCAATACTGAAGGTTTTTCATATTTCATCGAAGATGGTCCGCAAGGCCAGGGATTTCTGCAGTTTAAATGGATTAATGAACCACATTTTCTTACAAGCTTTTAGGTCGTTAGTTTAAATGAAAATAAAAAAAAAACTTAGCTTTCTCTGGCCACTGTGACCAGCACATCCAGTGGACTGAGTGAAAGTGTGTGCAAAGGCATAAGGACAAAGCTGTTAGAAGTGATAGAAGGTAGGAGGGATCGAATAATTGAAGTGTAATTGTTTGTCCATTTGTAACATATTCCATGCCGTGAATCGTTTGTTAAGGGCTACAACTATCAATATTGAAGGTTTTTCATATTTCATCTTGAAGGAGAGCATCGAAGATGGTCCGCAAGGTCAGGGATTCATGGAGTAATGAATCACATTTTCTCACAAGCTTTTAGGTCGTTAGTTTAAATGAAAATAAATAAAAAAACTTAGCTTTCTCTGGCCACTGTGACCAGCATAGCCAGTGGACTGGGTAAAAGTGTCTGCAAAGGCATAAGGATAAAATTGTTAGAAGTGGAAGAAGATAGGAGGGATTGAATACTTGAGGTGTAATTGTTTGTCTATTAGTAACAGATTCCATGCCGTGAGTCGTTTGTTAAGGGCTACAACTATCAATACTGGAGGTTTTTCATATTCTATCTTGAAGGAGAGCATCGAAGATGGTCCGCAAGGTCAGAGCTTTCTGCATTTTAAATGGAGTAATGAAACACATTTTCTCTCAAGCTTTTAGAGCAACTAATGGTCGTTAGTTTAAATGAAAATAAGAAGAAAAAAACTTAGCTTTCTCTTGCCACTGCGAGCAGCATAGCCAGTGGACTGGATGAAAGTGTCTGCAAAGGCATAAGGACAAAGCTGTTAGAAGTGGAAGAAGGTAGGAGGAATTGAATACTTCAGGTATAATTGTTTGTCGATTAGTAACAGGTTCCGTGTCTTGCTTACGAGGGGTAGTCGATAAAGACCGCGAATGCTTTCTCTCTCTCTCTCGTCACACTTCAGCGGTGAAACAACTTTTCGTTAGAAGAGGAGAACTCGCTGATTTGTGTAAAAAATTGGAGACGCGTAGACGCATGCGTCTTAGTACAGGAGGATAGCAAAGAGCGAGTAGGCTGTTTTGAAAATTTGCTTCCGTCTGCAGAAATTCGGTATGGACGCGTAACGATGTTACAGCAAGCATATTTCGATGTTCTGTCACAATTAAGGGGTATCATGTTTCAACAACAAAGCAGGGCAGTACAGGAGCTCAAAATACTGCAGTGAACAAGACCATAATTAACAGAGCTGCCATCATTGTTCGGGATCAGCCAGTGACGGTGAATGACTGGCAGACATATTACAGACTTCCCATGATAGTGCGTTTGGCATTCTGCATGATCGCTCACAGACATGAGACGTGTCTGTGCCAGGATGGCCTGGCTTACCTAAATTCCACCATTACAGATCATGGGCCTTTGTTTCAGCATTACGATCGGTGAAGTCAGTCTGGAAATCTGGTTCTCCGATATAAAAGATGGAAAGGCTATGATTATTTTGTTGTTCGATTTTTGTAAACGGTTTATTAACATGATTTTAATGTCGGTTTAGGGAAGAGTGAATTATTGCTTCATGCATTTGGGATATTTGCCCTTTGATATTTACTATTTATCGATGGTTTGAAGATTTAGGAGAGGAAGGAACTCCCTCAAAAATACAGATGAAAATGTAATGAAAGCAAAGCACACGTTGAAAGAAGATACAGTATCAGAAAATTGGATCGGCAGCAATGAAAACCATTCTCGAAGAAAAAATTCATGTCAGGAGGCTTGTAATCGTTTGATCCCCTTCCACTTCACAGTAGAAATGCCACAAAATGCTGGACAAATTTGATGAAGGAAAGGACATAAAAATCAATATCAATATCAATATTCAATATCACAACAAGTGTTGAGTTGAATATACCAGTAGGATCCACAAACTAAGCGATAATATCGGATCAGGGGTACAAGAATATCATCTGTTCTTTCTTCTCAATCAATGGCCACATTGTGACGATTTCACTTGAAAGACAAAAAACAATCACTGGCAGATGGTACACCACGAAACATTCAAAGAATGGTCTGTGTGGAATCCTGTTGTACCACGAGGACGCCTCTGCTCGTACTGTACCGGAATAAACTCAATTTCTGTAGGAGCCAGATGTTTTAATTTACCCACCCTCCCTATAGTCCAGATCTGGCCCCATTCCATTTTTTTCTGTTCCCCAAAATAAAACAAGGAATTTGTTGACAACGATTTGAAGTTACAGCTACCGCGTTCGAAGAATGTAAAGCATGGCGTTCAGTATTTACAAAATGTTGTATAGAATGTGATGGAGAGTGTATTAAAAGTGCAATGAGTAAATCGCGTTTTTAGAAATGGTATTGCTTTAATTCCCAAATTTACAGAAGAACCTCATACTACCGCTGCGATATTGGTAACATTTCCAGATATTTCGATAGCGTATCTTTCATGTTCCTCCTGGTGAGAATTATGCAAACTATTTCTTTGAAACGAGGAACATTTTGGAATTACTATACTAAGTTTATTTTATTCTCGCTATTTTTTTTATAAATATTAAAATATTGCATAATACAAGAGTTAAGATTGATTTTATTTTATGATTATCAAATTATATGCATGAAATATTGTCTTCTAATCCAGTAAATGAATGGATATGTTTTTCAAATCGTTTTGATCTATAAAAATGAGCTTCTGTTGTTTCAGATTTCTATTATAAATGGTCCAATGTGTATGTCTAAAAAATAGCTATATATTGTAACTTTTGAGAATTTGTACATTAAAGCAATGTTTTATTTAAATAAAACCGCTCTACATATATGTAGGAGATAGACCCATAACTTTCCGGTCGAACTATTTTCTAGATATGATAAAGACAAAAACTATATTTCACTTTTCAATATAGATAGCATTTATTGCAATACACTTCTCACATCTTTGAATTAACAATTCAATCCCTCCTCCAAAAATAGTCAGAAGTCTAGTCTGCAAAATGGGCATAAACAGCATCCATCACTTCTTCGTCACACTTAAATTTCCTTCCTCGAAGGCTCTTCTTGAGTTTTGAGAAGAGGAAATAGTCGCAGGGAGCTAGATCTGGGCTGTAAGGTGGATGGCCGAAATCCTTGAAGTCACATTTCTTCCCAGCATCCTTTGCAACAAGAGCTGAGTGCACAGACACATTGTCGTGAAGAAGGCACACACCGCCACTCAGCTTTCCTCGCCTTTTCTCTTTGATGGAAGCACTTAGTCTGTGCAGTAGGCAAGCATAGTATCCCCATTTACTGTGGTGTTCCTCTCCTTGAAGTCAATGAAGAGTATTCCTTCACAGTGCCAAAAGATTGTGCGCACAATCTTTTTGGTTGACTGAGTGACCTTGGTCTTTAGAGGCCGTGCTTCGCCAGGTTTACGCCACTCCATTGATTCTCTTTAGGACAAGGGGTCATAGCAGAGGACCATAGCTTCATCTCCTGTAACAATCGTGCAGAACTTCTCTCTCGTTGCCACGGCAGAGCTACAAAAATGTCCGACAACAGATGACTCGTTGCTGCTTTTGGACCGAGGAAAGAAGTCTAGTCACCCATCTTGCACTATCCTTATTCGTGTTTAAATGTTCATGAATAATTGGAAGGATTGTTGTTTTAGAAAGGCCCAACCTTGCTGCTATTTGTGTAACTTTGAGCCGCCGGTCTTCCATAATTTCTCCTTCCACAAGAGCGATGTTTTCAGGAGTGAGCACCTCCGAAGGCCGACCTGCATGCTCTTCGACTTCAATGCTTTCTCGACCCATTCTTTTACAATAGAGATTCTTTTGTGAAGAACTTAATAATAGCTCGAAACTCCATTTTGAACATGCCACAACTTCTATACGCAGCCTTCTCTATACAACAATATCTGAACAGCGGAGCGGAAGTTAGAGATGGAATTATTTACTTAATAGGTAAATAAAACAAATGAACTATTTTTTTTCAGAATGTATGATGTAATATAATTACTTTATACAAATTTTGCGATTAAAAACCAATTTAACATTTTCTGTCACTTTGTGTGATGCATCTCACAGAGATGGAGTGATACAATCTGCCATCGTGTGTGTGGTGTAAGACCCACAAGAATGCACAGTGGAAAGCAGAGGGTGTGGTAGGGCTTCTCAAGAGATGGATGGGGTGCAGGGCGACGGTAATAGCTACACCCTTTCACCCCTTTGCGCTATGAGATACCACAGGAGACAAAGCATTCTGTTGTCCTGCTCTTAAAGGGGTGAAAAGGGGCTACATACCACACTTTTCTTTATACCCGAGCAGTGAAATATTTTACAGCATTTGATGATATATTTACTCGTCCTTTTCAAAGCAGTTAGTACACTTTTGACATAAAAACTGTAAATGCCATATTTTTTAAAAAAAGAAATCATTTCCGCGTCCGTTAATTCACAAAAGCTACCTGTAAACAAAGGACTTAGAAGTCAATGTCACTGTTTTAATGCACTATCATTCACGAAAATAGCTATATATATGTAGCTATATATATATATATATATATATATATATATATATATATATATATATATATATATATATGTAGGAATGTTGTACGACGCCGTTCAATAAACAACGATTATGCATTTGTACAGGCATAATATTTCGTGTTAAAATTTTACTTTACAGTAATTTGTTAGCTTAGTACGTAAACATGCTGTCACTTCCGGTTCCTTCCTGTGATAGGTGTGCAAGTTGAGACGTGTTCAGTTCCGTCTAGGAAAATGGAGGTGTCACAGGAAGTGTACGCTGCTCTGAAATGCTGCTTTGTTACTGTAAGCTCTTCAGCTGAGAACTATGCTGTGATACAGGGGGTCTAAGAGTTTGTTTTTGTATATAGCACAGCTCAAAGATGGTTTAGAATACTTAAAGAGGGGAGAAACCAGTTTCAAAGGAAGATAGACCCAATGCTTCAGTTTGGGAAACATCAATAATGCCGCTGGATTTTTTTTTTTATTTGTTTTGTTTACGACCGTTCTTTAACATCTCAGGTCATCAGCGTCCCATTCAATTCAGTGTGTGAAACTGCTGACAAATTTTACTCAGAGGCCTCTTCTTTCAGGCTTGAGGTTGTTTACGTGCCGTAAATGTACGACACGGGACCCACGGCTTTACTTTTCTTCCGAAGGAAGTCATACTTAGGATTTTTACGCTCGGAAAAAAATCCATCGATCCTGGCCGAGATGGAACCCGTGATCTTGAGTTTAGAAGGCAAGTATGGTAACCACTACACCACCAGGACCGAAGCCACTGG
Organism: Metallyticus violacea; assembly: GCA_030762175.1. Classification (NCBI taxonomy): domain Eukaryota; kingdom Metazoa; phylum Arthropoda; class Insecta; order Mantodea; family Metallyticidae; genus Metallyticus; species Metallyticus violacea. The sequence continues at coordinate 33,026,714 of CM060837.1, read as the reverse complement.
AATTGTAAGAAAACATCATCGAATAACAATAAGAACACTTTCGGATATTCCGAAAATTTCACTGTGTGCCACTCACCAGTTGGTAACTGAAAGGATGGCGTAGTTTGGCAACGGTGGGTTCCAAAACCGCTGATTCCCGATCAGCAGTTGATGATGATATTATAAGAAGATGCAGATGTTCAATGGTTATCACTTTTGATAAAACTTGGCACATCATTTCGATCCTGAGAGAAAACAGCAAAGCTCTGTACGAAAATCTCAGAAAGGAAGAAAGAAAAAGTAATTGCATATGCTGGGAAAGCTTTTGATTCTTGTGTATGATATTCGAGGAATTATAATATCAGGATGTCGTCCCTGCGCACATAAATATAACTGGACAGTACTACAGAGGTGTCCTGAAAATTTTGCAAGAACACACCACACACAAAATTCTGCATTTCCGTGCAACAAGCTGTATGCTGTTGACACTGAATATCTCACAAGTCCCTCTGAAGTCCCTCATCCTCCCTACAGTCCAGATTTAGCATCGTATGACATTTTTCCTTTTCCCCAAATTGAAGAAACATCGTCGTGGGAGTATTTTTCCATCATCAGAAGCTTTTGACTGCGGATTCTGAGGAACCTTTAAAAAAATGATTTCCGGCATTTCTTTGAAGACAGGCAGTTGATTTGGTTTATTTACAGACGCTCTTTAACATCTCAGGTCATCAGCGTCCCATTCAATTCAGGGCGTGGAACGCCCGAGAAATTTTTCTCAGGGGCCTCGAGGCTCTTTTTCATGCCTAAGTCTACGATTTTTACGAAAAAAATTCCAATGTCCCTAGCCGGAATTGAACCCGTGATATTGAGTATAGGAGAAGATCCGCAGAAAGGGGACAGGCGCCTTGTATTCAAACAGGAATTATTTTGAGAAAAATCATCAAAATCATAAGGATGAATAAAGATGTATATACTGGGTGAGCATTGCTTGACGCAACCGTAGGTTGGCCGGCAGCACTATGGGAATATATTTCCCCTCCGCTGCGCGAAATTCTTAGACTGGTAACTATTGGACTACTGAGGTGCTTCATCTTCGGTGCATGTACGGCCACGTTTAAATTTATTTATCCAGAATTTTATGATCTTCAACACTGATCCAGGCTCTATATGAAGTTAACAGAACTCAACTTTAACCTGAACGATTATCCACTTCAAAGTGTTTGTAAGGCGATTTCACTGATTTTCGGGAAGTATTTTAATTTTATTTCAATGGCACATACCCAGTTTCCTTTAATTTCCCCTTTGGATGCAAGCCGCCTTTCTGCCGATCTTCTCCTAAACCCAAGATCGCGGGTTCAATCCCGACCAGGGTCGACGAAATTATTTTGAGTGATTTTAACAAACAGATTTCACGGTTCGTCCTCCACCCCTTCTCCGGTTTATGATTTTTGAAAATAGGAGAAATCGGGTTCTTAGGAGGTGAGTTACCTTAAATTTTCTTATTTTATTTAAATGCTATATACAGCATTTAACAGTGGGGGTTAAAGCGAAGTTTAAAAAAATCTCTCTAGCGGCTGCATTTTATTAAAAAAAAACAACAAGAAACGGTTCGATACAAATTACTTTACTTTCAAATGATAAAACTATGCATCGCATTTGGTTGCAACTTTGTCATAATTGTTTAGCGTACTATGCTGCCAATTAGCGAATAAAGCGGTCATTTCATGGAAACTTTAACGGGCTTTACATTTTGGTAAAAGTCTGCACAATATAAAATTGTTAGCGAAGTGACAAATATATCTTTGTTTAATTTAACTTCAGCCTGTGGTTCAAGGGCTATGCTGTTTCAATATCTACAGAGTTTGATTGCAGCATCAGCTAATTTGCTGCGAAGTATTTTATCAAAACGGAAGAATGGCAGCACTAATGAGAAAGGCAGGTCTGGGTAAACATGTCGGGGTATATAAAGCGAACCTGTTAATGGTCCCGTAGCTTAGCTAATCAGCACGTCCATATATTGACAGACGATCCAATTAAGCCAATCTGATAGCAGGGAGACCGTGGTCATATACACGCAAGGTCTGCACACTCATTCCAAATAAGAACACAATGTGAACAAACAAAGCCGTTAGGCATCTTATAGCGCTCGCTATGGCATCCCTTTACGCGTAGCGAAAAGATTTTCTAAGTCGCAGATATTAAAAATTAATACGTCGGACTTTACCGTAAGAAGTAGCATGGCATATGCAACAGTAACAAAAATGGATTTTGGCACCGAATAGTGCGAGAAAATAACAGAATCTTGCCTACATTCATCACTCTTTGGCGATAAAGCTTTTGTTTGAGAGCTAAACCTAACCTAACTTTTTGCAGTGTGGAATACGTGCTGTGTTTAACAATCTGCAACACAATAGTAATCGTCACTTTCTGTGCTTATGGCGTAACAACGAGGTTCAATAATAACACAAGCACGTTAAATTAAAAATGTTACGGTTTTTTTTATAAACTTTTTCCTATTATGTATGGATTTCTGAGACTTTCTCTATTTTCTATTAAAATAATTCACTACATTTACAAGTTATTCATTTATGTGTGATATTTACATATTAATATAAACGCAACAATGTATTGTGGTCTTGATATGGTCAAAACTTCCATGCTAGTAAAGAAATTTCCTATGAGTGCTATTTTATTTAGTTTTGAATCTATTATATGTAATCTATCATCATTAATAGTAATTAACAGCAGTATAAATTGTTTTTCTACTAAGGAACATTTACTGAAGAAGAAAGGAAACCAATGTGATTGATTTAGTCAAGTAAAGCAAGTTTATTTTTTATAAATAGCGAAATATGTGGGACTATTTATGTGTTTTATCTATTTCCGCGCGCGCGTTTTTTGTTTTGTTTTTTTTTTTTAATGGAAACCATATACGTTTTATTCAAGAATACCCTCTCTAAGAGATATTACAAATTTATTATACTGTATCATTTTAGTAACAAAACACTAAATATGGAAATGATAAATAATGCATGACTCCCTTTATTTACAAGCGCTACTTTACATAGTTTAACTCCGATTTTACAAAATATAGAATTCGGGGAAAATAGGGTACAAGAAAAATGCTCCAACCTAGCGCTCAGTCATTGACAATACAAATAAAACCCAAAAGATAGAATGGGAAATAAACAGTACATCTGTTCAAAATGCTCAAATTGTGTACTTTTAAACCTTACTGTAACATAATATTGAAATAGAAATTGATCATTACCGGTCTATTTTCTGTGGCTGTTGGGAAAGCCTAAATAACGTTTTCTGTAACCTTTTTAAGTTAATGTAATAGCAAATATAAATAAACTAAAAGTATTACAGAGGAAAACTTAGAACCATGGGACGAGAGAATGAAAATAAAAGTTTTCTTTAGGGCCAATTCGATTCAGTCGCTTTTATGCATCTTTTGCCTCTACTGGGCGCATTTAATCCGGGGAATTTCCTCCCCCCTGCTACGGAATTAAAAGGACGATTATTATTGTCCATACAAAATCTAGACCAGCTTTTATTTTTAGAATGTTTTTATCTCTTTAATAACCCTACAACACACTACTATACTATACCGCCATGGGTGGCCGAGGTCGTTAAGGCGCGGCCTCGTGAGTGGGAGGTCTGGGGTTCGAATCCCGCCAGGACCGTCCTCCCTGACAGGTTTTTTATTAGGTTTTCCTCAGTCTTCTTAACTGGCAAATGCCGGAGAGTTGCCTAAATTTAGGCCTGGAACGTTTCCTTTTAAAAAAAATCCTTTCTCAATATATAATTTCATCTCGTGTGCCCACTGCCTGTGGTGTCTCAGTAGTAAAAACGGGCGTTAAACACCATTAAAAAAAGCAACACTATTATGTAATTTCAGCACTAAATTTCTTTTCGGTAAATTAAAAACCATCAGTCATGTACAGTAATTTCAAAACTTGAACGAAATGAAGTTTGAAGACCTTCAGCATTCATCGACCCTGCTCACTAGGTACCAAAAATGACAAAGAAAAAAAATATTTATGTGTATGTTAACGCATTAGCGACCGCAATTTTTGTTTTTCTCTAAGAAACTTGCCATATGACATTCAACTAACAAACCAATCATCAAATTTTAAATTTAAAAAATCGCTCTAGCGACTGCAATTTTTGTTTTTTCCTAACCAAACTCTATATATTCTATTGAAATAAAACAAGAAAAATAGTTTCTGAAAATCAGCGAAATCAGGCTGTTAGAAATGGAGGTTTAGCTGAACCAACGTTTAAAAATCGCTCTAGCGGTACCAATATTTAATTCTTCGCAACGAAACTTGGTACGTACTAATTAAATAAAACAAGAAAAATATTTTCTAAAAATCGGGGAAATCGAACTATTAGCAGTGTGGGTAGTGCTGAAAACCGAAATTTAAAAAAACACTCTAGAGGCACCAATTTCTCTGCTCTAGCGCTCTGTTTTATCCTTCACAAATTCGACTCCTGCGTGACGGACTTTTTTCTTTTACTCGATTTTGTTCCAATCCATTAACCCCATTCACAGCGTAATTTACTATCTCTTCAAGTTTCTAGTGCATGTTTATAAAGTAGGATTTTATATAAATTTTAATTTCATTGTACAAATTTAACAGTTTCCATACGATACCCTAACTATTGCATTGTTTAAAATATGCCGACAGTATTCCTTACATTGCGACGACCGTTGTCTTCTCTAACGCAACTGAATGGAGCCTACTTGCTCTTCGTTTATTCAAGCGTTATATCTAGTTTGTATTCTTCCCTGCAAAAGTATGTGCTGTGTAGGTGTATTAAATAGAGGTGGCGAATGACCTCATATCGATGTGTGCGAGACAATTCTAAGAAATTGGTGGTGGGGGTAACATGAAATAAACAAGTTACTGTTGGTATGCAAGTGAGAAAGATGAGAGCGGTACAGCTGTGTAATAAATTGTGTACTCACCTGTGATAAATCAACACAGGCAAGGAAGCTATGCCAATCTAAAATTCATTTTAAATTTCTGAACTTGTTTCACTGTTTTCACCTAAATGAATCATTAATTCCAGGCCTTTATCTAAGAGACCTTTTTCATAATATTGTTTTTCTGTCCTCTTCACCTTTTCATAGCAACGTTTCCTATATTCTTTCGTAATTGAAACAATTTTTTCATCTAGTATTTTTATAACATGTGAAACGTGACATTGTGTTCTGTAATCGAGTTTTTCGCTATGTTCCATATTAGCTCCGGGTGATAGGAGGAAAGGCGTATGACTGCATGAATTTTCTCTTCTAAAATTGCATTAATTTTGTAGATGATGCTTTTGCAATTAACTTTTGTTTATCAATTTGTATAACTCTGATTTTATTTAACTATTTAAGTTGCCAATTTCTTGAAGCTGTTTTTGGCGACATATAGTTAGTAAATCAGGGTATCATTTCAGATTTACGGTTTTGGAATTTGGAAAACGATTAAGCATCATTATGTATGGTGCATTGAGGTAACAAGGACACTGAGGAGGAAGGTTAGGGATAAGCTCTTCTCTGATCCATTTCTCATAAATTGCATAATTCATAACATCATGGTAATCACCACTTTTCTGATGAGCCTAATAGCGTAGATATGCATTTTAAACGAAACCATCTTCACTTCCTGCATGTAATACAATCAGCCGTAGCTAAGAGTCCCTCCAGAGAACAATCGTTCCAAGCCAATGGGTTGTGTGTGAACTATGAACATACGCTTAATCCTTGAAGATGATGCATCGACCTTCTTTTTTGTATTTCTTCATGACTCTCAAGTAAGAGTTCCTTTTCTCCTGGATGTTTCCCTACTCTACTAATATCCGCGTATTATTTTTGGTTTTCTCCAGCGAAAACCCAGAGCTAAAATTGTTTTGCTTAGTGCTGAAATACTGCCATCGAAACCATATTGCGTTTAGCGTTTTCAACCATGTAAAAATCATTTATTATCCTACGAACAACTGATTCATTAAATTCGTCCAAGTTAGCTTTGAGTAACATTTTAGGCCTTTCCTTGATAGAGTAGAGAAAGCTTCATACGTTGCGGCTTCTGTTACTTTCAGCTCTTTAACTGTGCGATTTAATTTTCGTGAGGAGACACCAGTTGCTTGTGTCACCCAATTTTAAACCACCTTTATATCTATCGCATTTCCTAATTCAGCTTCCATTTTCATGAACAGCTAAACATTACTAATCACGCGAGTCTGAGAATGCAAAACTTCATCGCTCAGTTTATTCAACAGAGAAGGCCTTGCAAAAATTATTCCGGCACTGTACTTAATGACACACGTGTTAAAACGTCTCTACGACGTGTTCAATACGGAAGTAAGAGATACTAGACCTGACTTCCTCTATGAACGTGTAAACAGAAAATGAACTCTACCAGAAACAAATTCGCATCGCTTACTCATTCGCCACTACTAAAATATACACCTGTATATATATATATATATATATATATATATATATATATATATATATATATATCGATTGTAACACGTCTATTATCGATTTTAAAAATGAAAACTACGTCAGTTGTTTATAGAGGTTATAAAATCGCCGGATGATGTTCTAAGTTGATGTATGGAAATGATTTTACGACTTTTTCGTGTTCTTCAGAGTGTGAAAACGATAGTAGAGATGATGATGATGATGATGATGATGATGATGATTTGGAACCAGAAGGTTCAAGTAATAGGAGTAATTCAGGTACGCATTAGATAATAATACATTACAGAACTACAGATACAGCCAGATCAATATGCAGTTAAACTCTATATGGTAATATAGCAAAATTTAGCAATTCTCAGAAAGAAAATGGCAATCAATGTTCAAAGTCTATTTAATCATAATTAAAGAAGATGGTTTGTTCCTTATAATACAAGTTAAACCATTTATAAATAAAAATAAAATAAGCTATTATGCAATTTTCATAACCTTACAAATTCCGGTGTCCTTTCAGCTTGCAAAAGGTCACGTCTCTGTCATAACCTGACCACGCGACAAACAAATCGTGTTTATCACACATCCAACATTGCATATTTAACTATTTTTAGATTAGATAAGATAAGATTAGATAAGACAAAAATATGTGCAATACATCATTCCAACGAGCTTTGCAGGCAAGGGAGAAAGTTTTTAATATCAGGGTTACCTACACACTTGGTAAAAGGTCAAGAAGGTGAGCTGAAAAGTCAATGAAAGGCTTAAAACAAGTTGTTGCATGTTAGTTTCTACCAGTTGGTGACTAATCGCTCGGTATTGTGCAATTCTAGAAACTTCGGTGATCAAAAACTTAAACAATTCTTTCTTTCACTTAATGCTATTATTTGGGGGAAAAAGGAAACGAAATCTTTCGTCAGGTTATTGGCAACAACGCATGATAGTAAATGATTTAAGATATGCTTTCGAAACATATCTCCTAAGGTATCTAAAGATTTTTTTTCTTCCTGTTTAGCCGCTGAATGGAATATTTATTACTTATCACACCCTGTGGAGCAAAGTAAAAATTTTTATAACACACACACAATTATTAAATACCATGCACTTTCATAATACAGTAAAGTTATTTGAGATATGGGCCGACAGTGCGCTGTTCCGTACTACCGTATTAAATGCATATGAAGGCAGCAGCTTAGTTTTTGAGAGAGACTGTCAGCGAGTGACTTGGTTCTTTGATTGTATGAAAATTGCACAGTTATTTTCTTCGTTAGTTATACCATTATATAAATATAACCTTGAAGAAAGGGGTTTTAACATACATATGGTACTGGGAATATTTATTGCATCTCCTACAAAGTATTAATGTTTTTCTCTTATACTCATTTAGAAATATCAGTATTTTAAACTTTTATTATAACTATAGCTCAAATATTTTAAGTCTAGAAATGTGACAAATTTATGCTAATTATCTTTATATTTGTTAAAAGTGCATGTAAACTAAAAATGAAAAAACCGTATAATTTTATAACTAAACAGCCACAATGTTGTAATTAAAATTGCATAAACCTAATGAGTTCTTGTTGATAATTATTATAGGAGAGTGTTTTACACACTTAAAATAAGTCCTAATCGTAAAAATACTGAATCAATACTTTGTGCTGCATTAAATGTTTGACTTGATCACGTGAAATCCCACTAAACCACACACACACCCTATGGATCTTCAACTAGGTCTGTCTTATTTATTGTCCCCCCTCCCGTTGCTACCAATCATTTTCCAACAGTCCTCAATGGGGTTAAGATTTGGGCTGTTCCCTGGCCATGTAAGGGTGGGTTGTTCTCTAAGAAACTTTCTAACCTCTACATGATAATTGTACTTTTTTTAGCTTGGTAAAATCAGTAGTGTTTAGACAATGTACTCACTTTTATTGCCCTATGACATGGTGTGGAGTCTTCTTGGAAGGTGCAATTTTCTGGCGATTTAAAACTGCTCCAAAATTGTTGACGCTAAACTTTCTCTTAAATTCATCTGCATTTACTGTTCCCTCAACAAAGTGTAATGCACGTACCCCTTTATTGGAAATACAATTCCAGGCCATCACACTTTCTGGGAACTTCACTGTTGAGTTCAAACATTTTGGCAGAAATTCTTCGCCCCTCCATCGTTTCTTCTGACATTAAGTTTTGATTCATTTGAGCAGATGACTTTATCCCACATCTGTTCAGTTCAATGGCCATATTGGCCCATTTTAGTCGAGCTTTCTTCATTTTAATTGTCAAAAGGGAACAGTCAGACCATTTCTGAGAGTGTAGCCGATGGTTCTGCTACAAACTATCACACTAGAAGCTTCTTCCCATTCTCTTTTCAACTCCACTGAAGTCACACGCCGATTTTTCGGATAGATCTACTTCAAAACGTGGCTATTAGCAGCAGTAAAAGATATTTTTCTGTCTCTTCCTTAAATGCTTTCCAAATTCCCAGTTTTCTTGTATTTAATAAATAATCTTGACATAGTGAACTGTTTAAATCTTATCTTTGATGCAATATGTCGAGAAAATGAGAAAATTTCACGCTTTATGCGATGAGTTAATTCATTTCCTTTGTTCATTTTGTGCAGCTGTTATTAAACGCACATCACTGACATTAAAACCAATAATAAAGGCAGCACTATCACAACAATGAAAAATGTTTGGAAGTTCTGTTGCATACAACAATGCATAATCGCTTATAGATGAAACAAAACTGAAATAATGAACCCATTGTTGACATGAAGTAAGATAAATGTAAAACTCTACAAAATCTATAGGTGATGCTGACCACCTCCTTGGTCTAGTGGTTAGCGTTGCTGACTGCTCGCCGGGAAGCCCGGGTTCGATTCCCGGTACCAGCTTAGGAATTTCCTTAAGTTAGAAAGTTCTGGAATTCCACCCAGCCTGGTGAGGACAATTGGGAAGCTCCCTGGTGGAGAGGTGGCGAATTACGGATAGTAAGCCGCGATATAGCGACAACGGGATGCGGTGTGCTGATCACATACCCCCTGTAATACTGCACCCTACCAATCTTATCATGTAATGGAGGTAGAGGACGCAGCGGTCTTCGCTGAATCTGACAGAATCTCTCATTGATAAGAAACGTGTTCCAAAATGCCGTGTTTTTATGGAACAGTTGGATGAAATACAGATTTCCTTCGTAGATACTGGCAATGCATTATTGCTGAGGATTGTTAGCGTCCTTGATAACACAAGCTAGTGCTTATTAACTATTTTCCGTTTTAAACACACTGTACTTTTATGCTTTTAATAAAAATAAAGGGTGTCTCAAAAGTAACGCAGAATTTAATTTGTGCGCCATTTTATTCCCATTCGGTTGATAACGCTCTCTGAAACACATGTTGTAATAATCACATTCCGATTAATAGTGATAGAGAAATACACGATAGTGAAGCACATAACTATCACGAAAACAAGTGATGAAACACATGGCACGTTTGGGCTTCAAACGATAATCTTGGCTACATTTTGTTGTAGCAACGCTATTTTAATGCATGTGAATCACATGTGTTTACAGTACATCATACGATTACCTTGGCTTCTTTTGTTCATTATTGATTTACCTGTCACGTATAAACGCCATCATAGAGTAATCTGTTTATAGAACATCATACCTCAGTAGAATTCTTATATTAAAATTAGTGCTGTATAATATTTTAAAGGTATCTTAGAATATACTTACTAAGGGAACAAGGAGATGCAAAACAGGAAGATGAAGCAATTCTCACTCAAATAAAACCATCCCTTGCATTTTGGGCGAATAACCCTGTTATTGATCAGCCCCCCTCTCTTGCTCTCACGAAATATACAGCTTTTTTCATCCCAGAGTCATTCTCTAGTCGACTGCAGGAATCATTTCAGAGCTATATGTTTTCTCGGTAGACGTGGAACATAGCTAGGAATTTATCAATAAGAAAGAACTGGCAAATTCTTCCCCGGAACGAACTGAGTAGGTAATGTTGTTGTATAAGGCTTTGGGGAACTGTGTACTTAATGTTGTCTCCGTATTTTCGTATGTGTCTTTAAAACTAGAACGATAAAAAATTATAAGACAAATGACACTGCTGAAATAATTTGCAGAATATTTAAGCCCATATTATTTTTTAAGACCTAACCTTATTTAAACAATTTTATGTGGTATTTATACCACAAAGTTTATTCTTAACAAAGTTACAAGAGTTTTAAAATTTTTAAATACTTTTCAATATCGTTTTGCAGCTTGAGGGAACCAATCATTGAATTTTTCAACATCTGAAGTTTCACCACACATTAGTTTTGCGTAAAAAGTTTCATTGTAAAATTTAGTGTCTATGTGTTAAGTGGTTTCTGCTTTTTTTTTTTTTTTTTTTTTTTTTTTTAAAGAAAAGTAAACTATTATATGAAAAATGCTCCTTACACTGCAATTTTCATAATTGTTCAAATTACATCCGAGATTTAGGTTCCTTATTGAGCTAGAAAATAAGTCGGTTGGAAATAAGTTTTAAAATAATTTATTAATTTTTGCTGAAAACATTTCACTCTAGTCAGATTTACGAGTTGCAGAGCAGAGGACCTGAGAGCTTGTATCGTGGCGTGCATTTGAAATCTCCAATAAATATTGGTAATGTGTGGTGAACTGGACCGTTCAAAATATGATTCCACGGTCTTTAGAAACCAATTAAAGTGGGCAGCTAATTAGAGGCTTGGTAAATTATTCGTATCGAATTTTATTTACTCTGTTACAGGAAATTAATGGAACGCCTGTGAGCATCATTACGGATACATTTGCAAAGCAAAATTATTATTTAATATCAACACGGAATGACCTTGAACCGCCAACGAGAGCCGATTGCTTGTAGATATAGTCGCGAAACAAGTAAATCTGTACACGTGATCACTAAATGCTGTATGAGGAAATGTGTGAACCTGACTTATGGGGAAAAATAATTATTTATTTATTTAATTTTGTATTTTAATTTACTTCAACCTTGCTCAAGGGCTAGCCGTTTGTGCCTACACCTGAGGGAGGAAGGGAGGAGATCAGGGCCAAAAGGAGTTGAGGGCGGTCCCCTAATATTTCCAGATAGAACATCTCGACGCCGTAGGGGCCTGAGCAGGCCACTCAAGTACTTTTTGTCAGAGATCCCTCGCCATGTCCAAAGGGATTCACGGCAGTCCATGGTCCTCAGTGGTTTTTTTAACATTAGGACGGCACCCAGAGTCTAAACCGACCCGCCTTTCGACTGTAGACGTTCTCATCGCCCAAGCGAATTTAGCTACCAGACTCTCACTGGTGGATAGGTCACGTCTACTCAATTTAAGAAGCATTAAGGTAGTCACCATTCTCCCCACCACAACAGTGATGCAGGTAACACCTGCCCAAAAGGTACACGCCATAGGCACTCCCCTGGGACACACTGCCGCGCGGGTACCCATTTACCGTGAGTTACGGGACCATTGCCACGCCGAGTCCAACCATCCAACCATCCGGATAACTCCCCAACGGGAGCGGCTCCTTCAAGTATCACGGGTACTTAGATCCGCAGAGTCCAACCTGGAGCATCTGTAAAGCAACTACCGCATTCGCCCCCCCTCAAATACTGTAAAAATGTGTCTTTGTAATTACCTACACACACCCTGCATAATTTGTTTTGGCACTATAAGACGCTGCACCGCCACCGGCGATCGTTAATGCGCGCACTTTTGAGCGAGAGGTCTAGGCTTCGAATCCCACCACGACCGTCCTCCCTGACTGAAGTTTTTTCAGGTTTTCTTCAGTCCTCATAAATGGTAAATGCCGGAGAGTATCCTAAACTTAGACCTGAAACATTTCCTTCCCCTCCAATAAATAATTTCATCTTATGCATCATCAGTGTTCACCTCCTTTGGTGCCTCATTGTAAAAACGGGGGTTAAACCCCATTTAAAAACATCTTGAATTTATCTGTTCGCATTCATTGTTTAAAGAATAAAACGAATCTGTCTTATTTCTCCCCAGACCATGATGGCAGACTTCCTTTGCACTTTTTAACTTCCTGTATATGCTTCGCTGTTTCTGTGTTACCTTTGTCTCCATGTTTCGTCTCTGAAGAGAACATGGCCCTTGTTCCTGTTGTAAATTCACTGAGCATAAGAAATGTCCGCTCTTCGGATGAATTGCTGGATTATGGAAATGAAAACCTTCGTCGTGAGTTTATTTCTAGTGGTTTGAATTGAAACAGTTAAATTGTCAATGTTCTGCAGCACATTTCTTAGCATGGCAGCAGTTAACCTTCTTTCTTTCAATATATTCACAGCCCTAGCAGCTTATATATCCAACATATCTAAATGTTTCAATAGCTTTAAAAATTTCACTTCATCTTCAATGACATCGTTGAGCATTTATTATTTTTTTAACCCTTCTGACAGCTTTTCCCAATGTTTTAAAAGAGAAAATTTAGTAGATTTTCATATTAAAAACGAACTTACTCACACTGTAACAATTTAAATAAGTCAACAATTAAATTAATTTGACGCTATGATAATCAGTAGGTAGACAACTGAACAAAGCACACATACTTACTAACTTAATATTATTTCATTAGATATATCAAAAATGTTATTCATAATATATGCCATTTCTTGGACTGTTTTTATATGTGTATGTAAAGCTCTAAACCTTACTCAGAGATGTCATAAAGATGGCTAGATTACTATAATAATTATTAATTATCATCTTTTAGTTGACGCTCTGTATAGTTTCAGACGCGTAAGTGTAGTCAACTGTTTGTGATGATCATGTAAACAAAATGGACAAAACTGAAATGAAGCATTTCGTTTTGAAGGCTTCAACCCAAACAGAAATACAAATGGCGTTAGATTCCGCAATAAAAGAACATTCTCTTTCATTTTCAACGGTTAAAAAGTGGATTGCTAAATTCACAATGTCCGACTCAGTGATCAACGGTTGAAGGTGTTGGATGATATTTCAAAAACCTCCATAGGCCGTGTCCCTTACATTTTACACGATTTTTAGTTATGGAAAAGCATTCCGCTCGATAGATGACGCGTTTGTTAACAATACACACAAAAACATTTGAATGAATCTTTCTCAAGTGTTTAGACTTGTTTATTCGCAATTCCAGTGAGATTCGTCTGGATCTTCTTTTTGACCTTTTCTTTTCCACCTTACTCTCTTCCCTGGTCATCTTTACCATTACCTCCATTCGCTTATTGCTAATGTCTTGGTATTATATTTGTAACCTGGCTGATCTTCTAATCCCTTCTTCAGCTTGTACTATGGCTGTGACATCTCTTCCTGGACGAAATAGAAGCTTCTGCAATTGGGTTTATACAGACTTAAAATACGTGATATTAGTTTCAGTTGGTCTTCATATCTGCCAATTTTGATTTCTTGATTCATTCAATAAACACACTAAAAATATCCGTTGACTTATTCAGTAATTCATTTAAAGAAGTAGTTTGTTGGAAAAGAAAACTTTCATACTATCTCACGTTACAAAATAGAAGTTTTAAAAAAATTGTTCAGATAGCTACTAAATCCTCTGTAAAGGAGCTCAAATTTTGGAATGCCAAAACATAAATCAACTTTAAAATGTATCTTCAAGTATGCACGATTAAAATCGTGCGATGTATTCCTAGTATCCTTTCTCAATATAAAACACCACTCTGTGATAAGCGGCAAGGTTTTGTGATGCACTGCAACTCCAAATGAGAAGTATAAATATGAGGTCTAGCTGCAATTTATGAGTTCCAATATTAATTTTTCTAGTATTGCTTATATTATATTATATGCTCGTGTTTAAAAATAAGAATTAAAAAGTACCTGAATTGAAGTTATTTCTCTTTACATCAATATACAGTTTTAAATATTACAATAAGATCTATGTCTTCGTCAATTCCACAATACTTAATACATATTATGATTTTATTACAATATTTTAATTCTAAACACTACATCCAACTATATGCCATACTTATTTCTTTAGCACTATATACACAGTAACTCCAGGTTATTGGTGTATGATAATTCTGTTTCTAGTGCTAATTTACCCCCATTGCCTCCCCTATTCAATTTATCAACCATTAACTATCGGACCATTATTTATCATTTCTCCCTCACTTCCCTACATATACTGTAAATCTATAATTTATTATAGATCTAAGGTTACACTTCTTTGTACATTTCCTTCCATCATTCTCTTAGTAATTCTTTTCATTTTTCTCTAACTTTATCTAAATAGTTTCCTATCATTTTATACCCTTCTCTCCTTTTGCAATTAAAATCTTCCTAATTAAAATTTCCCCATCTAAATTTTCCCAATTTTTATTCTAAATCTTTTCTCTCCATAACTTTATTTGATTACAATATAACAAACAACTAAAATCTGTATTGATTTCTTCACACATTGAACACTTTTCTATTCCTTTATCATATCCCAATCCTTTTACATTCATAGCTCCAGTTCTAGCCCAAACAAATCCTTCTCTACCTGCCTTATCACATTCTTCTATGTATTTTTCCCTACCTCATACTATTTTTATTCTCCTATGAGAATGAACTCTTTTTACTTAAACTACTAATTATTTCTTCTCGTTCAATATCCTGCATTCTTAGATTTAATTCATTCCAAAATCCTCTGTTTTTGTATTTCCTATTTCCTATTTATCCATTCTTTCCACTTGCATTTCTCCTGTATTCTAATATATTCTCTAATAATATCACTCTCTTCTAATGTGGTAATTTTGAATAAATATTTCACAATTATTGTGATTATTTTTTGCCTTTCTAGTTAAGTTACCTGCTTACTTACGATTTGATTTCATTTTTTTGAAAACATTTATCAGTTTTTAGCACATTGGCTGCCTCCGTGATCTAGTGGTTGCATTTTCGACTACTAATCTGAAGACCCTGGGTTCGAACCCCGGTCAGGTCAAACTGTAAGGGTTTTTCGGAGTTTTTCCTTAACCTGAGAAGGCGCAGATAGCTTTAAGGCGCCAAGGACACCGAGTTCATTTGTTCCATCATTAATTCATTTTATTCATTACTACAGACTTACACCTAATATTCCCATCGAATCCACATATGTCGCTTTTGCAACACATTTAAAAACATGTATGTGAAGGATTTGTGAGGTTATCTAAAAAGTACGTTTTTCTATTTTGGGAAAAAAGAACATTGGATTATATTTTTTGAAAAAAAATATTTGCACTCCAGAATTCATAGTTACTTTTCCACATCTTTGTCCAAATGTTTTCGATACCGTGATACAAGTTTTTCAGTACCTTGTCGGTATCATTCCTATCTTATTCACCACAGATTTCACTTTATCACAATAATATCACGAGAGGGTTTGAGATTACTGATAAATTCACGACAATAGTATTTATCTGGAAATCTCAGACTCTAGGAGATTTTATTAGGACTGTTTCACAAATAAAATGAGAATTTAAATATAATTCCTATAAACTTGGCTTACAAAAGTTAATAATTGTGTATTTGTACTTAACATTTTCAAGCTATCTTGCGACAGAAGAATGTCGATTGTCAATAATGCCAATAGGGAAGAGAAAAATACGGTTGTAGAAATATTTCATTATTAGAATAAGAATAAAAGTTATATATATATATATATATATATATATATATATAAATTAACAGTAATAATAAAAGTAGATAAGGGTAAAGCACTTAGATAAAGTCACACTTTATTATATATATATATAATATTAAAGAAAAATAAAAATAAAGTAACACTATTAACAATGTAACAAATTAACAGTAATTATAATAGTAGTAAAGGATAAAACACTAGAAAAAGTCACACTTGAGATCGCTATATTTCGGACACGTGGAGTCCTTCTA
This sequence comes from Metallyticus violacea, assembly GCA_030762175.1. Taxonomy (NCBI): domain Eukaryota; kingdom Metazoa; phylum Arthropoda; class Insecta; order Mantodea; family Metallyticidae; genus Metallyticus; species Metallyticus violacea. Next base: position 33,010,363 of record CM060837.1, on the reverse strand, counting down.
TGGCAAGAAGACAAGCAAGACAATATATATATATATATATATATATATATATATATAATATTAAAGAAAAATAAAAATAAAGTAACACTATTAACAATGTAACAAATTAACAGTAATTATAATAGTAGTAAAGGATAAAACACTAGAAAAAGTCACACTTGAGATCGCTATATTTCGGACACGTGGAGTCCTTCTATGGCAAGAAGACAAGCGACCTTTGTTTGTCACTTGTCTTCTTGCCATAGAAGGACTCCACGAGTCCGAAATATAGCGATCTCAAGTGTGACTTTTTCTAGTGTTTTATCCTTTACTACTATTATAATTACTGTTAATAAATATATATATATATATATATATATATTATGTGAAACTCTTTTGAATATCTATTCTATTCAGAAACCGTAAGACTGAAATAGACAAAAGTCATCTATTACAATCGCTACCGTTCGATTTTCTAATACCAACTGAGAGAGAGATGAAATAAAATGGTAACACACAATGTCTCCATTTTTCTTTTGTTCTGAGGTTTGGAATTCCTAATGATAAGATCAATTTGAACATTTGACGCATCACCAAAACGCTTTGAAGAACCCTCCATTTTGCGTTATGGTTGTCGGTTACCCATGCTTTTGTTGCTATCAATAGCTCCCCATCGCATGTATCAAATATGGTCAGTGCTTAGTGAGGAATTATATATTAGTGTAGGTATAGAGTTCGCTACATTGACCACAATACAAATGCCCGTCGCGTGATAAAACGGTGATAAAATTTTTTTCGATAATTTTACTCCGTAATCCAGCTGTGATTGGCCAAAAAAAAAAAACAAAAAACAAATGTGTGAAGTAGTCGCTATAAAATCGTCGACCTTTGAGGATGAAATCAATGGAGTCGAAAACCAGATGTGGAATGACCAAAAAATGTTCCATTTGAACTTTCAAAGCAAATCGTTGAAAAGGGGCGAGAGCGAGAGTTATACAGGAGCAGAACTGTGCAAATCAGAAGTACAAAGGCTTTGGTTTGATTGCAGCTCGAAGAAGCGTCAAGATTTCCGTGGTTCGTGAGACATGAAGTCCGCCACTAATACTAGAATAGATTGTCATAACCTTTACTATAGAATGCGCGAGCTCTACTGTTTCATATCACTATCATTTAGCGCCTTCCAAACCTTGATCTGCAGTTTTATCTCGGGTGTTGAAGCTTTCCCAGTATTCGTTACATTGCTTCCGATGGACAAGCTTGCAGGAAGCAGAATCCTATGTCTTTATTAATGGTTGCACAGCGATCTGTTCAACTACATCACATACTTCGAAAACAGCATCTTTGGTCGGCCTTCCCCTGTGTTCTTTATCACGGCATTCTAGGAACTATGCTCATGCAGTCTTCTCAATAATCAAAGGTTAGCTCACCATAGAGTTTCGATTTTTACTGTAAAAAAGCGTACAAGGGTAGTTCCACAAGTTTCCGGCCTAACCATTTTCAATGTATGATAAAGACGAAAACTATATTTCGTTTTTCAAAATAGTTACCCTTTATTGCAATATACTTAGCACATCTTCGAATTCAAATTTCAACCCCCCCCCCCGTCCATAAATAGTCGGAAGTCTTGTCTGCAAAATGGGCATAAACAGCATCCATAACTTCTTCGTTACACTTAAATTTCCTTGCTCAAAGGTCCTTTTTGAGTTTTAAGAAGAGTAAATAGTCCCTTGGAGCTAGATCTGGGCTTTAGGGTGGATGGTCGATCTCCTTAAAGTCACGTTTCTTCACATCTTCCTTTGCAACAAGAGCTGTGTGCACAGGCGCGTTGTCGTCAAGAAGGCGCACATCACCACTCAGCTTTCCTTGCCTCTTCTTTTTCATGGAAGCACGTAGTCTGTGCAGTAGGCCAGCACAGTACTTCCCATTTACTGTGGTGTTCCTCTACTTGAAGTCAATGAAGAGTATTCCTTCACAGTCCCAAAAGATTGTGGTCATGCTCTTCTTGGTTGAGTAAGTGACCTTGGCCTTTAGAGGCGGCGCTTCGCCAGGTTTACGCCACTCCATTGATTTTCTTTTGGACAAGGGATCATAGTAGAGGACCATAGTTTCATCTCCTGTAACAATGGTTTGCAGAACTTCTCTCTTGTTTTCGCGGTAGAGCTCCAAAAAATGCCTGACAACAGATGACTCGTTGCTGCTTTTGGACTGAGGAAAGATGTCTAAGTACCCATCTTGCACTAACTTCATTCTTATTTAAATGTTCATGAATAATTCGAAGGATTGTTGTTTTAGAAAGGCCCAACCTTACTGCTATTTCTGTAACTTTGAGCCGCCGGTGTTCCATACGTTCTCCTTCCACAAGAGCGATGTTTTCAGGAGTGAGCACCTCCAAGGGCCGACTTGCACGCTCTTCGTTTTCAATGCCTTCTCGACCCATTCAAAAAAGTTTGGTCCATTCTTTTACTGTAGAATATGAGGGAATGCTTCCCCATATACACCGTCCAATCGCTGTTTAATTTCATTTAGAGTAAGTGCGTCTTTTGCGAAGAACTTAATAACAGCTCGAAACTCCATTTTGAACATATCACAATATTCTATGCATAGCTATCTTTAAGCAACTATAATCTGAACAGCTGAACACGTCAGAGAGGAAGTTACAGCTGCAATTGTTTTCTTAACAGATAAAGTATAACACAGATAAGGGGTTTGTAAAGGCGATGATCGTGTCCGGAAACTTATTGGTCTACCCTCGTATATATAGATTGTATCAAATAAAATGTTTGCATATTAATGGCATATAATAACAAAATCTATAATTGTTCTTTTTTTCCCATGCTATAATTTTTTTTTAAAATATCTCATGTTTCTTGCGATAGTGTTACACCAAACTTTATTATCTGAGAGATGGGCAGTACTTATACTATGGGGAGGCAGGCAGTCAAATACTACTAATACTTGTGCTTGTTGTGATGTGGTGTAGACGTACGGTGCAGTTCTGGAGCCTTGGTCGCTGTTACGTGATGAATATTCAGATCTTACAGGGAACGTGACTCTGGTCGTTTTCCAGTTTCTACACGCAAGAGCGGCATATGTCGTAAATGGCATCTCTCTTAGAAGAGCAAAAATGGATTTAGCTTCTTAGGTATGCAGTATTTGATGCTAATTTCTTTTCCTCTTAAAAACTAACTTTTAGCCAATGAAATGATCAATATAATCAATAAAAATACAACTTTGTGCCTCTAAATATGTTTCCACTTACTCAAACTACATTGGAGCGAGTCTGCTTGCTTACTTGTTGACCTTGCTGTCGTAGCGCAGCTTGTTCCGGGTGTGTGTTGTCTCGTCACATTTAGGCAATGAAATTATCAATATAGTCAATAAAAATACATGTTTGTGCATCTAAATGTGTTTCCACCTACTCAAACTACAGTGGAAGGAGCCTGCTTGCTTACTTGCTGACTTTGCTGTCGTAGCGCTACTGTTCCCGGGTGTGTGTTTTATTGTTCATTTCTTAATTCGACTTTATACATAAAGTGTATCATGCCTCAGGCATTTACAACTGGAAATCGCGTCTTTATGTAGTGTTTTTTTTAATGGTGTTTAACGCCCGTTTGTACTACTGAGGCACCACAGGCGATGGACACTGGTGATACATGAAATGAAATGAAATATTGAGAAAGGATTTTTTTAAGGTAGGAAGTGTTCCAAACCTAAGTTCCCCGGCATTTGGCAGTTATGAGGACTCAGGAAAACCTGGAAAAAAACCTCAGTCAGAGTGGACGGTCCTGGCGGGATTCGAACCCCACATCTCCCCCTCACGACTACGCGCCTCACGACCTCGGCCACCCTTTGTTTTATGTAGTGGGGAAATTTGTTAACACCTCAGTAATGAAAGAATCAATCTTTTTTTGTATACAATTGGTTCTGTTACTTAAGTGAATACATACTAGCCCCTTTTTTCAGAGAATTAACGGACAGGAACGTGTCATCGGTTTTATAACAGGACTCCGTCACTGCTGAAGGAGTTTATTGATGTGAGGGTGGCGTGGGTGGTGATTTAGAATGTTAGAGGTAGGCCAACATTGGTAGGCCAAAGTTTGAAGTATTTATTGGTGTGGGAAGAATGGTAATAGGAAGTTAGATTATTTGCGGTGCGGCTCACCACTCAATAACTCTTCTAGTCGATCTACAGGATGTAGCTGGTTTTTGGGACCTCATCGTGCCGGGTTGAGTGAAGGAAATTAAAGGTGATGTGTTGACCAGAGAGACACTTTGTTATCTTCCGGTTGACGTCATTTATTCAACACAAAGTGCGTGCCATGGCGTTTCTGTTCGGACCGTTTGGCAGACACGCGGAGCTTGACCGAAGTAAGTTTTCTGACTGCTGGGAAGACGCGCGGACCGGAAGTGAAACGCGAACATTGGTGTTCCTAAGAGTCCTGAATGCTGACTACTTGTAGGACCAGAATGACGAAAACAGGCCTAGAGTGCCCCGAAAAGGGCGATTTCACGTCCTTAAATACCCAATAAGGCTCGCTTGACCACGTGATGCACAGACGCTCTATTTTCCCGCCACTATGAATTTAGACATCCTCATAGGTTATCAGTGACTTCATGCAACTCTCTTGTTATTGGCTAGTCAGATTATCTGAACGAAACCACTTGGCGATACGTCCAGCGTTCAATTTCATCTTCTACCGTACGTTGTAGTTCAACGTCCTTAACGGTAATGTGTCTATTTCGCAGCGTGGTTCTTTGCCAGCATACCTGACCGGGGGCGGGCAACCCTCCTCGTAATGAACAAAAGAAAGAATTTGCTCCATTGTCTGCCAAAACGGACCCTCTGCTGTTCAAGCGAGAATTCCGGCTTTTCGTGACATTTTTACAAACTTAAAACCCGTCACTTACAACTAGCTGAAATAAAATGTTACACATATTCTAATTAATTTCTCGCAATTGATGGAGTACCAAAAACTTTACCACTGTTCACATGGCAAAAATTCAACTAGAGCAATTCACTGTGTTTACACAAGACGAGTTTTAGTTAGGGATTTGTAGCCCTTTCGTCCCCCGATATAACAGCCTGCGATAACACCTCTGGAGTAAATGAACAAAAGTCGTGAACTTGTGATGAATAATTTCTTAAAAAGATGCCTAAAATGCGTGGAGAATGAAGGCGAACAGTTTCAATATTTGATAATTTGGTAAATAATGAACCTCTTAAATTGGTTTGTGTATTGTTGTATAGCTGGCCTTACTGACTGACTTGCTCTTCCACTGCTAGACTGACTGACTCCTTTACTTACTCTTTGACTGTTTTTACTGATCTCTGTCTCTGGCTCTTGTACCAATAAGCCACGCCCTTCGCGAAAAATACTTCTCTATTATCATGAATTAAACTTTACTTCTAGCTTCCTGATTGGCGATTATTCATATAGATTTCTATGCCTATAGGCTCTGATTCGTACACTTGTGGACGATGCCTATTGGTTACCCATTTCACTCTCCTCCTACACTATTTTAATTTTATTGTCTCTTTCTGGCCTTTCCCAAGAAGCTTCTCTATCATAAATTCTGGCTGTCATCTTTTATGCTACTCCTTTCGTCTCTTTAGATCTAAGTGCTGTTAATTAGACAAAACACGTTTCAACCATCTGATAGCTATCTTTACTTTCTGGGAAATTTTCGACGAACTGTATTATTGTATCCTGAACTATTTCGTATTTTGTATCTGTAAAGCATTTTCATAAATCTGCACTTTTCTTTTATACTTAGGTGCACAATGTAGCATGAAAATGGAAATGGCCCTTTTTAAAAACACGCTGTCAATGTCCGCTTTAAAGCATTTACAAATGTTAAGCTTTCTCTTTTCTCTACCTGCCTCAACTCAGCAGTCTTCCCCGGGACAGTCCGTCAGTCTGATACAATACAACCCTTGTACAAACCCATTAAATCCTTCTCCGGCCATAAGGCATGCTGACAATTAACATAAATCGACAAAAGAATGTCTCAACCAGGAGTTCTATTTTGCACAAAATATCAGCTCGAATATCATCCAAGAAACATTAATTTTAATGCTAATATCAACACATATGAAATTATTCAGGGGCTATAATTTTCCGCTCCAAGGTCGCAAGTTCTTTTTTGGCCTGGAAGTAAATTTTTACAGATCTGTGTGATAAATGCATAACCGTAGATTCAATGTAGTGTGCTTTCTATAAGCTATGCCCCACCAACCAAAATGTGCACGAGCCGCCACTGCTCTTAGGTCCATCAGGTGAGTTTTTGTTCCGCAGTTCTCAAATTTCAAGCAGCATTATAAAAAAAGGTCAACTCAACAGTTAAAAAACTAGAGCACTTAACAAATTAAGCAATACTTTCTTAATCTTGGTAGGTATAGGTGCCTTAACGAACGCGCCTAGCCCTAATGAAGGCTTGTAAACAAACGGGATGGTGTAAAACTCGACAGAACTGGACGCAGCCAGGCTCAACTCCCATGGGGTTTTCGTTCCTTGTGTGTGTAGAGATAATGCGGCTTGCCCTAGGCGCCAAAACAAACACGCGTCGCGTCCTTGTTGCCTCAACATTTTAAGGTACTAGGAAAGAACTTGATCCTGGCTTACTCATCTGTTAAATAAATATACACAGCTGATGAGTAAATTACATAGACTTTCGATTACCGCCACAGAGTAGTGAAATAAAATGCGTCTTTCAATACGTCTCGAATATCCATGAGTGGCAGAGATAATAGACAGAGTATGGTGTCAGTAATTGTAATTATTTACGTGAAACGTTTCCATAATTTTTTACGTAACACAAAATTACAGGGTGTTTAAAATATCCATAAGCCTCTAAACATCATGCAAGATCTGGGAAATATTGGATTGAATTTGAGTCTTAGGAACTGTCGAGTGTGTTTCGGTTCATCCACAAATGAAATGAAATAGGAGTGGGGTAAATTTATGGAAAGAAAAGATTCGCTTAAGCAACGAGAAATGGCATCCTTATGCCAACATAACAAAAAATTGCCCTAACAAAATATCAACTTGCCCACGGTTGGCACAAGCTTTGTTTCTGGCCAGTAATGGTGAACACAAAATTCGGACTAGCATATCGCGTCCTTCGTTTAGGAAGAATGGAAGAGAAGTATAATAAAGATTGAGAGAGGTATAATATATTAGAATTTTGATTGTTGATTTGGTTTATTTACGGACGCTCTTTAACATCTCAGGTCATCAGCGTCCCATTCAATTTAAGGCGTGAAACGGCCAATAAATTTTGCTCAGAGGCCTCTTCTTTCAGGCTTGAGGTTCTTTTTCATGCCGTAAATGTACAACACGGGACCCACGGCTTTACTTCCCTTCCGAAGGAAGCCATAATTAGGATTTCTACGCCGGAAAAAAATCCATCGGTCCTAGCCAGGATCAAACCCCCGATCTTGTGTTTAGAAGGCAAGTATGGTTACCACTACACTACCAGGACCGACATAATATCTTGTAGTGTAATGGTGTAGTAAATATGGGTGAAGTGAAGTTAGTGGTGAAAATTGTAAGAATAGTTTTAAACTTGTGAGTGTAAAGAATAAATAAACAAATGGAATAGAGAAGTGTAAAGTGTAGTGAAGTAGCGAAAGGGACCTTTTTATAGGATATAAAACTGAATTGTGTATAGAGAATGAGAGGAGGGTAAAGTGATTGAGGAAAAATGGTATGGCGAAAGAGTGAGGAGGAGGAGGAGGAGGAGAAGGAAGAAGAAGAAGAAGTGCAGTAAAATATAATAAACTTGTTATAATAACTATTATAATTAATACTACTAGCGAAATTATTACTATTGTTAACGATGTCAAAGTAATGAATGGGTAAGGTAAATTTTGCGTTGATAAAT